>CM060919.1:670122159-672522159 GCA_030737875.1 Allium sativum
ATAAGTATAAGGTATCGTCCTCTTCCTTTCTAATTGCACAAGCCATCCTTTAGTACGAAATGTTCGATGCGCATTTAGTTTCTAAAATACTTGATTTTTGTTTTGTTTGAAATGTCTCCTTGTTTTAGTCGCACAAGGCATTCTTTAGTATACTTGATTCTGGTGGTTTCCTAAACCTGCATTACAAAGTTGCAGTGTTATATCTTTGGCTAACCTAACCCAATGATATGCAAATGGGTAGAATCATTAAAGGTGTCACATGCCACAACTTATGTTACTCAAGCAACATTTTCATTATGTAATGACCCAGCAGTTTTCAGCCCTGAAAATCGACATAAATACCCTTTACCGTACTTATGCCGACCTTCCAACACTGGAACGTTTATAGAAAGAAATTAGAGGGTGAGATAAGAAAGAAGTTAGAATAAAAGAAGAAGAAGAAGAAGTACAACACAGAGTCTCATATCGCAGCGGAACAAAATATAATACAGAAATAAACCTTTATTTAGAGCTTTGAAAAATACTTACAACATCAGAGTACACACACATCTGGACAGTTTTGATAATCTGTCCTCATATATATAATCATACAGCGGAATATCATTCGTCTGAACATCTTCAGCTCGTCTCTGGACTTCTCTGTAACTGATAACCTGAACCTGTACACCTCGGTCTAACCCGAGCATTTACAAAACACCGGGTCAGTCTGGTGGACTAGAGTGAGAAAAACTCGTACAGCATTAAAGTATCACACAACTTGATTTTAAAGTTAAAATCCTTTCAAAAGAAAAGGATAATCGTAAGACCAAATCCACACATAAACACGGACGTTTTTTACCTTACGATAATCCAAAACAGTTTCGAAATCAATATCTTTTCTGATATTATCATAGTGTCTAAATACAAGTAAATATCAATCTAGTGGAACGCTTGCATCTCACGCTCCACATATGTACATACAAAAAAAACTGTAGGCACTTATTGGAGATTGGATTCCAACCTTGACAAGGTATGGGACCACCTGCCGCTCGTGTATCTCTAGAGGCGAATACACTGGGTTCAACAAGAACGTCTTGCAACCCGGCCCTCACATGACCGACCACTCATTTCGCTTGAGTGTATCGAATGTATATCACCAACGGTTGGACTCAAACCACCGTTCCCGAATGGGCAGAATCGATAGAATAAGAAACAAAAGGAATTTCTCTAGATAGGTGACTATACACCCTAATGGGAGCGACCCACATAGCCATGCTGCCTGCCCAATTTTTGGCATCTCCCGGTTGATGAGGCTTGAGGTCAGAACACATCTGGTCATCATACACTTTGAATGCCACATCGTCAGATCCGTCAAATCACTAATTGACGTCCACAAATATACTCCGGGTTTTAAAGAAGGGCCATTTCCTTGCCACCGACTTGGTATATTTGTAAAAATCAACGTATGTGATTTTAAGGAAATACTCCGTCAGACATTTGTCCATACCAGTCATCCAAGAACAAGATGAACTGAAGGTACTTTCCTACTACATCCAATATAGGAATCACCCCATGGATCGGTAGCGATAGTCCTTGCAATCCACAGTTTCAATCATGGCAGAACCCCAGTATATCTCTGGGTCGAATCAGAGATTGTAAGTGGTTCTTCCGCTTTATGAAGATCTATGGTCTTCGCATGTCCAACTCGATCGTCGCTTGATCTCTTCTTTCCATTCGTTTTTGTTGGTCGGAATGGTTTTCGAATATACACTCGATACCGGTCTTCCCAACCAACAATCGTAAAGGTCAGACTTGATAGTCGGTTGTTTAACTATCAAGTAAACATCCATGAAAACACAAAAAAATAGATTCACTGGTCTAGTATTCAGCATCACTTGGCTTTTTAAAATTTATCGCCCAATCTCCTTTTAAATTCCGTTACTAGGTAAAATAGCATCACATATTATATCCTCTGCTTTGGAAATTCTTATCGCACATTCTTGATATTACCAACTAGTATTACCCTTGGATAATCCCGAAGTCGTTCAAGTTGGGGTATTTTAATTAACTCTCAGACCTTGACCAACCACGTTCTTATATTCAGGTAACACGAGTTGTAATTCAAGAACAAATCACATCTCACCAGTTTTAAAATATGGCCTTATAGTACTTCTTATCTTTTTGGAAGTTTCTCTTTTTAATATAACTAATATCGCTTAATTAAATAATTCTTACTAAACATCACTTTTATAAATCCTCGACTTATTTAAATAACTGGATTATTACAAATCCTTTTCCCACCTCTCTTACCAAACCCAAATTCAAATCCCTTTTCAATTCCCTTTCCTTTCGGGAAATTTCCTTTTTGGAATCCATTAAATTAACTTAATATCACTCTTAAGCATTTCTATTTAACCAACGTTAAACTCACAATCCCTTTATAAACCTCGTTTATAAAGTCTAGGCTTAATATAAACCCTTTCCACCTTCACCTCACTTTACTTAATTCAAACATTAAGTAAAACCTTTCATTTAAGTTATATATTCGTTCAACCTTCTTATTCTCTTCATTATAAAACTCGAGCTCAAATAGTAAAATTCATCCCTAGCCTACTTCCAACACTCGATCATTTCATTTCAATCTTGGTTACTTAAATATAGCACATTTGATTTACAACTCAACATAAATCATTTAAAACAATTAACTCCTTTATTTACCAGAATAAATAATAAATTTCTTTTTTTAAAATCTTATTAGATTAACCAATCGACTCAGTCATCATAACCATGATTACTCTTCTAACCAACTTTATTTAATTCATTCTTAAAATTAATTAAAATACAATTAAATTAAATAACTTTATTTAATCGCTCATGGTTGATCAAATACTTATCTACTAGGGTATTTCCTGCTTTTAAAATTCTTGTCGACATACGGAACCCATTTCATAGTTTCTATATAAATTTTAAATAAATAATAAAATATTTATTTCCCCTTTAAATACCCTTCCAGGCAATAACTTTAGAAAATCTATTTTTGTTATAAAATAGATTTATAACTCGAATATTATTGATTCACTGTCGATAAAATCCATATTTTATAAATCGATTGATTTATCAGCCAGGTGATGCCAATTACCCAACCCATACCATCCATCAACATAAATGTTGAAAAATATTTCAACAGTCAACCATAACCAATCATTTCCTTTTTATTTGACTGATAAGTCCTATATCGATCATCAATCAATCAACAATCAATTCAAACCATTCAAACAATTTCAATCACGTTTACAAACGTGACCAATTAGGGGAATTTACTCTATTCGGGTTAAATCATAACGATTGGTGTTTTACTGAAATTAAACGACCGTTTAATTTCAGGAATTAAATCAATAATAAATATATATCACTAGCAAACAGTCAATCACTAGCAATCAGAACATGCAAAATAAAAACCCAATTTATATAAAATATAAATGGGAAGAGCTGAGTGAGTTTAACTCACTTTGATTTGAAATCCGTCGATAACAGTCTATTTTAATCAAATTAAAATGATGTTTAATTTGAATAAAATTTCCATTCACTTCAGACCTAGACCAGACTCGCTCCATCTCGAAGTATTCTTCTCCATGGTCCCAACGCAACTGACCGTCTGTAAATCCGACAACGTACGAAAGAGAAATCGCGTTACGAACTTTATATACTAATTAATTTAAATCATAAATTTCCTTTTAATTGAAAATTTGGGCTTACCTTTAAACCGCCGGCCCAACACAACGAACCCGACCCGCCTTCATATTAAAACCCTACACCACCTTATTCTCTTCATTTGCTTTAGCAGCCGCCTCAAATTTCAATCCTCAAACCCGAAAAAACCCTAATCCCCAATTAGTAAACCGCCTCCAAATAACAGCTTCCATGTCCGATTAAAACCCTAGCCCCTTCGGTCTTCAGCAGCAATCGAAGTTAACCCCGTCACAACCTCTTCCGATTCGTGATGAACGCCGACCCTTTCAGAAACAAATGAGCTCCCTCGCTGTCCTTCATTCGCTTTCAACTCCAACCGGTTTTCGACGCAAAGAAAATCAAAATTGAAAGCTAAGTTTTCCTTCCTCTTTTTACTCTATACGGTATTCATTTTCATTTGATTTTTTCTGGTCTTACTAATTGTGTTTAAATTAAATGAAAACTTGTTGAGTGGTTGTGGTATTTATAGTTGCGTTTCGATTACAACATCTATCAGTAACTATGAGTTGTTATTTCAATCAAGATCGGGTCTGTACTTAGATTTTGCGTTCGCGTTTTGGTATAGGATTTTCGGATTTGTTCAAAAAGGAATTTGCTTGAAATTGTAGTTTTAGATAGCTGTGCTAAACTGTGCTATGTACTGTTTCATTCGATATAGGCATTAGGATCTGCTCTTAGATTGTGTTCAGAAATAATTAAAAAAAAAACAGTCTTGTATGCCTTTGTACTTGAATTCGACTGAGAATAAAAACCCATATATATTATAGGGTAGGTTAGGCCATTGGCTATGATATGTTTATTCAGTACATATTTTTGAAACCATAAATTCTGCTTTGGGTTTTGAATTGGAGATTGATATATATATATATATATATATATATATATATATATATATATATGAATATGAATATATATGTTAGCATTTTTGCACAGATTTTGCTTTACTTTAGCATGTGCATTGTACTGTTCCTTAGCTGTTTCTTCTCACTTCTCAAAGTTGATGTTTACACCTCTGTCACCATTCGGCTATGTATTGTCTTAGCTGTTTTGTCTTGAATACATATAGCTGTTCATTGTATGGTTTATTCAGCCCGATACATATATTTTGTTTAGCTATGTATTGTCAATATCCTTAGCTGTTCATTTCTTGCTCTTAGCTGTTTTAGTTTTTGTACAGTTTTTTTTTCTTTTCTCTTTTCTCATGTATAGTCTTGTCTATGATCCTTCCCCTTTTTAATGGGTTTCCCTCTTTTCTTTTTCGCAGATCGGAACAGATTCACTGGTATTGGAGATGGCCGAGACAACGCAAGAGTGGATTTTCCCATATTGATTCTTTCTTTCTTTCTGTGTTTGTTTTATTTTTACTTCTAAAGGTATGGTGAGAATCCTACATGAATTTTGTATATGAATATATTTAGCTGTACATTGACTGTGTGGATTTGATGTATTAATATATACATATATTTCTTTCTCTGTCCATAGTCTCTGTTCTCACTGTGTATATGTTCATTGTATAAAAATATATGTGTATTCAAGTCAAATTCTGGATCTCTATGTTCAATATGTCGTTTTTACTGTGTTTTCTCTTTGTGTATTTTCTTTAGCTGTCATAAGCTGTTGTGCATTTAATAATCGGGGTTCCCTTTTTCTTTTTTTTATGTAGCAGCTTTGATTTTGTTGTACAAGACATTCAAATAATCTCAATACAAATTTAATTAGATTTAAATAGCTAAATTAACGATATAACTTTATACCATGGTATTATAGCAAACGGACTAAAATTTCAAACAATATATCAGTTCAACTTTAAAATTTACCGATGTGAAATCGTAATGTATTGTAAAAAAAAATAAAGTCAAACGATATCGAGAATAGCTAAAAATCGCATTTAAATATTATAAATAAACGTTATTGTTTATTAACGATTTCCATAGCGATTGTTTCAAAATTTGATTTGGCCATATCTTACAATTTACAATACGAAATCTGAAATTTTCTCCTGCATATGAAAATTATAATCAACATGGTTCAAACGTGTCTTATTTCACAGAAATCCGACTTATATCGGATCCTATATATCCAATCAAAGTTCAAATCGAAAATTTCGAACTACCGCGTCGTTTTCGAGCATGTTTTAAATAATATATAAATATATGTATTCGAACTCTATTTTAATTAAATAAATTCAATTAAAATCTATTATAATTCCAATATAATATATAAAATCATTTAAATACTCGAATTTAAATAGCCAAAAAATCCGGGACGTTACATTCTTTCCCCCTTAAAACTAATTTCGCCCTCGAAATTGCAAAGTCAGAGGAATATTCTGAATCGAATTATTTTTAAAATCATTACAGTTTCATTAAATTTAAAATAAATTCAAACTATAAAATTTTTGAGAATTTCGCCAACACCTCTGCTGCATGGCTCGATCGATACGACTACAGCTGCCACTCTAGGCCTCACTTCTTCGAAAAGAAACTCAAATCCAAATGACAACCCCCTTAATTTGAATCCCAATTTATTCATCCATTAAATTTTCAAACCCCAATTCATTCAAGTTTACTCAATTTGAATTCATTCTTAAATGGCTTTTACTTAACCAGGTTCAGTTTCGCTTTCATATCTAATTCGATTCAATCGACGAATTGATTTTCTAATCAATTCAATTTCATTTCAAAAATCAAATTTGATTTCAAATCAAATCAATCAGAACAAAAAAACAATCCACATTATTATAATATAGAAAATAAATTCCTTTTTCTATATTAAAAATATACATCGGGTAAAATTATCTCATTTACCCTTTTTTATTAAACAATACTGTATCCATTGCCAGTTCTATGCTTTTCAACACTTGAACCGATCAACAAACACAATACAAAACATTTATAAATAAAATTTTACAAATACGCTCTCATATATATACACTCAACTCAATCTAGGGTGTTACTAACCCCATCTCTATCGAGTTACGCCACAGAGCCAAGGTTACTACTCAACCAATAGCTCTGATACCACTGTAACGACCCAGCAGTTTTCAGCCCTGAAAATCGACATAAATACCCTTTACCATACATATGCCGACCTTCCAACACCGAAAACACTGGAACGTTTATAGAAAGAAATTAGAGGGTGAGATAAGAAAGAAAGAAGTTAGAATAAAAGAAGAAGAAGTACAACACAGAGTCTCATATCACAGCGGAACAAAATATAATACAGAAACAAACCTTTATTTTGAGCTTTGAAAAATACTTACAACATCAGAGTACACACACATCTGGAAAGTTTTGATAATCTGTCCTCATATATATAATCATACAGCGGAATATCATTCGTCTGAACATCTTCAGCTCGTCTCTGGACTTCTCTATACCTGATAACCTGTACACCTCGGTCTAACCCAAGCATTTACAAAACACCGGGTCAGTCTGGTGGACCAGAGTGAGAAAAACTCGTACAGCATTAAGGTATCACACAACTTGATTTTAAAGTTAAAATCCTTTTGAAAGAAAAGGATAATCGTAAGACCAAATACACACATAAACACGGACGGTTTTTACCTTACGATAATCCAAAACAGTTTCGAAATTAATATCTTTTCTGATATTATCATAGTGTCTAAATACAAGTAAATATCAATCTAGTGGAACGCTTGCATCTCACGCTCCACATATGTATATACAAATAAAACCATAGGCACTTATTGGAGATTGGATTCCAACCTTGACAAGGTATGGGAACACCTGCCGCTCGTGTATCTCTAGAGGCGAATACACTGGGTTCAACAAGAACGTCTTGCAACCCGGCCCTCACATGACCGACCACTCATTTCGCTTGAGTGTATCGAATGTATATCACCAACGGTTGGACTCAAACCACCGTTCCCGAATGGGCAGAATCGATAGAATAAGAAACAAAAGGAATTTCTTTAGATAGGTGATTATACACCCTAATGGGAGCAACCCACATAGCCATGCTGCCTGCCCGATTTTTGTCATCTCCCGGTTGATGAGGCTTGAGGTCAGAACACATCTGGTCATCATACACTTTGAATGCCACATCGTCAGATCCGTCAAATCACTAATTGACGTCCACAAATATACTCCGGGTTTTAAAGAAGGGCCATTTCCTTGCCACCGACTTGGTATATTTGTAAAAATCAACGTACGTGGTTTTAAGGAAATACTCCGTCAGACATTCGTCCATACCAGTCATCCAGGAACAGGATGAACCGAAGGTACTTTCCTACTGCATCCAATATAGGAATCACCCCATGGATCAGTAGCGATAGTCCTTGCAATCCACAGTTTCAATCACGATAGAACCCCAGTATATCTCCGGGTCGAATCAGAGATTGTAAGTGGTTCTTCCGCTTTATGAAGATCTATGGTCTTCACATGCTCCATCTCGATCGTCGCTTGATCTCTTCTTTTCATTCGTATTTGTTGGTCGGAATGGTTTTCGAATATACACTCGATACCAGTCTTCCCAACCGACAATCGTAAAGGTCAGACTTGATAGTCGGTTGTTTAACTATCAAGTAAACATCCATGAAAACACAAAAAAAATAGATTCACTGGTCTAGTATTCAGCATCACTTGGCTTTTTAAAATTTATCGCCCAATCTCCTTTTAAATTCCGTTACTAGGTAAAATATCATCACATATTATATCCTCTGCTTTGGAAATTCTTATCGCATATTCTTGATATTACCAACTAGTAATACACTTGGATAACCCCGAAGTCGTTCAAGTTAGGGTATTTTAATTACCTCTCAGACCTTGACCAACCACGTTCTTATCTTTAGGTAACACGAGTTGTAATTCAAGAACAAATCACATCTCACCAGTTTTAAAATATGGCCTTACAGTACTTCTTGTCTTTTTGGAAGTTTCTCTTTTTAATATAACTAATATCGCTTAGTTAAATAATTCTTACTAAACATCACTTTTACAAATCCTCGACTTATTTAAATAATTGGATTATTACAAATCCTTTTCCCACCTCTCTTACCAAACCAAAATTCAAATCCCTTTTCAATTCCCTTTCCTTTCGGGAAATTTCCTTTTTGGAATCCATTAAATTAACTTAATATCATTCTTAAGCATTTCTATTTAACCAACGTTAAACTCACAATCCCTTTATAAACCTCATTTATAAAGTCTAGGCTTAATATAAACACTTTCCATCTTCACCTCACTTTACTTAATTCAAACATTAAGTAAAACCTTTCATTTAATTTATATATTCGTTCAACCTTCTTATTCGCTTCATTATAAAACTTGAGCTCAAATAATAAAATTCATCCTTAGCCTACTTCCAACACTCGATCATTTCATTTCAATCTTGGTTACTTAAATATAGCACATTTGATTTACAACTCAACATAAATCATTTAAAACAATTAACTCCTTTATTTACCAGAATAAATAATAAATTTCTTTTTTTAAAATCTTATTCGATTAACCAATCTAGTTATTTCACTAATTTAAAAATCTAATTTTAAATGGTCGACTCAGTCATCATAACCATGATTACTCTTCTAACCAACTCTATTTAATTCCTTCTTTAAATTAATTAAAATACAATTAAATTAAATAACTTTATTTAATCGCTCACGGTTGATCAAATACTTATCTACTAGGGTATTTCCTGCCTTTAAAATTCTTATCGACATAAGGAACCCATTTCATAGTTTTTATATAAATTTTAAATGAATAATAAAATATTTATTTCCCCTTTTAAATACCCTTCCAGGCAAAAACTTTCGAAAATCTATTTTTGTTATAAAATAGATTTATAACTCGAATATTATTGATTCACTGTCGATAAAATCCATATTTTATAAATCGATTGATTTATCAGCCAGGTGATGCCAATTACCCAACCCATACCATCCATCAACATAAATGTTGAAAAATATTTCAATAGTCAACCATAACCAATCATTTCCATTTTATTTGACTGATAAGTCCTATATCGATCATCAATCAATCAACAATCAATTCAAACCATTCTAACAATTTCAAACAATTTCAATCACGTTTACAAATGTGACCAATCAGGGGAATTTACTCTATTCGGGTTAAGTCATAACGATAGGTGTTTTACTGAAATTAAACGATCGTTTAATTTCAGGAATTAAATCAACAATAAATATATATCACTAGCAAACAATCAATCACTAGCAATCAGAACACGCAAAATAAAAACCCAATTTATATAAAATATAAATAGGAAGAGCTGAGTGAGTTTAACTCACTTTGATTTGAAATCCGTCGATAACAGTCTATTTTAATCAAATTAAACTGATGTTTAATTTGAATAAAATTTCCAGTCACTTCATACCCAGACCAGACTCGCTCCATCTCGAAGTATTCTTCTCCACGGTCCCAACGCAACTGACCGTCTGTAAATCCGACAACGTACGAAAGAGAAATCGCGTTACGAACTTTATATACTAATTAATTTAAATCATAAATTTCCTTTTAATTGAAAATTTGGGCTTACCTTTAAACCGCCGGCCCAACACAACGAACCCGACCCGCCTTCATATTAAAACCCTACACCACCGTATTCTCTTTATTTGCTTTAGCAGCCGCCTCAAATTTCAATCCTCAAACCCGAAAAAAAACCTAATCCCCAATTAGTAAACCGCCTCCACATAACAGCTTCCATGTCCGATTAAAACCCTAGCCACTTCGGTCTTCAGCAGCAATCGAAGTTAACCCCGTCACAACCTCTTCCGATTCGTGATGAACGCCGACCCTTCCAGAAACAAACGAGCCCCCTCGCTGTCCTTCATTCGCCTTCAACTCCAACCGGTTTTCGACGCAAAGAAAATCAAAATTGAAAGCTATGTTTTCCTTCCTCTTTTTACTCTATACGGTATTCATTTTCATTTGATTTTTTCTGGTCTTACTAATTGTGTTTAAATTTGATGAAAACTTGTTGAGTGGTTGTGGTATTTATAGTTGCATTTCGATTACAACATCTATCAGTAACTATGAGTTGTTATTTCAATCAAGATCGGGTCCGTACTTAGATTTTGCGTTCGCGTTTTGGTATAGGATTTTCGGATTTGTTCAAAAAGGATTTTGCTTGAAATTGTAGTTTTAGATAGCTGTGCTAAACTGTGCTATGTATTGTTTCATTCGATATAGGCATTAGGATCTGCTCTTAGATTATGTTCAGAAATAATTAAAAAAAAACAGTCTTGTATGCCTTTGTACTCGAATTCGACTGAGAATAAAAACCCATATATATTATAGGGTAGATTAGGCCATTGGCTATGATATGTTTATTCAGTACAGATTTTTGAAACCATAAATTCTGCTTTGGGTTTTGAATTGGAGATTGATATATATATATATATATATATATATATATATATATATATATATGAATATGAATATATATGTTAGCATTTTTGCACAGATTTTGCTTTACTTTAGCATGTGCATTGTACTGTTCCTTAGCTGTTTCTTCTCACTTCTCAAAGTTGATGTTTACACCTCTGTCACCATTCGGCTATGTATTGTCTTAGCTGTTTTGTCTTGAATACATATAGCTGTTCATTGTATGGTTTATTCAGCCCGATACATATATTTTGTTTAGCTATGTATTGTCAATATACTTAGCTGTTCATTTCTTGCTCTTAGCTGTTTTAGTTTTTGTACAGTTTTTTTTTCTTTTCTTTTCTCTTTTCTCATGTATAGTCTTGTCTATGATCCTTCCCCTTTTTAATGGGTTTTCCCTCTTTTCTTTTTCGCAAATCAGAACAGATTCACTGGTATTGGAGATGGCCGAGACAACGCAGAAGTGGATTTTCCCATATTGATTTTTCTTTCTTTCTGTGTTTGTTTTATTTTTACATCTAAAGGTATGGTGAGAATCCTACATGAATTTTGTATATGAATATATTTAGCTGTACATTGACTGTGTGGATTTGATGTATTAATATATACATATATTTCTTTCTCTGTCCATGGTCTGTGTTCTCACTGTGTATATGTTCATTGTATAAAAATATATGTGTATTCAAGTCAAATTCTGGATCTCTATGTTCAATATGTCGTTTTTACTGTGTTTTCTCTTTGTGTATTTTCTTTAGCTGTCATAAGCTATTGTGCATTTAATAATCGGGGTTCCCATTTTCTTTTTTTTCATGAAGCCGCTTTGATTTTGTTGTACAAGACATTCAAATAATCTCAATACAAATTTAATTAGATTTAAATAGCTAAATTAACGATATAACTTTATACCATGGTATTATAGCAAACAGACTAAAATTTCAAACAATATATCAGTTCAACTTTAAAATTTACCGATGTGAAATCATAATGTATTGTAAAAAAAATCTTAAGTCAAACGATATCGAGAATAGCTAGAAATCCCATTTAAATATTATAAATAAACGTTATCATTTATTAACGATTTCCATAGCGATTGTTTCAAAATTTGATTTGGCCATATCTTACAATTTACAATACGAAATATGAAATTTTCTCCTTCATATGAAAATTATAATCAACACGGTTCAAACGTGTCTTATTTCGCAGAAATCCGACTTATATCGGATCCTGTATATCCAATCAAAGTTCAAATCGAAAATTTCGAACTACCGCGTCGTTTTCTAGCTTGTTTTAAATAATATATAAATATATGTATTCGAACTCTATTTTAATTAAATAAATTCGATTAAAATCTATTATAATTCCAATATAATATATAAACTCATTTAAATACTTGAATTTAAATGGCCAAAAAGTCCGGGATGTTACACATTACTTTGAAGAAGTTAAGAGAAAAGTAGTGTAAATCTGTGTTGCAATTTTAATTAGATTAATTAGTTGGACCATAAAGTGACAAACAAATGGATACTTTTACAATATAAACCACTAATGTGCACGAAGACACCATGGCCGACCTTGACCCGGTGCCAACCGTACGGCGGCACAGGGCCCCCGAGGCCTGTGGGTCCCACCGAGAATTTGTAGGTCCATTTGAAAACAGCAGCCTTTGCTACCGTGTTTCGGTGCAAAACATTTAGCAGGGCCTTCCTGCGGAAAAATCCGCACTATTACCTTTTTGACCAGAAATAATTCCTACTACTGCCATTTATGTTTTGAGAAAATACCTTCCGCCGTATACTTTCACCAAAAAATTTGTGCTATTACCTTTTTCAACAAAAATTCCTACTACTGCATTTTATGGTCTGAGAAAAATTCGCACTATTACCTTTTTTACCAAAAATTCCCACTGCTGCCTTTTAGGGTTTGAGAAAACACCATCGGTTGTTGACCAAAAAATAGTACTACTGGCTTTTTTACCAAAAAATCATACTGCTTGCCTTTTAACAACAAATTTGTACTACTGCCTTTTAGTCTTTTGAGATCCTGAACTGCTTCCGCCGCCGGGATGTAAATAATTTGAGGTGTTTCAAAATAATTTATTTTTTTATCCGTTCGAAGTTTGCTTTTTTTTTAATGATTTTTTTTGCAGTTCTGGAAAAAATTGCTGAGTTGTTGTTACTTGGTGCAGTAAAGATTGGTGGCTCGGGCTATAGATTGTGACACTATTTTATAGGGGTGGGCGCGGTTCGGTTCGATGCGGTTTGAAGCTCAAACCGCTTCCGCACCGCATCAAACGGTTGATCAAAAATACAAACCAATATACTAACCATTCAAACGGTTCAGTTTTCGGTTCGATTTCGATGTAATACGGTCCGGTTTTGGTTCGGTCCGGTTTGAACCCGTATTAAATATAAAACAAGAAAATTACTTCCATCAACAATCAATTTACGATTGTATGACATTGTGTCACCTGAATGTTAAAACATAAAGTGTTATCATTAATTAATATAACTACCACATACGTTGAAAATAGAATATATATCGAAGTTAGATAGGAATTTGTTAAATTTTTTACATAACATTGTCAGTGTAGCTATGCAGATCGGTTCGGTTTAATATGGTTTGGTAAAAGTTCAAACCGCAACTGAACCGTATCATTGCGGGTCGGTTCGGTTTAGGCTATTTGCTTTAGAGAGAGAATCTGGTGCGATTTTCCGCACCGTTTTTGCAGTTCGGTCTGGGCGGTTTCCGCATTGCTGTGTGGATTATGCCCACCCCTACTATTTTATTCATCCAGGTTTTATTATTATTCTCATCCTCTCATTCGGTGTTGCAATTTAAGTTGAAAATGTTCAATAAAAAACATATGTCTGGTCATGAGAAAAGAAAACGAAAAAAAGAGGAAGAAGAGAAGATTAAACTTAAACCCCTTAAAGGATCACTTGAAAAACTTTGGAAAAAAGCCAAACTACCTGAAAAAAAGAAGTGCCTGATGTTGAAAATGAAGTGCCTGAAATTATAAGAAATTCTATAGAAGATGAGAATGTGGTTAATGAAGAGACTGAAAATGAAGTAATTGAAGAAGAAATTGATGTGTTTGAAAATATGATTAGTGAAAATAGGGAAGAAACTAATCCAAGTGATCCTGGTTCCTTGTCTTTGAATATTTATGATCCTCGAGTGTGGGATGGATTAAATAATAAAATGAGAGATTTGCTTGTTGAAAAAGGTCCTGTTAGAGAAAAAATATCAATTTTCCTAAAGATAAGTACAATAGGGGGTTCTCTACATATTATTTTGATCAGAAATTAAGAAACGGGGAACTTATTGACAGAAAATGGTTAGTTTACTCAAAGGAATTAGATAAAGTGTTCTGTTTTTGTTGTAAAGTTGTGAAAAAAGCTCGTTCACAAAGCAATTTAGCAAGTTCCGGAGTAGATGACTGGGTGCATTTGGGTGAAAAACTTAAGCAACATGAAGATAGTCGTGAACATCTTATTAACCTTAGAGCTTGGGCTGAACTTCAAATTAGACTGAAAACAAATCAAACTATTGATAAAGAATTGCAAGAGCAAATAAAAAAAGACACTGAACACTGGAGAGACGTTATGATCAGAATAATTGCTGTTGTTAAACGCCTTGCAATGAATAATTTGGCATTTCGTGGGACGCATGACAAAATATTTGAAGATTCAAATGGTAATTTTTTGGGTTTTCTGGAGTCAAATAGCTGAGTTTGATCCTGTAATGAAACATCATTTTAGACTCATTCAAAATAGGGACATTCATTATCATTATCTTAGTCATAAAATTCAAAATGATTTGATTGAAATGTTGGCATCGAGTGTCAAAAGTGCCATAATAAAAAAAATAAAAGAAGCAAAATATTTTTCTGTAATCTTTGATTGTACTCCTGATGCAAGTCGTATTGAACAAATGACTTTGGTGATTAGATGTGTTGATGTCGTGAGCTACCCAATAAAAATAGAAGAATATTTTTTAGAGTTTTTGAAAGTGGAGAACACTTCTGGCTTGGGTCTTTTTGGTGAATTGGAAGCTGCTCTTAGCTCTCTTGATTTAGATATTAATGGTGTAAGGGGACGGGTACGATAATGGTTCTAATATGAGGGGAAAAGATCAAGTTTTTCAAAAAAGATTGCTTGATGTTAATCCTAGAGCTTTTTATATGCCTTGTGGTTGTCATTCTCTTAACTTGATACTTTCAGATATGGAAAACTCTTGTGTGAAAGGAAAATCGTTTTTTTGGAGCGTGTCAAGCATTATATAATGTGTTTGCAAATTCCACTAAAAGATGACATCTTTTGCTTGAATATGTTGATGATTTGACTTTAAAATCCCTATGTGTGACAAGATGGGAAAGTCGAATTGAAAGTGTTAAAGCAATAGGAACTCAAGCTCCTAAAATTAGAGATGCTTTAATGAAACTAGCTGAAGTTTCTGATGATCCAAAAATAAGCTGGGATGCTGAAAAATTAGCTTCTAATGAATTTTCAAGTTTTGAATTCTTATTAAGCTTAATTATTTGGCATGAAATTCTGTACAAAATCAATCTGGTGAGCAAAAATTTGCAATTTGAAGATATGCGTTTTGATGTACCAATTGCAAGTTTAAAAGGGTTGGTTTCTTTATTTGAGAAATATAGGGAAAATGGGTTTGTGTCAGCTATGATTGATGCTAAAGAACTTGCAGATAAAATGGACATTGAACCTGTTTTTCAAATAAAGCGTAGGATTAAAAGAAATAGACAATTTGTTGTGAATCCTAACACGGAAAGAGAACAACAATCTGCTTCAGAGAACTTTAGAACTGATTACTTTCTTGTTCTAGTTGATATGGCACTCTCTCAGTTGAAGATAAGGTTCGAACAAATGGAACTTTTCGAGTCTATATTTGGTTTTTTGTTCGATGCTTCCCGGTTGATTTCTTTGGATGATGAAGGATTGAAAGAATGTTGTGTAAAACTTGAAAAGTCCTTGACTCATGGTGATCATTGCGATATTGATGGAAAACGCTTACTTTTTGAATTACAAATATTACAGGAAATGCTTCCTAGTGTAGCATATGAGTGTGAGATTCCATGGAATTCTATCAAAGTTTTGGAATTTGTGAAGAAGATGGACATGTTTCCAAATATTTTGATTGCTTACAGAGTTTTGTTAACTATACCTATTACTGTGGCTTCTGCTGAGCGGAGTTTCTCAAAGTTGAAGTTAATTAAATCTTATTTGCGCACAAGTATGACTCAAGATAGGTTGAATGGCTTAGCAATTTTGATTATTGAAAAGCATATGCTGAAAAATATCAAAGTGGAGCATATTATCGATGATTTTGCTTCAAAAAATGCAAGAAGTTGTCACTTTAAATGAGAATTGATGTTTGTTTTTGCCCATGATCTTTGTACAGGTATACTAACTTCATTTATAATTCATAATATCTTATTTTTTTGCTTAATGTGTCTTATTATATGATGTTCACCCCATATAATTTATGTCAAATTTAGATTAATTTTAATGAGTTATTTACTTAGAGCTGCTTTTTCTTGTCAGAATGCGTAATATATCTCCATTATGATCTGCTCAGTGAAGAACAATGAGATCCAACACTTGTTAAGTTTGCTTTAGAAAGGTTAGGAAAATTTATTCAACTTTCTTGTTTCTGCTTATTACCAGTTGTGTTTTTAAACATGTCATGAGTATAATAAAATTTAGTTGACATATGACAATGATATGACATATGACTTAACTTTAATTTCGTAACAAAAATTTCTTTCCGCACTAGGCGTACAAATACTCAGGACCGGCCGTGGAAGACACTTTGGCCGGGTTCGAATCTTTCAGCTGTCGCATTCACTTTGTTGCTGTGTGTGTATCTTTGGCACTTCTTATTTATTTGCGATCAAACTGGAGCCATGCCATTCTTCCTACAACCCGTTATATCTTGGCTTTTGTTTGTTGTGATAGCGGGCTTACTTGAGTTTTACTGACCCTTTTACTTAGTAACAATGACTTGTTAAAACCACCCTGCATACTTCATATTATACATCTATTTAAAACTATGCTATGCATTGAGTATTTAAAATACTGTGGCATTCATTTGAACACCCTAAATCAGTATACTTGTTGAAAATGATCACATATACCACCATGTGTGCTTTTGGAACTTGGTCCTTGCCTGCTACTAATAGAATTATTAGCTGTATTGACTTTTCAACGCACTTCTTTACATGCCTTATGTCTTGGAACCTGAAGATGCATTTCTTTGTTATGAAGCTTTTCCTTTACAAATTTATGTCATAATCCCTTAACGTATGTCTGTGACATATCCTCTATGTTTACAAATGGATTGTGAATTTTCTTTGCCTTTGTCCATTTTGCGGAAGGTACAAATATCCCTGTCCAATTCAATAAATTTGTAAACGTGTATTGTTGTCCCATGCTTACGTTAGAGTAGTTACTTAGTTTGACTTTGTGCATGTCCAGTTAGATTTAATTTAAAAAAAAAAGGGACAATAGGAAGAAAAACGAAATGATTGCATGCTGCATGCAAAGGCTTGCATTAGAGATGAACAAATGGTTACAAATCCATTTTAAACTTTTTCATGTAGCACTTTTGTTGGGTTTGGGAATTTTCTTGCCAATAATTTTGCATGCGCAAGTAGGAAAAAAAAAAACTGAAATATACTACAGTAATGTGTATTACTGTCTTCCCTAACCTCTTCATGATTATTGTTGCTTTCCACAAAGAAACACTACCATTACAATTGCCTTGGTGGCATGGTTGGTCAGTGCATGCTATGGTTGGGAATTGGGTATTAGGAGGATTGGTGCAGGGAATTTGGAGTGCATGACTTTAGCATACATAAGCATGCGTGAGGGTGTTGAGTACCAGGCGTATGGTGTGTGAGTTCATGGGTGAGCAGTACCATAAACCTAGGCGGGGAACATTTTAGTGTAACACTTTCTTTACATATAAACTTGTATAACATAACACTATTAATCTAGGTAAGCGTAGATGATGGCATTCCCTTCTTAAATGAACTTTAAATTTCATGCAGTTGAGATTTCTGAATTATTAGTTCACTGCATACTTTTTTTTTGGTTTATGCTAAAAGGCCCGAAGCAAAAGTAGTCCGAATGGATGCGGGAACAATCCGCATCGCACAAATAATTATCCCTCCTGAATTCCATCCGTAAGATCGGATTCCGCACCTTTCCGCACTAATTTTTCCGGGCTTCATAGCAAAGTCCTTATTTTTTTTGCATGGTACTCATTATTGCATAGACGCATGTGTTAATATAATACGCTTTTGAACTCAAAGTTATGGATTGCTGGATGGCTAGCATAGTGCGATTGAGCATGCTAAGCATGTAGCATTACTAGCGTAAACAAAATTGATGACAGTAAAATCTACTATTATTTTTAATTTAGTTTGAGTTTGCATTTGTTATTTTATGACAACTGTTACATGTGAATAATCATGTCCTTACATGAATTATTTTGTTGTCAATTATTACAAAAATCTACAACTTAGTACAGACAACATAGTTCTTAACTGATATATTTATAAGTAATTCATGTTAACTGTATTGGTTGGTTTTTCTTCTTTACACCATTGTACACTGTCAAAATGTCCATAATAAAAAATAAAATAAAAAAGAAGAAGAAGAAGAGAGTCACTGTACTGGATTTCATGTTCAGTTGCACTATACCAAGTTTTGCTTTTATTACTCAAAATAAGCATGTCCTGTGGTGTTTTGACTTCCACTGTATTTGAAGAGAAGCACGAGGCGACGTATGTGCGCACAGAGCTCGACAAAAATTGTAATCTTATTAAAAGAAATTTATGTGTAAATTTATATATATATATATATATTTTTTTTTTTCGTTGTACAAAATATTGTAGACCCCGATATTTGTATAAAATTCTTTCCGATATAAATACTGTGTGCACCGTTTCTATTAGATTCTGTTGAAACCCTATAAGCCAATAACAATCCGTCGTTTTGAACGCTTCGAGTTGGTTTAACCACCGATTTGGGGCGGTCAAAACGGCGGGTTGTTACAATAAATCTATTTTCATATTCAAATTTAAAATTCTATTTAACTCAATCCTAATATCTTTTCAGAAAATATTTTATTTAACTAAATTCAACCTAGTCGAATTCAAGTCATAAATCATACAGATTTATTTTATTTAATTTACATTCGGAACATTGAAATAAACTCCATCGTTTACTTCTTTAAAACGATTCTAAATTCCATTTTAAATTAACATTTGAATTTAAATATTCAAATTATCCAATGATAATTGTTCCATTTAATTTATAAACATAGTTTATAAATTCACTACTTGTTTTTATTATTCAAAACAAGTTAATACTTCTTAGCCCAGTCAAAATTCAAATATTATTTTTAGAAAAATAGATTTCCCCTTTTAAATCTGAAAATCCCTTTTCATAATATTTTTATAAATCAACATTTAGGCCCAGTGGTACTTAAAACATCCAAACACCCAATTATCAATCATAGGTGCAACGTCCCGAATTTTTAGCGATATAATAATTAATTTATTTAATTATTTTATTATATTGGTTCGATAATTTAAAGGGTTTGAATTCGAATATTCTGAATATTGAAATTAGTATAAACAGTGGAATAATAATTTTAATTCCTAAATGGTTGGAATTAGTTGATTTTACAATATTGTGTAAAGTGGATAATATTAAATATTTAATTGAATTCATATTCGGGTTATAATAACGAATATATTTTTAAGACAGTTGAATGTATTAATTATAATATAAATTAAAATCGAGCTCATAATGTCGCGTAGTTTGTAATTCGACGATTTGAACTTCAACTGAGTGTATAGGATCCGTTATTGGTCGGATTTCTTCGAAATAAGAAACGGTGGAATCTGATTAACTATAATTTTTCTAATGGAAGTGAAAAATCGAGATTTTGGCTTACGGATTGTAAATTATGTCCACATCAAATTTTTAAATAGTCGTTATGGAATCGTATATAAGCCATAACAGTTATTAAATTTTAAATAAATATCGGTTTCGAATTTGGACAAGATACTTGAGGCGTAGTTATAATTTAATTTTTAAAATTTCACTGTAATTTTTAATTTGGAAAATAAACCACTTTTTATTTGAAGTGTTTTACACCTTATATCAGCGTTTTGGGGTTTAACAGAATTAGTTGTCTTGCCTATTTTATTATATTTTTGGGATTCTCGCATATTGCTCGACACATTGGTATCTTTATTTTTGTCGATAGCGGTCCGTAAACGAATGAAATTGTACGTAATGAGTTACCCTTGTGAATATCTAATATAGCATTGTATAATCTACTACCAAATCCATAGCATGAACTATACATATCCAAATAAATATAGATTGCTAAGATTAACCGTAAAAGCAATGAGTGCTTTATCCAATGGAGCATCACTCGTTTCTCCAATAGGCCTCTAAAGTAAACAACTGTGTAAGCTAGATATCTCGCATGTTAAAAGTAACGTGTATTTTCTATTTGAAAACAAGACCTTTGTGTCTCCTTTTCTTCGTTGACGTGAAACATATCTTATTCCATTTATCAAACCATTAAAATACTCAAACCACTAAAGTACTTCCCTATAAGTTAGGACTTAGTCCAACAGATGACAATGGAAACCGATCCAACATCTTTGAATGAACGATCCAGAGACAACATACATATATACTTCAAAATAGAGAAGTAAATTATTATAACAATAGAGGCTCTTTTACAGAGGTATCCCTGTAGAATTTTTAGTTTGTTTAGTGTATTTACGTATCCACCAAAAAAACAATGTTAATTCTTTTGCATGGGTAGAATCCAAATAGGTAAAAACATAATAGCATTCATGTTAGTTCAAGGCAATATGATTTTGGGTGTAAATGCAGAGTTATTTACCTAAGGCTTGTAATGAAATCTAGGCTAACAATATCTAAAACTAGAATAAGAATATGCATGAAAAGTTCAAATTTAACTAGAAAAAAAATAAGGAAATAGTTCTCACCATTTCTCAAATTATTGACGGCATGCTAGGATTCCACCATAGATTATCCGCCATACAACAAGATCTTGCTTAATCATATCAAATAAATAAAAACAAATAATTATGAGAAAGCATATTTGTTCTACAGTGTTGGGATGACGCTTTAAAAAATGCATTTTATCCCTATTTTTATTTTCAGTTATCCGTAATGTGATTTACTTGCACCCTTTTATTTTTAGCAATTCAAACAGAGTATGATAACAAATTTACAATACCTATTTCATGTAGCATGTAATACAAAAAATGAAAATATTTTATTAATACAGCTACTAAGCAAACTTGGTCATAGGTCTTTGGGTGGCCGTTTACATCATCTTTGGTTTTTAAAACCGAAGCATGCGAGCTTCAGTTTCAAACTGAAGCAGCTTCAGGGCTTCAGTCTGTTCAAACTGAAGCGGCTTCAGTTTCAAACTGAAGAATTGGTGCTTCAGTTTTTTAAAACTGAAGCGGCTTCGGTTTCTTCAAACTGAAGCGGCTTCGGTTTCTTCAAATTGAAGCGCTAATGCTTCACAATATACTCAACTTTTAACTAATCTACGTTATAATATCTCACAAGCAACTTATTTTCTGACCACAACTTTCAAAATTTAAGTTTCGCAACAACCACAACAAAATGATTAAAGACATGACAACAGTGTTATTTTTCTCAAAAAGTACCGACACAAAAAATGAACCACATTGGGTGTAGGTGGTAATGACAAAACAACCATATAGTTGTTGATGCACAATAGATTTTATCTTTCAATCTTTTGGCAAGCTCAAATATCAATTATTTTTTCTCCAACCTTGATCACTTTGTTAAAAATCAAGGAAAAAATATATGAATGAAAATGGAGAGTGATTCTGAAATAAAGAAAGAAATAATACTTACCAGCTCTCATCAGTTTCATTATTTCTTGAAAGCACAACTTGTTCCGTAAGATCAGTCGTCCCATTGAGCATTGATATAAACTCTCCTAGTGGATATGGCATTTGTGGGTAGAAAGAAGGAAGATATGCCGATGGGTTAAGGAATTGACCACCAGATGATGGAAATTGATAATGTCCAAACTGCGGGTGTGACATATATTGTTGAGCACTTCCATTATGTGAAAAAGATTGTTGTTGTGGTAATAGTTGATGTTGAACTCTGGAGAACTGAGAAGCATTCGGCTGATTTTGAGCAGGTGATTGTTCTGATCGATGCTTTGATGGAGAACGGTGTTGAGACAATGATTGTTCTAACATGAAATTTGATGGTTGTCATTGTGAAGATAGAAGCATACATTTTAGCTCTTCTATCTCCTTTGCTTTTGTATCTCCTTACTTTGCTTTTCACACATGTTTTTTAGTTCTAAACATGTCGACTCCAAAGATGCATATTCCCTTCCTTTGCGCGATTTACGAATCGATGATATTGGTTGTGAAACACCCCATCTCCGTTAGGGTCACTCACAAAGGGAATGCCCTAATTTTGGTGGAGGTTTATAAGTATAAGTCACAGATACACAAGACAGATATAAATACACATATTTTTAAACAGCGGAAACAACAGCAACTTTTAATTCATCAAAATACGTGTTACACAAACCATACCATAATTGTCTTACAATACTTCCAAAAACATTACATTTCCATAACTGTCTTGATTATCAAAGAAGCATAAAACATAAAATAAAGCAACAAAATCCCCATAATGATATCCAAAGCCATGATCCAAGCCAAAGAGATCCAAACCGTACATCTACTGTCTTCAAGCTTGCAAAAGAGTCTGACTAAGCTGAGTTGTTTCCTCCCTGTGGACCTGGGGGGAAACGAAAGAAAAGAAGACGAAAAGAAAAACGAAGTCAGACATAAAGCCTGAGTAAATCTAGTGACTTTTCAGTATGTGAATAAGAAAAGGATATGATAGACATAAACTGGAAACAGGATAGTATCATAACTAAGGGAGTGTAGTCTAGAATCGAATATACTATCGAACCCACACTATATCTCTGCATTTACTAGAATTACTCTAATCGGCACCCCATGCTGAGGGTGAAGTGATCCTTTTTGTTTTCTAAAGATCGGCTCCTACTCGTACGTGTGTCTTACGGCTACCCCAAGAAGTGTAGATACCTATGCTGGTCCCACCATGGGGTGTATCAAGGCCCATGGTGGCGGCCCCGACACAATTACTAGAAGACATAGGTTATACTATTGATGCCCCCAGTGCCCTGCTTGTCTGCTCCAGAGTGCGTGCACGACCGCACACCGTTAGACCTACACTTTGCACCCAACAATTGGCGTTATTTGACCGCTTTCAATCAGCCCAGTAATCGTGCCCCACCCTGCCTAGTTTCAGGGTACCGTTGATACCTAAATTGGGTTACTACTGATACGGGTCCCTACGTTACCAGAGTTTTCTAGTCAACTTGTTAAGTGGTTAAGTGTTTGTATACACCTAACCCCACCCATCAAAATTTGTTAACATGTTGAATCTTTGGTTAAGTGTTTTCAGTTGACTTAACCCTACCACCTGTCCTTAGCTTTTTAGAGCACCGACCACTCACAATAGACAGATATCACTACGGTTACTGGAAGTGCCGGTTGGTTCCGGGCAGGTTTACACCGTAGTTCAGTCTAACCTCGGGTCTTTATTGGGCTCAATGTTTAACCACCCACATTGGATAGGTATTGTTGTGACTACTGGACAACCGGGCGGGTCCAGGCAGGTTTATGTCATAACTCAATCCAACCTCGGGTCAAACATGTCGTCTTTTCTAGATTTACATATTTCATTATTTATGTAAATGTCATGTCGTCTTTTAATTTAGGTATAACAATTTATACTGCTAAAATGTCACAGTCGTTGGCACGCGCCAAACATGTCAGCATATTTATTTATATCATGTTTTACACCCAACGCTATTACCCCCGTTTGTACGTACTAATGTTGGGCTCAACACAATTCAACCCAATTTGATAAACGTGAGAAAAGGGGAAATCTAGAACATATAATATTTCTATGATACATAGAAGGTGTAGCGCATGAACTTGCAAATTGGCGTTAACATAAACATTGGATCATGTGAACTTGCTTCAAAATTGGTATACAACTAAATGGGTGTCACATAGGATGGCATATGTATATTTATACAAACTTGGGTTTTAACATATTAACTTGGCATAATGTCGAACACAAAACTAGCATGTTGTAAATTAACCCAAAAATGTCCAAACCTAATATATATTCTATTTCCACATGAACTTGCATAGTTTATGTAACCCAAACTGCATTTAACATAGTTCTGATCATACTTGCAATGGATCTAAGATGTATACATAAGTTTTGAGTCATATAGGCATAAAAGATCTCAGATCTAGGATATGTTTACATAAGTATATGGCCCATGATATCAACATAAACATAAAGGGGATATTAACATAAACATAAGAGGGATCTAATCATAGATTTTGCCACAAACTTGCCATTGCAATTACTTTTATATACAATCGTATAATAAACTTGCATCGACCCATTTATGCCACTAATCAATACACATAATCACGATAGAAACATCACAATACACAAGATCTACATCATTATACAACAACAATACAATTCGATTCTCAATTACATCGTATCACATCATAATTTTATTCAGATTCTGAAAGACCACTATACTTACAACGTGTGATGAGATCTTGTTTTCTGATTTCTGTTTTCTGAATTTGGAGGTGCTCTCCTTTGGGTAGCAATTTGTTTATTGATTTGATTAGACTTTAATTTGCTTCTTAGTTTGATTCTTGGCGGCTACGATCAACTCCTTCCTGGCAACATGGCGACTCCTCTCTTATTTTCTTATGTGAATTAGTTGAGTTTAGGGTGTATTTATAGAATTTTCAAGTTAATTTGAGCCGTCAGATGCAAAAAGGGAGGGAAATCAGACCGTACAGGACACCAGAAGTCGAACCAGGGTCAGACCCACCTGGTCAGGCCGACCAGGCAAGTCGGCCTGCAGGTCGACACCCAAGTCGACTGCGCAGTCGACTTGGGGGGGCCAGGTCGACTGCCCAGTCGACACTAGTGTCGACCTGGTCACTGGGCGGGAATTTTCCCGCCCAGCACAGTTTGAACTTGAATTCGAATTTTAAACCTGTTCTGAGCTGTTTTTGAATTTCAAATTTATTCTGAAACTTCCGGAGATCATAACTCCTTCATACGGAGTCCGTTTCACGCAAACTCGGACTCTATCTCAACCAGAATTCCGAGACGAACGCAATGGCGTAATCCATTTCCCTTAATTCTTTCAGTAGAATTAATTATACTTTAATTTATGAATTTCACTGTTATAGAATATACGGGGTGTTACATTCTCCCCCACTTAAAAGGATATCGTCCCCGAAATCTTCAAGTTTAGGAAGAATGTATATCCTACCATCCAATCGTCCATCTACTCAACCAACAAACACAGGTGTCCATTGTCCTTAAAGACTTCTAATGCTTTATGATCATATGCATTGTGTGTGTAAATGTCCCTATCTAATGCAGAAATCAGGCGGTCGACTGATCCAGTTGACCTCCTAAATGTGAATCATGTAAGTGTCATGAATCCATTATGTATGCAAATTTTTTTCCTACTCATAATTCTACATGAGTGCACAACAATTCATACAAATGTGATAAACATATGATAACATATAAAATTTCAACCACATATGAACGAGAATACATATATGCATATGCAGTATGAAGTGACTGAGCCGATCTAAAACCTAGGGTGTGTGTGTATATGCATTCACGAGCAACCACTAGCAATCACTTGCAACCACTTGCAGCCATAATCCATAACATGTTTTCAAATACATGTTTGCATCCATTTGTTTTCTACCTAAGGAGTTAAGGAGAAAGGGTCGAGGAAATATGCCTAAAAGATAGATAAAGCATAACTTAAGGAAAAAGAGAGATCAAAGATGTACCCTTAAAAAGAAAAGGGTAGGCTGCGCGTATTCTAGCCTCAGTTTCCCAAGTCGCGTCTTCCTCGGCGTCGCTCCACTGAACTTTGACGAGCTTGACTTCGCGGTTGCGTAGCTTTTTCACTTCAGTTCCTAAGATGCATGTTGGAACTCTTCTCACAGTTGCTTCACATTCCACTTAGGCTTCTTCTAGAATGCTAGGCTCTACTATTTCAGCAGACTCATGTAAACACTTTCGGAGGTGAGAAACATGAAAGACGTTGTGAACTCCGGCCAGTTTTTCGGGTAGCTCTAATCTATAGGCCATCTTCCCAACCTTCTCGATGATAGGAAATGGTCCTACAAATCTTGGTGCAAGCTTTCCAGTGGATCCAAAATGAACAACGTTCCTTAGAGGAGATACCTTAAGAAAAACTCTGTCCCCAACCACAAACTCAAGGTCGGTCCTTCTCTTGTCGGCGTAGGATTTCTGTCTATCTTGGGCCGTCTTCATCCTTCTTCGTATCAAGTCCACTTTTTCTGAAGTTTCTCTGTTCATGTCTGGACCAAGAATAACCTTATCTGTAGACTCCCACCAACAAGTTGGTGACTTGCACGGTCTTCCATACAATGCTTCGAAGGGTGCCATGCCTATGGTAGCTTGGAAGCTATTATTGTAAGCAAACTCCACTAAGGGAAGGTGATCCTCCCATGTCCCTCCAAAGTCAAGAACACAAAGTCTCAAAAGATCCTCTAAAACTCTATTCACCCTTTCCGTCTGGCCATCGGTCTGAGGGTGATAGGCCGTGCTTAAACATAACTGAGTGCCTACAGCTTCTTGCAAACTTCGCCAAAACTCGCTTGTGAAGATAGCGTCTCGGTCACTAACAATGCTGGAGGGTATCCCATGGAGTCGAACTATCTCCTTGATGTAAAGAGACGCTAAAGATGAGGCGGTCCTTCTACTCTTGACAGGTAAAAAGTGGGCGCTCTTAGTAAGCCTATCCACTATTACCCAAATGCTAGTATTGCCTCTTCTGGACCTAGGCAGCCCATCAACGAAGTCCATTGAAATGTTATCCCACTTCCACTGTGGGACCTCTAGGGGATGAAGCAGTCCTCCAGGCTTTTTCTGTTCCGCTTTAACTTGTTGGCATACCATACACTTAGAAACGAAATCTGCCACGTCCTTCTTCATGTCGTTCCAAAAGAAAACTCTTTTCATGTCCTTGTACATTTTGTCTCCGCCTGGGTGTATTGTCATCTTGGAACGATGTGCTTCCTCGAGAACCTTCTTTATCAACTCCCTTGCTTGTGGAACGCATAGTCTTCCATCGCGTCTCAGCCAGCCTTTATCATCGATAGAGTATCTACTGAGGTGACTAGAAGTCTCACCCCTAATTAGCTTATCAACCACTTCAACTAGCTGAGGGTCCTCACGTTGTGCCATCCCTATTGTGTCCAAAAGAGTAGGGCGCACCTCAAGAGATGCTAACAAACCCGGTACGAAATCAGAGGAGGGCCTAAAGTTAAAACTGGCTATATACTCTAGGCTTTGCCTTTCTACAAAGAGTGGGCTTAGGGTCAGTTTCTTTCTACTCAAGGCGTCTGCCACCACATTGCCCTTGCCCGGAGTATAGGAAATCTTGAAGTCATACGAGGCAAGAAACTCCATCCATCTCTGTTGCCTCAAGTTAAGATCTTTCTGCGAGAAAAGATATTTCAACGATTTATGGTCAGTGTAAAGTTCGAACTTCTCACCTAGGAGATAATGTCGCCAAGACTTAAGTGCAAAGACGATGGCGGCTAACTCAAGATCGTGGGTCAGGTAGTTCTCTTCATGAACTTTCAATTGCCTTCCACCATAAGCTAATATCCTCCCTTCTTGCATCAAGACAGCGCCTAGCCCTGTCCCACATGCATCTGTATAAACTGTGAACATCTTGCTTCCGTCTGGCAGAGTCAGGACTGGGGCTGTTGTAAGAGCCCTTTTTAGGCGTTGGAAAGCCAACTCGCAATCCAAGTCCCAATTAAACACTATATTTTTCTTTGTCAGCGTTGTGAGTGGAGCTGAGATTTTCGCAAAATCCCTTATGAATTTTCGGTAGAAACCTGCTAGTCCTAGAAAACTTCGGACCTCAGTTGTATTCTTTGGTGCCTTCCAGTCTTGCACCGCAACTACCTTCGTGGGGTCTACGGCCAGCCCTTCTTTAGATACTACATGCACAAGAAACCTTACTTCTTCTCTCCAAAAGTGGCATTTTGAAAATTTTTCCTTTAGATGATGTGCTCGGAGAGTATCCATGATTTCCTTCAGATGTTGAGCATGCTCTTCCTCACTCTTTGAAAAGATCAAGATATCGTCTACGAAGACAACCACAAACTTGTTGAGGAATTCTCTGAACACTCTGCTCATTAGGTCCACGAAATAAGCGGGTGCATTTGTCAGGCCGAGAGGCATGACAAGCCACTCAAAGAAACCGTCTGGGGTTCTGAATGACGTTTTATCAATACTATCCTCAGCTACTCTTAGCTGATGGAACCCAGTTGCTAGATCAAGTTGGGAGAAAACCGACGCGCCTACAAGCTGATCAAACAAATCGTCGATTCGGGGAAGAGGGTGCCTATTTTTCTTGGTCAACTTGTTTAACTCCCTATAGTCAACACAGAAGCGAAGCGAACCATCTGCTTTGGTTGCGAACACCACTGGAGCAACCCATTCTGAAATGCTCCTTCTAATGAACCCCTTTTCTAGAAGCTCTTTAACCTGCTTACTGAGCTCCTTTCTCTCTTTTGGAGCCATATGTCTGACAGGTAAAGCTACGGGCTTTGCATTATCTACAAGATAGATACGGAAGTCTATTTCCCGCTTCGGAGGTAAGCCTTTCACCTCCTCGAAGACATCCGGATATTCCCGGACTACTCTAACCGACTGCAAATTCTCGTCAGAAGCATCAAGCAACTCTAGATAACTAAGCATAACAGCATTCAAAGGGTTACAGGAAATTTCTAGAGTGTTATCAAGCCGAGTCAAGAGTCTAACTACTCTTTTCTCACAATCAAGAATGGCACCGTTACTGGATAACCAGTCCATGCCTAAGATCAAACCATATCCCAAGAAGCCTAGAACAAAGGCATTACAACTAAACTCAACACTGAGAATAGAGATTTTCAAACCCAAAAAAACCATTGAGAAGTAAGCGGAGCCCCCAATTGGATTTGAAACTACTAAGAGATCCTCAACCATACTAGTGTCTAGATGTAGAGATTCTACTAAAGCAGATGAAATAAAGGAGTGTGATGCACCAGAGTCAAAAAGTGTGTGAACTGGATAATCATAAAGATAGACTACACTTTCTATAGAAATATTACTACCTCGTTCCCGTGGAGGTGCTGTCAGAGCATGAACTTGACCCCCTGAAGTAGATCCAGCTTTCTGTCCCTGTCCTTTCTTCTTTGGGCAGTCCTTAGCTTGGTGCCCAGTCTCCCCGCAATGAAAGCAACCACCCATCTTTGCCTTCTTCTTCCGACAGTCTTTCTCTATATGTCCAACTATGCCACAGAAATGGCACTTTCTCTTCTCATGGGACTTCTAGTTCTTTCCTCCTTTCTTAAAGTCTGTCTTCTTAGCCTGTAAACCTTCTTTCTTTTCCTCCGCCTTAGTCTCTTTCTTGCTGTGGTCTTCCTCGTGTAGCAACGCCATGTCCACCAAGCTTTCATAAGTCGCTCCCGTGGACACATGGGTCATGGCAAGGCTGTGTATAGGCTCATTCAGACCTTTGACGAAGCGAAGCGCCTTCTTGTGTTGGGTATTTACTAAGTCCAGCCCAAATCTGGCCAGCTGATTGAACTGATTAACGTTCTCCCAGACCGTCATGCTTCCCTGTTTAAGATTTAAGAACTTCTCTATTTGCAGGCTCCTTTCAGCTTGGGAGAGGAATTTCAGTTCGAACCTTGTCCTAAAATCATCCCAAGTTTCCACTGCCCTCTGAGCATTAGTGATCTCCCACCAATAGGAAGCTTCATCTTTGAGTAACCCCACTGCTAGTTGTATCTTTTGCCTATCATCAACTCCGAAGATGTCAAACAGATCCTCGGTCTCCTTTAGCCAATTTCTTGCTCCTACAAAGGGTTCAGTTCCATGGAAGTCTTTTCCACCCATAGACTTGAAGTCTCTACATGTTTTGGCAAAAGCATTTCCAAGGGGAGGAGCAGGAGGAGGAACTGGTGCTACTGGGAGAGGAAGGATATCTGCCGGGCCCGTGCCATTTACGGCCCTAGCTTCTAAGAACCTCCTAAACCAACCGGGTATCGGTACTCCTTCAGGAATGTTAAGGTCTCCAGACATGCTGAAACAGAAAGGAAGGATTCAAAACGAAGGATAGAGGGAGATAGTACACATGGCTTTGGGGATCATGCCTTTTAAAATATAACACTTTTTCTAAAAAAAATGCTTCTTTAAACTTTCTTTTGAAAATAATATCAAAAACTTTGTCTTATCTGGTAAACCTATGCTCTGATACCAAGTGAAACACCCCACCTCCGTTAGGGTCACTCATAAAGGGAATGCCCTAATTTTGGTGGAGGTTTATAAGTATAAGTCACAGATACACAAGACAGATATAAATACACACATTTTTAAACAGCAGAAACAACAGTAACTTTTATTTCATCAAAATACGTGTTACACAAACCATACCATAATTGTCTTACAATACTTCCAAAAACATTACATTTCCATAACTGTCTTGATTATCAAAGAAGCATAAAACATAAAATAAAGCAACAAAATCCCCATAATGATATCCAAAGCCATGATCCAAGCCAAAGAGATCCAAACCGTACATCTACTGTCTTCAAGCTTGCAAAAGAGTCTGACTAAGCTGAGTTGTTTCCTCCCTGTGGACCTGGGGGGGTGAATGAAAGAAAAGAAGACGAAAAGAAAAACGAAGTCAGACATAAAGCCTGAGTAAATCTAGTGACTTTTCAGTATGTGAATAAGAAAAGGATATGATAGACATAAACTGGAAACAGGATAGTATCATAACTAAGGGAGTGTAGTCTAGAATCATATATACTATCGAACCCACACTATATCTCTGCATTTACTAGAATTACTCTAATCGGCACCCCATGCTGAGGGTGAAGTGATCCTTTTTGTTTTCTAAAGATCGGCTCCTACTCGTACGTGTGTCTTACGGCTACCCCAAGAAGTGTAGATACCTATGCTGGTCCCACCATGGGGTGTATCAAGGCCCATGGTGGCGGCCCCGACACAATTACTAGAAGACATAGGTTATACTATTGATGCCCCCAGTGCCCTGCTTGTCTGCTCCAGAGTGCGTGCACGACCGCACACCGTTAGACCTACACTTTGCACCCAACAATTGTCGTTATTTGACCGCTTTCAATCAGCCCAGTAATCGTGCCCCACCCTGCCTAGTTTCAGGGTACCGTTGATACCTAAATTGGGTTACTACTGATACGGGTCCCTACGTTACCAGAGTTTTCTAGTCAACTTGTTAAGTGGTTAAGTGTTTGTATATACCTAACCCCACCCATCAATATTTGTTAACATGTTGAATCTTTGGTTAAGTGTTTTCAGTTGACTTAACCCTACCACCTGTCCTTAGCCTTTTAGAGCACCGACCACTCACATTAGACAGATATCACTACGGTTACTGGATGTGCCAGTTGGTTCCGAGCAGGTTTACATCGTAGTTCAGTCTAACCTCGGGTCTTTATTGGGCTCAATGTTTAACCACCCACATTGGATAGGTATTGTTGTGACTACTGGACAGCCGGGCCGGTCCGGGCAAGTTTATGTCACAACTCAATCCAACCTCGGGTCAAACATGTCGTCTTTTCTAGATTTACATATTTCATTATTTATGTAAATGTCATGTCGTCTTTTAATTTGGGTATAACAATTTATACTGCTAAAATATCACAGTCGTTGGCACGAGCCAAACATGCCAACATATTTATTTATATCATGTTTTACACCCAACGCTATTACCCCCGTTTGTACGTACTAATGTTGGGCTCGACACAATTCAGCCCAATTTGATAAACGTGAGAAAAGGGGAAATCCAGAACATATAATATTTCTATGATACATAGAAGGTGTAGCGCATGAACTTGCAATTTGGCGTTAACATAAACATCGGATCATGTGAACTTGCATTCAAAATTGGTATACAACTAAATGGGTGTCACATAGGATGGCATATGTAGATTTATACAATCTTGGGTTTTAACATATTAACTTGGCATAATGTCGAACACAAAACTAGCATGTTGTAAATTAACCAAAAAATGTCCAAACCTAATATATAGTCTATTTCCACATGAACTTGCATAGTTTATGTAAACCAAACTGCATTTAACATAGTTCTGATCATACTTGCAATGGATCTAAGATGTATACATAAGTTTTGTGTCATGTAGGCATAAAAGATCTCAGATCTAGGATATGTTTACATAAGTATATGGCCCATGATATCAACATAAACATAAAGGGGATATTAACATAAACATAAGAGGGATCTAATCATAGATTTTGCCACAAACTTGCAGTTGCAATTACTTTTATATACAATCGTATAATAAACTTGCATCGACCCATTTATGCCACTAATCAATACACATAATCACGATAGAAACATCACAATACACAAGATCTACATCATTATACAACAACAATACAATTCGATTCTCAATTACATCGTATCACATCATAATTTTATTCAGATTCTGAAAGACCGCTATACTTACAACGTGTGATGAGATCTTGTTTTCTGATTTCTGTTTTCTGAATTTGGAGGTGCTCTCCTTTGGGTAAAAATTTGTTGATTGATTTGATTAGACTTTAATTTGCTTCTTAGTTTAATTCTTGGCGGCTACGATCAACTCCTTCCTGGCAGCATGACGACTCCTCTCTTATTTTCTTATGTGAATTAGTTGAGTTTAGGGTGTATTTATAGAGTTTTCAAGTTAATTTGAGCCGTCAGATGCAAACAGGGAGGGAAATCAGACCGTATAGCACACCAAAAGTCGAACCAGGGTCAGACCCACCTGGTCAGGCCGACCAGGCAAGTTGACCTGCAGGTTGACACCCAAGTCGACTGCGCAGTCGACTTGGGGGGGGCCAGGTCGACTGCCCAGTCGACACTAGTGTCGACCTGGTCACTAGGCGGGAATTTTCCCGCCCAGCCCAGTTTGAACTCGAATTCGAATTTTAAACCTGTTCTGAGCTGTTTTTGAATTTCAAATTTATTCTGAAACTTCCGGAGATCATAACTCCTTCATACGGAGTCCGTTTCACGCAACTCGGACTCTATCTCAACCAGAATTCTGAGACGAATGCAATGGCGCAAGCCATTTCCCTTAATTCTTTCAGTAGAATTAATTGTACTTTAATTTATGAATTTCACTGTTATAGAATATACAGGGTGTTACAGGTTGAGTTGTTGTACCCAAGGCACCATGTTGGGTGTCACTAAATCTCCATAACAGCGAACTCTATTATGTGTCTCAACCCCCATCGTCACAACATATGCTTGCACCCTCAATTCAGGTGTCTCTTCACCATGGATGGCTACTAATTGATTTAATTCATGTGACATTTTGGCCTGTATCAATTTCCAATAAATACCATTCAGCGTACTTTACTAATAAAAACCAAATTCAAAGCATTTAGCCAAATAAAACATGATGAGTATCATTAACTAAATAGCAAAAATAATTTTGAATTCTTATACGAATATCATTTAGAATATAATGAGCACAATTACAGAGTAAGTTCTAAAATATTTGGTTGAGAAAAATAAAGTTGTTTTAGGAATATCTTTTAACATGTATTGTCTTAAATAAACAGTAAAAGTTTATATGCTATTGTATACAAATAAATGCAAATGATAAATGAAATTACGCAGTTTACTCTGATGCTACATCCACCCAACTTCTATTCTTGTCTTTTCTTTTATAAACCAACTCATATGCTTTAATGGGGTCTGGCTCACGATTATGCTTTTCCTTTTATTATTAAGAAAAAAAATTGAGTATGTTTGATCGATAGTTTTTTTTCTATTACCGCAGTTCGCAATACTTATAAATTAAAACTGTTGCCATAATGAAATATCATTTGATGTTACATATTTTTTGTTTACATGATTTTTTTTCAAAATTGTAATATTGATAAAAAATATCCCTTTATTTTTTATGTTTTGAGAGTTAATAATGGTATATGGAAAACAATCTAACTCCTCCTTTGTAAGTTAATCAATGCAGCGACTAATGATTGTATCTTCTTCCTATATTCCTTAGTATCGAAGTTAAAAACAAAAATTCAAAACCCAAAATCAAACCAAATGGATTTTAGTTTATATTTTTTATGCCAAAAAATTTCTCGGAAACCATGAACATCTATCACAGCTGTTTTTCTCTAAAGATATGTATAGAAAAGTGTTTACAATGCACTATAGGTTTTTCATGGTTAATATGGACGAATAGACTAATAATGAATCCTTTTTTTATGAATACGATGATATAGCCAACACCGCAGAGAGCTCACCACAACCGCTGTGGGAAATCACAAGGATATCTTCCTCTAGTTTTATAAGATAGCATGACCACGAAAAATTCATAAGCAAATCACAGGGGAGGCTGTCGTCTAATATTCATATTCGGTACAGTCTGCACCACTGTTTCTTTTTGTCCGCTCTTCAGCATAAGAAATAATTAACATATAGAGGGCCACAGCTACAAGTGGATGCAAGCAATATGCAGTACTGATATAAACCAGTGGCATATGATATGCTGCATGTTTTTCAACTTTAGTTTTTTTTTTACCCTATCCAATTGGAAATTAAACCTAGCTTTCTTTATATATTCTCGAACATATGAAATGAAGAGGAATATGACTTGTCTGAACAATTTGTAGCTTTTGACTGTTATCCAAATCATATATGCGACGCAACTATCCTACCTTTAATTTGTAGTCTTCATTGATTCTTTATCTTTTAATCTAAAGCGATACATGATGAATGGCACGCTATTCAATACATGGCCACTTGTTTGTGACTTGAGTGCCCTTGAAATTCAGTTTTGTGATTAACATGACTTTGTGATGTTTAATACTTGCCAAATGATTCCATGATGTCTCTACAACAAGCTATTTAACCATGTACATTACTAATACAAATAGTGAGACAACCACCCTTCTTTCTATTTTTATGTTTATTTTTTATTTTTATTTTTATAGACAAGTCTAGATAGCATGAAAAAGACAAACACCTTCCTACAGTCCTTCCTACAGTATGTAGGTTTGGTAACCTTTGTCGTTGCATTATATAAATACATTCTCATTTAGAGTGATGTAATTCTGGAGTATAAGATAAGATGAGTTGCCTTCATATATGACAAATCTTTTTGTGTATCAACAATAAATACATTCGAGTGAGATAACGGGTGTCATAAGTAAAACGTGAGATTGTCGAAATGCTTTAAATTACAAGGGGAAAAAAGGCTGCTGTAACAGCCCTCATTTTACGTATCGGAAGATCATAAAATATTTTTATTTTATTCTCTGAGGGCTGGATCATTCTCATCTTTTAATATGTTGCTTATGGGGATATGAGACATGTCCAAAAAATTTACCAATTTTGTTTATGACCATTTTGCCCCTGTCAGTCTTGTACAGGGCATAACTTTTGACTCAGATCAAATCAGAGGGTGAGATCTGTGACATTGGAAAGGAATTGATGATTGCCTTTCCATAGAGTGGTTATATTAATGATTTGATTCAGCAGTTAGGGAGATATCGTTGTTTTAAGGTTTTTCACTTGGCAGTCCAGGTTTTGGAAGACTAATGGGCTGGATTGGAGAGGCCCATTAGTGGGCCGGTAGAATCCTATAAGCAGGGGGTGAGAGTGGAGGGAAAAGGTTTGCATTCCTATTCTCTCATTTGGAGGCATTGATCTCCTTCTTCCTCTAACACCTTTCCACCATTAAAAATCCAAATCTAAGAAGGGAAATGATAGATCTACACTGTTGGAGGCTAGATCTACATCATTTCAAGCGAGGATTCATCAAATCGAAGGGCTATGGGCTATCTCTTCGCTATTCGGAATTCTATTTCTCCGATTTTGCTTTGTTTTGGATAATTGGTGAGTGATATGCATCTCTTCCATGGATCCAATGAAGTATATGAGTGTTTGTGCATGTTTTTCATCATATGCAAGTGTTTTTCCATAGTTCTATGCATTGGTAAGTCCATTTTCATATGAATCACCCTATGATCTAATTTAGCAAGTTTAACCGGTTAATTCCATGCCATTTCATACGTTTATGTAAGTTAGATCCCTCATTTTGATCATATGTTCATTTTAATGGTTTTTGGTGAGATTCACATCATTTTTGTGATAATCATCATGTTCATGTTGTTAGAAATGTTGTGACATGTTTATGATTGTGTTTGATGATTTTGGTTGAGTTGGTTTAGTTGAATTCATCGTTTGGCAAAGTTTTGGTCGCAATCGGAGTTGGATTGGGGCTGTACAGTGAACCGATCGGTAGGGAAAACTGATGGCTTGGAGGACAAGTCAGGTGGAAGACCGACCGACCGGTGGGCAAAAGCAGCAGACTGACCGACCGGTGGGTGTTGTGCTTCAGGAGACTGACCGGTGGTATGTGGGAGGACCGACCGGTGGTATATGATAGGACCAACCGGTGGCGAACTTGGGAGGACCAACGATGGTGTTTGGGAGGACCGACCGGTGTGTTTGGGAGGACCGACCGATGTGATTGGGAGGACCGACCAGTATGTTTTGGGAGGACCGACCGACCGGTGTTGATTTTCGGAAAATTCTATTTGAGCGACCAGTATGTTTTGGGAGGACCGACCAGTATGTTTATGGAAGACCGACTGATCGACCAAACCCGTGCCGCAGCGCAGAGGTGCAATATGGCTCGGTGATGGTGTAGCTTTGAAGTGATTCAAGTAGGAAGGTTCGAAGTGTTGAAAGGTGCTCGTTGATCCGTGTGGAACAATGAATGTGGTGGAAACTCAAAGGTCGTGAGCTGGTGGATAATGGTTTCTCGAGAAGGTTTCTTGAGCTACGAAAAGTCATCAGGTTGGGTGACTAGAGATGTGAAGGCCGAGAGATTATCGTTGTCGTAAGTTTTAGCAGGCTCAAAGTAGGGGCACACTAGAGATGTCTAAAAGACCGGTTGTAGGTCGAGTACCCTGGGTCTTGGGGAAAGGCCTAGTTGTCAAGGTTGGACATTGTCAAGGTTGGACATATGGAGTTTATGCTAGAACTGAGGTTACCATCAGCCCTTGGCATATGGCAAGGTTGGTCGTCAGACGATTAACGATAGTTTCAAAGCAGGATTGGCGGTGATAGCCAGAGTCAGTCATGGATGATTGGTTGTTCTGTTTGTACTATCTCACATAGATTATCCAAAGTCGAGGGAGATGTTCTTTGAGTACTTAATTGATATTGGTTTAGGCCTCTGGGGAGAGTACTTGGGAATGTTAAACTCGATTAGGGTTGTCTATGTGAGACTTGTATAATCTGGATGTTATGAATGTTTTCCATGATTGAATGGGTGTTTTGGTTTCCATGGATAAATGGTTGAAATGTTTATAGTAAAGGCTATCACTGTTCGATGTGGGGAAGACAAGGTTGAGTTCTTCTCTTGTGTCGTGGGTAGATTAGTATGTTTATCTATCCCTTCTCATACACTTTATTGTTGAAGTTTGTTAGCTGTTTTATCGCTCACTAAGACTGTTGTTTGACTCAAGGTTTTATGTTTCCACTTATTACCTTGGGTTGTTCATCCGGTTGTGGATAGGCAGACTGAGTAGCATGTGACAGGTGATGCTTTAGTGAGGACGATGATGCTGATCGACGAGGCTCACGTACCAGTTTTATTACTATCTAATAATTGGATTTTCGCTGTTTGCTTTTCTGAGTGATGTAGTGAGGCAGCTTTGTACAAACACTATTTCCAAATTGCGGTACTACTTTCTAGTTATATGAAAGTTTTGTGTTTCTGCTTCATTATTTCTACCTGTTGTATATGTTCTATTATATTTTGTCCTTGCGCTGTGAGTTTACGAAAGGTTCCGCTTGTGTTTTCCTACTCTGATGATCGTCCATGACTGCCTAGCACACCCTGCAGCGCATGATTGCTCTTGTATAGTATGGGGGTCATGGGAATTCGTCACAGCTACTAATCCAAATTTTGTGTAAGGGACAAGATAACTCGAAAATACACATGATTTTTAGAATATCAGGAGAAAACCTACCACAGAATGAGATGAAATTATAACCCTATTTCATACTCAGCACAAAGAGCACAACTTAATACTACCCATACATTACCATAAGTTTCGATGAGCATAGCGAAGATGAGCTCACAAAAAGCGAGGCCTATACTGCCATCGAATCATATCTCTTTGGAACATGCACAGAGCGTGCAAAACGACTGAAGGCAAATAAAGGAAAAAACCGTGATGATCTTGTGTTAAGCATGGATGAATTAGAAGAGGTTAGTGATGAATTTCAAGGTGTTCAAGTGAAGTGGCATTCAATGAAAAAATGAACCAAATCATACCTTCCTATTGTTTCCCTGAAACGATGATTCAAGATATTACTTGTTAGTCTTCCACCAGTCTCACAGAAAATTATGAATGATGGCTACCTCAAATACGTAATGGAACAAGGTAAAGCAATACAACTAAAAAAGCAAAAGAGGAGGCTTTACACAAACAACTCAAAATTCGACGACGAACGGAGGAAGCAAAAATGGAGTCATGACCCATTCGAGCACCCCGCCACATTCGACACGGTTGCACTTAATCCAAAGATAAAGAACATGATAGTTCAAGATTTACTAAGTTTCAGTAATAAAAAGGATTACAACTCGAAAGTAGGAAAAGCATGGAAACATGGGTATTTTCTGTATGGCACCCCAGGAACTGGGAAAACAAGCATGATAGCAGCAATGGCTAATTTGATGGACTATGATATCAACGACTTAGAACCGCCAGCAGTCAGGGATAACACTGGTTTAAGGAAACTATTGATCGAAACCATAGGTAAGTCGATTATAGTGATTGAAGATATTGATTGTTCTTTGGACTTATTCGGGTAGAGGAAGAATAAGAAGAAAGAAGATGAGGAGAAGTCGGTCGAGGATAGACTGAAAGAAAGATGGATACATCAGATAAGGAGGAAAGTAAAGTTACACTTTCAGGGCTACTTAACTTCATTGATGGTTTATGGTCATCTTGTGGCAACGAAACACTGCTTGTGTTTACAACTAACTATGTGGAGAAGCTGGATCCAGCACTTGTGTGACACCCCACGTCTGTTAATGTCACTCATTAACGGAATGCATTAAGTTCCATGAAGCGTCATAGGTAATCAGACACAGAATAATTACAAGACAGATATAAATAAGATAGCAGTGGAAATTTAAATTTTTATTTAATTAAAAATACCGTAGTCCACAATTTCATAAGTCACAAAAACCATTACAACAAAATAACTTCTGTCTTGCATCATCAGAGTACATAAGTAAATAAAAAGCATAATTCCCCAAATGAAAGAGTTAAGCCATAGTAGAGACAAGAACTTGAGCCATACTTCAGCAATAGCTCCTAGCAAGATGATATTTGAATACTGACTAAGCCTAGGTGTTTCCTCCCTGTAAACCTGGGGGGGACGGAAGAAAGAAGGAGAAACAAAAAGGGTCAGACATAAAGTCCGGCGAGTCTAGTTACTTTTAGCCAGTAGATAAATAAAAGTAACATGATAGGCATATAAACTGGATAAGGGAGATCACTACATAAATGGCAGGTGTGACAAGGTAAGCAAGATAAGGTGTACATGCCTCACTAATGATTTCTATGCACTGTTACTAGTATATCCAGAAAGAGATGATCCCTTCAACTATAAGGTGGTAGATTTAGGTATACGTCCAAATGTATCCTAGCTACTACCCTTATCGATTGGCTCCCAAACCCTCGTAGATACCTTGTGCTGGCCCCACAATAGGAGGTATCACTTCCTAAAGTGGCAACCCCTCGCCGTAACAATGTGCAAAACCATATCTACAGGTGTCACGGTCGTCTTAGCCCCCTCTGCACGGCTCATGAACGCATACGCCCCAATCGGTTTGCGCCACCCACACCGTCCTCCACGTTTGGATCTCTTACAATCAGTCAGTAAGCGTTCCCCTTCTCCGCCTAGTATGGAATACTTTGTTTGATACCTACTCCGGGTTACTGACTGAAATGGATCCCACACAATATGATACAAGCTCTCCCCTTTGTCTTGTATCCCCCACTAGGTTTTCACTGACTACGTATACCACTAGGTGTTTTTAATTACATAGCTTTATTTACTTCTACCGGTTATGCTTACCTACAGGTGTCTTTAATACATAACCCCTAATCTTTCAACCAGTTATGCTTACCTATAGGTGTCTTTAATTACATAACCCTATTACTTCTACAAGTTATGTTTACCCTAAGAGGTATCTTTAATTACATAACTTTATTATTTCCACCGATTATGTATACCACTAGGTGTCTTTAATTACATAATCTTAACGGGTTAAGTTTGTGGGCCTATTACCCATCCTCTCTTCGGATTTACTTAACCCACCCTTCAACCATGTTTACTTAACCCCCAACTTAAATTTAAGTTCATACAATCTTTGTGGATTAACTTTAGGTTAAGTAGTCCAATTCTTTACCATGTCCATTTATGGTTTCATAATGGGCCAGACCTCCCACATTAGGCCTACAACATGTGGATGCTGGATATGTCGGTCGAGTCCGGGCAGATTTATTCCACAGTTACGCCTAACCTCGTGTCATAGCCCGATTCGCATTTACGTACATAGACCTCCCACATTAGGTTTACCATTAGTGGCTACTGGATATGCCGGTCGGGTCCGGGCAGACTTCCACCACTAATGCAACCTAACCTCGTGTCATAAGTACAATTACAATTCCTAATTGTAATTACTAGACATTCCATTTTTAATTAATTAATCAATTAATTAACCCTTTCCTTTTATAGGTGCCAATACCTATTTTGCCCAATAATTTGAATTACATGTCCATAAATATTCATATTCAAATTATGCCATTTTTAATTAATCCTTTCCTTTTATAGGTGTCAATACCTATTTTTCCCAATAATTTGAATTACATGTCCATAAATGTTCCTATTCAAATTATGCCATTTTTATCCCTTTCCCATGTTCCTTAACTAGCGCCCTCACAAAATTGGCAACATGCCTAGGCTAGACAATAGCCTAGTCATAAATGATAATTGGGAAAATAATGGGAATATACTGAAATGATCATCTTGGCATAAACATAAACTTGTATGATAATAAGGTGAACATACATACTAGCATAGGCATGAAATTTTCATTATAACAAGGTGGACATAAAACTGATGAACTATGATGTCACAATATCTAAATTAGCCATTTTAGATGTCCAATCAATTTAAATCTAACATGATAACATAGGGTGACAATTTAGATCACATAAAATAGATCTAACATAAATTATAAGGTGACAAATTTAGATCACATTGGATAGATCTAACATGAATCATAAGGTGGTAATTTTAGATCCCATAGGATAGATCTAACATGAATCATAAGGTGAGAATTTTAGATCATATAGGATAGATCTAACATGAATCATAAGGTGATAAATCATAGAACAGATCTAGCATGATAATTTTAGATCACATAGAATAGATCTACATACCTCCGCATCATAGCATATCATAAAAATTAGAACCCAAGATCCATAATGATAACGTAGTAGAACAATTGTATTGGATCCAAAGAAATAGATCTATCATAATGTAGCATGAGATCTACCAATAACATAGATTTAAAGTCTACAATCGTATCCACATCACAGTCTTTCATAGTTTCACTATTGTTTATCCAAGATCCATAATGATATACTTGGTTGGTTGTATGCTTGTAGGCTTGTTGTTTTGATTGTTTGTTGATAGTTTGTAGTGTATTGTACGGTTGTTAGGCTAGTATGACTTGATTTTATATCTTTTATGGTTTGATGAATTGTATGGAGCTTTTGTTTTGTTTTTTTGTTTTTGTTTGAACGGGTACATTGGGTACTATATGCAGTGGCGGAAGAGTGTTTATATATGAAATATGGCAAGAAGACTAAAATGCAATAGGAATAAAAAAATTAGAAGTAGTTTTTCCGATGGCTTCCGACGGCTTATCCGGCGGGGTTCGATACATGTTAGAAGCCGCTGACAACTGTCGAAAGCCGACTGTAGCCGTCGGAAATATATACAATGGCCGATGTTCGGAACCATCGAAAACACTGATCTCTGACTCCTTTATTTTCGGCGACTTCCGATGGACGCCGACGGTTTCCAACTGTCAGAAATGCCACTCTTTCTTGTAGTGCATTGTAATGTTGTAAAATATAATTTATCTTTTATAGATTGTTCAAAATAAAATTATGAAATATTGCATAGTGCACGATAATTTTCTTAGACAAATGAACCAAAAATTAAAAGAGTTATTATTTTTTATATGTTTGTATTACGTGATTTAAATATTTGAATAAAGAAGAAACAAGTTTATCATATTTTTCCCATTTATATGTATATTATAAATATCAAAATTCTCGTGTTTTAATGATATATTTCATGGATTAATGATTATTAGTCAATCACATTTGTTTAAATACTTTAAATTTATGATTACACTGTTAGTTAAATATATAAACTTGAAATGCCAAGTATTAGTATATAATTAAAAAGAGTTTCAACATAATTGTAAAAAAAAAAAGCATTTCAAGTTAATAAAATTTTGTAGTGCAATCAATGAGTGACAAGTTCATTTATTAAATAAATTTACTGTAGTCATTAACATATATAATTTGTGTCATGTGAATTATACATATTTGCATCTAAATGATTTTTTTAACCAATTCAATAATGTTCATTTAGTATACATATTGAAACTTCTATCTTTTAGGTTTACTAATAAATATAAATTGACTTATTTTAGTTTAGATTTTGGAATACGTAATAAATTTAATTATTTGGATTTTAAAGTAAAATTTTGACAAAGAATAGAGAAAATTTTGTGAATAATTATAGCTTTTTACTAAAAAGAATGTAACATAAGGAGTTTAGTAGAATAATTTTAACAAACGTTATTCAAGAGAAATAATTTGTACAAATATTTGATCATGATTTTATGTTAAAATCATGCGTGGTTAATTTAAATTTATAATTCTAAGTTAATGCTTCTAATTCTTTTATAAGTATAAATTTTATCTATACTTATAATCAATAAATGACGCTTATTTTTAAGATCCTAAATTTAAGCTTGGAGGGATATTTTAAATTTGTAAAGAAGTTAGGTTGTTAGATCACACTATTTTGTGTGGTGCTAAGAGGAACCCCAATATGTTCTTCCTAATACCACGACTAAAAAATACCACAAAAAAGAGTATTACGCTCTTCTTAATACCACACACTTAAAAAAAAAAGGGGATACCACAGTGTTTTACCCTATTTCTATTTCGCTCGATATTCGTTTGTCCTCATTTGTAAAACCGATTAACAGGTAAAACCCTAAATCTATAACCGATCAACGAATTCGACGCCGCAATATACAAAAGCCATGAATAAGGTTTGAATTAAGCAAACTAAAAGAGGAAGTGAGAGATAAGGGTTTCAGATCACCAAACAATTGAGAGATCACCACACGAATTTGAATTTTCCCGCGAGAGATGTAAAGAAGTCAGATTACGAGAGATTAGGGTATTTAGATTAGCTTAGTATGTGATTAGTTCAGCAAATAATGATTAAGTGAGAGATTAGAATGGAGATGTAATGTGGTATTAGGAAGCATACAAAATTTAATGAGTTTTAACTTTTTTAATTGCGGTATTAGGAAATACATATTGGGTGCCCTTATCACCACACTATTTGTAAGGGATATTGAGATTTATTAATACGAGCGTCATGGCACGCGCTTCGCGCATGATAACGGAACGCGCTTCGCGCGTGGTCGTGGCACGGGCTTCGCGCGTGATCATGGCATGCGCTTCGCCCGTGGATTATTATTTTTAAAATATCAAAGTCAATGTTTTAAATACTTCTATAGATAAGCATAATACATGGCATATTTCTTTGATTGAAAAAGGCAAAAAATTAAAGAAAAGAGAGTCTTTCCGCTATGTCCATAATTGGCATAATGCAATAAATATGGAAATGCATGAATAGATGGAAGGATTCAGTTTGTACCAAGTGAGGCATATGCTAAAAATAATTAAAAGCAGACTAAAGGAGTGGAATAGATGCAGGCATAAGCAGCTTCGTGCAGTAACGGCACGCGCTTCGCACGTGGTCATGGCACGCGCTTCGTGCGTGGATTATTATTTTCAAAATATCAAAGTCAATATTTTAAATACTTCTATAGATAAGCATAATTCATGGCATATTTCTTTTATTGAAAAAGGCAAAAAATTAAAGAAAAGAGAGTCTTTCCGCTATGCCAAAAATTGGCATAATGCAATAAATATGGAAATGCATGAATATATGAAAGGATGCAATTTTTACCAAGTGGGGCATGTGCTTAAAATAATTAGAAGCAGACTAAAGGAGTGAAACAGATGTAGGCATAAGCAGCTTAATAATATTAAAAAAATTATACAACAAATGTAAAGATAACATCCCATTTCGACCATTTTAATTTGAATATTTAAATTGGTTTAAATATCGATTTAGTAATATTAATGAATTTTATCGATATATTTTAGGCTTTAAAAACTGCTTTCTTTTCAAACGATCTCCGTTTCCAACGAAACAAATTTTCTTGGAATGTGTACAATTAATTATTGCTACATTTCCAGTTTGAAGTTGTAACACCCCGTAGTTCTGTTACACTAAGATTCACAAATCAAGGCAGAATTAAAAGTTAAAATCAAAATCAAGGGAAACGGGCTGTGCCATTGCGTTCGTCTCGGAATTCTACATGAAAACGAGTCCGAGTTTGCGTAAATCGGAGTCCGTATGAGGAAGATATGGCCTCCGGAAGATTCAGCGAAGTTCAAATTTCAAAACAGGTCAGGTTCAAAATTCAAATCGGACCCAGAATGGGCTGGGCGGGAATTTTCCCGCCCAAGGCACCCAGGTCGACTGGGTAGTCGACCTGGGTCACCCCGGTCGACTGGGTAGTCGACCTGGGTCACCCCGGTCGACTGGGTAGTCGACCTGGGTCACCCCGGTCGACTGGGTAGTCGACCTGGGGGTCGACCCCCCTGCTTTTTCCTGTTTTCTGCACCTGGTTCGTTCTTCTGTATTCGGACGCCATCCTGACCAGATTCGTTGACTTCTACACTATATAAACAGCCCTAGTATCCTTCTCTATTCACAATTCTTCTCTACCCTTATGCTGCAAAGATTCTTAGTGAACATGGCTTCCTCTCCTCCTCTTAATCAAATAATATATATAAAATAAATCAAAACGAGGAGCTGCTGCTCAAAGACTTTCAAAGAGGAGATTCAAGCTAGAATTCAAGTGAAAATTCGAACGACTGCAACGACTGTTTTTCTACGAATCATAGCAACGCCATCTTTCTATTCTAATCTAATCTCTATAAGTCAGTTATTTCTAGATTTGAACATTTTTCTCTGTTCGTGACATGAAATTAAAGGAATAAAAGAATATGCCAAATCTCTCTCTCTCTCTATTCGAATCAGTGCCTGTACTCTTGAACCTAATTAAGAACTGTTATGATTCGAGGACAAATAAGACTGTGACTATGAAACTATGGACCTTAAAACCATATGCCTATGACTATGAACATTTGCCTATGACTATGGACATTGCCTATGACTATGAACATTGCCTATGGCTATGAACATTGCCTATGACTGTGACTATGACTATGACTATGAGGATTATTTCCTTGACTAAGCCTATACCTTTGATTAGGAAATATAAACTATTGCCTATGACATAACAAGGACATCTGTGATTAAACACCTGTGATTCATGACTAGGAAAGTGTTGCTTAAGTTTTGTGACTATGAAATTGGGTCTAAACCCGATCATCTATTCTGTCTATTCTTGGTTATCTTTGGTTTTAGACCTTGGGAATTTACCTATTAAGTTAGGTCTACCCATGTTCTTGAACCTACGTCTATATTCTGTCTATTCTTGGTTTTCTTTGGTTTTAGACCTTGGGAATTTACCTATTAAGTTAGGTCTACCCATGTTCTTGAACCGACGTCGTTATTCAACCCTTTTTATGCCAGTTAGTATGTCTATCTTTTGCATAGCATCTTTGGTTCATTCCTTATTTTCTACGAACCTAGCTTTACTTATAATCTAGACTGAATCACGATTATACGAACTGGGAATGCGGTTTGGGCAAAATATGAAATTTACTAAAAACGTAGTTTAACTTGGAAATTGGCATAAATTGGGAACATGTATTATGGCATGTTCATAGAAATGAAAATTGGATAATTTTGACATGAATTATAAGATGTGTAATTTGAATCTAGTATTGACATGTAAATCTATCATTTACATGAATAGTGAACTAGTGTAATAAGTCTAGTTTGACGTGAATTATAATGTTGAATCGGAATTGGATTAGCTAATTTGGCACGGTAAGTATATTGGCATAAATGTGAAATTGGCCATAATTGGGAATAACTATCAGGTTTAGAAAAATCATGGTTAGTGACACTTAATTTGGTATAGCTTACATACCAAAAGGGCCTAAATATGATATAGAGGGGGAAATGGGCCATAGAAATAAATGTAGACAATTTACATTAAAAGAGTAATTGGGAAATAAGTAAATTAGGAATAATTTACTTATAGAATTTGTCCTAAATGAGAAAATACAAATTTAGACAAATTAAAGGTTTCTTAACGACATCTCTTTTAATGACATACCAGAAAGTTCTAGGGTGACAGAGAGGATAGTGTCTAGGCTTGGGTTTGGAAAATACAAGTTTCCTGCTCTCCCTGGCTATCCCTAACTGATCCGACGAACGGGATGGTTACTTTCAAAACTTGATTTGAAAATAAATTGAAACCCTTTGAACTTAGAAAACACGAATATGCCTAGCCCGAGGTTAGGCTGAATTGCGATGTAAACCTGCCCGGAACCAACCGGCACATCCAGTAGTCGCAACAATACCTGTCTAATGTGAGTGGTAGCGGCTTTAATTTATTTAGTTAAAGCTAGAACAAGAATGGTAGGGTTAAGTTAACTAAGACACTTAACTAGTTCAACATGATAACTAGATTGATGGGTGGGGTTAGGTTCAGACTGACACTTAACACAGTTAAGCTAGAATGGGAGGGTTAAGTCCATAGGAACACTTAACCAACTTAACACAGTTAAGCTAGATTGGGAGGGCTAAGTCCATAGAGACACTTAACCAAACTCAAGGTAGCAAAACGAGACTTGTAGGGGTTAAGTGAAGTTAATACACTTAGCCAAATTAATATGTTAACTAGACTAGAGGTTGGGGTTAAGTAAAATCTAATACACTTAGCCAATTTGATATGTTAGCTAAGCTAGACCATAGGGTTAAGTAAACCTGAACACTTAACCATCAGGTTGTGATAAAGAAATGGGGTTAAGTCTAAAACATGAAGGGTTAATACTTAACCATTAATAACATGTTAGTTAAAACAGACGGGCCGGTTAAGTTAAAAAGGAACACTTAACCAATACAGGATGAACGGGTAGGGTTAAGTAATAAGAAATACTTAACCAATATAACTTGGTTTGTGATAGGGTTAAGTCATCATGAATCACTGATAACACTTAACCAGTTTAACAGGACGAATGGAGAGGGTTAACTTGGCTCGAATTGACTAATGACACTTAACCAATCCAAACTGATGGGAAAGTGAACTAAGTAGTAAACCTTAGTTAAGAAAACAACGATTCTGGAAACTAAGTGGTAAATCTTGGTTAAAACTAAGTAGTAATTCTTAGTATAACACGGGAAGGAGCGAATGTCCGTCTGAGTAGAAAGAAGGCTCCAACGAATTGGGTTACGAAGCCCGAGGCTTCGAGGGGATGTGAGGGTACTCTTGGTATCCCTCTGTGAGGTTGCAGATGATCCTCCTGGGCTCACAGAGGTTAAGGTCTGCGTAGAAGAACCAGGGGTATGCCTTGGTTGCAAGATATGGCAACCTAAAGACTAGGATGGACCAGCGTGATTCGGCGAGAAAACGGTAGCCCTGTGATAGCAACTCGTCGGCTACCATCCATCTTCAGTCAATCGAGATACGTGGAGCGGAAAGGCGGAGAACTCCAAAAGACCATATACTTGCTATCTAGTTATGGGTATGGATGGCCATAGGTTAGTGGGGCATCGGGGGCCTGCGTATAGTTCTCATTTTTCAAGGTGTGCCTTTCATTAGCTGAGGGAGGGGTCAAGTGGGACCATAGCCACTGGAATAAAAACAGACCTTAGCATCTGCATCGGCAGATATCTGAAAGCTCCCGACCGAGTTCTGTATTCCTTGATTTGCCCTGTCACAGGACTCGGACCGCACATTACAGGACATATGCATCTAGACAAGCGATAACGATTCGCGATACATGCGTGGGGAAGTATAGGAACATATACCACTCTAGGTAGTGTGTCCTAGACTTGGGGGCATCGTTCGACAGGTAGCATAATTCCTAGTTGAACTAGGTGGCATAAATCCTGAATCCGAGAAGCGTTCGGCAGACAGCGTAAACTCTAGTTGAATCTAGAAGGCACTTGGTAGAAAACCCTAGATTAAATCTAGGTAACAAATAAATAAATGGATGCCTGAAGGCGATGGAAAATACAGGGATTGGGATCACGTTAGCGTTACAAGTTGGGACACTAGTTAGGTGGTGCAGAGATATAGAAATCAGTATAACAAGGAAATAGCGAAGCGGTGAAGTATTAGAGCGAAGCGGCGAAAGTATTAGAGAACATCCAGTTTATCTTATCCTAGCATATCTTGTGTTGACCTTGTCTAATCTTGCTGACCCTATCATCATGGTGTTATCTTGTATTCAGTTAATTCATGTCGTTTTGTTTTTCCATGTTCACATGCTAGAAGTTACTGAACTTACTCAGGCTTTACGTCTGACTCTGTTTTTCTTTCGTCTTCTTTTCTTCCGTTCCCCCCCCCATCTAGTAAAGGAGGGAATAGTTTTGCTCAGGTTTAGTTGGACTGCCACTCTTTCCCAGCTTGAAGATTTGTCGAAGTTTGCTTGGATTCTCTTTTTAGATGCTATGGCTGGCTCTTGCTAAATCGGGGAATATAAATGTTTTTTTTATGCTTCTTTATTTTGTAAGACAGATGATACTCTGATATTGTAAAGAAATCTTTGTACAAACTATTTTATCAATAAAGCAAAGTTTTATTTTCCGCTGTTTAATTTCTGTCTGTCTTGTAATTTATCTGCATCTTTTACCCTAAATGCTCCACAGAACTTAGTGCATTCCCTTTGTGAGTGACACTAACGGATGTGGGGTGTTACACGTGGTATCAGAGCTGAAGGTTACCAGATCAGATAAAGGATTTGAAAAATTATTTTCAAAACAGTTTTTAAAGAAGCATTTTCAAAGGAAAAGATTTGTTTTAAAGACATATTCCCCAAAGCCATACGCACTATCTTCTCTTCCTCTATTTGAATTCTTGTCTCCTTCTTTCTTGAGTCTCTGGGGCTCCTGGCTTTCTAGGAGGTAACCTCATCGATGGGTGAAGAAGTGCCCCAGCTTCCATCCATAGTCGTAGTTGTCTCACCTACGGCCAGTTTTCCTTCAAGCTTATAGGGTTTTCCGTACGATGGAAGCAGCTTTCGAGAGATTTGTCAACATACGGAAGAGGATGAGGAGTTTAGCTAAAGAGCATAACCCTAGGATGAGGAATTCATGGATGTAGATTTAGCTCACAAAGAAGGAAGGAATTATAAAACCTAAGACAAGAGGAAGTATCTTTGCTAGGGAATGATAGGGCATATAATTAAGGATAAGGGCAAGAACAAGGAACAAGATCTTCATAAGGGAAAATACATACTTTCACCACCAAGCGTACCTAGGAGAAAGGTAGTAAAGTTTTGTTGGGAGAGTCTAGTTTTGCTGTTCGTACTCTTTCCTTTGATTTTAGCACTTTGCATTTGTTCATATCCACTTCCATAGTTGATTCTCTGCACCATAGTACTTGTATAGTAGAAAGATCCCACTAGAGTCTCGAATCCAATTGGTGGCCCGACCAGTTTATTTTTGGTTAGTAGGGATTTGAGAATAGCTATCGAGTTTGCTTATGTCATCTCACGTAGATCGTCTAAATTCGGAGGAGATATTCCTTGGGTGCTTGTCTGATATTGGTTTAGGCCTTTGGGGCTTGTACATGAGGAATTTCGAGTTCGACTAGGATGGTTTGCGTGAGAGATGAATAGTTGTGACAGGCACTCTAAAAAAGCACGTAGTAACCTTTCGACCCCTATAGTTTTGGCATGGCGGATAAGAGGGAGACCTCTAATCATCTTAGTACATATACTCGGTATCGTGATTGACATCTGTTTATTTTGGAATTGGAGGTCAGAAACTTCACAATCGTGAAGTTAAATTAGTTAAGATACAGTGGAGTAAAGCTCAAGAAGGCTAGATACTGGCGTCATACCCTTTTTCTTAAGGGTGCATCCTTGATTTCCTTGTGTAGGAACTTTATGCATAATTGTTTCTCTCTTTCCAAAGTATATCACCTAGGTCATATCTTCGATCCTTAGGTAGAAGCCAATGGATGTAAACATGTATTTGAAACATGTTATGGTTGATGGTTGCAAGTAGTTGCTAATGGTTGCTTGTGAATGCATATGCATACGTATTAGGCACTAGATCAGTTCAGACGCTTTCATATTGCATTTACAGATATGTATTTGTTTGTAAATTGAACTTGATATGTTATCATATGGGTGTTGCATATGGATGAATGGTTGTGCATGCATGTAGTATATTTACATAACTAGGGATGCTTGCATACATGATTGGACGCATGGCACTGATATGATTCGCATTAAGGAGGTCGACTAAGTCAGCAGACCGCCTGATTTTGCATTAGATAAAGACATATACACACACTATGCATATGAACATGAAAGCATTAGAAATCTTTTAAGGACAATGAATGCCTGTGATTGAATGGTTGAGTAGATGGGTGATTGGATGGTAGGACACATTCTTCCTAACTTGGAGATTTCGGGGACGAAATCCTTTTAAGTGGGGGAGAATGTAACACCCCGTAGTTCTGTTACACTAAGATTCACAAATCAAGGCAGAATTAAAAGTTAAAATCAAAATCAAGGGAAACGGGCTGCGCCATTGCGTTCGTCTCGGAATTCTACATGAAAACGAGTCCGAGATTGCGTAAATCGGAGCCCATATGAGGAAGATATGGCCTCCGGAAGATTCAGCGAAGTTCAAATTTCAAAACAGGTCTGGTTCAAAATTCAAATCGGACCCAGAATGGGCTGGGCGGGAATTTTCCCGCCAAAGGCACCCAGGTCGACTGGGTAGTCGACCTGGGGCACCCAGGTCGATTGGGTAGTCGACCTGGGTCACCCAGGTCGACTGGGTAGTCGACCTGGGGGTCGACCCCCCTGCTTTTTCCTGTTTTCTGCACCTGGTTCGTTCTTCTGTATTCGGACGCCATCCTGACCAGATTCGTTGACTTCTACACTATATAAACAGCCCTAGACTCCTTCTCTATTCACAATTCTTCTCTACCCTTATGCTGCAAAGATTCTTAGTGAACATGGCTTCCTCTCCTCCTCTTAATCAAATAATAAATAAAATAATATATATAAAATAAATAAGTACGAGGAGCTGCTGCTCAAAGACTTTCAAAGAGGAGATTCAAGCTAGAATTCAAGTGAAGATTCGAACGACTGTAACGACTGTTTTTCTACGAATCATAGCAACGCCATCTTTCTATTCTAATCTAATCTCTGTAAGTCAGTTATTTCTAGATTTGAACATTTTTCTCTGTTCGTGACATGAAATTAAAGGAATAAAAGAATATGCCAAATCTCTCTCTCTCTCTCTCTATTCGAATCAGTGCCTATACTCTTGAACCTAATTAAGAACTGTTATGATTCGAGGACAAATAAGACCGTGACTATGAAACTATGGACCTTAAAACCATATGCCTATGACTATGAACATTTGCCTATGACTATGAACATTGCCTATGACTATGGACATTGCCTATGACTATGAACATTGCCTATGACTGTGACTGTGACTATGAGGATTATTTCCTTGACTAAGCCTATGCCTTTGATTAGGAAATATAAACTATTGCCTATGACATAACACGGACATCTGTGATTAAACACCTGTGATTCATGACTAGGAAAGTGTTGCTTAAGTTTTGTGACTATGAAATTGGGTCTAAACACGATCATCTATTCTGTCTATTCTTGGTTATCTTTGGTTTTAGACCTTGGGAATTTACCTATTTAGTTAAGTCTACCCATGTTCTTGAACCTACGTCTCTATTCTGTCTATTCTTGGTTTTCTTTGGTTTTAGACCTTGGGAATTTACCTATTAAGTTAGGTCTACCCATGTTCTTGAACCGACGTCGTTATTCAACCCTTTTTATGCTAGTTAGTATGTCTATCTTTTGCATAACATCTTTAGTTCATTCCTTATTTTCTACGAACCTAGCTTTACTTATAATCTAGACTGAATCACGATTATACGAACGGTGGGAATGCGGTTTGGGCAAAATATGAAATTTACTAAAAACGTAGTTTAACTTGGAAATTGCATAAATTGGGAACATGTATTATGGCATGTTCATAGAAATGAAAATTGGATAAATTTGACATGAATTATAAGATGTGTAATTTGAATCTAGTAATGACGTGTAAATCTAGCATTTACATGAATAGTGAACTAGAGTAATAAGTCTAGTTTGACGTGAATTAGAATGTTGAATCGGAATTGGATTAGCTAATTTGGCACGGTAAGTATATTGGCATAAATGTGAAATTGGCCATAATTGGGAATAACTATCAGGTTTAGCAAAATCATGGTTAGTGACACTTAATTTTGTATAGTTTAGATACCAAAAGGGCATAAATATGATATAGAGGGGAAAATGGGCCATAGAAATAAATGTAGACAATTTACATTAAAAGAGTAATTGGGAAATAAGTAAATTAGGAATAATTTACTTATAGAATTTGTCCTAAATGAGAAAATACAAATTTAGACAAATTAAAGGTTTCTTAACGACATCTCTTTTAATGACACACCGGAAAGTTCTAGGGTAACAGAGAGGATAGTGTCTAGGCTTGGGTTTTGAAAATACAAGTTTCCTGCTCTCCCTGGCTATCCCTAACTGATCCGACGAACGGGATGGTTACTTTCAAAACTTGATTTGAAAATAAATTGAAACCCTTTGAACTTAGAAAACACGAATATGCCTAGCCCGAGGTTAGACTGAGTTGCGATGTAAACCTGCCCTGAACCAACCGGCACATCCAGTAGTCGCAACAATACCTTTCTAATGTGAGTGGTAGTGGCTTTAATTTATTTAGTCAAAGCTAGAACAAGAATGGTAGGGTTAAGTTAACTAAGACACTTAACCAGTTCAACATGAAAACTAGATTGATGGGTGGGGTTAGGTTCAGACTGACACTTAACACAGTTAAGCTAGAATGGGAGGGTTAAGTCCATAGGAACACTTAACCAACTTAACACAGTTAAGCTAGAATGGGAGGGTTATGTCCATAGGAATACTTAACCAACTTAACACAGTTAAGCTAGAATGGGAGGGCTAAGTCCATAAAGACACTTAACCAAACTCAAGGTAGCAAAACGAGACTTGTAGGGGTTAAGTAAAGTTAATACACTTAGTCAAATTAATATGTTAACTAGACTAGAGGTTGGGGTTAAGTAAAATCTAATACACTTAGCCAATTTGATATGTTAGCTGAGCTAGACCGTAGGGTTAAGTAAACCTGAACACTTAACCATCAGGTTGTGATAAAGAAATGGGGTTAAGTCTAAAACATGAAGGGATAATACTTAACCATTAATAACATGTTAGTTAAAACAGACGGGCATGGTTAAGTTAAAAAGGAACACTTAACCACTACAGGATGAACGGGTAGGGTTAAGTTAAAAAGGAACACTTAACCAATACAGGATGAACGGGTAGGGTTAAGTAATAAGAAATACTTAACCAATATAACTTAGTTTGTGATAGGGTTAAGTCATCATGAATCACTGATAACACTTAACCAGTTTAACAAGACGAATGGAGAGGGTTAAGTTGGCACGAATTGACTAATGACACTTAACCAATCCAAACTGGCGGGAAAGAGAACTAAGTAGTAAACCTTAGATAAGAAAACAACGATTCTGGAAACTAAGTGGTAAATCTTGGTTAGTAAAACTAAGTAGTAATTCTTAGTATAACACGGGAAGGAGCGAATGTCCGTCTGAGTAGAAAGAAGGCTCCAACGAATTGGGTTACGAAGCCCGAGGCTTCGAGGGGACGTGAGGGTACTCTTGGTATCCCTCTGTGAGGCTGCAGATGATCCTCCTGGGCTCACAGAGGTTAAGGTCTGCGTAGAAGAACCAGGGGTATGCCTTGGTTGCAAGATATGGCAACCTAAAGACTATGATGGACCGGCGTGATTCGGCGAGAAAACGGTAGCCCTGTGATAGCAACTCGTCGTCTACCATCCATCTTCAGTCAATCAAGATACGTGGAGCGGAAAGGCGGAGAACTCCAAAAGACCATATACTTGCTATCTAGTTATGGGTGAGGATGGCCATAGGTTAGTGGGGCATCGGGGGCCTGCGTATAGTTCTCATTTTTCAAGGTGTGCCTTTCATTAGATGAGGGAGGGGTCAACTGGAACCATAGCCACTGGAATAAAAACAGACCTTAGCATCTGCATCGGAAGATATCTGAAAGCTCCCGACCGAGTTCTGTATTCCTTGATTTGCCCTGTCATAGGACTCGGACCGCACATTACAGGACATGTGCATCTAGACAAGCGATAACGATTCGCGATACATGCGTGGGGAAGTATAGGTACATATACCACTCTAGGTAGTGTGTCCTAGACTTGGGGGCATCGTTCGACAGGTAGCATAATTCCTAGTTGAACTAGGTGGCATAAATCCTGAATCCGAGAAGCGTTCGGCAGACAGCGTAAACTCTAGTTGAATCTAGAAGGCACTTGGTAGAAAACCCTAGATTAAATCTAGGTAACAAATAAATAGATGGATGCCTGAAGGCGATGGAAAATACAGGGATTGGGATCACGTTAGCGTTACTAGTTGGGACACTAGTTAGGTGGTGCAGAGATATAGAAATCAGTATAACAAGGAAATAGCGAAGCAGCGAAGTATTAGAGCGAAGCGGCGAAAGTATTAGAGAACATCCAGTTTATCTTATCCTAGCATATCTTGTGTTGACCTTGTCTAATCTTGCTGACCCTATCATCATGGTGTTATCTTGTATTCAGTTAATTCATGTCGTTTTCTTTTTCCATGTTCACATGCTAGAAGTTACTGAACTTACTCAGGCTTTACGTCTGACTCTGTTTTTCTTTCGTCTTCTTTTCTTCCGTCCCCCCCCCCAGGTAGTAAAGGAGGGAATAGTTTAGCTCAGGTTAAGTTGGACTGCCACTCTTTCCCAGCTTGAAGATTTGTCGAAGTTTGCTTGGATTCTCTTTTCAGATGCTATGGCTGGCTCTTGCTAAATCGGGGAATATAAATGTTTTTTTATGCTTCTTTATTTTGTAAGAGAAATGATACTCTGATATTGTAAAGAAACCTTTGTACAAACTATTTTATCAATAAAGCAAAGTTTTATTTTCCGCTGTTTAATTTCTGTCTGTCTTGTAATTTATCTGCATCTTTTACCCTAAATGCTCCACAGAACTTAGTGCATTCCCTTTGTCAGTGACACTAACGGATATGGGGTGTTACAGAAGCCAAACAGAGATGTTTTATCAGTATGCGATATTTAGATGTGAATCGATAAATTAAAATAACGTCGTTGTACAAACGGAGTCCGTTTTCAACGAAGTTAATATTGTTGGGACCGGAACGTTGAAACATAGCGGTATACATATTTCCGTTAAATTAGAAGTTGGTTTTTAGCGAAGCAAATTTAACGGTTGACGGAAGATAACGGTTAACGGGAGAATTAATAACCAACACTCTAAGCTTTTAAAATCTGGCACATGTTTGGTAAATGGGTCTCGTACTGATCTCCGCAAAACAATGTTCTCCGCAAATGGTTTCTTTAATAAAAAATATAGTAATATATATCTTTGAAAACTTCACATGCGGTTCCCGTTGAATCTGCAAATCTCATACACACCATACTCTAAACAGTATCCTATTGCCACCATACTCCAAACTAGTATGGCCACCCTATCCTTTGCCCATACATGCTTTCATGTCAAATAGAAACAACACAGATTTCCTCCATTTACGCTGACAACGGAACATGCCTTCCCTTTACCCTATTATATGATGTATTTAGCTATGAATGAGACATCGTCTCTATCCATAAAATTTCTCATCTATAAAATACACGAACCATCCCTCGTTCTTTCTCGGGCAATCAAACAAAGGGAGAAACAGAAAAATTTTCCTCACCATTTCAATTACATAACCCGCAAGCTCGATATAAACAAAAATGAAAACTTCCAGCAGCATGAAGTATTAAAACAAATAAAAACACACGGGTCCATTTTTGAATATGGGTTTGCTGTCATGGAAGGGTTTTTTTTATGGCTCAGTGGAGCACGGTCTTGAAGCAGTGAAGATTAAGGGAGTTTAACATGAAGCGTTCACAAAGAAAAGGGCTAGGTATGCGCGAGGTGTTGTTTAACGCATGGAAGAGTTGTTCGGAAGTAACAGTAGTAGTGGAGGGTCTCGGTTATAAAACATGAGATGTGAATACATGAAAGTAGCTTATGTGAATATGGGAAGTGAGGTTCACGTGTATGGGTAGAAGGCATGCATGGGAGGTGGGCGATCAAGGTGGCGCGAACGTCTGAAGTTAGGCGGTGCTTGGATGCATGGAAAGGGAAGTTTGTATTTGAAACAACAGGAAGAAACGTGAAAACCACTGTACATGGGGAGGCCGGATTCAAAGGAGGATATAAGAAATGGAAAAAAGGGACTCGTAGCAGTACTGTGGATGGATTGTGGTGGCGGCCGAAGCTTCGGTGAGTTGGGTAGTGCGAGTTACTTTGGAGCCGTTTGAAAGTGTCGAAAAGCAAGAAGAAGATGAACGCGGAAAAAAGGAATGGAAGTGGGCGTACGTTTGAAACATGCAGCGGGCGAGAAACTAGATGACATGAAAACGGTGGAGAAAGAATGCCTGCATTGCGATGGACAAGGTCAGCACCAACATGGAGGAAGCCGCATGGGGTTGACTAAAACAGGCGAAAGAAGGAAAATACTCGCAACAGTATATATGTTGAGATGGAGAAATGCTCGGATTTTACACGCGAAATAATACTCAGGAACATGGAACATTGGAAGAAGAAGTGGGAAGAATATCAGGTGCGAAATGATATTGAAAGAGGAGAGGAGTTGCAAAGGTGCTTGAACATGACTGAATGAGAAAAATGCAGCGGAGTTGAAAGGAGAATTTGCAGTCAACAGAGTTTAGCAGCAGTGTAGATGAACGTGTGGAAAGCAGGTTTGAAGCAAGGATGGGTAAACACGGTACAGGGTTGATGAGCTTGTGCCTTCCATTTTAATATTACAAAAAAAACGTTTGGTTAGAATTGCGTCGAGCAGTAATCGAACAGGGAGGGACAAAAAAGAAATCAGTCACTGTTCGGCCATTATATCCTTAATGGAGTGTGCCGGGACCAATGTGCGATACAGTAGCAGTCGCAGCACGTGGCAGAGAGCAGGCCGGTGAAGCCATTGGTGTTGAAACCGATGTGATTAATCTGGCTCAAGACCACTCGAATCGAATATCTAAACCACAAAGCGCTAGCGGAAGACTAGACCGTCGTTAGACTTGCAAAAACAACCAAAACAATAACTCTAGTCACCAAACAAAGATCAGCCAATCACGAACAATCCAAATCTCAATCACAAGCAAGAAACTAATGACAAAGTAGCAAAAATAAATCACACAAGGGTTTATAGTGGTTCCACTAACATCTTGTTAGTGTACATCCACTTTGGAGAGAGTATTTTGTTACCATGATGAAAGGAATACAAGATATTGATCCAATGATCACTATATCTCAATATAAAGAGAGTTTGAGGAGAATAGAATTGAAGAATTGGAATTAGGTTATAAAACCTAATTCACCCTTGAGAATAAACCCTTGATCCCAAATCAAGTTTTCAAGCTCTCCCACTAATACACCTGAAAATAGCTTATATAGAGATAGGCCAATTACCAAAATTGCCCTTGAGTCTTCACAAATCAACATACAAAGTTTCCAGCCCGAAATAGCCCAAAACACTCGTCAGACGTCTGTCGTGGGAGGTGACAGACGTCTGTCCCTCCCACGGAATTAATTGGGCGTCAGCACTCAGCTCAGACGTTTGTCCCTAAAATGACAGACGTTTGTCCCACTCTCAGACGTCTGTCGTGGGGATGACAGACGTCTGTGGGAACTCTCGGGGAAATCCACCCTATATACTCAGACGTCTGTCGTTCCCTACGACAGACGTATGTCGCACCTGAACACTAAAAACCTGCACCTTTCAGCTCATAACTTCCGCGTGCGAACTCCGATTTGCGAACGATCACCTCCGAGTTGAAGCTATCTTCGTCCTCTTCAATCCAACATATAATATCGCATACTTCAACACTCCACCTCGATGCTGTAACCATCTCAATTCCAAACTCCAATGCCCCAAGCGTTTCCTTCTACCTTCGACCAAGCAAACTTGAATGTTTCCCCAATGAGCTTCGGCATGGCCACCGCCCATTGCACTACACCAAACGAGTTCAGGTAAAGCCCCCAACGCCAATGTAGTGTTGAAAACATTCAACTCCTTTACTAGTCTCACCAAAAGACAATGTACTCGGGAGTGTAACGAGTACTTACCATGAAGATAGATTTCCACTTTCTCACCGCTATTCCTTTCCATCAACACAAACAAAATCACTCCCTCCACCCGTGCCACCCCGTAGCACCTAGCAACTAAACAAGCGAATTAAGTTCGAGCAATGCTCGAACTTTCCAACCAGCAATGCTTTAGTAAACATGTTCGCCGCATTATCCTTTGTGTGCACTTTCCGAAGGTATACTAGCTTACCCTCATCCATGGCTACAAGAAATGACTCCCTCACCTCAATATGTTTGGTCCGTGAGCTAAACGCCAAATTCTCCGCCAAATGGATAGCACTTTGGCTATCACATCGAACATCAACACTTTCATGTTTGAAACCTAAGTCACACAACAATCGCTTCAAGTAGAGTGCCTCCTTGGCCACTTCCACAACGACAATCAACTCTGCCTCCGTAGTGTATAAATATACAACGGTTTGCAATCTCGATCTCCAACTAACCGTTGTCCTGCCAAGTGTGAAGACATACCCGGAAGTTGATTTCCTCCGATCCCTATCACCAGCGTAGTCCGAGTCACAATAACCAACCAACTTGCAACTCCTCTCATCACTACCGCAATAGACAAGTCCATGAGATGTTGTGCCTTTCAAGTATCTCAATATAGCCTTCACGGCTTCCCAATGCGATTTCCCCGGATTAGCCATATACCGACTAACCACCCCGACGGCATTTGCAATATCGGGCCATGTGCACACCATAGCGTACATCAAACTACTAACCGCACTTACATATGGCACCTTTGCCATATAAACCTTGTCTTTATCCTCGATAGGTGATCCCTTTTCCGAAAGCTTCATATGCAAAGGTAAAGGTGTACTTTGCATCCTCCATGCTAAACCGGCAAAGCACTTTCTTAATGTATTCCTTTTGAGTCAATCTTAACTCAAAACGCTTTCGATCCCTTCCAGTTTCCATGCCCAAAATTTTCCTTGCTTCTCCAAGATCTTTCATCTCGAATTCCGATTTCAAAAGCATCTTCAATTTGTTGATTTCATTTTTATCCTTGGAAGCAATGAGCATATCATCCACATACAAGAGCAGATACACCCAACAATCATTTTCCAATCTCTTGAAATATACGCAAGCATCCTTGATGCTTCGATGGAAGCCACTTTCAAGCATGAAATGATTGAATCTCTTGTATTATTGTCTAGGTGATTTCTTCAACCCATATAGTGATTTCTTCAACTTGCATACCATTTTAGACTTACCATCTACAACAAACCCATCTGGTTGCTCCATGTAGATGTCTTCATCCAAATCTCCATGCCAGAAGGCGGTTTTCACATCAAGTTGCTCCAACTCCAAATCATGGATAGCAACTATGGCTAGTAAAACCCAGGTAGAAGTATGATGTACCACCGGTGCAAAAATTCCATCATACTCTTTTCCTTTCCTTTATGAAAACCCCTTTGCCACTTACCTTGCTTTGTACCTTCCATCATTCTTCACCTTGTAAATCTGTTTGCACCCTATAGCACGGTTTCCTTGAGGAAGTGGAACTAACTACCAAGTTCGGTTCTTCATAAGTGATTGCATCTCTTCCTCCATGGCGCAAATCCACTTCGAGCCCTCTCTCGACTCCATGGCGTCATCAAGGTCCATAGGCTCATCATGGAATACATTGAGAGAATAGTCCAAATGATCACAAAAGCTAAGGTAGTTCCAATCACCATATCTTTCGGGAGGTCTTATTGCACGTCGACCAACCTGAGTAGCAATACTATCACCCAAACCCCTTTCGGCTCCACCTTGAGTCGAAACTTCTCTAGTATCATATATATCACCAACATCACTAGAAGAACCATGTGGAGTATGTGATATTTCATCAACTGCTTCAACCCCACGAGCTTCTTCAATTCTAATATCACTTGGACGGAATGTTGGAATGACTTCTTTCTCCTTTGATTCACCATGAACCAAATCCGGAACATCCGATGAGCTCTCATTCACCTTGAATAAAGCCAAGTCATCAAAAGTGACATGACGAAAATTCACAATCTTCTTCGTTTCCGGATTTCAAATCCGATAGCCTTTCATGCTGTCCGTGAAACCTTTCAAGACCCCCTTGAATGCTCTAGCTCCAAGCTTATCATTCCCCGGATCATGCACCTACACCGGACTACCAAACACACGAAGATATCTCAAGTCAACACTCTTACCTTTCCATGCTTCCTCCGGAATTTTATTACCAATGGCCGAGCACGGAATTCGATTCACAATATGCACCGCGGTTGACAAAGCTTGGGCCCAAAATCCCTTAGACAAACCCGATGTCAATCTCAAGCATCGAGCTTTCTCAAAGAGTTTGGTTCATTCTCTCCGCTACTCCATTAGATTGTGGATCTCCCGGTGTAGTAAAATGTCTTCGGATTCCGTGATGCTTACAATACTCCATGAATTCCTGAGAAACATATTCGCCGCCATTGTCGTTCCTTAACACCTTCAAAGTTTTACCACTGTCATTCTCAACAAGAGTCTTCCACACTTTGAACTTAGCAAATACCTCTGACTTGGCCCTCATTACATACACCCAAACCTTTCGAGACAAATCATCAATGAAAGAAATATAATACATTGCTCCTCCCAAAGAAGCAACCAGTGTCGGTCCCCAAACAGCCGAATGAACATACTCAAGAACCTCCTTTGAGTCATGCTTGCCTTCATCGAATAATACCCTTGTTTGATTCCCCATGACACATTCCTCGCAGAACTCTAGTTTGTTGAAACTCTCACCCTCGATCATCTCCCGCTTCCAATGTATATCCAAACTCTGCTTTGAGACATGACCCAATCTCAAATGTCACAACCGTGTCGCATCCAAGTCATGAGAACTATCAACACCCACACAAGTCTCACCTCCTACGGTCACACCTTGAAGCAAATATATACCATGAGTCCTAACACCTTTCATAACCGCAAACACCCCCTTCGAAACCCTCAAGCAATTCTTCTCAATAGTGATTTTGCATCCTAAAAATCTAATTGCCCCAAAGATATAAGCGACTTCCTAAGTCCCGGAACATAGCGAACATTGGTGAGCGTGCGAACAACTCCATCAAACATCCTTATTTGCACGGAGCCACTACCCATCGATTTGCAAATAGCACCATTTCCCATAGCAATTGCATCTCCCCCGTTGACCTCAATAGACGAAAAACAATTTCTATTTGGCGTCATATGATACGACGCACCCGAATCGAGAACCCATTCATTACCCGAAACACCCGTTGCTACCGCCGTCAACACATTCTCATCTGTCTCACCATCCCCACTCTCCACTGTCACGGATGAAGATGCTACTTCCTTCTTATCTTTGTCCGGACATTCATTCTTCCAATGTCCCGATTTCTTGCAAATAAAGCACTTGCCATTTCTCTCTTTTGATTTACCTCTTCCATCGGGTTTTATTGATTTAGAACACCCCCGGTTTCCCTCCTTCACATTCTTTTATTTCTCCACAAACAACCCGTGACCACTACTAGCTCCACTACTACCTTCACTCATCTCTCATTTGATCTCTCAACTCCTCACTAAGAAGACCCGTCTTGACATCATCAAGAGTCAAGGTATCTCGGCCATAGATCAAACTATTTGAGAAACCTGTATTGTGGTCCGCCAACGAACACAATAATATCATCGCCTTTTTCTCTCTTCCTCAATCTTCAAATCAACGGCCTTCATGTTCATGAGCAAGTCATCAAAGACATTCAAATATGACTTAAGCGAATTATCCTCCTTCATCTTGAATGTGAAAAACGTTCGCAACAAGATCAAATGGTTAGTGAGCGACTTCCTCATATACAATTCTTCCAACTTGCCCCCAAATACCTTTAGCGATAGTCTCACCACTAATTTATGAGATCACATTCTCCCCTATAGCAAGTTAAAGAATAGCATAAGCCCATTCCTCCATCTCCTCTCTCTCCACATCCGAGATATCACTTGGCAACAAGTGGGTATCAAATACCACTCGGTGTACCCGATTCCGCCTAAGAACCGCTTTCATTTTCCATTGCCACTTCTCAAAGTCATTATCACCATTCCACTTGTCAATAACCAATTGAGAACCCGACGCCGCATACGAACCCCATACATAAGGCGCCACACTATTGGGACTTCTGGTTGAAGGACATACTGAGCTATTATCTGCTTCCTACATTTTCAAAAACACCTAACAAGAACCACAATTGCTCTGATACCAACTATTGAAACCGATGTGATTAATCCGACTCAAGACCACTCAAATCGAATATCTAAACCACAAAGCGCTCATGGAAGACAAGACTGTTGTTAGACTTGCAAAAACAACAAAAACAATAACTCTAGTCACCAAACAAAGATCAACCAATCAAGAACAATCCAAATCTCAATCACAATCAAGAAACTAATGACAAAGTAGCAAAAAATAAATCACACAAGGATTTATAGTTGTTCCACTAACATTTTGTTAGTGTACATCCAATTTGGAGAGAGTATTTTATTACCACGATGAAAGGAATACAAGCGATTGATCCAATGATCACTATATTTCAATGTAGAAAAGAGTTTGAGTAGAATAGAATTGAAGAATTGGAATTAGTTTATAAATCCTAATTCACCCTTGAGAATAAACCCTTGATCCCAAATCAAGTTTTCAAGCTCTCCCACTATTACACCTGAAAATAGCTTATATAGAGATAGGCCAATTAGCAAAATTGCCCCCGACTCTTCACAAATCAACATACAAAGTTTCCAACCCGAAACAGCCCAAAACACTCGTCAGACGTCTGTCGTGGGAGGTGACAGACGTCTGTCCCTCCCAGGGAATTAATTGGGCTTCGGCACTCAGCTCAGACGTCTGTCCCCAATATGACAGACGTATGTCCCACTGTCAAACGTCTGTTGCGGGGATGGCAGACGTCTGTCGTGGGGATGACAGACATCAGTGGGAACTCTCGGGAAAATCCACCTTGTATACTCAGACGTATGTCGTCCCCTACAACAGACGTCTATCGCACCGACACACAGAAAACGTGCACCTTTCAGCTCATAACTTCCGCGTGCGAACTTCGATTTGCGAACGGTCATCTCTGACCCGAAGCTATCTTCGTCCTCTTCAATCCAACATATAGTATCGCATTCTTCAACATTCCACCTCGATACTATAACCATCTCAACTACAAACTCCAATGCCCCAAGCATTTCCTTCTACCTTCGACCAAGCAAACTTGAATGTTTTCCAATCAGCTTCGGCATGGCCACTGCCAATTGCACTACACCAAACGAGTTCAGGCAAAGCCCCCACCCGCTAATGTAGTGTTGGAAACATTCAACTCCTATACTAGTCTCACCAAAAGACAATGTACTCGGGAGTGTAACGAGTACTTACCATGAAGATAGATTTCCAATTTCTCACCGCTATTCCTTTCCATCAACACAAAAAAATCACTCTCTCCACCCATGCTACCCCGTGGCACCTAGCAACTCAATAAGCGAATTCAGTTCGAGCAATGCTCTAACTTTCCAACCGACAATGCTTTAGTAGACATGTCCGCTGCATTATCATTTGTGTGCACTTTCCGGAGGTATAATAGCTTACCCTCATCCATGGCTACAAGAAATGACTCCCTTACCTCAATATGCTTGGTCCGTGAGCTAAACGCCAAATTCTCCACCAAATGGATAGCACTTTAGCTATCCATCGAACATCAACACTTTCATGTTCGAAACCCAAGTCACACAACAATCGCTTCAAGTAGAGTGCCTCCTTGGCCACTTCCACAACGTCAATCAACTCCGCCTCCATAGTGGATAAGCAACTACGGTTTGCAATCTCGATCTCCAACTAATCGTTGTCCCTCCAAGTGTGAAGACATACACGGAAGTTGATTTCCTCCGATCCCTACCACCGGCGTAGTCCGAGTCACAATAACCAACCAACTTGCAACTCCTCTCATCACTACCGCCAAAGACAAGTCCATGAGATGTTGTGCCTTTCAACTCTCTCAATATAGCCTTCACAACTTCCCGACGTGATTTCCCCGGATTAGCCATATTCTGACTAACCACCCCGATGACATTTGCAATATCGGGCCCTGTGCACACCATACCGTACATCAAACTACCAACCGCACTTGCATATGGCACCTTGCCATATAAGCCTTGTCTTTATCCTCGATAGGTGATCCCTTTTCCGAAAGCTTCATATGCAAAGGTAAATGTGTATTTAACACCTTTGCATCCTTCATGCTAAACCGGCAAAGCACTTTCTTAATGTATTCCTTTTGAGTCAATCTTAACTCAAAACGCTTTCGGTCCCTTCCAATTTCCATGCCCAAGATTTTCCTTACTTCTCCAAGATCTTTCATCTCGAATTCCGATTTCAAAAGCATCTTCAACTTGTTGATTTCATTTTTATCCTTGGAAGCAATCAAAATATCATCCACATACAAGAGAAAATACACCCAACAATCATTTCCCAACCTCTTGAAATATACGCAAGCATCCTTGATGCTTCGATGGAAGCCACTTTCAAGCATGAAATGATCGAATCTCTTGTACCATTGTCTAGGTGATTGCTTCAACCCATATAGTGATTTCTTCAACTTGCAAACCATTTTGGACTTACCATCCACAACAAACCCATCTGGTTGCTCCATATAGATGTCTTCATCCAAGTCTCCATGCAAGAAGGCGGTTTTCACATCAACTTGCTCCAATTCCAAGTCATGGATAGCAACTATGGCTAGTAAAACCCGGATAGAAGTATGACGTACTACCAGTGCAAAAATTTCATCATACTCCTTTTCTTTCCTTTGTGCAAACCATTTTGCCACTAACCTTGCTTTGTACCTTCCATCATCCTTCACCTTGTAAATCCATTTGCACCATATAACACGCTTTCCTTGAGGAAGTGGAACCAACTCCCAAGTTCGGTTCTTCATAAGTGATTGCATCTCTTCCTCCATGGCGCAAATCCACTTTGAGCCCTCTCTCGACTCCATGACGTCATCAAGGTCCATCGGCTCATCTTGGAATACATTGAAAGCATAGTCCAAATGATCACAAAAGCTAAGGTAGTTCCAATCACCATATCTTTTGGGAGGTCTTATTGCACGTTGACCAACACGAGTAGCAATACTATCACCCAAACCCCTTTCGGCTCCACCTTGAGTCGAAACTTCTCTAGTATCACGTACATCACCAACATCACTGGAGGAACCATGTGGACTATGTGATGTTTCATCAACCCCTTCAACCCCACGAGCTTCTTTAACTCTACTACCACTTGGATGGAATGTTGGAATGACTTCCTTCTCCTTTGATTGACCATGAACCAAATCCGGAACATCCGATGAGCTCTTATTCACCTTGAATAAAGCCGACTCATCAAAAGTGACATAACGATAGGTCACAACCTTCTTCGTTTTCGGATTCCAAATCCGATAGACTTTCATGTCGTCCGTGAAACCTAGCAAGACCCCTTTGAATGCTCTAGCTCCAAGCTTATCATTCCCCGGATCATGCACATACACCGGACTACCAAACACACGAAGATATCTCAAGTCAACACTCTTCCCTTTCCACACTTCCTACGGAATTTTGTTACCAATGGCCAAGCACGAAATTCGATTCACAATATGCACCGTGGTTGACAAAGCTTCGGCCCAAAATCCCTTAGACAAACCCGATGTCAATCTCAAGCATCGAGCTTTCTCAAGTAGAGTTCAGTTCATTCTTTCTGTTGCTCCATTAGATTGCGGATCTCCCAGTGTTGTAAAATTGTAATGAGCCGCATTTGCAGAGGTATTATAATTAATTTATTTAATTATATAAATAGTGATATAGTGAATTTAATGGTCATGGAATTAAATAATGGTGAATATTTAACTAAAATAATAAAATTAAATAATATATTTAATTCTGAAATAATCAGAATTGGCTGAAATGGCGATATGGTGTGAACCGGATCATCTGTGATATCTAATTCAGTTTAGAATTGAATTAGAATAACGAATATATTATTTGGATGACAGTTTGAACGTATAATTATATTATAATTAAAATTGAGCTCGAAATGGCACGGCAGTTCGCTATTTGGCGATTTGAACTTCAACTGAATGCACAGAGTTCGTTTTAAATCGGATTTCTGTGAAACAAGAAACGTTAGGAGCTGGTGGAGTATATCTTTCTAATGGAAGAGAAAAACCGGGATTTCGTCGTGTAGATTTTGATTTACGTCCAAATCAAATTTTAGAAAAGTCGCTGTGGAATTCCTTTATAATTTATAAAGGAATTGTTTATATTTTAAAAAGGAAATTCGTTTTAAATCGAATATCGATTTAATCGGGATTTGAAATATCAAGTTATAAATCCCAGTAGAGCTATATGGTGTTCCACTGTGAATATATACGATAATATTTATTTATAGATATTAAATTTAATTATATTTAAATATATTTATATATTTAAATGGGTTATTTAGGACTTTAAAAATAGCCACTTTTGCAAACGAAGTCGGAACTCGACGAAACTAATTATGTTGGATCCGCAATGTCAAATAGTTGTTAGATTTCCAGATTCGTGATTTTTAGAGTCACTGTGTGGTCGTACGGATTTTTAGAGTGAGAAACAGTCAGTATTTCGACAGTTAAAAATACGCTGTGTGAGCAAACGGAGTCGGAATTCGACGAAACCAGTTTGATTGGGACCGTAATGTCGAACTCTACCTACATGTGCAGTTTCGTGATTTTAGGAGATCGTATGTGGTCGCTGGGATTTTTAGAAGGCAGATACAAGGAGAAAATCGAGAAAATAAAATAGAAAATCAAAGTATCCCACTTCCTTTCCCTGGTCAAAAGCAATCCACGCGACATCCTTCTACAACCACAAATCCTACCTACCACAAATACAACTATATAAGACCACCGATAGTCTTTACAGTGAAAGATTTCCAACAAGAAAAATCAAGAACAAATACAATAAATTCCTGCAAATCATAATATACTTATATATGGATTTAGCGTTGAAAGAGCTTCGATTCTATGTCAAATTTGTTGGGTACGAACGTTGTTTGTCGAGTTCGATATTCACACAGTGAATCTAGGTCTTCGACATTCTTAGTATTGGAGCATGGATAGTTGAAATGAAGGTTGGCGTTGGGACACAGGGGAGGAGGTGCACCTGTAGAGGCGATTTGGTGGTCTTCGATGGTTAAAAGTGTCGCTGGTCTGCGTTGAGCACGACAGGAAATGGCGAAGTCGCGAACAGTATGGGTGGCACGAGCTTGGATTCAGGGTGGCGATGATGAAGAGGGTTGAACGAGATGATATGTGGTGATTTTATTGGATTTAATTGTGAAAAGGATGGAAAGGAATGGAAGGATGAAAGATCGGTCATGGCTTGTGTTTGAGGAGGAGGCCACGACAGGTTTGGTTTCGAGAAGAAATAATAGAGGGGCGGGTTGGGCTTAAGTGGAGCTGATAGGCTTTAAGGTAAAGGGGAGCCCAAATCTCTTCATAAAGGAAATTCAAGTTTATTTTAATTTAAAAGTATATCATCTTCTAACTATCGTAACTTGGTCATACATGAACAAAATTCAGTAAAACAAGATCCGTCGGGATCGTATGGACGAGAGCTTCACATTGGAACTGATTGGAGGTGGATTTAAGCTCGTTTGAATTTATGGCGAAATAAATTGTTTGATTCAAATCAAACAACAGTTTATCGTTCTTTAACGATGAACTGCAAACGTGAGTAAATCTCACTAACTCTGAACAGTTTATATTTCATGTCGTATTTTTAGAACTGTTAAAAATTATATGATTGACTGTGTGTTAACTGTTTGATTGAACTGCTAGTCAGTTAGTTGAATTTCTATATTGATTCTGTTTAACAGAATGTATCATATGGAACTGAAAGTGATGTTGATTTTATTGTGTAATATCTATGGATGCAGGGAAACGGGTTGGAGGAGTCCGACTGGATTCCTCAACAGTTATTTTATTGTTTTTCATATATTGTGATATATGTCGTGATTTATAATCTGTGGTTGATTATATGTGTTTGGATGATATTGGTCATGGTGATATGATGTGTTAAGTACCATAAAATATCGGAATGGGAAAAGGAGATTTTTAAAGTGATATTGAAACGGAATATGTATAAATTGGAAAATTTATAAATAAGAAATATTTATAAATTGGAATAATTATAAAGTGAATTATTTATTTAGGATAAATAAATAAGATGTTATAAAATGGACTATTTACTTAGAAAATAAATAGGAGATAATAAGTGAGATATTTATTTGTTAAATTAATAGGATAAGATAATGGATTTATTTATTTGTTAAATAAATAGAATAAGGAAAGGACATATTTATTTGTTAAATAAATAGGGTTATTAAAGGAAACATTTAGAATTAAATAAATAGAATTAAAAGGAGATATTTATTTGTTAAATAAATAGAGTTAAAGGGGAGTCATTCGAACATAGTTAATCAAAAGGAGTAAAACAAACATAGTTAATCGAATTAGAGTTGATCGAATATAGTTATTCGAGATAGAGTTAAACCAGACAAAGTTATTCGAAATAGAGTTTATCGAATATTAGTATTCGAAATATAGTTAATCAAATGGAGTTAAATAGAAATTGGAAAACTGACTAGAGATTAATAAGTTGAATGGTTTCCTGAGTATCGATCTGATGTTGGTTTCGGCCTTCGGGGTTTATACTTAGAGAATTGTTCTCCTACTAGTTTACATTTAGGAACTGATAGTTGTGAAATGATAGTGATATGTAGATAAACAAAAGGAAATGTTTTCCAGTATTAATAACGTATATTTTCTAAACATAAAAAATAAGGATATATATATATGATTGATGATTGATTGATAGAATTTCCATTTGGAAATAATATCGTTGTTTGCACACCTGTTTTTCTTTGATGGTTAAATCACAGACTATCGAAGTTTTGACCATTTTAACGCTGTTAATATGGAGAGACCGGTTGGATTATTATCCAAAGAACCACTCTGTATTGGCATAAGCGTTGCGAATCATATATGCCAAAGATAATTGAAGACGGAGTAAAGCGCAAGGGCTATTGTATAAGTCTTAGATAACAGTGCTTAAGATGGATGTATTGAATAGTGCCTTCGGTTCATCCTGTTCCTAGATGACTTGTATGGATGAATGTCTGACAGAGTATTTCCAGAAAGGTCACGTACATTGATTTCTTTAACCGTACCAAGAGTGGAAGCGGAGAAGGAAACTTCTTCAGCTAACACCTAATGTACTGTTGTAGACGTCAATTAGTGATTTTCGATGGATCTGACAATGTGGCATTCGAAGTGAATCTGGTGTGATGATGAAGCATAACCTCAAGCCTCATCAACCGGTAAATGACAGAAATCGGGCAGACAGCATGGCTAAGTCGGTCGCTCCGAAGTAGGGTGTATAATCACCAGATCTAGAGTTTCATTTACTTCTAAAAATCTATTGTCGATACTGTCCCATTCGGGAAACGGTTGCTGATCCCAACCGTTGGTGATATACATTCGATACACTCAAGCGAAATGAGTGGTCGGTCATGTGTGGCCGGGTTGCAAGATGTTCTTGTTGAACCCAGTGTATTCCTTTCTAGAGGAACACTAGCGAAAGGTGGTTCCATACCTTGTCATAGTTGGAAATCCATTACCTAATACGTGCTTGCGGTTTTGAATGTATACTATATATGTAGAACGTGAGATGAAAGCGTTTCTGCTAGATGATTATTATACTGTGGTTGATAGACATTATTATAATATCAAAAGGTTTTTGATATAAAGATAATTTGGATTCTCATAAGGGAAAAACCCGTTCCGTTATACGGCGTGGTCTTATGAGATATCATTTACCTGCTTGAACTGTTTTAAACTGTTTTACTCATACCAGTCCCATGACTGATCCGGAGTTTATTTTGTTTCGTTTTCCCTAAACTCTTGGGTGCCCAATTTTGTACGGGCAGTCAAGTAGTTGGGATTTACAGATACTTGATGAGCTGGAGCAGGAGGCTTCAGGATCATATAGCTATAGTTTATTTCCGCTGTGTTGTAAGTGCTGTACTTTGAAAATGATATGTATATTCAAGTACAGATTTATATTTCAAAGATATGTTATCTATTATATGTTATTCGTTCCGCTGTGAGGTTCATGTTACTCTGATGTTGTGTTCTTCTTCTTCTTCTATTCTAAGTTTCTATCTTATCTTTCCTCACCCTCTAATTTCTTTCATTAATCATCCAGTATTTTTTGATGTTTGGTTAGTCATCATCGAGTTTATGGCGATAACCAAGGTCGACGAAAACCCAGGTCATTACAAAAATGTCTCCAGATTCCGTGATGCTTACAATACTCGAAGAATTTCGGAGAAACATATTCGCTGCCATTGTCGGTCCTTAACACCTTCAAAGTCTTACCACTCTCATTCTCAACAAGAGCCTTCCACACTTTGAACTTAGCAAATGGCTCCGACTTGGCCCTCATTACATACACCGAAACCTTTCGAGACAAATCATCAATGAAAGAAATATAATACCTTGCTCCTCCCAATGAAGCAACCAATGCTGGTCCCCAAACATCCGAATGAACGTACTCAAGAACCTCCTCTGAGTCATGCTTGCCTTCATCGAACGATACCCTTGTTTGCTTCCCCATGACACATTCCTCACAAAAATCTAGTTTGTTGAAACTCTCACCTTTGATCATGTCCCGCTTCCGAAGAATATCCAAACTCGTCTCCGAGACATGACCCAATCTCAAATGCCACAACCGTGTCGCATCCAAGTCACGAGAATATCAACACCCACACAAGTCTCACCTCCTACGATCACACCTTGAAGCAAATATATACCATGAGTCCTAACACTTTTCATAACCACAAGCGCCCCTTTGAAACCCTCAAGCAATCCTTCTCGATAGTGATCTTGCATCCTAGAGAATCGAATTGCCCCAAAGATATAAGCGACTTCCTAAGTCCCGTAACATAGCGAACATTGGTGAGTGTGCGAACAACTCCGTCAAACATCCTTATTTGCACAGAGCCACTACCCATCGACTTGCAAATAGCACCATTTCCCATGGCAATTGCATTTCCCTCTTTGACCTCAAAAGACAAAAAACAATTTCTATTTGGCGTCGTATGATACGACGCACCCGAATCGAGAACCCATTCGTTGCCCGAAACACCAGTTGCTACCGCCGTCAACACATTCTCATCTATCTCACCACCCCACTCTCCACCGTCACGGATGAAGATGCTACTTCCTTCTTATCTTTGTCCGAACATTCATTCTACCAATGTCCCGGTTTCTTGCAAATAAAGCACTTGCCATTTCTCTCTTTTGGTTTACCTCTTCCACAGGGTTTTCTTGATTTAGAACGCCCCGGTTTCCTTTCTCCACATTCTTTTCTTTCTCCACAAACAACCCGTGACCACTTCTAGCTCCACTAATACACTCACTCATCTCCTTCATTTGATCTCTCAATTCCTCACTAACAAGACACGTCTTGACATCATCAAGTGTCAAGGTATCATGGCCATAGATCAAACTATTTGAGAAACCCGTATAGCGGTCCGGCAACGAACACAATAATATCATCGCCTTTTGCTCTTCCTCAATCTTCAAATCAATGACCTTCATCTCCATGAGCAAGTCATCAAAGGCATTCAGATGTGCCTTAAGCGAATTACCCTCCTTCATCTTGAAGGTGAAAAACGTTCGCAACAAGATCAAATGGTTAGTGAGCGACTTCTTCATATACAATTCTTCCAACTTGTCCCAAATACCTTTAGCGGTAGTCTCACCACTAATTTCAGAGATCACATTCTCCCCCATAGCAAGTTGAAGAGTAGTGTAAGCCCATTCCTCCATCTCCTCTCTCTCTCCACATCTGAGATATCACTTGGCAATAAGTGAGTATCAAATACCACTCGGTGTACCCGATTCCGCCTAAGAACCGCTTTCATTTTCCATTGCCACTTCTCAAAGTCATTATCACCATTCCACTTGTCAATAACCAATTGAGAACCCGATGCCGCATACGAACCCCGTACATAAGGCGCCACACTATTCGGACTTCCGGTTGAAGGACTTACCGAGCCACTATCCATTTCCGGCATTTTCACAAACACCTAACAAGCACCGCAATTGCTCCGATACCAACTTTTGAAACCAATGTGATTAATCTGACTCAAGACCACTCGAATCGAATATCTAAACCACAAAGCACTAGCGGAAGACTAGACCGTTGTTAGACTTGCAAAAACAACCAAAACAATAACTCTAGTCACCAAACAAAGATCAACCAATCACGAACAATCCAAATCTCAATCACAAGCAAGAAACTAATGACAAAGTAGAAAAAATAAATCACACAAGGATTTATAGTGGTTCCACTAACATCTTGTTAGTGTACATCCACTTTGGAGAGAGTATTTTACTACCACGATGAAAGGAATACAAGAGATTGATCCAATGATCATTATATTTCAATATAGAAAAGAGTTGGAGGAGAATAGAATTGAAGAATTAAAATTAGGTTATAACCCTAATTCACCCTTGAGAATAAACCCTTGATCCCAAATCAAGTTTTCAAGCTCTCCCACTAATACACCTGAAAATAGCTTATATAGAGATAGGCCAATTACCAAAATTGCCCCCGAGTCTTCACAAATCAACATACAAAGCTTCCATCCTAAAACAACCCAAAACACTCGTCAGACGTCTGTCGTGGGAGGTGACAGACGTACGTCCCTCCCAGGGAATTAATTGGGCTTTAGCACTCAGCTCAGACGTCTGTCCCCAATTTGACAGACGTTTGTCCCACTCTCAGACATCTGTCGTGGGGATGACAGACGTCTGTGGGGACTCTCGGAAAAATCTACCCTGTATACTCATATGTCCGTCGTCCCCTACAACAGACGTCTGTTGCATCTGCACACTGAAAACCTGCACCTTTCAGCTCATAACTTCTGCATCCGAACTCCGATTTGCAAACAGTCACCTCCGACTCGAAGGTGTCTTCGTCCTCTTCAATCCAACATATAGTATCGCATACTTCAACAATACTGAAGAAAGAATTCGACGAAATAATGGATTGTGTTTTTAGAAATAATGGATTGTGTTTTCAGAGATGGATTTGGGCAACGTTTGAAAGCAGGCTACGCTAGAAACAGTACTGAAGAAAGAATTCAACGAAACCCAAGGTGATGGAAACCGCATCGATAAGCATGACCGATTGAGGACAAATGGAAACTCAAGGTGAGTTCAACTCACTTAGTTTATCCCGCTTATATTTTCTATGAGTGGGTTTTTATTTCGTGTGCAATGTTTGCTAATGGTTGATGATTGGATGACTGTTTGCATGAATGCTAAATATTTTTAGATAATCACTGATTAAATTAAACGTTTGTTTAATTTAATCGAATTAAATCGTTATTTTAACGATTATATCCCAAACGAGGTAACTTACCTTGTTTGTTATGTTTATAATAATATACACGTATAAATAATTGACTGCCTGCTTAGGTTGATTGTTATAAATCATTTGTTGGATGTTATTAGTTGAACTGTTTATTTCTGTTTATCATGATGAATAAATATATTGTCGTATTAAATTTGAGGTAACCCATTTTGATGCAGGGAAGGACAGGTTGGAGGGATCCAATCGGATTCCTCAAATATGTTCTTTACTTTAATATTATATGAAATGTTTAATCAATCTGATTGATTGTTGATTCCACACTTGTTTGATATTAACCAATGAGTAATATTGGTTGAGTAATTATCGGCAGACGGCCTAAAAATGAATCCTTTTTTAAAAACGGATTTACCATCAGGCGAATAAATAGAACGGAAGTTATAAAATTTATTTTTATAACTAACGATAGATTTTGAAATCTATTTCATATAGATTATCTTAAATGAAATTTAATAAAGGAACTGAACAATTTATCCAGTAATAACAAAACTAGTATACAAGGCAAATTCTTATAAAAATGAGTTTCATTAGCAAAAGAGTAGAATTAACCAATTGGTTAACGATTTAACAAATTGTTTCAAATAAACAATCAAATGTGAGTATTTAATTATATTATATTGTTATTTAAATTAAATTATTTAAATTGATTAAAAGAAAGGACTAATGTGATGGGTTAACATATTAACCTGGTTTTGAGATGACTAAGTCAACCGGTTGAACAAGAATTGATTATTAAAAACAATTATTGGATTGTTAATTATTATTAAATTTAATTATTATTAACCTTTAAGGGAAAATTGACTATTTATAAATAGTTAATGATAAAGTAAACTTATTAATGTAAAGAGATTGAGGTTAATTCTATAACCACCTCAAGGAATTGATTTTGATTGTAAAAGTGAATGTATAACGATAAGATCTAGAGATAAACGTTGTAGCTACGAAATTTAGTAATTTAAAACCAAACAAAGATAAGTGGTTACGAAAGGAAATTCTATAGTTAAATGGAACCTTGGATTAGTGACTGGAATTTGGGATTCGTTTATAAACTTCAATCTATTCTAAAGATAAGAATGTTGTCGCCTAAAGGTCTGAGAGGTAAATAAAATACCCCAACTTGAATGACTTCATGATTATCCAAGGATGATATGAGTTAGAAACGAGGATAGTTGAGGGAGTTAAAATTAGTATTTCCATAAAGGATAAATATAAACTATAATTCAAAGAATCATAAGTTGAATAAAGTGATTTGGAAATAAGAAGTGAAAGGGTGGTATTCCAAATGTGGGAAGATTTAGAGATTTAATTAACAACTGCTAAATAAAAGAGGCCAAGTGATGCTGTATACTGAACCAGATAATTCATTTTATTTTCTATGGATAATGATTGTTTATTTTGATAGTTAAACCACCGACTATCAAAATCAGGCCAAGTCGATTGTTGGTACGGAAAGACTGAGATCGAAACTATATTTGAAAACCATTCCGACCAGCAAATATGTAATGTTGAAGATGTTTAGAAGCTGATCGAGATGGAGCAATCGAAGACCGTAGATCTTCGTAAGCGGAAGGATTACTTGTCGAATATTCTGTGTGATTGCAACCAGGGGTATTCTGACATGATTCGGTCGTGAGTTGAGATTTTGCGGATTGCAAGGACTTCTCGCTACTGATCCATAGGGTAATTCAAGGTGCGGTAGGAGGGTGCCTTCGATTCATCCTGTTCTTGGATGACTTGTATGGACGAGTGTTTGATAGAGTATTTCCAGATGGTCATGTACATTGATTTCTTCAAACGCGCCCAGTGTATTTTTGAGGTCGTCAATTAGTGATTAGAAGGTTTTGACGATGTGGCATTCAAAGTGAATGGGGACCAAACGTTCTAAGAAGTGAACGTAGCCTCAAGCCTCTTCAACCGGGAAATGACAGAAATCGGGCAGGCAACATGGCTAGGTGGGTCATACCCAAGCAGGGTGTATTATCACCATCTAGAGAAATTCCTTATTGTCTTCTTAAATTTTTCGATGTTGCAGCTTTTGGAACGGTTGGCTAGCTACCACCATAGGTGATAATGCATTCGATACACTCAAGCTAAATGAGTGGTCGGTCATGTGTGGCCGGGTTGCAAGACGTTCTTGTTGAACCCCAGTGTATCCCCTTTAGAGTACACTGATCGAAAGGTGATCCCATACCTTGTCTAGTTGGAATCCAATCTCCAATAAGTGCCCCGCGGTTTTTGATTATAGACTATATATGTAGAGCGTGAGATGCAAGCGTTCTATTATTTGGTTATTTATTTGATAGACACTATCATAATATCACTGGATTTTGATATCAAAACTGTTTTGGGTTATAGTAAGGTAAAAATCATCCGTATTTATGTGTGGACTACTATTATCCTTTTCTTTCAAAAGGATTTTTGACTTTAAAATCATATGGGTGTTATTTAAACTTAGTGAGTTTTTCTCACGCTGGTTCACCACACTGATCCGTGGCGTTTGTAATGTCTCGGGTCAGCCCGAGTTACAGGTTCAGGTTATCGACGTGGTGAAGTTCAGAGACGAGCTAGAGGATTCCAGCTGTGTTAATATTTATTCCGCTGTGTATTATATGAGGACATGATATCATATCTATCCAGATTGTCTGTTGTACTCTGATGTATGTAAGTATATTTATTCAAATTCTTTATAAAGATTATTTCTATATTATGTTTCATTTTGCTGCGATGTGAGAGTCTGTGTAATGTTGGTGCTTCTTCTTATTCTTCTATTCTAATAGTTCTATCTTATCTTTCTCCTCTTATTTCTTTCTATTAAAGATCAGTATTTTCGTGCACATTGAGTTGAATGTGTAGGATATTAGTCAGCTCAAATGGGTACGGATTTACGGGCCTTTACATATACAATAAAAAATTGATTTGCCCTACGAAGTAAAGGCATGTATAAAAATTGATTTGCACCCTCTCCACCTTCCCTCCCTCGCACACCCACACCTCTGTCAGCCACCAGATATGGCTCTCCACCGCCCTTGCCAACCTTCATGTGTGCTGCCGTAGCTCCTCTGATCTCTAAGCCTTCTACCAAATCCTCTTCCCCATTTGCAAACGTTAAAATGTCACCGAGCTGATCATCAACCTCCTTGCCATTGACCGCCCCCAAGAACGTCACTGTGGCCTCCCCTACTAGCACAAACGACTACATCCTGAATGAATCCAGCTCATCACAATTACTACTACGTACACAGTAAACAAATCTTCCCTGCTACCGTCGCACTCCTCAGCCGCGACTCCAACCAAAATAACCAAACTCCTTCCAGTCATGTTAGAAAATGAGAAGCTTCATCAAATTAATAAAGAAACCGAATATTTTAAGTTTAATTATATTTATAAAGTAGAAAAGTTGTGTGAAAACACCAACTTTGCTCAGCATCGCTTAAGCAATAACTGCAGTAAAGAGACAAAGTAAAAGGCAGAACATCCTAATTTATCAAAACATGTTTACGGGTGGATTCTTACCTATTAATGATGTTATCTTCCTCAACACATGTCTGTCTTCTTTGCTGTGGTGTAAGTCAATGTAAAATGCTATAAAATTTTACAAAGCTCTTTTTTTATTATTATAAAGAGAAACAGTGGAGAACAGTAGGAGTAATGGTGGAGAATCTTAGGCGATATTTATAGAGTTCAACATTTAAAAATAAGAAACCGTCCAGCTGCAAAATTTAAGGTGATATTTTGAACTGTTCATGCATGGGTAACCAAATTTTTGCCGATTCAATGCTTATCGAAAATGCAGTAAATGCTAGAAAAGAGCATTTAAAAACAAGAAAACATCAAGTTGCAAAATTTAAGATGATATTTTGAACTGTTCATGCATGGGTAACCAAATTTTAGTCGATTCGATGCTTATCGAAAATGCAGTAAATGCAAGAAAAGAGCATTTAAAAATAAGAAACCGTCAAGTTGCAAAATTTAAGGTGATATTTTGAATTATTAATAAAGATAGGAATGAATATGAGAATTTTAAGAAATTGACTGCTTTTAGAAATAGAGCAATTAATATTATACGAATGAATATGAGAATTTTAAGAAACTGACTATTTTTGGAAATAGAGAAATTAATATTATAGGAATGACTATGAGAATTTTAAGGAATTGACTGTTTCTGAAAATAGAGCAAATAATTTTGATTCAGCAAAGAGGAAATGTAGGACATAATTTCGAATAAAAGGCATTTTAGGTAGTTATATCTTAATTTCAAATAATATTATGATTTACTAAAATCTATTGAGGTGCATTTTGAATTAGCAAATGATCTATTCATTAGATCTTACATTTTAATATTACTAAAATGTAATAATATGTAGGGGCATTATTGATAGTTCAATGGGGCATTATTGATAGTTCACATTGATTTCAAAAAAGTGCGACACCAAATGTATATAATCATGATTTTATGTTGAAATCATGTGTGGTTAATTTAAATTTTTAATTCTAAGTTGAAGCGTCTAATTTTTTTAGTGTGGTGCTAAGGGCACCCCAATATGCTCTTCTAAATAACACAACTAAAAAATACCACAAAATAATACATTACACTCTTCCTAATACCAAACAATTAAAAATAGGGGCTACCACCGTATTTCTTATATTTCCCCATCTCTGCCATTGCATTCGAAAATCCTAAATTACATTCGATCAGAAAAAACCTTCATCTTCGACTTCAACCGACTTCAACTAACTTCGACTATATCTAAACAAACTTACCCAAATATAAATCACTATATCATGGTTTTAGGGCTTTTAGATCACCAAACAATTGAGAGATTACCATACGAATTTGAATTTCCTACGAGAAATGTGTAGAAGACAACGATTGATTACCAATAAGAGAGATTATGGTTTTCAGATTAGGGCTGAATAAGTGATTAGTTCGGCAAATAATGGTTGAGTAAGAGATTAAAATGGAGAGGTAATGTGGTATTATGAAGTATACAAAATTTAATGAGTTTTATTTTTTTAATTGTGGTATTAGGAAGAACTTATTGGGGTGCCCTTAGGCACCACACTTTTTTTTATAAGTATAAATTTTATCTATACTCATAATTAACAAATGATACTTATTTGTCGACTTTTAGATCCTATTTTTAAAGGGTGTTGAGATTTATTAATATATATAGAGAGGCATTTTAATTTCTGTTAATCAATATAAAAAAAAGTTTAAATAAGCTTATGTGTTATACTCTAATTTCAAATGATATTATGATTTACTAAAATCTGTTGAGGTGCATTTCGAATTAGCAAATGAACTATTCATTAGATCTTATATTTTAGTGACATATACTAAGGTTTATTAAAATCATGTTAAAATGAATTTTGCAAAGAAAGTTTACTCGTTAGATGATTTTTAAGTAAAAAGATTAGATAATATTTATAGATGGATGTTTTTAATTTGTAAAGAAATTTCAATTGTTATATCATATTTTAAGTTATTATTATTGAATAGATATGTTTTGAATTTGTAAAGAAAAATAATTTTTATATCATATATTTAAGAGATATTAATTTTTAAATTCGAAGTAATCCTACTTTTAGGTGATATTAAGATTTGAAAATATAGATAGAAAAGAGTTTTGAATTTGTAAATAAAGCTTATTAATTAGATCCTATTTTGAAGGAAATTTGATAACATGTATAGATTAAATCTAGTTTTTAATGAGATTTGATAATTCTACAGAGCGACATTTTTGGTAGTTCACTTTGACACCAAACGTATTACAACTACTAATAAAGATCACGATTTTATGTTGAAATCATGTGTGGTTAATTTAAAATTTTAATTCTAAGTTGAAGCGTCTAACTTTTTTAAAAGTATAAATTTTATCTATACTCATAAACAATAAATGATGCTTATTTGTAAGATACTAAACTTAAGCATGAACGGATTTTTAAATCTGTAAAGAAGTTTGACGCTCCTGGTGGTTGGCTCCAAGTCGCCGTCCGCCGCGCCCCGGTCGGATCCTTTATCCTTGGCGTCGATCTTTGCCCTATTCGCCCTATCCATGGCGCCTGCACCACCATCCAAAATATCACCACCTCCGAATGCGGCCACGAGATCAGAAAAATCATGGAATGTCGCCTTCCCTTTGACTGCGTCTTACATGACGGTGCGCCCAATGTTGGTGCCAGTTGGAGCAAGGACACCACCAGTCAATCTGCACTTGTCGTCCGTGCTGCTAAGCTGGCCACTATGTTTTTGGCTCTAAAGGGCACTATTGGCTAGCTCTTTGACCAAGCCACCAAGGCTCACACGCAAGAAGAAAATATGAAGTCTCATCCCTCTAGTTCACGAAAAGTCAGATCACAGTCGTTCAACCATCCACAGGTCGGATCACCCCCCTTCGGTTCGCCCTGTCGGTTCGCTACGAGCCCATACAAACCGATCCATCCCTGTAAGCTCGTTCCGATCCGATTCCTAAAGATGCAGTGAAGACTTTGACCCATTCTATCACGATCCGAGATACATGGATCTCACGACACCTGTCCACAACTGTTATATTGACCAATTCTTCCTCAAGCTACGATCCGATCTGATATTCTCGGGATTTGCGCCACATGTGACCGCGATCCGCCTGACAGAATCAGCTATAAATAGCCCAGAGATTGGCATTTTTCAGGATCTTTTGGCAGTATCAAGTATTGATTCCACCATTACTGTCATACCACTATTTCTTATCAGTTTTATTTCGAGATTACTGAGAGAAATCATAATTGTAAGAGTGAGTTTTGAGAGAAATCGTTGGTTGTACTAGTATTCAAAGTATAATCAATAGCATATAAAGTGGACGTAGGCTCGTTAACGCCGAACCACTATAAACCTTGTGTGTCCTCTGCTTTTTCCTCATTTTTCAGTTATAATTTTCTACGAATCAGAACAATTTGGGTGTTAGAGCCAAATTTTGATCTAACATTTTGGTGCTTTCACTGAGAATTGAACCTAGGATATTGGATTGTTTCTCCGTTGTTTGGATATTCAAGTCCGAAGAAAACAGTCCCGAAACCTCACTGTTCAGACCTTTGAAGATTTCAACAATACCTGATATCATGGCTGGAAAGAAGTCTAAGGAAGTGCGGGCTTCACAGGCGAGTGAAGCTGCGAATGAAGCGATTGAAGAAAGCATGCATGAACAGGTCAACGAAAGACCCTCGGATCACGGAGTGAAGATGGCGAACCGAACCGTGGAGGGCGATCCGAACCGAACCGTTGAAGGGGCCGTCACCCGGTCCCACGATAACAGCACGAACCCCCTCCCAATGTTACCACGATCCGATCCCAGGGGGGTGCTGCGGGCCACCGACACCGATCCACCACGATCCGAGGTGATGACCGGATTACAACTCGACCTGGAAAGGAGCCTATGGCTCGCTCTTCCCGTCCTGGTCCCTCTGTTCGACCTGGCTCAAGCTCTCTACGTATAAGGGAAAATGTTGATGATCAGTATGACCCCTCTGCTCCAGTTACTGAAGGAGATCTCTCTCGCTTCGTTGAAATGTGGGATAGGCTGTTTGATGAAATAGCTGCTCAAAGGCAGGAAAACTCCATGCTGCGATAGAATTTGACTGCTATGGATAGACGTCTGGATGATCTTGTAAGGCAAAGAACACCTCCTCCAGTCCGTCCGCTCACCTCAGATTACTCTTCTTCATCGGAGGAATCGCCAAGACCTCCGCGGCGACCGTATGAGCAGGCTGAAAACATAGAGCAGCTCCGATTTGGAACCTTGCCATCACGGGAGGAAGAGACACTTGGTGAGGGACCCTCAAACTGCAACTTGAATAGTCATGCCGCAACTCCTAGGGCTCGAGTTGTGAATAATCCTGTTGAGAATAGACCACCTCAGCTCCTCCGCCATGCAAATACTCATAGTAACAGGGGGCAGCGAAGCCCAATCCGAGCTCCGGACTTCGTGGATGTTCCTAGAAGAGAGATCGGAGAATTCCACCGAGCTAGAAGCACTGACCCCGAGCCTCCGATGACCAGTGCAAATGTTGCAGCTATGGTCCATCAAATCCTGGCGGATAGTCGTGGACAAAGGAATGAAGACTAGGGAATTGATCGCAGCCACACCCCTTTTACCGACGACATTCTAGATGTAACATTCCCGAGGCGCTTCAACATGCCTCAAATGAACCGTTACGCGGGTAGATCTGATCCAATCCAACATCTAATGAGATATTCTTGGTCAATGACCGCTGCCGCAGCTTCCGACGCTGTAAAGTGCAAAGCATTCCCTATATTCCTGGAGGATGTAGCGTTATTATGGTTTACTCGCTTACCAGCAAGATCAATTTCCAGTTTCAGGGAATTGAGTGAAAAGTTCGTAGAACAGTTCTGCATTTACGCACAAAGGTTGAAAAGTGTGATTGACCTGTTCCTTGTCAAACAACGACCAGGTGAGAGTTTGAGGGGGTATCTGGATCGTTTCAACCTAGCCGCCACCGAAGTGAAGGATCCCCATGAGCCGACCGTTGTGGCAGCCCTAATTGATGGGGTAGATAAAGTTACTGAATTTGGGAGATACCTGGCCGGCAAACCACCTCATACTAGAGAATTGTTTTACGAAAAAGCAAACGTACGCTTATGTCAGGAGGAGGTATATGCTAACCAGGAGATGAAAAAGGCAAATAAGGAGGAAATCCAAAGTAATGTCGCCATCAAGCAAACCGGAGACAGCTTGGGAAAGGTTGAAGTCAATGTTGGAAACCAAAACCAGGGTGGCGGCCGCCAGTCAGGAAACAATGGTAACAACAGTAATGGAAATAATCGGAAGAGAAATCGGGGGAACGATTCCCAGAGAAGGACTCGTCCTAGGTCTTTCGAAAGTTATACGCCAATAAATGATACTTTGGAGAATATATTCGTCGACTCGTACAACGTTCTCCAACATAAAAGGCCTCCTCCAAGAGATTAGATGGAGAAAGAACGTGAAACGGGGATGTTTTGTCTCTTCCATCAGACTCACGGCCACTCTACAAATGAATGTCGTCATCTGAGAGACGTAGTTGAGAGGTTGCTCCGAGAAGGGAAGTTGGATGAGTACCGGGTGACTCCTAGAGACAGGGGGCAAGCTATTCAGACCCCAAACCAAAACCAGAATTAACCTACCGCCAGGCCAACTGTCCAGCAAAAAGGAAAGGATCTTGTTATCAATACCATAATCGGAGGGCTTCACCTAGCCGGGCATAGTTTCAGGGCGATGGACCAGTACGTAAATGCAGCAAAGCATCATCTCGAGGCAGAAGATTGCAGCAACCCAGAAGACAATGTCTTGGTAAAACAACAAAAGATGATGTCGGACGACGTCATTTTCCGCAACCGAGAGAGTATTGGAGTCCACGCTCCGACCGAAGATCCATTTGTAATCACAGTTCCTATCGGCCCGGCCACTGTCCATAAAGTTTTAGCGGATAACGGGAGTTCAGTCAACATTTTATTCAAAAAGACGTTCGATTTAATGAACCTTGAATTGAAATATTTAAAGCCATGTGAAGGATGGATCAGTGGATTTAACGGGGCATCAACTACTCCAATGGGATATGCAGAACTGCCGGTGACACTTGGGGAAGGAGAACGCCAGAGAGTGAGAATTCTTCCCTTCGTAGTTTTGGATAATGAATCGCCTTATAATGCCTTCTTGGGCCGACCGGCCCTAGCAAAGTTTAGAGCTTGTATAGCCCCCTGGTGCTTGTTACTGAAGTTTCCTACGGAAGCTGGTGTTGGCATAGTCAGAGGAGATCAGGTTGCTGCACGTGCATGTTACATTGTAGAGCTAAAGCTACTCCGTAAAGGAAAAGATATTGAGATTAAAGACGCTTCTTCCCCCACGAGGGAGGAGACGTCATAGCAATTAAAGAAAATCACTATAGGTGAGTCGCCCAGAGAACTGCCCCGAGGATATAGATCCCAGAGAGGACGAAGAGACTGGGGATAGAATGGCGGCTCCCAACGAAACAACTGTGGATGTACCAATCGATGATAGCGACCCAGAGAAGGTCCTGAAGATTGGATCCCAGTTGGATCCAGTTCGAGCTAAAGAACTGACGGATTTCCTGAAAGATAACTTGGATGTATTTGCTTGGACCCACGCGGACATGTGTGGGATATCTCCATCAATCATGAGCCATTCATTGAACATTAACCCAAAGCACCCCCCCTATAAAACAAAAAAGGCGAATGCTGGGCCCAGAGAGGTCCGCAGCCTTGAAAGAAGAAGTTAAAAGTTAAGGAGTAACGGGTTCATCAGAGACTCAACCTACCCAGATTGGATTTCAAATCCAGTTTTGGTAAAGAAGGCCAATGTAAAGTGGCGTACGTGTGTTGATTTTTCGGATTTGAATAAAGCCTGCCCAAAAGATAGCTTTTCGTTACCCAGAATTGATCAGTTGGTAGATTCAACTGCAGGTCATGAGCTTCTCTCTTTCATGGATTCTTATTCAGGATATAACCAGATTCCTATGCATGTTCCAGATCAAGAACACACCAGCTTCATTACTGTTATGGGATTATACTGCTATGTGGTAATGCCTTTTGGTTTGAAGAACGCAGGCGCTACATATCAACGGTTAGTGAACAGAATGTTCTATAACCAGATTGGGAAAACGATGGAGGTGTACGTTGATGACATGTTGGTTAAGTCCAGACAATCGTCCGATCACACTACAAACTTGGCAGAGATGTTTGGTATTCTTCGAAAGTATGGGATGAAACTCAACCCAACGAAGTGCTCATTTGGAGTTGCATCCGGGAAATTCTTGGGATTCATTGTCAGCTCGCGCGGGATTGAAATTAATCCAGACCAGATTGCAGCAATCAGAGACATTCAGGAGCCTAGACAAATCAAAGATGTGCAGAGCCTAGCGGGGAAAGTAGCGGCATTAAGTAGATTCATCTCTAGAGCGACAGACAAATGCATCCCGTTCTTTGAATTGATAAAGTGAGGAAAACGCAATTTTAAGTGGACCCCTGATTGCATTGAAGCATTTCAGAACCTGCTGAATCATCTGGAGAGACCTCCGATACTGTCTAAGCTGATGGATCACGAGGATTTATTCGTGTACTTAGCGGTGTCGTCCCACGCGATCAGCTCAGCGTCAGTGAGAGAAGAAGACAAGGTTCAAAGGCCAGTGTACTACGTGAGTAAAAAATTGGCGGCAGCTGAACGCAATTATCCCAGGATCGAAAAGCTGGCGTACAGTTTATTGATTGCATCTAGGAAACCTCGACATTATTTCCAAGCTCATCCTATCACCGTGTACACAGATCATCCGCTCAAGCAAGTTCTACAGAGACCAGAAGCTTCTGGAAGGTTGCTTAAGTGGAACATTGAACTGAGTCAATTTGATTTAAATTTTCAGCCCCGACGGTCAATACGGGGGCAAGTGCTGGCAGATTTCATAGCAGAATTTACTGCCTCGGAGGACGACATGGTAAACGAAGAGACTGACCCACCAAAGTTACTTCTCGATCCTAGTGCATGGAAATTGTATATTGATGATGCTAGGAATGATAAATGATCAGGTGCCGGAGTGGTGTTTGAAACTCTTGAGAAAAGACTGATATCTTATGCTATCCGGTTGGAATTTCACGCCACTAACAACGACTCCGAATATGAAGCCCTGATAGCCGGGTTGAGGATCGCAAAAGAATTAAAGATCGCGAAGCTGGACATATTTTGTGACTCCAAGTTGGTTGTAAATCAGGTTTCTGGAAAATTTCGAGCTAAGAGCCCAAGATTGATTTCGTATTTGGAGAAAGTAAAGGAGTTGCTGATAGGTTTTGATCACTACAGTATCTCTCATATTCCGTGGTCAGAGAACCAACATGCAGATAAATTAGCCAAGATGGCTAGTTCCGACGATCCTGAAGAGATCAGACTAGCCCCAGTTGAAGTGCTTTGGTTCCCTAGTATAGATCAGATGGAAATTGATCTGGTACTAGAAACTGAACCGGAAAGGGAGTCATGGATGACCCCTCTAAAGAATTTCCTAATGAATGGAACGCTTCCGACCAAGAAGAGCGAGAGGCGTAAGGTAATTCGTAAAGCTTCCCGATATGTTCTGCAAGACGGAGTCCTGTATAGACAGGGATTTTCGATGCCTCTCCTTCGGTGTATAGCCCATGACGACATCAAACGTGTACTGCAGGAGGTGCATGAGGGTGAATGTGGCGATCACATTGGAGGACAAGCTCTGGCAAAAAAGGTGTTGCGGTATGGTTATTTCTGGCCTACCATAAACAAAGACGCAACAAAGTACGCGCGACGTTGCATGCTTGCCAAAGATTTTCGAGGATTCCTAGGGCACCTCCTGGTCAGTTAAAAACAATGACAAGTCCGTGGCCTTTCGCTATGTGGGGAATTGATATCATTGGAACCCTCCCTACAGCAAAAGGCGGAGCAAAGTTCGCCATTGTAGCTGTAGACTACTTCACCAAGTGGGTTGAGGCCTAACCGTTGACTGCAATTACAACCAAGCGAGTGATCAATTTCGTTGTTAGGAACATTATTTGCCGGTTCGGGATTCCGAAGATCGTCATAACTGACAATGGAACCCAATTTGACAGCAGCGAATTCAGGAATTTCTGCCAGAAATACCACATTGAGAAACGGTACACCTCTATGGCACACCCACAGTCGAACGGACAGATCGAAGCAGCAAATAAAGTGATTAAGTCCATTATCAATAGAAGATTGAAGCGGGCCAAAGCTATGTGGGTCGATGAGTTACCCTTGGCATTATAGGCCTATAGGACGACATATAAATCGGCAACAGGCCGTACCCCCTTCTCCCTTGCTTTTGGAGCAGAAGCGGTCATCCCGGTTGAGCTAAAAGTACTATCTCACTGAGTTACTTATTACGATCCGATGATTAATAACGAGTTGCTCCTTGAATCCCTAGATTCAATAGAAGAGAAGAGGGATGAAGCAGACTTGCGCGCCTTGAGACACAAGCAACAGGTCGCTCGATACTACAACAAAAAGGTTCGAGCCCGAACCTTTGAACCCGGAGAGTTGGTTCTGAAGCGTGTCTTTCCACCCCCGACTCATATGGGTGCGAAGTGGGAAGGACCGTACTCCATTCTACGAAAGCTTGATAATGGAACCTTCAAGCTAGCTACAGTGGATGGAGAAGAAATCCCCAGAGTGTGGAATGCCCAACATTTGCGGCCTTATCTGATATAAAGATGTCGGATTTATTCTTTTGTTTCATAGGACCATGTAAAAGGCATGACTTGCCTAGAATAGTCCAATTTTTTAAGCAAAGGATTATAATGTGGATGTAGATTACAATTTGACCGAACCACTATAAAAATACCGTGTGTCGTTTACCTTTATTGCATTATTATTTATCCGCTCTTCTATCTTTATGAAATTTGCTGAAAACTATGCGGCAATCACAGGAACATGTGACTCCAGGTGCCTTCCATCGGGATGGAGAGCAATCCGCATCTAGAACTTTGAAGGTACAATAGAGTGAATCACATCATTGACAGAACTCTAACCTTGGCGACCGCTAGGAGAGTATAAAAGCGTCCATGATTGAGCGCTGAGAAAGAGCTCTTACCCAGCTGAAGGATCGGGGGCGACTGAACAGCCGAGCTCGAACTCTAACCTTGGCGACCGCCAGGAGAGTATAAAAGCGTCCCTGATTAAGCGCTGAGAAAGAGCTCTTACCCCGCTGAAGGATCGGGGGCGACTGAACAGCTGAGCTCGAGCTCTAACCTTGGCGACCGCCAGGAGAGTATAAAAACATCTGCGATTAAGCACTGACAAGGATGTTGGAGACTCAGCGTCCCCAAAATTCCTGCCCCGTTAAAGGATCGGTGAGCAAATCATGATACGAGTTCGAACTTTAACCCGCTGATGGATTGGTAAAGCATAGAGGCACCGGAGATTCGGCGCCTCAAGGACTATAATTCTACTAAAAAATTCCAAGTCCCCCGTGCTCAAATATAGGGGGCAACATGCATAGAAATTGTTAAATTCTTTCTGTTGCTTGAATGATTTGTGATATAATTTTAGTTTGGTTATAGCCAAATGACTTGTGACTAAGTATGAAGAGTTTGTTGACTGCAGGTACACGATGACGCAAAAGAAATAAACTTTCATTCATAAACTGCAAACCTACAAGATAAAGAGGAACCTAAACAAAAGTGAGGGCCACTCTCACAATTACATTTCATGGCCAGTGGAAAGCCTAAAAATCCTAAGGACAAAATATGAACTGATATCTGCATCCTACTTATGCTGGGGGTAGGGGGCTATGTAGACTTCTTGCTCTTTTTCTGCTTCCCCGACTCCTCCTTGTCAACATCCGAACGACCACCTTTTTTCCTCTTCCTCTTATCAACAAGAGGCTCCGATGAAGAACTAGAGGATTGAGAGGCTAGTTGTGAAGTTATTGATCGGGAGGAAAATCTTACGACCAACCCAGTTTTGCGGTCGATCTCGGAAATAGGGGGCACATATACTGGAACCTGTCCCCCTCTCATAAGGAGCAACTGCTCCTCCTCTTCGGCCGGTTGTTCAACCATGGTTTCCTCATCATCGCCCTTACTCTCTTTGGTAATGGCGACTTCCTCTTCATCGCCGTCGTGGTGTCCGTCCATGTCTCTCAAAGCCTCGATGGGTTCAGCATCTGGGGGGACATCGGCACCAACACTTGGCAGGATGTCAATCTTCTCTGCCTCTGCCTTCTTTTCAGCATCCTTGTCAACTGGCCTGCCACATGTATCATGAGAAACAAATGTTATTTTGGGAGAAAATGCGGTTTTCTCAGTTGATTGTCCGACAAGACGACGACAAGTGACAATTGCTTTGGCAAGTTGCGGAGAAAATATAGAGATACCTTCCGCCGATCCTCCATCCAAGCCAACAGCAGAACCCCCGACAGCTAGAGAAGTTGGACCCAGAGGAATCAATGGATAGTCTGGATTGTATTCCTCAATTTCGGAGGCCTTGGGCTCTGCAACTGAGCTCGGGCCTTCTTCCATTTTTTCTTTGCCCTTCGCCTGAGTTTTCTCTTTTTCAATTTCTTCTTGGAGTAGGCGTCTGCCTTTCTCTAAATCCTCAGGTTCATTATCCCTAAGAATGGTCCGCATCAACTCATTCTCATCAATCTCATCAACTCCTAATCGCTGTTTCTCGCTCTCAACGATTGCATCCCATATATTGGCTAGAGTGACATGGTAGTCTGTGATCCAGGAGATGTTACGGGTCTTGATGACCTGACCAAGGAAGTCGAACAACATTTCTTCAAATCCTTCAATCTCCTTCTCTCTCTCGAGGAGCTTTTCATTAGAAACAGTGGCCATTTCAATGGCACTCTCCACATTATTTTCAGCAAGAATAGCGCGCATCTCTTCACGCGCGAGTTGGTCATTCAAAATCGCCTTCTCCTTTTTGGCCAGAGCTAAGCTATCTTTCAAACTTGCCTTTTCTTTCTCCCAAGCAGCTCTTTCGGCCTCGAAGCGATCCTGTGTTGTTTTCAGTTCGGTGTTGGCCACCTGAGATCTTCCACCTCTTTCTTCAATAACGCTCGTTCTTTACTATTAGAATCAAGCTCATTATGGAAACGTTGCCTAGCCTCCTCCAACTCTGTTTTGTAAGTTTTAGCATCTCGTTGAGCTAAGGCAAGCAAAGATTGTGCATCTTCTAAGTCCTTTTCCATTTTTTCCCTGGCCCTTTCATTGTTATCTATCTTCACTTTGGACCTATGCGCTTCCATCTCAAGCGTTCGGATGACGTCTGAAAGATTGATAGCATGTTTCTTCATCGCCTCATACTGCTTGGCTACATGGCGAATATGTCTGATGACTTCGGTATCCCAGTTCCTAGGGACTGGCTCCAAGGCTGGAACGAACATTATCCTTTCGAAGAAGATATCGGGGAATTGTTCTCGTAATTTTTCTAGCTTGGCCTGAGTCTCTGGACCATGGATATAGTCTCGTGACCCGGGGGCACTCAAACCTTGTTGGCTAGAAGGGACAATGTCAATTTTCTCCTTCTTAGAATCCTTGTTTGGATCCTTGCTTTTATCCTTGGGCTCATGGTGCCTTTTGGATGATTTGCTGTGAGAGGGTGCACTCTTCGGAGGGGTTAAGTCTTTGGGAAGTTGTTTTCCCCCTGTAGGCGGCACAGGATGACTGGGAGGCTTACCAGAGGTTGGTTTTGATGGAGACCTGGATTGTGAAGAAGTAGGCTTGTGAGAATGACCGCGAGCACGCTCAGGATTTGGATGAAGACTAGGTGTGCCTTCACGGAGAGAGCAATAGGAATAAGATCGTCTGCGAGACATCTTTCCTGCAAAAGAAATAAGAACATATTAAAACCTTGAATACTGTTGATATAAAAGTGTGGGGTCAGGCAGTGCATGTGATTTGTGCATCCCATATAATTCCCCCTAACAGACCAGGGCCCGAAGTCAGGCTCATCTGAGTAGTCTCTCGTTCTCCAACTGGAACAGTTGTTTCCTCAGAAATAGGGAAAAATGGCTCCCCTTCGAAGTCTCCCTGTGTATATACATCATCAGGTAAAGGAATTTTGCTCAGTTCTTTAAATAGCTGCTCCTCTATTAAATCATCGGGAGTAGCAGGTTCAACCAGTAGAGAGGCCCTTGAGGGGAAACCCCCCGGAGAGACTGGGATCTCCTTAGACTCGTCAACACGGGCCTCATCTCCTCTATATACGTTTAGGTCTTCGTCGTCCTGGATGATTATCGACGAAGGACTCTTACGAAATTTAGTTGTTTCTGCTGCTCGTGACGTTCCTTCTCCCTCAGTTGGGGGCACGTATTTGTAAGGTTTGCCGCCTGCACCAAGTCCAAACCTTATATCCAGAAGGCGGTGCTTATGAAGATTCTCGTCAGTAATACATTTCTTGATCTTTAGGAAGTCGGATTTGCTTTGCAGAAGAAGGGACAGTCGATTATTGTACACCGAGCCTTCCGTCTTGGGAAAGGCGTGATCTGCTTAGAGAAAAAAGCATGTTAGTGCTTCGATTTCTTAAACAAGTTATTCATTCAAAGGTTTAAAATTTACTTGATTTAAGCCATCTTCTTGAACACCCGGCCTGTCTCTTTATATAGAACCAATCGGCCTTGGGATCCCCTATGTTGCTGTACCCGTCAGACAAAACCTTCCTATTTGCTACCGATTCGAAGAAAGAAAAATTTGGGGTTGCCGAGGAGCGATGCTTGAAAAGGTAAAAAAATTCAAATCTTTAAACGTGAGCTCAGTTTGTAGGATTTCCGCATATGCGATGTATAGGGTGTATAGGGCTGCGTAGGCATTGGGATGAAGCTGCATTGGAGCAATACCCAATCGTTTTAGGGTCTCAATGACGATTGGAGGAAACAGAGGAATAGCGCCTACCCAACACATAAGTCGGCTAACTGTCATATACCCCTCCGGAGCCAAATGAGGTCTATCTTCGCTGCCGGGTGTCCTCACATCATCCCAGGGGATCCCGTGTCTCAAGCAAATTCTCTTAAGCTTTATGTCATCAAGTTTGGAAGCTAAAGAGCCAGTGAATTTCTCTATTTCTATTGCACCAGGAATTTCGTCGGGAGCTTGATCGTTTACTTCGGACTCCTCATCAAGCGAGGTACTCTCGGACGGATCTGATTCTGTTTCTGCCTCATATTCGGATCCAGAATCCGCACACTCTGGATTAGTTGGAAGAACCTCGGGGTTGTGGTGCTCATACACCTCGGGACCCGTCTCTGTATCAGATCTTGAAGGGGAATGATTATCCGACATTACTGTTTAGGCGAGTAAACATGAGAAATAAGAATATAATTACCCGTCCCCCGTGTGTGCAAGTGCAAGTGTGTGCATGTGCATGTCTTAAAGAAAAAACGTAAAGGTTATCAAGATCATCGAAGTATTAGTCGTCATATGCGGTCAAGTTATGCATTTAGTCATTCCAGAAAGTCCGTTTTGAAGGCTCTAACCTAACTATCCACTGATGTACTGGAATTAAGTTGCGCTGCTTATTTTACGAGTTCGTTGGATCGTTCATTATTTGGTTCGTGATACCCTTTCGGGTCGCGAGTTGCGGTTCGGATCGTGGCGTGTTCCTGGATTCGCGAGGCAAGTATGGATCCGCAACGGAAGCGCAAACTTATGGGAGTGTATCGGTTCAGATCGCCGTGAGATCATAGCGAACCGTGCTCCTGCCATTACCGCGATCCGCCACCTGCCCTTCCTTTTTCCCTTTTGACTTTCACCACGATTCGCTCCCAGATCTCGAAAACGATCTGATCCAATAGCTGAATCCATACTTCAACATTATCTCCTCTCCCGTCACCTCGCACACGAACCGAATCGACCATCCCTTTCCCTTCCTTCACCTTCTTCTTCCTCCTCCCCTCATGCGACTGAAACCCATCAGCCATGGCGTCTACACGATCTCCGACACCTCAAAAACCATCAAATTCAGCCATTTCCTTCCTCAAATCAGCAAAAAACTCAGAGAAAATGAGGGAGAGAGTTTTTTATGAGATTACCTTTCTTAAAAGTGGAGAAAACGAGTAAGTATTGCCTCGAAGAACGAAGATTGGGGTCTGAATCGGAAAGAGAGGCAGTAGCGAAGGAAAAAGAAGGGGAAGAATGGAGTGGGTTCGGATTTATATAGCCAAACCCGTGACCGTTAGTCTCCCCGTTTTTGTCTTATACGAACCGTGGGCTTCGGTGGATCGCGAATACAAGCCCATCGGGCCCAGCAAAGAAGAAAAGGCCGATCCCTGGGTTGGTTCGCTACAGAGGATGGCCCACCGTGCATAAAGCCCACACAAAGGTTGTAATGAAACGAGCACCTCGTATCGCTGGACCGTGACTAGGGACGCTCCCATGAATCGCGAAACGCTGGGGCGATCCGAACCATCAAGCAATGCACCGAAGTGAAAGTTTAGAAATGTTTACAAAAAATTTAGAAATTACCTAGTAAATTCGACAACGAAGTCTCCAAAAAATTCCAGAGATGAGAATTGTCCGGAAAGCAAGGAAATGATTAAAGATTTAACCAATATTTATACTTGTCAAAGGATACGACTTTTTGAAGAAACATGGCATTTCAGATGGACGTGACCATTGATTTGCATCTCCATATGAAAAGACGTCCCTGCAGCTTCGAAGCATGTTCCATTCTCGATAAAACATACTTCGAGGGGGCAAAATGTTGGCTAGCTTTTTGACCAAGCCACCAAGGTTCACACGCAAGAAGAAAATATGAAGTCTCATCCCTCTAGTTCACGAAATGTCAGATCACAGTCGTTCAACCATCCACAGGTCGGATCGCCCCCCTTCGGTTCGCCCTGTCGGTTCGCTACGAGCCCATACGAACCGATCCATCCCTATAAGCTCATTCCGATCCGATTCCTAAAGATGCAGTGAAGACTTTGACCCATTCTATCACGATCCGAGATACATGGATCTCACGACACCTGTCCACAACTGTCATATTGACCAATTCTTCCTCAAGCTATGATCTGATCCGATATTCTCGGGATTTGCGCCACGTGTGACCGCGATCCGCCTGACAGAATCAGCTATAAATAGCCCAGAGATTGGCATTTTTTAGGATCTTTTGGCAGTATCGAGTATTGATTCCACCATTACTGGTATACCACTATTTCTTATCAGTTTTATTTCGAGATTACTGAGAGAAATCATAATTGTAAGAGTGAGTTTTGAGAGAAATCGTTAGTTGTACTAGTATTCAAAGTATAATCAATAGCATATAAAGTGGACGTAGGCTCGTTAACGCCAAACCACTATAAACCTTGTGTGTCCTCTGCTTTTTCCTCATTTTTCAGTTATAATTTTATACGAATCAGAACAATTTGGGTGTTAGAGCCAAATTTTGATCTAACAGGCACTTTCGTAACGAAGGTTTTCCGCTCTCAGGACTACACTGCTATAATTTATTGTCTGAAGCAGCTGTTTGACAAAGTTGAGGTTACCAAGCCTGTTGCAAGTCGCAACACATCTGCTGAGATTTATGTTATTGGCCTGAAGTATAAGGCTCCTGCTAAGATTGATCCACGTCTTTTTGATATCGATCATCTCTTTCGAAGAGTTGCAGAACCCTCCAAGGTTATTGTCTTAGTCACTTAGCTGTTCTTGTACATTTGTTGGTCAGTGTTCTATATTATCGTCTCTTTGTATTGCGAACAGGCAGTTGATGTTCTCAAAGGAACAAAACAGAAGAGAAACCGCGAAGGGTACATTATTTGTCACTTCTATTTAATACTTAGTTGTATATGGAATAAATATTTGTTCAAATGGCGCATATACGGAACATCCCAGCAATTTATCACCTATGGTTATACTACAAAGTTAGGTTCACGTTAGATATATGCACAATTGTTTGATACTGTGTTGTTGTAAACACCAATGTAGGTATAAGGATGGTGTATCTCTTTTGTGGAAGATTGTTCCTACATCAGTTTTTATCTGGTCAGACAATCCAACTGTATTTCTTGGCTCTGTTGACCAATTGTCTTTTGATGATCCAGAAAGCTTACCTATAAATGAGCATGAATTAACTACTGAAGAGGTAATTTTTGTCCTCTTATTGTGGTCGTTGGTGAATGTATATAGATTCTCATATTTTATGTTTTTCTATATAGGTTAAATCTTATTGTAAAGATTTACGCGTGCTGGGTACACACATCTTCAAAGATTTGCTAAAGTGGGTTACTGCTATCACAACTATTATAACATAGTATAAATATACATTTATTCAAAATCATATAAAAAAATTGACTGAAATTATAGCTGTTTTTTTTCAATAGATGGCGTGTAAAGATAAGAAACACATTTGCATCGAGTAAAGCTGTTTCTTCAGATGCCACTGCAAATGCAAATGACAATGATGCTAGTGGTGATAATCTCGATCCTGATGAAGATGAGAAGTTACTTATTGAAATGGAAGAACTGGCAAATGCTCTTAAGCACAAGAAAAAGAGAGAGAAGAGGCTTGTTGCAAAACGATGAGCTAAGGTTTGCAAGTATTAGTTTTCTGCCATATTTTTGGTTTTAAAATTATATATTAATTTGTTGGTTTATTTCAGAACAAAATCTGGAAAGCAACCGGAATGCAAATCGATGCTACTCAAGATAGCTATCATGACCAAGATTTGTTTTCTCTTGCCACTGTGAAGGTTTTCGATTGCATCACTCATTTGCATTTATCTCTTTTATAGTACCAGTAGTTGATTAATTTTAGATTTAAGTTGGTTCATTTTATATATACCAGTATGTATTGATTGTCAAAAATAAGCATTGGAGACGTTTTCCTTTGAAATGTTATATATACAGGCGAACAAGTTTTAGCGAATGCTTAAAGAATCTCAAACTACAAGCTTTAACTAATTAAAGAATAGAGTTTGGTTGCAATATTGATCAAAAACTATAAATTGCGTTTAGCATATGGTAAGGGAAGTAAATAAAAGTAAAATTAATAACTTATCTAGAATAGTAATAGAAGGCTACCAAAACTTAAAAGATGCCAAAAACAAATTTAAACCTAAAATTAAGGAAATATTAACAAATTAGTATGGTATACATGTTCCTTGTAGGAAAAGGAAACAAATTAAGCAGTAAGAAAATAATTCGTGAAATTGATTCTAAAAGTCAAGTTGAAGACCTTCACGTTGTGCCCTTCTCTGGACATGAATTTGCTCTTCATTTCAATAACATCACGATTCTAAATTTATATTGGCCAATAAACTGGAAGATAAACACAGATTGAAAATTGACAAAATGCAAACCTTTTCAGGGACTTTCTTGAATATTGAAAGAGAGGTTGTTTGTTTTCAAAGACATTATCTTTATAAATTATCGAAACCTTACATAACATATGCTTGCCACTATGGGTGGATAAACAATTAATACCTGTGTGGTAATACCTGTGTGTTAATTGTTTGAGCAACACAGAAACTTTTATGTAGAATTCCCCGGTTTTGCATATAGCGATGGGCAATTAAGCTTGCAATTGGCGGAAATTAAACAGATATCGTCATCAAATCGGCCGGTTAGTGCTGCAAGTACAAGTCGCCTCGTCGAATTTGATTAATCTTCCCTTTTTTATTACATTTGTTCTCTCTTGAAAATTTCAATTTTGACATCCTATATTCAGCACGAAATTTAGAGTAATATTACAATGTTGATCATTGTTAACCCTGTTTTATGAATTTTTGATTTTATTGCGTAATCATTTGTTGTAGTCCAATGAAAAATATTCATAGTTAAATAAATACTTTACGAGTTTTGTTGTCGTTTATTATTCAAAAAATTATTTTTCCTTGAACAGCCGAAACTGTTTCTTATTTATGAGGATGTGATGCATCTATTTTGTAATTAGTTATCTGCTACATGTAATTATATTTGAGTGTATTTTCTTAGCGAAAAAAGTAGTTCCTTTTTGTCCTTAACGTTGTTTCCATATAAAAAGGACTATTTTCAAAAGGATTACTTCAATGTATCAGTCACGCAATGGAATTGACTGATCAACCCAACCACTACTAACATGCACATTGTACTCACCAATAACTACCGAGTAAAAAAAACTGGTTTTATCTTAGTGTTATGATTTGACACTAACACAAATATATCATTATTGACAAAAGATATCGATTAATCTCTGTTTACTAAGACCTTAGCTGGAAGCCTGGAACTACAGGTCATGAGAAGAGTAAGGGAAATCAATATCATTTTGAGGCCATGGTGGTATTCCTGTTTATTTTGTTTTGATTTGTATGTCTGTTTTTGAACCTTTTCTTTTTAATTCCATTTGGATTCGGTGTGCATTTAGTTGAACAACGGACTGACTTATGTACGGTTAGACGGTGTTTATTCTATCAGAACAATTTTCTTACAGTCCAAACCCGTGGAATAAATATTTACGACTTAGCTGCACCACATTCTGTTTTTTTATTGCTAAATAGTTCATCTCTCTTTCTTCTCTCCTTTTTCTTTTTAGCTTTATTTTTTTGCTATTTTTTCCTTTGCATGTCATATCGACAACTGCTGCTGTTTATTTAGACATACACATACGCTATTGATTTAGTTATATTGACAATGATATTTGCATAATCCCCATTCTTTTTCAATGCTGTCTAATCAGTTTGAATATTAAACACCGGTGAATGCTTCATTCACTCCACTACATTGTTAACACATGTTGCTGCTTCTTCCCCTTCTAGTCCCCTAAGTTAATATTTTTAGATGGTCGACTTTATGCATGCACCATAGTTAACAGTTGCATAATTATAATTTAATTTTATATGCGCAATTACCACATCCAAGGTTACCGTTTGCTGATTTTTAATAAAAGAACAGTGTTTCTTTTCTTTTTTCCCCAGTATAAAAAAGTAAAATATTGATTTTTCCCACCTAAATTTGTTTTCCATTTAAAATTTAACTATCTCACGGTATTGTTTATATAGTTCAATGTTTTATTAATTGATAATATTTAAAGTTTCTTCTTTGTTAGTTCAGCTACCGACATACTGTTGTAGTTCTGTGTAGGTATTGTTATTACATCGTAGTTAAACTAATGATTTGCTTAGTTCTTTCTCTTCTCAACATCCAGTGATGAATCACCTTTAGCCTGGATACCCATACTGCACTATCTACTCACAGCCGTCATTCCATTTTGACTATTTACCATCGTTGTTTGTATTGTTTCTTATATTTTCCTATTACACGGTCTTACATAGCAGCAATAATTTAACTTCTTAAATCTTTTACTCCTTACATGATATTTTAGATATTAGGTTGTCAAAAAAGTGATCATGTTGCAATATTGTAGGTAACTGATGCAACAATCCTTGATTATCTAAACTCTGATGTTGTTTTACAACTTTACACTATAATACATTTTAGTTTCACTACCCTTCTTGTTGTTACTTAGATTATCGACCGTTTTTCATTACTGTATGATTTTTAAGCCATAGTTAAAACAACATATTCTATATACATTCATGATTAATACTGAGAAATGATAAATATATTCCACGCACGTTCATAAAAAAACACTTGAACTATAATTTAATACCAATAGATTACTGCTTCTAAAATACGTAAGCAAATGCAGACTTTCTATTTTACCAAGCTGTAGACTATTTCTTTGCATGCTCACATGATATTGGGATCCAGTACAAGTATTGTTCGATAATTTTTGAGTTATTCTTCCCTTGAACTAAACCATTTATGCCCTGTCTAACACCATTGTGCATGCATGATAATAATGTTTAGGGGACACGAATTTCGTCCAATCAATGTTGACATTGCTATCTTTTGATTACGCTTTCTTAACGTCATGAAGCTTAAATTGTCCATATGTTTCTTCTTCCATACAGATAAACAAGGTTTATTTGTGGATATAGGCTGAATGATTGTGTGTACTGCCACTGCGCTACCATCAGGTTTTATTCCAGTTGTTTTAGTTTTACATTTTATCTTAATTGCTAATGTCATAGATTCTGATTGCATATACACTATTTGTATGTCATGGTTATTCAGTAATCCCTGATTAACGATACTATAAAAAAAATTCCAACAGGCAAAATAAGGAAAATATTCCAAGTGATATAACATGGTTAATGCGAGTAAACTTTCCATGGAAAAAATGTACAATATAGCCAAGGACTATGACATAATTGAATTACATCCGACCGAAAGGTACAAAAGATTCACAATTTTCTTCTTTACCGAATTCAAATCTTTAAATTCAAATTCCTCTAAAAAAGTCAATTTGAACAATTCAAAGAGATGAGTATATATCTTTTCAACTTACTGCTAACTTTAGTTTAACACCTACACAAATATTACTATATTTCTTTAGTATTTTGTTGATGTTTTTTTCTCACGCTTATTTTTTGACTGTAATCTTTGCCGGATATGTTTTCTGTATTTACAATTGGCGTCAGTAGAGATATGTTTAACGATAATTATTCTTCACACAAAAAGGTGTATGACACTTTTCTATAAGTTAAATGTTTCATTTAAAGCTATTGTAGCATGCAAGGGTGCAAAGATTCACTAAACTAAGAAACTACGTGAAATTTCAATCAAAAGCTAATATATGTGTACCATTTTTTCCTTAAAATAGACTCTATTTTCCCTCTTTTTGGGAATTAAACCAGGAAATTTCAACATGTCATTTTCTCTATCAAAAGTAAATGCTTTATTCCTCACATTGTTCTTCTCTAAGTTTTTTAATACAGAAAATCCATTAGCTTCATCGAAATATAATAAAACTTAAGCTAAGTTATAAAGGTACAAAGTTCAGACTTAGGCAATATTTATCTTGCTGCTTTTACAAGCTTTCGGTCCTTTGCTAGCTCATTTCATTTATTTAAGCACTTATGCATGCTAACTATATTTTAGTTAGCAGGGTAGTTTTTTCTTTGGAGTAGTGCAAGTTATACAATGGTTTCATATTTTTTATTTTTATAATTTTTTTCTGTTCTAATATAACGTTGGTTATGAAAAGAGTTGCCAGCTTAATGGTTATTTTTTTTACTGTATTCATGGAGAATGCTGAATATTAGTTGGTTGTGCTCCTTTCAAACAAGTATATAAACATTTCAACATTTCTCATAAGTCGGATTTAGGCTGTCAATGAGTACCTTAAAAATATGAAACCCGTCCGTATCTATATCCATAAATGCGAAAAATATCCGATTTTCGAAAAACGGATACAAATATTTGATATCCAAACCTTTCCGGATGTGAATAAGGATATGGCATTATCCGTATTTTGAAATTATCCACCCGCTATGTAGTCAAATATCCATTTTTATTTTTAGATTATTCTTAATTTTAAGCTTTAAAGAACTACAGATCAATTTAGATAACCATAAAACTGTTGACTATTTTTAGGCATGAAAAAAAATCATGTTTAACTTGATGGATGCGGATAATTTTAGACATTTTCGGATATCTGTATCCGTCAAAGTGGATAAAGTTTATTTTGATATTCAAAAATAACTATGGATGCCGATACAAATATTTTTTTAGACGTAGCAACGTTAGCGGATACGGATGCATATTTTATTTTTCTGGATACAAATGCAGATACAGTACTATCCACATCCGTTTACACAGCCTTAGTCAGAATTTCTTATAATCTCGCGATTAAAGATTGAACTTTCCATGTAAAGTAATGGAAACACAAACATATATTTCATTGTCTATTCTATATTTGATCAATTTGACAATAAATGCTTAATATATTACACATTATAAATATTAAAGATAAATTTTATGGCTGTGCCATCGGCACAGGCATCGTACTTCTAAAACCAAATTCACATTCCCTTACAAATTATAGCACTTACCATTTATTTTATACTTTTAGGTGGTTACTGAATGTAAGCATAGTAGACCGTAGGTTTCTTCCATTTTCGTAACTCCTTATTTTATATTAACTAAAGTGCAACGTAATTATCTTTTTTTGGCTTTTCCAATTGGTTAAGCATAAAAATTAGTTGGATGGGGAATGGCGGGGAATATTTAGATGTTGGCAATTCTTAAAATACAAATAATTATGATTATGATTTATGACGCTGTTTCTTCATTTGCACTTGCACCATCCAACAAATGAATGCAAACACAGGCAGAATGTGCACACTCGCAGATCAATGATTGTCCTGAAATATTCCAGTTAATGATTCTATTTTGATCCCATGTGCGTTCTTTGAAAACGTGTTCTTAATCCATGTTTCGTGGACAAATGAAATTTATGTTCTTATAATAACTGGCATGTAGATCAATTGTTTTGTAGACTGTCTTTGTTCAAACACAGATGATGTACTATGGGTACTTGGCGGCACGTGCTCGAGAACCCTTGGTTACTTTCCAGTATCTTACAAATCTTCTTCAGAAGTTACAATTGGATCCCCTGGAGCATTTTTAGAAGTGGGCATACAGAAGTTATGAGAATAGTTTTACCTGTTTCAAACATACACGGTAAAGGCATTTTCAGTTGGAGTGGTGGAGAGGATGGTAGACTTTCCAATCCTTATATCTACTATTGGAGGTTTTATTCCTGTCGTTTTAGTTTGGGTTTTTAGTCACAAGAACAAAATTAGACAAAAATTTAGACACAAGGACAGAATGCCAAAAATTTAACACAAGGACAAAAATTCAGGGTCCCACCATCATTTCCTATTTTACACTAAAAAGTGTCATTGTAGTTAAATTTTTGGCCTTTTGTCCTTGTGCCTAAATTTTTCTCTAGTTTTATCCTTAACACTTTTTCCCAGTTTATTTTTTATGCTAATTTTTAGCCATTAAATCCTTATTAACATCAAACTATGCGACTTTTGCAAAAATGCAACATTTTTTTTTAACTAGCTATCAATAACTTACTATTTACCAAAAAAACTTTCATGCTATATTATTAATATTTTCTTCTATTTAGTATTAAAATCTATTTTTCATCTCTAACCAACCCCAACTTGTTTGGAATCAATGACTTAGTTGTTGTTGTAGCAGTAGTAGTATTAATATCTGATTTTCCTCGAGCTTTAAGATTTTCAAGCCCATTATTTAGTAACCTATGCAGTCTGCTTGCTTTATTTTCAATCATTAGGACCGACCTTTGCTTATTTTGATATTTTTTGTTTTGTTTTAACTATAAATAATTCCTTTCTTGGTTATAATTCATTCTTTTGTGTTTAAAATTGTTCTCAAACGGCGGAATCATACTTTTCATTATTTATTTGAAATTATTCCCAATGTTGTCCACTTCCACTTGAAAATGAATTTTTAAGACGATATTTGAATGAATTATTGTTTGGGTTGCTTTAGATGTTTCCAAACATATTTGAATGATTTCTGTTTCTCCCCAATAAAACGTATGTTTCCCCATTTTTGTGTAATATGAGAACGGCTAATCCATTATATTAACAATTGCACAACTGCAATTGGGTCATTATGCATTACATTCATGGCAGATTTCTTTACTGCAGTTCATCGACCAATTCCTTGACAAAATTATGCTTATTTCGTTCTACTGGATTGATTATGCAACATTTATGCATTTTATAGGATATAGTTTTGACTCACTAATCTTTGTTACACATCTACTCATGTCTGTTAACTCTAGAAATCTAAACATTGCTACTCAATATAAGTTCACCGACAACTGCACAACATGTCTACACTATTATTTTTCACAATCAGTCCATGTGCGAAGCACGGGTCTCAACTTGGTTGTTAATAAAATAGCAAGATATGGAGGTTTCTAATAATAGCTAATAAATTATCAAGATATGTAGATTTTTTGTGGTATATAGTAAGGAATTAATAGCTAATAAATTAGAAAGGTTGCATTTTTGGAAAGACCCGCATAATACTGAAGTTTGAAATGAATTAATTGCTAAAAAATAGATTCAAAAATAATTCAACCTCCCTTTTTGGAGGCAACGATGATCACTAAACAATTGCTTACTATATTATCAAGATAACTAGTGAGTGGCCCGTCCTACGCACACAGACAGTTATATTCCCATTATTAGTGGTATGACTAAATACCAGCACTAGTATACATGTCCTACAATTATTATACAATCTAATTTCATTTGCAAAGTTGAATAGTTTTCATAAGTATGAATCAACTTATATGCTTTTTAACTTCACTGCATGTATACTTATATGTGTTCCCATCTGCGGCTGTTGATTTTGTATTATTTAGTTTACATGTATAATTTATTTGAGAGGGCCTGACAAATTAGGAAACACCATTTACCCTTCCGTATTGTGTAATCAGCCTTAAAATGCTTAGTATGGCAACCCAACGTTTGCAAGTCTGTGTATGGCCTCATCTTTCAGTGAGTTACAACCAATCGTACGAATATATTACATCAGTCCTAATGTAATCAAAAAATAAAATGCAGTACACAGGACTAATTTTACCTAAATCTCTACGCAACCACAGCACATAATGGTTTAGATCTGTGTCAATCACTCCAAGTAATCAAACCATCCACATGAAAGATTGTTGAAAGGGGCGTTGAAGATTCAAAACAATAACATTCCCCCACTGTTTTAAAACCTAATGGGGCCGCGGATCCAACCGCCGTTAAGCATAAATCACTAAGCGAAACGGCTCGGAACAGCTTCAGACCACAAATCGCAAGAGTAATCCTGAACGAGAAAACAATAGTAGTTTGCGCATATACATATCATTACTCAATTGTAGCAATATGATTAACTCTAAAAACAATTATCTTATAAAGTTTTGGTTTATTAATTAATCTTATGAAAACATGATTATTTGATATAAGCTAATCAGAAATATATCCATAAGGACAAAAATTAAGGGTTTTTTAGCCATAAGAATAGCACACTAAAATTTTAATCACAAGGACAATATACTGAAATATTTTATGAAGTTGTATTTAACGGTGCGCGCTGGGTATTTCTTTCTCAATTTGATTTTCCGAATCTCGATCTCGCCATTATTCTCCATCGCGTTTTTTTTTTTTTTTTTTTTTTTTTTTTTGCATATTTCGATCTGTAACAATCATCTTTAAACATTTGTATTGATCGCGCAACAATTCGATCTCGTGCATATCGGTATTGATTGCACATCGGAATTCGATCTCGCTCAAATTTTAAACATCGGTATTTTTTTCTGCTTGTATCGATTGAATTTTCTTTTCCTCTCAAAATCGTCTTAATTTAATGTTAATTATTTCGATTGGGTTTTTTGTTTGTATTGGTGATTAATGGCTTCTGTTGGTTCTACAAGCAGGTTCGTGATTTTGTTTGCTTATTCAGATGTTGGGTATCAGTTTTATATTTTTTTAGGTATCAGTTTCGTTTAATTAGCTCTGCTTTATATTTGTTCTTTGTGTTTTTGATGTTATATTTATTGTGTACTTGTATTCTTGCATTAACTATGTATTTCAATCGAAATTGTATTGTTTTAATCAATCAGAATTTAATGTAAATAATTTTCGTAGTTTTTTAAAAAAAAAATTAAAGCAGTTTGTAGGTATTAGTTTATCATTTTTTTAGGCATAAGTTATTGGTATTAACTGTGTTATGCTTTTAGATGATTAATGGCTTCTGTTGGTTCTACAAGCAGGTTCAAACATTGTCGTGCATATGAAAATAATTCTATTGGATGTTTGGTGCAAACATTGTCGTGCATATGAAAAGTTACTTGAAAGATTTGATGAAAAAGAGGTTCTGCATTAACAATTTCTGATTTAATTGGGTTTTGTTCAGGAGGGGTCGACGACTTTAGAGAATTCTTAATGGCATACCAAATTAAAACAGGTTACGAGTTACATTTTCTTAAGAATAGCTCTAGTAGGATTGCAGCAGTTTGCTCATCGTCTTCCACTGGATGTCCGTTTAAAGTGCATTCTTCTTGTGATTTCGGGCTACTTAGTAGTTTTTTATTCGTACTTTGGTTGTTGAGCATTCTTGTGGTGGTGGTCTAACAAATTTGAACAAATATCATCTTTCTAGCTCATTTGTAAAATCTTTGATAATAGATGAAATTAGAGATTGTCCGAGTAAGAAACCGAAAGATATCATGGCTGATTTTCGTATAGAGCTTAATCTTCAATTGTCTTACTCTTTTACTTATTGTTGGAAACAACTTGCTTTAACGGAATGGTATGGTAATGATGCGATGTCTTATAATGATTTGACTTGGTATTTAGAGGCATTAAATAATTATAATCTTCGTATGTTGAGATCGAGGCTAACTCCTCTACAAATCAATTTGAGACTGTTTGTTGGCTTAGGTGCTTGTATTCTTAGGTTCAAGAATTGTCGACGAATGATATTTTTAAACGGGGCTCATTTGAAGGAGATGTCAGGTGTTCTTCATCACCTAGGGTTTCAACATTTGATTGTAAATTTTTCGACGGTATCAGTTAAAGTTTGGCCAGGTTTTTGTGATTCGACTTGGAGTCGAATTAGGGTTTCTGCAGTATCAGTTGGATTTTCGGTTACTTTTATTGAATCGATAGTAGAAGAAGCTGATCGTGATTCGGTCGCCATTGTTGATTAATTTCGTGATTTTTTGTATACGAATTGAACTGGTATTAGTATCGCGCTGAATGACAAGAATCTGCACGAGAAAGCAGCGGAACAATTTTGGGTTGGTCTAAAATTATGTCCTTCTCAGTAAATTTTTAGTGCCTTGTCCTTGTGGCAAAAGTTTTTAGATGATTTGTCCTTGTAACTTTTTTTTCCAAAAATAAATGGACTTTCCTTTTTGAGACGATGATCATAAAGGGAGGTTGTTTTCTTTTTTCTTTTCTAAAATGCCATATTTTAGATGATTCAAGCCCTACATGACATAAAATGGATTGGTAGTGAAATGTTTAATTGTGTTCATTGTACAAAATTGTTTCATAAATGATGAAAGGAAGGCCATAATAAATTAACCTTACCAAATGGGTGAAATAATGACAAATGTAATAATTTTGATGAAAAAACAAATCCAAAATTAAGGTAAATTTCAGTAAAAAAAAAACAAAATATTTGTAAAATGCCAACGTATAAGATTAACTTAACCACATGAAAATCCAAAGTAGACCAACTTACCAACTTTCAAACAACTATAGAATAATAAAAAACAAAAAAGAACTCATATGTTGATTGTCCCAAATAAGCATTGAAGACATTTCCTCGTGAAATGTTATATTTATAAGTGAACAGCAGGCATAAATCTAATACAGTAAAATATTCTTTACTTATCAAAGACATGTATTTGTAAAGGTATTTTGAATATTTTCCAAATACGATGAGGTCGGTTTTAAAAGTTAGAAATTTCTATAATATAATCATTAACAGTGCGATTAGTAAAATCTTAAATGTCAACAAATGATCAGATCAACTGTACAATTCATTTTACTCGTTAAATACATGTATTTGTAAATGGAATTCTCAAACACAGTGAAGGTCAGTTTTAAAAGTTAGGAATTACTATGATTTTATCATTAGCAGAGCAATTGGTAGAACTTAAATACCAAAAAATGATTAGGTCAACTGTAAAATCATTTTGCATCGCCAAACTCAATGGAAAAGTCCAGTATAGAGGTCTTATATGCACACTTATGAGAATCAAGGCAAATGAATGGATTAATAATAACTAATACAAAATAAAAATACTTTTATTCTAACTGTCTATAGATTTGTTATATTTGATATTACAATTATTAAGGGCGTGCATCATTTAATCAAGCATTGTATAGTGTGGTGTCCATTTATCATTTTATCATATATTGACGTATTGAAGGAAATCAATGCTGTATTACATAAAATTATAGCGTCACTAAATGAGTGAATCAAGGACCAAATCAATAAAATGTTACAGAATCCAGAAAAATAATTTATATAAACTTGAATCAAGATTACTATAATTTCATATGTAATACTTATAGAGAAAATTTCAATTTTTTACAAATAATTTAAATAAGTGCATATTTTATCCAAATATAATTCAATGCAACAGTTGAAAATGATTGTCCCGTTGATTTGGTTGTAATTGAAATAACATTATCTAGATGGCCCTTCTAACTTAAAAAATGAAGCATAATTTATTTAAAAATAAGATGAAGTATAAATCCGAAAAATTAATCAAAAAGCTTAGGCCCAGCTTGGTTTCGTTTTGATTTTATGTCTCAACTTGCACTACAAAGTACTAAGAATTATGAGAAGATCTATAATTCTCAGTCATTCCCCAACCAGCGGAAAACGAAGGAGTTGGATTGTTCTTCATGCTTTTGTTATCTCTAAAATATGAAAAAAAAAAAAAAAAAATTGTTTTCTATTTTACATGCTAAATTTGTTTTTCAACTTGTTTTTTGTTTTTGAACAATACATACACCGTGCTTATTTTTATTTAGACGAACACAAAAAACAAAAAATGACAAACTGAACAGGGTCTTACCTGTTGATCATTGATTTTTTTACAAGACCATGGAATAATGGCTGAGAAAACTAATTCAATTATTAAATTGAAAAGGAGCAAAGGAGAGTAAAATTTTGGGAAGATCAACTCATGCCATAGATCAACTTTGTTACCCTGAGTTAAGATTCTCGAATTACTTGGATTATTATGCCTATCCAAAATGCACCGAGTTAACATTAGCTGCTTTGATTGTTCATTTTTTGACCTAATTTGTGAGGCTCGTGAAAAAGAGATGAGAAGTGATTAGAAAATGGGTTTGCGAACAGAATTGAGAATCTGGTGGAGAAAGTGGTGGATGTCATGGGGCTAAATAAAAGGGTGCAGATGCTAGCTCGCTTTTTCTACACACACTCACTTACATGCACATTCTCAACCATATTCTGCTTTTCTTAAATTGCATGTGTCTTGTATTTAAGTTCCATTTTGGTTCATTCTTGCTCAATGAATATAATATGAACCCCTTTCTGGACTGTGTTGTAAATCATCACTAATTATTTCACTACTTTTGAATAAATTCTCTTCTGAGAATACCATATATTGCATGTCGCAGGGAAAAAAAGACCTGGATGTTATTGGTTATACAGAAATTGATGAGGAAAATGATGTCAAAATAAGTGAAAACGAAGAGGACGCTTATGCTGTAGAATCTTGTAGCGATATGGATTCAGATGAAGAACAAAGACGGTGAGTACAAGTATATCTCATAAGAAATTTTGTTATATCTTATTTGGTTTACTGATTGCATTTTTTATTCATATGAACTGTATATTGACAGATATGACCAGCAAATGTCAGAAATGATTGATGGAGCCTATGAACAGTATGTAAGTAAACATAGAAGGGTTACAGATCAGCCCAAGTGTGTGAAGCAAACTCTTTCTAAGGGCTACGCTGAGTTGTTTGAGGTATATTGATTATATCATCTTTCTCCAATTTCCTAAAACATAAGCATTACAGTCCTTCTGACATCGCTTTGAAACACAGGGGGATGACAACGAGGGGATTACAGCAGATGAAGACGTGACCCAAAACCAAAAAAACGAAGAGAAAAACCCTTTAATGCAACCTTTGGTTGGGGAAGAAGAGCCAAGTCAAGAGCAGATCATGGAACAATGGTTCAGTCAAGATGTGTTTGCTGAAGCAGTACAAGACGGCGTGTTCATGGAAAAAAACGAGAGCGAAGAAAGAGAAAAGGAAGAGGGAGTGAAAAACGCAAACCAAAGCAGCAAAAAACCATCAAAGCAAAACATCACCACTTCTAAAACTCCTAATTCTACAGAAGAGGATTTTGAGATTGTACCATCAGAACCCATAAATGGTGCTGAAGATTCATCATCTGACGATGAGGATGAAGAAGACATGGACTGCGACACTAAAGCAGTAATGCTGGCATATGCAAAGACAATGCTGAGGAAGAAACAGAGAGAGAAGATTCTGGATGAGGGCTACAACAAGTACATGTTTGACGACGATGAAGAAAGCTTACCTACATGGTTTGTGGAGGAAGAGAGGAGGCACAACAAGCCGATGAAGCCAGTAACCAAGGAAGAGGTTGAGGCATTGAAGGTACGATTCAGAGAAATCGATGCTAGGCCCGCTAAAAAGGTAGCTCAGGCGAAAGCTAGAAAGAAGAGGGCGGCAATGAAGAAGCTTGAGAAGGTTCGTCAAAAGTCTAATACCATTGCTGATCAAACCGACATATCAGAGATGTCGAAGAAGAGAATGATAGACCAGCTGTACAGGAGGGCGATGGCCAAGTGACCCAAGAAAGAATTAGTGGTGGCAAAGAAGGGAGTTCAGATGAGGACAGGGAAAGGGAAGAAGTTGGTAGATCGCCGTATGAAGAAGGATACGAGGACCAAAGGGTCTGGACCCGGGAAAATGGGCAGAAATGGCAAGGGGAAGGGAAAGGCGCTGGCCCTAAAAAGGGAGGCAAAATGAATCATCTCGATTGAGCGCATCATCCTTAAATTCATTGTTGGATTCGTCAATTAAAGGTCTTTTTATTTTTTTGGTTATGTTTGATGAGCTTTTGAACAATATTTTATCTGTAGTGTTTTTGCAATTTTACTGGGTAGAATTGCACTTTATGTTTGCTTTTTTGTATTGAACTGCAACTATGGTTTCTTATATGTACAGCTTAGTATCTATTAACCTTCGTGTAGATTAGCTCAACTTAATTTGTCATGTTGCATTTTCGTTCACATACATATCCAGTATATGACCATTACTACATTGTATGTGTATACTTATCAAAATAGAATTTCCATTTCTGGGAATGGGTCCAGCTGCCTATTACAAGTCTGGAAAATGAAAATATACAACTATCACTGTTATGTTCGTGTTCTGTTATATTGGTACACCTAAGCATGCTAACTGCGAATAAATCCAGCTGCCTATTGCATGTGTACACAATGCAAATATACAGCCTTTACTCTTACATGCGTGTACTGCTACAATGCTCCAACTAGCACTGACATCTGCTTTGAATAATATATGCCTTCAAGCTTATATGGGGTTATATATACACACAGACACAAACACATTCTCTTCTAATCCTGAATAATAAGGTTCTATATGATACTGATTCTATGATTTTAATTCAACTATCTCAGTAATCTTCTCCTTAAAATTTGTCACTAAACAACCAACATTATGCTATGTACACTACGCTTCTTCATAAGAAACCAATAATAATCAAACTGACCATTAAATAGGTTTCCTGCTGCAAGAGAGCCAAAACCAAGTTGTACACGCCAATAAAATTTGGCTATAAAATCTACATTCCGTGTTATTCTCCTTTCTGGTCTGCTCCGTTTCTTCCTCTACTAAGCAAATTCCTCTGCTATCCAAATAAACACGCAAATCCCTCTGTTTTTCTCACCGTTTCTAAGGCTCTGTTTGTTTTTATAAAAAAATGCTTTTTCAGTGCTGAAATAAAACGGCTGAATGTATTCAGCTGTTTTAAACCGTTTGGTTTGGAGACTCATTCAGCCATGAATCAGTCAAATTAGCTGAACGGTAAAAAGCTGATATTTTGAGCTTTTTGAGCTTTTTGAGCTGCTGAATGAAGATTTCCGCCGTTGCCCCTATTTATTTTCATCCCAAGCGTCCTATTTTATATACAGCAGCTAATCTTTTTTAGTACAACAGCAGAAAGCACTGTACTGGAGCAGCTCCTTTTTACTTTTCTTGACTGCAGCATATACGAGCAAGGTCAGTTCTTCATTTTTTATTCAACTTAATATATGGTTCTTCAGTTTTATATTGCATTTATGTTGATAGGACAGTATGGTTTATGTTGAACTATATGGTACTCGAGCAGCTCCTTTTTATTAAGTTCACAACCATACAGTGCTGCTCACACTGTGATTATACAGCATATACCAACTGTTCCTTTTATATTGTATTTATGTTGATAGGACTGTCTTTGTACAGCTTCACACTGTATTGAACATCAGATAAAAATAGATTTAAGAAACAGCAAAAAGAACAATATATCATTTCGGATTTTACTTTGCTCTTTGAAGTTCAATCATTGCTTTTTAGATGTGTACCTTGTGATGAACTTGAGGTTATTTTCATTTTTTTTATTGTCGACAGATGTTATCCATATGTTGATGAAGTAATTGCTTTAAATATTGACAACCAAGTCTGTTATGAAAATCACTATAACTACATCGACTGCTAACTGTGACCGTGGTAAAATTTTAAACAGTTTAACATGTACCAGTTGTAAATAATTGGGAAATTTAACTTTCTACTGTTACGTCTGGTGATGTCGTATGTGGATGAACTTCTGCATACAATGTTGTTTTTTTACAAGTAAATAATTTTCACTCTATGGTTTTGTTTGTTTATCAGATAATATTGCTTCAACTGTATTTGTTGTACTTTACGATTAGTTTTTACGTTCAGACAGTCGTCTTAAGTGAGTTTGTAATCTTTTCGTTTTTTGCTAATTTTATAAATTACTATTTTTAAACAAAAATGAAAATAAATAAGAAAATCAAAATATATATTGGTCTCTTTATATCTATTTCTTAAGACCTTTATGATTGACCTGTTGTGTATGCAATTTAATAATGGTAGGAATGTGGTCACTGAGAGTAAATGAAGTGGTAGTAATATGAAATACCCCAAAATGCTGAAGACATATATCATTTGTTAGCACCTTATAAATATGACCAGTAATTATCGGATACATATTGGTATAATTTCAAACATAATTATGATAATGTTCTGAGTAATTTTTTCTTTGTGTGTTGTAATTTTTTCTTTTATGTCTGAACTCATACAATTTCAAACATAATTATGATAATGTTCTGAGTAATATACATTTACATATAGATATGGAGGACATCGGGTTTTTTGAAATTTATCATATGCTCAACATTTGTTAGCTGTTCCTTTTATTTTTCAATTTTAAGTTTACTATTTACGTTTTGGTTTGGAAACAAGCTTTGACTTATATAAAGTATTACATAGGTAGAATATAAATAAAACAAACCTACGAAAAAACAAGAAATACAACAAGTAAATTGGAAATATGCTAAAACTGGAACCAAGATAAAGTCGGCTTGCACTTCATGTCACAAGCGCAAGCAAGTTGCTCCATGTCTAGTAACTGGCCACTATTGTTTGACATTAAAAAACTGAAGATCTATGGGGTATCAAATTTATCCAACTAACTAATTGTTTGGCTAGGATATGATATTAGTTTGCATGGTTCTTGTTGTATAATCACCCTCAGGTCGTTTAGCTATTATTTGAATTTTTGAAATGATGCATACATATAGGCATGGCATCACACGGAAAAGATAAGCGTAAATATGGGAGTCACGAAACATCAAATGCAGCTTCGAAGGACAAAGCTGCTTTTTCTAAGAACCCCGAAATGGAAAATCACTTTCTTGACTTATGTGTGCGAGAGCTTTCCAATCATGGATATTATGGAACTACGCTTAGTTTACATTCATGGAGAAAACTAGAACAAGAGTTTAATGCAAAGTGGAAAGTCAACTATGAACATAAACAGTTTAAAAACCATTACAACTATTTGAAAGAAGATTATTCGCTTTGGACAAAAATTGTTGGATTATCTGGACATGGTTTTAATGCCGAGACAAACACCATACTTTGGCCTCCTGAAAAATGGGATGAGGTAATTCAGGTAAGCTGACTGCATAATCGTTCCGGAATTAGTAACACCAATTTAAGTGATATTATTTTAATTCAATTTTGGTTCATTATATGTATGTATTACACAGCAACATCCCAAAGCCCGAAAGTTTCGACATAATCCCTTAGAGAATGTTGATAAGTTAAAGGTGATTTTTGAAGGTGCACTTGCAAAGGGAGAGAAAGCATGGTCATCTGCATCAACGGAACCACCACCTGCTGAAGATCATAACCAGATGGATGGTGGTGTACCAGCTGCCGCTAATGCAGAAGAGGATACTCAGTTGCCTAATAATGTAGATGATGAATTTTTTGATGGGGTTCATGTTAATGAAGATGACAATACTCCATTTACTGACGAGACCGGTGAGGGTGGTCCTTCCAAACGTACGACTCGTCCTTCGAAAAAAAAGAACCGTAAAAGTTCAGACGGTGAAGCGATAGACAAACAAATTGAAGATTTAGTTGATACCGTAAAAAAGCAAATTGATAAGGAGGAGGCTAACGATGGACCTTCAATGAAGGAAGTAATTGCTGCTTTAACAGAATTAAAAGACATGAGCGTACTATCTCAGCAGGATTATATCAGAGCAAAAGTGTTATTTTCTGGGAAACCAGACTTAAGGATTTCATTCATGGACGAAGAGAATATAGTGAATCGAATAGAGTTCTTGACTTATGTATTAAGCATGTAATATCACAAGTTATCTTCTAATAAATGGGAATAAGAGTGTGTTTCTAGGTTTAGTTTCTTCTTTAAATCCTGCCATGGACTGCAAAAGTTGTTTTAATCAATTATCAAGTTGTATGCGTTTCAACTTGGTGTAGTAAATAAAGTGTGCATTCAATAAATTTCTTGTCTTCCATTGATGTATGTGCAAAATATATTCAACTTCTAATACATTGTCATATAATTCATAATAATTTTATTATATTTTAATTTTCACTTTCTTATATTATAGGATGATATCGAAAAAATGGTTACTGATGAAATTATGGTCACTTTTACTACTGCTTAAGACAAAGAAGCGTGCCACTTTTCGACAAAAAGTTTTAACTTCATCACTTTCTGGAAAAAGGTACATGCAGGAGCTTATGAATGGTTCTTCTATTGTGATGTATGATAAATTTAGGATGGATAAATCGTCCTTTACAAAATTGTGTTGCTATTTTAGAGAAAAAAACTGGCTTCGAGATAGTAAGCATGTAGACGTTGAAGAGAAAATGGCAATGTTTTTAACTACCATAAGTCATAATTGTAGAAATCGTATTGTCAGATATCGTTTTCAACATTCAGGTCAAACAGTTAGCAAGTATTTCCATGAAGTATTGATGGTAATGAGAGATTTTGCTCGGGAAATGATAGTTCCACCTGATTTTGATAAGTCTACAGAAAATATACGATCTCACGTAGAATTACGACAAGGACCTTTTAAGGGTGCGATTGGGGCATTAGACGGAACTTTAGTGGATGCAAATATTCCACTTCAGGAGCAAACTCCATTTCGAGGCAGAGGTCAAGGCAACTGCTACCAAAATGTCATGGCGGCATGTGATTTTGATATGAAATTTTTATATGTGATGGCTGGATGGGAGGGAACAACTCATGATTCAAGAGTGCTTAATGAAACAATTCGTAATCCTGCGAATAATTTTCCAATTCCTCCTTTATGTAAGTAAATTCGTTTAATTTAGCTTCAATAATAATTATATAGAAATATTAACTTAACTTGTTAATTTATTACAGATATGTACTACCTTTGTGATGCTGCCTATACAAATACGAGAGGCTTTTTATCTCCTTATCGGAACACAAGATATTGGTTGAAAAGTTACAGAAACAACGCCGCTACAAACAAGAAAGAAAAATTCAACCATGCACATGCACGTTTAAGAAATGTTATCGAACGAAGTTTTGGTGTACTGAAAAAAAGATTTCCTATATTAGTTAAAATGTCTCCGTACAAATTCTCTGTGCAACGTGACATTGTGATTGCATGTATGGCGATACACAATTTTCTACGTAATGTCTCACTCAATGATAAACTATTTTTGGAAGCAGAACAAGATGATGCTCTTGGAGATGTTCATGATGGAAACGATAACCAAGACGACCAATAAGCTCCCCCAAGTCACAATGAAGTGTTTTCATCTGAGTCACATGCTTTTATGTCGAATTTACGTGACGAAATTGCTGATCTTCTTTGATTTGTTATAATTTCATAAGTTTTGTTAATAAACAAGTTGAAAACGTGTTTTTTTGTTTGTATGAATTCTGAATAAATTTGTAAACGCGTTGTTATTAAAAATTATAATTGCAGGTATGTACGGTATTAGTATTCGGGCAATAAAGATGAAGGACAAATTTGTCAATCCGAAATATATCACAATAATTCAGAATTTGGATAAGCAAATAATCAAACAACATAATAAGCATTCAGCATTCAGCATTAAGCATTTCTATTCAGCATTCAGCATTCAGCATTAAGCAACAAGCATTCAGCCATTTAAAACAAACGCAGCCTAATTGATCGAGAAAAGCCGATTTTTTTCACGGATTCATTCACAATCAAAATTCCGCCTCATTCCCCTCTGTTCTCTGCTATGTTTCTTCCTCTCCTATATCAAATCAGAAATCATTACTCAAATCCAAAGTTCGAAGGAAAATTAGGGTTTGCGATGTTTTGGTTGCCGCAGGTTTGAGCTTCAATTGTGGATTTGTGGGTGTTAATTTTGAAAAGGTAATTTTAGTTGTATATAGCATAAATCATGTGAATTCAGATGTGGATGTCAATAGCAACAATGACTGGTCCGTTCTTTTTTTCTTCTTTTTCTGGATTTAAGCGGGGTTTTTCATCATATCATAAGGTTTATACTGGAAGTTGGATTATTTGGATTTTTCATCATATCTGCGGGTATTTTCTTTCTTGTCCTGTCCATATGCTTTGTTTTTGATGTAGAAACAGGGATATTAGAAAATAGAAATCAGATATTAGAAACAGGGATATTAGAACATTTGGGGCAAGGAGGCGATAGGAGTAAGGAATAAATATTTTGGAAATTGAATTAGTGTGAACGGCAATGTAGAAACAGGGATATTAGAAGATGTTGATTGTAACTATATGCAAGGAAAATGGGTTTGGAATGACAAACATCCTTTGTATGATGTTAAGGATTCAAGAAATTTACAGATTTTGGCTTTAGATGCGCGGAAAATGGAAGACCTGAATAATTTTACACCAAATGGAGATGACATTAGTTCATTGGTTTAGCAGCATTATCAACTTATTAACATTATTTTAGTTTATCTCCACTAACGTTGGATAGCCAATCTCGGAATAGAGGTTTCCTAAATTGTTGGTTACCTTATTCAAAACCAACTACAACCGAAAGGTATAACTTTGGGGTTCATCAATTATTTCATACCGCATTCTACTATTTGATTCCGGTTACCCGATTGGCAAAATTAATGGACTGGCCTAAAGTTTGAACTATATATTTTTAATCAACTGATAGGAATAGAAAATTATGACGGGATAAAGAAATATGACGAAAGATTGTAATCATCCAAAAAATAAGGTGATAAAGGCACTAAAGGATCATCTGATGCACTATAAATTTATGTATCCCACCTTATGCAGAAAAGTTTTTGGCATCGCAGGCATTAAAAGCTAATTAAAATGATAAAATATCATTTTTGATTTTTGCAGTATTCTGTTGTTTTATCTAATAAGTTTTAGTTTTAAATAATATTGATTATGATGTACTTTTAAAACATGGATGTGTTTAAACGTATCCATTTTGCAATGCATTTTGTATCATTTATTGTAAAAATACATTTTAAACTGCAGAAAGGATTATCAACAATTAGACAGAAAATCCAAATCTTCTATGACCAACAAATTGGTGCACTTTTCTTAATCCAATTTTTTTTTTCTAGGAACCAATCGCGGTAACTATACCAGAATACATACATGTGTGTAGCGGTAAACAAACCAAATTCCTTCAAAAACATGTATTTTTGCATGGTAATGTTTTTTTTAAAACGAACATTACCTGTAATATAGTTCTTAAATGTTTATCTTAACGCATGGTTGTTATGCAAATATACATGATGAATTCTACATTGCTGCTATATCATTAAAGGCAAATGATTTTTCAATAAGAATGCAAAATATAAATTTTTGCAACATTACAAAAGATTTTCTGCTTCAAAGTCAGTGTATAGCTTTATGTACCTAAGAGTAAAGTGCCCAAGGATTCATCAAAATTAATTTATTACTGTATTTAGTTTCTTAAGCATTACTGGGATTATCACTTATTCCTATATTTCATCAACACAAATAAAATCATTTTTGTATGTTTAAACTGCAAGTTTACCACTATGCATGTTTCATATAAAATGGAAATGAAATCAACTTATACATATACATATACATATATATATATATATATATACATATACATACATATATATATATATGTTGTTATAGTTTAGAAATTTATTTTGTGGTAATAATACGAAATAAAGTGGGCATATGAAATTGTGTAAACTTCACCATATTAAATTAAATATTACATGCATACTCTTATGTATGTTCATGTATGCATATATTCAATTTTGGTTTGGATAAATGAACATGAATTTCAAAATATGCCCGTAGTTATTGTATTTTACAAAGCATAATCTCAGACAACGTATCAAGTTGGTTAAGATCATTAGACAGGAAAGCTTTAGTCAAATAAAGGTTCTGCTGCGAGCAATATTGAGTGAAGCTAGCGTTGATGTGAGAAAGCCATCTCACAATTGTTTGATATGCGTTGTTAAAAATTAATCGTTCCCTTTCACGTAGAGCTAATGAAATTTTTTTACTTAGGAAATTTGTTTGGGCTGTATCGGAGCAAATACTGCTTTTGAAGAGTGGTTGAAAAGTTTGTATAGCTCTGTGGTGTAGGGGACAGGAGCTGCCTGAGGTCTTTTCTGTTCTTACTGGTTCAGAGGACTCATTGGTTTTCTCAAGGATTGGCGATGACTTTTTCCATGCCCTTGAAAATATTGGGTGCTCCTTTTAGAAGAGACGAACTAAGAGGCGGTAGCTTTATAGCTCAAAGAGATGATCGATTTCTTGGGTGCAGACTGCAGGGTAGAGTTAGAGTTGCTGAATTTGTTGCATGTTTGAAATATTCGAGTAAGCAAAGTGCACAATTCATGTTTTTGTTTAGAACGGCCTGTTTGTTCACCCATAGACTACATTTGTCTGAATAAGTGTTAGAAAAAAAATTAAGAATTTTGTGTGCATTATGGCACAATGATCGCTTCTGTTTGTGAAAAAGACTGAGAGCATATGTTTTGTTTGCGGAAGAATCAGACTAATCTTAGATCTCCCGATTAGCAAAATTCTTTGGAGAATGTGCTGGCCTAAAGCATGACCTACATATTTTTAATCTACTTGCAGGAATAGGAAATTTTGAAAGGATAAAGAAATCTGACAGAATATTGTAATCATAAAAAAAATAAGTGATAAAGGGCACTGAAGTATTATTTTGATGCACCATAAACTTATTATAGTTATCGATCTTGCCATATACAGAAAAGTTTTTGGCATGGAAGGTATTAAAAGCTGCTTTAAATGATAAAATATCATTTCTGATTTTATTACTTAGGTTTTCCTTTTATTACACTCAACTGTTATAGATATTACATCCTATATATGCATCTCAGCATGTCTACTATCTTTTGAATATTTATTACATATTGAGAAAAACGTAGGTTAGGAAAAAAATAGGAATAAGTGTAATGAAGAGGTCTACTGTATTGGAAAAACATGTAGACCACTAAATTACCCTATCCCACGTTTAGTCATCCAAGTCATCAACATGCTCCTTTTTATTCATTCTATTTCAAAATAGGCTTGTTTATAAAACTAATAGCAGATTTAGGCTAGTTTTGAAACTATTTGCAGAAATAGGCTTGTTTTTTAGAATAGTTGTTCAAAAACAAGCCTATTTCTTCAAATATTTTCAAAAGTAACCTAAATCTGCTATTAGTTTTAAAAACAAGTCTATTTTGAAAATTTGTCTTTTATAATTTTATAAGGGGCGCACTTTACAAGTGCGCCAAAGTGTATTTTTTTTAAAACAACTGGGCACCCCAGTGCTGAGGTGGCCAAAACAAGCCTATTTCTGCAAATAGTTTCAAAATTAGCCTAAATCTGCTATTAGTTTTAAAAACAAGGCTATATTGAAAATTTATCCTTTTTACTACTGTAAAACATAATTGTTATAGCATAAAATTTTGAGGTTTTTAGTTTCAAGGACAAAATAAATAAAAAATTGCTTTATAAGGACAAGGCAGTAAAGTGTAAAGAGAGGAGTTCAGGGGTCCACTGTAATTCCTCCTTTTAGACTAAATTTTTTCTTATAGACAAAATTTTAGCTTCTTATCCTTATAAAATAATTTTTTGTTCATTTTATCCTTTAAGGTATTTTTCTGTAAAAATTTTATATTTGTTAATACTGTCATTTTAGAACAAAATATAGTTTTGTCCTGTCAAAGTTTTATTGTTCATTCTTTTTTATTTTATTCTTCCCAGTTGAGTACATTCACTGTGCACTACGTAATTGATGCCCGGTTGAAAACGTATGTTTTCAAAGCTTTAACAACTTATATTGTGTTATACTAGCATTGTATATTATGTCATTTTTATATAGATGCTTTCACATAGTTTTGTTTATGCAGTATAGATATATCATCATATGTGTACCCTCTTGGGTCGTAGCATTACAATAGACGTTTGATTAATATATATAACCTTAAATACTTTATGCTGTCGTTGTAGAAGAAAAAGATAGTTTTGCCGTTTTCAATTCTTATTGTCCATTGATTTTTTGAATTTCTTAGTGAGTGAATTCACTTTATTGATGTGCTATATTCATACGCATATTGTACAACTACGATGAATAAAAATCTTACGTGCATGTGGGTTATGTTTTAATATTATAAAAGATTCTTATTCACTATGCAGAATAAATTTAGCATTGGTCAAATTGTACATTTTCAACACTTTATGTTGAAGGTTATGTCAATCAAAATCTTAACTCGTGTTATTGGCACAGGCCATATACTAGTAGTATGTATATATATGAAGAGCGTTTAATGACATTCCAAGCAGTGTAGAACCTCATTTGTTTCTTGATTTTCAGCACTCATTTCCCCTTCTTTCTCCTTCTACATTACCCTTTCACTCCTGCTAACTTATTGTAACATAAACGGGTGATGAATATTAAGGGGCAAATGGGGTGCTTACTGTTTGGGGTGACAATGAACGCCCATATTGTTTGAGGAGTGTTATATATATATATATATATATGAGGAGGTTTCGCTACATCTTTTATTTTGCATGTGAACTCTCCCCCTTAATCTCCACCACCTATTTCCCTACCCATTCTCTCTCTTCCCATTTCAATATCATTTCTTAGTGGGAAGAAAGAGAATGAGTGGGGAAATGGGTGGTGTAGATTAGGAGAGTTCACGTGCAAAATAAGAGATGTAGCACCCCATTTGTGTAACGATCCGGAAAATCTGAACCAATTTAAAAAATTTAAATTGGATAAAAAAAGTGGATTTTAAATATTTAAAATAAATATTTTAAATAATAACGATGAAAACTGAGTTTGAATCGACAATTGAAAAGGAATATAATTTTTTTCTAATTATAAACAAGGCCTGAAATGGCGCGGTAGTTTCAAAATTTGAATTCAAACTTTAACTGAATGTACCGGGTGCAAAACAAAACGGATTTGAGTGAAACCAAAAATATCTAAATCTGTTAGTGAATACCTTTCTAGTGAATCTGAAAAATCGAAGTTTCATAGCGGAAAGAAAAAGTTATGGCCAAATGAATTTTCAGAAAGGTCGCTATGGAATTTATATAGCCGTGAAATTGGCCATTTTGCAAACGACCTCGGAATTCAACGAAACCACTTTTTTTGGATCCGGGATGTGAAGTTATTGCTAGGTTTCAAATTTCATAATTTTTGAAGCTAGTATGTGAGTGTGGCAAAGGAAAACGTGTTTTGGTCAATTACAGTTAAATTGGATCGACCAGAAATGAGCCTTTTTGCAAACGGTCTCAGAATTCGACAAAACTAGTTTTGTTGGGACCGGATCGTCAAAACATAGCCAGATTTATTTTTCTGGAATCTTTCGAATCAGTTTGTGGCCCTAGCAAATTGAAATGTACGTTCAAATTAAATATTGAATGTTTTATATTTTAAATTGAAGGAAAACTGACTGAAACAGTCGAATGGGCCTACGAAACATATCCCATTTTGTTCGGAATGGGGGTAAAACGCTAGGGACGACAGTCGTTGGATTTGGATTGGAGGTTGTGTCAGAAAACCCCTTTTAAAACCCCCCCGACCAATCAGATTTTTTATAAAATAATAAAAAATAAAAAAAGGCGGAAGCTCTATCTCTCTCACGATCTGAACGGCGCTCGAAGTTCGAAGCTTCCCTCCCCGTTTCCAATCGCCACAGCCACCATCAGCCCCACCTCCAGTTGAACTTTTTGAAGCCCTCCTCCTCCTCTTCCAATCCGTACCCACCTTGTTCTTCCTCGTCAAATATTTAGGCCGAATCACCTCGAGAAAGTCGTCGACTTTCAAACTCCGCCCCGGCTGATTCAGACCATCGCACGTGACCCCACCCCCTGCGCACGTGCGTGTCTCCTTCCCCTTCGACGCTGCGAAGCCTGATCGTCCCAACGCTGCTCGGATCGGTTGAAAACTGAAAACCTAGTTTTGAACCATCATGAAAGGTGAGTCCTTTATTACATTTGAACTTTGAAAAATCATATCTTTTTCGTTTTTCAACGAAATTCGATGAAACAGGAAACATCGTGACCGTGTGGACGTCTTCTACATTCTAGAAGAGACCGCATATTTTTCTGAGCCTTCTGCTATTTTTGGTGGAGTGGAACCCAATGTGAGATTTCTAATTTATAAACGATATGGAAAACGACGATGTATAAATTATATAGTCGATGTATAAGTTATATAAGCATTCTACACCTCTTGTATAAGCGTTGTATAAGTTGTACGTTCGATATATAAGTTGTATATGTGTTGTAAAAATTATATATGTGTTGAAATAGAAGTGAAATGCTATATATATATATATATGCCCCTCGTCCACAAACCATGGACGATATTTATTGGTTGTGATTGGTGTGAAAATTGGTTGATTACAAATGGTTGATTGGAATTGTTTGTGGTTGAAATTGATTGATTGTGGTTGAAAAATACCCGTTTGTGGTTGAGAAATATTTGGTTGAAACCACATAGGATTAGTTTGTGGAAATGAAAAAAAAAATACATGCCGCCTGCGTGCGAACTAGATGCATGATTCCCCATTGTCAAAAGCTGTGAGGCTTTAAGGTAGAGCGAGGAGCTGTACTAGGGACGGTCCCGGTTTTAACTACTCTGCCGTTATGCTGCCGAAATTTTGAATAATATTCATGTGTTAGAATTATTTTCCTGTGTTGAAATTATATTCGTCTGTTGAATAGAAAACCTTCATGTGTTGAATTGAAATTCATTCGTTGAATAGAAATTCATGTGTTGAATGGTATTCGTGTTTTAAATATAAAAATCACCTTTTTATCTATATATACAAACTATAGAAAACCTTCATGTGTTGAATTGAAATTCATTCGTTGAATAGAAATTCATGTGTTGAATGGTATTCGTGTTTTAAATATAAAAATCACCTTTTTATCTATATATACAAACTATAGAAAACCTTCACGTGTAGAATCGAAATTCATTCGTTGAATAGAAATTCATGTGTTGAATGGTATTCATGTTTTAAATATAAAAATCACCTTTTTATCTATATATACAAACTATAGAAAACCTTCATGTGTTGAATTGAAATTCATTCGTTGAATAGAAATTCATGTGTTGAATGGTATTCATGTTTTAAATATAAAAATCACCTTTTTATCTATATATACAAACTATAGAAAACCTTCATGTGTTGAATCGATATTCATTCGTTGAATTGAAATTCATGTGTTGAATGGTATTCTAGTTTTGAAATAAATTGTTTTACATTAAAAATCACATTTTTACTATATACATGAATTGTTAAAAATAGTGAAGTGTTGACATAGAAGACAGTTAGATAAAAATATCATTTTTATCAAATGTATGAAGAGAATATAGTTTTGAAATCAAAGAATCGATATATATATATATATAGAATTGAAATATATCGAATAACGAAGCTGCAGTTCGTATTTTGAAACCGTGATTTCAAACGATTAGTGCGGGAGATCCGACCATCGGATTTTCCCGAAACCGAAACCGTTGGGTTCGCTTTGGAAATACCTTTCCAACGACACCAATTTTGTGAAGATCCAACGGTTGGATTGTCCGAAATGTTTAATTCAAATCTAAAGAAAAACAGCGTCAGAATCGATTATATATATATATATATATAATTATATTAAATCGAATAACGACGCTGCAGTTCGTACTTTGAAATCGAAACTTCAAACGATTATATCGGGAGATCCGACCGTCGGAATTTCCCGAAACTGGAACCATTGGATTCGTTTTGAAAAGATCTTTCTAATGATGTAAATTTTGTGAAGATCCAACGGTTAGATTTTCAGATATGTGTAAATCAAATCTGAAGAAAAACAGCGCCACGGTCGCGTTATGGCCCGAAGCGTCGTTTTGAATAAATTGACTATTTTAAAATAAATAAAAATAGCGATAAATCGTTATAAAATATTATAAACGATATGAATGTGAAATTTAGAAATTAACCGAAGGTTGGCTAAGTCGAATGGTTTTCTGGGTGTTGATTTGATGTTGGTTTCGGCCTTTGGGGTTCATATTTGGGAAATCGTTCTCTTACTGATTGACGGTTAGTGACTAATGAATTGAAATGATGCGTATGTATGTTTGTGTTGCACTTGTTTATTATATACGCGAGTTGCTCAGAAAGACCGGGTTTATCCCATTCTGAATAACTGAATCGACGATAAGAAGTCGAAGATGAAGACGGGGGTTGAAGACCGATCTTCACCTCGTTTGGATGGTAACTGATGTCCGGATTGGGAGGCATCCTAAAATATGGATAATGAGTGGTGATCATACAGACGTACGTGGGGATCGATGAATATGCGAGGTATTTAGTGCCTCCGGTTTCGTTCAGACCCAGAACGGACTTGCAAATGGACTGTGTGTCTGACATTGGAATTAATTCTGTGCGATTGATAACCATCAGTTGCGTGGTGTGAATTGCCTTTGTGGCATGCTAAGATGCAGTGATCAGGGCTTCTGTTGAAAAGCAAAGTCTTGTGGTGATGATCAAAGCACCGCCTGTGTGGTGTAGCTTTGTGTATAACGTGAATTCGCGAGCCTCACACCCCGGTATGAACCAGAAACGAGAGAAGGACCTCAGGGAGGGCATGCGTTTCTTTCTAACTAGGAGTTGTGTCAGTGTTTTTACACGGCCTGACATTTTACTTATGTGGATGATGGATAGTGAGGCGCCTCGGATATATCGGTCGATCCGGGACCGATGGAGTCATTCGTTGGCTCATTTGCGCCCCATAGGGCGGGGATACGTATTGCTCAGGCATTTTAATCCACATTGGTGGACCGGCCCTGTCGCTCCAAGGGTCGATGCGTTCTGATCCTGAGACATGGTAGGCTAGATTGTCTCGAATTCGGTAAGGACTATCTTTTGCCTTGGTTCATGACGGAAATCCAATTTCTAAATACGTGACTGTGCGGTTTTGATTGTATATATATATGGCGACATGATATATGGTACCCATGCCATCAATGATTGATAGTTATGATTTGAAATTGTTTTAGAAACATATAAACACTAGTAATAATATCAAATGCTTTTGTTTTATTCGTATCAAGCATATTTTGGCCATTATAAGGTAAAACTCTATCCTCCGGTTTGCGTTGCATTGTGTGATGGGAACTGAGTCTTATAATGGCTTCATTTTTATAAAAAGCATTGCGATGTTTCAAAGAATGATTTGTTTTAAAGCACTGGCGATCCGATGGAGTAAACCCGTTCCACGAAAGTGGCGTGATCCTGTGATTAGCCATATTTTAAATGTGTTGAGTAGATTTCTCATACCCGTCCCATGACTGACTCGTAGTTTGTTTCACTTTAAAACTCGGGTGCCCCTTTTCTACACGGGCAGCCTTGTATTCAGGTTTAGCTGGCTCTTTCTGGATAGTTGGAGCTGAAGATGGATTCTATTATTTATCTCTTTTTATGTTGTTCAGCTCCTATTGTACATTATGTTTATTTTCCGCTGTAGACATTTATGTATAGCTGAACTGTATTTGTACTAAGTATGATCCTGTATACTGTGTAACTCTGATGATTACGTTTATCCAGTATATTTTATTGTGCATTATCTGGTGTATTTATTTAATTCTATCATGCTATTATCTGTTTATGTGTTATATTCCAAGGATTACCCTTGCCACCGTCAGTACGAGGTTCGGGGTCGTCTCAATTTGCACCCGAACTATAGCTATTCCCATATATATATATATATATATATATATATATATATATATATATAGGGAAAGTCTAAATGAACACAAAATGTTGACATAAAATTAAACACACAAAATCTGAACCATTGGATCTTCCCCTAAATTACACCTCACACATAAAAACAAACAAATCTTGTCGTCAAGATTTTGTGTACATAAATTTGTGTCCAATTTTGTGTCCCTATAGCTGCTCCCATATATATATATATATATATATATATATATATATTTATATATATATATGAGCATGCATGCATCTACATATTGTTTGAAGTTTCTTTTCTTCATAAATTTTTCTCATGTTCATCGCTACATAGGAGTGGTTCAACGACGATAGTCGACCTAGATGGTTAAGTCATTGGGGCCAAGAGGTTACTAGTTGACCTACCTTGAGATTTTGACATAAACGCTGATATGTTGATCGTTTTGTTTGGTTTCAATTACGTTGAAATGAAACTAAATCAGAATTTTATTTAACAAAAAAAACTATTAAACTTCTAATTTTACAAAAAGAACTTTATTTATTTTAAATATTAGGGAAACATTGGATCAACACCTCAATTGCAACGAAAATAATAGGATCATATTAAGAGTGGAATAGAAGAAAGAAGATACTAATATATAAAAACAAGCAATTATGGACCACAAATGTACAATATGTAGTAATTCCAGTTTCACAAGACAATGTACTTCCGTTTTGGAATGAGAAGATTTTGTTATTTTATGTCTAAAACAGAATCAAAAGATTGATAATGGAGGATGAAAAGAAGGATACAGAGAAATGCATTTTAAAGGACTATTGTCATCTCTGTATGAATCTTATTACTTGGAGTTGAAGTAATTGATTTATAGTAATAAGTAAATGTATCATCAATTCACCAATTCACAAAGGATAGGTTTATCTACATGTTTTTTTCCAATTTACACCAATATACGTACACCTGGTAAAATTCCTTCTTTAATCAACCTATTACCGAATTGATTGATTACTTCAACTTTTCCAAATAACCCGTCATCTAAGTAAGTCATTGCTTTCTTTAATGCAATGAAAAATGCAATATGATTGTGTTATAGTTTCAGATTGACTCAGAATATCTCCAAAATATTTTGCAATATGAAAATGGTATATCATTGAAATCAAATAATCTCTAACTTGACACTATATTTTCATACAAGCCTACAAACTCCACTTCTGTCCTTATACTCTAAGAAATTATCGGGTAAAATACCATGGATATTTCCCTATTGAATTTCGGCATGGTCACCACCTATTTCACTTTGTCAACACACTCCAATAGGACCATCACCTGAAAACAAAGTGTTGAAAGTACTATCTTCATGTAGAATATATGAATATCCACAATAAAAAGAAATGTCTTCTTTTGTTTGGCTATCTCTGGTGTATTTGTGGTTGTTTGGTCTTTGTTAGTGCTTACCTGAGTTTTAGATCGACTGACTGTGCCTTGCTGGTTGTAGTTGGTTTGTCGACTTGTTTGCGGTGTGGAAGTATCGTCTTTAAAACGGTGTTCCCTTGTGTTAGCCTCTTGCTCCACGTCGATCTTGCTAGGCTTTCCTTCACAACTTATTCTTTTTCTCGCTTTCTCTTGGTTTAATTGCATGTCTTATGAAGCATGATCTTATTGAAATTTGTTTTTTCCCCTAAAGTGCCCACAGCAGCGTATGCGGCTTATAGTCTGAGTTTGGTAAAGCAATGTGTTCAGTTCTTCTCCTCTGCTTGGTGAGTCTGTTACTCTGTACTTCCTTTTGATTGGTTTTTTTTCACTAGAGTTATTGTGGTTTTGGAATTTGTTGGTGTATCCATGTGTGATGGTTTGGCCGGAGTCTAGTTGTTTTCAATTGTTGTATCGACTTATTTGTGGCGAGTTGTTCTTTGGTTGAAGTGTTTAGTCAGTTTGTGTTATTGTGATGCAGGTGGTTCTCCTGTGCAGCGGGGTTGTAACAACCTGGAATTTTGGCAATATAAATTTTAGATTTTCAAAAATAGGAATTTCTGAAAATGATGGAATTTGGCCGCGAGACTTTAACTGCTGCGTTTGCCTCGGAATTCTGGTTAATTTTCATGTTTTGAGTTTCGCGAATGGAGTCCGTATGAAAAATTTACAGACGAAATACGAAAGCGGACAGAAAATAAATAAATTAGAATTTAAATAAATATTATATCACATATGAACAGCCGACCTGGGCGTCTGATTGCCTAGGCGGTCGACCTATTGGGCGATCAGATGCCCAGTGACGGCTGGGTCATATAGAGTTTGGTTTATAATATTATAAAAACGAATGGACGAATTTAACTTAAAACTAATCCGTCGGTTCTAGGCCATTTCCACCCCATAAAGGGGTAGAGCCCCATTCTCTTCCATTCAAATCTATAGAGACAGCGGAGCTCTACCATTTTTCTTCCTCATCTAACATAATTTCTAAATAAAATATATTCACACATATACCAAACCAAATCAAATTCATATGGAATTGGGAAGATTAATAGATTCATTGGAAGAGGATGCTCAACGATAGATTTCTTCGCTCTCTTCCCTTTTTCTTATATTTCTACAGATCTAGAAATTTCCCCTTTCAAGATAAATTGTAGATTTATAAGGATTTGAGTATTGTAAGCCTAAAAAGGGTTCAAAACTCAGAAATTCGAAGTTATAAACTGAGTGAGAAATATACTAATACAGATATAATGAATTATCTCTTTCGTTTGAATCTAATCTATGTTTTATGCCTATCAGATCTGCTTATTTAAATAATTGTAAATTGTGGCAACCATCAGATTTGATCATGAATATGTTTAAAATTGGCAAATGATAAGTCGTGATTATGTATAACATGAATTATAGGATTTTTATATATTTTTCCCACATGTTCCTACAGTTATGTCATAAAATATGTTGTACATGTTACATAAAACTGTGGATCTAGAAATCAGTCCCATTAAACATAAATTTGTTGTAGTTATGTTCCAGATCTTTAGTTCAGTGCTGAAATATGGAATATGTAAATTTGGGTAAAAAGATGAATGTAATAAACCGAAAATCTGGGTTAGTTTAAAATTTTTATTTTGGCAATTTTAGCGAATTTTGAACATTTAAAATAGATTATTTTAAATAATATCGACGAGGAATTTATTTTGAATATAATTCGACGTATATATTATATACGTCGTCGTTAGAATATAAATAATTATATATAATTATAATAGAATTGAAAATGGCGCGGTAGTTCGATAATTCGATTTCAAACTTCAATTGAATGTACCGGGTACAAAACAATCCGGATTTTAGTGAAACCAAAAATAATGGAATCTAATTGATAATATCTTTCCAACGAATCCGACCAATCGAAATTTCATAGCGGGAATCAAAAGACATGTCCAGTTGAAAATTCTGAATAGTCGCTATGGAATTCAGGCCCTTAAAAATGGACATTTTGCAAATGACCTCGGATTTCGACGAAACCAATTTTGTTGGGTTCGTGGTGTCAAGTTATTGTTAGATTCCAAATTTCATAATTTTTCGATTCAATATGTGAGCGTGGCAAAGGAAAACGCGTTTGACCAGTTTTAGTTGATTTTAATCGACTGGAAAATGGCCATTTTTCAAACGGTCTCAGAATTCGACGAAACTAGTTTTGTTAGGACCGTATCGTCAATACGAAGTTAGAAAATATTTTTCTGGGATTTATAGAGTTAGTAGGTGACCCCGGTAATTTGAAATGTACGTTTAAAATTCAATATAGCGATTTAACGGTAAATTCAACGGAAACTGATTGTAACGATCGAATCAGCTTGCGATACATATCCCATTGTGTTCGGAATGGGGGTAATACGCTGGGGACGACAGTCGTTGGGCCTGGTTTGGTGTTCGAATTAAAAGACAACCTTTATGGATTGAAAAATTAAAAATAAATAAAATAATATAAACATTTACAAAACCCCCCTTCCTTCTTTCTCTTCCCCGATTCAGTGGAAAAAAAAAATGAAACCGTCGATGACGGAAACCGACCGCCGCCACCCGCCTCATCACCGCGGCCACCTCTCCACCTCCAAGCCCTCGCCCTCCTTCCCCCTCAGCTAATCGAAGCCCCTCCTCCATCGAAGAACCCACGGACCGTCGCCCCCAAAACCCCCGAAACCCTAACCTCGAGCGCACATCCTCCCACCGCCGCCGCGTCCCAGCAGACCGCCACCCTCCGTCTCCGTTCGTAGCAGCGACCCCCCCCTTCAAACTCGGAAAAAGGTGAATTTTTAATGTTTTATTCTAATTTAAAAACTGATTTCAGTTATATATAAAAACTGATTTTATTTTATGTTATAAAGCAATGATTTTTATTTAGAAATCTTTAAATTAGATAAGGTAAAATCTTTAAATTTGAAAAGGTTTTATCTTTATATTTGTAAAGATAAAATCTTTATATGAGAAAAGGAGAAATCTATATTTTTGAAAAGGCGAAATTTTTATGATGAAAGTAGCGTTATAAAAATATGGTTAATATAATGAAAACATCGAAGTAAAAATTCGATTTTTATATATTGAATAGCAAAGTAAAAATTCGATTTTTATATATTGAACATCGAAGTAAAAATTCAATTTTTATATATTGAATAGCAAAGTAAAAATTCGATTTTTATATATTGAATAGCAAAGTAAAAATTCGATTTTTATATATATTGAATAACGAAGTAAAAATTCGATTTTTATATATTGAATAGCGAAGTAAAAATTCGATTTTTACATATGTAGTGGCTACGGGCGACTAAAGTGAAGAAGGGCGAGAACGACGAAGATTTCTACTTTTGAAGTATCGTGAAGATGGATTAGCTATCGGTGAGAATTTCTCACTCTTCAATTTCTTTTTCTAGATATATTATAATATATACTAGGATGCAGACGGTGTTTAGTAGCACCCGACACAATCGTCCACAGACCATGGACTTGTTTGTTTGATTGCAAAAATTAGTTAGATTATTTGATTGAAATTTGACTGTTGGGTGAATTGAAATTGATTTGATTGATGTGTGAATGGCGTGGGCCTTCACTAGACCGGGGATAAGGCTAGGCCTCGTCCCGTTTCTAGTATCGTGCCGTTATGCCGCCGAAATTTTCTAAAATAAGTTAGAAAAATAAAAATATCATCTTTATTTTGTACAGGAATTGAATAGAAATTCATATGTTAAAATAAAATATTTTATCGTTAAAAATATAATTTTTAACGTGAAAGTGAATAAATAGATATTTATAGACAAATCGACCGATTTGTTTATATACACTGATTTGACTGATATTGATTGGGTCGATAAATTTTACACATCGCCCAACTGCACAAATAAAATATGTGTTTGATTGTTTGAAACCCCACACGGGTGTTGGGATGAAATTTGAAGTTCACTCATCCTGATTGATTAAATATGTCGATTGATTGATTGACAGGCTGTTATAAGCGATAGATATCTATATTTGATGCTTATACAGTGTAGTGCACTTTGGTTGATGGTTGATTATTTTTCAATGCTATTATGTACATGTGTTGGATGGAATCCATATAATTAACTTTATATGGTAATTGATTGGGCCTCATTCCAATTTGAAAAATAAAGAATAATATAAAATAAAGGTTCATGTGTTGATAGTACTCATCCGTTGAGATTAGTCATGTGTTGAACAAAATATTTTAATAATAAAATTTGCATCTTTATCAATATAAAATAAAGGTTCATGTGTTGACAGTACTCATCCGTTGAGATTAGTCATGTGTTGAACGAATTATATTTGAAATAGAAATATTTGAAATAGAATATTTGAAAATAGGAATATATGAAGCCGTGTTGATTAGAGTGACGCCATTTTGACGTGAACGATATTTATATCGATTTTATTCATTTTGAAATGAATTGAATATAAAACGATTTCGAAATGAATAGAATATAAAACGATTTCGAAATGAATAGAATATAAAACGATTTCGACATGAATAGAATATAAAACGATTTCGAAATGAATTGAATATAAAACCAATTCGAATTTAATTGAAAACGAATTCGAATTGAATTTAAAACGAAGTGAAATGAATTCAAATTGAATTGAAACTTGAGTTGAATAGAAACGAATTTTAAACCGAACTTATAAGGAAAGATTCAACTTTGATTTGAATTTGAAATGGAAGTTGAAAATGTTTTTGAAACGAATTCAAAACTATTTATAAAATTTGTTTTAAATAGAAATCGACGAAATATATATTATATATATAATATAATGGCCTGAATAGAACGCGCCGCGCCGCGGCAGTTCGTGAATTTCGACCATTTATTTCAAACGGACATTACGGGAGATCCGACCGTCGGATTCTCCTAAAACCGGAACCGTTGGGTTCGTATCGAAAAGAGCTTTCTAATGGATATTAGAAATTTGAAATCTAACGGTTGGATTTGGAGTTACGTCCAAATCAAATTTGAAAAAGGTCACTGTAAGTGCAGTTCGATGGCCGTTGTTGGAAATCGACTGTACGGGCCTTGTTTAAATTATTTAAAATATCAATAAATTGTGTAAAATCATAAGAAATGATTTAGAAAGGATTGGGATGAAAACTCCATATTTGAAAAGATAAAAATAGATTTTTATCGAAATGAACTAGTTTTGAACTAGAATTATAATTCTATTTATTTTTAATAAATAAATTGAATTTGAAAAGGGTTTTAAAAATAACCAGAACTTCCAATGATTGCATTGGAATGGATTTGAATCGAAATTGTCTTCGGAATATTTCGATGTTGGAATTCGTGATTATACAGATGTTGTTATGGAAATTTGAAAGATATATATTTATATCGTTATTTCCAATACGACATTTGTTAATCGTAGAATTTGATATTGAATATAAGCCGATATATTTTCTATTCAGAGCCTTGTATTGAATATCAAATGTGATTTGGGTTTGTCGTGAATGGTGTCTTCACTAACACTGTTCTTGAACCCAGTTGAGAAAAGATTAAATCTTTTTATTTAGATTTAATGAAGTGTACCAATTAAATAATATTTAATTGGAATTGAATTGATATTGATTTTTGGGTTTATCGTGGACAGTGTTTTAAATAACACTCGTTCTTTAACCCGATAATTAATGGAATGTGACTTTGGGTTTATCGTGAACCGTGTTTTAAATGACACGGATTCTTTAACCCAGTTAACGATTAAAACTAGGTGGAGTTTTAATGAATCTTTAATTAGATTGAAATGATCGAGAATGGAGTATCACCAGTTTTGCTCCAGGCGATAGTTAAATCTTTAATTAGATTTGAACATGAAATGGTAATTGAATTTACCGATAACACTGTGGTGTTAGATATGAAGTACTACCAGTTTTACTTCATGGGATGAATAGGTTGGGATTGGGAAATTAAAACAAATGATTACTTCGGTAAGGTTCGTTAATTCCGACTAGTTGAATCAAAATTCAAAAGAAGATTAAAGAATAAATTCAAGGAATTTATCTTGGATAAAATTAATGGGAACCTTTCCCCTGTGAATGTGAAATTTAGAAACTAACTGTCGGTTAGCCAAGCAGAATGGTTTTCTGGATATTGATCTGATGTTGGTTTCGGCCTTCGGGGTTAATATTTGGGGAATTATTCTCTTGATTAATTTACTGTTAGTGACTGATGAATTGGAATGAGGCGTATGTTGTGTTTGTGTAACACTTATTTAAAATATACGCGAGTTATTCGGAAAGACCGGGTTTATCCCATTCTGAATAACTGATGCGACGATAAGTCGAAGATGAAGACGATGGTCGAAGACCGGAGGTCTTCACGTCATTTGGGTAATTACTGATGATCTTGATTGGGCTGTACACCCAAGAAGATGGAAACAGTTGGTGATCGTCCAGACGTACTTGGAGATCGATGGATATGCGGGGTACTAGGTGCCTCCGGTTTCGTTCAGACCCAGAACGGACTTGCAAATGGACTGTGTGTCTGACATTGGATTTTAGTCCGTGTGATTGATCTCTATTAAATATATATCTGTTTGGCGGCGGAGAATTTATTCTCTTGCTTAACGCCCTTCTCTGAGACGTACGAGCTCAGGGGTTATATATTGATGGATATCAAACGCATTGAGTGAATTGCCTGTGTGGCATGCCTAAGTGGCAATTGATCGAGGCTTCTGTTGAAAAGCAAAGTCTTGTGGTGATGATCAAAGCACGGACTTTGTGGCGTAGCTTTGTGTAACGTTTACTTCGCGAGTCTCGCACCCCAGTTGTGAACCAAAAACGGGAGAGGACCTCAGGGAGGGCATGCGTTTCCTTCTAGCTAGGGTGGTGTCAGTGACCTACCAGCCCTGACATTTATATACTTTTCACCTGTGTGGTTGTTGCTGTTGCGAGGCGCCTCGGTTAGATCGGACGATCCGGGTCCGATGGAGCCATTCGTTGGCTCATTTACGCCCCAAAGGGCGGGGAAACGTAGTGTTCAGGCATAATAATCCACATCGGTGGACCGGCCCTGTCGCTCCAAGGCTTGCCTGCGCGCTTGCCTGAGACATGGGCTAGATTGTCTCGAATCGGTAGAGGACGATCCCTAGCCTCGGTTCATAGACGGAAATCCAATTTCCAAATACGTGACATTTGCGGTTTTATTTGTAAACCTATATATGGCGACATGATATATGGTACCCATGCCGCCTATGATTGATACTTATGATTTGAAGTTGTTTTATACACTATACACTGATAATAGTATCAAATGATTTGTTTTTAAACGTATCAAGCATTCTTTGGCTGTTATAAGGGAAAACCCTATCCCCCGGCTTGCGTTGCATTGTGTGATAGGACCTGGGTCTTATAACAGCTTCATTTTTCCTCATTTAGCATTGCGCTGTTTGTTTTGTGCACTGGTATTCTTGGGAGGAAACCCGTTCCGTGTTATACGGCGTGGTCCCTTGATTTACCTAAATTTAAAAAAATAAAGATTAATAACTGTTTTAGTTCTCACACCAGTCACATGACAGACCTGGAGTTTATTGTTTTAACCTAAACTCTCGGTGCCCCTATTTTGACACGGGCAGCTAGCAGTTTTGGTTTTTGCAGATTTATATTCACAGGATCCTGGTTTACAGCTGGAACGATATCCGGAAAGCTTTGTATCCGTATATCTCTTCTAGTTGTTTATTGTATAATTTTCCGCTGCAATGTATTTAAATGTAATTTAAAATCTCTGATGTTTCTGTGTAATATTCATTTATACTCTGTATATTCTTGTAATCTGATGTATTGTTGCAATATACAATAAAATGTTCTTTTGTATGCGTTCTATTTTGTCATGTTCTCAAACGATGGGCGTTTCGAACGGTCTGGGTCGGTTTAGCGACTGGTTCGGACCGAGCGGAATTCCCGTTCGTCACACGTGGTATCAGAGCTTTGGTTTACAAAGCTCAGAGAACAAGGCACATTAGAACCATACGAAAGAATTCATCAGAAACTGTATTAGTAACATCCAATGAGAATGACTCGTTAGAGATAGGATCAGTAGTATCCTAGAACGAGTGTGAAGAGTATATTTTAAAAAAAAAACGAAAACAAATTTTGTTTTGAAAAATCTAAATCAACTATTCGTATTTGATTATTTATTTGTATTGATTAGGACAGTCCAGTATATAGAGATTTCGCATATACGTCTTGCAAACGTGTGTTCGAAATTTTAATATATTGGATAGATATAGAATCACACTCTAGTCGCCCGGAGATGATTCTGATGATGAGGCCTCATCATCAGTGTTTATATTCGAGTGACGAAAGTGAGATTTCTATATATTTCCTATTGACTGGTGTGAGAACCAAAATTAGATAGGGCTTATTGTTGTGATTTGGCATCAAAAATGAGATTTTTGACTATATATCAAAATTATGAATTTGAAACGTTAATCCACTAATTGATTGATGTTTGTGTTGTTTGTTTAGTTGTTTGATAATTTCGAACCATTACGCCTAATTGTATCAAATATTGAATAGTATTGAAATTTAGTCGCATTTGCTTGCATATACATATACTTACATTGAACAAGTCATAGCAAGGAGGCTAGAGCCGGAGAATAAAATTTGTTTGCCCGACAAATAGGTACATGTCTACTACATAATTTACTGTTTTGTTTGGGTGATGATGATTTTATGAGCCTATTGGCTAGCCGCTTGGCTTTTTCTTTTTCTTTTTGAGATTAGAAGGACCGGGGAAGCTATTTGAAATTCCCCGATGCTCCCGGTGCAGAGGAGGTTATGGCGAAATTTTTCAAAAATTTAGGGTGTTAGCCAAATTTTTGAAATTTTGAAAATTCTCAGAAACTAAAGAGTTGGAGAATGGAAGCCAGATCGAACGTAGAGTTGATTGATCAAACCACTTTCGACTTTGTTCCTTTTCGGGGACGAAAAGTTTTAAGTGGGGGAGATTGTAATAACCCGAAAATCTGGGCTAGTTTAAAATTTTTATTTTGGCAATTTTAGCGAATTTTGAACATTTAAAATAGATTATTTTAAATAATATCGACGAGAAATTTATTTTGAATATAATTCGACGTATATATTATATACGTCGTCGTTAGAATATAAATAATTATATATAATTATAATAGAATTGAAAATGGCGCGGTAGTTCGATAATTCGATTTCAAACTTTAATTGAATGTACCGGGTGCAAAACAATCCGGATTTTAGTGAAACCAAAAATAATGGAATCTTATTGATAATATCTTTCCAACGAATCCGACCAATCGAAATTTCATAGCGGGAATCAAAAGACATGTCCAGTTGAAAATTCGGAATAGTCGCTATGGAATTCAGGCCCTTAAAAATGGACATTTTGCAAATGACCTCGGATTTCGACGAAACCAGTTTTGTTGGGTCCGTGGTGTCAAGTTATTGTTAGATTCCAAATTTCATAATTTTTCGATTCAATATGTGAGCGTGGCAAAGGAAAACGCGTTTGACTAGTTTCAGTTGATTTTAATCGACTGGAAAATGGCCATTTTTCAAACGGTCTCAGAATTCGACGAAACTAGTTTTGTTTGGACCGTATCGTCAATACGAAGTTAGAAAATATTTTTCTGGGATTTATAGAGTTAGTAGGTGACCTCGGTAATTTGAAATGTACGTTTAAAATTCAATATAGCGATTTAAAGGTAAATTCAACGAAAACTGATTGTAACGATCGAATCAGCTTGCGATACATATCCCATAGTGTTCGGAATGGGGGTAATACGCTGGGGACGACAGTCGTTGGGCCTGGTTTGGTGTTCGAATTAAAAGACAACCTTTAGGGATTGAAAAATTAAAAATAAATAAAATAATATAAACATTTACAAAACCCCCCTTCCTTCTTTCTCTTCCCCGATTCAGTGCAAAAAAAAAAAAAAAACGAAACCGTCGATGACGGAAACCGACCGCCGCCGCCCTCCTCATCACCGCGGCCACCTCTCCACCTCCAAGCCCTCGCCCTCCTTCCCCCTCAGCCAATCGAAGCCCCTCCTCCATCGAAGAACCCACGGACCTTCGCCCCCAAAACCCCCAAAACCCTAACCTCGAGCGCACCTCCTCCCACCGCCGCCGCGTCCCAGCAGACCGCCACCCTCCTTCTCCGTTCGTAGCAGCGACCCCCCCCTTCTAACTCGGAAAAAGGTGAATTTTTAATGTTTTATTCTAATTTAAAAACTGATTTCAGTTATATATAAAAACTGATTTTATTTTATGTTATAAAGCAATGATTTTTATATAGAAATCTTTAAATTAGATAAGGTAAAATCTTTAAATTTGAAAAGGTTTGATCTTTATATTTGTAAAGATAAAATCTTTATATGAGAAAAGGCGAAATCTATATTTTTGAAAAGGCGAAATTTTTATGATGAAAGTAGCGTTATAAAAATATGGTTAATATAATGAAAACATCGAAGTAAAAATTCGATTTTTATACATTGAATAGCAAAGTAAAAATTCGATTTTTATATATTGAACATCGAAGTAAAAATTCGATTTTTATATATTGAATAGCAAAGTAAAAATTCGATTTTTATATATTGAATAACAAAGTAAAAATTCTATTTTTATATATATTGAATAACGAAGTAAAAATTCGATTTTTATATATTGAATAGCGAAGTAAAAGTTTGATTTTTACATATGTAGTGGCTACGGGCGACTAAAGTGAAGAAGGGCGAGAACGACGAAGATTTCTACTTTTGAAGTATCGTGAAGATGGATTAGCTATCGGTGAGAATTTCTCACTCTTCAATTTCTTTTTCTAGATATATTATAATATATACTAGGATCCAGACGGCGTTTAGTAGCACCCGACACAATCGTCCACAGACCATGGACTAGTTTTTTTGTTTGCAAAAATTAGTTAGATTATTTGATTGAAATTTGACTGTTGGGTGAATTGAAATTGATTTGATTGATGTGTGAATGGCGTGGGCCTTCACTAGACCGGGGATAAGGCTAGGCCTCGTCCCGTTTCTAGTATCGTGCCGTTATGCCGCCGAAATTTTCTAAAATAAGTTAGAAAAATAAAAATATCATCTTTATTTTGTACAGGAATTGAATAGAAATTCATATGTTAAAATAAAATATTTTATCGTTAAAAATATAATTTTTAACGTGAAAGTGAATAAATAGATATTTATAGACAAATCGACCGATTTGTTTATATACACTGATTTGACTGATATTGATTGGGTCGATAAATTTTACACATCACCCAACTGCACAAATAAAATATGTGTTTGATTGTTTGAAACCCCACACGGGTGTTGGGATGAAATTTGAAGTTCACTCATCCTGATTGATTAAATATGTCGATCGATTGATTGACAGGCTGTTATAAGCGATAGATATCTATATTTGATGTTTATACAGTGTAGTGCACTTTGGTTGATGGTTGATTATTTTTCAATGCTATTATGTACATGTGTTGGATGGAATCCATATAATTAACTTTATATGGTAATTGATTGGGCCTCATTCCAATTTGAAAAATAAAGAATAATATAAAATAAAGGTTCATGTGTTGACAGTACTCATCCGTTGAGATTAGTCATGTGTTGAACGAAATATTTTAATAATAAAATTTGCATCTTTATCAATATAAAATAAAGGTTCATGTGTTGACAGTACTCATCCGTTGAGATTAGTCATGTGTTGAACGAATTATATTTGAAATAGAAATATTTGAAATAGAATATTTGAAAATAGGAATATATGAAGCCGTGTTGATTAGAGTAACGCCATTTTGACGTGAACGATATTTATATCGATTTTATTCATTTTGAAATGAATTGAATATAAAACGATTTCGAAATGAATAGAATATAAAACGATTTCGAAATGAATAGAATATAAAACGATTTCGAAATGAATAGAATATAAAACGATTTCGAAATGAATAGAATATAAAACGATTTCGAAATGAATTGAATATAAAACCAATTCGAATTGAATTGAAAAAGAATTCGAATTGAATTTAAAACGAAGTGAAATGAATTCAAATTGAATTGAAACTTGAGTTGAATAGAAATGAATTTTAAACCGAACTTATAAGGAAAGATTCAACTTTGATTTGAATTTGAAATGGAAGTTGAAAATGTTTTTGAAACGAATTCAAAACTATTTATAAAATTTGTTTTAAATAGAAATCGACGAAATATATATTATATATATAATATAATGGCCTGAATAGAACGCGCCGCGCCGCGGCAGTTCGTGAATTTCGACCATTTATTTCAAACGGACATTACGGGAGATCCGGCCGTCGGATTCTCCTAAAACGGGAACCGTTGGGTTCGTATCGAAAAGAGCTTTCTAACTGATATTAGAAATTTGAAATCTAACGGTTGGATTTGGAGTTACGTCCAAATCAAATTTGAAAAAGGTCGCTGTAAGTGCAGTTCGATGGCCGTTGTTGGAAATCGACTGTACGGGCCTTGTTTAAATTATTTAAAATATCAATAAATTGTGTAAAATCATAAGAAATGATTTAGAAAGGATTGGGATGAAAACTCCATATTTGAAAAGATAAAAATAGATTTTTATCGAAATGAACTAGTTTTGAACTAGAATTATAATTCTATTTATTTTTAATAAATAAATTGAATTTGAAAAGGGTTTTAAAAATAACCAGAACTTCCAATGATTGCATTGGAATGGATTTGAATCGAAATTGTCTTCGGAATATTTCGATGTTGGAATTCGTGATTATACAGATGTTATTATGGAAATTTGAAAGATATATATTTATATCGTTATTTCCAATACGACATTTGTTAATCGTAGAATTTGATATTGAATATAAGCCGATATATTTTCTATTCAGAGCCTTGTATTGAATATCAAATGTGATTTGGGTTTGTCGTGAATGGTGTCTTCACTAACACTGTTCTTGAACCCAGTTGAGAAAAGATTAAATCTTTTTATTTAGATTTAATGAAGTGTACCAATTAAATAATATTTAATTGGAATTGAATTGATATTGATTTTTGGGTTTATCGTGGACAGTGTTTTAAATAACACTCGTTCTTTAACCCGATAATTAATGGAATGTGACTTTGGGTTTATCGTGAACCGTGTTTTAAATGACACGGATTCTTTAACCCAGTTAACGATTAAAACTAAGTGGAGTTTTAATGAATCTTTAATTAGATTGAAATGATTGAGAATGGAGTATCACCAGTTTTGCTCCAGGCGATAGTTAAATCTTTAATTAGATTTGAACGTGAAATGGTAATTGAATTTACCGATAACATCGTGGTGTTAGATATGAAGTACTACCAGTTTTACTTCATGGGATGAATAGGTTGGGATTGGGAAATTAAAACAAATGATTACTTCGGTAAGGTTCGTTAATCCCGACTAGTTGAATCAAAATTCAAAAGAAGATTAAAGAATAAATTCAAGGAATTTATCTTGGATAAAATTAATGGGAACCTTTCCCCTGTGAATGTGAAATTTAGAAACTAACTGTCGGTTAGCCAAGCAGAATGGTTTTCTGGATATTGATCTGATGTTGGTTTCGGCCTTCGGGGTTAATATTTGGGGAATTATTCTCTTGATTAATTTACTGTTAGTGACTGATGAATTGGAATGAGGCGTATGTTGTGTTTGTGTAACACTTATTTAAAATATACGCGAGTTATTCGGAAAGACCGGGTTTATCCCATTCTGAATAACTGATGCGACGATAAGTCGAAGATGAAGACGATGGTCGAAGACCGGAGGTCTTCACGTCATTTGGGTAATTACTGATGATCTTGATTGGGCTGTACACCCAAGAAGATGGAAACAGTTGGTGATCGTCCAGACGTACTTGGAGATCGATGGATATGCGGGGTACTAGGTGCCTCCGGTTTCGTTCAGACTCAGAACGGACTTGCAAATGGACTGTGTGTCTGACATTGGATTTTAGTCCGTGTGATTGATCTCTATTAAATATATATATCTGTTTGGCGGCGGAGAATTTATTCTCTTGCTTAACGCCCTTCTCTGAGACGTACGAGCTCAGGGGTTATATATTGATGGATATCAAACGCATGGAGTGAATTGCCTGTGTGGCATGCCTAAGTGGCAATTGATCGAGGCTTCTGTTGAAAAGCAAAGTCTTGTGGTGATGATCAAAGCATGGCCTTCGTGGCGTAGCTTTGTGTAACGTTTACTTCGCGAGTCTCGCACCCCGGTTGTGAACCAAAAATGGGAGAGGACCTCAGGGAGGGCATGCGTTTCCTTCTAGCTAGGGTGGTGTCAGTGACCTACCAGCCCTGACATTTATATACTTTTCACCTGTGTGGTTGTTGCTGTTGCGAGGCGCCTCGGTTAGATCGGACGATCCGGGTCCGATGGAGCCATTCGTTGGCTCATTTACGCCCCAAAGGGCGGGGAAACGTAGTGTTCAGGCATAATAATCTACATCGGTGGACCGGCCCTGTCGCTCCAAGGCTTGCCTGCGCGCTTGCCTGAGACATGGGCTAGATTGTCTCGAATCGGTAGAGGATGATCCCTAGCCTCGGTTCATAGACGGAAATCCAATTTCCAAATACGTGACATTTGCGGTTTTATTTGTAAACCTATATATGGCGACATGGTATATGGTACCCATGCCGCCTATGATTGATACTTATGATTTGAAGTTGTTTTATACACTATACACTGATAATAGTATCAAATGATTTGTTTTTAAACGTATCAAGCATTCTTTGGCTGTTATAAGGGAAAACCCTATCCCCCGGCTTGCGTTGCATTGTGTGATAGGACCTGGGTCTTATAACAGCTTCATTTTTCCTCATTTAGCATTGCGCTGTTTGTTTTGTGCACTGGTATTCTTGGGAGGAAACCCGTTCCGTGTTATACGGCGTGGTCCCTTGATTTACCTAACTTTAAAAAAATAAAGATTAATAACTGTTTTAGTTCTCACACCAGTCACATGACTGACCTGGAGTTTATTGTTTTAACCTAAACTCTGGGTGCCCCTATTTTGACACGGGCAGCTAGCAGTTTTGGTTTTTGCAGATTTATATTCATAGGATCCTGGTTTACAGCTGGAACGATATCCGGAAAGCTTTGTATCCGTATATCTCTTCTAGTTGTTTATTGTATTATTTTCCGCTGCGATGTATTTAAATGTAATTTAAAATCTCTGATGTTTCTGTGTAATATTCATTTATACTCTGTATATTCTTGTAATCTGATGTATTGTTGCAATATACAATAAAATGTTCTTTTGTATGCGTTCTATTTTGTCATGTTCTCAAACGATAGGGCGTTTCGAACGGTCTGGGTCGGTTTAGCGACTGGTTCGGACCGAGCGGAATTCCCGTTCGTCACACGTGGTATCAGAGCTTTGGTTTACAAAGCTCAGAGAACAAGGCACATTAGAACCATACGAAAGAATTCATCAGAAACTGGATTAGTAACATCCAATGAGAATGACTCGTTAGAGATAGGATCAGTAGTATCCTAGAACGAGTGTGAAGAGTATATTTTAAAAAAAAAATGAAAACAAATTTTGTTTTGAAAAATCTAAATCAACTATTCGTATTTGATTATTTATTTGTATTGATTAGGACAGTCCAGTATATAGAGATTTCGCATATACGTCTTGCAAACGTGTGTTCGAAATTTTAATATATTGGATAGATATAGAATCACACTCTAGTCGCCCGGAGATGATTCTGATGATGAGGCCTCATCATCAGTGTTTATATTCGAGTGACGAAAGTGAGATTTCTATATATTTCCTATTGACTGGTGTGAGAACCAAAATTAGATAGGGCTTATTGTTGTGATTTGGCATCAAAAATGAGATTTTTGACTATATATCAAAATTATGAATTTGAAACGTTAATCCACTAATTGATTGATGTTTGTGTTGTTTGTTTAGTTGTTTGATAATTTCGAACCATTACGCCTAATTGTATCAAATATTGAATAGTATTGAAAATTAGTCGCATTTGCTTGCATATACATATACTTACATTGAACAGGTCATAGCAAGGAGGCTAGAGCCGGAGAATGAAATTTGTTTGCCCGACAAATAGGTACATGTCTACTACATAATTTACTGTTTTGTTTGGGTGATGATGATTTTATGAGCCTATTGGCTAGCCGCTTGGCCTTTTCTTTTTCTTTTTGAGATTAGAAGGACCGGGGAAGCTATTTGAAATTCTCCGATGCTCCCGGTGCAGGGGAGGTTATGGCGAAATTTTTCAAAAATTTAGGGTGTTAGCCAAATTTTTGAAATTTTGAAAATTCTCAGAAACTAAAGAGTTGGGGAATGGAAGCCAAATCGAACGTAGAGTTGATTGATCAAACCACTTTCGACTTTGTTCCTTTTCGGGGACGAAAAGTTTTAAGTGGGGGAGATTGTAATAACCCGAAAATCTGGGCTAGTTTAAAATTTTTATTTTGGCAATTTTAGCGAATTTTGAACATTTAAAATAGATTATTTTAAATAATACCGACGAGAAATTTATTTTGAATATAATTCGACGTATATATTATATACGTCGTCGTTAGAATATAAATAATTATATATAATTATAATAGAATTGAAAATGGCGCGGTAGTTCGATAATTCGATTTCAAACTTCAATTGAATGTACCGGGTGCAAAACAATCCGGATTTTAGTGAAACCAAAAATAATGGAATCTAATTGATAATATCTTTCCAACGAATCCGACCAATCGAAATTTCATAGCGGGAATCAAAAGACATGTCCAGTTGAAAATTCTGAATAGTCGCTATGGAATTCAGGCCCTTAAAAATGGACATTTTGCAAATGACCTCGGATTTTGACGAAACTAGTTTTGTTGGGTCCGTGGTGTCAAGTTATTGTTAGATTCCAAATTTCATAATTTTTCGATTCAATATGTGAGCGTGGCAAAGGAAAACGCGTTTGACCAGTTTCAGTTGATTTTAATCGACTGGAAAATGGCCATTTTTCAAACGGTCTCAGAATTCGACGAAACTAGTTTTGTTAGGACCGTATAGTCAATACGAAGTTAGAAAATATTTTTCTGGGATTTATAGAGTTAGTAGGTGACCCCGGTAATTTGAAATGTACGTTTAAAATTCAATATAGCGATTTAAAGGTAAATTCAACGGAAACTGATTGTAACGATCGAATCAGCTTGCGATACATATCCCATTGTGTTCGGAATGGGGGTAATACGCTGGGGACGACAGTCGTTGGGCCTGGTTTGGTGTTCGAATTAAAAGACAACCTTTATGGATTGAAAAATTAAAAATAAATAAAATAATATAAACATTTACAAAACCCCCCCTTCCTTCTTTCTCTTCCCCGATTCAGTGGAAAAAAAAAACGAAACCGTCGATGACGGAAACCGACCGCCGCCACCCTCCTCATCACCGCGCCACCTCTCCACCTCCAAGCCCTCCTTCCGCCTCAGCCAATCGAAGCCCCTCCTCCATCGAAGAACCCACGGACCGTCGCCCCCAAAACCCCCGAAACCCTAACCTCGAGCGCACCTCCTCCCACCGCCGCCGCGTCCCAGCAGACCGCCACCCTCCGTCTCCGTTCGTAGCAGCGACCCCCCTTCTAACTCGGAAAAAGGTGAATTTTTAATGTTTTATTCTAATTTAAAAACTGATTTCAGTTATATATAAAAACTGATTTTATTTTATGTTATAAAGCAATGATTTTTATTTAGAAATCTTTAAATTAGATAAGGTAAAATCTTTAAATTTGAAAAGGTTTGATCTTTATATTTGTAAAGATAAAATCTTTATATGAGAAAAGGCGAAATCTATATTTTTGAAAAGGGGAAATTATTATGATGAAAGTAGCGTTATAAAAATATGGTTAATATAATGAAAACATCGAAGTAAAAATTCAATTTTTATATATTGAATAGCAAAGTAAAAATTCGATTTTTATATATTGAACATCGAAGTAAAAATTCGATTTTTATATATTGAATAGCAAAGTAAAAATTCGATTTTTATATATTGAATAGCAAAGTAAAAATTCGATTTTTATATATATTGTATAACGAAGTAAAAATTCGATTTTTATATATTGAATAGCGAAGTAAAAATTCGATTTTTACATATGTAGTGGCTACGGGCGACTAAAGTGAAGAAGGGCGAGAACGACGAAGATTTCTACTTTTGAAGTATCGTAAAGATGGATTAGCTATCGGTGAGAATTTCTCACTCTTCAATTTCTTTTTCTAGATATATTATAATATATACTAGGATGCAGACGGTGTTTAGTAGCACCCGACACAATCGCCCACAGACCATGGACTTGTTTGTTTGATTGCAAAAATTAGTTAGATTATTTGATTGAAATTTGACTGTTGGGTGAATTGAAATTGATTTGATTGATGTGTGAATGGCGTGGGCCTTCACTAGACCGGGGATAAGGCTAGGCCTCGTCCCGTTTCTAGTATCGTGCCGTTATGCCGCCGAAATTTTCTGAAATAAGTTAGAAAAATAAAAATATCATCTTTATTTTGTACAGGAATTGAATAGAAATTCATATGTTAAAATAAAATATTTTATCGTTAAAAATATAATTTTTAACGTGAAAGTGAATAAATAGATATTTATAGACAAATCGACCGATTTGTTTATATACACTGATTTGACTGATATTGATTGGGTCGATAAATTTTACACATCGCCCAACTGCACAAATAAAATATGTGTTTGATTGTTTGAAACCCCACACGGGTGTTGGGATGAAATTTGAAGTTCACTCATCCTGATTGATTAAATATGTCGATCGATTGATTGACAGGCTGTTATAAGCGATAGATATCTATATTTGATGCTTATACAGTGTAGTGCACTTTGGTTGATGGTTGATTATTTTTCAATGCTATTATGTACATGTGTTGGATGGAATCCATATAATTAACTTTATATGGTAATTGATTGGGCCTCATTCACATTTGAAAAATAAAGAATAATATAAAATAAAGGTTCATGTGTTGACAGTACTCATCCGTTGAGATTAGTCATGTGTTGAACGAAATATTTTAATAATAAAATTTGCATCTTTATCAATATAAAATAAAGGTTCATGTGTTGACAGTACTCATCCGTTAAGATTAGTCATGTGTTGAACGAATTATATTTGAGATAGAAATATTTGAAATAGAATATTTGAAAATAGGAATATATGAAGCCGTGTTGATTAGAGTGACGCCATTTTGACGTGAACGATATTTATATCGATTTTATTCATTTTGAAATGAATTGAATATAAAACGATTTCGTAATGAATAGAATATAAAACGATTTCGAAATGAATAGAATATAAAACGATTTCGAAATGAATAGAATATAAAACGATTTCGAAATGAATAGAATATAAAACGATTTCGAAATGAATTGAATATAAAACCAATTCGAATCGAATTGAAAACGAATTCGAATTGAATTTAAAACGAAGTGAAATGAATTCAAATTGAATTGAAACTTGAGTTGAATAGAAATGAATTTTAAACCGAACTTATAAGGAAAGATTCAACTTTGATTTGAATTTGAAATGGAAGTTGAAAATGTTTTTGAAACGAATTCAAAACTATTTATAAAATTTGTTTTAAATAGAAATCGACGAAATATATATTATATATATAATATAATGGCCTGAATAAACGCGCCGCGCCGCGGCAGTTCGTGAATTTCGACCATTTATTTCAAACGGACATTACGGGAGATCCGACCGTCGGATTCTCCTAAAACCGGAACCGTTGGGTTCATATCGAAAAGAGCTTTCTAACGGATATTAGAAATTTGAAATCTAACGGTTGGATTTGGAGTTACGTCCAAATCAAATTTGAAAAAGGTCGCTGTAAATGCAGTTCGATGGCCGTTGTTGGAAATCGACTGTACGGGCCTTGTTTAAATTATTTAAAATATCAATAAATTGTGTAAAATCATAAGAAATGATTTAGAAAGGATTGGGATGAAAACTCCATATTTGAAAAGATAAAAATAGATTTTTATCGAAATGAACTAGTTTTGAACTAGAATTATAATTCTATTTATTTTTAATAAATAAATTGAATTTGAAAAGGGTTTTAAAAATAACCAGAACTTCCAATGATTGCATTGGAATGGATTTGAATCGAAATTGTCTTCGGAATATTTCGATGTTGGAATTCGTGATTATACAGATGTTGTTATGGAAATTTGAAAGATATATATTTATATCGTTATTTCCAATACGACATTTGTTAATCGTAGAATTTGATATTGAATATAAGCCGATATATTTTCTATTCAGAGCCTTGTATTGAATATCAAATGTGATTTGGGTTTGTCGTGAATGGTGTCTTCACTAACACTATTCTTGAACCCAGTTGAGAAAAGATTAAATCTTTTTATTTAGATTTAATGAAGTGTACCAATTAAATAATATTTAATTGGAATTGAATTGATATTGATTTTTGGGTTTATCGTGGACAGTGTTTTAAATAACACTCGTTCTTTAACCCGATAATTAATTGAATGTGACTTTGGGTTTATCGTGAACCGTGTTTTAAATGACACGGATTCTTTAACCCAGTTAATGATTAAAACTAAGTGGAGTTTTAATGAATCTTTAATTAGATTGAAATGATCGAGAATGGAGTATCACCAGTTTTGCTCCAGGCGATAGTTAAATCTTTAATTAGATTTGAACGTGAAATGGTAATTGAATTTACCGATAACACCGTGGTGTTAGATATGAAGTACTACCAGTTTTACTTCATGGGATGAATAGGTTGGGATTGGGAAATTAAAACAAATGATTACTTCGGTAAGGTTCGTTAATCCCGACTAGTTGAATCAAAATTCAAAAGAAGATTAAAGAATAAATTCAAGGAATTTATCTTGGATAAAATTAATGGGAACCTTTCCCCTGTGAATGTGAAATTTAGAAACTAACTGTCGGTTAGCCAAGCAGAATGGTTTTCTGGATATTGATCTGATGTTGGTTTCGGCCTTCGGGGTTAATATTTGGGGAATTATTCTCTTGATTAATTTACTGTTAGTGACTGATGAATTGGAATGAGGCGTATGTTGTGTTTGTGTAACACTTATTTAAAATATACGCGAGTTATTCGGAAAGACCGGGTTTATCCCATTCTGAATAACTGATGCGACGATAAGTCGAAGATGAAGACGATGGTCGAAGACCGGAGGTCTTCACGTCATTTGGGTAATTACTGATGATCTTGGTTGGGCTGTACACCCAAGAAGATGGAAACAGTTGGTGATCGTCCAGACGTACTTGGAGATCGATGGATATGCGGGGTACTAGGTGCCTCCGGTTTCGTTCAGACCCAGAACGGACTTGCAAATGAACTGTGTGTCTGACATTGGATTTTATTCCGTGTGATTGATCTCTATTAAATATATATCTGTTTGGCGGCGGAGAATTTATTCTCTTGCTTAACGCCCTTCTCTGAGACGTACGAGCTCAGGGGTTATATATTGATGGATATCAAACGCATGGAGTGAATTGCCTGTGTGGCATGCCTAAGTGGCAATTGATCTAGGCTTCTGTTGAAAAGCAAAGTCTTGTGGTGATGATCAAAGCACGGCCTTTGTGGCGTAGTTTTGTGTAACGTTTACTTCGCGAGTCTCGCACCCCGGTTGTGAACCAAAAACGGGAGAGGACCTCAGGGAGGGCATGCGTTTCCTTCTAGCTAGGGTGGTGTCAGTGACCTACCAGCCCTGACATTTATATACTTTTCACCTGTGTGGTTGTTGTTGTTGCGAGGCGCCTCGGTTAGATCGGACGATCCGGGTCCGATGGAGCCATTCGTTGGCTCATTTACGCCCCAAAGGGCGGGGAAACGTAGTGTTCAGGCATAATAATCCACATCGGTGGACCGGCCCTGTCGCTCCAAGGCTTGCCTGCGCGCTTGCCTGAGACATGGGCTAGATTGTCTCGAATCGGTAGAGGACGATCCCTAGCCTCGGTTCATAGACGGAAATCCAATTTCCAAATACGTGACATTTGCGGTTTTATTTGTAAACCTATATATGGCGACTGATATATGGTACCCATGCCGCCTATGATTGATACTTATGATTTGAAGTTGTTTTATACACTATACACTGATAATAGTATCAAATGATTTGTTTTTAAACGTATCAAGCATTCTTTGGCTGTTATAAGGGAAAACCCTATCCCCCGGCTTGCGTTGCATTATGTGATAGGACCTGGGTCTTATAACAGCTTCATTTTTCCTCATTTAGCATTGCGCTGTTTGTTTTGTGCACTGGTATTCTTGGGAGGAAACCCGTTCCGTGTTATACGGCGTGGTCCCTTGATTTACCTAACTTTAAAAAAATAAAGATTAATAACTGTTTTAGTTCTCACACCAGTCACATAACTGACCTGGAGTTTATTGTTTTAACCTAAACTCTGGGTGCCCCTATTTTGACACGGGCAGCTAGCAGTTTTGGTTTTTGCAGATTTATATTCACAGGATCCTGGTTTACAGCTGGAACGATATCCGGAAAGCTTTGTATCCGTATATCTCTTCTAGTTGTTTATTGTATTATTTTCCGCTGCGATGTATTTAAATGTAATTTAAAATCTCTGATGTTTCTGTGTAATATTCATTTATACTCTGTATATTCTTGTAATCTGATGTATTGTTGCAATATACAATAAAATGTTCTTTTGTATGCATTCTATTTTGTCATGTTCTCAAACGATAGGGCGTTTCGAACGGTCTGGGTCGGTTTAGCGACTGGTTCGGACCGAGCGGAATTCCCGTTCGTCACAATGAATTTGTGTATTATGTGATTGTAAGAATAAAAAGAAATATTTCTGTTATATTCAAATTGTTGGGTTTTGGCTTAAGCATTGTAAAATATGCATTTTTCCTTCTTAAAAATATAAAGAGGCATTATTTTAGAATCACAAGAAGTATGACAAAAATAATTAAAAAGGAAAAAGTGGTGCAAAGATACATATAAATATAAATACATGTATTTGTATGTAATTTTCATCAACTGTTCCAATATATACATATTACATATATTTCTTATGATTTGGAAATATGTCAAATTCCACAAAATATGCACTATTTACAATGATTACGGCTAACGGTCCTTGTGAGACTTGAAACCTTTCTGGCAAGATTGAATATAAAAAGTGAATGTTTGGTTAATAGATTAGACCAAATCATTAATTTAAAAATCAGTATTGCAAAATAATAATAAAATATTAATAGCTATGTTGACCGCACAAAAACATAAAAATAAATATATACATATTATCCATCCAAATCAGCATAAAGCGGTGAAATATAAATTGTATGGAATGCTTGAATACTGGATAAGGTTCAATTATGGAATTTTGTGTAAATATAATCCATTTTAAATTAATATATTTGTGGTAACCATTTGTAGCAATAAATATAACTAACTGTTATAAATGAGACCGCGAATAAAGAAATAACCATTGTAACCAATATTGATTGGTGGAAAATAAATGGGATAAGAATATGGTTACAATTCCTAAAATTAATTAGGATAAATGTTGTGGACACCAAATTAGGAAATTTAAATTATAACCGCATTTATACACGAGGTTAAACTGAACTTGTGGTGTAAGCCTGCCCGGAACCGACCGGCAAATCCAGCAACCATAGGTAGTCTGTTTAATGTGAAAGGTCTAATGCATAAAAATAAATGTACTATGGCGCGATGTTAAGTTCACTTGTGGTAGAAGCCTGCCCGGAACCGACCGACAAATCCATCCACAGGTAGTCAACTTAATGTGGGAGGCCTAGTGCATAAATTAATATATATATATATATATATATATCAACCAATAAACAAATAAACATAAATAAAAGAATAAGAATAGTACTTGCCTGTTGGGGTACAACAAATAGATGATTTGGGATTGATAAATAATTGCCTTAGGAAAATATGACCGTTAGTGTCATAAAGGTTAATAAAAAATAAAATAAAAGGAAAGGGGTGTCATAAGGGAATTTATGGTTGCCGTTTAAACACTAAGTCCAAATTAAGGAAGGTATAAATGAATATCGTAAAGAAAAAGAATATAACCCTCCTTATTAATAGAAATGGAAATAGAAAATATAGTTGGACTAAGTAGGTTAATAATGTAAGATATTATTAACCATATAAACTCTTGACTCAAGTAAATGGTGTATGTATAGTATTTTCGTATAAAGGAACTAAACGCGAATGACTTAATAACATAGCCTACTTTATCCCAAAAAAGGGAAAGGTGTTAAAAGGCAAATGAGGTACGAACTAATAACCTTCGCGTATAGTCCGCTTCCTGAGTCCTAAAAGGCTAAGAGATTAGGGGTTGAAGAGTCCATCTGAGAATAGATTTTTCAATATAGGGGTCTTCTACCCAAACCTGGAAATTAAAAGGGTCAGATATGGTCGTCTATCCTACGAGAAGTAACAAGCGACTAAGGAGATTATCTAATAAGGTCAGCTAGAATACTACACCATAACAGAAAATTTCACACAATAGGATGTAGAGATTTGATACGGCTTTAAGCCGTATCAAATTTGATAGTGCTCGTTGCCGTATCAAATTAAATTTGGCGATCCAAACCACCCCAAACACCTTAAATCTAACCATCCATTTCCAATGCTTCAGATCAGTTCCTTGGATACGGGTTTGAACCGTATCAAATATGCATCCCCCACCACTCCTCGTAAATTTTCGTTTGGCCGCACTTTTCACTTTTCCTATCGATTTAAATTTCGCATTTCCTCTTTCTAACTCTAGTTCTGAGCTAAAGTCCAAAGAAGGAAAACTCATGAATCAGATGTAAAAAATTGGTGAGAATACCTCTTTCATGAATCATTCCCGACCTTGCCTATTTCTCTCTAGATCAGCTCTTTCAGGTGAGAAGCCTCTTTCCTCTTTCATGAATCATTCCCGACCTTCTGATACTAAATATATGTTCTAAACATTATTACGAAGGTCATCCACGAATCATCCATCGCGACATTAAAACTGCAAACTCAGTTGTTTGTATTGGGAAAATAATTTCAGTTTCTGGAGTAATTGCCCGGATTGAAACATGATACTGGATTGTCTGTCGATTGGTCTTTCAATGAACAAGCGATTTTAAATGATGGGTTTGTTAAGTATGTGCCCGGTTTCTGAGATATCTTACAGTTAATGTTCTTTTCATTTTTATTTTTGATTAAGTGGATATACTGATAATTTTAGGTATGCCGAAGATCATAGGATGATAAATAATGTAAAAATTGCAGCTTTGCTGCCTGACAAGATAGAGAGAGATGTGGCCTTGAGGTATAGATGGATGGATGTGAGTTATTCACTTCTTATATTAGTGCTTCATTAACTGTGTGCTTGTCTACGTACTGCAATGTGTTAACAAAAGTCATTTATAATATAATAGAAGGGTTTTCTTGCAGTAAACCCAATAATATGGAAAGCTTTCATAGTAGAGTGGTGAGTGGGGATCCACCCCCTACCCCCAAACAATCTTTCCTTTTCTTTTAGAGGTATCATTTTAGGAATATCTTAATTCATGCCTAGGTGGTTGATGAGGACATATCAATGCACATACATTGTATCGCTTGTTGAAGTAATTGACATATTTAGAATTCAGAGTGCATGTCAAACATTATATTTCATCTGAGTATTAGGCCATCTTTTCCGAGAAAAAGCATTATTAAACCGATGTTATCATTAAACCAGCACAAGTCTAATTTCATTTCTGTTTTTAGCGAAACATTTCTAGCAAAAAGGAGAGAACAATCTTGTCAATTTATAGTTACACTTGAACTATACGATGCAGTAGGAAAATGTGAAAAGACGTAGAATTCATGACAATTTTGCATCAAAGAAGTTCCAAAATCAAAAGGTAATGTTGATTTTAAAAACATTTCATATATTAAAATTCTGCCTAATTATATTCTAATGGTAACCAATTGTTCAGGATATAATGGTAGATACTTCAATGTAGGGAAATTTTAATTCAGTTGCACTACACAACAATTTAGCTTATTCTTTCCTATTACATAATTCAAATCAAAATCACTCATATAATGGTAATTAGTGCTCTATACTCTTATCTTGTGCAAACTTACAGTTACAATATGATTCATACAAATATCTGGTATATGATACAATAGTTCGTTTTGGATCCTTCATTAAACATTTGTTGCAATAATTATTTTGTAGTCTTGGATTATCAATCGTTAAGCAATTTTTCGCATTGTGGAGTCTTTATTGTTCTTTACTTTGCAAAATCATTTTATAAGTATGGAATTTTGATTCTTTGAACAAACTAAAACTGAAACTCATCAGTAATCAGACATCATTTCTTTTGAGAAGACTGAAACTCATCAGCAATCAGACATCATTTCTTTTGAGCAGACCACTTAAGTTTATCTGATCAAGTGTATTAGTGGTGTATAATTCTATCAAGTGTATTAGTAGTGTATAAGTCCATCATTGGTATACTATTCATTGTTTTATTTTCCCCACCATAGAACACTAGAAGCATAGTTAGTGTTAATCATGACTTCACTTATTTTAGTTGTTAAATTTATATCTCAATTTCTTTCTAATCTCTAATAGTTTTTGTTTATTTGAATAGTGCCTGTTGTTGATGGAGCAACACATCTTCTTCTGGATGAAAATGTTCAAGTATTGAACCAAATTTCAAATGACCTCTCGACATGCAATGTAATTTTACTAGATCTTCTTGTATTATTGACTCAATTTTGGATTCTCACATAAGTTCATTTTCCTCTATTTAATAACACAAGTAAGATTGTTTTCTGTTTTTGCAGCTAAAGGATAATATCGAACTATTTTCAAGGACAAACAATAACATTGTTGCCATTATAAACAGGTATGTTGTACATTTAGCTAGTTACATAGAAGTAAATATACATTTTTATACCATTTTTTTTAATTTATAGCATGAGTCAGACACCTGGTATAATGAGCCATATGAATCTGTTACCTGCTCAGTGGATCATGAACTTATGAGTGCCATTCTCCCAGTACCATATCAGGTATGCTCTGACTATTATATTTAATATTTATTTTTCAATATTTGCAAGAAGACAATAACATTATCATCACTGAATTGCAATATATACTTTTGTTCACAATAAGAAATCTGATTTTCACATTAGAAATATATACTTTCAGTTTGTTTTTATTGTTGAAGACATGCTTGGTGTCGAACACTTATTGCATATGATTGTCTCAATCATTCATTCATGACTAATAAGCATTAAACAATTTTTTATACGCCAACTTCCACTGCTTCCCCAGCTAAAGGCTTCCTCCCATCAAGCTGCTATTGCTGGGTAAGTATCTATTTGTTCTCCATATGATATTCAGGTTAGTATTAGTATTAGTATTACTGAGCTATGTGTGATGGATAAGTACACAACGTAATCTCCTTTAACCCGCGATGGATAAGTACATGAACTTCACATTCTTAAGCTGGCTACAACACAGCATAATCTTCTTTAATCCGCGATGGATAAGTACACAACTACATATAACGATGCTTTCTTTTGTCACTTGGTTGCATTGACTGTACATCATTTTGTGCATCCGTGACGGCTTCTGTTTTTCAAAATCTTTATTTACGTACACAACGTTTCGAAGTAGCTATTTAACGGCTTCTATGGATATAACCAGCAAAAATTAGAGCCATGCTTTCTATGAGGTGCACAATAAAGTAACATGTATTTTTTTATGCATTCAACAGTATGAAATTTCATTTGCATCATTTAGAAATGTGAATACACGATGTCATGGTAATGCCAGAATTGACATCTTAAGATATTTATTCACTTACGAATGGATATTAGTGATGTCAACTTGATTAAATTTGTTGCTAAACTGATTACCGGAGAAGAATAGAGAACCAAATTTCAAAGTGGATTTGCACAGCTGTGGGATATGATGACAAAAACCGTCCATTCAATAACTAGCGCATGTTGGTGCACGTCCCATCGTAATCGTTAGTTCCCCAATAAAACATGTTGGAGTCTTTTAGTTAGGTAAATTACTTTTAAAAAATAGTCAGATAAATTATTTTCAAATTTATATTGTGATGTTTGAACAATTGTTGTGCATAGCACCAGTTTATCTAGAAAAGAAGAAGGGAGATTACAGTAGTAAACAATTAACTTATTAAATAATTATCCTTCCAACATAGTTTCCAAAGATAGATCGACACATGGCTAAAGGTAATACATAAAATGCTACCTTTTTTATCTGTTCATGTTCTTATATTTCATGTTTACTGAAATACATATAGGGAAATGAATTTCTTCACTCTTATACATTGACTCTTTTGTTATATGCAAATGTAGAATTTTTTAACATTGTTAGAAACATTTAACTTGCCACGAATTCAAGCTTACAATGTTGGGTTGACTATTTGATGAAGTAAGGGTGCATTTTTGACGAACGATGGACGTTTAGAATCAGAAGGAAGATCTAAATATAAAGCTTCATCAGAAGGAAGATCTGAATGTAATACTTTTTGTATGTCTGTAATGTATGAACTAAGGACCATAAGTGTATTGACGATACCTGTAACCATGCAGTGTATGAACTAATGACGCTTGTAATGTATTGCACCGTTTATTGCTAAAGTATGAACTGCTAAGTTTGAAACAACATGTACCATTAGTGAAAAGTAATTGTATTTTTTTAAATTAGATACGGCCATTAGCCGTATCAAATTGAGAGTTTGATACGGCTAAAAGCCATCTTTTTTTAAATTTGATACGACCATTAGCCGTATCACTTTGTCAATTTGATACGGCTAACGGCCATATCAAAGTAACAAAGACGCCTTTTTTTGGTACGGCCTAGAGCACTACCAATTCGAATTAGATACGGCCATAAACACTGCCTAATTGGCATTTCTGGTGTAGTGGAAGGTAAAACTCACGATAAAATACCTTCTCTCACCTCATGCGGGGAAAGGGTATATGTGTGAATGACGGAAGCCTTAACTAGTTGGATCCGTAACTAGTGCCCTCTAGTTTATGTTAACCTTGAAAAAATTATCGAGGGTTAATACGTGACCAGTAAGTCCGCCTGGGGTCTTAAGTGACCAGGGAGAATCCAGCCTATCTGTCATTGATAGTGAAGCATTAAATAATAAAGAATAGTAAATGAGTAAATAGATAGAAACCCCGTAATTAGGGGCCCACTCTCGATAGAATTAACTAATTAAGCTCTGGTATAAAGGCTTCACAAAAATGTATGTAAATGTATTATCTCGGTAATGTAATTTGGGAATACTACTTTGGGAAGAGTAGTAGAGTCGTGCGTAACATTAACAAGTTTGGCCTAGAATCACTCGCCTTGTCAGGCATACAGCTTGGGTTAAACCAAATGGGATAAGTCTGTGTTATAATCTGTGTTGTACATTTCTTAGTCACCGGAGCTTGTTGTTCTAACCCCCCTCCTCACTACAACCTCCCAAGTTTTCTAAAAGGTCGTGTTCTCACAGATGATTAAATTTGGCTTTCGGTTCTCGTTCTCTCTCATGCTGGTATTGGCAAAGTGACTTACTTTGAAAAAGGTATTTACTTGAGTTAATACTAGTTTATCCTATTTTTTTTCCGCAGTGAGTTTTTATTTATCGTACTCTGATTATATTCATGCTCATTTGTTGCCGGTACAAGATATACACGCTCCATTCTTGGATGTGTTCAAATTTTGATTTTTTTCAAAATTTGGGTACGGAAAAGTGTTGGGTGTTACATTTGGTATCAATGCCTAGGCTAAATGATCAGAGGAATTAGTTAAACTAGGAATCATGAGAGAACGTAATTCGATTTTCTTTTCTGTTTTTCTTCGTCTTTCTTACTCGACTTTAATTTTTTTGGACTATAGAAATTAGTCGTAGGCCTAATTATATATAATGGGCTTTGAGCAACTAAGATTTGGAATATGTTGAGTTCGGATTTCTAGTCGATTCTGTCTTACCCCATAGTACGTTGGCAATCTCGTCGTGAAGAGCATGAGTCGACATATGGTGGATTCCGTTGATTCGGGATTTGGAAATTGGAATAAAATATATATGTCAATATAAAAAGCAAGCTACAACCGAGATAGTCATAAATTCCTGGTTTGATTTCGTTGGTAGTTCCAGTTAAGACCATTACTTGATCCAAAACGGGGAAAAAGCCCACGTTAATATGTCATATCCATTTCGAAATTATAATTACGAGGTTTATCCATTTGTTACTTCGTTAAAATTCTGAATCTGGGTTTGTTGAAATATTCAAATGAGTTATTAGCCCTGTATTCAAGGAAATTTATTTTTAAAACTATTTGAAAAAAAATATGGATTTCAACAGTTTTAAAATGCGGTTTCGGAAAACAGTTTGTGAAGATATGATTTTTAATTCTTAATCTATTTATGCTTTAAAATTTTTGAGGCCATTCAGTAATTTTAATAAATATGGTCTGATTGGTAGGAAAGAAGAAATTAAAAATAACAAGGAATATACCATTAAAAATCAAGAATAATAAATATCTATTCCTTGTGATTTTCAATACCCATCTTCTTATATATATTGGATAATTTATTAAAGTTAGCAAAATTAATCTGAATTGTTTTAATGCTCCAATGTTTTTAAACAGGAAAAGGTTTTTCTAGTTTAAAATATAAAACTTGAATATAAATAGTAATAATAAAATGGATTTATAAATACGAAACAATTAGTTTATAAATAAATCTAATTTTTGGAAAAGTTTTAAATTTTTCTTCGGAAAGGCTAAGAAAAATCATTCATTTTGATTATTGGGGTATTTGAATTTGAATCATTTAGTTTATGTCGGCTAGTAAGGGGGAAAATCCGTTTTAGAATTTATTTCGGATTTCTAGTTGATTTTCTGTTTTAAGTTCGTTCATTTCAGTGGTCACATTTTTTTTGGAAGCAGGGAAAATGCATTGGAAAAATTAAATTCTCGACTAGACGAGTGATGGAAGTCGATACGAGTATTTGGTTGAGTGTAGAAGTTGATTCAATGTAAATATAAAATTTAAAATTTAAATTATATAAATTAAACGGGCCACTGGGCTGAGGTTCAAACCACGCCCAAAATGGGTCAAGCGGTCGACCGGCTGTCGACTGCCCTCTATGGGCCAGGTCGACCGCTACCCTATGCAAAGGCATGGTTGACACGACCCGTCTTTTGCTGAACGATGTATATAACATCGTTCAGCCGACCCTTCTCCCCCAAAACCCCTCCACTGAAAAATCCAAACCCTCCTCCTTCCCAAGCTTCAATCCGAGCAACCCCCGCTCCGTTTCGCCCCTAATTACCACCATAATCCTTTTCGTACAAACCTCTACCCGATCATACCCTGGTTTGCAATTTCTCTTGCCCATTTCGCCGATCCCTCCATGGCACCTCTCAACCAATACCCCAGTCTCATGTCCCAAGAAGCCGCTTGGCTAGAATGTGATGATGCTAAGATTAAGCAATTCCTTTCCACGACCAGTTATGAGTTCCAAATTGGTCGCTCGGTGAAGTTCACCAACTTCACCGCATTTGGTTTGGAGGAGTTGTTTTTCACTGCAGGCCTAGCATCGATCCTACGCTTCGACACTTTTGAGTGCACTGTGTATTCGCGTTGTGTCCATCTGTTCGATGCCCAGATGGATGTTGATATCAATGACGAGTCCGGTGTCATCCGATCTGAGGTCATGGGCACCTGCATCGAGTTCACAGATGCTCACTTGACCCAGATTTTGGGTATCTTGGAAGATGGAGCCGAGCATGATGCTATTGAGATGGAGGACCCTCCGATCCTTCAGCGTATCTTTGTTGGAGAGTACGGAGCTTGGACCACCGCCTGTCTACGACTAGTAGCCAGTGTAGTTGTGTACATCATACATCACAACATCATCCCAAAGACGGGAAGCTTGGAGCAGATTTATCTTTTTGTTCGCTGTGCCATCTATGCCATCCTTGGCGGCATAGCCGTCAATTGGGCACATGTGCTTATGATCCATCTCAATGAGCCCTTCGTCGGCACCCCACAGAGCCATTTTCCCTATAGCCATCTTCTCACCCGTATCTTTTGTCACTTCCAGGTGAGACTTTCTGGGGACACGCCCACGAAGAAGGCATTGACCGCCATCAGTCGCGCCACTCTTTGTAAGATGGGTATCTTTCTATCCGACGCTCCTGCACTCGCACCACCCGCTCCAGCTCAGAAGCCTGGTCATGAGAGCCCAGAGCTCACTACCATCCGAGCCGTGCAGGCCAAGCTCCGAGAGGTTTGAGAGGAGCAGCGCCGATATGCGCAAGAGATTGGTTGCATCTCCGCTATACTACACTCCTGGTGCAGACATTGTAATGGATCAGGCTCAAGCCGTGGAGGTAGACCAACCTATAGTGGGTAGAGTTAGTTGTTCTTGATGTTGCTGTTAAAACATGGTTTATGCATGTCGTATCTTGTATCATGTGTTTTCCTTTATAGCGTTTTTCTTTGATGTAGTGTTGTGTCAGAAGTTGCTAGTAATGTAAAATTTGCACGAATTTTGTAATGAGATTTCTATGTTGAAAAAAATGTTTATCATTCACGCAAGATTATTTGAATGAAATCTCGTTTATTTACTAGCATTTTTCCTAGAGCTAGGAAGAATAAAATTCTGGGTTGAATAAATTTTAGTGAAGGAGTGGTTCTACGTCACAGGTATATAAATAAATAAACAACCGTTCCTTGTCAAAACTAAAATTTATTTTTGTCTTTTTGTGTGATTTCAGTTTTCGCATTTTTGGCGTGACTGACTTCCTTTTTCGCTAACATGTGACATGAATCAATTAAATTTCCATAGTTTTCATTTTAAAAAAAGGTTTACAGAAAATGTTGTTTGAAACAAGAAACATTTTTCTATCATTTTCGTATTTTATAGGAAAATGAAGCGGTTTTGAAAGGAAATTTTCAAAATAAATATGACAAGTTTTGAAGCAGAAATTTATTTTTATAAAAAAATTCGATTTTTGGTCACATGAGTGTTATAAGAAAGATTTATGAATGCTTTGTGTGAGCGTTGTAGTGGTGCAATAGGACCGATGATATGCTAAAAACGTTAACGGTAACCAGAAATGGTTGTTTTAGCCTTGGAAACGTTGTTTCCATGCCTTATCAACGATGCACGCAAGCTGTTAGTTATCTCATTTTACATTATAGAGCTTGTTTTAGGCCTCCTTTACAGTCTACAGTTCGAAATTTTTGGGGTATTTTGGGTAACTGAAAGGAAAATTCCACTGTAGGTCAGGAAATGGAATATTTGAAAGCGAAGGGAATGTTAAATTTCTTCGCCTTAATTTCCTTTTTTTGACGTAGGAGAGATTAAAATAGGAAACGTTAGATTGCATACATTTTGGATGGTAGGGTTTTGATGCAAAATTAGTTGCTTCGCACCTCTTTTCGTAGTTGCGTGAAGGTTATGAATGATTTTTTTTTCAAAATTTGCATTCATATTGAACTACCAGTATATTTAGGATGTTCTGCATCATGTTTTCATTAATATTGCAAAAGTTTAATGCAAACATATAGGAGGATCCGATTAGAATCATCTTGCATGCATGTTTTTTGGTTGAAATTGTATTATATACACCATGCACATATACATATGGTTGCAAAGTGTATGTACATAAATTGGTTGTGTAGCATAGAATTATAGGCGTCAGACTTTCGGGACGAAATACCTTTTAAGGAAGGAAGAATGTAACAACCTGGAATTTTGGCAATATAAATTAACTATTAGAGTTTCAAAAATAGGAATTTCTGCAAACGATTGAATTTGGCCGCGAGACTTTAACCATTGCGTTCGTCTTAGAATTATAGTCAACTTTCATGTTTGGAGTATCGCGAACGGAGTCCGTATGAAAAAGTTACGGACGAAACACGAAAACGGACATAAAATAAATAAATTAGACTTTAAATAAATATTATACTATATATGAACAACCGACCTGGGCATTTGATTGCCCACGTGGTCGACCATAACGGTCGACCGCCACGGTCGACCTATTGGGCGACCAGATGCCCAGTGACGGCTGGGTCATATAGGGTTTGGGTTATAATATTATAAAAATGAATGGACGAATTTAACTTAAAACTAATCCAATGGTTTTAGGCCATTTCCACCCCTATAAATGAAGGGGTAGAGCCCCATTCTCTTCCATTCAAATCTGTAAGGCAGCGGAGCTCTGCCATTTTTCTTCCTCATCTAACCTAATTTCCAAATAAAATATATTCATACATATACCAAATCAAATCAAATTCATATGGAATTGGGAAGATTAATAGATTCAATGGAAGAGGATGCTCAACGATAAATTTCTTTTCTCTCTTCCCTTTTTCTTATATTTTTACAGATCTATAATTTTTCCCCTTTCTAGATAAATTGTAGATTTATAAGGATTTGGGGATTGTAAGCCTAAAAGGGTTCAAAACTCGGAAATTGGAAGCTATAAGGTGAGTGGGAAATTTAATAATACAGATATAATGATTTATCTAGTCATTTGAATCCAATCTATGTTTTATGCCTATAAGTTCTGCTTATTTAAATAATTGTAAATTGTAGCAACCATCAGATCTGATCATGAATATGTTTAAAATTGGCAAATGATAAGTTGTGATTATGTATAACATGAATTGTAGGATTTTTATATATTTTTCCCACATGTTCCTACAGTTATATCATGAAATATGTTGTACATGTTACATAGCACCGTGGATCTGGAAATCAGTCCCATTCAGCATAATTTTGTTCCAGATCTTTAGTTTAGTGCTGAAATATGAAATATGTAAATTTGGGTAAAAAGACAAATTTGTGTATTATGTGATTGTAAGAATAAAAATAAATATTCTTGTTATATTCAATATTGTTAGGTTTTGGCTTAAGCTTTGTAAAATATGTCTTTTTCCTCCTTAAAAATATAAAGAGGCATTATTTTAGAATCACAAGAAGTATGACAAAAATAATTAAAAAGGGAAAAATAGTGCAATGGTGCATATAAATATAAATACATGTATTTGTATGTAATTTGCATCGACTATTTCAATATATACGTATTACATATATTTCTTGTGATTTGGAAATATGTCAAATTCCATAAAATAGGCATTATTTACAACGATTATGGCTAACGGTCCTTGTGAGACTTGAAACCTTTTTGGTAAGATTGAATATAAAAAGAGAATGTTTGGTTAATTGATTGGACCAACTCATTAATTTCAAAATAAGTATTGCAAAATAATAAATAAATATTAGTACCACGTTGACTGCACGAAAACATAAAAATAAATATATACATATTATCCATCCAAATCAGCGTAAAATGGTGAAAAATAAATTGTATGGAACGTTTGAATGTTGGATAAGGTTCAATTATGGAATTATGTGTAAATATAATCCATTTTGATTTAATATATTTGTGGTCACCATTTATAGCAATAAATGTAATTAACTGCTATAAATAAGATAAAGAAATAACCATTGTAACCAATATTGATTAGGGGAAAATAAATGGGATAAGAAAATGGTTACAATCCCTAAAATCAGTTAGGATAAATATTGTGAATCCCAAATTAGGAAATTTAAATTATAATCACATCTAGACACGAGGTTAAACTCAACTTGTGGTGTAAGTCTGTCCAGAACCGACCTGCAAATCTAGCAACCACAGGTAGTCACTTTAATGTGAAAGGTCTAATGCATAAAAATAAATGTACTATGACATGAGGTTAAGTTCACTTGTGGTAGAAGCCTACCCGGAACCGACCGGCAAATCCGACATCCATGGGTAGTCAACTTAATGTGGGAGGCCTGATGCATAAATTAATATATATATATATAATTTTCATATATATATATATATATAACAACCAATAAACAAATAAACATAAATAAAAGAATAAGAATAGTAATTGTCTGTTGGGGTACAAAAAATAGATAATTTGGGACTGATAAATAATTGCCTTAGGAAATTATGACTGCTAGAGTCATAAAGGTTAATAAAAATGAAACAAAAGGAAAGGGGTGTCATAAGATAATTTATGATTTCCGTTTAAACACCAAGTCCAAATTAGGGAAGGTATTAAATGAATATCCTAGGGAAAAAGGAATATAACCCTCCTTATTAATAGTAATGGAAATAGAAAATATAGTAGGGCTTAGAAGGTTAATAATGTAAGATATTATTAGCCATATAAACCCGTGACGCAAATAAATGGTATACGTATAGTATTTCCATATAAAGAAACTAAACGTGAATGACTTAATAACGTAGCCTACTTTATCCTATAAAAGGGAAAGGTGTTCAAAGGCAAATGGGGTACGAACTAATAACCTTTATGTGTCCGCTTCCTGGGTCTTGAAAGGCTAAGAGACTAGGGGTTGAAGAGTCCACCTGGGAATAGGTTTTTCAGTACATGACATGTGCATGTGGGCCTAACCAAACCTGGAAATTAAAAGGGTTAGATATGATCGTCTATCCTACGGGAAGTAATAGGCGACTAAGGAGGTTATCTAATAAGGTCAGCTAGAAGGTATAATGCACGATAAAATACCTTCTCTCACCTTAAGCGGAGCAAGGGTATATGCATGAATGATGGATGCCTCAACTAGTAGGGCCCGTAGCTAGTTCCCTCTAGTTTATGTTAACGTTAAAAATATTATCGAGGGTTAATAAGTGACAATAGGTCCGCCTAGTGTCTTAAGTGATCAAGGAGAATCCACCCTATCTATCATTGATAGTAAGGCGTTAGATAATAATGAATACTAAATGAGGATATAGATAGAAACCCCGTAATCAGGGGACCACTCTCGATAGAATTAACTAGTTCAGCTCTGGTATAAAGGCTTCACAAAAATGTATGTAAATGTCCAATCTTGGTAATGTAATTTAGGAATACTACTTTGGGAAGAGTAGTAGAGTCGCGCATAAACATTAATAAGGTTGGTCTAGAATCACTAACCTTGTCGGGCATACAACTTGGATTGAACCAAACGGGATATATCTGTGTTGTACATTTCTCACCAGAACTTGTTGTTCTAACCCCCCTCCCCCCTCCTCATTTCAACCCATCCTAGGTTTTCTAGAGAAGGTCAGGTTCTCACAAATGATTAAGTTTGGCTTTCGGTTCTCGTTCTCTCTCATGCTCGGTATTGGCAAAGTGACTTACTTTGAAAAAGGTAGTTACTTTAGTTAATACTAGTTTATCCTATTTTGTTTCCACTGTGAGTTTTTATTTATCGTACTCTGATTATGTTAAAGCTCATTTATTGCAGGTACCAGATACACACACTCCATGCTTGGATATGTTCAAGTTTTGATTTTTGTCAAAATTTGGGTGCAGAAAAGTGTCGGTGTTACAGGGGTAGTCTTGAGTTGTATGTGGTAATCTTTTGGTTACTTATCGCTTGTGCTTGGTTTTCCAGCATGCTTGTGTACCCACTTAGTTGTAGGTCGGGGAATCATCGTGATTGCATGGTGCAAGTGAGTATTTCAAGTCAGCTTCCGGGCCTGTGTTGTTTGGATGTAATTTTTCAAGGTCATGTGTGTTTGATGTTATTCACACCTGTTGGTGTATGTTATTGTATTTGGACGATAGTGTCTTTGATGAAAATGCGCACACTGCGCAGAGTTTGGAATTTTTGTTGTTTATGTATATGTCCTAGCCCTTGTGATATAAGCTAGAGAGTTACAGTGGACAGTCCAATATAAAAACAGATTGTAACAGTTAGATACTCTGCCTAACTCATGTATGTAATGTATTTAATATATTTTTAAAAAAAGTGTAACGGATCACTATAAAAACTGATCGACCATGACAAAAAGAAATGTCTTCGATCTTCATCAATCAACTCACTCTCCCTCATGTGTCATCATGTGACGCCTAGCACCTTGATAATTGAAACAAATTCGAGAAACACACGAACTTTTCAGTAGGTAATTAAGGACATAGGAAATGTAACAACCCGTATTTTTGAATAACATGTTATAACATAAATGGAGGCAGAATTAAACTGTAAAATCTGAATCAAGGGAAACGGGCTATGCCATTGCGTTCGTCTCGGAAAAATACGCGAAATAGAGTCCGAGTTTTCGAAAATCGGAGTCCGTATGACCAAGATATGGCCTCGCGAAGTTTCACGAAAAATTCCCAAATTAAAGTATACTTAATTAAGTGAAATGGGTTGCGCAGAGAAATATATATATATTGATATATATATATATATATATAATTGAAAATTTAATAAATAAATATGCAAAAATGTTCAAAACAGCGAATTGGGAGAGGGGAATAACCGAACCGGCTGATTTTTGAGGTCGACCCGAGCTCGCTGGGTCGACTAGGGGTTAATCCAGGGTGTTTGGCTGTCAACCCGTGGGCCGATTCGCTCAAGTGCAGATTTTGCATTTGAATGGTTCTCATGGTCCATCTTTAATCTAAAGGCCCTACATGGTTCCTACACTTGACTTCTTCCCCAAGACATGCTTTGATGGCTTGGATTGAATCTAGGGTTAATCCTATGGCCTAAAACACTTGCCTAATCTATAAATAAGACCCTAACCTACCCTAAATCATCATTATTCATTCTAGCAACTAAACTATGGCAAAATCAATCCTCTCATGGCCTCCACTCTCTTCATAAATTCCTAAACAAATTCTTATGAGATTTTCCATGCATACAAGTGTTTTTAGACTTGTATGATCATCATTAGCTTGCATTCAAGTCAAGTTTCTATCTTTGCATCATAAAGAGAGAGTTTTGATCTATTTTGCTTGCATTTTGGGGTTTAATTGGTTGCATAAGGGTTTTCTTACATTTGCTATACTCATTTGAGTCCGCATAAGCATTGTAAGCCCTATTCCTTTCATACTTAAACTCTAAAGTTAAATGTATGATATGCAAGTTATCATATGTTATGCAAGTTTGTTTATGCAAGTATGATATGCAAGTTGTCATATGTTATGCAAGTTTGTTTATGCAAGTATGATATGCAAGTTGTCATATGTTATGCAAGTTTGTTTATGCAAGTTTGATATGCAAGTTGTCATATATTATGCAAGTTTTATTATGCAAGTTTGTTATGCAAGTGTCATATGATATGCAAGTATGTTATGCAAGTTTGGGGATGGTCATATGGTTCATGTTATCATGTTATGCAAGCTTATTTTGAGTATGTGAACATAAAGCTTCAAGCTTTATGCCAAAGGTTGCATTTTGGCAACATGTAAGTTATCATATCACTTATGATAACTTGCATGTGAGGCTAAATGCGAACTTGTGGCCATTCTTACATGTCATTTAGCACCATGTATCATGAATATGCCAAGTTTGGTTTTATGCATGCTTTTTGGGCCTAAAAATGTAATATGCAAGTGTATGAACACATGAACCTTTCATATGCCACCATGTTGAACTTGTGGCTTTAACATTTTTATGTCATGATTATGCCAAGTTCCCTCTTTCTATCCTTTATGCGCTATTGCGATATGTAAGCGATGGGATTGCGTTTGGGGTTGGGTAAACTTAAAAGACATAAAAACATAAGCTTGGGAATTTACCTATTAAGTTAGGTCTACCCATTGGGAATTTACCTATTAAGTTAGGTCTACCCAATTGCTTGAAAATTTGTAACATGTTTTGGAAACATGATGGACATGACACTTAGAAAAGATAGGTGTGGCCAACTCGAGGTTGGGTTGAGTTTGTAGCGTAAACCTACCCGGAACCGACCGGCCTAACTAGTTGCTACAAACGATAGGACCCAATGTGAGAAGTTGGTCATGTTGTACCTTGGACCCGAGGTTAGACCAAGTTGTGGTGTAAAGCTACCCGGACCCGCCCGGCCTAACTAGTAACCACAACAAAGTCTAATGTGAGAGGTTAAGGCGCATTAATTAATTAATGCCTCATGATTAGGGTTAAGTCATGGTCCATTTAATACTTAACCAATTTGGGCTTGGTAGATTAACGGGGTTGAGTTAACCTACACTTAACCAATCTGAACTCGGTAATTTCACGGGGTTAAGTTGAACTATACCAATCCAACTCAGTAATTTGATAAGGCTGAGAACCGATTTGATACCTGGTCTGGATAAACTAACTTGATTGATAAGTTAAACGAACCTGCTTTGCGGATCTGTAGGACCCACACTAAGTTAGGCAGGTTTGTAAATCTGTTATCTGATCCGTTAGTCTGAAAACTAATCGTCTGAACTTTGTATGTCTGAACTCTGTTAATAAGTTAATCTGAATCTGATAGTCTGGGGACACAAGGGGGAATACTTGTGTCATCTGTTGTTTGGGACCCATATTAGTAAGTAACCCTTTCTGGTATCAAAACTTTGACCCAACTGTAGGTAGGGTCCGGGCACGCTTACTGAACTAATTATAAGTGGTTCATTCTGATAATGGCGATGGGTGTTGATGGTGCGTTCCAACCGGGTCATGTGCGTGCATGGATCCCGGTCTGCCTCTGAGGATGTAAGACGCCGTGACATCTATAAATATGCCTGTGCCAATTGGTTGCCACTTTAGGGGGTGATACACCCTATCGTGGGGCCGACACAGGGTATTTATGTATTAGGGAGCCGATCGCTTGGGTAGGATTTAGGGTACACTTAGTTCTGTCTGATTCTGTTGGTACTGTCTGTTCTGTTGGGTGGCAACACCCGTCTGTTTCTGCGTGGTACCGTTCTGTTAGGGTGGTAAAGGCCCATTATTGTTAGCATTCCGTTTTTGTACTTTATCCGCTAGGGTAGTAAAGGCCCATTATTGTTAGCATTCCGTTTCTGTACTTTATCTGTTAGGATGATAAAAGCCCATTTTTCCCAAACTCTATTTCTGTATGGACCATTCTGTTCCGTTCTGTTCGGTGTGAACATTGGGATAACACCCAATACTGTTATACTAGTATTGGTACTAAGAAGTTGGATCTTGACTTAGGTCAACACCTGGTATTGGGCCAAGCTTGGGCCAAGGGATCAATACTTGTTTATTCAAGTCATGTTAGTTTGCTAGTACACCTGTGGTGTAAAAACCTTAATCCTGATTATGCGATGACACCTTTATCTGCTTGGTTAGTTAATCATCATGCTAGTATGTTATTATCCTTATGTTCATACCTGCTGCTCATGTCAGTTAACTTTATCAGTTTACATTGATTGTAGTAGGGCTTACTCAGTCTTTTTGACTGACCTGTTTTCTTTTGCCTCTTTTCTTCCGTTTCCCCCCCCCCAGGTTCTCAGGGAGGGAATATTGGAGCTTAGCTGGATTTCTGATCGCTTGCTTGTGGGATTAGCTCATGTACAGTCTTGACATGAAGCTAGCTATGGTTATCATTTATTTTGGGGATAGCACTTATGTATTTCAGTTTTCAGATGATGTTGTTTTATCTAGACTTGTTCATTTGGAAAGTTGATATTATGTTGTACCATACTTGTTTTGAAATGGTTTAAAATCTTCCGCTGTTTTACCTATGTTATTTACTCTGTTTACATATATACATATGTTCTTGTTCTGCCTTGATATATCATTATGCATGTTTACCTGATTCAAACGCCCCTCCAAAGTCAGAGTGCTTGCAAGAGTTACCCTGGCGGAGGTGGGGTGTTACATTTGGTATCAGAGCATATGGTTTACGAGAAGGAACAAAAAGGTTTTTAGAAAACTTTTAGAAACCTATTTTCAAAACCAAGTATAAAGTATTTTCCAAAGAAAAGTCTAGTTTATTTTGAAGGCTATTCCCCAAAAAGCCATTAGCAAAAATCCCTTCGTTTTTCTCTATTCTGAATCTGTCTTTTTCTTCGTTTTCAGTATGGCCGATAACCTTGCTATTCCGGAGGGAGTACACGTACCTGTTTGGTATAGGAGACTTTTGGAGGCTAGGGCGACCGAAGCCGGCCCCGCAGATGTCCCTCCTCCTCCTCCAGTAGTTAATATTCCTCCTCCTGTCGCTAATGTTCCTCCTCCTCCTGTCGCTGAGGTTCCTCTTCCTCCTCCCCCTCAGCATCCTCAGGCTGACTTCGCAAAGACTTGCAAGGATTTCAAAGCAATGGGTGGCAAGAACTTTCAAGGCACCGAGACCTTTGTAGAGGCCAGAAATTGGTTGAAAGAGACCGAGGATTTATTCGCTATCTTTGGATTAGATGATCAGAGAAAGATCTTGTTGGCGGTTTGGCTTATGAAGGATGAAGCCGCTTATTGGTGGGAGATCACCACCGCGACTAGGCCCGTTGAGACATGGGTCGATTTCAGGACAAGATTCGGGCTTAAGTTTATGTCTCCTACTGAAGAGAACTTGCAAATGGAAAGGTTTATTGCTTTGAAGCAAGGAGACATGTCTGTTAAAGAATATGTGAACAAGTTCAATCAGTTAGCTCGTTTTGGCTTGGATATGGTGAGTACTACTCAGAAGAAGGCTCTTCGTTTTGCTAGAGGATTAAATGAGCCGTTACAGGAGTTAGCTATGTCTCATGTGCCCATGGGGGCCACGTTTGAGAGTTTGGTAGATATGGCCCTACTCCATGAAGAGAACAAGAGTGCAAAGAAGGAGGTCAAGGTGAATGAGTCTCAAAACAAGAAAACGGGGCCCAAAAAGGAAATGCAAAAGAAGGAGGAGAAGTCTGAAGATAAGAAGGAAAAGAAGTGCTTTACTTGTGGAAGCTCAACTCATCTAAACAAGGATTGCAGAAAGAGGAAGGGCACTTGCTTTAACTGTGGAGAGATGGGACACTTCACTAGGGACTGCCCGAAGAAGAAAGGGACTACATCGGAAGGAACGGTGAATACTCGCATGGCGGGTGAATAGATTAGGGCTAGAATAATTTGTCTGTAGGATGTTTAATTTTCCTTGTCTAATTTTCAGTTTGAAACTCTTTTTCTGGTATTTTGATTCTGTAATGGAAACTCAGTACTTTAATGCTAGTCTTGCTTCTGATCTGGTAATAGTCTCAAACTCTCTGAGAGTTATAACTCATCTATTTGTGATAAATTGGGATTTGAGAGTATCTATGTTGGGCATGAGGGTGACTATGACGAATACATTCTGGGTTTCTACCATGCTTAGTTTCCTAAGAATCATTTGGGGAAAATCTGATCTGTACAAGTAGTCTGTAAGTATATGTACCAAGTTTTTGTTTTATCTGTACTCGCTTCCATCACTCGACTGTGTCTTGTTAAGATAGGAATCCTATGGATGTAAACATGTGTTTGAGACATGTTATGTTTGATGGTTGCAAGTGGATGCAAGTGGTTGCTAGTGGTTGCTCGTGGATGCATAAACACACACTAGGCACTAGATCGGCTTGAAATACACTCTCATATTGCATATGGACGTGTGTATATTTTCAATTCTTATGGTTGCAAGATGGTTAATGCGGCACATGGATGTTGCATATGGATGAATGTTTGTGCACACATATAGTATTATATGATTAGGACTATTTGCATACATAATGGATTCATTTCACTGACATACTTTGCATTGATGCTCTTTGCATTAGATAAGAACATATACACACACCTTTTGCATATGTTCATACCGCATTAGAATCTTGTAAGGACAATGATTGCTCGTGGGTGATGTTTTGAGTAGATGGATGATTGGATGGTAGGATACGTTCTTCCTAACTTGGAGATTTCGGGGACGAAATCCTTTAAGGAGGGAGGAATGTAACAACCCGTATTTTTGAATAACATGTTATAACATAAATGGAGGCAGAATTAAACTGTAAAATCTGAATCAAGGGAAACGGGCTATGCCATTGCGTTCGTCTCGGAAAAATACGCGAAATAGAGTCCGAGTTTTCGAAAATCGGAGTCCGTATGACCAAGATATGGCCTCGCGAAGTTTCACGAAAAATTCCCAAATTAAAGTATACTTAATTAAGTGAAATGGGTTGCGCAGAGAAATATATATATATTGATATATATATATATATATATATATATATATATAATTGAAAATTTAATAAATAAATATGCAAAAATGTTCAAAACAGCGAATTGGGAGAGGGGAATAACCGAACCGGCTGATTTTTGAGGTCGACCCGAGCCCGCTGGGTCGACTAGGGGTTAATTCAGGGTGTTTGGCTGTCAACCCGTGGGCCGATTCGCTCAAGTGCAGATTTTGCATTTGAATGGTTCTCATGGTCCATCTTTAATCTAAAGGCCCTACATGGTTCCTACACTTGACTTCTTCCCCAAGACATGCTTTGATGGCTTGGATTGAATCTAGGGTTAATCCTATGGCCTAAAACACTTGCCTAATCTATAAATAAGACCCTAACCTACCCTAAATCATCATTATTCATTCTAGCAACTAAACTATGGCAAAATCAATCCTCTCATGGCCTCCACTCTCTTCATAAATTCCTAAACAAATTCTTATGAGATTTTCCATGCATACAAGTGTTTTTAGACTTGTATGATCATCATTAGCTTGCATTCAAGTCAAGTTTCTATCTTTGCATCATAAAGAGAGAGTTTTGATCTATTTTGCTTGCATTTTGGGGTTTAATTGGTTGCATAAGGGTTTTCTTACATTTGCTATACTCATTTGAGTCCGCATAAGCATTGTAAGCCCTATTCCTTTCATACTTAAACTCTAAAGTTAAATGTATGATATGCAAGTTATCATATGTTATGCAAGTTTGTTTATGCAAGTATGATATGCAAGTTGTCATATGTTATGCAAGTTTGTTTATGCAAGTATGATATGCAAGTTGTCATATGTTATGCAAGTTTGTTTATGCAAGTTTGATATGCAAGTTGTCATATATTATGCAAGTTTTATTATGCAAGTTTGTTATGCAAGTGTCATATGATATGCAAGTATGTTATGCAAGTTTGGGGATGGTCATATGGTTCATGTTATCATGTTATGCAAGCTTATTTTGAGTATGTGAACATAAAGCTTCAAGCTTTATGCCAAAGGTTGCATTTTGGCAACATGTAAGTTATCATATCACTTATGATAACTTGCATGTGAGGCTAAATGCGAACTTGTGGCCATTCTTACATGTCATTTAGCACCATGTATCATGAATATGCCAAGTTTGGTTTTATGCATGCTTTTTGGGCCTAAAAATGTAATATGCAAGTGTATGAACACATGAACCTTTCATATGCCACCATGTTGAACTTGTGGCTTTAACATTTTTATGTCATGATTATGCCAAGTTCCCTCTTTCTATCCTTTATGCGCTATTGCGATATGTAAGCGATGGGATTGCGTTTGGGGTTGGGTAAACTTAAAAGACATAAAAACATAAGCTTGGGAATTTACCTATTAAGTTAGGTCTACCCATTGGGAATTTACCTATTAAGTTAGGTCTACCCAATTGCTTGAAAATTTGTAACATGTTTTGGAAACATGATGGACATGACACTTAGAAAAGATAGGTGTGGCCAACTCGAGGTTGGGTTGAGTTTGTAGCGTAAACCTACCCGGAACCGACCGGCCTAACTAGTTGCTACAAACGATAGGACCCAATGTGAGAAGTTGGTCATGTTGTACCTTGGACCCGAGGTTAGACCAAGTTGTGGTGTAAAGCTACCCGGACCCGCCCGGCCTAACTAGTAACCACAACAAAGTCTAATGTGAGAGGTTAAGGCGCATTAATTAATTAATGCCTCATGATTAGGGTTAAGTCATGGTCCATTTAATACTTAACCAATTTGGGCTTGGTAGATTAACGGGGTTGAGTTAACCTACACTTAACCAATCTGAACTCGGTAATTTCACGGGGTTAAGTTGAACTATACCAATCCAACTCAGTAATTTGATAAGGCTGAGAACCGATTTGATACCTGGTCTGGATAAACTAACTTGATTGATAAGTTAAACGAACCTGCTTTGCGGATCTGTAGGACCCACACTAAGTTAGGCAGGTTTGTAAATCTGTTATCTGATCCGTTAGTCTGAAAACTAATCGTCTGAACTTTGTATGTCTGAACTCTGTTAATAAGTTAATCTGAATCTGATAGTCTGGGGACACAAGGGGGAATACTTGTGTCATCTGTTGTTTGGGACCCATATTAGTAAGTAACCCTTTCTGGTATCAAAACTTTGACCCAACTGTAGGTAGGGTCCGGGCACGCTTACTGAACTAATTATAAGTGGTTCATTCTGATAATGGCGATGGGTGTTGATGGTGCGTTCCAACCGGGTCATGTGCGTGCATGGATCCCGGTCTGCCTCTGAGGATGTAAGACGCCGTGACATCTATAAATATGCCTGTGCCAATTGGTTGCCACTTTAGGGGGTGATACACCCTATCGTGGGGCCGACACAGGGTATTTATGTATTAGGGAGCCGATCGCTTGGGTAGGAATTAGGGTACACTTAGTTCTGTCTGATTCTGTTGGTACCGTCTGTTCTGTTGGGTGGCAACACCCGTCTGTTTCTGCGTGGTACCGTTCTGTTAGGGTGGTAAAGGCCCATTATTGTTAGCATTCCGTTTTTGTACTTTATCCGCTAGGGTAGTAAAGGCCCATTATTGTTAGCATTCCGTTTCTGTACTTTATCTGTTAGGATGATAAAAGCCCATTTTTTCCAAACTCTATTTCTGTATGGACCATTCTGTTCCGTTCTGTTCGGTGTGAACATTGGGGTAACACCCAATACTGTTATACTAGTATTGGTACTAAGAAGTTGGATCTTGACTTAGGTCAACACCTGGTATTGGGCCAAGCTTGGGCCAAGGGATCAATACTTGTTTATTCAAGTCATGTTAGTTTGCTAGTACACCTGTGGTGTAAAAACCTTAATCCTGATTATGCGATGACACCTTTATCTGCTTGGTTAGTTAATCATCATGCTAGTATGTTATTATCCTTATGTTCATACCTGCTGCTCATGTCAGTTAACTTTATCAGTTTACATTGATTGTAGTAGGGCTTACTCAGTCTTTTTGACTGACCTGTTTTCTTTCGCCTCTTTTCTTCCGTTTCCCCCCCCAGGTTCTCAGGGAGGGAATATTGGAGCTTAGCTGGATTTCTGATCGCTTGCTTGTGGGATTAGCTCATGTACAGTCTTGACATGAAGCTAGCTATGGTTATCATTTATTTTGGGGATAGCACTTATGTATTTCAGTTTTCAGATGATGTTGTTTTATCTAGACTTGTTTATTTGGAAAGTTGATATTATGTTGTACCAGACTTGTTTTGAAATGGTTTAAAATCTTCCGTTGTTTTACCTATGTTATTTACTCTGTTTACATATATACATATGTTCTTGTTCTGCCTTGATATATCATTATGCATGTTTACCTGATTCAAACGCCCCTCCAAAGTCAGAGTGCTTGCAAGAGTTACCCTGGCGGAGGTGGGGTGTTACAGGAAACATACGTGTTGAATTTCCTCCATGTAGGTATGCAATAGGTAAAAAGTGTTCATTTAATCTCTTCATCACAACTGTATCTTAAATTACTTTTATCGTTTTATATTTGTTTTCCTTTAAATGGTGATACCATTTAAAGGAAATCCCTTACTACAATATCATGATTGTAACGTCCCGTATTTTTGCAGCAAAATATTTAATTTAATTTAATATTTTATTTGGGATATTAATGGATTTTGATATGAACTCGTTATTAAAAACGTAGTTCGAACGTTATCTATTTATATAAATATTAAACGAGCTCGAAATGGCGCGGTAGTTCGTGATATGGAGTTTTTAACTTCAATTGAATATACAGGATCCGATATAAGTCGGATTTCTGTGAAACAAGAAACGTTGGGATCGTGTTGACCATAACTTCCATATGGAAGAGAAAAATTTAGATTACGTGTTATAAATGGTTAGTTACGGCTAAATCAAATTTTGAAGTAGTTGCTATGGAATTCGTTTATAAATTATGACGTTTATTTAATTTATATAAAGGGAATTTATATATATTCGGGCATCGTTTTACTTGAATATATTAATGTTGGGTTATAATTCCATTTTGGTTAAATTCGAAGTGATATATTATTTTATTTAGATATATTTGATAATTACAATTCATTATTGTTATTTAATTGAATTATTTGGATTTAGTTTATAATATTATATCAATTATAATATAAGCATTAAAAATACTTGTTTTCCAAACAACCTCCGTTTTCAACGAAACAAATTTTATTAGAATACGTATGGCTGGTTATTGCTATATTTCCCGTTTGGAGCCAATTGGAGTTGTTTTGTCAGTGTCCGATATTTTAAATATGAACCGATGGGATTATTCAGAATTAAAATAATCTATATTTGCAAATGGAGTCGGAATTCAACCAAACAAATTTCATTGGGACTGTAACATCAAGACGTAGCAGCACGCCCATTTTCACAATGGTTAGGGTTCGGGTGTAGCCATACACAAATTAAACATTGATCGATAATAAGTGGGTATGTTATATATTTCTTTACTCTAGTAAAATTTTCTCACTGTCCTCTGCCCTTTCTCTTTTCTTTTCTTACCGGTCAAATTTTCTATTCCTTGCGTATCAAACAAACACTATACTTGTGTGACAAAGAATCTAAATTCCGTGCATCCCAAACCATCCAATACCTTGGCCATCAATACATTCTGATACCTTGCTTGCCACGTATTTATTGGAATGCTCACCTACCCTACATCCTTCAGCCAACCTACATTCAAAATTTCCTTGCGCCTCACGTAAATTCTTTTCATATAAAATGACAACCCCTGTTTCATTTGCTCGCTGGTTTCAGGCATGATGAGCCGAACCTTTCCGCAAAAAAGAATATTTTAAAACAAAAAAAGGATTCCTCCCATGAAGATTCAACCGCAAGTTACCACTTTATTAAAATTCAAAAGCTTCCAGCTGTTTGTGTTAACTGGTGCTTCCGGGGGATCCGCCACATGCTGGAGGCGCAGCAACGATGGCATGCATGGGTGGACGGTGAAGTACTAAAACGACATGGTTGTTTTGGACGGGAAGAAGGGTAGTGGTACATTTTTGAACTAACGTTGGGCGGCAGTAGCGAGCTGCGTTGGAACTGACGTGGCGCAGTGAAGTAGCCAAAGTCTGGCGTTGGAATGGGAGATTGAGAGAGGTATGGCGCAGCGTGGGGTTGGAGTTGGGGAAGTTGCTTTAGGGATAGGTTCAAAGAAGAAGCAGTTTGAACTGAGGACGGAGCAGTTTCAATGGAAACGAAGAAAACTAAGGGGATTAAAAGGGACCAAGGAACCGATCTCACTGTCGACAATGTAATAACTAATATTAAACCAAGAGTAGTTAGTTTAATTAAAGTCCTTGCACTAAAACCGTATAAAATGTTGATTTGGTACATGCATCTTTTGGAGGATCCACTGCAATTTAAACCGAGGGATCAACCTGATTGATAATTGGATATAGCATGGGTTCGAACTGTGTAAGGCAAGAAGACAGGAGTGATAAGTGAATAAAAGGAAATGCAAGCGGTTCAATTTCTGGGAGTAAACTGAGAGTGATTACTTAAATCTAATTATATGGTTTAGCAAGTAATTTTTAGTAAATCCTTTATTAACTTAGGGGCGTTCATATATCTGCAGATTCCATCAGGATGTCTGGACATATCATGAAGAAGGAGGACCATCCATTGTTATTGACTTGTGATTAAACTTACCAATTTTTAATTAAAAAATGTTTAACATATCGTTAATAAAATTAATTAGAAGTTATTTTCAACTGCAGGATGAATGAAAGCAACATGAACAAATGAAGCAGTTCTAACAGTAGAAGTATCAGCCCATTTTTGTTCCAAACATAATTAAACATAGTTATAAAAATATTAATTTAAATTAATCTGTGATTAATTATTTAATTCAGTTAGTGTTGATCGCTGATGGGAATAAAGCAGTGGGGGAAATTTAAGTTGGGATATTTCTTTTTGGAAAAAAGTTGGCCGTATTAAAATGCTCAATCCAATGTAATTAGTTGATCATTTTATGATTTGTAATTTGGAAATAACTATTTCATTTAAATCGTAAAATTTTAATAACACGGCCATATGATATCATAACTGGATTAGAAAAGAGTTGTTAGAATCATGGAAGCGAACGCTACATTCTGGGACTAGATTGGACAAAGCTGGAAGTAGTTGAGAATTTTGTTTAAATTAAACCATTGTTTAATTTAACTGAAATGGTACCATTTCAACAAGGAATGAAATCAAGGTGAGTTAAACTCACTCAGCTCTTCCCATTTATATTTTATATAAATTGGGTTTTTATTTTGTGTGCTATTGTCGCCAATGGTTGATTGCTTGCGAATTATATATTTATTTGTTGATTTAACTGATGAAATTAAACCGTTGTTTAATTTTAGTGAAATACCAAGTCGTTATGTTAACGATTAGATCCGATGAAGGTAATTTACCTTGTTGGTAATGTTTATTTATAAACGTGTTTTAATTGTTTGAATTATTTGTTATTTGGTTGATGTTAAATAGCCGTTATTTATTGCTATAGAAATTATCAGTTAAACGAAATTGAATGATCTGATTGGTGATAATCAAATTGAATACAGAGAAGAACAGGTTGGAGGGATCCAACGGGATTCCTCAAATATATTATTTATTTTCATATTATCATATATGAACTGTCATGATTGGGTGATTGATTTGATTAGTTATCATTGACTGAAAATTCAACCTGTGTTTTGTTTTAACCAAAGGGCAATATTGGTCGAGTAATCGGTAGTAAATGGCCTAAGAATAAATTGTTTTGTTTTATATTGATTTACTATCAGGTGGATCGATAGAACTGAAGTTATAAAATTTATTTTATAACTGGAAATAGATTTTAAAATATATTATTTTGAATAAAAGTTTATAAACAAGAAATAAATATTTATTATTTAATTAATTAATTTATAATTAATTATTAATTGATTTAATAAAGTAAATTTTGATATTAATCGGATTTATAAACAAGTGAAGAGAAATAAATCTAATAGTTAATTTGGATAATTGTTTTTGCTAAGAAACAATTATGGAATTATTTAAATTAACTACATTATTAATTAATTTAAAAAGAGAACTAATTGGAATCAGTTAACGAGATAACCGTGTTTAGAGTTGACTAAATTGACCATTTTTAACTAGAATTTATTATTAAATTAGTTTGTTTGGATTAATCTAATATAATAGTTTAGAGAATATTTATTTAATTTTAATTGGGTTTTTACAAAGGAATTTACTATTTATTTTAGTGAATAAAGAAATTATCCATTTACGTAGTTAATGAACGAAGTAAATTATTATTTTAATTAATAATAATTTAGAAAATTACTTTTAATGGAAATTCATTTGAAAGTAATCGAAGGTGAAATGAAATCTAATTGACTAGTGATAGGAGTGTATGAATGGGTTTTTTATTCAAAACCCGAATCTTTATAACGAAGTTATAAAGAGAATTTTTGGCAGATATGATTGCTGAAATAAATGTTACTTAATTATTTAAATTAAGTAAAAGGGAATTAAGATAAATGGTTTAAAATAAACCAGGGTTATATAAATGAGGTTTAAGATGTTAAAGCGTTAATTTGACATTAAAATTACTTAAAAATGGGATTGAGTAAAGTTGGGGAATTGAAATAAGAATTCCAAGCGGGAAATGATTGAATGGATTAGAAAAGAGATTGGTAAAAGTAAATTTGGTAAAGGTGTGGGTCATAGGTTGTATAACCAAATTCGAACTATAAAAATGAATTTGTTTTGAGAGGTAGAGGTTAAAAGGAGGTATTTATAAGAAATTACTTAATTATGGAATTAGGGAATAATGGTTATATCCAGAAAGATATTTTTAAAAAGAAAGAAAGTTTTATGAAACCGTATTTGAATAAAATAGTTAAACGGAATTTGTATGGATACTGGAATGAATTATTGGGTTATAGCTCTTATCTATCTGAAGATATGAACGTTGTTGATCAAGGTCTGAGAGGTAATTAAAATACCCCAACATGAACGAAATCGGAATTGTCTAAGGAGGATATGAGTTGGTAATGGTAAAAGGAGTTAGTAATAATTTATTATTTCCATTACAGAAATAGTAATGCAACGTGTAATGGAGATTTGGAAAATATATGTAATGAGGATTCCAAAGTGGAAAGGGGAAATAAAAAAGTGGTTGCTTGAAGTTATAACGATATTGTCGAGTAAGATGAGCTTTATTCTATAAGAATAAGCATGAATTATTGTTTTCAAGTAATGAATAAAAGATATTTCATAACTTTGTTTTACGAGTAATAGGCAGAATTGATTTCCCAATATTATATAATAATGTGGCTAATGTTTCGAAAGCGAAAATAGGAACGGGATATGATAAGGTATTTTTCTAAGTATAAAAATAAATTTATTTAAAAAAATCTTATGTTAAATAAGAAGCGAAAATTTATATTCATAATATCGAAATATTTAAGATTTTAAATTTACTTTTGTTTTAAATGAAAGGCCAAGAGATGCTGAATACTGAACCAGTGGACTCATTGGATTTTCATGATTGAATCACTGTTTATTTTGATAGTTAAATCACCGACTATCAAATTTGTCCAATACGATTGTTGGTACGGAAAGACCGGGATTGAATTTTTGTTAGAAAACCATTTCGACTAACAAATACGTGAAGATATCAGAAGATGATCGAGATGGAGCATTAAAGACCGTGGATCTTCATTAAGCAGAAGAACCGCTAATAATCTCTGGGATTGCAACCAAAGATAAACTGTGGTTCTGTGATGGTTGGAATCTACGGGTTGCAAGGAATTCTCGTTACTGATCCATGGGGTGATTCCTATATTGGATGCAGTAAGAGAACCTTCAGTTCACCCTGTTCCTGGATGACTTGTATGGACGAATGTCTGACAGAATATTTCCAGAAAACTACGTACATTGATTTTTACAAATATATTGAGCGGTGGCAAAAAGGGGCACTTCTTTTAAACCCAGAGTATATTTGTGGACGTCAATTAGTGATTTGACAGATCTGACAATGTGGCATTCAAAGTGATGGTGACCAGATGTTCCAGAAGATAAATCTAACCTCACGCCTCACAACCGTGAAATGACAAAAATCGGGCAGGCAACTTGGCTATGTAGGTCGCTCCCATTAGGGTGTACAGTCGATTTCCTTCTTTAATCTATTTCGATGTTGTCTCTTTCGGGAAACGGTGGTTTGAGCCCAACTGTTGGTGATATACTTTCGATGCACGCAAGCGAAATGAGTGGTCGATCATGTGTAGGCCGGGTTGCAAGATGTTCTTGTTGAACCCAGTATATTCCCCTCTAGAGATACACTATCGGCAGGTGGTTCGATACCTTGCCATAGTCAGAATCCAATCTCCAATAAACGCCTGCGGTTTTGATTATATACCATATATGTGGAACGTGAGATGCAAGCGTTCTTCTAGATTGATATTTACTTGTATTAGACACTATTATAATATCAGAAGAGATATTGATTTCAAAAATGTTTTGGGTTATCGTAAGGTAAAAACCTCGTCCGTATTTATGTGTGGATTTGGTCTTACGATTATCCTTTTCTTTCGAAAGGATTATAACTTTAAAATCAAGTTGTGTGATACCCTTAATACTGTGCGAGTTTTTCTCACTCTGGTTCACCAGACTGACCAGGTTTTTTTAAATGCTCGGGTTAGACCGGGTTGTGCAGGTCCAGATTATCGGATGCTGCGAATTTCAGAAGATGTGCTAGAGATGTTTAGACGTATTGTATCTAGTATTTATTCCGCTGCAGTGATTGTATATGAGGACAGGTTATTATAACTATCCAGAGGTGTTGATGTACTCTGATATTGTAAGTATTTTTAAAAGTTCTCAATAAAGATTTATTTCTATATTATATTTTATTCCGCTGCGATGTGAGACTCTGTGTTGTGTTGGTTCTTCTTCTTCTTCTATTCTAATATTTCTTTCTTTCTTATCTCACCCTCTAATTTCTTTCTAATAACGTTCCAGTGTTTTCGGTGTTTGGAAGTTCGGCATGAGTTACGGTAAAGGCAATTATGTCGATTTTCGGGCTGAAAATCGTTGGGTCGTTACAGTGGTATCAGATCTATTGGTTTAGTAATAACCTTGGCTCTGTGGTGTAACTCGATAGAGATTGGGTTAGTGATACCCTAGATCGAGACTGAGTGTGTATATATGAGAGAATATTTGTAAATTTTATATACAAATGTTTTGTATCGTGTTATTTGATCGGTTCAAGTGTTGAGAAGTATTGATCTGGCAATTGATATGATATTGTTTTGTAAAGAGGGTAAGTGAAATAATTTTTACCCAAATTATATTTTTGTATGGAAAAGAAATAATTTTATCAAATCATTGAGATATTAGTATGTTTGATCGATTTGAATGGAATTCAAATTAGATTGGAATTGAAAACTTAACCTGGTTAAGTGAAAATTTAATTAATAATAATATCAGGATTAAATAAATTGGAAATTGATGAATAAATAATAATCAAATAACAATCAATTAGATACTAATTGATTGATGTTCAAATATGTGAAACCAAAATAAAACATTAATATTGAAATGTAAATTCAATTGATTTGGTTGGATTGATTGTGTACTGATTGTTGATTGTGAATTGTTTGTTATTGGATGATAGATTGTTCGAATGGGAATAATCAACAATTTAATGGAGCTAAATGAATAAATAAAATATAGAATAAATTCTGGTATAATTAAACTGGAATGAAACTGCATATGAATTGGAATTTATGATTTGACCCTGTATTTGATGATGAATGATGCTATCTGTTTGATTTTGGAATTGGTGTAGTTATACTTGTTGACTAGTGAAATATTACTTAAGAAGTTCATATATTTATCTTATATGTGAATTGAGTTGAATATATGTGCCTGATGCCTAGGCATATTGATATTGGTTTAGTAGATCGCATATACATTGAGTAATTATGCTCAATAGAGCTCGTAAAAGGTACGCCTACGCAAAAATATACAATTTTGGGTTTTGATTTTTGTTTTTCGACCATGTCGGTTGATGTATATATATTATTTGTTCCTGTGATGTCGCAGATGTCACTCCGTACAGGGGAAACTCTACCGAAATTTTCTGGAAATTTAAAATGTTAGAATTTTTTTGATATTTTTGAAAATATTCATTTACGATATTGAACTGGTTTTCGATTTAAAATAAACTGGATTTGGAATTTAATGGGATTTGGAGCATTTTTCCCACCTTAGCAATTTCGAGGACCAAATTATTTTAAGGGAGGAAGAACGTAACGTCCCGTATTTTTGGTAGCCAAATATTTAATTTAATTTAATATTTTATTTGGGATATTAATGGATTTTGATATTGAATTCGGTATTGAAAACAAAGTTTGAACATTGCTCGAAATGGCGCGATAGTTCGTAATATGGAGTTTTGAACTTCAATAGAATATACAGGATCTGATATAAGTCGGATTTTTGTGAAACAAGAAACATTTGGATCGTGTTGACCATAATTTCCGTATGAAAGAGAAAAATCCAAATTTCGTGTTATAGATTGTTAGTTACGGCTAAATCAAATTTTTCTATAGTTGCTATGGAAATCGTTTATAAATTATGACGTTTATTTAATTTATATAAAGGGAATTTATATATTGTAATAACCCGAAAAATACGAGCCAATTTAAAATTTTTAAATTGATTATTTCAAAAGAATTTGAATAATTGAAATAGAATATTTCAATAAAATAGTGAATTAGAAATAGTGAGTCAGTTTGAAAATTTGAATTCGAACTTTGACTGACTGTGCAGGGTGGAAAATATGACGGATTTTACCGAAACCAAAAATATTTAAATCTGTTAGTCAATACCTTTCTAACGAATCTGAAAAATCGAAGTTTCATAACGGGAATCAAAAGTTGTGGCCGAATGAATTTTCAGAAGGGTCGGTATATAGAATATATAGGCCTGGAAAATTGATATTTTGCATACGACCTCGGAATTCGACGAAACCACTTTTGTTGGGTCCGGGATGTCAAACTATTGCTAGGTTTCAAATTTCATAATTTTTGAAGCTAGTATGTGAGCGTGGCAAAAGAAAATGTGTTTGGTCGATTTCTGTTAAATTGGATCGACCAGAAAATGGCCATTTTTCAAACGACCTCAGAATTCGACGAAACTAGTTTTGTTGGGACCGTAGCGTCAAAACATAGCTAGATTTATTTTTCTGGAATTTTTCGAATCAGTTTGTGGCCCTGGCAAATTGAAATGTGAGTTCAGAGTTAAAAATTAAATATTTCATACTTTAATTTGAAAAATAACTGACTGTAACAGTCGAATTGGCCTACGAAACATATCCCATTGTGTCCGGAATGGGGGTATTTAGCTAGGGGCGACAGTCGTTGGGTTTAAAAAGGAGTTCGTTTAAGAAAACACTATTTAAAAATTTAATATAGTCTCGGCCAATCATATTTTTCCTTTCATAAATTTTAAAAATAAAAATAAATAAAAAAGAAACCCCCCCGTTCAACGGCGACTCGTGCTTCCCCGTTCCAGACCAGATCGCCGCCGCCTCCGCCACTTTCAGACGCCGCCACTACCCAAAAACGATAGCCCTTCCCTCCACCTTCAAATCCATACCAACCTCGCCTCCTAACATCTCGTGTTGCGTGCAGATCGAGCCTCCAAAGTCCGACCCTGTCGAGCGCCTCCATGCCTTCCTGCCGCCATCGAACTGAGGGTGGTGACCATCGCCGGAAAGCCCTCTCCAAGGCCGACGAGGTGGTGCAGACCGATCGTCTCAACGATCAACGGATCTCGCGATTTTTGCAGACCTAGTTTTGGACCATATAACGAGCTACGGGTTGTATTGATTTGAACTGTTTTAAACACTCTTAAGTGTTGCAAAACTTTGAAAAATCATATCTTTTTGGTGTGTTGACGAAATTCGATGAAACAGGAAACATCGAGACCGCAAGGAAGCTCTCTACCCAATAGAAGAAGCTGCGGATTTTTCTGACATCGTATCGATTTTTAGCACTCAGAAAACCAAGGTGAGAAATCTAAATTAACGTGAAATTGAATGGAAAATGTCGTGTATAATTTATATAAGCGAAATATAAATTACATACGTGTTGTATACCTCATGTACATGCGTAGTGTAAGCTATATAAGCGAAGTATGAATTTTTACATGCATAGAATAATTGATATATGTGTTGAAATGCAAGTAAAATATATTATATATATATATATACACTCCCCTCGTCCACAAACCATGGACGATATTTATTGTGGTGAATTGGTGTGAAATATTGGATGAAAATTACGAATGGTTGAATAATTGTTTGTGGTTGATATGGTTTGGTTGTGGTTGAAAAATACCCATTGGTGATTGAAATGAATTGGAGATATTTGTGGAAATAAAAATAAACATGCCGCCTGCGTGCGAATTAGATGCATGAATCCCCATTGTAAAAAACCGCGAGGTTTTAAGGTAGAGCGAGGAGCCGTACTAGGGACGGTGCCGGTTTTAACTACCCTGCCGTTATGCTGCCGAAATTTTGAATAATCTTTGTGTGTTAGAATTATTTTCATATGTTGAAATTATTTTACATGCATTGAAATTAAAGCCATATATTGAAACTATATCCATGTGTGGAAATTGTTCATGTGTTGAAAAGTGTTGTGTGAAAATTAAATTCATTTGTGAATGAATGAAGTGGTTAAACAATAAAAATCACATTTTTATATATATATGAAGTATGCAAAATATTCGCCTTATATAAATAGTTTCAACAATCAAAATTTCATCTTTCTAATATGAACAACATAAATAAAATGTCCATGTGTGGGAATGCTCATTTGTTGAGAAGTGTGTGTAGTGGAAATATTCATGTGTTGAATAAAAAGATCGAACAATAAAAATTACATTCTTATTGAAACTATGAAGTGTTGAAACATCTATTTGTTGAATAAATATTATAAATGATAAAAATATCATTTTTATCATATGTGTGATATGCTAAAGATATGCGGACGTTGAAATAAATATTTGTGATAGAAATATTATTTTTAACATGCATAGGAACTAAATAAAATAGTCATGTGTTGAAATCTATTTTAGTTCGCCAAAATTATCATCTTTGAAATGTGAAGTGTTAAAAATAGCCACTTGTTCAAATAAACGTGCATGAGTTGAAATATACATTAACTAGCTAATGATATGATTTTAGCCTATGCATGCAACATTAGAATGAATGGTGTTTTTAAACCAAAGCAAATCAAATATGAAATTGAATGGAAAATGATAAATGTTAGAAATTGTATATATGTACATGCATATCTATTGAACAGGTTAAAGCAAAAGGGGCTAGAGAAGAGAAATAGAATTTTGTGCCCGACAAATAGGTACACATTTACCGCTTTGTTTGGGTGATGATTTTATGAGCCTGTTGGCTAGCCGCTTGGCTTTTTCTTTTTCTTTTTGATATGAGACGCCCGTGTGGCTATTTGGGAATTTTCCCAGACCCTCCCGTACAAAGGAGGTTATGGCGAAATTTTCCAAAATTTAAAGGCGTTAGTGAAATAATTGAAGTGGAAACGATATTGGAATTTTTGAATGAACTATATTTATATAAATATATAAATATTAATAGAATTAAAACGAAACGTGGCCGTGCAGTTCATATTTTGAAACCGTGATTTCAAATGACTAGTGCGGAAGATCCGACCATTGGATTTTCCCGAAACCTCAACCGTTGGGTTCGCCTTGGAAATATCTTTCCAATGGCACCAACTTTGTGAAGATCCGACGGTTGGATTGTCTGGAATGTTTAATTCAAAACTGAAGAAAAACAGCGCCAGAAACGACTATATATATATATATATAAATATAATTAAATTAAATCGAATAACGACGCTGCAGTTCGTAAATTGAAATCGTAACTTCAAATGGTTGGTGTGGAAGATCCGACCGTCGGATTTTCCCAAAACTGAAACCGTTGGATTCGTTTTGAAATGACCTTCCTAATGATGTAAAATTTGTGAAGATCCAACGGTTAGATTTTCATATATGTGTAAAACAAAATTAGTGGAAAGCAGCGCCAGTGCATCGACACGACCTGAAACGTCGTTTAATTAAATATGGTCGTTTTAAATTAAATAAAAATGGCGATATATCGTTAAAAAATATTATGGACGATATAGAGTGGAAATAAACCAATTTTGTTGTGTTTGCTTGATAGGTGATGGTTGAATGTATTTGACATGAAAATGATAACTAAATAACTGAAATGTGATTGTTGAATAGTCCAACCATGTGATTGATTGATTTGAAAATCTAAATATACGTGGGTTATTTGAAAAGGCCGAGTTTATCTCATTTCAAATAATCGATCGACGTTGAGAAGTCGAAGAGTCGAAGACGGTTGAAGACCGACGATCTCCACATTGGATGGATGGGCGCTACTGATGCTCGTGATTGGAGTAGCTACCATGAAGGAATTGAAGTAGTAGCCGTCCAAACATACTGTTGATTGTACGGATATGCGAGGAATTGGTGCCTCCGGTTTCGTTCAGACCCAGAACGGACTTGTAAATGGACTGTGTGTCTGACATTGGATTTTGTTCTGTGTTGATTGATCTCTGTTAAATATATATCTGTTTGGCGGCCGAGAATTTATTCTCTTGCTTAACGCCCTTCTCTGAGACGTACGAGCTCAGAGGTTATGTATTGACAGAAATCAGTCGCATGGAGTGGATTGCCTGTGTGGCACGCCTAAGTGGCATATGATCAAGGCTTCTGTTGCAAAGCAAAGTCTTGTGGTTGATGATCAAAGCATGGTCTGTGTGACGTAGCTTTGTGTATAACGTGAATTCGCGAGCCTCACACCTCGGTATGAGTCAAAAACGGGAGAGTGACTGCAGGGAGAGCACGACGTTTCTTTCTAGCTAAGGTGGTGTCAGTGACTTACCAGCCCTGACATTATATATACTTTTCACCTGTGTGGTTGTTGGAATGCGAGGCGCCTCGATATAGGTCTGTAAGGACCGGGAAACGTGTGTTCAGGAATTGCCAATCCTCAAAAGTAAGAGAGGACCGGCCCTGAAGATCCAAGGATCATAGTGGGGTCCTGGGACATTTGCTAGAGTGTCTCAAATCGCAGAGGAGCTTGCCCCTTGCCTCGACTCATGAAGGAATCCAATTTCCAATACGAAATATGCGGATGTGATTGTATTACTAGTATGGCGACATGATATATGGTACCCATGCCGTCTAGGATTGATATTTATGATTGAATTTGCTTTTGAAACATATATGCACTAGTAATAATATCAAACACATTTGTTTTATACGTATGAAGCATTTTTGGCCATTATAAGGGAAAAATCTATCCTCCGGCTTGCGTTGCATTGTGTGATGGGACCTGAGTCTTATAATGGCTTCATTTTATAAAAAGCATTGCGTTGATTTAATCATTTACTTTATTTCATGCACTAGCACTCATTGGAGTAAACCCGTTCCGCGAAAGTGGCGTGGTCCTTTGATTTGCCATATTATTGTTGCTAATAAGTTGAGTAGATTTCTCATACCAGTCCCATGACTGACTCGTAGTTTGTTTCACCTTGCAAACTCGGGTGCCCTTATTTTCACACGAGCAGCCTAGTTACAGGTTTCTGACGCACCTTTTGGCTCATGGCGAGGCTTGACTACACTGTGCTGACTTGGATTTTCTCCGCCATTATTGTATCTATATTATGATTCCGCCATTGGCGATGTAGACTGATATTTATTTTGAGTACTCTTTATGTATGATTCCGCCTCTGGCGATGGTGACTGATTATGTATCATTATGCACTAAGTTGTATCCTGTACTGTGCTTCTCTGATGTGATGATATCTATATGATTCCGCTGTCATATGCGTGTAAATTATTCTATTTTCTGTTTACGCTATTATCTGTGATCTGCTAATGATGATTAATGTGTTATATTCCAATGATTATCCTTAACACCGTGTCACGGGGTTTTGGGATCGTCACATATATATTCGGGCATCGTTTTACTTGAATATATTAATGTTAGGTTATAATTCCATTTTGGTTGAATTCAAAGTGATATATTAATTTATTTAGATATATTTAATAATAACAATTTATTATTGTTATTTAATTAAATTGTTTGGATTTAGTTTATAAAATTATATCAATTATTATATAAGCGTTAAAAATACTTGTTTTACAAACAACCTCCGTTTTCAACAAAACAAATTTTATTAGAATACGTATGGCTGGTTATTGCAATATTTCCAGTTTGGAGCCTATTGGAGTTGTTTTGTCAGTGTCCGGTATTTTAAATATAAACCGATGGGATTATTCAGAATTAAAATAAGCTATATTTGTAAACGGAGTCGGAATTCAACCAAACAAATTTCATTGGGACCGTAACATCAAGACATAGCAGCACGTCCATTTTCATAGTGGTTAGGGTTCGGGTGTAGCCGTACACATATTAAACATTGATTGATAATAAGTGGGTATATTATATATTTCCTTACTCTTAATAAAATTTCTGCACTGTCCTCTGTCCTTTCTCTTTTCTTTTCTTACCGGTCAAATTTTATGTTCCTTGCGTATCAAACAAACACTATACTTGCGTGACAAAGCATCTAAATGTCGTGCATCCCAAACCATCCAATACCTTGGCCATCAATCCATTCTGATACCTTTCCTGCCACGTTTTTATTGGAATGCCCACCTACCCTACATCCTTCAGCCAACCTACATTCAAAATTTCCTTGCTCCTCTGTTAAATTCTTTTCGTATAAAACGGCAACCCCTATTTCATTTGCTCGCTGGTTTCAAGCATGATGAGCCGAACCTTTCCTCACCAAGGAATAATTTAAAACAAAAAAGGATTCCTTCTATGCAGATTCAACCGCAAGCTACCACTTTATTAAAATTCAAAAGCTTCCCAACTGTTTGTATTAACTGGTGCTTCCGGGGGTTCCGCCACATTCTGGAGGCGCAGAAATAATGGCATGCATGGGTGAATGGTGAAGTACTGAAACAACATGGTTGTTTTGGATGGGAAGAAGGGTAGTGGTACATTTTTGAACTGACGATGGGCGGCAGCCGTGAGCTGCGTTGGGACTGACGTGGCACAGTGAAGTAGCCAAAGTCTGGCGTTGGAAGGTGTAATAACCCGGAAAATACAAGCCAATTTAAAATTCTTAAATTGATTATTTCAAAGGAATTTGAACAATTGAAATAGAATATTTCAATAAAATAGTGAATTAGAAATAGTGAGTTAGTTTGAAAATTTGAATTCAAACTTTGACCGACTATGCAGGGTGGAAAATATAACGGATTTTAGCGAAACCAAAAATATTTAAATCTGTTAGTCAATACCTTTCTAACGAATCTGAAAAATCGAAGTTTTATAACGGGAATCAAAAGTTATGGCCGAATGAATTTTCAGAAGAGTCGGTATATAGAATATATAGCCCTGGAAAATTGATATTTTGCATATGACCTCGGAATTCGACGAAACCACTTTTGTTGGGTCCGGGATGTCAAACTATTGCTAGGTTCCAAATTTCATAATTTTTGAAGCTAGTATGTGAGCGTGGCAAAAGAAAATGTGTTTGGTCGATTTCTGTTAAATTGGATCGACCAGAAAATGGCCATTTTTCAAACGACCTCGGAATTCGACGAAACCACTTTTGTTGGGACCGTAGCATCAAAACATAGCTAGATTTATTTTTCTGGAATTTTTCGAATCAGTTTGTGGCCCTGGCAAATTGAAATGTGCGTTCAGAGTTAAAAATTAAATGTTTTATACTTTAATTTGAAAAATAACTGACTGTAACAGTCGAATTGGCCTACGAAACATATCCCATTGTGTCCGGAATGGGGGTATTTAGCTACGGGCGACAGTCGTTGGGGTTTAAAAAGGAGTTCGTTTGAGAAAACACAATTTAAAAATTAAATATAATCCTCGACCAATCATATTTCTCCATTCATAAATAAAAAAAAAATATCAGAAACCCCCCCGACCCCGACATCGACGACGGAAACCCCTTTTCCCCTTCTCTGGCGATTTCCGATCGCCACAGCTCGAATTAGCTCCTCCCCCAGTTCAACTTTTTGTAGTTCTCCCTCCCCTCTTCAAATCCATATAAGGAGCTCCCCCTATCGTCGCCTCTACGCCAAGATATCCCCTTCCAAAGTTCCGACCTAAAAGCCGCCGCCGCCGCCGATCTGCACCACCGAACGCCACCAAACCGCCGCGCGCCTGTAGCCCTCTCAAAGCTCTTCCACGTCCAACTTCCTGATCGTCCCCTCGTGTCCCGGTTCTCGCGAAAACTGTAAACCTAGTTTTGAAGCTTTTTGAAAGTGAGTTTTTCTTTGATCTTTACACTTTGAAAAATCATATCTTTTTGGTATGTTGACGAAATTCGATGAAACAGGAAACATCGAGACCGCAAGGAAGCTCTCTACCCAATAGAAGAAGCTGCGGATTTTTCTGACATCGTATCGATTTTTAGCGCTCAGAAAACCAAGGTGAGAAATCTAAATTAACTTGAAATTGAATGGAAAATGTCATGTATAATTTATATAAGCGAAATATAAATTACATACGTGTTGTATACCTCATGTACATACGTCGTGTAAGCTATATAAGCGAAGTATGAATTTTTACACGCATAGAATAATTGATATATGTGTTGAAATGCAAGTAAAATATATTATATATATATATATACTCCCCTCGTCCACAAACCATGGACGATATTTATTGTGGTGAATTGGTGTGAAATATTGGATGAAAAATACGAATGGTTGAATAATTTTTTGTGGTTGATATTGTTTGGTTGTGGTTGAAAAATACCCATTTGTGATTGAAATGAATTGGAAAAATTTGTGGAAATGAAAAATAAACATGCCGCCTGCGTGCGAATTAGATGCATGAATCCCCATTGTCAAAAACCGCGAGGTTTTAAGGTAGAGCGAGGAGCCGTACTAGGGACGGTGCCGGTTTTAACTACGCTGCCGTTATGCTGCCGAAATTTTGAATAATCTTTGAGTGTTAGAATTATTTTCTTATGTTGAAATTATTTTCATGCGTTGAAATTAAAGCCATATGTTGAAACTATATCCATGTGTGGAAATGTTGTGTGTTGAAAAGTGTTGTGTGAAAATTAAATTCATTTGTGAATGAATGAAGTGTTTAAACAATAAAAATCACATTTTTATATATATATATGAAGTATGAAAAATATTCGCCTTATATAAATAGTTTCAACAATCAAAATTTCATCTTTCTAATATGAACAACATAAATAAAATGTCCATGTGTGGAAATGCTCATTTGTTGAGAAGTGTGTTTAGTGTAAAAGTTCATGTGTTGAATAAAAAGATCGGACAATAAAAATTACATTTTTATTGAAACTATGAAGTGCTGAAACATCTATTTGTCGAATAAATATTTTAAATGATAAAAATATCATTTTTATCATATGTGTGATATGCTAGAGACATGCGGACGTTGAAATAAATATTTGTGAAAGAAATATTATTTTTAACATGCATAGGAACTAAATAAAATAGTCATGTGTTGAAATCTATTTTAGTTCGCCAAGATTATCATCTTTGAAATGTGAAGTGTTAAAAATAACCACTTGTTCAAATAAACGTGCATGAGTTGAAATATACATTAACTAGCTAATGATATGATTTTAGCCTATGCATGCAACATTAGAATGAATGGTGTTTCTAAACCAAAGCAAATCAAATATGAAATTGAATGGAAAATGATAAATGTTAGAAATTGTATATATGTACATGCATATCTATTGAACAGGTTAAAGCAAAAGGGGCTAGAGAAGAGAAATAGAATTTTGTGCCCGACAAATAGGTACACATTTACCGCTTTGTTTGGGTGATGATTTTATGAGCCTGTTGGCTAGCCGCTTGGCTTTTCCTTTTTCTTTTTGATATGAGACGCCCGTGTGGCTATTTGGTAATTTTCCCAGACCCTCCCGTACAAAGGAGGTTATGGCGAAATTTTCCCAAAATTTAAGGCGTTAGTGAAATAATTGAAGTGGAAACGATATAGGAATTTTTGAATGAACTATATTTATATAAATATATAAATATAAATAGAATTAAAACGAAACGTGGCCGTGCAGTTCATGTTTTGAAACCGTGATTACAGACGACTAGTGCGGGAAATCCGACCATTGGATTTTCCCGAAACCTCCACCGTTGGGTTCGCCTTGGAAATATCTTTCCAACGGCACCAACTTTGTGAAGATCCGACGGTTGGATTGTCTGGAATGTTTAATTCAAAATTAAGGAAAAACAGCGCCAGAAACGATTATATTTATATATATATATAAATATAATTAAATTAAATAGAATAACGACGCTGCAGTTCGTAAATTGAAATCGTAACTTCAAATGGTTAGTGTGGAAGATCCGACCGTCGGATTTTCCCAAAACTGAAACCGTTGGATTCGTTTTGAAAAGACCTTCCTAATGATGTAAAATTTGTGAAGATCCAACGGTTAGATTTTCCTATATGTGTAAAACAAAATTAGTGGAAAGCAGCGCCAGTGCATCGACACGACCTGAAACGTCGTTTAATTAAATATGGCCGTTTTAAATCAAATAAAAATGGCGATATATCGTTATAAAATACTATAAACGATATAGAGAGGAAATAAACCAATCTTGTTGTGTTTGCTTGATATGTGATGGTTGAATGTATTTGACATGAAAATTATACCTAAATAACTGAAAAGTGAATGTTAAATGGTCCAACCATGTGATTGATTGATTTGAAAATCTAAATATACATGGGTTATTTGAAAAGGCCGAGTTTATCTCATTTCAAATAATCGATCGACGTTGAGAAGTCGAAGAGTCGAAGACGACTGAAGACCGACGATCTCCATATTGGATGGATGGGCGCTACTGATACTCGTGACTGGAGTAGCTACCATGAAGGAATTGAAGTAGTAGCCATCCAAACATACGGTTGATTGTACGGATATGCGAGGAATTGGTGCCTCCGGTTTCGTTCAGACCCAGAACGGACTTGTAAATGGACTGTGTGTCTGACATTGGATTTTTGTTCTGTGTTGATTGATCTCTGTTAAATATATATCTGTTTGGCGGCAGAGAATTTATTCTCTTGCTTAACGCCCTTCTCTGAGACGTACGAGCTCAGAGGTTATGTATTGACAGAAATCAGTCGCATGGAGTGGATTGCCTGTGTGGCACGCCTAAGTGGCATATGATCAAGGCTTCTGTTGCAAAGCAAAGTCTTGTGGTTGATGATCAAAGCATGGTCTGTGTGACATAGCTTTGTGTATAACGTGAATTCGCGAGCCTCACACCTCGGTATGAGTCAAAAACGGGAGAGTGACTGCAGGGAGAGCACGACGTTTCTTTCTAGCTAAGGTGGTGTCAGTGACCTACCAGCCCTGACATTATATATACTTTTCACCTGTGTGGTTGTTGGAATGCGAGGCGCCTCGATATAGGTCTGTAAGGACCGGGAAACGTGTGTTCAGGAATAACTAATCCTCAAAAGTAAGAGAGGACCGGCCCTGAAGATCCAAGGATCATAGTGGGGTCCTGGGACATTTGCTAGAGTGTCTCGAATCGGAGAGGAGCTTGCCCCTTGCCTCGACTCATGAAGGAATCCAATTTCCAATACGAAATATGCGGATGTGATTGTATTACTATTACGGCGACATAGTAGATGGTAGCTATGCCGCCTAGGATTGATATTTATGATTGAATTTGCTTTTGAAACATATATGCACTAGTAATAATATCAAACACTTTTGTTTTATTCGTATGAAGCATCTTTGGCCATTATAAGGTAAAAACTCTATCCTCCGGCTTGCGTTGCATTGTGTGATGGGACCTGAGTCTTATAATGGCTTCATTTTATAAAAAGCATTTCGTTGATTTAATCATTTACTTTATTTCATGCACTAGCACTCATTGGAGTAAACCCGTTCCGCAAAAGTGGCGTGGTCCTTTGATTTGCCTTATTATTGTTGTTAATAAGTTGAATAGATTTCTCATACCAGTCCCATGACTGACTCGTAGTTTGTTTCACCTTGCAAACTCGGGTGCCCTCATTTTCACATGGGCAGCCTAGTTACAGGTTTCTGACGCATCTTTTGGCTCATGGCGAGGCTTGACTGCACCGTGCTGACTTGGATTTTCTCCGCCATTATTGTATCTATATTATGATCCCGCCACTGGCGATGTAGACTGATATTCCTTTTGTGTACTCTTTATGTATGATTCCGCCTCTGGCGATGGTGACTGATTATGTATCATTATGCACTAAGTTTTATCCTGTACTGTGCTTCTCTGATGTGATGATATCTATATGATTCCGCTGTCATATGTGTGTAAATTATTCTATTTTCTGTTTATGCTATTATCTGTGATCTGCTAATGATGATTAATGTGTTATATTCCAATGATTATCCTTAACACCGTGTCACGGGGTTTTGGGATCGTCACAGCTGGTATCAGAGCTTTGGTTAACCTTAGTTCTGGAATGTAACACATTAAACACTTCGTCAAAATAGGATCAGTAGTATTCTAAGGCTAGTCGCTCATTAGAGATAGGACTAGTAAGGTCCTAGAATGAGCTGAGCAGAATACCAAAAACAATTGATCAGTCCATCGTTATCTTTCCGTAGAAATTTCTGCTTAACTATGCAATAGACTATCATTTCTGTTAGCTGACTTTTTTCGTTGCTTATACAGAATTTGACAAATGGCTACCAGAGCAGCCGCCGCTAGAGGAGGCCGTGCCGGCCGAGGCAGAGGAAGGGCAGAAATCCCAGCTCAAGAAGGACCTTTGATACAACCTCCGGCAGCCCAATACTTCGAGCTTGACCGTGTAGCTAAGAGATATAAGAACTTTGGAGGCAAGACCTTCTCGGGAACTGGCACCGTAATAGAGGCCCTTGCATGGCTCAAAACATGCGAGAAAATTCTTGAAGGCCTAAGGCTTGGAGACGAAGACAAAGCTATTAAGGGCGCCTGGCTTATGCAGGAACAAGCTGAATTATGGTGGGAAACTCTTACCGCCGGGAATAGAGAAGCTGGAAGAACATGGGATGGATTTAAAGAACTCTTGAAGGAGAAATATGTCCCCGAACAAGCTCTAGAAAGAATGCACGATGACTTCGCCAATCTCCAGCAAGGTGATCTTTCCGTGCAAGATTATCTGAACAAATTTACAATGTTGTCGCCCTATGCTCCAGAGCTCGTTGCTACCGCAAAATCCAAAAATAAGAGGTTTATCCTTGGGCTAAGACGACAATATCATGATAGAGCAATGGCCCATGTCAAGCTGGAATTCAACGAGCTAGTGGAAATGACATGCAACTATGAAGACCTTGATCAAAGGCATCTGGATCAGGATCGCGCTAGAAGCCAAGCCGGAAACAAGCGCAAGCCTGCTGTAAATCAGGGCGAGTCAAGCCAGGCAGCATCTTCAAAGCCTCAGACTGGCAAGCCGCCAAGAGGAAATTACTTTAACTGTGGTAAGCCGGGGCACTACTCAAACGTCTGCACAGCTCCGAAGAGGCAGAAAACAAATTCTCAAGGCTCGAGCCAAGGCTCTCAGAACCCTCGCTCGTGCTTCAACTGTCGCAAGACCGATCATCTGGTCAAAGACTGTCCTTTGCTGAAGAAAGCTACAGTAGCTCATGTCTATGACGGGTCTAGCCCGCCAGCTGCTTCCGATGGAGCAGGTAAACCTGATGTTTTGGGAGGTACCCTTACAATTAAAAATATTCCTGTTTCTGTATTATTTGACACAGGTGCATCGCGTAGTTTTATTGCTAGAAACACAGTGCACAAATTAAAGTTAAAACAGCGAAAGCTCAAAGAATCGGTCGAAGTTCATAACCCGATAGGGGGTCCTATTACTCTCGGTTCATATTGTAGAGTGCCAGTCTCTTATTCTTCCTACAAGTTTCCTTTCAATTTAATCGTTATAGATTTTCCCGAATTCGATATTATTCTTGGGCTAGATTGGTTAACGAAATATGAAGCCGAAGTGAATTGTGCGGAAAGAATCGTTAAAATTCGAACGAAGCTTGGATATATTACGGTTCCCTGTCATGGTTCGAATCCGAATAGAGAAGAATTTTGGTCAGCATTAGAACTTATCCCCACTTCCATGGAAAAGATTCCGATTGTTAGAAACTTTGCGGATGTGTTTGAAGAAGTTGAAAACTTACCTCCGCAAAGAGAAATAGAATTCCGAATCGATCTAATTCCTAATGCCAGACCAGTGGTGCATCCAATTCGCAGAATGACTCCGAAAGAAAAAGAAGAATTAGGCGATCAAACTCGTCAACTGTTGTGGAAAGGTCTAATCAGACCGAGTTTTTCTAATTGGGGTGTAGCTGTTGTGTTTGTCCCGAAGTCAGACGGTACTCTTAGATTATGTGTTGATTACCGAGACCTCAACAAACAGACGCTTAAGAACAAATATCCATTACCCCGCATTGATGATTTGCTCGACCAATTGAATGGGGCGAAAGTATTTTCCCGAATGGACCTAGCTACAGGTTTTCATCAATTGAGAATAGCAGAAGAGTGTGTTCCTTTGACCGCTTTCAGAGGTCCAGACATATTTTATGAATGGTTAGTAATGCCGTTTGGCCTATGCAACGCTCCAGCATACTTTGTCGATCTAATGAATAGAGTGTTCAGGGGAGTTCTGAATAAATTTGTCCTCGTATTCATCGATGATATTTTAATCTACTCCAAATCAAAACCCGAGCATGAAAAACACTTAGAACAAGTATTGGAGATTCTAAGGAAGAACGTCTTCAAAGCCAAATTCTCTAAATGTGTCTTCTGGTAAGAAGAAGTTAAATTTCTTGGCCATGTCGTGTCAGAGAAAGGAATTTCTGTTGACCCAAGCAAAATAATAGCGATTCAAGACTGGAAACAACCCACTACTCCCATAGAAGTTAGAAGTTTTATGGGGTTGGTTAGTTATTATCGAAAGTTCATTAAGGATTTTTCGAAGATATCCGGTCCGTTAACGAAGCTCACAAAGAAACATGAGAAGTTTAAGTGGACTTCCGACTGTGAAGAAGCTTTCCAGGAATTGAAATCGAAGCTGACCACCGCTCCAGTGTTAACAATTATTGATGGCAAACAGGATTTAACGGTTTGGACAGATGCTTCTATTAGAGGTCTTGGTGCAGTGTTAATGCAGAGAGGCCAAGTAGTCGCTTATGCCAGCCGCCAATTGAAACCGCATGAGAAGAATTATGTGACTCATGATCTTGAGTTGCTAGCCATCGTATTTGCCTTGAAAATCTGGAGACATTACTTATTGGGCGAGAAATTTATACTGTACACAGATCATCAATCGTTGTAGTATTTATATACCCAGAAAGATCTGAATCTGAGACAGCAGCGTTGGCTAGAATTTCTTGCGGCGTATGATCTTGATATCTTGTATACGCCGGGAAAGGCTAACGTGGTAGCGGATGCACTTAGTAGGAAAACCGCAATCATTGCCAATCTGATAATTACACCTGGATTGATTGATAGGATATCTGTTCTTCAGAAAAGTGACAATTTTGTGAAAGAGATGGTAAAAAGGATTCAAAGGGGCGAAGGCTCCAGTTTCCAAGTGGATACAGAAGGAGTTCTGAGGCTGAATAGAAGAATATGTGTTCCCGACATTCCCGAGCTTAAAAGAGAAGTGCTAGATGAATGCCATAAATCCAAATTTTGCATCCATCCTGGGGTGAGTAAAATGTACAACAATATCAAACGCACTTTCTGGTGGAAGGCAATGAAAAGAGATATTTCTTTGTATGTTAGCAGATGACCTACTTGTCAATTGGTCAAGAGTGACCAACAGAAGCTAGCTGGACTGTTGCAACCGTTGGAAGTCCCAGGTTGGAAATGGGAACATATTTCCATGGATTCCATAGATGGTTTGCCACGAACCAAGAAAGGTAATGACAGCATTTGGGTAATCGTAGATCGCTTCACGAAGACTGCCCATTTTATACCTGTCAGATCCAATAGAACTGCCCAGAGTCTGGCACAGACATATTTCAAAGAAATTGTTAGGCTGCATGGAATTCCCATCAGCATAGTCAGTGATAGGGATCCCCTATTTACTAGCAAATTCTTGGAGGCTTTCCAGACAGAATTGGGGACAAAACTGAATATGAGCACCGCTTATCACCCCCAAACAGATGGCCAAACTGAGCGGGTGAATAGAATTCTGGAAGATTTATTGTGGGCTTGTATAATCGATTTTGGTGGGTCATGGGAAGATCATTTGCATTTGGCAGAATTCTCATATAAAAATAGCTATCAAGCAAGTTTGAGAATGTCACCATTAGAAGCATTATATGGCAGCCCCTGCAGATCTCCAGCATGTTGGGTAGAACCTGGCAACAGACTTGTACTAGGGCCCAATATGATTAGGAAAGCATCTGATAAAGTGGACTTCATCAAGAAGCGATTGAAAACCGCCCAAAGCCGACAGAAAAGTTATGCAGACTCTAGAAGGAGAGATTTGACATTTACTGTTGGTGATCATGTTTATTTAAAGGTTTCTCCGATGAGAGGAGTAATCAGATTTGGAAAGACTGGGAAGTTGGCACCGAGATTTATTGGTCCCTTTCCTATACTTGAGCAAATTGGAACTCTTGCTTATAGGGTTCAATTGCCAGATTGGTTGCCTGGAGTGCACAATGTATTTCACGTATCTCAACTTAGGAGACATGTGCATGATCCGGATCTTGTTGTAGAAGAAGCAGCGCAACGGGATGTGGAGATAAATCCAGAATTAGCACTCAGAAGAGAGCCATTAAAGATTGTTGGCAAAGAAACTAGAGAACTCAGAAGCAAAAAGGTTCATTTAGTTAAAGTGCAGTGGAGCAGTGATCCTAGAGACTGTACTTGGGAGACTGAGGAAAGCATTAAACAAGCTTACCCCAAATGCAGAGTGGATATCTCTGACTAACTCCGGTGCAAGGTACCTTTACCATACTTTGCATTTACATTTTATTTCCTACTTTACTGTTGTTTCCTTTTCGAGGACGAAAAGTTTTAAGTAGGGGATATTGTAATAACCCGGAAAATACGAGCCAATTTAAAATTTTTAAATTGATTATTTCAAAGGAATTTGAACAATTGAAATAGAATATTTCAATAAAATAGTGAATTAGAAATAGTGAGTCAGTTTGAAAATTTGAATTCAAACTTTGACCGACTATGCAGGGTGGAAAATATAACGGATTTTAGCGAAACCAAAAATATTTAAATCTGTTAGTCAATACCTTTCTAAAGAATCTGAAAAATCTAAGTTTCATAACGGGAATCAAAAGTTATGGCCGAATGAATTTTCAGAAGAGTCGGTATATAGAATATATAGCCCTGGAAAATTGATATTTTGCATACGACCTCGGAATTCGATGAAACCACTTTTGTTGGGTCCGGGATGTCAAACTATTGCTAGGTTCCAAATTTCATAATTTTTGAAGCTAGTATGTGAGCGTGGCAAAATAAAATGTGTTTGGTCGATTTCTGTTAAATTGGATCGACCAGAAAATGGCCATTTTTCAAACGACCTCGGAATTCGACGAAACCACTTTTGTTGGGACCGTAGCGTCAAAACATAGCTAGATTTATTTTTCTGGAATTTTTCGAATCAGTTTGTGGCCCTGGCAAATTGAAATGTGCGTTCAGAGTTAAACATTAAATGTTTTATACTTTAATTTGAAAAATAACTGACTGTAACAGTCGAATTGGCCTACGAAACATATCCCATTGTGTCCGGAATGGGGGTATTTAGCTATGGGCGACAGTCGTTGGGTTTAAAAAGGAGTTCGTTTGAGAAAACACAATTTAAAAATTAAATATAATCCTCGACCAATCATATTTCTCCATTCATAAATTAAAAAAAAAAATATCAGAAAATCCCCCCCCCCCGACCCCGACATCGACGACAGAAACCCCTTTTCCCCTTCCCTGGCGATTTCCGATCGCCACAGCTCGAATTAGCTCCTCCCCCAGTTCAACTTTTTGTAGTTCTCCCTCCCCTCTTCAAATCCATATAAGGAGCTCCCCCTATCGTCGCCTCTACGCCGAGATATCCCCTTCCAAAGTTCCGACCTAAAAGCCGCCGCCACCGCCGATTTGCACCACCGAACGCCACCAAACCGCCGCGCACCTGTAGCCCTCTCAAAGCTCTTCCACGTCCAACTTCCTGATCGTCCCCTCATGTCCCGGTTCTCGCGAAAACTGTAAACCTAGTTTTGAAGCTTTTTGAAAGTGAGTTTTTCTTTGATCTTTACACTTTGAAAAATCATATCTTTTTGGTATGTTGACGAAATTCGATGAAACAGGAAACATCGAGACCGCAAGGAAGCTCTCTACCCAGACATCGTATCGATTTTTAGCGCTCAGAAAACCAAGGTGAGAATTCTAAATTAACGTGAAATTGAATGGAAAATGTCGTGTATAATTTATATAAGCGAAATATAAATTACATACGAGTTGTATACCTCATGTACATACGTCGTGTAAGCTATATAAGCGAAGTATGAATTTTTACATGCATAGAATAATCGATATATGTGTTGAAATGCAAGTAAAATATTATATATATATATATATATATATACTCCCCTCGTCCACAAACCATGGACGATATTTATTGTGGTGAATTGGTGTGAAATATTGCATGAAAAATACGAATGGTTGAATAATTGTTTGTGGTTGATATTGTTTGGTTGTGGTTGAAAAATACCCATTGGTGATTGAAATGAATTGGAAAAATTTGTGGAAATGAAAAATAAACATGCCGCCTGCGTGCGAATTAGATGCATGAATCCCCATTGTCAAAAACCACGAGGTTTTAAGGTAGAGCGAGGAGCCGTACTAGGGACGGTGCCGGTTTTAACTACGCTGCCGTTATGCTGCCGATATTTTGAATAATCTTTGAGTGTTAGAATTATTTTCTTATGTTGAAATTATTTTCATGCATTGAAATTAAAGCCATATGTTGAAACTATATCCATGTGTGGAAATGTTGTGTGTTGAAAAGTGTTGTGTGAAAATTAAATTCATTTGTGAATGAATGAAGTGTTTAAACAATAAAAATCACATTTTTATATATATATGAAGTATGAAAAATATTTGCCTTATATAAATAGTTTCAACAATCAAAATTTCATCTTTCTAATATGAACAACATAAACAAAATGTCCATGTGTGGAAATGCTCATTTGTTGGGAAGTGTGTTTAGTGTAAAAGTTCATGTGTTGAATAAAAAGATCGGACAATAAAAATTACATTTTTATTGAAACTATGAAGTGCTGAAACATCTATTTGTCGAATAAATATTTTAAATGATAAAAATATCATTTTTATCATATGTGTGATATGCTAGAGACATGCGGACGTTGAAATAAATATCTGTGAAAGAAATATTATTTTTAACATGCATAGGAACTAAATAAAATAGTCATGTGTTGAAATCTATTTTAGTTCGCCAAGATTATCATCTTTGAAATGTGAAGTGTTAAAAATAACCACTTGTTCAAATAAACGTGCATGAGTTGAAATATACATTAACTAGCTAATGATATGATTTTAGCCTATGCATGCAACATTAGAATGAATGGTGTTTCTAAACCAAAGCAAATCAAATATGAAATTGAATGGAAAATGATAAATGTTAGAAATTGTATATATGTACATGCATATCTATTGAACAGGTTAAAGCAAAAGGGGCTAGAGAAGAGAAATAGAATTTTGTGCCCGACAAATAGGTACACATTTACCGCTTTGTTTGGGTGATGATTTTATGAGCCTGTTGGCTAGCCGCTTGGCTTTTCCTTTTTCTTTTTGATATGAGACGCCCGTGTGGCTATTTGGGAATTTTCCCAGACCCTCCCGTACAAAGGAGGTTATGGCGAAATTTTCCAAAAATTTAAGGCGTTAGTGAAATAATTGAAGTGGAAACGATATAGGAATTTTGAATGAACTATATTTATATAAATATATAAATATAAATAGAATTAAAACGAAACGTGGCCGTGCAGTTCATGTTTTGAAACCGTGATTTCAAACGACTAGTGCGGGAAATCCGACCATTGGATTTTCCCGAAACCTCCACCGTTGGGTTCGCCTTGGAAATATCTTTCCAACGACACCAACTTTGTGAAGATCCGACGGTTGGATTGTCTGGAATGTTTAATTCAAAATTAAGGAAAAACAGCGCCAGAAACGATTATATATATATATATATATATAAATATAATTAAATTAAATCGAATAACGACGCTGCAGTTCGTAAATTGAAATCGTAACTTCAAATGGTTAGTGTGGAAGATCCGACCGTCGGATTTTCCCAAAACTGAAACCGTTGGATTCGTTTTGAAAAGACCTTCCTAATGATGTAAAATTTGTGAAGATCCAACGGTTAGATTTTCCTATATGTGTAAAACAAAATTAGTGGAAAGCAGCGCCAGTGCATCGACACGACCTGAAACGTCGTTTAATTAAATATGGCCGTTTTAAATCAAATAAAAATGGCGATATATCGTTATAAAATACTATAGACGATATAGAGAGGAAATAAACCAATCTTGTTGTGTTTGCTTGATATGTGATGGTTGATTGTATTTGACATGAAAATTATACCTAAATAACTGAAAAGTGAATGTTAAATGGTCCAACCATGTGATTGATTGATTTGAAAATCTAAATATACGTGGGTTATTTGAAAAGGCCGAGTTTATCTCATTTCAAATAATCGATCGACGTTGAGAAGTCGAAGAGTCGAAGACGACTGAAGACCGACGATCTCCACATTGGATGGATGGGCGCTACTGATACTCGTGACTGGAGTAGCTACCATGAAGGAATTGAAGTAGTAGCCGTCCAAACATACGGTTGATTGTACGGATATGCGAGGAATTGGTGCCTCCGGTTTCGTTCAGACCCAGAACGGACTAGTAAATGGACTGTGTGTCTGACATTGGATTTTTGTTCTGTGTTGATTGATCTCTGTTAAATATATATCTGTTTGGCGGCAGAGAATTTATTCTCTTGCTTAACGCCCTTCTCTGAGACGTACGAGCTCAGAGGTTATGTATTGACAGAAATCAGTCGCATGGAGTGGATTGCCTGTGTGGCACGCCTAAGTGGCATATGATCAAGGCTTCTGTTGCAAAGCAAAGTCTTGTGGTTGATGATCAAAGCATGGTCTGTGTGACGTAGCTTTGTGTATAACGTGAATTCGCGAGCCTCACACCTCGGTATGAGTCAAAAACGGGAGAGTGACTGCAGGGAGAGCACGACGTTTCTTTCTAGCTAAGGTGGTGTCAGTGACCTACCAGCCCTGACATTATATATACTTTTCACCTGTGTGGTTGTTGGAATGCGAGGCGCCTCGATATAGGTCTGTAAGGACCGGGAAACGTGTGTTCAGGAATAACTAATCCTCAAAAGTAAGAGAGGACCGGCCCTGAAGATCCAAGGATCATAGTGGGGTCCTGGGACATTTGCTAGAGTGTCTCGAATCGGAGAGGAGCTTGCCTCTTGCCTCGACTCATGAAGGAATCCAATTTCCAATACGAAATATGCGGACATGATTGTATTACTATTACGGCGACATAGTAGATGGTAGCTATGCCGCCTAGGATTGATATTTATGATTGAATTTGCTTTTGAAACATATATGCACTAGTAATAATATCAAACACTTTTGTTTTATTCGTATGAAGCATCTTTGGCCATTATAAGGTAAAAACTCTATCCTCCGGCTTGCGTTGCATTGTGTGATGGGACCTGAGTCTTATAATGGCTTCATTTTATAAAAAGCATTGCGTTGATTTAATCATTTACTTTATTTCATGCACTAGCACTCATTGGAGTAAACCCGTTCCGCGAAAGTGGCGTGGTCCTTTGATTTGCCTTATTATTGTTGTTAATAAGTTGAATAGATTTCTCATACCAGTCCCATAACTGACTCGTAGTTTGTTTCACCTTGCAAACTCGGGTGCCCTCATTTTCACACGGGCAGCCTAGTTACAGGTTTCTGACGCATCTTTTGGCTCATGGCGAGGCTTGACTGCACCGTGCTGACTTGGATTTTCTCCGCCATTATTGTATCTATATTATGATCCCGCCACTGGCGATGTAGACTGATATTCCTTTTGTGTACTCTTTATGTATGATTCCGCCTCTGGCGATGGTGACTGATTATGTATCATTATGCACTAAGTTGTATCCTGTACTGTGCTTCTCTGATGTGATGATATCTATATGATTCCGCTGTCATATGTGTGTAAATTATTCTATTTTCTGTTTATGCTATTATCTATGATCTGCTAATGATGATTAATGTGTTATATTCCAATGATTATCCTTAACACCGTGTCACGGGGTTTTGGGATCATCACAGAAGGGGAGATTGGGAGAGGTATGGCGCAACATGGGGTTGGAGTTGGGGAAGTCGCTTTGGGGACAGGTTCGAAGAAGAAGCAGTTTGAAGAGAGGACGGAGTAGTTTTAATGGGAACGAAGAAAACTAAGGAGATTAAAAGGGGCCAAGGAACTGATCTCACTGTCAACAACGCAATAACTAATATTAAACTAAGAGTAGTTAGTTTAATTAAAGTCCTTGCACTAAAACCGTATAAAATGTTGATTTGGTACATGCAACATTTGGAGGATCCGCTGCAGTTTAAACCGAAAGATCAGCCTAGTTGATAATTGGATATAGCAGGGGTTTGAACTGTGTAAGGCAAGAAGACAAGTGTGACAAGTGAATAGAAGGAAATGCGGGCGGTTCAATTCTGGGAGTAAACTGAGAGTGATTACTTAAATCTAATTATATGGTTTAGCAAGTAATTTTTAGTAAATCCATTATTAACTTAGGGGCGTTCATATATCTGCAAATTCCATCAGGATGTCTGGACATATCATGAAGAAGGAGGACCATCAATTATTATTGACCTATGATTAAATTTACCAATTTTTAATTAAAAATTGGTAACATATCGTTAATAAAACTAATTAGAATTTATTTTCAACTGCAGGACGAATGAAAGCAACATGAACAAATGAAGCAGTTCTAACAGTAGAAGTATCGGCCCATTTTTGTTCCAAATGTAATTAAACATAGTTATGAAAATATTTATTTAAATTAATCTATGATTAATTATTTAATTCAGTTAGTGTTGATCGCAGACGGGAATAAAGCAGTGGGGGAAATTTAAGTTGGGATATTTCTTTTTGGACAAAAGTCGGCCGTAATAAAATGCTCAATCTAATGTTATTAGTTGATCATTTTATGATTTGTAATTTGGAAATAACTATTTCATTTAAATCTTAAAATCTTAATAACACGATCGTATGATATCATAACTGGATCAGAAAAGAGTTGTTAGAATCTTGGGAGCGAACGCTACATTCTAGGGCTAGATTGGACAAAGCTGGAAGTAGTTGAGAATTTTGGTTAAATTAAACCGTTGTTTAATTTAACTGACATGGTACCATTTCAACAACGAATGAAATCAAGGCGAGTAAAACTCACTCAGCTCTTCCCACTTATATTTTATATAAATTGGGTTTTTTTTGTGCTGTGGTCGCCAATGGTTGACTGTTTGCAAATTATATATTTATTTGTTGATTTAACTGATGAAATTAAACCGTTGTTTAATTTCAGTGAAATACCAAATCGTTATGTTAACGATTGGATCCGATGAAGGTAATTTACCTTGTAGGTCATGTTTATTTATAAACGTGTTTTAATTGTTTGAATTATTTATTGTTTGGTTGATGTTTGTGACAATCCCAAAACCCCGTACGACGGTGTTAAGGATAATCATTGGAATATAACACATTAATCATCATTAGCAGAGTACAGATAATAGCATAACCAGCAAATAAAATAATTTACATAAGTATGACAGCAGAATCATATATATCACAACATCAGAGAGCACAGTGTAGGATACAACATAGTGCATAAAAGTTCATGATCAGTCTACATCGCCAGAGCGGTACATATACATATGAGAGTGCATAAAAGAAATATCAGTCTACGTCGCCAGAGGCTGAATCATATACATAGATAATAATGGCGGAATATCAATAGTCAACATTGAGAAGTCAAGCCTCGCCATAAGCCAAAAGATGCACTCCTGCTGTTGTGCAAAGCCAAAATATGTCCTGCTACCTGGTACTAGGCTGCCCGTGTGAAAATAAGGGCACCTGAGTTTGCAAGGTGAAACAAACTACGAGTCAGTCATGGGACTGGTATGAGAAATCTACTTAACTAATTAAACAACAATAATAAGGCAAATCATAGGACCACGCCACTTTCACGGAACGGGTTCACTCCAATGATTGCCAGTGCATGAAATAAAGTAAATTATTAAATCATCGCAATGCTTTTTTATAAAAAGGAAGCCGTTATAAGACTCAGGTCCCATCACACAATGCAACGCAAGCCAGAGGATAGATTTTTACCTTATAATGGCCAAGAAATGCTTGATACATATAAAACAAAGGTATTTGGTATTATTACTACTGCACTTGTGTTTTGAAAGCAAATTCAATCATAAATATCAATCATAGACGACATAAGTGTCCCATGCCACTATGTCGCCATACTAGTAATACAATCAAATCCGCAATTTTGTATTGGAAATTGGATTCCATCATGAGCCGAGGCAAGGGGCAAGCTCCTCTCCGTTCGAGACACTCTAACAAATGTCTCAGGACCACACACAGCGATCCTTGGATCCTCCAAGGCCGATCCTATCTTACTTTTGAGGATTAATGATTCCTGAACACAAGTTTCCCGGTCCTATAGGACCTATAATCGAGGTGCCTCGCATTCCAACAGCCACACAGGTAAATATAATATATAAATGTCAGGCCTGGTAGGTCACTGACATCATCCATAGCTAGAAAGAAACGTCGTGCACTCCTTGGGTCCTTATCCCGTTTTTGACTCATACCGAGGTGTGAGGCTCGCGAATCAACGCTATACACAAAGCTACGCCACGTAGGCCATGCTTTGATCATCAACCACAAGACTTTTCATTTCAACAGAAGCCTTGATCTTCTGCCACTTAGGCATGCCACATAGGCAATTCACTCCATGCGACTGATTTTTATCGATATATAAACTCTGAGCTCGTATGTCTCAGAGAAGGGCGTTAAGCAAGAGAATAAATTCTCCTCCACCAAACAGATATATATTTAATAGAGATCAATCCGCACAGAACAAAATCCAATGTCAGACACATAGTCCATTTACAAGTTTGTTCTGGGTCTGAACGAAGCCGGAGGTACCATATTCCTCGCATATCCGTACAATCAACAAATACGTCCGGACGACTACCACTTCAGCTCCTTCAAGGTAGCTACTCCAATCATGAGCATCAGTAGTACCCATCCATCCGATGTGAAGATCGTCGGTCTCGAACCGTCTTCATCTCTTCGACTTCTAATCGTCGATCAATTATTTGAAATGAGAATTAACTCGGCCTTTTAAAATAATTCACGTGTATCTAGATTTTCAAATCACTTCTTCCCATGGTTAAATTATTCGACCTTCACATTTCAGTTCTTTAGAATAATTTTCATGTCAAACACATTCAACCATCAAATATCAAGCAAACAAAGTAGAATTGGTTTATTTTCATTCTATATCGTCTATAATATTTTATAACGATTTATCGCCATTTTTATTTATTTAAAAATGGCCCTATTTAATTAAACGACGTTTCAGGTCGTGCAGAGGCACTGGCACTGTTTTTCCCTAAATTTGTTTTACACATATCTGAAAATATAACCTTTGGATCTCAACAAAGTTTATATCGTTTGGAACATATTCCGAAAACGAACCCAACGGTTCTAGTTTCATGAAAATCCGATGGTCGGATCTTTCGATATAATCGTTTGAAGTTACGATTTCAAAACGCGAACTGCAGGGGCTTGATTCATTTTATTTAATTTATATTTATATATATATAAATATAATTTATTCGATGATTTCAATATCGTTTTCACTTCAAATATTTCACTAACGCCTTTAAATTTTAGAAAATTTCGCCATAACCTCCTTTCTACGGGAAGGGATTTGGAATTTATTGGGTCGTATTAGGTACCCAATAAATCCTAATAAGCGTGCACATATTTATAGTGATATATTCTAGTGTCTACAGGGTTTTTATTAATCTTGCAATTTACCGTTACAATTTATGTAGTTCAGATCAGTCAACAGTTAAACCTGTAATATATAGTCATCGCCATACAAGCCTCTCGCTCGTATGGTAAATCATCAACCTCGTCACACAAGCTCCAAATGTATAACGACCCGAACTTCCCCGTGAAGGAAAGCACGGATTGCTTTGAGAACAACACAAATCGGAATGCAAACAGAAGAACATTTCATTGTTTATTACAACAATTCCATCAAAATACAAGAATATACAGAGTATGGATAAATATTGCACATTTGATAAATATCAGAGATTTAAATACATTACTGCAGCGGAAAAATAATACAAAACATAACTGAAAGAAATACACGGATACAAAGCTTTCCGATTATCACTTCAGCTATAAACCAGGATCCTATGAAAATAAATCTGCAAAACCCAACTACTAGCTGCCCGTGTCGAAAATAAGGGCACCCAAAGTTTAGGTTAAAACAATAAACTCCAGGTCAGTCATGTGACTGGTGTGAGAACTAAAACAGTTATTTAAAACATTACTTTAAAAGAGAGTAATTCAAGGGACCACGCCGTATAACACGGAACGGGTTTCCTCCTAAGAATACTAGTGCATATAACAAAACAGCGCAATGCTTTTTGGAAAAATGAAGCTATTATAAGACCCAGGTCCCATCACACAATGCAACACAAGCCGGAGGATAGGGTTTTCCCTTATAATAGCCAAACATGCTTGGTACGTTTAAAACAAATCATTTGATACTATTATAAGTGTATAGTGTCAAAACAATTTCAATCATAAATATCAATCCTAGGCGGCACGGGTACCATCTATCATGTCGCCATACCAGGTTCTGCATATAAAACCAAAATGTCACGTATTGGAAATTGGATTTCCATCATGGGTCAAAGCAAGGGGCAAGCTCCTCTTCGCTCGAGACACTCTAGCAAATGTCTCAGGACCACACACAGCGATCCTTCGATCTTCAGGGCCGGTCCTCTCTTACTTTTGAGGATTAGTTATTCCTGAACACACGTTTCCCGGTCCTATAGGACCTATATAATGGTCTGTACGTCGGCTCACATAGTGCCAGTTATCGACCATATATTCGAGGCGCCTCGCATTCTAACAACCACACAGGTAAAAAGTATATAAATGTCAGGGCTGGTAGGTCACTGACATCACCCATAGCTAGAAAGAAACGTCGTGCTCTCCCTGCAGTCACTATTCCGTTTTAACTCATACCGAGGTGTGAGGCTCACGAATTAATGCTATACACAAAGCTATGCCACATAGGCTGTGCTTTGATCATCAACCACAAGACTTTGCTTTTCAACAGAAGCCTTGATCATTTGCCACTTAGGCATGCCACATAGGTAATTCACTCCATGCGACTGATGTCCATCGTATACAACCTCTGAGCTCGTACGTCTTAGAGAAGGGCGTTAAGCAAGAGAATAAATTCTCCGCCGCCAAACAGATGTATATTTAATAGAGATCAATCAACACAGAATAAAATCCAATGTCAAACACGCAGTCCATTTACAAGATCGTTTTAGGTCTGAACGAAACCAGAGGCACTTTCCTCGCATATCCATCGATCTCCAAGTACGTCTGGACGATCACCAACAGATTCCCTCCTTTTGGGTGTACAGCCCAATCAAGATCATCAATAATCATCCAAACGATGTACGATCTTCAACCACCGTATTCATCTTCGACTTACCGTCGAATCGGTTATTCAGAATGGGTATAAACCCAGCCTTTCCGAATAACCCGCGTATATAATAAACAAATGTCACACAAACCCAACATACGCCTCATTCCAACTCAGAATATTCTTTTATTCAAATTTTCACGTTCTTAGGGAAAGGTTCCCATTAATTTTATCAAAGATAAATTCTTCTAAATTTATTCTTTAATCTTCCTTTGGTTATCATTTCAAACCATGTTAAGGTTTTCCAAACTAGTCGGGATTAGCGAACCACACCGAAGTAATTATTTATTTTATTTCCCAATCCCAACCAATTCATCCCATGGAGCAAAACTGGTAATACTCCATATCTAACACCACGGTTTTATTGGTAAATATTAATTACCATTTCACGTTCAAATCTCATTAAAGATTTAACTATCGCTTTGGAGAAAAACTGGTGATACTCCATTCTCAATCATTTCAATCTAATTAAAGTTTAATTAAAAATCCACTTAGTTTTAGTCTTCTCAAAAATCAATATCCTGTCTTTAACTGGGTTAAAAGACCAATGTCATCTAAAACACGGTTCACGATAAACCAAAAATCACTTTCCATTGTTAATCGGGTTAAAGAACTGGTGTTATTCAAAACACCACTCACGATAAACCCCAAAATTCAATTTAAATTCAATTCCAATTAAATACTAATTAACTGGACAACTTCACTAAATCTTAATTAAAAGATTCATTCTTTTTCTAAACTGGGTTCAAGAACAGTGTTATTCAAGACACCATTCACGACGAACCCAAAATCCCATTTGATATTAAAAACAAGGCTCTGAATGGAAAATATATCGGCTTATATTCAATATCAAATTCTGAAACAAACAAATATCGTGTTGGAAATAACGATATAAATATATCTTTCAAATTTCCACAACCATATCTGTATAATCACGAAATCCAACATCGAAATATTCCGAAGATAATTTCGATTCAAATCCATTCCAATTCGTATATTGGAAATTCAGTTTATTTTTAAAACCACTTAAAATCCTATTTATTTATTCAAAAACATTGGATTATAATTCTATCTCATAACTAGTTCATTTGGATAAAAATATATTTTTATCCTTATAAATGTGGAATTTTTCATCCCAGTTCTTTCCAATTCATATATTATGATTTTACACGAACTATTAATATTTTTAATAATTTTATCAAGGCCCGTACAATCGTTTTTCAATAACGGCCACCGAACTGCACTTATAGCGACCTTTTCCAAATTTGATTTGGACATAATTCCAAATCCGACCGTTAGATTTCAAATTTCTGATATTCATTGGAAAGCTCTTTTCGATATGAACCCAACGGTTCCGGTTTCAGGAGAATCCGACAATCGGATCTCCCGTAACATCAATTCGAAGTCAATGGTCGAAATTCGCGAACTGCCGCAGCGCGGCGCGTTCTATTCAGGCCATTTAATATATATATTATATATATATTATTTCGTTGATTTCAATTCAAAACGTATTCTATAAATCGTTTTAAATTCGTTTTCAAAACAATTTCAACTTAATATTCAATTTTAAATCAAAATTGAATATTCCATATCATTAACATATAAATGATAATATTTTCAAAACGTTATATTTTGAAATCACTTCCTTTTCTATATTCATTATAAGAACGAATATAATCGATATAAATATCGTTCGTGTCAAAATGGCGCATCTCTAATCAAAACGGCTTTATATATTTCAATAACTTCGTTATTCTATTCAACAAATGAATATTTTCTTCAACACATGAATATGTATATTTCTTTCAACACATGAGTATTCTCAACACATGAGTATCGTCAACACATGACTATTTTTATTATTTAATATATTTTATAAAATTATGATTTCTATCTTTTAATTTTTAATCAGGCTTCAACCGTAAATTAGTAAGAGAACGATTCCCTAAGCATTAACCACGAAGGCCAAAACCAACTTCACATCAATACCCAGGAAACCACTCATCTTAACTAGTTTCCAGCTAATTTCTAATTTTATATATGATAAACATGTAAATTTTTTTGTTAAAATATTTCTTTCAACACGTGATAAGTTTCAACACATGAATATTCTCAACACATGAGTATCATCGACCCATGACTATTTATTCTATTCAACACATGAATCTTTATTTTATAATATTCTTTATTTTTCCGATTGGAATGAGGCCCAATCAATTACCATATAATGTTAATTATATGGATTCCATACAACACATGTATATAATAGCAACGATAAATAATTAACCATCATCCAAAGTGCACCACACAACTGCATAAGCATTAAATATAAATAATTAACGCTTACACAGTTTGTCGACCAATCGATCGACATACAACTAAATAATTGGGATTGGTGTACGCCAAATCTCATCCCAACACCCGTGTGGGGTTTTAATTCACAAACACCGAATATTATTTGTGCAGTTGGGTGACGTGTAAAATTTATCATCCCAATCAATGTCCTTCAAATAGGTGTACATGAACAAACCGTCCGGTTTATAAATGAATATTTATTTATTCACATTCACGTTTAAAAATATATTTTTAACGATAAATAATTTATTTTAACACATGAATATTTATTTTCATTCATTTCACATCAACATCACACACAAACTTCATGACACATCAATCAAGCATACAAGTCGTCCATGGTCTGTGGACGACGGGTGTCGGGTGCTGCTAAGCACCGTCTGCATCCTAGTATATTTTTAACTAGAAAACAAGATTTAAAGTGAGAAGTTCTCACCGACTAGCTAAACAATTCGCCACAACTCTTCATATGTAGAAATCTTTGTCGTGATTGCCTTTTGTCAATTTCATTGTCCGTACCCACCACATATATAATAATCACATTTTTATATTGTTGCTATGTATATAAAAATCACATTTTTATAATCACTCTATATGGATAAAAATCACATTTTTATGCCACTACTATATAGATAAAAATTCTATTTTTATCTCGCTAGTAATATAATAAAAATTATATTTTTATATCTTCTACACAATAACGATTGAATTTTTATTTCGCTACAACATTAAAGATCAAATTTTTACTAGTTATATAATATAAAATCGTATTTTTAATATCTACATCATATAGAAATCATTTTTTTTCATAAACAAAAATCTTATCTTTCCTCCGCTACTTCATATGTAAAAATCATTTTTTTTATATAATGAAAAATCTATTCTTCATATATGAAAATTTTCACCTTTCCTACATTAAAAATCTCGACTTTCTATTGTTAAAAATCTATTCTTTCTTCATATAAAAATCTAAACTTTAACCTCACAAAAATCTTATATTTAACCTCATAAAAATCTTGTTTTTAACCTCATAAAAATCTTGTTCTTAACCTCATAAAAATCTTGTTTTTTTTCCTAATAAACTAATTACCTTAGTTTATTTATAAATTAAACCACTAAAAAGAAAAGGATAAAATAAAAACAAAATATAAAAACTTACAATCTTTAATCGAGAGAAAAAGGGGGGTTTCACGTCGAAGAAGATGAAGAGGGAGGCGGCGCAGTAGGAGGCTTGAGGGAGAGGAGATCGGTGGTGCAACGTCGAAGAGTGGCTGCGGTTTGATGTGGGGCCTAGGGTTTTTGGGGTTGGAGATTTAGAGGAGGAAAGGGGTGCGGTGGGTGTTACGTGGAGATGGGGGAAGGAAGGAGAGGGGAACAAGGAGGAGGGGGGACCTTGCCCTGGCGGCGGCGCACTGCTGGAAGGAGCGCGGCTCCTCCCTCCTCTCCTTTTTTTTGATTTCTCGATTTGAACTGAAGAGAAGGGGGGTCAACGGGTTTATATTTTTATTTATTTATTTAATTATTTAATTTCAAAAAGCAACTTTTAATTTCGACCTCGAAATCGAACCCCCCTCTTGTCGTCCATAGCTAATTACCCCATTCCAAACACAATGGGATATGTTTCATAAGCCAGTTCGGCTGTTTCGATTAGTTTCCATTGAATTTAAAATATGAATCTTTATATATTCAGTTTAAACGCACATTTCAATTTACCGGGGCCACATACAGTCTCTAAAAATTCCCGTAAAATATTTTCTAGCTTTGTATTGATGATACGGTCCTAACAAAACTAATTTCGTCAAATTCTGAGACCATTCGAAAAATGGCCATTTTCTGGTCGATCAAAATGGACTGAAACCGTCAAAACACGTTTAGCTTTGCCACGCTCACATACTGATTCGAAAAATTATGAATTTTGGAATCTAGCAATAATTTGACATCCCGGATCCAACAAAAGTGGTTTCGTCGAAAACCGAGGTCGTTTGCAAAATTTCCATTTTTAAGGGCCAGAATTCCATAACGACTATTCTGAATTTTCAACTGGACATAACTTTTTATCCCCGCTATGAAATTTCTATTTTTTGGATTCTTTGGAAAGATATTCTCAATTAGATTTAAATATTTTTGGTTTCATTAAATCCGGTTTATTTTGAATCCTGTACAGTCATTTGAAATTCGAAATCGAATTTTCAAACTACCACGCCATTTCAGGCTCGTTATATAATTAAAATAAAACTATTCGTTTTAACTTCGTCGAAAATAAATTTCTCGTCATTATTATTTAAAATATTCCATTCTAAATATTCAAAATTCATCAAAATTGCCAAAATAAAAATTTTAAATTGGCTCAGATTTTCCGGGTTGTTACAATCTCTCCCACTTAAAACTTTTCGTCCTCGAAAAGGAACGAAGCTGAAAGTTGTTTAGCAAATCAACTCAACTCCCATTATTTTCATTACGGCTTAAGTTCTTCAACTTTTCAGTTGCTAAGAACTTTTCAAATTTTTCAAAAATTTGGCTAACACCCTAAATTTTCGAAAAATTTCGCCATAACCTCCCCTGCACCGGGGACTTCGGGATATTTCAAATAGCCTCCCATGGCCCTCATCAATCTAAAAAGAAAAAGAAACAACCAAGCGGCTAGCCAATCGGCTCATAAAATCATCCAAAACCCAAGAAATTAGTAAACATGTACCTATTTGTCAGGCAAACAGTTTTATTCTTCTGCTCTAGCCTCCTTGCTGTGACCTGTTCAATGGATAAACATGTATATGCATGCATTTGTAATCATTTTTCAATACAGTTCAATATTTGATTCAATTTGGCATAATGGTTCAAACTTCTAATTAATCAACCGATAGTCAAGCAACAACCATCAATCAATTAGTGGATTAACGTTTCAAATTCATAATTTTGATATATATATACATACAGAAAATCTTGTTTTTGATGCCAAATCACAACAATAAACCTATCTAGTTTTGGTTCTCACACCAGTCTATGGAAATATATAGAAATCCGACTTTCGAAACTCAAACACAAATACTGATGATGTTGCAATCATCATCAGAATTGTCCCTGGGCGACTAGAGTGTGAATCTATATCTATCCAGTATATTAAAACTTCGAATATACGTTCATGACGCGTATATACAAAATATTTGTATACTCGATTGTCCAAATTCAATACAAATAAAATATTCAAATACGTATACTTGAATTTTATTTTCCGAACAAAATTCTTTTTTGTTTTAAAAATATATTCTTCACACTCGTTCTAGGATACTACTGATCCCATCTCTAACAAGTCATTCTAATTGGATATTACTAATCCAATATCTGATGAATTCTTTCGTATGGTTCTAATGTGTCTTGTCCTCGAGCTCTGTAAACCAAAGCTCTGATACCACTCTATAACGACCCGAACTTCCCCTTGAAGGAAAGCGCAGATTTCTTTGAGAACAACACACATCGGAACGCAAACAGAAGAACATTTCATTGTTTATTAAAACAATTCCATCAGAATACAAGAATATATAGAGTATGAATAAATATTACACATTTGATAAATATCAGAGAATTAAATACATTACTGCAGCGGAAAAATAATACAAAACATAACTGAAAGAAATACATGGATACAAAGCTTTCCGAATATCACTGCAGCTATAAACCAGGATCCTATGAAAATAAATCTGCAAAACCCAACTACTAGCTGCCCGTGTCGAAAATAATGGCACCCGGAGTTTAGGTTAAAACAATAAACTCCAGGTCAGTCATGTGACTGGTGTGAGACTAAAACAGTTATTTAAAACTTTACTTTAAAAGAGAGTAATTCAAGGGACCACGCCGTATAACACGGAACGGGTTTCCTCCCAAGAATACTAGTGCATATAACAAAACAACGCAATGCTTTTTGGAAAAATGAATCTATTATAAGACCCAGGTCCCATCACACAATGCAACACAAGTTGGAGGATAGGGTTTTCCCTTATAATAGCCAAACATGCTTGGAACATTTAAAACAAATCATTTGATACTATTGTAAGTATATAGTGTCAAAACAATTTCAATCATAAATATCAATCCTAGGCGACATGGGTACCATCTATCATGTTGCCTTACTAGGTTCTACCAATAAAACCAAAATGTCACATATTGGAAATTGGATTTCCGTCATGAGTCGAGGCAAGGGGCAAGCTCCTCTCTGTTCGAGACACTCTAGCAAATGTCTCAGGACCACACACAGCGATCCTTGGATCTTCGGGGCTGGTCCTCTCTTACTTTTGAGGATTAGTTATTCCTGAACACACTTTTCCTGGTCCTATAGGACCTATATAATGGTCTGTACGTCGGCTCACATAGTGCCAGTTATCGACCATATATTCGAGGCGCCTCGCATTCCAACAACCATACAGGTAAAATGTATATAAATGTCAGGGCTGGTAGGTCACTGACATCACCCATGTCTAGAAATAAACATCGTTCTCTCCCTGCAGTCACTATCCTGTTTTTGACTCATACCGAGGTGTGAGGCTCGCGAATTAACGCTATACACAAAGCTATGCCACATAGGCTGTGCTTTGATCATCAACCACAAGACTTTGCTTTTCAACAGAAGCCTTGATCATTTGGCATGCCACATAGGCAATTCACTCCATGCGACTGATGTCCATCGATATACAACCTCTGAGCTTGTACGTCTCAGAGAAGGGCGTTACGCAAGAGAATAAATTCTCCGCGCCTAACGGATGTATATTTAATAGAGATCAATCAACACAGAATAAAATCCAATGTCAAACACACAGTCCATTTACAAGTTCATTCTGGGTCTGAATGAAACCGGAGGCACTTTCCTCGCATATACATCGATCTTCAACTACGTCCGGACGATCACCAACTGATTCCCTCCTCTTGTGTGTACAGCCCAATCAAGATCATCAATAATCATCCAAATGATGTGAAGACTTCCGGTCTTCAACCACCGTCTTCATCTTCGACTTACCGTCGAATCGGTTATTCAGAACGTGTATAAACCCGGCCTTTCTAAATAACCCGCATATATAATAAACAAATGTTACACAAACCCAACATACACCTCATTCCAACTCAGAATATTCTTTTATTCAAATTTTCACATTCTTAGGGAAAGGTTCCCATTAATTTTATCAAAGATAAATTCTTCTAAATTTATTCTTTAATCTTCCTTTGGATATCATTTCAAACCATGTTAAGGTTTTCCAAACTATTCAGGATTAGCGAACCACACCGAACTAATTATTTATTTTATTTCCCAATCCCAACCTATTCATCCCATGGAGCAAAACTGGTAATACTCCATATCTAACACCATGGTGTTATTGGTAAATATTAATCACCATTTAACGTTCAAATCTAATGAAAGATTTAACTATCGCTTTGGAGCAAAACTGATGATACTCCGTTCTCGATCATTTCAATCTAATTAAAGATTCATTAAAACTCCACTTAGTTTTAATCTTCTCAAAAATCAATATCCTGTCTTTAACTAGGTTAAAGAACCAATGTCATCTAAAACACGATTCACAATAAACTAAAAATCACTTTCCATTGTTAATCGGGTTAAAGAACTGGTGTTATTCAAAACACCGCTCACGATAAACCCCAAAATTCAATTTAAATTCAATTCCAATTAAATACTAATTAACTGGACAACTTCACTAAATCTTAATTAAAAGATTCATTCTTTTTCTAAACTGGGATCAAGAACAGTGTTATTTAGACACCATTCACGACGAACCCAAAATCCCATTTGATATTAAATACGAGGCTCTGAATGGAAAATATATCGGTTTATATTCAATATCAAATTCTGAAACCAACAAATATCGTATTGGAAATAACGATATAAATATATCTTTCAAATTTCCACAACCATATCTGTGTAATCACGAAATCCAACATCGAAATATTCCGAAGATAATTTCGATTCAAATCCATTCCAATTCGTATATTGAAAATTCAGTTTATTTTTAAAACCACTTCAAATCCAATTTATTTATTCAAAGACATTGAATTATAATTCTATCTCATAACTAGTTCATTTTGATAAAAATATATTTTTATCCTTATAAATGTGGAATTTTTCATTCTTGTTCTTTCCAATTCATATATTACGATTTTACACAAATTATTAGTATTTTTAATGATTTTATCAAGGCCTGTACAGTCGGTTTTCAATAACGGCCACCGAACTGCACTTACAACGACCTTTTCCAAATTTGATTTGGACATAATTCCAAATCCAACCGTTAGATTTCAAATTTCTAATATTCATTGGAAATCACTTTTCGATACGAACCCAACGGTTCCGGTTTTAGGAGAATCTGAAGGTTGGATCTCCAGTAACGTCAATTCGAAGTCAATGGTCGAAATTCGCGAACTGCTGCGGCGCGGCGCGTTCTATTCAGGCCATTTAATATATATATTATATATGTTATATATTTCGTCGATTTCAATTCAAAACGTATTCTATAATTCGTTTTAAATTCGTTTTAAAAACAATTTCAACTTCATGTTCAATTTTAAATCAAAATTGAATATTCCATATCATTAACATATAAATGATAATATTTTCAAAACGTTATATTTTGAAATCACTTCCTTTTCTATATTCATTATAAAAATGAATATATTCGATATAAATAGCGTTTGCGTTAAAATGGCGCATCTCTAATCAACACGGCTTCATATATTTCAATAACTTCGTTATTCTATTCAACAAATGAATATTTTCTTCAATACATGAATATGTATATTTCTTTCAACACATGAGTATTCTCAACACATGAGTATCGTCAACACATGACTATTTTTATTATTTAATATATTTTATAAAATTATGATTTCTATCTTTTAATTCTTAATCAGGCTCCAACCGTAAATTAGTAAGAGAACGATTCCCTAAGCATTAACCCCGAAGGCCGAAACCAACATCAGATCAATACCCAGGAAACCACTCATCTTAAATAGTTTCCAGCTAGTTTCTAATTTTATATATGATAAACATGTAAATTTTATTGTTAAAATATTTCTTTCAACACATGATAAATATTCTCAACACATGAGTATCATCAACACATGACTATTTATTCTATTCAACGTATGAATCTTTATTTTATAATATTCTTTATTTTTCCAATTGGAATGAGACCCAATCAATTACCATATAATGTTAATTATATGGATTCCATACAACACATGTATATAATAGCAACGATAAATAATCAACCATCATCCAAAGTGCACCACACAACTGCATAAGCATTAAACATAAATAATTAACGCTTACATAGTCTGTCGACCAATCGATCGACATACAACTAAATAATTGGGATTAGTGTACGCGAAATATCATCTCAACAGCCGTGTGGGGTTTCAATCCACAAACACTGAATACTATTTATGCAGTTGGGCGATGTGTAAAATTTATCGTCCCAATCAATGTCCTTTAAATAGGTGTACATAAACAAACCGTCCGGTTTGTAAATGAAATTTATTTATTCACATTCACGTTAAAAATTATATTTTTAACGATAAATAATTTATTTTAACACATGAATATTTATTTTCATTCATTTCACATCAACATCACACACAAACTTCACAACACATCAAACAAGCATACAAGTCGTCAATGGTCTATGGACGACGGGTGTCGGGTGCTGCTAAGTACCATCTGCATCCTAGTATATTTTTAACTAGAAAACAAGATTTAAAGTGAGAAGTTCTCACCGACTAGCTAAACCAATTCGCCGCGACTCTTCATATGTAGAAATCTTCGTCGTGCTTGCCTTTTGTCAATTTCATTGTCTGTAGCCACTACGTATTAAAAATCACATTTTTATATTGTTGCTATGTATATAAAAATCACATTTTTATAATCACTCTATATGGATAAAAATTACATTTTTATGCCGCTACTATATAGATAAAAATTCTATTTTTATCTCGCTAGTAATATAATAAAAATTATATTTTTATATCTTCTACACGATAAAGATCGAACTTTTATTTCGCTACAACATTAAAGATCAAATTTTTACTAGTTATATAATATAAAAATCGTATTTTTAATATCTACATCATATAGAAGTCATATCTTTTTTCATAAACAAAAATCATATCTTTCCTCCGCTACTTCATATGTAAAAATCATATTTTTTACATAATGAAAAATCTATTCTTCATATATGAAAAATCTCACCTTTCTTATAATAAAAATCTCGACTTTCTATTGTTAAAAACCTATTCTTTCTTCATATAAAAATCTAAACTTTCTTCATATAAAAATCTAAACTTTAACCTCACAAAAATCTTATGTTTAACCTCATAAAAATCTTGTTTTTAACCTCATAAAAATCTTGTTTTTTTTCTAATAAACTAATTACCTTAGTTTATTTATAAATTAAACCACTAAAAAGAAAAGGATAAAATAAAAACAAAATATAAAAACTTACAATCTTTAATCGAGAGAAAAGGGGGAGGGGTTTTCAGGTCGAAGAAGATGAAGAGGGAGGAGGCGCAGTAGGAGGCCGGAGGGAGAGGAGATGCGGTGGTGCAACGTCGGAGGGTGGCTGCGGTTTGATGTGGGGCCTAGGGTTTTTGGGGTTGGAGATTTAGAGGAGGAAAGGCGTGCAGTGGGGGTTACGTGGAGATGGAGGAAGGAAGTAGAGGGCAATGAGGAGGGGGGCCTTGCCCTGGCAGCGGCGCGCTGCTGAGAGGAGCGCGGCTCCTCCCTCCTCTCCTTTTTTTTTTGATTTCTCGATCTGAACTGAAGAGAAGGGGGGGGTCAACGAGTTTATATTTTTATTTATTTATTTATTTATTTTCTAAAAGCAACTTTTAATTTCGACCTTGAAATTCAACCCACCGCCTGTCGTCCATAGCTAATTACCCCCATTCCGAACACAATGGGATATGTTTCGTAAGCCAGTTCGGCTGTTTTTCTCAGTTTCCGTTGAATTCAAAATATAAATCTTTATATATTCAGTTTAAACACACATTTCAATTTACCGGGGCCACATACAGTCTCTAAAAATTCCCGAACAACATTTTATAGCTTTGTATCGACGATACGGTCTTAACAAAACTAATTTCGTCGAATTCTGAGACCATTCGAAAAATGGCCATTTTCTGGTCGATCAAAATGGACTAAAACTGTCAAAACACGTTTAGCTTTGCCATGCTACATACTAATTCAAAAAATTACGAATTTTGGAATCTAGCAATAATTTGACATCCTAGATCCAACAAAAGTGGCTTCGTCGAAAACCGATGTCATTTGCAAAATTTCCATTTTTAAGGGCAAGAATTCCATAGCGACTATTCTAAATTTTCAACTGGACATAACTTTTTATCCCCACTATGAAATTTCAATTTTTCGGATTCGTTGGAAAGATATTCTCAATTAGATTCAAATATTTTTGGTTTCGTTAAAATCCGATTTATTTTGAATCCTGTACAGTCATTTGAAATTCGAAATCGAATTTTCAAACTACCGCGCCATTTCAGGCTCGTTATATAATTAAAATAAAATTATTCGCTTTAACTTCGTCGAAAATAAATTTCTCGTCGTTATTATTTAAAATATTCCATTGTAAATATTCAAAATTCATCAAAATTGCTAAAATAAAAATTTTAAATTGGCTCATATTTTCTGGGTAGTTACAAAATGCTTATGTGGTATATGATGTAGTATGCCTATCTTCAAGGAGTATGCCATGTAGTGTAGTTCAAAATTAATTGTTACTATCCTATGGCGACGTTTATTATTACACACAGAACAACCAGCACTCCGCATCCATTGTCATTCGCAGGAGGTGATATAATAATAAAATTGCGCATCCAACTCATTAAGGTTTACCTATTTGTCGGGCACACAAATAAATTCTTTAGTCAACAGCTAATCCGTTTTCCTGTTCAACACATGTATATATATATATGTGCGAAACTAAGCTAAAAATAATATTTCTAGCGAACAAAGGTTTATTTCCACACATGGTTATTTTTAACACTTCCTACACATGTTAAAAATAATATTTTCAACCCACACATATTTATTTGGAACAAGTGATTATTTTTAACACTTCACATTTCGCATAAAAAAGATGTTTTTAGCGAACAACAATATATTTCAACACATGACTATTTTATTTAGTTCATATACATGTTAAAAATAATATTCATAGTAAACAATTATTTGTTTCAACACTTTTATATTTTTAGCGAGTTATTTACATGATAAAAATGATATTTTTATCATCAAAAATATTTATTCAACACATGAACATTTTTAGCACTTCATATTCACAATAAAAATGTAGATTTTATTATTCAATCTATATATTCAACACATGAATATTATCCACTTCACACATACAATAAAAATATGATTTTTATCTTTCTAGTCCTTTATTCAACACATGAATATTTTCTATAGTTTATATATATAATAAAAATGTGATTTTTTATTGTTAAAACACTTTATTTAAAACACGAATAGTTTATATAGTTTATATAGTTTATATATGTGATAAAATTTTATTTTTATCTTTCAAAGAATTTTATTTATCACATGAATTTCTATTCAACACATGAATATGGTTTTAACACATGAATATAGTTTCAACACATGAAAATAATTTCAACACATGAAAATAATTCTAACACATGAATATTATTGAAAATTTCGGTAGCATAACGGCAGGGTATTTAAAAACGGCACCGTCCCGAGTACGACTCCTCGCTCTACCTTAAAACCTCGCGGTTTTTTATAATGGGGATTTCATACATCTATTTCGCATGCAGGCGAGTATGTTTTTCTTTTCCACAACCTATTTTAAATTTGTTTCAACCACAAATAGGTATTTTTCAACCACAATGGTATTTTTTAACCACAATCCAAACAATATCAACCACAAACAATCCTATCAACCATTCGCATTATTCACCAAATTTTTCATGCTAACTCACAATCAATAAATATCGTCCATGGTTTGTGGACGAGGGGAGTGTGTGTGTGTGTGTGTATATATAAGTATATTTTATTTCCATTCCAACACACATATGATTTATACAATGCGTGTATAATTCATACATCGCTCATACAACTTATACAATGCATGTACATGAGGTATACAACACATATACAATTTATATTTCGCTTATATAACTTATACAATACATTTCCGTTCACATTTCAGTTTAGAAATCTCACATTGGTTTGTTGCTTTGCTAAAAGTCGTAGCGAGCTCAAAAAATCCACGGACACTTCTAGAATGTGGTGAGCATCGACACGGTCCCGATGTCTCCTGTTTCATCAAATTTCATCAACATAGCAAAAGGGTACGATTTTTATTGTAAATTCATAAACCATAGCGCTTTAAAGTGCTATAGAACAGTTTAAAATAAATTAAACCGTTACCTTCTGAAATTCTTCAAAACTAGGTTTCAATTTTTCTCAAAATCCGTAGCACTATACTAAAATCAAGTAGCACCACGGTGTAGAGCTCAGTGAGGCGCATACGTCGAGGTTAGGGGGTCCCACTCACATGCGGATCCAGGGCAGGGTGGCGGTTTGAAGAAGCGACGTTCGTGGCGGTGGATATCTCGATTGGAGCGATGAGAGGAGGAGCACCTGGTATGGATTTGACGTGGGAGGAGAGCTCTTCAAAAAGTTGAACTGGATCGGGGTGAAAGGGTGAGCAGTTTCGCCAGAAAATAGTCGGGAAGGGAAGAAGAGGGTAGCGCCATCGATCATGAATAACGGAGGGAGGGGGGTTTGAGATTTTTTATAAAATTAAATTATGATGGAAAAATATGATTGGCCCGTGCTTTATTTAATTTTCAAAATAGTATTTCTCCATATGAACTCCAATCCAAACCCAACGACTGTCTCCTCAGCTAAATACCCCTATCCCGAACACAATGTGATATGTTTCGTAGTCACATTCGACTGTTACCGTCAGTTATTCTTCAAATTAAAATTTAAAACATTCAATATTTGATTTGAACGTGCATTTCAATTTTCCGTGGCCACATATTGATTTGAAAAATTCCAAAAAAATAAATCTAGCTATGTTTTGACGATACGGTCCCAACAAAACTAGTTTCATCGAATTCTGAGACCGTTTGAAAAATGGCCATTTTCTGTTCGATCCAATTTAACTGAAATCAACCAAACACATTTTCCTTTGCCACACTCACATATTAACTTCAAAAATTATGGAATTTTAAACCTAGCAATAATTTGACATCCCGAATTCAGCAAAAGTGGTTTCGTCGAATTTGAGGTCATTTGCAAAATGTCTATTTTCAAGGCTATATATTCTCTATAGCGACCTTTCTGTAAATTCATTTGGCTATAACTTTTGATTCCCTCTATGAAACTTCGATTTTTCAGATTCGTTAGGAAGATATTCATAAACAGATTTAAATATTTTTGGTTTCACTAAAGTCCGTTTTATTTTGCACCAGGTACAGTCAGTCAAAGTTTGAATTCAAATTCTCAAACTGCTGCACCATTTCTAACTCATTATTTTATTGGAATATTATATTTCAATTGCCCTAATCTCTTTAAAATAACCAATTAAAAATTTTTAAATTGGCTCGTGTTTTCTGGGTTGTTACGATCTCCCCCAGTTATAACTTTTCATCCCCGAAATGGAAACAGCAGTACAGTAGGAAACAAAAATGGAAATGCAAAGTATTGTAAAGGTAACTTGCACCGGAGTTAGATGTCCACTCTGCACTTGGGGTAAGCTTGCTTAATGCTTTCCTCAGTCTCCCAAGTACAGTCTCTAGGATCACTACTTCACTGCACTTTAACTAAATGAACTTTCTTGTTTCTTAGCTCTTTAGTTTCTTTGCCAACAATATTTAACGGCTCTCTTCTGACTGCTAATTCTAGAGTAATTTCCATGTCCTGTTGCGCTGCTTCTTCTACAACAAGATCTGGATCATGCACATGTTTTCTAAGTTAAGATACGTGAAACACATTATGTACTCCAGGCAACCAATCAGGTAATTGAACCCTATAAGCAAGAGTTCCAATTCGTTCAAGTATAGGAAAGGGACCAATAAATCAGGGTGCCAACTTCCCAGTTTTACCGAATCGGATTATTCCTCTCATCGGAGAAACTTTCAAATAAACATAATCACCAACAGCGAATGCCAAATCTCTTCTTCTAGAATCTGCATAACTTTTTTGTCGGCTTTAAGTAGTTTTCAATCATTTCTTGATGAAATCGACCTTGTCTGATGCTTCTCGAATCATATCGGCTACCAACACAAGTCTATTGCCAGGTTCTACCCAACATGCGGGAGATCTGCATGGTCTATCGTATAATGCTTCAAATGATGACATTTTCAAACTTGCTTGATAGTTGTTGTTATATGAGAATTCTGCCAAAAGCAGGTGATCTTCCCATGACCCGCCAAAAACAATAATACAAGCCCGTGGTAAATCTTCTAGAATTCTGTTCACCCTCTCAGTTTGGTCATCTGTCCGAGGGTGATAAGCGGTGCTCAGGTTCATCTTTGTTCCCAATTCTATTTGGAATGCCTCCCAGAATTTGCTATCAAATATTGGGTCTCTATCACTGACTATGCTGATGGGAACTTCATGCAGCTTAACAATTTTTTTGAAATAAATATGTGCTCAACTTTGGGCGGTTCTATTGGATCTGATAGGTATGAAATGGGCGGTCTTCGTGAAGCGATCTACGATCACCCAAATACTATCATTACCTTTCTTGGTTCAGGGCAAACTATCTATGAAATCCATGAAATTTGTTCCCATTTCCAACTTGGGACTTCCAATGGTTGCAACAATCCAACCAACTTTTGTTGGTCGCTTTTGACTAGTTGGCAAGTAGGACACCTGCTAACATATAAGGAAATATCTCTTTTCAATGACTTCCACCAGAATGTGCACTTGAGATCATTGTACATCTTACTCACTCCTGGATGAATGCAAAGATTGGACTTATGACATTCATCAAGCACTTCTCTTCGGAGCTCACGGATTTCTAGAACACAAATTCGCCCCTGTAATCGCAAAACCGCTTTGCTGTCTAGGCTGAAATCCGAAGTCTTGCCTTCTCGAATTTGCTAGATAATCCTTTTAATAAATTCTTCATCTTCCTGGAGAACAACGATCTTGTCAATTAATGAAGGCGTAATTATAAGATTGGCAATGATTGCGGTTTTTCTGCTAAGCGCATTGGCTACTACATTAGCCTTTCCCGGCGTATACAGGATATATAGATCATACGCTGCCAGAAATTCTAGCCAACGCTGTTGTCTCAAGTTCAGATCTTTCTGGGTGAACAAGTACTTCAATGATTGATGATTTGTAAACAATTCGAATTTCTCACCTAATAAGTAATGTCTCCAGATTTTCAAAGCAAAAATGATGGCTAGCAACTCAAGATCATGAGTTACATATTTCTTCTCATGCGGCTTCAGCTGGCGGCTTGCATAAGCGACTACTTGGCCTCTTTGCATTAATACTGCACCAAGACCTCTAATAGAAGCATCCGTCCAAACCGTCAAATCCTGATTTCCATCGATAATGGTTAATACTGGAGCGGTTGTCAATTTTAATTTCAATTCCTGGAAAGCTTCCTCACAGTCGGAAGTCCACTTAAATCTGTCGTGCTTCTTTGTAAGCTTTGTTAATGGACCAGATATCTTCAAAAAATCCTTAATGAATTTTCAATAATAACTGGCCAACTCCATGAAAATTCGGACCTTTGTGGGTGTAGTAGGTTGCTTCCACTCTTGAATTGCTGTAATTTTGCTCAGGTCAGAAATTCCTTCCTTTGACACGACATAGCCAAGGAATTTCACCTCTTCCTGCCAGAAGATACATTTAGTGAATTTGGCTTTGAAGACGTTCATTCTCAGAATCCCCAATACTTGTTCTAAATGTTTTTCATGCTTGGCTTTTGATTTGGAGTAGATTAAAATATCATCGATGAATACCAGAACGAATTTATTTAGAACTTCTCTGAACACCCTATTCATTAGATCGACGAAGTATGCTGGAGCATTGCATAAGCCGAACGACATTACTAACCACTCGTAAAATATGTCTGGACCTCTGAAAGCTGTCAAAGGGACACGCTCTTCAGCAATTCTCAGTTGATGGAAACCTGTAGCTAGGTCCATTCTATAAAATACTCTCGCTCCATTTAACTGGTCTAACAGATCATCGATGTGAGGTAATGGATATTTGTTTTTGAGTGTCTTCTTGTTGAGGTCTCGGTAATCAACACACAATCGGAGAGTATCGTTTGACTTAGGAACAAACACTATAGCTGCACCCCAACTAGAAAAGCTAGGTCTGATCAGACCCTTCCATAGTAGTTGACGAGTTTGATCACCTAATTCTTCTTTCTCTTTTGGAGTCATTCTTTTAATTGGATGTACCACAGGTCTGGCATTCAGAATTAGATCGATTCTGAATTCAATCTCTCTTTGCAGAGGTAAGTTCTCGACTTCTGCAAACACATCCGCATAGTTTTTAACAACAGGAATCTTTTCTAATGAAGTGGGAACAACTTTTAGCGCATACCAAAATTCTTTTCTCTCAGTTTCTGAGCCGTGGCATGGTATATATATATTCCCGAGCTTCGTTTCAACTTTAACGATTCTTTCAGTACATCTAACTTCGGGCTTGTATTTTGTTAACCATTCAAACCCGAGAATAACATCGAATTCGGAGGAATTCATGACGATTAAATCAAAAGGAAGCTTGTAGAAAGAATAGGAGATGGGTACTCTGTAATATGTGCTGAGAACAAGAGATCCTCCTATTGGGTTATGAACTCTAATTGGTTCTTTAAGGTCTCTTACTTTTAACTTTAACTTGTGAATAGTGTTACTTGCAATAAAACTACGTGATGCACCCGTGTCAAATAATACAGAAACAGGAATATTTTTAACAGTAAGGGTACCTCCCATAACATCGGGTTTACCTGATCCATCAGAAATAGCTGGCGGGTTTGCCCCGTCATAAACATGAGCAACTTTTGCCTTCTTTAGCAATGGACGATCTTTTACGAGATGCCCCATTCGGTGGAAGTTGAAGCATGATCTTTGACTCTGAGGGGTTTGAGTTGAGCTTTGTGGGTTTGTCTTCTGCCGCTTTGGAGCGGTGTGCACATTAGAATAATGCCCCATCTTATCGCAATTAAAGCAGCTTCCCTTGGGTGGCTTACTAGCTTGCTGATTTGTGGATGTTGCATTGCTGGACTCAGGTTAACTCCCAGATGTCTAGCGTTTGTTTCCCGCTTGACTCTTGGCACGGTCTAGATCTAGATTCCTCTGGTTCAAGTCTTCATAGTGGCAGGCCATTTCCACCAAGTCTGGAAATGAAAGTTTGATGTGGCTCATGGCACTATCCTGATACTTGCGCTTAAGCCCATGAATGAACCTTTTGTCCTTTACCTTGGCAGTCGTGATAAGCTCTGGTGCGTAACGAGATAGCTGAGTGAACTTATTGAGGTAGTCCTGGACGGAGAGGTCTCCCTGCTGGAGATTGGCAAATTCATCATGCATGCGCTCCCTCGCTTGTTCGGGGATGAACTTTCCCTTGAACAATGTCTTGAACTTATCCCAAGTCCTCACCACATTTTGGTCTTCAGCGGTGACGGCATCCCACCAAAATTCTGCTTCATCTTGTAAAAGCCAGTCGCCCATAGATGCCTTATCGTGATCTCCGAGTCTCAAGCCACCTAAGATCTTTTCACACATTTTCAACCAAGCCAAGGCTTCTGTCACTGTGCCAGTTCCTGAAAAGGTTTTGCCCCCGAGATTCTTATATCTCTTCGCAACTCGGTCTAGCTCGAATGGCTGAGCGACTGGTGGTTGTATCAAAGTCCCTTCTGCAATAGGGATTTCCCCGCGTCCTCTGCCTCGGCCTCCTTGGCCTCCTCAGCCTCCTCTAGCTGTTGCTACTCGGGTAGCAATCTATCAAGTTCTGTATAAGCAAGAAAAGGGTCAAGCTCACAGAAATGATAATTTTAATATATGGTAAAGCAGAAGAACTTAAGGAAAGACAATGATGTATTGATCAAATTATTTTTGCTATTCTGCTTAGCTCATTCTAGGACATTAATAATCCTATCTCTAATGAGCTACTCACCTTAGAATACTACTGATTCTATTCTAATGAGGTGTTTAATGTGTTAAATTCCATAACTAAGATTAACCAAAGTCTGATACCACTTGTGACGATCCCAAACCCCCGTACGATGGTGTTAAGGATAATCATTGGAACACATAAATAATCATTAGCAGGGTACAGATAACATCATAAGCATCAAATAAAATAATTTACATAAATATGAGAGCGGAATCATATATATCACAACATCAGAGAGCCCAGTGTAGGATACATCAGTCTACATTGCCAGAGCGGTACATATACATATGAGAGTACATAAAAGAAATATCAGTCTACATCGCCAGAGGCGGAATCATATACATAGGTAATAATGGCGGAATATCAATAGTCAACACTGAGAAGTCAACCCTCGCCATAAGCCAAAAGATGCACTCCAACTATAGTGCAAAGCCAAAATATGTCATGCTACCTGTTACTAGGCTTCCCATGTGAAAATAAGGGCACCCGAGTTTGCAAGGTGAAACAAACTACGAGTCAGTCATGGGACTGGTATGAGAAATCTACTTAACTAATTAAACAACAATAATAAGGAAAATCATAGGACCACGCAACTTTCACAGAACGGGTTCACTCCAATGATTGCCAGTCCATGAAATAAAGTAAATTACTAAATCATCACAATGCTTTTTATTAAAATGAAGCCATTATAAGACGCAGGTCCCATCACACAATGCAATGCAAGCCAGAGGATAGAGTTTTACCTTATAATGGCCAAGAAATGCTTGATACATATAAAACAAAGGTATTTGGTATTATTACTAGTGCATATGTGTTTCGAAAGCAAATTCAATCATAAATATCAATCATAGACGGCATAAGTGTCCCATGCCACTATGTCGCCATACTAGTATTACAATCAAGTCCGCAATTTCGTATTGGAAATTGGATTCCATCATGAGTCGAGGCAAGGGGCAAGCTCCTCTCCGTTTGAGACACTCTAGCAAATGTCTCAGGACCACACACAACGATCCTTGGATCCTCCAAGGCCGGTCCACTCTTAATTTTGAGGATTAATTATTCCTGAACACAAGTTTCCCAGTCCTATAGGACCTATAATCGAGGCGCCTCGCATTCCAACAACCACACAGGTAAAGATAATATATAAATGTCAGGGCTGGTAGGTCACTTACATCACCCATAGCTAGAAAGAAACGTCGTGCAATCCTTGGGTCCTTATCCCGTTTTTGACTCATAACGAGGTGTGAGGCTCGCGAATCAATGCTATACACAAAGCTATGCCACGTAGGCCATGCTTTAATCATCAACTACAAGACTTTGCTTTTCAACAGAAGCCTTGATCATCTGCCACTTAGGCATTCCACATACGCAGTTCACTCCATGCGACTGATTTTTATCGATATATAACCTCTGAGCTCGTACATCTCAGAGAAGGGCGTTAAGCAAGAGAATAAGTTCTCCGCCCCCAAACAGATATATATATATATATATATTTAATACAAATCAATCAGCACAGAACAAAATCCAATGTCAGACACACAATCCATTTACAAGTTCGTTCTGGGTCTGAACGAAGCCGGAGGCACCATATTCCTTGCATATCCGTACAATCAACAAATACGGTCTAACGGCTACCACTTCAGCTCCTTCCAGGTAGCTACTCCAATCACGAGCATCAGTAGCACCCATCCATCCGATGTGAAGATCGTCAGTCTTGAACCGTCTTCATCTCTTCGACTTCTAATCGTCGATCAATTATTTGAAATGAGAATTAACTCGACCTTTTCAAATAATTCACGTATATTTAGATTTTCAAATCACTTCTTCCCATGATTAAATTATTCGACCTTCACATTTCAGTTCTTTAGTATAATTTTCATGTCAAATACATTCAACCATCAAATATCAAGAAAACCAAGTAGAATTGGTTTATTTCCAGTCTATATCGTCTATAATATTTTATAATGATATATCACCATTTTTATTTATTTAAAAATGGCCCTATTTAATTAAACGACGCTTCAGGTCGTGCCGAGGCACTGGCGCTGTTTTTCCCTAAATTTGTTTTACACATATCTGAAAATATAACCATTGGATCTCAAGAAAGTTTATATCGTTGGGAAGATATTCCCAAAGCGAACCCAACGGTTCCAGTTTCGTGAAAATCCGATGGTCGGATCTTTCGATATAATCGTTTGAAGTTACGATTTCAAAACACGAACTGCATGGGCTTGATTCGTTTTATTTAATATATATATATATATAAATATAATTTATTCGATGATTTCAATATCGTTTTCACTTCAAATATTTCACTAACGCCTTTAAATTTCAGAAAATTTCGCCATAACCTCCTTTGTACGTGAGGGGGTTTGGAAATTTATTGGGCCGTATTAGGTACCAAATAAATCCTAATAAGCATGCACATATTTATAGTGATATATTCCGGTGTCCACAGGGGAGTGTGTATAGATCATAACTCCAGAGAATAAATTCTCGTCACCCTATAAATGGTTTTTGTGCCTTAATGACCAGAGAGATGTGTTTATGGTCATCTCCAGACCCGTGTGGGGTTTTTATTAATCTTGCAATTTACCGTTACAATTTATATAGTCCTGATCAGTCATCAGTTCAACCTGTAATATATAGTCATCGCCATACAAGCCTCTTGCTCGTATAGTCAATCTTCAACCTCGTCACACAAGCTTCAAATGCTTATGTGGTATATGATGAAGTATGGCTATCTTCAAGGAGTATGCCATGTAGTGTAGTTCAAAATTAATTGTTACTATCCTATGGCGACGTTTATTATTACACACAGAACAACCAGCACTCCGCATCTAATGTCATTTATAGGAGTTGACATAATAATAAAATTGCGCATCCAACTCATTAAGGTTTACCTATTTGTCGAGCACACAAATAAATTCTTTACTCAACAGCTAATCCGTTTTCCTATTCAAAACATGTATATATATGTGCGAAACTAAGCTAAATATAATATTTCTAGCGAACAAAGGTTTATTTCCACACATGGTTATTTTTAACACTTCCTACACATTTTAAAAATAATATTTTCAACCCACACATATTTATTTGGAACAAGTGATTATTTTTAACACTTCACATTTCGCATAAAAATGATATTTTTATCGAACAACAATATATTTCAACACATGACTATTTTATTTAGTTCACATACATGTTAAAAATAATATTCATAGCAAACAATTATTTGTTTCAACACTTGTATATTTTTAGCGAGTCGTTTACATGATAAAAATGATATTTTTATCATCAAAAATATTTATTTAACACACGAACATTTTTATCATTTCATATCCACAATAAAAATGTAGATTTTATTGTTCAATCTATATATTCAACACATGAATATTATCCACTTCACACATACGATAAAAATATGATTTTTATCGTTCTAGTCCTTTATTCAACACATGAATATTTTTTTATAGTTTATATATATAATAAAAATGTGATTTTTTTATTGTTATAACAATTTATTTAAAACACGAATAGTTTATATATGTGATAAAATGTTATTTTTATCTTTCAAAGAATTTTATTCATCACATGGATTTCTATTCAACACATGAATTTCTATTCAACACATGAATATGGTTTCAACACATGAATATAGTTTCAACACATGAAAATAATTTCAACACATGAAAATAATTCTAACACATGAATATTATTGAAAATTTCGGCAACATAACGGCAGGGTATTCAAAACCGGCACCGTCCCGAGTACGGCTCCTCGCTCTACCTTAAAACCTCGCGATTTTTGACAATGGGGATTTCATACATCTATTTCGCACGCAGGCGAGTATGTTTTACTTTTCCACAACCTATTCTAAATTTTTTTCAACCACAAATGGGTATTTTTCAACCACAATGGTATTTTTCAACCACAAACAATCCTATTAACCATTCGCATTATTCACCAATTTTTTCACGCCAACTCACAATCAATAAATATCGTCCATGGTTTGTTGACGAGGGGAGTGTATATATATATATAAGTATATTTTATTTCCATTCCAACACACATATGATTTATACAATGCATGTATAATTCATACATCGCTCATATAACTTATACATCGCATGTACATGAGGTATACAACATGTGTATAATTTATATTTCGATTATATAACTTATACAATACATTTCCATTCGCATTTCAGTTTAGAAATCTCACATTGGTTTGTTGCTTTGCTAAAAATCGTTGCGAGCTCAGAAAAATCCACAGACACTTCTAGAATGTGGAGAGCATCGACACGGTCCCGATGTCTCCTGTTTCATCGAATTTCATCAACATAGCAAAAAGGTACGATTTTTATTGTAAAATCATACACCATAGCACTTTAAAGTGCTATAGAACAGTTTAAAATAAATTAAACCGTTACCTTATGAAATTCTTCAAAACTAGGTTTCAATCTTTCTCAAAATCTATAGCACTATACTGAAATCGAGTAGCATCACGGTGTAGGGCTTGGTGAGGCACGCATGTCGAGGTCAGGGGTCCCACTCGCACGCGGATTCAGGGCAAGGCGGCAGTTTGAAGATGCGACGTTCGTGGCGGTGGATCTCTCGATTGGTGCTACGAGAGGAGGAGCACCTGGTATGGATTTGACGAGGGAGGAGAGCTCTTCAAAAAGTTGAACTGGATCGGGGTGAAATGGTGAGCGGTTTTGCCGGAAAATAGTCAGGAAGGGAAGAAAAGGGTAGCGCCGTCGATCGTGAATGGGGGGGGGTTGAGATTTTTTATAAAATTAAATTATGATGGAAAAATATGATCGGCCCATGCTTTATTTAATTTTTAAAATAGTATTTCTCCATACGAACTCCAATCCAAACCCAGCGACTGTCGCCCCTATCTAAATACCCCCATCCTGAACATAATTGGATATGTTTCGTAGGCCCATTCGACTGTTACAGTCAGTTGTTCTTCAAATTAAAATATAAAACATTCAATATTTGATTTAAACATACATTTCAATTTACCAGGGCCACATACTGATTCGAAAAATTCCAGAAAAATAAATCAAGCTATGTTTTGACGATACGGTCCCAACAAAACTAGTTTCGTCGAATTCTGAGACCGTTTGAAAAATGGCCATTTTCTGGTCGATCCAATTCAACCGAAATCAACCAAACACATTTTTCTTTGCCACGCTCACATATTAACTTCAAAAATTATGGAATTTGAAATCTAGCAATAATTTGACATCGCGGATTCAACAAAAGTGGTTTCATCGAATTTTGAGGTCGTTTGCAAAATGTCTATTTTCAAGGGCTATATATTCTCTATAGCGACCTTTTTGAAAATTCATTTGGCCATAACTTTTGATTCCAGCTATGAAACTTCGATTTTTCAGATTCGTTAGAAAAATATTCATAAACAGATTTAAATATTTTTGGTTTCACTAAATCCGTTTTATTTTGCACCCGGTACAGTCAGTCAAAGTTTGAATTCAAATTCTCAAACTATCGCACCATTTCTAACTCATTATTTTATTGAAATATTCTATTTCAATTGCCCTAATCTCTTTAAAATAACCAATCAAATTTTTTTGAATTAGCTTGTAATTTCTGGGTTGTTACAATGTTAAATAACCGTTATTTATTGTTATAGAAATTATCAGTTAAATGAAATTGAATGATCTGATTGGTGATAACCAATTTGAATACAGAGAAGAACAGGTTGGAGGGATGCAATGGGATTCCTCAAATATATTATTTATTTTCATATTATCATATAAGAACTGTCATGATTGTGTGATTGATTTGATTAGTTATCATTGACTGGAAATTCAACCTGTGTTTTGTTTTAACCAATGGGCAATATTGGTTGAGTAATCGGCAGTAAATGGCCTAAGAATAAATTGTTTTGTTTTATATTGATTTACCGTCAGGTGGATCGATAGAACTGAAGTTAATTTATTTTATAACTAGAAATAGATTTTAAGATATATTATTTTGAATAAAAGTTTATAAATAAGAAATAAATATTTATTATTTATATAATTAATTTATAATTAATTATTAATTGATTTAATAAAGTAAATTCTGATGTTAATCAGATTTATAAACAAGTGAAGAGAAATAAATCTAACAGTTAATTTGGATAATTATTTTTGTTAAGAAACAATTAAATGGAATTATTTAAATTACCTACATTATTAATTAATTTAAAAAGAGAACTAATTGGAATCGATTAACGAGATAACCATGTTTTGAGTTGACTAAATTGACCATTTTTAACTGGAATTAATTATTAAATTAGTTTGTTTGGATTAATCTAATATAATAGTTTAGAGAATATTTGTTTAATTTTAATTGGGTTTCTAAAAAGGGAATTTACTATTTATTTTAGTGAATAAAGAAATTACCCATTTACGTAGTTAATGAACGAAGTAAATTATTATTTTAATTAATAATAATTTAGAAAATTACTTTTAATGGAAATTCATTTAAAAGCAATTGAAGGTGAAATGAAATCTAATTGACTGGTGACAAGAGTTTATAAACGGGTTTTGTATTTAAAACCTGAATTTTTATAATGAAGTTATAAAGAGTATATTTGGCGGATATGATAGCTTAAATAAATGTTACTTAATTTTTAAATTAAGTAAAAGGGAATTAAGATAAGGGGTTTAAAATAAACAGGGTTATATGAATGAGGTTTAAGATGTTAAAGCGTTAATTTGACGTTAAAATTACTTAAAAATGTGATTGAGTAAAGTTGGGGAATTGAAATAATAATTCCAAGCGGGAAATGACTGAATGGATTAGAAAAGAGACTAGTAAAAGTAAATTTGGTAAAGGAGTGGCTCATAGGGTTGTATAACCAAATCCGAATTATAAAAATGAATATGTTTTGAGAGGTAGAGGTTAAAAGGTGGTATTTTATAAGAAATTACTTAATTATGGAATTAGGGAATAATGGTTATATCCCAGAAAGAGATTTTTGAAAAGAAATAAGATTTTATGAAACTGTATTTGAATAAAATAGTTAAACGGAATTTGTATGGATACTGGAATGAATTATTGGGTTATAGCTCTTATCTACCTGAAGATAAGAATGTTGTTGATCAAGGTCTGAGAGGTAATTAAAATACCCCAACTTGAACGACATCGGAATTATCTGAGGAGGATATGAGTTGGTAATGGTAAAAGGAGTTAGTAATAATTTATTATTTCCGTTACAAAAATAATAATGCAACGTGTAATGGAGATTTAGAAAATATATGTAATGAGGATTCCAAAGCGGAAAGGGGAAATAAAAAAGTGGTTGCGTGAAGTTATAATGATATTGTCAAGATTTAAAAAGGAAATGTAAAAGATGAGTTTTATTCTATAAGAATAAGCATGAATTATTGTTTTCAAGTAATGAATAAAAGATATTTCACTACTTTGTTTTACGAGTAATAGGCTGAATTGATTTCCCAATATTATATAATAATATGGCTAATGTTTCGAAAGTGAAAATAGAAACCTGGATATGATATGGAATTTTTCTAAGTATAAAATAAATTTGTTTAAAGAAAAATCTTATGTTAAATAAGAAGCGAAAAACTATATTCATAATATCGAAATATTTAAGAGTTTAAATTTACTTTCTTTTAAATGAAAGGCCAAGAGAGGCTGAATACTGAACTAGTGGACTCATTGGATTTTCATGATTGAATCACTGTTTATTTTGATAGTTAAATCACCGACCATCAAATTTGTCCAATACGATTGTTGGTATGGAAAGATCGTGATCGAAGTTTTATTCGAAAACCATTTTGACCAACAAATATGTGAAGATATCAGAAGATGATCGAGATGGAGCATTGAAGACCGTGGATCTTCATTAAACGGAAGAACCGCTAATAATCTCTGGGATTGCAACCAAAGATAAACTGTGGTTCTATCGTGGTTGGAATCTATGGGTTGCAAGGACTTCTCGATATTGATCCATGGGGTTATTCCTATATTGGATGCGGTAGGAGAGAACCTTCGGTTCAGCCTATTCCTGGATGACTTGTGTGGACAAATGTCTGATAGAGTATTTCCAGAAAACCAAGTACGTTGATTTTTACAAATATATCGAGCGATGGCAAAGAAGGGTACTTCTTTTAAACCCAAAGTATATTTGTGGACGTCAATTAGTGATTTGACGGATCTGAGAATGTGGCATTCAAAGTGAATGGTGACCAGATGTTCCAAAAGATAATTCTGACCTCAAGCCTCACAACCGAGAAATGACAAAAATCGGGCAGGCAGCATGGCTATGTGTGTAACGACCCGTAATTTTTACGGTATAATAATTAATTTATTTAATTATTTAAAATGATGGTTTGGAAATTTAATGGTCGTTTAATTAAATAACTTTAAATATTTAATTAATATAATAAAATAATATATTTAGTTCTGAAATAATCAGAATTAGCTGAAACGACAATATTGTGTGAATTGGGCAATTCAAAATATATAATTTTGTTTAACATTGAATTACAATAACGAATATATTTAATTAACAAAGTTAGAGCATATAAATTATATTATAATTAAAATTGAGCTCAAAATGGCGCTGTAGTTCGTAATTTGGCGATTCAAACTTCAATTGAATATATAGAATCCGTTTTAAATAGGATTTCTGTGAAACAAGAAAGGTTCGGAGCTGGTGAAGTATATTTTTCTAATGGAAGAGAAAAATCGAGATTTCGTCGGGTAGATTTTGAATTATGTCCAAATAAATTTTTTGAAAAGTCGCTATGGAATTCCATTATAATTTTATAACGATTTATTTATATTTTAAAAGGATTTTAATATAAATTGAATATCGATTCAATATAGGATTTTTAAATATCGATTTTTAAATCCAGATATGTATATTTTAGAGTTGTATAGTAATCTAGTGTGAATATATACGATAATATTAAATTTAATTATTTTTAAATACATTAATATTTAAATTGGATTATTTAGAGCTTTAAAAATAGCCAGTTTTGCAAACGACCTCCGTTTTCGACGAAACTAATTTGGTTGATCTAGAATATTAAAATATTGTAAGATTTCAATTTCCGTGATTTTTGGAGTCAGTATGTGGCCGTACCGATTTTTAATGTGAAAAACAGTCGATAATTTGACTTTAAAAATACACTGTGTGAGCAAACGGACTCGGAATTCGACGAAATAAGTTTCGTTGGGTCCATAATGTCGAACTATAGCTGCATGCCCATTTTCTTAATTTTTGGATATTGTATATGATCCGAGGAATTTTTAAATGATAAATTAAGTAAATAATCGAATAGAAATCAATAAAAATAAATATAAAGGAAGCTTCTTAAGCAAGACAAATTTATTCTATATACACCCTACCTATCCCTTAAAACCTAATTCTTTTCGTTTAGTGGTTAATAGAAATGAGCACCACCACTAAGACCAAAACGTGAAGAACATCCACCTTCATAAATCAATATCAATTCGTAGGAAATCCTATAATTTGTAAGACATATATATACATACACACATACATATATATATATATATATATATATGGGTTACTATTGAGGTGCTCTTCCTTCTAATATCATTTTCCTAAAGCTCGAAGGATTTTTTTTTCCGCATTAGTTTTACAATAGAGAAAGCTAGGGTTCTATCTATTTGGAAATCGAAGTAAGAATACTTGTTTTGGTTATGATTATTGGATTGAGGAAGTAAAACCGTACATGTATGCAATTTTTGGTGATTTTCTAAAACCAAAGATGTCGATCATCGTCTGACAGTGCACACGGAATCCTGCTTGTCGCGATAAGCATGCTAAGTGCGAGTTTGATTCTTTTGGTATGGAGATGTAATAGTTGAAAAGAGGTTCACAACGATAATAATGGTTTTGAATTTAGTGAAGTAATTAGTTCGGGAGGATGATATAAAGTTCGGTCATGGTGTTTGTTTCTAGAGCAGGAGGCTTCAGGATTATATAGCTATTGTTATTTCCGCTGTGTTGTAAGTGTTGTACTCTGATAATGTTACTGTATACATATAATGATTTTATTTCAAAGTTATGTATTTATTATATATTGTTCATTCCGCTGTGAGATTCGTGTTTACTCTAATGGTGTATGTTCTTCTTCTTCTTTTTCTTCTTCTATTCTAAGTTTCTATCTTATCTATTCTCACCCTGTAATTTCTTTCATGGACCATCCAGTGTTTTCCGATGCTTGGATAGTCGACATTGAGTTTATGTCGATAACTAGGATCGCGAAAACCCAAGTTGTTACAGTGGTATCAGAGCTGAAGGTAAAGTTATTACCTTGGCTCTGTGGCGTGACTCAATAGAGATAGGGTTAGCAATGACCTAGACTGAGTCTGAGTGTATAAATGAGTGCGTATTTGTTATTTGATATAAAAATTGTTTTATATTGTGGAGATTTATTGGTTGAGTTGTTTATTGATTTTGGTCGATCAGTTTGATCCACTGTATCGGTTGGGATTTATAAACGCTTGAATACGATGAACCGACACTGTATGTTTTGGAAAGAGGGTAAATGAATTAATTTTACCCAAAATTATACTTTGATATAAAGAAAGTATAAATGTTGGAAATACTATAGTATATTGGATATGTTGGTTGTGATTATAATCGAATAAGATTATAAAAAGTGAAAGGGTTATGTAAATAACCAATTAGAATTCATATAATTGAAATGTATGAAATCAGATGAACTAAATATGAATTAAAATCAGAATTGGAATTAAAATTCCGAAAATCTGAATAAGTGTTTGTAAATGAATCTGGATTAAATATATGAGAATTTTAAAATCCTGGGAGATTTTAAATTGCTTTACGAACATTAAAATTGATATTTTGAAATGATTTCAAAATGGAAGTATTTAGAAATGGTTTTAAAAGTGATATAGTATTGAACTCACTTCGATAGCTGGGAAATAACCCTGATGATGAATCGCGACATCATTAGTGTTCATTTTTGAGTTGCTAAGTGACGAATTACTACCAAAGATTTTGTTTTTGAATTGTTTTGTGAAAAGCAAGTTGTTTTGAATCCTGAAAGGGGATTGCTGATTTTAGAAAAGCTAAATTGTTTGAAAATCCCTAGGGAAGATTGTTTGAATTAAAACAAATTAAATTAGAATTTGTAAAAGCAAATAGAGAAAGAAATTGAATTGAAACCAGTTAAGTGGAAAATGAATTAAGATAGAAAATATTGAATTAGATTGGATTAGAGATAATCCGAAATGGAATTGGACTGGTATGTTAAAAGTTTGGAATCGAGGATGGAACTCGAGTTTGAAATGATATTATAGTTTGGATATAAGCAAATAACTGGTTGAGAATAAATCGATTGGTGATCAATTAGAATGGATACATTGGTATAAGCAGAATTGGCAACAGATGGGAATGATATAATGATATGCCCGACAAAAAGGTACAATTTTATATTTCATATGGTTATGAGATTTTTATAAGCCAATGTGGCAAGCTGCTTGGCTATTTGATTTTCTTTTGGGTTGGAGAAGGTCTAGAGAGGTGAGTTGTAGTTGTACCGATCGACCTGTACACTGGAGGTGCTGGCGAAATTTTTCAGAAATTTAGGGTGTTAGAAAATTTTTAGAATTTTTGAAAATTTTCGTAATTTTCGTTAGTTGAAAGGAATTAATATTTTAATCGAAATAAATTGGTTCAGTGAAACTGGAGATAAGAAGTAAACAAATAATTTTTACCTAGTCAATAGGGTTTGTTTTCTACCTTAGCAATTTCGAGGTCGAAATCATTTTAGGAGGAAGAATGTAACGACCTGTATTTTTACGGTATAATAATAAATTTGTTTAATTATTTAAAATAATCGTTTGGTAATTTAACGGTCGTTTAATTAAATAAATTTGAATATTTAATTAATATAATAATTAAATAATATATTTAATTTTGAAATAATCAGAATTAGCTGAAATGGCAATATTGTGTGAATTGGGCAATTCAAAATATATAATTCAGTTTAAAATTGAATTACGATTACGAATATATTTAATTAACTAAGTTAGAGCGTATAAATTGTATTATAATTAAAATCGAGCTCGAAATGGTGCTACAGTTCGTAATTTGGCGATTCGAACTTCAATAGAATATACAGAATCTGTTTTAAATAGGATTTCTGTGAAACAAGAAACGTTCGGAGCTGGTGAAGTATATTTTTCTAATGGAAGAGAAAAATCGGGATTCGTTATGTAGATTTTGAGTTATGTCCAAATCAAATTTTCGAAAAGTCACTATGGAATTCCTTTATAATTTTATAACGATTTATTTATATTTTAAAAGTATTTTAATATAAATTGAATATCGATTCAATATGGGATTTTTAAATATTGATTTATAAATCCGGATATGTATATTTTAGAGTTATATGGTATTCTAGTGTGAATATATATGATAATATTAAATTTGATTATTTTTAAATATATTAATATTTAAATTGGATTATTTAGAGCTTTAAAAATAGCCAGTTTTGCAAACGACCTCCTTTTTCGACGAAACTAATTTTGTTGGATCCGGAATATTAAACTATTGTTAGATTTCAATTTTCGTGATTTTTGGAGTCAGTATGTCGCCGTACCTACTTTTAATGTGAAAAACAGTCGATAATTTGACTTTAAAAATACACTGTGTGAGCAAACGGACTCGGAATTCGATGAAATAAGTTTCGTTGGGTCCGTAATGTCGAACTGTAGCTGCATGCCCATTCTCATGATTTTTGGATATTGTATACGATCTGAGGAAATTTTAAATGATAAATTAAGTAAATAATCGAATAGAAATTAATAAAAATAAATATAAATGAAGCTTCTTAAGCAATATAAATTTATTTTATATATACCCTACCTATCCCTTAAAACCTAATTCTTTCTGTTCAGTGGTCAATAGAAATGAGAACCACACTAAGACCAAAACGTGAAGAACATCCATCTTCATAAATCAATATCAATTCATAGGAAATCCTATAATTTGTAAAACATATATATATGGGTTACTAGTGAGGTGCTCTTCATTTTAATATCATTTTCCTGAAGCTTGAAGGATTTTTTTTCCGCGTTGGTTTACAATAGAGCAAGCTAGGGTTCTATCTATTTGGAAATCGAAGTAAGAATACTTGTTTTGGTTATGATTATTGGATAGAGGAAGTAAAACCATACACATATGCAATTTTTGGTGATTTTCTGAAACCAAAGATGTCGATCATCGTCTGACAGTGCACGCGGAATCCTGCTTGTTGCGATAAGCATGCTAAGTGTGAGTTTGATTCTTTTGATATGGAGATGTAATAGTTGAAAATGGATCTCAAAGATAATAATGGTTTTGAATTTAGTGAAGTAATGAGTTCAGGAGGATGATATAAAGTTCGGTCATGGTGTTTGTTTCTAGAGCAGGAGGCTTCAGTATTATATAGCTATTGTTATTTCCGCTGTGTTGTAAGTGTTATACTCTGATAATGTTACTATATACATATACTGATTTTATTTCAAAGTTATGTATCTATTATATATTGTTCGTTCAGCTGTGAGATTCGTGTTTACTCTGATGGTGTATGTTCTTCTTCTTCTTCTACTCTATGTTTCTATCTTATCTATTCTCACCCTCTAATTTCTTTCATGGACCATCTGGTGTTTTCCGATGCTTGGATAGTCGACATTGAGTTTATGTCGATAACCAAGATCGTGAAAACCCGGGTCGTTACAAAGTGGGTCGCTCCCATTAGGGTGTATAATCACCTATCTAGAGAAAATTCATTCCTTTCTTTAATCTATTTCGATGCTGTCCCTTTCGGGAAACGGTGGTTTGAGCCCAACCATTGGTGGTATACATTCGATACACTCAAGCGAAATGAGTGGTCGGTCATGTGTGGGTCGGGTTGCCAGACGTTCTTGTTGAACCCAGTGTATTCCCCTCTAGAGATACACTATTGGTAGGTGGTTCCATACCTTATCATAGTCGGAATCCAATCTCCAATAAGTGCCCGCGGTTTTGATTGTATACCATATATGTGGAACGTGAGATGCAAGCGTTCCTTTAGATTGATATTTACTTGTATTAGACACTATTATAATATCAGAAAAGATATTGATTTGAAAAATGTTTTGGGTTATCATAAGGTAAAAACCGTCCGTATTTATGTATGGATTGGTCTTACGATTATCCTTTTCTTTCGAAAGGATTTTAAATTTAAAATCAAGTTGTGTGATACCCTTAATACTGTGCGAGTTTTCTCACTTTGGTTCACCAAACTCATCTGCTATTTTGTAAACGCTCGGGTTAGGCCGAGTTGTGCAGGTCCAGATTATCGGATGCTGCGAATTTCAGAAGACGTGCTGGAGATGTTCAGATGCATTGTATCTAGTATTTATTCCGCTGCAATGATTGTATATGAGGATAGGTTATTATAACTGTCCAGAGGTGTTGATGTACTCGGATATTGTAAGTATTTTTAAAAGTTCTCAATAAAGATTTATTTCTGTATTATATTTTGTTCCGCTGCGATTTGAGACTCTGTTTTGTGTTGGTTCTTCTTCTTCTTCTATTCTAATATTTCTTTCTTTCTTATCTCACCCTCTAATTTCTTTCTAATAATGTTCTAGTGTTTTTGGTGTTTGGAAGGTCGGCATGAGTTACGGTTGTAACACCCCACATCCGTTAATTACACTCACAAAGGGAATGAACTAAGTTCTGTGGAGCATTTAAGGTAAAAGATGCAGATAAATTACAAGACAGATAATTAAGGCAACGGTAAATAAAAAAACTTTACTTTATTGATAAAATAGCTTGTACAAAGATTGTTTTATGATACCAAATATCTATCTTGTTTAACCAAATAAAGAAGCATAAATATACAATGATTTTCCCCAATAGAGCATAAGCCAGCCATAGCAGCAGGAAAGAGAGTCCAAAGCACTATGTTACAGAGTCTTCAAGCTTGGAAAGAGTAACGGTCCAATCTAATCTGAGCTATCCTATTCCCTCCTTAACTACCTTTGGGGGGGAGGAACGGAAGAAAAGAAGACGAAGGAAAAACAGAGTCAGACATAAAGCCTGGTAAGTTCAGTTACTTCTAGCATGTGAACAGGGAAAAGCAACACGACATGAATTAACTGAATACAAGATAATACCATGATGATAGAGTTAACAAGATAACATAGGATTAACGCAAGATATGCTAAGGCAAGATAGGCTTCAGTAATTTCTCTGCTTCGCCATTACCCTGTTATTCTTGTTTCTATATCTCTGCACCACCTAACTAGTGACCCAATTAGTAATCTTTATAAAATGATAACCCTCCCAATCCCTGTAATTGTGGTTGCCTTCAGGCGCACATCTATTATTTATTACCTAGATCTAATCTAGGGTTTTTCTATCGAGTGCTTCCTTGATCCAACCAGGGTTTAGTTACCCAGGGCTACTGGGGTTTATGCAACCTATTGAACGTTTCTCGGATTTTAGGGTTTACGCGACCTAGGTCCAACTAGGGATTACGCTACCTATCAAACGGCGCCCCTAATCTAGGACACACTACCCAAAGCGGTATAGGTTCCTAGACGTTCCCCACGTATGTGTCGTGAACCGTTATCGTTGTCTAGATGCACATGTCCTCTATATGTGCGACCCGAGTCCCGTGGCAAGGCTAATCAAGAAACACATAACTCGGTCGGGAGCTTTTGGATACCTGCCGATGCAGATGCTAAGGTCTGTTTTTCCAGTGGCTATGGTCCCACTTGACCCCTCCCTAAACTAATGAAAGGCACACCTTGAAAAATGAGAACTATACGCAGGCCCCTTATGCCCCACTAACCTTTGGCCATCCACAACCATAACTAGATAGCAAGTATATGATCTTTTGGAGTTCTCCGCCTTTTTGCTTCACATATCTCGATTGACTCAAGATGGTAGGTAGACGACGAGTTGCTATCATAGGGCTACTGGTCTCGCCGAATCACGCGGGTCCATCCTAGTCTTTATGTTGCCTTATATTGCAACTGAGGCATACCCTTGGTTCTTCTAATGCAGACTTTAACCTATGTGAGCCCAGAAGGATCATCTGCACCCTCACAGAGGGATACCAAGAGTACCGTCATGTCCCCTTGAAGCCGCGTGCTTCGTCACCCAGTTCGTTGGAGCCTTCTTTAAGATCAGATGGACGTTCGCTCCTTTTTGTGTTCCACTAAGGATTACTACTTAGTTCTCCTAACTAAGGTTTACCACTTAGTTTCCCGAATCGTCATTTTCTTAACTAAGGTTTTCTACTTAGCCCCTTTAACTAAGATTTACTACTTAGTTCTCCTTCTTGTTAAGTTGGATTGGTTAAGTGTCATTAGTCAATTCAAGTTAACTTAACCCATTCATTTGTCATGTTAAACTGGTTAAGTGTTTTTAGTAGTTCATGTTGACTTAACCCTACCACAAATCAAGTTATACTGGTTAAGTATTTCTTATTACTTAACCCGACCCCTTCATCTTGTAATGGTTAAGTGTTCCTTTTAACTTAACCCTGCCCATCTGTTTAGCTAACATGTTATAACGGTTAAGTGTTCTCTTAGTTAACTTAACCCTAACATCTGTTTAATTCACATGTTCTAATGGTTAAGTATTGTCCCTTCATGTTTTAACTTAACCTTGTTCATTTGTCACACTATGATGGCTAAGTGTTCTAAGTTTACTTAACTCCACCTTCTAGTCTAGTTAACATGTCAAATTGGCTAAGTGTATTTTACTTAACCCCACCTTCTAGTCTAGTTAACATGTTATAACGGTTATTTAACCCCTACAAGTCTTGTCTTATTGACAAGTTAAGTTGGTTGAGTGTTCCTATGGACTTAACCCTCCCATTCTTGCTTAACTGTTTCTTAGCTTTAAATTATTCATTTAAAGCACCAACCACTCACATTAGACAGATATTGTTGCGGTCGCTGGATGTGCCGGTCGGTTTAGGGCAGATTTACACCGCAACTCAGTCTAACCTCGGGTCCTTTTGGGCTCAATGCTATAACCACCCACATTAGATTGGTATTTTTACGGTTGCTGGATTTTTCGGGCGGTTCCGGGCAGTCTTATACCGTAACTCAATCTAACCTCGGGTTAGGCATATTCGTCTTTCCTAAATTTACATTTATCCTTTTTGTCTATATGTAAATTGCTAACAACTCTTTTAAACAAATTTGGCCTATATCATATTCATTTGTCATGCCCACTAACATACCTATATTCTAGGCCCAAATCTTGATGTACCTATCATTTAACCCAACCTGCAGTTTTATGCCAATTTAGATCTAGTATTCCCATTTACAGTTCATGTCAAAACTAGATTCAATATATCAAATTACATCTTCTATAATTCACGTCAAATTACCCCAATTTGCATCTAATAGTCATGTTATAATACATGCTCGAAATTATGCCAAATAATATAGATTTCATGTTATACCCAAATAACCCCGCATTCATAACGTAAATATACCATGATTTCACAAGTTTTCTAAATACTCATGAAATGAATCTAAAAGGGAAATAAAGGATAAACATGAGAATTGACATAAAAGAATAGGCATGTAAAAGTGAGCCAAATACAAGGATAATGGATCCAATGGTTTTGGTGTACATAATAGCGAATAGGAATAAACTAAGCAAGTCACACCCTAGGTATGAGATCCAAAAAAATGCCAGTTCGGTGTACAACATGGTTTGTAACTATAGTGTTATGGGCATAAACAATTAACCGTAATAGTCTTAGGCAATTATCCTAAATAGTCATAGGCAATTAACTGTAATAATTTCAAGGTCATGGTCATAGACAATAGTCCTATGTTCATAATCATAGGCAATAATCTCATTGTCATGAATCATGGTCTTAGGCAATGGTCTTATGTTCATAGTCATAGGCATAGGCATCATCTCATTTGTAATTGACGGAATTAGATCCAAGGGCGTATACATGCATAGATTCAAATGAAAGGATCAGGCATATTCTTATATTCATTTAATTTCATGCTACAAATAGATCTAGACGTTCAAATCTAAAAAGTAACTGACTTACATTGATCGGTTTCAGAAAAGGATAATCAGATAGCGTTGGTGATTTGCTATGATTTGCATGACGTTGCTTGCGACCGTTCAATTAGCCTTTGATTCTTTTATTAAAGCTTTAATTTTGATTTGAATCTCCAATTTGAAGAAGAACTATAACTTATTTTAGTGGAGAATTAGATCTATATTAATGGTGGAGGTTAGAATAGAGAGAAGCATCATGTAGATGCCTTAGAGAATTTGTGTGAATTTAGGTTGGGTATTAAGTTGTACATATAGGATTTCAATTTGATTAGAGCCGCTAGATGAACCCTAGAATTACCCACAACCATCAGATCAGTCCAAAGTTATCCAGAAGGCCCAAGTGACTCAGCACGAACCAGAAAACGGTCCAGACCTGACCAGGTCGACCGGGTAGGTCGACCCCCAGCTCGACCCCCTGGTCGACCTGGGTACCCAGGTCAATCCCCAGGTCGACCCCCTGGTCGACCTGGGTCCTGGGCGGGAATTTTCCCGCCCAGCCCAGTTTGGGTCTGTTTTCGAATTTTGAACTGAATTTGAGCTGTTTGAATTTTAAATTGAATTCTGAAACTTCCGGAGGTCATAACTTCTTCATACGGAGTCCGATTTACGCAAACTCGGACTCTATCTCAAGAAGAATTTCGAGACGAACGCAATGGCATAACCCATTTCCCTTAATTCTTCTTCTAAAATTTAATTATACTTTAATTTGTGAAACTTAATGTTATAGAATTACGGGGTGTTACATTCTCCCCATCTTAAAAGGATTTCGTCCCCGAAAACTTCAAGTTAGGAAGAATGTGTCCTACCATCCCGTCACCCATCTACTCAACCATTCAATCAAAGGCATTCATTGTCCTTAAAAAGATTTCTAATGCTTCCATGTTCATATGCATAGTGTGTGTGTATGTCTTTATCTAATGCAAAATCAGGCGGTCTACTGATTCAGTTGACCTCCTTAATGTGAATTATGTCAGTGCCATGCGTCCAATCATGTATGAAAGCATCCCTAGTTATGTGAATACTACATGTGTTCATAGCCATTTATCCATATGCAACATCCATATGATAACATATCATGTTTAATCTATTAAGCAAATACATATATGCGAATGCAATGTGAAAGTGACTGAGTCGTTCTAGCGCCTATGGTGTGTATATGCATCCACGAGCAACCATTTGCAACCATCAATCATAAAATGTTTCTAATACATGTTTACATCCATTGGCTTCTACTTAAGGATCGATGATACGTCCTAGAGGATATACCTTAAAGCTAGAAAGTATGCATAAAACTCCTAGTAAAAGAGATCAAGGATGTATCCTTAAGAAAAAGGTTATGATGCGTGTATCTAGTCTTCAGTCTTCTAAGTCGCATCTTCTTGAGCTTCACTATTCTGTACCTTATCTAATTAATCTTCACGATTGCGAAGCTTCTTGGCCTCCATTTCCAAAACTGTCGTTGATCGGATAGCTGGCTTTTCATTGTCAACTGGATACATGCGGAAGTCTATCCCGCGTTTTAGGGGTAAACTCCTAACCTAATCAAAAACATATGCGTACTCATGGATTACCCTAACGGATTGCAAATCATCGATAAATGCATTAAGCGATTCTAGCTAACTAAGCCTAACTGATTCTTTACACGAAATCTCGAGGGTATTTCTAAGGCAAGTTAAAAGTCTAACTACCATCCTATCAGCATTACTAGCCAACTAACCCATGCCTAGAATCAACTCATAGCCCATGGAACCAAAAACATAAGCATTACGCTTAAACTCAACACTTAATATAGTTATTCTCAAATCCTTACAAACCAAAGGTAAACGGGACGAACCATCAATTGGATTTGAGACATTAATGGGATCTTCTACTATACAAGTACTAAGGTGCAGAGACTCAACTATGGAAGTAGATATAAACAAATGCGAAGCGCTAAGATCAAAAGAGTACTAATTGGTTGATCAAAACGAAAAGCTAAACTTTTCCAACAGAGAATTTTACTATCTCTCTCTCAGGTATTCTGGTGGCGAAAGCAGGCACTCGCCCTTCTGAAAATCCTATCCCTTGTCCTTGCCCTTGTCCTTAATTATATGCCCTATTATACCATGGAAAAGATACTTCCTCTCGTCTTAGGTTTTATAATTCCTTCTTTCTTCGTGAGTCGAGTTTATATCCATGAATTTCTCATTCTTGCGTTGAGCTCCCTAGCCAAACTCCCTCATCCTCATCTTTACCGTCCCTGTGTAATCATATTGACAAGTTTCTCAAAAGCTGCCTTCATCGCACAGAAAACCCTTCAAAGCTTGAAAAAAAACTAGTCGCAGGTGAAACTACTATGGCTATAGATGGAAATCGGGCACTACTTTGCCCTTCGATAGGTATCGTAGTCTTGTCAAGCCTACGGAACCGTGCCGCGATGAGGTTACTTCCCAGAAAACCAGGAGCCCTGAAGACTCAAGAAAGAAGGGGACAAGAATTCAAATAGAGGATCAGAAGATAGTGCATATGACTTTTGGGGAATATGCCTTTAAAACAAAACTTTTCTTTAGAAAATACTTCTTTTAAAACCGTTTTGAAAATAATTTTTCAGATCTTTTTATCTGATCCGGTAACCTTCAGCGCTGATACCACGTGTAACACCCACATCCGTTAGTGACACTCACGAAGGGAATGCACTAAGTTCTTTGGAGCATTTAGGGTAAAAGATGCAGATAAATAACAAGACAGATAATTAAAGCAGCGGTAAATAAAAAACTTTACTTTACTGATAAAATAGCTTGAATAAAGATTGTTTTCTGATACCAAATATCTATCTTGTTTAACAAAATAAAGAAGCATAAATATACAATGATTTTCCCCAATAGAGCATAAGCCAGCCATAGCAGCGGGAAAGAGAGTCCAAAGCACTATGTCACAGAGTCTTCAAGCTTGGAAAGAGTAACAGTCCAATCTAATCTGAGCTATACTATCCCTCCTTAACTACCTGGGGGGGGGGGAGGAACGGAGGAAAAGAAGACGAAGGAAAAACAGAGTCAGACATAAAGCCTGGTAAGTTCAGTTACTTCTAGCATGTGAACAGGGAAAAGCAACACGACATGAATTAACTGAATACAAGATAATACCATGATGATAGAGTTAACAAGATAACATAAGATTAACGCAAGATAATGCTTCACTACTTTCTCTGCTTCGCTATTACCCTGTTATTCTGGTTTCTATATCTCTGCACCACCTAACTAGTGACCCAACTAGTAATTTTTATAAAATGATAGTGTGCTCCCAATCCCTGTAATTGTGGTTGCCTTCAGGCGTACATCTATTATTTATTACCTAGATCTAATATAGGGTTTTTCTATCGAGTGCTTCCTAGATCCAACCAGGGTTTACATTACCCAGGGCTATTGGGGTTTATGCTACCTATTGAATGTTTCTCGGATTTTAGGGTTTACGCGACCTAGGTCTAACTAGGGATTACGCTACCTATCGAACGGCGCCCCTAATGTAGGACACACTACCCAGAGCGGTATATGTTCCTAGACTTTCCCCACGTATGTGTCGTGAATCATTATCGCTGTCTAGATGCACATGTCCTCTATATGTGTGACCCGAGTCTCGTGGAAGGACTAATCAAGAAACACGGAACTCGGTCGGGAGCTTTCGGATACCTGCCGATGCAGATGCTAAGGTCCGTTTTTCCAGTGGCTATGGTCCCACTTGACCCCTCCCTCAACTAACGAAAGGCACACCTTGAAAAATGAGAACTGTACGCAGGCCCCCCTATGCCCCACTAACCTATGGCCATCCGCAACCATAACTAGATAGCAATAATATGGTCTTTTGGAGTTCTCCGCCTTTCCGCTTCATGTATCTCGATTGACTCAAGATGGTAGGTAGACGACCAGTTGCTATCACCGGGCTACTGGTCTCGCCGAATTACGCTGGTCAATCCTAGTCTTTAGGTTGCCTTATATTGCAACCAAGGCATACCCTTGGTTCTTCTGACGTAGACCTTAACCTCTGTGAGCCCAGGAGGATCATCTGCAGCCTCACAGAAGGATACCAAGAGTACTGTCATGTCCCCTTGAAGCCGCATGCTTCGTCACCCAGTTCGTTGGAGCCTTCTTTAAGATCAGATGGATGTTCGCTCCTTTTTGTGTTCCACTAAGGATTACTACTTAGTTCTCCTAAATAAGGTTTACCACTTAGTTTCCTGAATCGTCGTTTTCTCAACTAAGATTTTCTACTTAGCCCCTTTAACTAAGATTTACTACTTAGTTCTCCTTATCGTCAAGGTGGATTGGTTAAGTGTCATTAGTCCATTCAAGTAAACTTAACCCGTTCATTTGTCATGTTAAACTGGTTAAGTTTTATCAGTAGTTCATGTTGACTTAACCCTACCACAAATCAAGCTATATTGGTTAAGTATTTCTTATTACTTAACCCCACCCCTTCATCTTGTATTGGTTAAGTGTTCCTTCTAACTCAAAAACTTAACTATGCCCATCTGTTTAGCTAACATGTTATAACGGTTAAGTGTTCTCTTAGCTAACTTAACCCTAACATCTGTTTAATTCACGTGTTCTAATGGTTAAGTATTGTCCCTTCATGTTTTAACTTAACCTTGTTCATTTGTCACACTATGATGGCTAAGTATTCTAAGTTTACTTAACTCCACCTTCTAGTCTAGTTAACATGTCAAATTGGCTAAGTGTATTTTATTTAACCCCACCTTCTAGTCTAGTTAACATGTTATAACGGTTATTTAACCCCTACAAGTCTTGTCTTGTTAACAAGTTAAGTTGGTTAAGTGTTCCTATGGATTTAACCCCCCATTCTAGCTTAACTGTTTCTTAGCTTTAAATTATTCATTTAAAGCACCAACCACTCACATTAGACATATATTGTTGCGGTCACTGGATGTGTCGGTCGGTTCCGGGTAGATTTACACCGCAACTCAGTCTAACATCGGGTCCTTTTGGGCTCAACGCTCTAACTACCCACATTAGATTGGTATTGCTACGGTTGTTGGATTTGCCGGGCGGTTCCGGGCAGTCTTATACCGTAGCACAATCTAACCTCGGGTTAGGCATATTCGTCTTTCCTGGATTTACACATTTATCCTTTTTGTCTATTTGTAAATTGCTAACAACTCTTTTAAACAAATTTGGCCTATATCATATTCATTTGTCATGCCCACTAACATACCTATATTCTAGGCCCAAATCTTGATTTACCTATCATTTTACCCAACCTGAAGTTTTATGCCAATTTAGATCTAATATTCCCATTTATAGTTCATGTCAAAACTAGATTCAACATATCAAATTATATCTTCTATAATTCACGTCAAATTACCCCAATTTGCATCTAATAGTCATGTTATAATACATGCTCTAAATTATGCCAAATAATATAGATTTCTTGTTATACCCAAATAACCTCGCATTCATAACGTATGTATACCATGATTTCACAAGTTTTCTAAATACTCATGAAATGAATCTAAAAAGGGAATAGAGGATAAACATGAGAATTGACATAAAAGAACTGGCATGCCAAAGTGAGCCAAATACAAGAATAATGGATCCAATGGTTTTGGTGTACATAATAGCGAATAGGAATAAACTAAGCAAGTCACACCTTAGGTATGAGATCCAACAAAATGCCAGTTCGATGTACAACATGGTTTGTAACTATAGTGTTATGGGCATAAACAATTAATCATAATAGTCTTAGGCAATTATCCTAAATAGTCATAGGCAATTAACTGTAATAATTTCAAAGTCATGGTCATAGACAATACTCTTATGTTCATAATCATAGGCAATTATCTCATAGTCATGAATCATGGTCGTAGGCAATGGTCTTATGCTCATAGTCATAGGCAAAGGCATCGTCTCATTTGTAATTGACCACAATTATTCTGAATTAGATCCAAGGGCGTATACAAGCACAGATTCAAATGAAAGGATCAGGCATATTCCTATATTCATTTAATTTCATGCCACAAATAGATCTAGACGCTCAAATCTAAAAAGTAACTGACTTACATTGATCGGTTTCAGAAAAGGATAATCAGATATCATTGGTGATTTGCTATGATTTGCATGACGTTTCTCGCAACCGTTGAATTACCCTTTGATTCTTTTCTTAAAGCTTTAATCTTGATTTGAATCTCCAATTTGAAGAGGAACTATAACCTATTTTAGTGGAGAATTAGATTTATTTTAATGCTGGAGGTTAGAATAGAGAGAAGCAGCATGTAGATGCCTTAGAGAATTTGTGTGAATTTAGGTTGGGTATTAGGTTGTATATATAGGATTTCAATTTGATTAGAGCCACTAGATGAAGCCTAGAATTACCCACAACCATCAGATCAGTTCAGAGCTATCCAGAAGGCCCAAGTGACTCAGCACGAACCAGAAAATGGTCCAGACCTGACCAGGTCGACCGGGTAGGTCGACCCCCAGGTCAACCCCCTGGTCGACCCTGGTCGACCTAGGTTCTGAGCGGGAATTTTCCCGCCCAGCCCAGTTTGGGTCTGTTTTCGAATTTTGAACTGAATTTTGAGCTGTTTGAATTTTAAATTGAATTCTGAAACTTCTGGAGGTCATAACTTCTTCATATAAAGTCCGATTTATGCAAACTCGGACTCTATCTCAAGCAGAATTTCGAGATGAACGCAATGGCGTAACTTGTTTCCCTTAATTCTTCTTCTAAAATTTAATTATACTTTAATTTGTGAAACTTAATGTTACAGAATTACGGGGTGTTACATAGGTAAAGGTAATTATGTCGATTTTCGTGCCGAAAATCGTTGGGTCGTTACAATGATAGACCCTTTACATAATCACATTCAATTAACCTTACGTTTAAGAATGTCAAATAATTGCACTTTACATAAAATGATCAAACTAACATCTCAGTAGGGTTGTCAATGGGTCATGTCGGGTCGGGTTCGGGTCAAGTCAAGTCGGGTTCATATTGATTTATAAACGGGTTGGGTCAACATGTTTATTACACAGATAATTTTTTCCCAACCTGTAAAGACCCGCAAATCCCCACCCTTTGAATCGACCATAAACCACACAGGTCTGATCCAAAAAGTGGAAACCTACGAATACTTTAACTTTGGGCATACAACACATTACAACAGATAACAGAAGACTTTTATAACACTATAATAAATGTTACATCAGAGTACAGAATATACATATCAGAGTACATTGGACTAAAATTACAGCGGAAGAATAAATTACAATAAATGAATACATTGCAGCGGAACTAATCTCAGTGGAAGGCTATCAACATTATGGCCAAAAATTCAGTCTTCAATCCAGGATCTTGTTTTATATATCTGTCAAATAAGCTACTCGACTGCCCGTGTGGAAAGAGGGCACCCGAGTTTGCAAAGTGAAACAAACTACAGGTCAGTCGTGGGACTGGTGTGAGAATTCTTAAACTAATCTTAATTAATAATAAGGCTAATCACAGGACCACGCCGCTAACGCGGAACGGGTTTACTCCATTGGATTGCCAGTGCATGACTAAAGTAAATCGTTAAAATAACGCAATGCTTTTTAGAAAAATGAAACCATTATAAGACCCAAGTCCCATCACACAATGCAACGCAAACCGGAGGATAGGGTTTTACCTTATAATGATCAAAAGATGCTTTATACGATAAAAACGATATTATATAATAATAGTGTGCAACCAATTTGAAATACATCAAAGTAAATGTATTAATCCTAGACGGCATGAGTTCCCCATCCCACTATTTCGCCATATATAGGTATACAATCAAAACCGAGTGATGTCGTATTGGAAATTTGGGTTTCCATCTGAGTCAAGGCTAGGGAGGAGATCCTTACCGATTCGAGACACTCTAGCAAATGTCCCAGGATTGGTACTCTGTCCAACCCTTGGATAGCTGCAGGGCCGGTCCACACTTGCTTTTGTGGATTAGTTATGCCTGAACACACGCTCCCCGGTCCCTTTGGACCTATAATACGGCCAGTGGCGACCGCATAACCCGAGGCCTCGAAAAATCCAACAACCACAATGAATAAATGCCAGCGCTGGTAGGTCCCTGGCACCACTCTAGCTAGAAAGAAACGTGTGCACTCCCTGCGTTCCCTTCTCCCCTTTTAGGCTCTACCGGGCTGTGAGGCTCGCGAAGTCACGATATACACAAAGCTATGCCTAAATAGACTGTGCTTTGATCATCAACCACAAGGCCTGCTTTTCAACAAAGGCTTGATCAATTGCATGCCACATTGTCAGACTCTACCATATCATTGATCATCTACCAATATATATATAACCTCTAAGCTCATACGTCTTAGAGAAGGGGGTTAAGTGAAGAATAAATTCTCCACCACCAAACAGAAATAGATAATCAGTAGCGTTCAACAAATACAGTAGAAAAGAATACAATGTCAGACACACGCAATCCATTTACAAGTCCGCTCTGGGTCTGAGCGAAACAACGTGTCCGTCGATCTCCAAATATGTTTGGACGATCATTACCAAATACCTTGCCTTGGAATGTACTGTTCCAATTCAAGATACCAGTCATCATCATCCCAACGATGTGAAAACCTTCGGTCTTCTACCACCGTCTTCATCTTCGACTCTTGATCGTCGTGATGATTATTCAGAATGGGTTAAACCCGGTCTTTCTGAATAACTCGCGTATTTTGTGATTAAAAATCAAATATTGGAAAATCACACATTATGTCACATTCCGACCCCGAATATTCTTTTAATAAGATATTCATATTAAAAGATTTTCATAAATCTATCAAAGATAAATTAATAAATTAATCATAAATCTTCCTTAAAAGATTTATTAAAATTTCTGAATTTGATTTAATATCAAAAATCATTTTCACAGATCATTTATTTTAAAGAATAAATCTTCTTTTAAACGGGTTAAAGAACTCGTGTCATTTAAAACACAGTTCACGATAAACCCACAAATCAATTTCCTAGATATGGAATTCCACAGAAATCAATCAGTACATAATCGATATAAATTTCTGTATCGGACTTACAATATACATGGAATAACGGCAAAGCCTCTTAAATTCCATATATAATATCGGTCTTCTATTACAGAAGCCCATCTCGATTATTACCAATAGAATTTCCACTTAATTCCAATTTATTTTATTAAATTGGAAAACTAGATTTTTTGAAAATGCCTTTGTTAAATCTATGAGTAGATTTACAAATTCCAAATAATAATTTCGATGTAAATTGGATTAAAGGACAAATGTCATTTAAAAAAAACACCACCCACGATAAATCCACTTCACATCTCAATGTATCTCATATCATGAAATATAATTACAAATTCTAATAATCTTAACTAAAGGATTTCCCTTTTAATATTAATCCATTATTATAAGAAAACATATTTTAGAAATAATCATTAAAAATATCCTTTACATAAAAGATTTTTATCCTTTACAAATATTCTTTGTTTTAACATATTTAATAGAATATATATATATATATTAAAATATATCCTTTATATAAAAAGAATTTCTAGTGTAAGAATATTCTTATTTAAAAGAACACCTGAATCGGAAAGCGACTCAACCATTTACCATATAATTTGCATTATATGGATTTCACACATATCAATAACAGCATAATCATCCAGTCATCCATTTACATCCAAAGTGTAAATTCCAACTGTGTAAGCATTAAAATTAAACAATAATGCTCATCACAGCCTGTCGATCTAACGATCAACATACAACTAAATATTGGGATTAGTGTATGCTAAATTTCATCCCAACACCCGTGTGGGGTTTCATCCAACAAACAAATAATTAATTCATTTGTGCACTTGGGCGATGTGTAAAAATAATCGACCCAATCACATAAACAAGTCAGGTAACTTGCCTATGGCAGTGTAATACACAATATATAACACGATGATAAAAATATCTCTTTTATTCCTGTTCTTTTTATCGCATGTAAGATGTCAATAAAAATGTAATCTTTATTTCTATTCTTTTATCGCGTCAAAAATGATGATAAAAATATAATCTTTATTTCAATTCCTTTCATTGTAAATAAATGAAAAGAAAAATGTAATCTTTTAATTCCATTCGTAATAGGGGATATAAATAATAACACAAAATATAACTATTCATTTCATGATTTATTTGCAATAGAGAATGCAAATAAAGATTCAACCTTTTTATTTGATGTTTATTTACACAGAGGAATGAAAATAAAAAAAAAATTGTAACTTTTTCATTTCATAATTTATTTGCATTAAGGATTGCAAATGAAGATATTTCTTTTATTCTCCTGTTTTATTTGCGTTGAGTAATGCAAATAAAAATGTAAATTTTAATTTCTGGTTTTATTTACATTAAGAAATGTAAATAAAAGAACAACTTCTTATTTTATGTTTATTTACATCAAGTGAAGTAAATAAATAATTAAAAATGTAACTTTTATTTTAATGCCTTGTTCACATTTAAAACATGCAACAAAAATGTATCTTTTGTTTTTAATAAATTTGTTTGCATCTAAATTTGCAACAAAATGTAATTTTTATTTCTTGTTTGTTTGCAACTGAAGTTGCAAACAAAAATGTAATTTTATCTCCTTTGTTTTATTTGCATGATAGAATGCAAATAAAAATGCATATTCTATTCTCTACATTTCGTTTGCATTGTAGAATGCAAACAAAAATGTAATTATTATTTTCTTGTATTGTTTACATTATGAAATGTTAACAAAAATGTGAACTTTTGATTTCATGAAATATTTGCATTGAAAATGCAAATAAAAATAAAAATGTACTACTTTAAAATCATGTTATATTTGTGTTGGAGAACACAAAAATGTTCTTTTATTTTTAATTTTTTATTTGTGTTTAAGAACACGAATAAAAAGACCATTTTAATTTTCTATGTTATATTTGTGTTTGAGAACACAAACATAAAGGATCATTCATTTTCTATAATGTATTTGTGTTTGGGAACACAAATAAAAAGGTTCATTCATTTTCAAAATGTATTTGCATAAGTGAATGCAAATAAAAGAATAAATTTTACTTTAATATATATATTTGTATTCGTAAATACAAATAAGAGAACAAGTTTCATTTTAAAATATATATTGGCATTTTTAGATGCAAACAAAAGAACAAGTTCATTTTTAATGTATATTTACATTGGAAAATGCAAATAAAAGAATAATTTTATTTTCAATATACCTTTGCATTGGTGAATGCAAATAAAAGAACAACTTTTTATTTACAAAATATATTACAAATATAATGTAACTTCTGAAAATAATTTCTTATTTACATATAAAAATGTAAACAAACATTGTGATTTCCAAAACATGTTTTTTTTTTTACATAAAAAATGTAAACAAAAGTTTTACTTCTAAAATGAATTTTAATTTACATATGATATGTAAACCAAAATGTGATTCTTAATCTTTGATTACATTAAAAATGTAATCCTTTTCTGTTCATTTTTCATTACATATAAATGTAATTTTTTTTCCTCATTACACATATGGATGCGATCTTTTCTATTCATTACAATGAACAAATTTCAATAAAAATGCAATTTTAATTTATAAACTTTCCATTGCCAAAAATGAAAATAAAAATAAAAATAAAATCCATTTTATCTTCATCTTTACAATGAAATCTGAATCACATTAAAAATGTGATTTTTTTTATGCAAAGTCTTTCTATTGAAAACAATGGACACATAAAAATATGATCTTTTTACGTTGCTTCTTTTTATTGAGAACACTTATTACATTAAAAATGAAATTTTAATGTTACTACATTTATTGAAAACAATATAACATAAAAATGAGATTTATAATGTTGCATCTTTTATTGAACATCAAAGTGACAAATAGATTATGACTTTTGATTGAAAACCATTTTTATATAGAAAAAATGAAATCCTTTGTTTTCATTCTTTTTAATGAAACAACCTCGTATCAAAAAGAAAAACATTCTCTTTAATGTAAACCCGTAAAGATATATTTTATTCGTTGTGCCAATTTCTATAATAAAATAAACAAATAAAAATAAATATTTATTGTCGACCAAATTCCATTGTTAAATCAACAAATAAAAATAAATATTTATTTGTCGATCAATTTCTATTGTTAAATTCAGAATAATAAAAATATTATTTTAATAACATAAAATAAACTTTTCCAACTAGATCTGAATAAATGTTTTTTTTCTTTTGAATAAAATATGTTTTGATCTAATTTTAGATCCCATTTTCCAACCGCAGATAAAATATATACAATTCAAAGCGGATTTAGCATATCATGAACAACAAGCATTCAACAAGCAACAATTATCAATCCAAACCACACATGACATCCAGATCTGAATTTATATGATAATACAATTTTCTTTAATGCGAGAAAATAATTAATAATTAATTAAATGTTTAAAATTAGAATTCTCACATTGAAATTTTGGCTGAAAATCAACTGTCTCCGTTTCAGCTGCGGTCTGCACCATCGCGAAGCTCTTAATTTTGTGATTCCAACGCAATTTACGGTTTGTCAATCGGACCTCGCATGAGAGAGTTATGAATTTTTAAAGATTGGAAAATAAAAATATTAAATAATAAAATAATATTAAAATATTTGGATCGGACCTTTCTTCCTCATTGAAACGTGACCGCCGAACCCATGCTTCACCTTTCCTCCTTCTACACGCACGCCACCACAAGCACCCGGACCACGATCAGAAGCCACCACCTCGTCGGCCACCTCGAGACACACCCGCGCCGAGACCCGAGCCCCACATGCACCCCCCTAGGACCCACAAATAACCCATAAACGCAGCACCTTCTCAGCCAAAATTCGCGAAATCCGTGCACTAAAATCCGATCTTAGCCGTATAGATTGAAAGGTCTCTGAATTCTCTTCGATTTGGTAGGTCATACATCGATTTTCGTTGAACGGATTGAGAGATATTAGCATTTGAAGTTGGAGCAATTCTGGCCATTGAAAAACTGGGCGGTGGCTGGCCATGCCAAATTAGGGTTTCAGCCGAAATTTTATATAATATATTAATATTAAATTTCGAAATTTGTGCTAAAAAGGTGGATTTTCGGACTTTCTCGGATTTGGGCTTGCTTACTGTCGATCTTAACGTTTTGAGGCCTTCTGAACGCGATGGGCTATGTCCCAAGGTCCATTTCCGAAATATACAGCAGTTTTTTTTTTGGTTTTACTTGAAAATACAATATTAAATTAATTATTTAATTTCTACCGTACATTTAAATATGCCGGGGCCACATACGACCTCAGAAAATTCTAAAAAAAATATTTTTAGCTTTCTTATGACGATACGAATCCAAAAAAATTATTTTCATCGAATTCTGAGACTGTTTGAAAAATGGCTATTTTTAAGGCGTTCAAATTTAACTGTAAATAGTCAAAACACATTTTATTTCGCCACGCTCACATATTAATTCGAAAAATTCTGAAAATTGAAACCTAGCAATAATTTGACATTCCGGTTCCAACAAAAGTGATTTCGTTGAAAACAGAGGTCGTTTGAAAAATGACTATTTTTAAGGCCAATATATTTAATATTAAAAATATATTTTTAAACAAATAAATCCCGAAACTCAAAATATATGAGTGTTTACTGTTTTTCAATGTAGAAACATCATTCTGAATTCAATGGAAGTGGTTTCGAGTTCAAATTCCTTCGTATGCAAAAAGTAGCATTTTGACCTTTATAAATTTCATAGCGACCTTTCTAAATATTGAATTGGCCATAACTTTTGATTTCCGCTATGAAATTTCAATTTTTCGGATTCGTTGGAAAGATATTTTTAAATAGATTCTAATATTTTTGGTTTCTATAAAATCCGTTAAATTTTGCATCCTGTACGGTCAGTCAAAGTTCAAGTTTGACTTTTCAAACTACCGCGCTATTTCTAACTCTTTTGTTAATTAAAATTAAATCATTCATTCTAACTTCGATTTAAATCAAATTTGTGATCATTATTATTTAAATAAATTATTTTATATTGTCAAAATTCATTAAAATTTTCTAAAATAAAAATTTTAAACTGGTCCTGATTTTTGCGGGTTGTTACACAACCCGAACCTGACCCATTTATAAACGAGTTGACTCGAACCGACCCATGTAACCCATTTACCTAAATGGGTCATGTCGTGTTGGGTTTACCCATTTCATCCATTGAAAAATATTGCCTATTAGTGTAAACACCAAAAGAACCAAATCATCAACAGGCGGTAGTATTATTTAATCACCAACAAAAAGCAAGTTACCAAATCACCAACAAGCAACAAGTTACAAAATCACCAACAGGGAGCACATATATAAAGCATGAAATCACCACATATAAAACATGAAATTACCATATCCAAAAATCATTATCCATACATAAGAATATATGAGCATGCTGCATACATAAAAGACTAACAGTATGGAAGCATTACAGTTGTTATAAGTAAATATAACAAACAGCATATAAGAATAATTATTAAAATATAACGACTTACATAAGAATATATGAGCATATTGATTACAATCAGGTTTGGCGGATCAAAATCGGGCTAGGGGTCAACTCTAAAACCACCCATTTATAAATGGTTCAAATTCGGGTTTACCCTAAAATGACCTTTCAAATAAACGGGTCGGGTTAACTTGCTACTTTCCATGCAGTTTCTAGTAGGTGTAGGAAATTGACAGCCCTACATCCCGGCGATCGTATTCTTGGTTTAAACTATAGTTTTGGTCTTGTGTTATACTTAACATAATATGATCATTTTTTAATAAATCAAATTGAATATTCAATCGCATAGTATTTTTTGTTGCTTTATTTTTGAATGAACTAACTTCATCGAATTATCGTACATTACGAACTTTGATCATTCACCATCTACATTTATATGTGATATTATATGGATCAAATATCCATAGTTTTGTATTGTAATTAGATTTCAAAACTCCTAAAATGCAACGAAAGATCTTGATGAAATAAACATGTGAAAGACCAAAATGCGAATGTATTATGTATTTGTAAAATTAGGCACTTGTATGGGTATAGAAAGAATCCCATGCAATAATCATTTATTACTTGGTATATACATATTTCTATATGTCAATTTTCAGTTCAGTTCATTTGTATATCTTAATTGATAAATGTTTTACCAATCATATTAAATGTATATATAAATATATCATTATAGATAATTATAACATTTGACAAGGCCCTTGTCCGAATTGGTTAGGACATATTGATAGGGTGCAAGAGGTCATGAGCTTGATTCACGTCTTACAGGGTCGAACTCACTTGTCATGTAGCAGGTTATATACTACATAAAACCATGTATATAAAGTACCTAATTTTAGAAAAAATTATAATATTTTTAGCATACGTTCATGTAATATTATAAAGCTTAAATGTTACAATTTTAATTTTCTTATAACGCATGCATTGGTCATTTATGTTTCTCGAAACGCTAAGATGAAAAATAAGAGTTTTTTGACTTTACTAGCGGGTGTTAGGACTCGTTTGCCTTGAGATTCTGGCCTTAAGAAAAGCTCAACAAATCATATTCCTGCGTATGGTAGATAACTCTTTATCGGTGGTATGACATACAACTTCTAACCTTTGATATCTATTCCTAATCCCGCATTTACCTTGAGGAAAGCTCAATAAAAAAAGTGAGACCATTCACCCGGAACCAATCACTTCATGACGGTCTATGTATAATGCATATACCTTAAGGAAATCCCAACAAATACATGCATTTATCTTATAGCGTCTATTTAATATATTAAAAGTACTGCACATAATATCCCCAGCTTGACGAAATCTCAATAACTAAGGAGTATGCAAGTAATCTATTTATATATGTATATATATAATAAAGGATAAATTTATATTTAAGATGCATAATCTTCAATAAATAAATCGAATGATATTGACTTACGGAATAAAGCATTTCTTATAAATTACTCTCATGATTCAAGTGTCAGACACATCATAAATCACGATATTCGTACATTACATGTGTATTTATTTCCTAAGTCCGTCAGGGTTTATTTTATGTTCCACATTTAATTTATGTATTCATATTATATAAGTTCTACTATTGTATAACTTTCACATTTCATATTACTTATATAATAAGCTTATGTATATTATTATATTGATTAAATATTATTTAATTAAATAAAATTTTAATTAACTTTATATTTCTTTAATATAACAATTGTATTCAATACTTATTATATAGTGTGAAAACATGAGAAAAACAAAGCTTTTTCTTCATGGGGTAGGGCACGCCGCTTTTTTTCCCTTTTCTTTCTGACTTCTTTCATTCTCTTTCACTTCCATCTCTTTCTCCTTCATATTTCACCGCCTTGTATTCTTCTTCCCTTCCCTTAATCCTCGGTCTAGCTTTCGCCATCGTGGAATCATGCTCTGTTTTCCCTTTCATTAGATTCCCAGTTTTTTTCCTTCCATCACAACCCTATCCTATTGTCTTAGTCTCGAGTTTTCTACTTCAAATTTCCGTTTAACTTCTCATGGTGTCGTATTTCTCTACCTCCCACTATCGATTTCTAGGACTCATTGTGTCCTCCGTTTCCCAAATCGTCCTTTGCAGCCCTGAACACAAGAATTCCAATGGCGGTTACCAAGAGGCAGGCCTACGTGGTTGTGAATCGACTTGTCAAAGCGCTGGTGTGTATCACCTCTTATTTATTTTCCTGGGTTTTTCAGTTGGTCTATGGATCATGTTTGGATGGCCTGCCAGTTGTAATTTTCGTGGTTAGTTGTATTGTGTGTTCAACTTGAGTTTTATTTTTGGCTTTTTGTTTACGGTTTACTTGAGATCTGTTGCTCTTGAGGTCGTTTGGTAGTTGTTTCTTTTGGTTGTCGTGTCTTGTTGTGTTGAAGGGTTTGTCAATGTTGGTTGTCATCTGTGCTGCGTGGAGCAAGTGAGATCTTATGTTGTGAGTATTACAAGTGATTTTCAGGTGTTGTGGGAAAATTAGATCAATCTTGGGCTATGATGTTCTTATCATTTGCTAGTTTGAGTTAGGAGAATCTTCTCGTTTTTTAGTTTGATATAGTTGGAATCAACTGTGCAGCGGTGTTCCCTGCAAGAAGCGTGGTTATGTGAGATGTCCTTGTAGTGGAGTTGCCACACTTACTTTTAGATTCATTTCTGTGCAACTCCTCATTATGGAGGCTTAGTTTGTTGTTGGCTCCTACTGCCATTTATGATTGTGAGATTGAATTCTTGCTACAATGTGAGTTATTGATGAAGAGACCATGCAAGCAGCTTGGTGTGTTTTCTATGTTTCAGCGGTGGTGCTGGGATGTATATGTGATTATGGTATTTGCATTTTCTTTATGCTTACTCGCACCCTGCGCGTTGATGTTTTAGTTTTTTTTAGATAGTATCTCTTATGACTTTACTTTGTAAAATGCCTGTAGTAGATAGGCGACCTATCTACCTCCTGTATATTGTTGTTTTCGTTAGTTGTTTTAATTAAAAAAGTATTACTGATCACTAAAAAAACCGGTTGGCCTTGCCAAAAAACAACATAGCGTATATCGTAATATATAATACATGTATACAATTATTAATTAATTAACTTACTTAATTAAATTATTTAATTAATTTGATTAATCTCATTGATATCTTATAAATATCGAAATTAGTTTTTAAACTCTTTGAAAATAATATCGTATTATAACATTTATAACTGTGTATATTATTTATTTTACACTTTACTTTTGAAAACGAATTTTAAACCTTTGAAACGTTTATATTACAATATTTATAATATGGTCTTTAAATTTATGTTCTAATTTCAAGAAAAGTTGAAAATTAGCCTAAGGATCAATTCGAAATAAGTCTTTTCTAGTAAAGGCAATATTCTGGGTTCATATATCTGTTCGGACTAGACTGCTAATTAGGTAGGGCAGAGTACTTGATTATCCAAACTCAATCCTCAAAACTGCCTTTCTAGGCACTATATTAGTTAGGTTGTGTGCTTAGTTAGTTGATCCTACCATAACTAATTATACCATAAAGGATGTTATTTTTTGATACCATTGTTGAAATCAAACCTTCGTACAGTGCAAGTTATGAGTAAATTTCAATTTTTTATAACCATTTTGGATCTTTATTATGCTATGAAGTCTAACTTATTTAGAGTATTTCAAAACCATTTAAAGTAAAATCAGGTATTTTATTGAAATTCTAATATTTTAGTATAAATGGATTTTGAGAATTTTTACTTTACATACATACATATGTATGTATGTGTATGTATAAATATATATATGTATATATATATTTATATATATTTATATATATCATGTGTACATATGTAACATGTATTGGATCTAGATTAACCCTAGAGGCAGGGGGTAAATAGGATTTATTGAATTTTAGCAAGATATTTAAAAATTATAAGATTACAGAATGCAACAGAAATATAAATACAGAAAGTAAATAACACACAGAGATACCGAGCTTCGGCAAAATCCTGCCTACTACTGCATTCCTAAGTTTCTACTGGGTGATAGAATAGATCCCTCTTACAAGGCCATGTAAACTCGCAAACCCCTCGCTCCTATTCTAACCCTACACTCAAAACCCTAGACTGATCTAATCCCCTAGATCAGATTTCCCCTGATTACAACTTCGTAACTAGTAAACCCTTGATTTTACAGGCTCTAGAACTAGTTCGGACGATTTACAAAAGAAATTTAAAATACAACAAAATTAAAATAAAACCCTAAAATTAAAAAAGGAAAAATAAATCTCCATTTATACACTTCAACTTTGCTAGCCCCTTTGTAAATGACTCCACCCTTTGTTCACTTATATTTCCCGTTCATTTTGCATTGAGAAACATGGCAGCGGCTCTTAGGGTTTTCATGTTTGCCCCCAAATTGAATCGCAATAACTTCAGATTAATATAATCTAGTTCTCTGATGAACTTTGATTCTTCGATGGCTAGCTTCATGACTGATATAGGGTTTTCTGGCGATCGAAACTTGGTAAGTTTTCTGATTTTAGTTCTTTAGTTGCTCAGCTAATTTTCTTGGGTTCGATTGCTCTTGCCGATGATGAAACTGGTGTTCGAAAATAGGGCTTTTAGAAAAACTCTAGCCTCTGATTTTGATAGATTATTTGATCTGATTTTGCGTGTTTCCCTTATTGACAAATTTGGTTTAAAATGGATTCCTTGATTGAATTGCTCTGATTTGTTTCCACTTATGGCCTTGATTAAATGAGTAATTCTGGAAAAGTATTTGGCCCTCGATTTTCTCTTGTGTGATTAAAGAAAAACTTGTTTCCTATATTGAATTCATGCCAAAACAAAGTTTGCTATTTTATGGCTGAATAATTGGAAATAACTTTGTGGCCACCTTGTAAAAAATGGAAAGCAATGAGTTGATGAAATTTTGGAAATAATTTGAAATCCCTTTGTCGAATAATCTTGCATTTATAACTTGACTTGTTTGGTGCATGTAACATGCTACACTGTTTTTATACTTGCATGGACATTTCAGATTTGGACTCACCATATATGTTATGACTACCCTAAACCCCCTTTCCACGGTGGCAAGGGTAATATTTGGAATATAACACATAAACAAATAACAGCAGAACAGAAATAAATAAATACACCAGATAATGTACAACAGAATACACTGGATAAACATAATCATCAGAGTTACACAGTATACAGGATCATACTTAGTACAAAATACAATTCAGCTTTACAAAAAATGTCTATAGCGGAAACAAAACATAATTTGTACAACATGAGTTGAATAGCATAAAAAGAAAGAAATGATAGAGTCCGTCTTCAACTCCATAGCTATCCAGAAAGAGCCTGATAAAACCTGAATACAAGGCTGTCCGTGTAGAAATAGGGGCTTCCGAGTTTGCAAGTGAAACAAACTAGGAGTCAGTCATGGGACTGATATGAGAATCTGTTTAACTTACTTTAATAATAAGGCCAATCACAGGACCACGCTGCTAACGCGGAACGGGTTTACTCCATTGGATTTCCAGAGCTTTAAATCAAGTAAATCTTTTAAACATCGCAATGATTTTTATAAAAATGAAGCCATTATAAGACTCAGTTCCCATCACACAATGCAACGCAAACCGGAGGATAGAGTTATACCTTATAATGGCCAAAATATGCTTGATATGAATAAAACAAAAGAATTTGATATTATTACTAGTGTTTATATGTTTCAAAAACAATTTCAGTCATAAGTATCAATCATACACTATGTCGCCATATATAGGTATATAATCAAAACCGCGCGATGTCGTATTTTGAAATTGGATTCCGTCATGAACCAAGGCAAGGGATCGTCCTTACTGAATTCGAGACGCTCTAGCCCTTGTCTCAGGATCAGAACGCAGACCCTTGGAGCGACAGGGCCAGTCTACCCAATGTGGATTAAAATGCCTGAACACTGCGTTTCCCTGCCCTATGGGGAGTCAACTGGTCATATCCGACCAAACCATCAGCTCCGAAAAGACCGAACTAACCGAGGCGCCTCGCAATCCATCATCCACATAAGTAAAATGTCAGGCTGTGTAAAAACACTGACGCCGCTCCTAGCTAGAAGGAATCACATGTCCTCCCTTAGGTCCTCTCCCGTTTCTGGTCCATACAGGGGTGTGAGGCTCACGAATCAACGCCAAACACAAAGCTGGCTATTTAAAACCATGCTTTGATCATCAACCACAAGGCTCTGCTTTTCAACAAAAACCTTGATCACAGCATCTCTGTATGCCACGTTGTCAATATACAACGTCAAACGCACATCCATTTACAAGTCCGTCCTGGGTTTGAACGAAGCCAGAGGATATTCCTCGCACATCCGAACGATCAACAAGTACGTCCGGACGACCACCACTGTGACCGCGTCAGGGCAACAACTCCCATCAAAGGCATCAATAGCTATCCATTCGATGTGAAGATCATCGGTCTTACACCATGTTCCTATCTTCAACTTCTAATCGTCGATCAATTATTTGAAATGAGAATTAACTCGGCCTTTTCAAATAATTCACGTATATTTAGAATTCAAATCAATTCATTTCATGGTTAAATTGTTTGACATCCATAATTCAGTTCATTAATGTAATTTTCACACCAAACACATTCAACCATCAAATATCCAATAAACCGGGTAAATTCAGTTTAATTCCATTCCATATCATTTATAATATTTTATAACGATTTATCACTATTTTTATTTATTTAAAAATAGCCAATTCATTCAAACGACGCTTCAGGCCATAACGCGGTCGTGGCACTGTTTTTCTTCATATTTGATTAACACATACGTGAAAATCTAACCGTTGGATCTTTACAAATTTTATATCATTGGAAAGATCGTTTAAAAGCGGACCCAACGGTTCCAGTTTTGGGAAAATCCAACGGTCGGATCTCCCGGTACAATCATTTGAAGTTACGATTTCAAAATACGAACTATAGCATCGTTATTCGATTTATTTTAATTATATATATATATATATAATCCATTCTGGCGCTGTTTTCATTTAGATTTGAATTAAACATTCCAGACAATCCAACCACTGGATCTTTGCAAAGTTGGTGCCTTTGGAAAGATATTTCCAAAGCGAACCCAACAGTTTCGGTTTCGGGGAATTCCGATGGTCGGATCTCCCGCAATAATCTTTTGAAATCATGGTTTTAATATACAAACTATAGTTTCGTTATTCGATTTATTTTAATTATATTTATAAATATATATAAATATAATCTGTTCTTCAATTTGAAAACCATTTCATTTCATATATGTGATAAAAATGTGATTTTTTTTGTTAAAACAATTTATTTCAAAAATGTAGAATTTTAGCAATTCATATATATTATAAAAATGTGATTTTTATTGTTAAAATAATTTATTTCAAACACAATTATTTTATATACTTCGTATAGATGATAAAAACGTGATTTTTATCCTTCAAACCATTTTATCCCATACATTCAAAAAAATGTTCTTTTTATCGTTCAAACAATTTTATTTCATACATTCGATAAAAATGTTATTTTTATCGTTCAAACAATTTTATTTCATACATTCGATAAAAATGTTATTCTTATCGTTCAAACAATTTTTTTTCATACATTCGATAAAATGTTATTCTTATCGTTCAAACAATTTTATTTCATACATTCGATAAAAATGTTATTCTTATCGTTCAAACAATTTTATTTCATACATTCGATAAAAATGTTATTTTTATCGTTCAAACAATTTTATTTCAAAAATGAATATTTTTCCCATACATGAATATATTTCAATACAACAACAACAAAGCCATATATCCCAAACAAGTTGGGGTTGGCTAGATATGGAACCCAAAATAAAGGTAAAATAACTAATAATAATATATAAAAAGAGTTTAAAATAACCAAACAGATTAAAGTAAAAAGGTTCAATAAAAGTGAAATAAAGTCCAAAAAAAAATATTAAAATTAAAATAATTAAACAGATCTAATAATAATAATAATTAACATATATATATATTTAAAAAAAAAATCCTAAGGTTCTGGTACATGGATTGCCAACTTCCATGCACTTCTATATACCACAAGCTCTTCAGATATACTCCAATTTCTTAGATCTCTCATTATTATCTCTTCCCATGTCATTTTAGGTCGACCTCTACCTCTCTTTGGGCCTTCGGCACGACCTATAACTCCAACGTGCACAGGAGCATCGCGTGGTCTACGTTGGATATGTCCAAATCATCTCAAGCGGTGTTGGACTAACTTCTCTTCAATAGGTGCAACTCCAAGTTTTTCCCGAATATCCTCATTTCTAATCCGATCTCGTCTGGTATGCTCACAGCTCCAACGCAGCATCCGCATCTCTGCTACACTTATCTTCTGCACGTGTTGCCTCTTAGTAGGCCAACATTCTGCACCATATAACATTGCAGGCCTGATTGCTGTCCTATAGAACTTTCCTTTAAGTTTCTGAGGAATCTTCCTATCACAGAGAATGCCAGATGCTAGCCGCCATTTCACCCATCCTTCTTGAATTCTAAAACTAACATCCTTATCAATCTCTCCATCAAACTGCAACATAGATCCTAAGTATCGAAACGATTCCTTCTTGGGTACTACGCTACCAGCCAAGGTGACCTCTCCGTCATCTGACCTAGCACCGCTAAACTCACACTTCATATACTCAGTTTTAGTTCTGCTAAGCCTGAAACCCTTTGATTCCAAGGTCTCCCTCCACAACTCCAGTTGTCTATTGACCCCTATTCTACTTTCATCAATCAGCACAACATCATCGGCAAAGAGCATACACCAAGGGATCTCCTTTTGTATATCTTTCGTGATTTCATCCATCACTAATGCAAAAATATAGGGGCTCAAAGCCTAACCTTGATGTAACCCTATGTTAATTGGGAAGTCTCTGGTCTCACCATCGCATGCCCTTACACTAGCCACAACCCCCTCGTACATATCCTTGATAAGGGTAATATACTTTGATGGCACTCTCTTCCTTTCTAGCGCCCACCACATAACCTTCCTCGGCACTCTGTCATAAGCTTTCTCCAAGTCAATAAAAACCATGTAAAGATCTTTCTTTTGTTCCCTGTATCTCTCCATAAGTTGCCTAACCAAGAAAATCGCCTCGGTGGTTGACCTTCCAGGCATAAAACCAAATTGATTCCTAGATACACTTGTCAACCTCCTCAAACGTTGCTCGCAAACTCTCTCCCAAAGCTTCATTGTATGACTCATAAGCTTAATTCCTCTATAGTTTGTGCAACTTTGAATATCTCCTTTATTCTTGAAGATTGGAACTAAAATGCTTCTCCTCCACTCATCTGGCATTTTGTTTGATTTGAAAATATTATTAAATAACTTAGTTAGCCAGGTTATCCCTGCATCTCCAAAACATCTCCACACCTCAATAGGAATGTCATCAGGACCTACCGACTTGCCTGATTTCATCCGTTTCAACGCCCCCTTTACCTCAGCTTCTAGAAATCTCCGCACAAAATGTCTATTGGTGTTGTCCGCAAAGTCTTCCAAGTCGGTCGAGGAGCTATTACTTTCTTCGTTGAAAAGCTTATCAAAGTATTCTCTCCACCTATTCTTTATCTCATCATCATTCACCAAAAGTCTATCACTCTCGTCCTTAATGCATTTAACCTGATTGAAGTCTCTTGTCCTCCTCTCGCGTAGCCTAGCTATTCTGTATACGTCTTTTCACCCTCCTTTGTACTTAGCCTTTGATACAAACCCTCGTACGCTCGTCCCCTTGCTTCACTCACTGCTTTCTTTGCAGTCTTCTTTGCCACTTTGTATCTATGCATGTTCTCTTCGCTCCTATGATGGTGCATGCATTTGTAGCATTCCTTCTTCTCTTTGATAGCCTTTTGCACCTCGTCATTCCACCACCACGAATCCTTGGGTTCTCTCTTGCTTCCTCTTGTTATCCCAAATACCTCAGTTGCCACTCTGCGAATGCAAGTTGACATCGCATTCCACATGACATTTGCTTCTCCTTCTACATTCCAAGCCCCTTCTCCCATCATTCTATCTTTAAACTCCCGTGAAGCATCTCCTTTGAGTTTCCACCATTTCGTCCTACTAATCTTCGCTCTCTTATCCTTCATCACCCGAAGACGAAACACGCATACCAAGAGCTGGTGTTGAGAGACAACACATTCTCCAGGTATGACCTTGCAATCAACACAATCTCGTTTACTGTCTCTTCTAGTCAGGACAAAGTCAATCTGACTAGTTTGTTGGCCAGATGTGATTGCCTCTTTCTAAAGAAGGTATTAGCAATCATAAGATCAAAAGAGAGAGCGAAATTCAATATATCTTCACCCTCTTGGTTCCTACTGCCGAAGCCAAAACCACCATGCACTCGCTCAAAACCCCCACTAGATGAGCCAATATGGCCATTGAAGTCTCCTCCTATAAAAAGTTTCTCGCTACTATGCACATTTCTAACCAAACACAGGAATATTTCAGAAAATTTCGGCAGCATAACGACAGGGTAGTTAAACCGACACCTTCCCGAGTATGGCTCCTCGCTCTACCATAAAGCCTAGCAGCTTTTGAAAATGGGGTTTTCAATATCTAGTTCGTACGCAGGCAAATTTTCCCATATACTAATCCTATTGGGATTTCAACCACAATCAATCATATCGAATCAACCATTCGTGATATTCACCAAATTTCACATCAACCAAAATCCAAACAATCACAACCAATATATATCGTCCATGGTCTGTGAACGAGGGGAGTATATATATATATATATATATGTGTGTGTGTGTGTGTGTGTGTGTATACGTATACAAATATATTTCGATTTCATTTCAATATCATTTCATTTCCATTCAACGCATATATGATTTTTACAACGCATATATAACTTATACATCGCACATGCAACTTATACAACGCTTATACATGATGTGTACAACGCTTATATAACCCATACATCGACCGTATATTATATGCATCGTCATTCCATATCGTTTACAATTCAGAAATCTCACATTGGGTTCCACTCCTCCGGAAATCATAAAAGGCTCAGGAAAAATATCCGGTCTCTTCTAGAATGTAAAAGACGTCCACACGAGTCCAATGTCTTTTGTTTCACTGAATTTCGACAACATAGCAAAAAGATATGATTTTTATCATGAAATCAAAATTCGTAGCATTTAAAGTGCTATAATCCTTTAGAAAAATAAACAACCGTTACCTCAGCTCGATCTTCAAAACTAGGTCACGGATTTGCGTGAAATCCGAGCAGCGACTGGATGATCAGGCTGCGCCATAGTGGAGAGCCTCAAAAGGCGCGCACGTGGACCCCCCTATTATTGAACTCGAACTGGGTATCGAGGAGAAAAATGGCGTTGAACACTGGCACTTCAGAGTGACGGATCTTGAGAACCAGCGAGCGATAGATGGCGTGGTTTAAATGGATTTATATAGGAGGATTAGATCTACAAAACTCTCCAAAGTGGCACTCGATTTTATTGAGAGATTGGAGCAAGATCGCAGAGGGAAGAAACGAGCTGCTTCCACCGTTCGACGAGAGAGAGGGTTGGGTTTCTGGTCAACGCGAGAAGGGGGAGGAATTTTATTGGCCAAGGGGTTTTATAATTATTTTTATTTTATTTTAAATACGAAAATACCCCTCGCTTCATACGAACTCCAATCCAAACCCAACGACTGTTGCCCCTAGCTAAATACCCCCATTCCGAACACAGTGGAATATGTTTCATAGGCCCATTCGACTGTTTCATTCAGTTTTTATTCAAATTAAAATATAAAACATTCAATATTTGATTTGAACGTACATTTCAATTTGCCGAGGCTACATACTGATCCCAAAAATTCTAGAAAAATAAATCTAGCTATGTTTTGATGATACAGTCCCAACAAAACTAGTTTCGTCGAATTTGGAGACCGTTTGAAAAATGGCCATTTTCTGGTTGATCCAATTAGACTGAAATAAACCAAACACATTTTCCTTTGTCACGCTCACATACTAACTCCAAAAATTATGGAATTTGAAACCTAGCAATAATTTGACATCCCGGGTCCAACAAAATTGGTTTCATTGAAAACGGAGGTCGTTTGCAAAATGGCTATTTTCAAGGGCTATATAAACTCCATAGCGACCTTTTTGAAAATTCATTTGGCCATAACTTTTGATTCCCGCTATGAAATTTCTATTTTTCTATTTCGATAGAAAGATATTCATAAACAGATTTAAATATTTTTTGTTTCACTAAAATCCGTTTTATTTTCACCCGGTACAGTTAGTCAAAGTTCGAATTGAATTTTTCAAACTGCCGCGCCATTTCTGGCCTTGTTTTGTAATTAAAATAAATATATTTATTTTCCAACATCGATTTAAATAGATTTTTGATCGTTATTATTTAAAATAATTTATTTTAAATATTCAAAATCCACTAAAATAGCCAAATTAAAAAAATTTAATTGGTTCAGATTTTCCGGGTTGTTACATATGTACACTGAGATCTCTGGGATTCTGGAACCATTAAGACTTGCCAGATATACTGTGCCCATTCATGTTTGACTTGTAATTATTTCGTGTGCACCCGTGGATACTCTTCTCCTCTTACTTGAACTTTCTTGTGTTGCATTTGTTAAAAACCAAACTGCCATGATCACCCATGCTTTAGCTGCTGATTTCTTGTTGGTGTGGTCGAGCCTTGATTTGTTTATATGGTTGTACCATACATGAAAATGAACTGCCTTGTAAATTTGTTGTACCATTGTACACTTGCACCATTCATGCTTCACTGTTTGAGTTGCATGTATGTGTATTGCTGTACACTTGAAACCTGACTTGAGCACTATATATTGTGATGCATCTTTGAACACCACCTACTTCACTTCAATGTTGGGCTTGATCAAAAAACTGCTTTGACCATATTGAACATATTCCTTTATGTGTTTTCTTGCATGACTATGGCTGGACAACATGAACTGAGATACGCACATGAAATTGTACCTATGTATTAATTAGCCTTGAGCATGAACTTGCTGTTGCACACTGTCACTAACTGATCTGATTTGAACTGCTTACTTTCACTATAATCCCGCCTTGAACTATGCTAATTGTACTTGTGCATTGTGTGTTGCTTGAATACTTGGCTTGCTGTGAACATGCATGTTGGGTTAAATTCCACACTGACTTGAATATGAACATCACTGTACCGACTTGAACACAAACTAATTTGTTCGACCATTCAGCTTTATACTTGCCAGTACATATATTTGCTACTCCATGATATGTTGTACATGTAACCATTGTGCTCGACCAATGTTGCATTGCATTCACATTTGCTCGGCCATGTATGCATGCATAACTCTTATGTTTGCCTATTTACCTGAAACATGTTTACTCTACCAATGCTACTCGACCATATTGTTGTGTTCACTGCTCCATTTCACTTCTATGCTGACCATGTTGACCTATATGTATACATATATGTATATATATACGTATGTGTAAATATATATGTGTCTATTCGAATATATATCAGTAGACCGCTACACTGTGTTGTGGTTGTTTAGAATCAACTGGTTCTGATCAGCAAACCGATGTAGTGTGTTGAGGCTGTATCAGTGGGTACTATAAATATATACATATCAGATCAAGTCATGAAAAATGATGAGAAACACACCAAAATTCTGAGGCAAATAAATTTTAAAAATAAAATAATATTTGCTAGAATATGAAATTAATTCTGTTCAAGATTACTGTGTGTGTTTCTGTTTGTGACCGGTAAGCAGATGGTGATTGCACAGACTGAAGAATGCTGTGATGACAGAAGACAAAGAAACAAAGTGTTAGTGTGTGTCTGTATATATGAAATGTAACTGTGTCAAAGAATGTACTGAGTGATGAGTGATGTAGTGAGGAGCTAATATACCGAAAAATAGAAAATTGTACTGATATTTGTAATAAACAAATTTGAATGTAATAAAATATTATTTTATTGTGTTCAAACAAACTTGTCTAATTTAGTTTATTTACAAGTACAATCTCTTGTGAATTGAATAAATAGTAGAGTTATAGATAGTTGTACTGTTTGAATGTTGAAATAAAATATTATATTTTAATAAAATACTGCATGAATATTTGAATTTCTGTACAGTTGTATTCTATTTATACACATTATATTCCATTCTGTGATGTATATTGAAAGATTTTGAGCACAATAAATGTGTTTAACAGTGAATATTGAACTCCCCCTATTTATTAGCTCCACCTACAACAGAAAATATCCCCCTACAACTGTGTATGAGTGAAACGAATGAATTTAATAAATTTTCAAAATTAAAAATATTTATATAATATTCACTCACAAATCAAACTCTCAATCCATTCTCCTCCTTTTGTTATCATCAAAAGGATTCAGAATTTAAAATATAGATGAAAAATGACTAAAAAATATTATTTCAGCTTAAAAGGAAGAACGGTCATCAAAACGCTCAATAAGTCAAATAAAAATCATAATATTCTAAGAATTAGTGGCTTATTTCACATTGCAGAGAATGACGGATTTACGATGAAATTTATATATAATGGAGAGAGTTACAAAAATATGATTTCCAATTCTTTTCCAATGAAAATTTTAAAAAAGTGAAGCATAAAAACAGTGATGGATTTGAACTATAATTATAAATTCAACTTAAGAGACAAAATAGTATAATCTCATATCCCAATAGCCATCAATCAACAAATCATAATACATCACAAGATTTTAACACGTTTCACAAATAGAAAGATGGATCGATAGTCTGGTTTTTACACACCAAAGAGAATTTCAGATTAATTTCTATTCATAGCATGTTTTTTTTTCATTTCTTTATCTTTTTATTGTTATTTAAGAGCACACTTCCATACATAACCAGATATTGGATTTTTAAATGAGATCAGCTGCAGCTTAAATATAAGTAATCTCATAACCATGCATAACCAGAGCTTGGATTTTTAAATGAGATTAGAAAAACATTTATGAATATTATATTTTCATTACTTTCAGTTTCAGAATGAAAAACTCCTTAGTATATAAAACCAATATGGATGATAGAAATGTGATAGGTACAGAAATGGTTTGTGAAATAAATTTCTAAATTAATCATATTATGAAATATGATCAACTATACCGAGATCATTGAAAATTTTCAATTGTCACTAATCCTGAATAATAATATAGTCCCATTTCTTTCATAAATATATCCATTGTTTATTCAAGACGATTTTATTTTTTAAATAAATTAATTAAACTGTCCACATTAATATAAAATTATCATGGATGGTAGAATGATGATAGATAAAGGAGATGGTCGTGAAATTATTGCCAATTCAAAGATATTATAATAAATGTTCAACCATCATGAAAATCCAAATAAAATCTCCTCTTGTTGTGAAATATACTGCAGTCACAATTCATAATAATTTCAAAATCTGATAATATTTTGATGAATTATAAATACTGTTCAATTTGGATATTGATTTCAATTTCTGAATGAATAATCAATAAATAACTTTAAATTGAAAATCAATTACAAGAGGAAATTAGAATGATCTATACAAGACAAGAGGGATTAAAAACCTATATAAAAAAATCAGCACTTCTGATACCAATTGGTGTCCCTATTAATGAGGATTGTAACAAGACACCAGAGACAAACTAGGATATTATGGACAAATAGAAAGTTATTCACAAAGCCCAAGCAGACAAAAATTGACAATTCAAGCGTATCAGAATCAGTAATCAGAGCAGCACATAGTTTTTCATCAAAAGTAAGCAGTTAACAGACAAATTTGAAAAAGCAATATCAGAGCAACAGCAAAAAAAAGTTATGAATCAGACTTGTCAGAAGATGTTTCATAGAAGTTCCAGATAGTCACAAAAGATGATTCATGATCCCAGATTTAAAAAATTGTTTATTTTAAATCATTTGAAGGAATACAAAAATATCAGAATTTAATGAATCAATCACACTAGATTATAAATTTTTGATTCGAGATATGTGTGTGATTCAGTAAATCAATAATTTCAAATGATTTTAAACAAACAGATATTCAAATCAAATAATCATGAAAAAACAGTAAGTTTCAAACTTTTCAAAGATTTTTTCACAAAACGTTCTAACAGTCACACATGAATAATTTCAGATCATTTACATCAAGATTGAGAGATATTCATGATCCAGAAATTTAAAAAATAATTTATTTGAAATCACTTGAATCAATGTCAAGTTTTGAGATATAATGAATCAGTCACACAAGATTGATAATTTCAAATTTAAGAGGTATGCGAGATTTAGAATATCAAGTAATTCAGATGATTTCAAACAAACAGATTTCAACCATAAAATGATCATGAATATAAGATGAATTTCTAGATGTATCACAGTAATTCAAGACAGTTTAAAATATTCAAGCCAATCTGAAAATTTCTAAAATTATCACAGCTAATAAATAACAGAGTGTTGTAACGAGTACAAATTTTCAAGACTTTCCAAAATGAACTAGTAGAGACTCAAAACAGCAAAGGTGTGTGAAATTCCACAAAACTTTCAAATCTTCAAAAAATTAGAATTAGAAACAACAGTGTTCAAGATATGATAAGAATACATCAACAATGTTATGAATTCAGAGAATTAGAAAACAAACTTCAAATCAATTGCAGATTTTTACAAAAATAAATTCAAGATCTGGAGATGATTAAGAACATTAGAGTTTTATACAAATGAAGCGAATTTCCAAAAAAACATGAATTCTACAATTGGAAGTTTGAGGAAGATCAGGAAGAAAGACAAAAATGTATGGCAGTGATAAATCAAAAAAAAGAAAAAAGATAGAGGGGGTAGGGGGAAAAATCAGACAAAACAGTGTAAAAACAAAGAATTTACAAAAAATTGTGAGTGTAGAGATCATACCTAAAATCAGTGTAAGCAAACGAATCTCTAACTCAACAGACTTGGCCACGGAACTCTGAAGGATACAGAAATATAGAACATCTTGAATACAAATCTCTTTTGCACAGTAGTTCCTCGGCCTCCTCCGGTTCCTAACAGTTTAGGGGATTGAGTGGTCTAACAAAATTAGAAAAACCACTTGCAGTTTTGTTAATATCTTTTGGTGCCCAAATTTGTTTGTATAACAATCCATTTGAATCTACCTTTGTGCCCTTAGGAACCCAAATCTGTTTAAATTTAGTCCAAGTTGTTTTATTTCTTTTTGGGATCCAAGAATGTTTAAATGGATTGATATAAAACAAATTATCATCTCGTTTACGATTTAAAAATCCTTTGAAAGTATCAAAATTTAAAATTTTAAATTGGTTCTTTTCAAAATAATTTGAAGGATTTTTAAAATCATTTGAAATCCGATTTTCGAAATACATTAATTTTCTCAAAGCCAAGACCACATTTATTTCCAACAGCAACTTGGTTTTGTAACAGAATATTCAATGATTTTTTTTCCTTTAGAAAATTTATCCAAAGTTGATTCTAATCGTTGAATTTTGGATTTAAGATTGCTATTTTCTTTTATCAAATTTGAGCAATGATTTATAGCGATCTTCTGTTTAGCATTGGACTGTTTCAAAACCAAATTCTCATTTTCAAGTAATTTAATTTTGGCTTGGGATTCAGAAATTTCAAGTTCAAAATTATTTTTCTTTTCAGATTCAAGTTTCTTCAAATTTTCAATCTCAACTTCAAGCTCTTTCAAAATCAAATTTGTTTTCAACAAACTTTTATTTTCAGCAATTTCAAGTTTAGAATTTTTGATAGCCTTAAAATTTTCAAATTCCTTTTGTAAAGAATTGTTTGCATCTTTCAGCTCAATCTCGTTATCTTTCAAAATCAGATTTTTCTTCTTTAAGTCTTTGAATATTATTATTGAGATGAACGAGATCAGTTTTTAATTTCAAACAATTTTCACAATCAGAATTTTCAAATTTTATGACATTTGACAGTTTTAATTCCAAACAGTTAATTTTGCTAGTACCCTCATGATTCTTAAATTTCAAAGATTTATTCTTCAGTTGGAGTTTATCAACAGATTTGGTTGAATCAACACAAAAATAAACCAGATCTTCATATGAAAAATTTCTCATTTCATCATCCGTTAAGTCTCCATCAACTGATCCATCTGAATTTTCATTTATAAGGCCAGTTAAGCATAGATCTGAATCTAAGTTGACATTTCAGGGTTTTGAGCCGCTGTTGTCAATTTGTCCATACTTCATATTGAGAGTATTCCAGATGTCCTTCATAGCCAAACAATGGGAGATATAATCAAGTTGATTATTACTAAGATGAGAGTAGAGAATATGCGTAGCACGAGCATTAATATTCCTATCTATTATATCACTTCCACTGTCAACAACATCCCAATATATTTAACAAATTTCAAATACGATTTCATTTTTGATTTCCAATTCAAAAAATCTGTACCATCAAAAATATTTGGAATGTGACCAGACTGACTCTCAATGGACTGACAACTAGGGATCACCATTACTCTATAGTAAACAGAATACCTGCTTTGATACCACTTGTTGGATCTAGATTAACCCTAGAGGGGGGGATGAATAGGGTTTATTGAATTTTAGCAGGATATTTAAAAATTATCAGATTACAGAATGTAGTAGAAATAAAAATATAGAAAGTAAATAACACACAGAGACACCCAGCTTCGGAAAAATACTGCCTACTTCTGCATTCCTAAGGTTTCTACTAGATGATAGAACAGATCCCGCTTACAAGACCATGTAAACTCGCGAACCCCTCGCTCCTATTCTAACTCTACGCTCAAAACCCTAGACTGATCTAATTCCATACATTAGATTTCCCCTAATTACAACTCCATAACTAGTAAACCCTAGATTTTACAGACTCTAGAACTGGTTCGTACGATTGATAAAAGAAATTTAAAATACAACAAAATGAAAATAAAACCCTAGATGTTAGCCTACTTTGTGGACTAGGCAACACAAAGCTAGATGATCAAGTAATGAAGAATAATCACTCCAAGGACTGGATCGGATCGGATCGGATCGGGGAACGTCGGATTGGATCGGGGAACGTTGGTTCAGAGCAAGTCAGCATAAAGCAGAGAAAGAAGGGGCTTGGGTCAAACCGGATCGGGAAAGACAAATCTGATCCGTCCCTTCAACCAGAGGACTCCAATCCGACCCATGTATTCAGAACTGCAACTATCACACCCACGTTCCCTTAAAGTTCGGAGCAGTTAGAAGGCCACGTTCCCATGTTCATCCACTAACTCAATGTGCTGGCACCATCTTGTGATATCCAAACTCGCAAGTGATGGAATGGAGGCCACGTGGATCCGAACCGGAGCCATCCCAAGAGCATTTCTCACCTACAAATACACCATCAAGAGGCATTTGGAAGGATCTTTTGGCATTTTCAGTATTGAAACTCCTTTGTAACTCGAATTCCACCAACTTATTCAGTCTACAATCATCTTTCAAGTCATAAAAAAGAAAAAGGAAATTGAGTGAATCAATGTATGAAATGAGTGAAATTTGAGTGAAAATCATTGTTGTTCTCGCTTTCAAGATATCAGTAGAAAAGAAGAAAAGTGGACGTAGGCTAATTAACGTCGAACCACTATAAATTGTGTGTTTTCTTCACTTTAGTTTTCATCATTATAATCTTTGCTAACTTGGGTGTTAGAGCCAATTTTGGATCTAATATTTTGGTGCTTCCACTGAGAAATCTTCAAATTCTCAGCCTTTTTGGGATTAACATTCTACTATTTGGGCTTTCAAGTTCAAAGAAATTAATCCTCTCTCTCTGACATCTTTAAGTACTTGTTGACTAACTGTTGAAGAATCGAGTACCATGGCTAAGACCAAAGGAAAAGAAGTGCAAGGCGCTATGGGAAACGATGCTAGAGAAGATCAGCAAGCCATCGTGTTAACGAGGTCACGCGCTCAAAGCTCTGGAGCAGATCACTCCGATCAGGAGAATCCAAACCGGATGGAAGGCACTGATCCGAACCAGATGGAAGGCGCCGATCTGATCCGGTCTAATGAGGTCGAGGTCACTCATTCTCTCCATCTGAACCGCCCAGGCCAGGCCACTGCGAACCGCTCCGATTCGAACTAGAATGAAGCTGGAACTTCTACTCGAGCTCCCTCCAATGCTCTGATTCCAGCCACGATGGCTAATGTTCAGCTTGATCCATCTGCACCCATTACCCATGGAGAATTTTTCACGTTTTCTTGACATGCTCCAGAGCACTAAAGAAGCATTGGAAGCCCAAAGGCGTGACAGTCTTCGCATGCAGGAAAACATGATCACTATAGGTAGAGAACTACAGGAGCTCCGGAGGCAGAAGACTCCTTCTCCAACACGCCGCCTTGCTACAGATAATTCAACTTCTTCAGACGAGGGACGCCCTTGCGAGAGAAGGCCGCTTGGACGACCTCAGAACCTCGATCGGTTGACTTTTGGATCTTTAGGATCCCAAAAAGTCGTTGCTCGTGTATTGGGCCCAGATGACCCAAGCCTGCAACAGCCTATGTTGCTACCCATGCGCGGATCCCACGTCCTACCCAGGGATCCTATTATTACCAACCCTACGCAACAGCAGCTTCTCCAACCTCTACCTCCTGAGATTGACCGGGAGCACAGAGAGCAATGTAGAGTCACTGCCGCTAGAAGCAGGAGGTTATCCCCTGATCAGGAACCCAGGGGTAATCCGAACATCAGACCTAGAGAGCCTATGCAGACATTAACAAATGCCGATGTATGGACAATGATGCGCCAGATTATGTCCGAAAGCCGACGATATACTAATGAAGATTGGGGCATTGAGCGAAGTCATACCCCCTTTACAGATGATGTACTGGATTTCCAGTTCCCTCGGCAATTCAACTTGCCTCAGATGGATCGATATTCAGGAAGAACAGACCCAGGGCAGCATCTGATGAGGTATGCATGGTTCATGAATGCGGCAGCAGCTACAGATGCCGTAAAATGCAAAGCTTTTCCAATTTATCTTGAAGACATAGCGTTAATGTGGTTCACCCGACTCCCCCCTCGGTCGATATCAAATTTCACAGAATTGAGTGAGCGCTTCATGAATCAGTTTTGACTTCATGCCCGAAAGTCCAAGAGCATCATAGAATTGTCATGGATTAAACAAGCCCCAGGAGAATCTTTGAAGTCATATTTGGATCGCTTCAACCTGGCTATCATCGAAGTTAGTGATCCCCATGAGCCCACTATCCTGATGGCCTTGATAGAAGGGGTAGATCCTAACACAGGGTTCGGGGATTACTTGTCTGGGAAACCACCTCGTACTAGAGAATTGTTCTATGAAAAAGCTAATATCCGCTTAAGGCAAGAAGAAGCCAAGGCAAATCGGAAGAGAAAGTCTGAAGGGGCCTCGAGGGAAGGTGTCCAGAGTAACGTTACTGTGAAACAATCTGGTGTCAATTCAGAGAAGGTGGAAGTAAATGTTGGCAACCAGAGTGGGGGTAATAGCAACAGAAATGGGAACGACAATAGAAGGAACAGAAACCAAGGGAATAGCTCTAGTAAAAGACCCAAATTCCAGACTTTTGAAAATTATACGCCATTTAATGATACGTTGGAGAATATTTATTTGGATAGATATAGCATATTGCAGTACAAAAAACCACCACCCAGAGACTCCACTAAGAAAGAAATTGCAACAGGAAAGTTTTGCTTGTTTCATGGAACCCACGGTCATTCCACCAATGAATGCCGTAATTTGAGAGATATTGTCGAAAGATTGCTGCGAGAAGGGAAGTTAGACGAGTACAAGGTCGCCCCAAGGGACAAGGGGACAAGCCCCGGACCAAAACCAGCCTACCTCGAAACCCACAGCCCAGCAAAAAGGTAAGGGGTTATTCATTAATACTATTATAGGCGGACCTCACCTAGTTGGTCGTAGTTTTAAAGCAATGGATCAGTACGTCAACGCCACCAAGCACTTTGAGGTAGGAGAATGCAGTAGCCTTGAAGACATTACTCCAGTAAAACAACAAAAGACGATGTTAGACGACGTCGTATTCCGCAATAGAGATGATTCCAGAGTTCAATCTCCAACCGACGATCCACTAGTGATTACCACAACAACTGGCCCTGCTTTAGTCCGTAAAGTGTTTGTGGACAACGGGAGCTCGGTCAATATCCTCTTCAAGAAAGATTTCGAACAAATGAGACTCGAAGCAAAAGATTTAAAGCCATGCGAAGGATGGATACGTGGCTTTAACGGAGCATCGACGGCTCCGATGGGCTTTGTGGAATTACCAGTCACATTAGGGCAGGGAGATTGCCAGAGAGTAAGGATCCTGCCATTTGTAGTTTTGGATGTGGAGTCGCCCTACAGTGCCTTCCTAGGCCGACCGCCCCTTACCGAATTTAGGGCATATATTGCACCTTGGTTCCTACTGCTTAAATTCCCGACTGACTCAGGAATTGGGGTGATGAGGGGCGACCAAGCTACGGGACGAGCTTGTTACATGACGGAGTTAAAGATGCTAATGAAGGGGTTGAATATAGAAGCTAAGGACGATTCCGCCCCTCCAAAGGAGAACTCAGCATAGCAATTAAGGGGTCCTACCCCAAGAGAGTCGCCCTCAGACTTGCTCGAGGATATAGATCCCAGAGAGGATAGAGAACCCGAGGATAGGAAGGCAACTCCCAACGAAATAACAATAGATATATCTATTGATGAAACAGATTCAACAAAAGTACTAAAGATCGGCTCGCAACTAGATCCAGTTCGAGCGAGGGAATTGGCTGATTTCTTAAAGGCAAATCTGGATGTGTTTTCTTGGACTCACGCTGACATGCGTGGGATTTCACCTACCATCATGAGCCACTCTTTGTGTATTAATCCAAAGCACCCACCAGTCAAGCATAAGAAGTAGAGAAATTAAAAGATAATGGATTCATTAAGGATTCGAAATATTCCGACTGGATATCGAATCCTGTCCTGGTCAAAAAGTCAAGCGGGAAGTGGCGAACATGTATCGACTTTTCTGATTTGAACAAGTCTTGCCCGAAGGATAGCTTTCCTCTCCCCAAAATTGATCAGCTAGTAGATTCGATGGCCAGGCATGAACTTTTGTCCTTTATGGACGCCTATTCCGGGTACAATCAAATTCCCATGCATATACCAGATCAAGAGCATACAAGCTTTACTACAGACTTGGGGTTATATTGTTACGTGGTAATGCCCTTTGGGTTAAAGAATGCAGGAGCCATGTATCAGAGCCTAGTCAACCGCATGTTTTACAATCAAATCGGGAAAAACATGGAGATTTACGTGGATGACATGCTTGTGAAGTCTAAATAGTCTTCTGATCATACAAGGGACTTAGCTGAAATGTTTAACATTCTTCGAAGATATGAGACGAAGTTAAACTCCCTAAAATGTTCGTTTGGGGTCGCATCTGGAAAATTCCTGGGGTTCATTGTGAGTTATCGAGGAATTGAGATAATTCCTAACCAAATAGAGCCAATAAGGGACATTGAAGAACCACGCAAGATCAAAAAGGTTCAAAGCTTGGCCAGAAAAGTTGCTGCATTGAGTAGGTTTGTTTACAAAGCTACAGATAGATGTGTACCTTTCTTCGATCTCATAAAACGGGGAAAGCGAAATTTTGAGTGGACTCCCGATTATGTGGAGGCGTTCCAGAATCTATTAGACTTCTTAGAAAGGCCTCCAATATTATCAAAGCCTATGGAACATGAGGATTTGTTCGTTTATTTGGCGGTATCATCTCACGTCGTCAGCACGGCATTAGTACGTGAAGAGGATAAAGTCTAGAAACCTATATATTACGTAAGCAAAAAACTAGCCGCTACAGAACGTAATTATCTGAAGATAGAGAAGCTTTCTTATAGCCTCTTGATCGCTTCCCACAAACTTCGTCATTATTTTCAGGCACACCCGATAGTTGTATATACCGATCAACCATTGAAACAAGTATTGCAAAAACCCGAAGCATCGGGGCGGTTACTTAAATGGAATATTGAGCTGAGTCAATTTGATTTGAACTTTCGGCCACGAAGATCAATAAGGGGGCAGGCATTGGCTGACTTTATAGCTGCAATTCCCGAAGTGGAAACGGTGGGTGACAAGGTAGTTACTCTGGATCGAGAGTTAGAGCTTAGTCCGTGGAAACTATATACAGACGAAGCCAAGAACGATCGAAAGTCCGACGCCGAAGTTGTTTTAATAACTCTTGAAGGACGATCTATTTATTATGCACTACGATTAGAGTTTGTTGCTACTAACAACGATTCCGAGTATGAAGCCCTGATTACCGGGCTGAAACTTGCCAAAGAATTGGAAGTGAAGACACTAGATATATATGGCGATTCCAAGATATTTGTATTCCAAGTTCGGAAAGAAATTACTGCTAAAGGACCTCAACTCATTACTTATCTCAAAAAGGTAAAGGAGTTGTGGGGAGGTTTGGAGCATTATAGCATAACACACATTCCGAGAGCGGAAAATCAGAAAACAGATCGACTGGCGAAGCTAGCAAGTTCTGATGATCCTAAAGAGACTGAAATGGTTCCGATAGAGGTGTTGGAATCACCGAGTTTTGACCTAATGGAAGCAGAGCTAGCCTTGGAAGTTGAACCAGAGAGAGAATCTTGGATGACATCTATTAAGAATTTTCTCAAGAATGGAACCCTCCCGTTGAAAAAAAGCGAAAGACGGGCTGCAAGATACGTTTTATAGGACGACGTCCTTTTTCGCCAAGGGTTTTCAATGCCCCTATTACGATGTATCGCACACGACGACATTAAACCTGTACTGCAAGAAGTACATGAAGGTAAGTGTGGAGATCACACTGGGGGCCAAACCCTAGCAAAGAAAGTATTACGGTACGGATATTTCTGGCCTACCGTGAATAAAGACAAGGCTGATTATTCACGACGCTGCGATAGGTGTCAAAGATTCACAAAAGTTCCCAGAGCGCCTCCGACCCAGCTCAAGTCGATGGTAAGTCCATGGCCGTTTGCCATGTGGGGAATTGACATTGTTGGAGTGTTACCTATTGCCAGAGGAGGAGCTAAGTACGCGATCGTTGCCGTGGACTACTTCACAAAATGGGTGGAAGCTGAACCTTTAAAAACCATCACGGCGAGGAAGGTGATCAATTTGTGGTCAGAAAAATTATTTGTCGATTTGGGATACCGAAGACCATCATAACTGATAATGGGACGCAGTTTGACAACATCGAGTTTAGAAACTTTTGCCAGATATACAAGATTGATAAACGATACACTGCACTAGCTCACCCGCAGTCAAAAGGCCAGGTCGAAGCCGTAAACAAGGCCATTAAATCAATTCTGAAGAAGCGGTTGGAGCGGGCCATAGCTAGATGGGTAGACGAGTTGCCATTAGCTTTATGGGCCTACAGGACAACCTTTAAGACGACTACCGGCCATACTCCCTATTCACTTTCCTTTGGGTCAGAAGCAGTGATCCCGGTAGAATTAGAAGTCCCTTCTCATTGAGTTGCGTATCATGATCTAATGACAAATAAAGCACTCCTCCTAGAATCTCTTGATATGATTAAAGAAAAAAGAGATGAAGCCGACTTGCATGCCTCGAGACATCGACATCAAGTAGCACGTTATTATGATCGGAAAGTTCACTTCAAAACCTTTGAACCAGGAGACCTAGTACTAAATTGAGTATTCCCGCCTTCGACCCAATTGGGTCCAAAATGGGAAGGGCCATACACTATCCAACAGAAGCTCGATACAGGAGCATTTAAGCTAATGACCGTGGATGGTGAGGAGATTCCCAGAGCCTGGAACGCTCAGCACTTACGACGATACCTGAGCTAGATATGAAATGTCATCCCTTTTGTTTTTATAAGCTATGTAAAAAGGCACGACTTGCCTTAAAAAGTCTGTTTATATGAACAAAGGATTATGAAGTGGATGTAGGCTACGACTTAGCTGGACCACTATAAAAATATCGTGTGTCATTTACTTTTCTGCATTATTTTATCTTCAACAATTATTCCATCATGACCACGAAATAAGAAATACTAAATTAGATTTGGAAAGTTGAAGATGACCTATGTGCAGAAACAAAAAAAATGATCGTTTGCAAAATAAATAAAAGAATGGGAAGACAACATTCTTAACTCTAACTCTCATGAATTGAGAGAGAGAGTATAAAGGACGGGAAGCGACGTCCCTTGAGGCGTGAAGGCGCACCCAGATGAGAGACTGCCTCAATGATACTCTAACCTGGTTATAAGACAGGAGAGTATAAAGATGCTAGAAAGAATAGGCATCAATGATGAAAGGAATATGGCCCCATCGGAGAATTAGGGGCAATTGAATTTTGAGTTTAATCAATCTTGAATAATTCTTGCTCGGTTATTCATGATTGACTGGGGGCATATATGTGTACGCATATTCCCCTCAATAATGACTTCATTATATAATTGCAATATGGTATGCTCCTGCATTTTTACTTATGTACTAAGCTAACAACTATCAGATATTATAGGTAATAAATTATTATTATTTACAAACACGTGAGTTTGTACAGGGAAATCAAGCAAAGGATGTGAGGGCAGCACTCGCTACAATAATTGCGGACTAATTAAATGCCAAAATAAAACAAAGCACTATGTCACTTGGGTTTTGGAGCGGACTTGGATTTTTTGGCAGCTTTATGAGTAGCCTTAGCCTCCTTTTCAGCATCAGTCATAATGCGCTTCGGCCTTTTCTTCTCTATAGTCGAAGTGCTAGAATCGGTTGATTTTTTACTAGGAGTTGGAACACCAGAATCAAGAGAAGATTTTTTAGCAAGCTCCTCTGTAATAGACCTAGTTGAAAGCTTAACGACTAACCTTGATCTAGGATCAACCACTACAAGGGGTTTAAGGCTTTCAGGGTTCAAGTCTTCAACTTTTAGCTGCATACATTTGTCTTGTTCGGCTTTCATTTCAGCCAAAGTTATGTCATCAACACTTTTTAAATTCCCAATTATAGCCACATCAGGGTCTTCTTCATGCCCCTCGCTACCACCATCGTCTTTCAAGGCATCTATCATCTCATCATCATGAGAAGTGTCGGCCTTAGACAGTTCAGCTCCTCCTCCTGACTCTACAATGGTAGCCTTATCCACTTCTCCTTGAGTCTTTTCCACGGATTTTACCCCAGTGGTGGTTTCCCTGATGCTTGTCAGTCTTCTTGGTCGGTTCAACACCTACAAAATGAGAAGCAACAGTTATCAACTCAGGAGAAAATATAGGATCCTCCATCGATTGCCCAATTATGTGGTGAAAAGTGGAGACGGCCTTGACGAATTGAGGTGAAAAGGTAGAAATACCTTCCGATGGTTTCTCAATTGGAGTGACTACCGTCTCTAACGCTGATTCAGGTATAGGAGATAAAAGAGACGCCTGAGGGATCCCCGGGTTCTCGGGATCATATCCCTCGACTTCAGAAGTTTCAGCGGTAGTGGAAGAAGAACCAGCCTTAGGGATATTCTTTTGTTTGGCCATCCGCTTCTCCTCCTCCATACCAGCGGCAATGAGGCGACGCCACTCGGCCAAGCGTGCCGGCTCATCATCTCTCAGATACTTTTCCATAAGTTTATCTTCATCGACGAAGTCTACCTTAAGTTCCTCTTTCTCCCATTCGATGATTTGACTCCATACGTGAACTAAGGTAGTTGGATAGTCTTCAATCCAAGAGATGTTTCAGCGACGAATTATGTGCGCGAAGAATTCAATCAATAATTCGCCAAAACCATGCACTTCTTATTGAGCCTCTGATAGCTGTTTACGGGTCTCTTCAGCAGACTTAATGACATTTTCCACATTCCCCTCAGCTAGAGTAGCCCTATTCTCGGCTTCCATTAACTTGGACTCCAAGTCAGCGTTTCGTTTCTCTAGTTCAGCATTTTTTCTCACTAACTCGGCTTTTTCTTGCTCAAGAGTATTGTAAGCCAGTTGCATTTTGACATTGTCCGACTTAGCATCTTCGCTTGTTTCTTCAACTCCAAACGCTCTTGACTATGAGATTCCAGCAAGTCATGATAATGCTTTTGTAACTCCTCGAATTGCTGTTTGAAGTTGTTAGCATCTCGTTGAGCGATGACAAGTTAAGCCTGTGTATCCTCAAGGTCCTTCTCCAAATTTTTCAAGGCCTTTTCATCGGCATCTGCAGTCTTTTTCATCGAATTAACATCTGTAATTAAAGTTTGAATGATTCTGGAGAGATTGCGTGAATACTTGAACATCTCCGAGAATTGCTTCTCGACTGCGTCAATCTTCGCTTTAGCCTCATCTACCCACTTTGAGGAAATAGGCTCAAGAGCAGGTAAGAAAGTCAGATTTTCAAAATAATGGTCTGGGAACTGCTTCTCCAGATATGCCAGCTTAACTTTGGACTCAGCGTCCAGTGGTGGAGGTTTGCAGTATGTTAGCTCAGTGTCTCTACGCTTAGTAGGAACGATGGTTGTATCACCCTTTCCAGGCCGCTTCTTAGAAACCTTATGTTTGTCTCATGAATCAGTATGTTTCGGTGGAATTTTACCCGACTGTGTTTGTCTTGAGGAGAAGTTCGGTCTTTGGGATGCAATGTGCCTTCTCCTCGATGACTCTGATAGCTTTTACATCGGTCTGGATCTGATCAGACGGGGGAGCGAGAGCGCGAGGTGTGTGGCCGATAAGAATCATGAGGCCTTCTGTCATCTCAACCCCGGCTTTCACGGCGATCATGCTCGACATCGGAAGGGGGTCTAGACATACTACGACGTATTTTCCTGACATCATAGTAGGGGCGAGACATTGTACCTGCTCAACAATGTAAAGGAATTCAGAATCAGTGTTCACATGAGAAGTGAGTGCTGTGAAGTATGGTGCTATTGTGTTGGGTGCATCCTAAGTGGTGTTCCCCCGACAAACCCGAGTCTGAAGCCAGGCCAGCGCGAGTGGGCTCTTTGGCCTTCACGGGAGTAGTCTCCTCTGAAGAAGTGAAAGTTAAAGGATTTGTGCCAAATTCCTATGAAGTATAGATGGTTTCAGGTAGGGGGAGATATTCTAAACCATGAAATGTGGAATCATCGGTAGTAGGGACATCTCCTTGAGAAGCGTCTGTTGGCAGCTCTTTAGGGGACGTTGACTTCTCAGGAGAAATAGCATCATCAGGGATGGTATACCCTTCTCTGTGCTTTTCAGCTATGTTGGCTAACTCGTCGTCTTGGGTTGAAGATGGAGAAGGTGAAGTCCGAAGAGGTATTGTTGGACTTTTTGAGCCCTCGCCCGTTTCAGGAATAATGTCCACTGGGGGTATGTACACATATGGGCCCGTCCCATGTCCTATGCTGTGGGTAATGGATAGTAACCCATGATGATGAAGGTACTCATCCTTAAGAACTTCGTCGATCGTTAGAAACCTTTGATCGCCATTGAGAAGCCAATGCAACCGATCAAAGTACAATTGATCTGATATTTGTTTTGGGTTATCAATTGCGAATAAAAGAGAAAGCAGGTTAACGTGTTGGCATGAACATTCAAAAGTGAGATCTAGAAAGTCGATGCTTTACTTGATTTGGTCCATCTCCTGGCGCACCCCGGCCGTTGCCTGATATAAAACCATTCGAGCTTAGAATAGCCGGCCTTGCTGCTAAATGGAGCTGAAATAATTTTCCTTTTTGGGACTGATTCAAAATAGGAGAAGGAAGGAGTCTCTTGAGTCCGATGCTTGAAATTATAAAAAAAGTGGACATCATCGAAAGTAGGCTCTATACCTAAAACCTCTATGTATACTATGTATAAGGTATATAAATAAGCATAAGAGTTGGGGTGTAACTGCATGGAAGCAATCCGCATCTGTCTTAAAAAGTCGATGACAAAAGGCGGAAACGGTGGAGTAGCCCCAACCATGCACATCAATCGGGTTACTGCCATAAATCCTTCCGGAGGATTGTGGGGACGATCAACTTTCGATGGCACCAGGGTATCTCTTTTCAGTATCCCGTGCTTTAGACATATTCGAACAAGTCTGTCGTCATCAATCGTCGATTCAAAAGAATCTTTCGGTAACTCCAATATAATGGCAGACTCAAACTCATCAGGAGCTCGATTATCTCCTATCCCTCCTTCCTCTTCATCGCCCAGAGAAACTTCACTATCGGAAGGTGTTTCGCTATTATGCGCTCCTACTTCATAATCTGGGCCCTCATCATCCCATTTAGGGTCTGAGGAAGAAGATATGTCATCAAGAGAAAATCTCTCAGAAGTTTCTGCAAATTCTATCTTCTTTGCTAACCTAGATGAACGTCTCTCGGCCATGATCACTAGACTACTGAAGAAGTAATAACATAAGTTAGAGTAAGATAGCCCGCATGCCCCCGTGTGTGTATGTGAACTAAAGTGTGTGCTACGTGTACCAAAGATGCAAAGTAAACACATGAGAGCGTGATGTAAAGATTCAAAGAAGTAATAATAGTTCTTGGTGCTTGTTATGTTCGTAAGGCGCTATCCTAGCTGTTCATCAAGTTGAAGGATATGCCAAGCATTGATTAAGCTAGTTAGATAAATTCTCGCGCATTGAGTTTGACTGTTTCGGTTCGGTTCGGGTATGTGTATTGGGATCAGATCTCGGTCTGAAGAAGACATTCACACCCAGTAAGTAAAACTGGATCGGTTCGGACGTAGGCTTTCGGAGCGGTTCGGACCCGATCCGGTCAGGTCTTATAAACATCTTTCCTTTTTTCGCTTTTTTTGGTCCGACCCGATCTGCTCTTGTCCGATCGGGTATGTGTACAGACTCTAGAACTGGTTTAGACGATCTACAAAAGAAATTTAAAATACAACAAAATGAAAATAAAACCCTAGAATTAAAAAAGGAAAAATAAATCTCCCTTTATACACTTCAACTTGGCCGTTCTCTTTGAAAATGACTCTACCCTTTGTTACTTATATTTCCCGTTCACTTTGCATTGAGAAACATGGCGGCGGCTCCTAGGGTTTTCATATTTGCCCCAAATTGAATCACAATAACTTCAGATTGATGTAATCTGGTTCTTTGGTGAACTTCGATTCTTCGATAGCTAGCTTCACGACAATATAGGGTTTTCTGGTGATCGAAACTCGGTAAGATTTCTGATTTTAATTCTTTGGTTGCTCGGCTAATTATCTTGGTTTCGATTGCTCTTGCCCATAATGAAACTGGTGTTCTAAAATAGTGCTTTTAGAAAAACCCTAGCCTCTGATTTCGATAGATGATTTGATCTGATTTTGCGTGTTTTCCTTATTGAAAAATTTGGTTTAAAATGGATTCCTTGATTGAATTGCTCTGATTTGTTTCCACTTATGGCCTTGATTAAATGAGTAATTCTGGAAAAGTATTTGGCCCTCGATTTTTTCTTGTGTGATTAAACAAAAACTTGTTTCCTAGATTGAATTCATGCCAAAACAAAGTTTGATATTTTATGGCTGATTAATTGGAAATAACTTTGTGGCCACCTTGTAAAACTGGAAAGCAATAAGTTAATGAAATTTTGGAAATAATTTGAAATCCCTTTGTCGAGTAATCTTGCATTTATAACTTGACTTGTTTGCTGCATGTAACATGCTTCACTGTTTTTTTACTTGCATGGACATTTCTGATTTGGACTTGCCATATATGTACACTGAGATTTCTGGGCTTCTGGAACCATTAAGAGTTTCCAGATATACTGTGCCAATTCATGATTGACTTGTACTTGTTTCATGTGCACAAATGGAAACCCTTCTCCTCTTACTTGAACTTTCCTATGTCGCATTTGTTAAAAACTAAATTTCCATGATCACCCATGCTTTAACTACTGATTTCTTGTTTGTGTGGTCGAGCCTTGATTTGTTTATATGGTTGCACCATACATGAAAATGAACCGCCTTATAAATTTGTTGTACCATTGTACACTTGCACCATTCATGTTTCACTGTTTGAGCTGCATGTATGTGTATTGCTGTACACTTGAAACCTGACTTGAGCACAATATATTGTGATGCATCTTTGAAGACCACCTGCTTCACTTCAATGCTGGGCTTGATCAAAAAAACTGCTTTGACCATACTGAACATATTCTTTTATGTGTTGTCTTACTTGACTATGGCTCGACAACATGAACTAAGATACACACATGAAACTGCACCCCTGTATTTATTGGCCTTGAGCATGAACTTGCTGTTGCACACTGTCACTACCTGATCTGATTTGAACTGCTTACTTTCACTGTGATCCTGCCTTGAACTATGCTGAATGCACTTGTGCATTGTGTGTTGCTTGAATACTTGGCTTGTTGTGAACATGTTGGCTTAAATTCCACACTGACTTGAATATGAACATTACTGTATGGACTTGAACACAAACTGATTTGTTCAACCATTCAGCTTTGTACTTGCCAGTACATATATGCAACTCCATGATATATTGTACATGCAGCCTTCGTGCTCGACCTATGTTGCATTGCATTCACTTTTGCTCGGCCATGTATGCTTTCATAACTCTTGTGTTTGCTTGTTTACTTGAAACATGTTTACTCCACCATTGCTACTCGGCCATGTTGCTGTGTTCACTGCTCCATTTCACTGCTATGCTGACCATATTGACCTGTATGTATACATATATGTATGTATACACGTATGTGTACATATATATGTGTATATATATGTGTATATTCGAATATATATCAGCAGAACGCTACACTGTGTTGTGGCTGTTCAGAATCAACTGGTTTTGATCAACAAACTGGTGTAGTATGTTGAGGCTGATCAGTGGGTACTAGAAATATACATATCAGATCAAGTCATGAAAAATGATGAGAAACACACCAAAATTCTAAGGCAAATAAATTTTAAAAATAAAATAATATTTGCTGGAATATGGAATTATTTCTGTTCAAGATTACTGTGTGTGTTTCTGTTTGTGACAGGTAAGCAGATGGTGACTGGACAGACTGAAGAATGATGTGAAGACAGAAGACAAAGAAACAGAGTGTCAGTGTGTGTCTGTATATATGAAATGTGATTGTGTCAAAGAATGTACTGAGTGATGTAGTGAGGAGCTAATGTATAGAAAAATAGAAAATTGTACTGATATTTGTAATAAACAAAGTTGAATGAAATAAAATATTATTTTATTATGTTCAAACAAACTTGGCTATCGTATTTAGTTTATTTACAAGTACAGTCTCATGTGAATTTAATAAATAGTGGAGTCATAAATAGTTGTGCTGTTTGAATGTTGAAATAAAATCTTATTTTTAAATAAAATACTGTGTGAATATTTGAATTTATGTACAGTCATATTCTATTTAAATATACATGTTATATTCCAATCTATGATGTATGTATGAAATAGTACAATAACAAACACATTTAAAGTAATATTTATTTGGTTGTTATCATCAAACAAAAATCATATAATTGTGTGTACAACTACGTCATATACAACAACATGATAATCCGCAAAGGGGTAAAATGCGCCAGTATATAAAGTTGAGATATACATTGCAACAAACGCAGTAGCTTATTTCAGATGTATTATATGATTATCCAAATATGTGCATATATGTCAAAGCATTATGAAATATAAATTATATATATATATATGTGTGTGTGTGTGTGTATGTGTGTGTATGCATGTACGTTTGTATTATAAGTTATGATTCAGAATACTACACACACACTTATATATATATATATATGTGTGTGTGTGTGTGTGTCTATGTGTGTGTGTTTGCGTGCATGCATATATTTGCTTCTATTTATAAAGATAAAGGTCATTTAGGTTTTCACAGCCTCCATTAGGGACTAGGTTTCCTACTGCCTCTTTCCTTTTCTTTTCCTTTTATCACCTTCAACCTCATTCGATTCCCCTATAATTTTCTGGACCTTTGCCTCTTCTCTATTAGATTTTCCCTTATGGAGTGCGATGCCTTTCCCCCAATCCAATTTTTTCCTCAATTGCTTGATCTACATTGTTTCATCGCCATTTTTCTGCTAAATCCCCCTCAATCACGTTGATCTTTTCTCCTTAATTTCGACTAGTTGAGTTCCTTCCCGTACATTCCAATATCAGCCTCGTGATGTAGTATGATTTAACTTCATGATTCCTCATTTTTAATCGTTTTTGTCTTTTATCTACCTCTACCACTGTAGATCTTGATTGTCAGGGACGCTCGAAAAGGCAAGCTGAATTCGTGTTGTTTGGGATCGGCTGTGGATCGTTTTTAACGACATGATGGTAGCCACCATGGTTGTAACACCCGACCCATATACCCATGCTAACCAAGTATAACACTAAGTATTACTGTCGAAAAGCACAGATAATGGGACTTGATATAGCTAAATGTTGTACTCATTCATTTGAACGAACACTGGCACGAAAATTTAAAACTTCTCAACTTACCATTCATGCTCAGTCTAGGTTCAAAGCAATGATACAAGAAATTTTCCCAAGTTACATAGTACAAAATATAATAGAATCAATTGCAGTACAATGACAATAACTGAACACATATTATAATAATGATGTCCGGAATACATAGTCCATAGTACATAATGTCACTCCCAAAATACATAATAGAATACATACCATAGTAGATTACTAGGTATTAATAGGTCCATAGCTGCATAATCCAAAAATCCCAAAATGTGAAAATGGTAAAGGTGCTGCAATAGTCCACGCAATCTAACCTGCAACCAAAATCCTCATATTAGCCCGAGAATTGTAACAAATCACATGGGATGAACTATATCTAGCGTGAGTGAAGTAGGACCTATGGACAATAAACATTGTGATTGTTATGCTAACAATATAATAGGAAAGAATAAAACCAAGTGTTGCTTATATAGATCATTATGGCACAAATCATATAAAAAGAATATGTCAACATATAAATCCACTCACAATATAATATATAAATCAATATTATACCATCTGTAATTGTTAATATGTTGAAAATAAATTAAAGCAAGGTATCGTATATAAATCAATATGATATCGATAATAATTTTTGTACATAAAACAATATGTTAGGAATAAATGTAGGTAGAGTATTATATATAAGCCAATATGATACCCGTAACAAATACCGTATATAAAACAAGACAGTATGAGTAAAAAATCTCAGTGTTTCATATATAAACCAATATGATACCCATAACAAACATTATGATAACAAATCAAGACAGAGTATCATGTACAAACTAATAAGATACTCATAACATTTATCATATATAAAACAATATGATAAAATGAATCAAGTCGGAGTGTCATATATAAATCAGTTTGATACTCATAACAATTATCATATATAAATCAATGCGATAATAAAAATTGATCAATTTTAAAAATGTATTAAAGTATTTGGGGATTACGGGATAAATAAAATCAGACTCATAACATACCAAATAACAGACACTGATGTTGTAAAATCATAGTGGCAGAGCTCGAGCGCACATCGAGACATCATCACTATAATCTACTCATAACGCAATAACACACCTGGCGATCAACTCAGGATAACCAAGATGGTCTAAGGCGAAGGCCATGTGTTACCCGTTCACGGCACTACACGTGGGACCCACACGCCTCCATCTGTTGTAGTCTGTGACCCACCGATCCGGAATATTGATCGAAAATATAAATAAACCCAATGTAGCAGACCGTTGACCTTTAGTGGTAACAAGGGGAAATGAAGTACCACCGAGTCAGGTAGCGATCCTGAATCAGGTCGACCAAGATGGAGTTTTGGCCCATTAGTATGTAATAACCCGAAAATCTGAACCAATTTAAAAAAATTTATTTTGGCAATTTTAATGAATTTGGAATATTTAAAATGAATTATTTTAAATAATAACGACGAGAAATTTATTTTGAATATAATGCGAACGTATATATTCGTTTGAATCGACGATAGAATATAAATATTTATTTATATATATAAAAGGAATTGAAAATGGCGCGGTAGTTTGATAATTCGATTTCAAACTTCAAACGAATGTACAGGATTCAAAATAAACCGGATTTTAGCGAAACCAAAAATATTAGAATCTATTTGTGAATATCTTTCCAACGAACCCGAAAAATTGAAATTTCATAGCGGGGATCAAAAGATATGTCTAATTGAAAATTCTGAATAGTCGCTATGGAATTAAGGCCCTTAAAAATAGTCATTTTGCAAATGACCTCGGATTTAGACGAAACCACTTTTGTTGGATCCGCGATGTTAAATTATTGCTAGGTTTCAAATTTCATAATTTTTCGAATCAATATGTGAGCGTGGCAAAGGAAAACGCGTTTGACCAGTTTTAGTTGATTTTAATCGACTGGAAAATGGCCATTTTTCAAATGGTCTCAGAATTTGACGAAATTAGTTTTCTTAGGACCGTATCATCAATACGAAACTAGAAAATATTTTTCTAGAATTTTTCGAGTCCGTATGCGGCTCCGGTAATTTGAAATGTATGTTTAAAATTCAATATAATGATTTAAATGTAAATCCAACGAAAACTGATCGTAACGGTCAAATTGGCCTACGAAACATATCCCATTGTGTTCGGGATGGGGATAATTAGCTAGGGACGACAGTCGTTGGGCCTTGATTGGAGTCCGAATAAAAAAGTCACCATTCAAGAAGGAAATAAATAAATTAATTAAATTATAAAATAATAGTCCCCTCCCCTATTACTCTCCCTTCCACCGTTGACCATTTCATTCAGCAAAATAAAAAAAAGGGTGGGGGGGGGAAGGGAAAGAGCGACGATCGTCGCCCCTCCACGATGGACGTCGCGCGCCTCCCCCTGGCGATCACCATCTCCAAGTCGTACCCCATCGAACGCGAATCCCGATGCAAACCCCCCTCCTCAATTCAACGTCGTCCCCCTCCGACCCTTCTCCAGCCATCGCGCCTTCCTGCAGCCCTCCCCTCGCGCGCTGGTCTCCCTCCTCTTGTTTCCCGAACCACCGAGCCCCCTTAGCCCTTCCTCCACCACATCAGAGCACTATGGGACCCCCATCCGCCTGAAAACACTCCAAACCCTCTACTCCTTCGCACTGCAGCCCCGCCTAGACCCCACCATCGTCGGAGCTCGCCTGTGTCGCTCCTCTTCCGGCTGTGGAGACTCCTCCGACCAAAACCGTGAGTTTTTCTAATTTTATTTTTACTTTAAACCTTGTTTTGATTTCAGTTCGATTTTTTTTAAAAGTGTTAAAAACTCGATTTCTAAAATTATAAAGACGTGATCTTTATACATGAAGAGAAAAGGTTAAAAACATAATTTTTATAATAAAGAAAGGTTAAAAATATGATTTTTATATAGTAGAGATAATAAAAATATGATTTTTATCTAATGTAGATAATAAAAATATGATTTTTATATTATAGGAAGTATAAAGAATCGTTTTTTTATATTTTATAGATAGTAAAAATATTATCTTTATATATGTAGCGAAGTAAAAATTCGATTTTTATATATTGAATAGCAAAGTAAAAATTCGATTTTTATATATTTAATAGCGAAGTAAAAATTCGATTTTTATATACGTAGAGTAGCGATAAAAAGGTATAAAGCGATATAAAAATATAATTTTTATCCATGGAGTGATAATATAAAAATGTGATTTTTATATATGTAGCGAACACAGATGGTGGAAGTGATAAAGGAAGAACGATGAAGATATCCTACATTTGAAGTGTCGTGGAGTTGGGATAGCTTTGGTGAGAACTTCTCACCTTTTATTTTGTTTTCTAGTTAATAATATATACTAGGATGCAGACGGTGTTTAGTAGCACCCGACACCCGTCGTCCACAGACCATGGACGGCCTGTATGCTTGTTTGTTTGATTTTGTTGTGTAGTTGATTGTGTGATGTGATGTGAAATGAAATAAAACATTTATATAGTTGAAATAAAATATTTTATAGTGGAAAATATTTTACAGTTAAAAATAGAATTTTTAACGTGTATATGAAATGAAATAAAAATAAACAAATCGGACGATTTGTTTATATACACACATTTGACTGATATTGATTGGGACGATAAATTTTACACATCGCCCAACTGCACAAATAAAATCTGCGTTTGATTTTTTGAAACCCCACACGGGTATTGGGATGATATTTGACGTACACTAATCCCGATTGTTTAGCTGTATGTCGATCGATTGATTGACAGACTGTTATGAACGTTAAATATTTATATTTGATGCTTATACAGTGTAGAATGCACTTTGGATGATGGTTGATTATTCATCGTTGTTATTGTATACATGTGTTGTAGAAAATCCATATGATTAACATTATATGGTAATTGATTGGGCTTCATTCAATATTTGAAATAGAAATATTTGAATAGAAATATTTGAAAAGAAATATTTGAATAGAAATATTTGAAAAAGAAATATTTGAATAGAAATATTTGAAAAAGAAACTTTTGAAATAGAATATTTGAAAATAGGAATATATGAAGCCGTGTTGATTAGATTGACGCCATTTTAACGTGAACGATATTTATATCGATTTTATTCATTTTATAATGAATATCGATTTTATTCATTTTATAATGAATATCGAAAGTGATTTCAAAATCTGATATTTTGAAAAGAATTGAAATTCAAACTGAATTTGAATTGAATTTAATAGAAAACGAATTCGAATTGAATTGAATAGGAAACGAATTTGAATTGAATTTAATAGAAAACGAATTCGAATTCAATTGAATAGAAAACGAATTCGAATTGAATTGAATCGAAAACGAATTTGAATTGAATCGAATAGAAAACAAATCTGAATTGAATTGAATTCAATTGAAAACAAATTGAAATCGATTTGAATTGAAATCAAATAGAAGTGAATGTAAAAAGAATTTATAAGGGAAAATTCAATTTTGATTTGAATTTGAAATAAAGGTTGAAATTGTTTTTGAAACAAATTTGAAATGATTTATAAATTTCGTTTTAAAAAGGAAATCGACGAAATATATATAATATATATATTATATATATATATATAATGGCCTGAATAGAACGCGCCGCGCCGCGGCAGTTCGTGAATTTCGACCATTGACTTCGAACAGACATTGCGGAAGATCCGACCGTCGGATTCTCCTAAAACTGGAACTGTTGGGTTCGTATCGAAAAGGGCTTTCTAACGAATATTAGAAATTTGAAATCTAACGGTTGGATTTGGAATTATGTCAAAATCAAATTTGGAAAAGGTCGCTGTAAGTGCAGTTCGATGGACGTTGATGGAAATCGACTGTACGGGCCTTGATAAAATTATTAAAAACAATAATAATTTGTGTAGAATCATAAGAAATGTTTTGGGAAAAATTGGGATGAAAAACTCCATATTTGAAAAGATAAAAATAGATTTTTATCGAAATGAACTAGTTTTGAACTAGAATTAAAATTCTATTTATTTTTAAATAAATAAATTTGATTTGAAAGGTTTTTAGAAGTAACCAGGATTTCCAATAATTGAATTGGAATGGATTTGAATCGAAATTGTCTTTGGATTTTTTCGATGTTGGATTTCGTGATTATACAGATATTGTTACGGAAATTTGAAAGATATATTTATATCGTTATTTCCAATACGATATTTGTTGGTTGCAGAATTTGATATTGAATATAAGCCGATATATTTTCTATTCAGAGCCTTGTATTTAGTATCAAATGTGATTTGGGTTTGTCGTGAATGGTGTCTTCATTAACACTGTTCTTAAGCCCAGTTGAGAAAAAGATTAAATCTTTTATTTAGATTTAATGAAGTGTACCAATTAAATAATATTTAATTGGAATTGAATTGGTATTGATTTTTGGGTTTATCGTGAACAGTGTTGTAACGGTAAGGAATTTCGCTCGATCCGAATCGATCGTTAAACCGACTAAGACCGTTCGAAAACCCCTGATCGTTTGAGAACAGGACAAATCTGAACGCAGACGGAAGAACATTTCAATGTTATTACAACAATTCCATCAGAATACAAGAATATACGGAGTATAAATGAGTAAAATACATTCGAAGAATATCAGAGATTACAATAAATTACATAGCAGCGGAAAAATATACAAAACACAACTAGAAGTAATGCACGGATACAGAGCTTTCCGAGCATCGTTCCAACTGTAAATCAGGATCCTGTGATTATAAATCTGCAAAACCAAAACAACTAGCTGCCCATGTCGAAAATAAGGGCACCCAGAGTTTAGGTTAAAACAATAAACTCCAGGTCAGTCATGTGACTGGTGTGAGAACTAAAACAGTTATTAATATTGGTTTTAAAGTTTGGTAAATCAAGGGACCACGCCGTATAACACGGAACGGGTTTCCTCCCAAGAATACCAGTGCATAGAACAAACAGCGCAATGCTAAATAAAGAAAAATGAAGTTGTTATAAGACCCAGGTCCCATCACACAATGCAACGCAAGCCGGAGGATAGGGTTTTCCCTTATAACAGCCAAAGCATGCTTGATACGTTTAAAACACATTCTTTGATACTATTATAGGTGTATAGTGTCAAAACAATTTCAATCATAAATATCAATCATAGACGACATGGGTACCATATATCATGTCGCCATACTAGTTCTACAATTAAAACCGCAATATCACTTATTGGAAATTGGATTTCCGTCATGAGTCGAGGCAAGGGGCAAGCTCCTCTCCGCGTTCGAGACACTCTAACAAATGTCCCAGGACCCCACTATGATCCTTTGGAACCTCCAAGGCCGGTCCTCTCTTACTTTTGAGGATTAATTATTCCTGAACACACGTTTCGCGGTCCTTACAGACCTATATCCGAGGCGCCTCGTATCCAACAACCACACAGGTGAAAAGTATATAAATGTCAGGGCTGGTAGGTCACTGACACCACCCTAGCAAGAAAGAAACGTCGTGCACTCCTTGGGTCCGTATCCCGTTTTTAACTCATACCGAGGTGTGAGGCTCGCGAATTCACGTTATACACAAAGCTACGCCACACAGGTCGTGCTTTGATCATCAACCACAAGACTTTGCTTTTCAACAGAAGCCTTGATCAATTGCCACTTACGCGTGCCACACTGGCAATTCACTCCATGCGACTGATGTCCATCGATATACAACCTCTGAGCTCGTACGTCTCAGAGAAGGGCGTTAAGAAAGAGAATAAATTCTCCGCCGCAAAACAGATGTATATTTAATAGAGGTCAATCAACACAGAATAAAATCCAATGTCAGACACACAATCCATTTACAAGTTCGTTCTGGGTCTGAACAAAACCAGAGGCACTTTCCTCGCATATCCATCCATCTCCAAGTACGTCTGGACGATCACCAACTGTTTCCCTCATCTTGGGTGTACAGCCCAATCGAGATCATCAGTAATCACCCAAACGATGTGGAGACTTCTGGTCTTCAACCACCGTCTTCATCTTCGACATCTCGTCGAATCGGTTATTCAGAATGGGTATAACCCCGGCCTTTCTGAATAACCCACGTATATGATAAACAAATGTTACACAAACACAACAAACGCCTCATTCCAATTCAGAATATTCTTTTATTCACAAAATCACATTCTTTAGGGAGAGGTTCCCACTAATTTTATCCAAGATAAAGTCTTCTAAATTTATTCTTTAATCTTCCTTTGGATATCATTTCAAACTAGTCGGGATTAGCGAACCACACCGAAGTAATTATTTATTTTATTTCCCAATCCCAACCTATATATCCGATGGAGTAAAACTGGTCAAACTCCATATCTAACACCACGGTGTTATCGGTAAAATTAATTACCATTTCACGTTCAAATCTAATTAAAGATTTAACTATCGCTTTGGAGCAAAACTGGTGGTACTCCATTCTCGATCACCTTTCAGATTTGATAATTTAAATTATCAATTCACATTTTAATCTAATTAAAGATTCATTAAAACTCCCCTTAGTTTTAATCTTTTCAAAAATCAACATCTTGCCTTTAACTGGGTTAAAGAACCAATGTCATCTAAAACATGATTCACGATAAACCCAAATCACATTTGATATTAAATACAAGGCTCTGAAAAGAAAAGATACCGGCTTATATTCAATATCAAATCCTGAAACCAACAGTTATCGTATTGGAAATAACGATATAAAATATATCTTTCAAATTCCCATAACAATATCTGTATAGTCACGAAATCCAACATCGAAATATTCCGAAGATAATTTCGATTCAACTCCAGTCCAATCCACGTATTGGGAATATTGATATTTTTTTTAAATCACCTTCAAATTCAATTTATTTATTTCAAAAATAAATTGATTTTAATTCTACTTCAAAACTAGTTCATTTCGATAAAAATCTATTTTTATCTTTTCAAATGTGGAATTTTTCAGCCCAATTTTTCCCAAATCATTTCTTATGATTTTACACAAATTATAGATATTTTTAATAATTTTATCAAGGCCCGTACAGTCGATTTCCATCAACGGCCATCGAACTGCACTTACATCGACCTTTTTCAAAATTGATTTGGACATAATTCCAAATCCAACCGTTAGATTTCAAATTTCAAATATTCATTGGAAAGTTCTTTTTGATGCGAACCCAACGGTTCCGGTTTTAGGAGAATCCGACGGTCGGATCTCCCGCAACGTCAATTCGAAGTCAATGGTCGAAATTCACGAACTGCCGCGGCGCGGCGCGTTCTATTTAGGCCATTATATATATATAATATATATATATTATATATATATATATATTATATATATTTCGTCGATTTCCTTTTAAAACGAATTTTATAAATAGTTCTAAATTCGTTTCAAAACAATTTCAACTTCATCTTCAATTTCAAATCGATTTGATTTCAATTCAATTCGAATTCATTTCAATTTTATTTAATTCGAATTCAAATTCGTTTCAATTCAAATTCTAATTCGTTTCAATTCAATTTAAATTCTAATTCATTTCAATTCAATTTCAATTTTAATTTACCTTCTATTTAATTCAATTCGAATTCATTTCAAATTGATTTCAATTCAATTTTAGTTCGTTTTAAATTTCATTCAAAACGATTTCAATTCGTTTTTAATTTCAATTTGAATTCATTTATATTCAGTTCGAATTCAAATTCGCTTTCTATTCAATTTGAATTCAAATTCACTTTCTATTCAATTCGAATCGAATTCATTTTCTATTCGATTCGAATTCATTTCAAATTGATTCAATAAAATTTCAATTTAAATTTTCATCTAATTCAATTTTAATTTCATTTCAAAATATTAAATTTTGAAATCACTTTTCAATATTCATTATAAAACGAATAAAATCGATATAAATATCGTTTGCGTCAAAATAACGCATCTCTAATCCACACGGCTTTATATTTTTCAAAAACTTCTTTATTCTATTCAACAAATGAATATTTATTCTATTCAACACATGAATCTATATTTCTTTCAACACACGACCATTTTTGTTATGTAAAATATTTTATAAAACTATGGTATCTATCGTTTGATTTTAATTAGACTCCACCGTGAATTAGTTCTAATTTTAAATATGTTAAAGATGTGAATTTTATTATTAAAATATTTTACTCAACACATAAATATTTTCAACACATGAACATTGTCATACATGACTATTTTTATATTCAACACATGAATTTTCTTTTATAATATTCATTATTTTCCCGATTGGAATGAGGCCCAATCAATCACCATATAACGTTAATTATATGGATTCCATACAAAACATGTATATAATAGCAATGATAAACAATCAACCATTATCCAAAGTGCACCACACAACTGCATAAGCATCAAATATAAATAATCAACGCTTACACAGCCTGTCGACCAATTGATCGACATGCAATAAAATAATTGGGATTAGTGTACGCCAAATATCATCCCAACACCCGTGTGGGGTTTCAAATCAACAAACATAGATTTTTATTTGTGCAGTGGGGCGATGTGTAAAATTTATCATCCCAATCAATATCAGTCAAATCGGTGTATATAAACAAATCGGCCGATTTGTTTATAAATATTTATTTATTCACATTCACGTTAAAAATTATATTTTTAACGATAATTAATTTATTTCAACACATGAATATATTTCATTATCTATTTCACATAAACTTCACAAACAAATTTCACAACACATCAATCAAACAAACAAGCCATCCATGGTCTGTGGATGACGGGTGTCGGGTGCTGCTAAGCACCGTCTGCATCCTAGTATATATATATATATATATATATATATAACTAGAAAATGATATTTAGAGTGAGAAGTTCTCACCAATAGCTAATCCAATCATCTCGACTCTTCTTTTGTAGAAGTCTTCGTCGTTCTCGCCTTTCGTCACTTTCGTCGCCCGTAGTCACTACATATATAAAAATCATATTTTTATATTGCTATTCAATATATAAAAATCTAATTTTTTACTTCGCTATTCAATATATAAAAATCGAATTTTTAATTCGCTATTCAATATATAAAAATCCTATTTTTACACCGCTATTCTCTATATAAAGATTTCGCCTTTTCAAATTTCAAAAATCTAATCTTTTCTATTTTAAAAATCTAATGTTTTCTATTTTAAAAATCTAATCTTTTCTATTTTAAAAATCTAAGCTTTTCTATTTTAAAAATCTCCACTATATTTGCTATTCAGACGAGTAAAAATCATTCCTTTTACACATTAAAAATCACTTCTTTTATTATCTAAAAATCCGACCTTTTGTTATCAAAAAATCTCATAAAGATCGCAACTTTACTATCCTAAAAATCCGAGCTTTAAGGAATGAAAATCGAAAAGAAAACTCACCGAATTTAGGGTTTTGGATCGGTGTTCGATGGGAGGCGGGGGTGCTGGGCGTTGCAGTGGGCGGTACCGGTGTCGAGGAGGTCGGAAAAAGTGGCGGCGGCGCTCCATAGTGGTGCGGTGGTCAGGTGATGGCTGTGGTGGAGTTTGAGGGGGGGGTTTGGGGCTTGTGTGGGGGTGCGTGGTTTCCATCTGGAGGAGGAGAGAGAAGAGGTGGCGCTGAGATGGCCGAAGGGGCGGCGACTGAGGTGTACGAGGTCGAGGGAGGTCGCGGTTAGAGGGGTTTCGGGGATTGGGCGCTCCGCTGGACGGAGGAGAGAGGCAAGGCGGAGGGGTTCGTCGAATGGTCAGGGGGAGGGGCTAGCGCGACTGGGCGGCGCCAGGTTGGGTGGAGGGGCGGCGGTGAAGTCTCCATTTTTTTTATATAAATCGAATTTTGACTGAAGAGAAAAGGGAAAGGGGAAATATAAAGGGGGGGGGGTTTATTGAGAAATTTTATATTATTTTAATTAATTACTTTCAAAAAGCTTCGACTTTGAAACGAGACCCACCGACTGTCATCCATAGCGTTTCACCCCCATTTCGAACACAATGGGATATGTATCGTAGGCTGATTCGATCGTTACAATCAGTTTTCGTCAAAATCAACATATAACTCTATAAATTGATTTTAAACGCGCATTTCAATTTACCGGGGTCACATACGAACTTTAAAAATTCCCAAAAAATATTTTCTAGCTTCGTATTGACGATACGGTCCTAACAAAACTAGTTTCGTCGAATTCTGAGACCGTTAGAAAAATGGCCATTTTCCAGTCGATTAAAATCAATTGAAACTGGTCAAACGCATTTTCCTTTGCCACGCTCACATATTGATTCGAAAAATTATGAAATTTGGAATCTAGCAATAACTTGACATCACGGACCCAACAAAAGTGGTTTCGTCGAAATCCGAGGTCGTTTGCAAAATTTCCATTTTTAAGGGCTTGAATTCCATAGCGACTATTCAGAAATTTCAACTGGACATATCTTTTGATTCCCGCTATGAAATCTCAATTTTTCGGATTCGTTGGAAAGATATTCTAAAAAAGATCCTATTATTTTTAGTTTCACTAAAATCCGGTTTGTTTTGCACCCGGTACATTCAATTGTAGTTTGAAATCGAATTATCGAACTACCGCGCCATTTTCAATTCTATTTATAATTATATATAATTATTTATATTCTAACGACGACGTATATAATATATACGTTCGAATTCTATTCAAATTAAATTTCTTGTCGATATTATTTAAAATAATCCATTTTAAATGTTCAAAATTCGCTAAAATTACCAAAATAAAAATTTTAAATTGGCCCGCATTTCCGGGTTGTTACAAGTGTTTTTAATAACACTTGTTCTTTAACCCGATAATTAATAGAATGTGATTTTGGGTTGTCGTAAACGGTATCTTCAATAATACTGTTCTTCGACCCAAAGGAGTTAAGAAAATCAGAAACTAACTGGAGATTAGTTAAGTTGAATGGTTTCTGGGGTATTGATCTGATGTTGGTTTTGGCCTTCGGGGTTAATACTTAGGGAATTGCTCACTTGCTAATTTATGGTTAGGGTCTGATTGAAATGTAATGTGATTTTGGGTTTATAGTGAACCATGTTTTGAATGACACTGATTCTATAACCCAGTTAAAGATTAAAACTAAGTGGAGTTTTAATGAATCTTTAATTAGATTGAAAAGATCGAGATCACCAGTTTTGCTCCAGGCGATGGTTAAATCTTTAATTAGATTCGAACGTGAAATAGTAATTGAATTTACCGATAACACCGTGGTGTTAGATATGAAGTATTACCAGTTTTGCTTCATGGGATGAATAGGTTGGGATTGGGAAATAAAATAAATAATTACTTCGGTGTGGTTCGCTAATCCCGACTAGTTTGGAAAAACCATAATTTGGTTTGAAATGATATCCATAGGAAGATTAAAGAATAAATTTTAAAGAATTTATCTTTGATAAAATTAATGGGAACCTTTCCCTGAGAACGTGAAATTTAGAAACTAACTGTAGGTTAGCTAAGAAGAATGGTTTCCTGGGTATTGATCTGATGTTGGTTTCGGCCTTCGGGGTTAATATTTGGGGAATTGTTCGCTTGCTAATTTACGGTTAGTGATTGATGAATTGGAATGAGGCGTATGTTGTGATTGTGTAACATTTGTTTACTATATACGCGGGTTGTTCGGAAAGGCTGGGTTTATACCCATTCTGAATAACCGGTTTGACGATAAGTCGAAGATGATGACGGTGGTCGAAGACCGAAAGTCTTCACATCGTTTGGGTGATTACTGATGATCTTGATTGGGCTGTACACCCAAGATGAGGGAATCAGTTGGTGGTCGTCCAGACGTACTTGGAGATCGACGGATATGCGAGGAAAGTGCCTCCGGTTTCGTTCAGACCTAGAACGGACTTGTAAATGGATGGTGTGTCTGACATTGTATTCGTTGATCTCTGCTAAATATATATCCATTTGGCGACGGAGAATTTATTCTCTTGCTTAACGCCCTTCTCTGAGACATACGAGCTCAGAGGTTATATTTTGGCAGAAATCAGTGGTACGATATGGATTTATAGTGTGGCATGCTGAGATGTAGTGATCCAGACTTTTGTTGAAAAGCAAAGTTTGGTGGATGATGATCAAAGCGCAGCTTTAATATAGCATGGCTTTGTGTATAGCGTTGATTCGCAAGCCTCACACCTCGGTATGGTGGTAAACTGATGGTTCGATCAGTATGTTTTTTAGTGGATGGGCACCTTAGTGGTGTCGTGGATTCGGTCGACCGAGATGAGCTTTGTGCTCAGGGATAGAGTAAGCGGTGTTTTCTCTTGCTGGGACGTAAGCTGCGGTGATACTCTGGTCCCAAAAGTGCGGATGTGCAGACGGTGTTTTCTCTTGTTGGGACGTAAGCCGTGGGGAATTGCATTACGCGATCGATCTTTCGAATCAGGAGCCACCATGACGGAAATCCAATTTCCAATACGCAATATTGCGGTTTTAATTGTAGAACTAGTATGGCGACATGATATATGGTACCCATGCCGTCTATGATTGATACTTATGATTTGAAGTTGTTTTACATGCTATGCACTTATAGTAGTATCAAATGATTTGTTTTAAACGTACTAAGCATGTTTGGCTATTATAAGGGAAAACCCTATCCCCTGGCTTGCGTTGCATTGTGTGATAGGACCTGGGTCTTATAATAGCTTCATTTTTCCAAAAAGCATTGCACTGTTTTGTTATATGCACTGGTATTCTTGGGAGGAAACCCGTTCCGTGTTATAAGGCGTGGTCCCTTGATATATCTGATTTAAAGTAAAGTTTTAAATAACTGTTTTAGTTCTCACACCAGTCACATGACTGACCTAGAGTTTATTGTTTTAACCTAAACTCTGGGTGCCCCTATTTTCCACACGGGCAGCTAGTAGTTTTGGTTTTGCATATTTATATTCACAGGATCCTGATTTACAGCTGGAACGATGCTCGGAAAGCTCTGTATCCGTGTATTATTTTCAGTTGTGTTTTATATTGTTTTTCCGTTGTAATGTAATTTAAAATCTCTGATATTTGTTGAATGTAATTTATTCATTTATACTATGTATATTCTTGTATCTGATGAAATTGTTGTAATAACAATGAAATGTTCTTCCGTTTGCGTTCTGATTTTTCTTGTCCTCACAGTAATTCGTTCTTTCTCATCTCTTCGGAGACCCGCGAAGTTCGGGTCGCTTCATTTGGTATCAGAGCTTTGGTTTACAAAGCTCATAGAACAAGACACATTAGAAACATACGAAAGAATTCATCAGAAATTGGATTAGTAATATCCAACGAGAATGACTCGTTAGAGATAGGATCAGTAGTATCCTAGAACGAGTGTGAAGAGTATATTTTTAAAATGAAAACAATTTTTGTTTTGAAAATTTAAATCAATTATTCGTATTTGGTTATTTATTATATATTGAATTTGGACAATCCGGTATATAAAGGTTTTGTGTATACGTCTGATCCGTGTGTATTCGAAGTTTTAATATACTGGATAGATATAGAGTCACACTCTAGTCGCCCGTGGATGTTCTGATGGTGGTTCGAAATATCATCAGAATTTATCTTCGAGTGACGAAAGTGAGGTGTCTATATATTTCCATTAGACTGGTGTGAGAACCAAAATTAGATAGGGCTTATTGTTGTGATTTGGCATCAAAAATCTGATTTTTTGACTATGTATCAAAATTATGAATTTGAAAAGCTAATCAACTAATTGATTGATGGTTGTGTTGTTTGATTATAGTTTGATTAATTAAAATGTTGAACCATTTGGCCAAATTGAATCAAATAGTGAAATATATTGAAAATTTGTCGCATTTTCTTGCATATACTTGTACTTACATTGAACAGGTCATAGCAAAGAGGCTAGAGCAGAAGAATAAAATTGTTTGCCCGACAAATAGGTACATATTTACTATAATTTACCGTTTTGTTTGGGTGATGATGATTTTATGAGCCGATTGGCTAGCCGCTTGGCCTTTTCTTTTTCTTTTTGAGATCAGAGGGTTAGTATGGCAATTTCGGGATTTTCCTGTGCTCCCGGTGCAGGGGAAGTTATGGCGAAATTTTTCAAAAATTTAGGGTGTTAGCAAAATTTTTGAACATTTTGAAAAGTTCTTAGAAACTGAAAAGTTGAAGAACTTAAGCCGTAGCGAAAACAATGAAAGTTGAGTTGGTTTTTAAAACAACTTTCGGCTTCGTTCCTTCTCGGGGACGAAAAGTTTTAAGTGGGGGAGATTGTAATAACCCGAAAATCTGAACTAATTTAAAAATTTTATTTTGGCAATTTTAATGAATTTTGAATATTTAAAATGAATTATTTTAAATAATAACGACGAGAAATTTATTTTGAATATAATTCGAACGTATATATTCATTTGAATCGATGATAGAATATAAATATTTATTTATATATATATAAAAGGAATTGAAAATTGCGCGGTAGTTCGATAATTCGATTCCAAACTTCAAACGAATGTACAGGATTCAAAATAAACCGGATTTTAGCGAAACCAAAAATATTAGAATCTATTTGTGAATATCTTTCCAACGAACCCGAAAATTTGAAATTTCATAGCGGGGATCAAAAGATATGTCCAATTGAAAATTCTGAATAGTCGCTATGGAATTCAGGCCCTTAAAAATAACCATTTTGCAAACGACCACGGATTTCGACGAAACCACTTTTGGTGGATCCACGATGTTAAATTATTGCTAGGTTTCAAATTTCATAATTTTTCGAATCAATATGTGAGCGTGGCAAAGGAAAACGCATTTGACCAGTTTTAGTTGATTTTAATCGACTGGAAAATGGCCATTTTTCAAACGGTCTTAGAATTTGACGAAATTAGTTTTGTTAGGACCGTATCATCAATACGAAGCTAGAAAATATTTTTCTGGAATTTTTCGATTCCATATGCGGCCTCGGTAATTTGAAATGTATGTTTATATCGTTATTTCCAATACGATATTTGTTGGTCGTAGAATTTGATATTGAATATAAGCCGATATATTTTCTATTCAGAGCCTTGTATTTAATATCAAATGTGATTTCGGTTTGTCGTGAATGGTGTCTTCATTAACACTGTTCTTAAGCCCAGTTGAGAAAAAGATTAAATCTTTTATTTAGATTTAATAAAGTGTACCAATTAAATAATATTTAATTGGAATTGAATTGGTATTGATTTTTGGGTTTATCGTGAATAGTGTTTTAAATAACACTTGTTCTTTAACCCGATAATTAATAGAATGTGATTTTGGGTTGTCGTGAATGGTATCTTCAATAATACTGTTCTTAGACCCAAAGGAGTTAAGAAAATTAGAAACTAACTGGAGATTAGTTAAGTTGAATGGTTTCTGGGGTATTGATCTGATGTTAGTTTCGGCCTTCGGGGTTAATACTTAGGGAATTGCTCACTTGCTAATTTATGGTTAGGGTCTGATTGACATGTAATGTGATTTTGGGTTTATAGTGAACCATGTTTTAAATGACACTGATTCTTTAACCCAGTTAAAGATTAAAACTAAGTGGAGTTTTAATGAATCTTTAATTAGATTGAAAAGATCGAGAATGGGGTATCAACAGTTTTGCTCCAGGCGATAGTTATATCTTTAATTAGATTCGAACGTGAAATGGTAATTGAATTTACCGATAACACCGTGGCGTTAGATATGAAGTATTACCAGTTTTGCTTCATGGGATGAATAGGTTGGGATTGGGAAATAAAATAAATAATTACTTCGATGTGGTTCGCTAATCCCGACTAGTTTAGAAAAACCATAATTTGGTTTGAAATGATATCCAAAGGAAGATTAAAGATAAATTTTAAAGAATTTATCTTTGATAAAATTAGTGGGAACCTTTCCCTAAGAACATGAAATTTAGAAACTAACTGTAGGTTAGCTAAGAAGAATGGTTTCCTGGGTATTGATTTGATGTTGGTTTCGGCCTTCGGGGTTAATATTTGGGGAATTGTTCCCTTGCTAATTTACGGTTAGTGACTGATGAATTGGAATGAGGCGTATGTTGTGATTGTGTAACATTTGTTTACTATATACGCGGGTTGTTCGGAAAGGCCGGGTTTATACCCATTCTGAATAACCGATTCGACGATAAGTCGAAGATGATGACGGTGGTCGAAGACCGAAAGTCTTCACATCGTTTGGGTGATTACTGATGATCTTGATTGGGCTGTACACCCAAGATGAGGGAATCAGTTGGTGGTCGTCCAGACGTACTTGGAGATCGACAGATATGCGAGGAAAGTGCCTCCGGTTTCGTTCAGACCTAGAACGGACTTGTAAATGGATGGTGTGTCTGACATTGTATTCCTTTATATTGTATTCGTTGATCTCTGCTAAATATATATCTGTTTGGCAGCGGAGAATTTATTCTCTTGCTTAACGCCCTTCTCAGAGACATACGAGCTCAGAGGTTATATATTGGCAGAAATCAGTGGTACGATATGGATTGATAGTGTGGCATGCTGAGATGCAGTGATCCAGACTTTTGTTGAAAAGCAAAGTTTAGTGGATGATGATCAAAGCGCAGCTTTAATATAGCATGGCTTTGTGTATAGCGTTGATTCGCAAGCCTCACACCTCGGTATGGTGGTAAACTGATGGTTTGATCAGTATGCTTTTTAGTGGATGGGCACCTTAGTGGTCTCGTGGATTCGGTCGACCGAGATGAGCTTAGTGCTCAGGGATAGAGTAAGCGGTGTTTTCTCTAGCTGGGACGTAAGCCGTGGTGATACTCTGGTCCCAAAAGTGTGGATGTGCAGACGGTGTTTTCTCTTGTTGGGACGTAAGCCATGGGGAATTGCATTACGCGATCGATCTTTCGAATCAGGAGCCACCATGACGGAAATCCAATTTCCAATACGCGATATTGCGGTTTTAATTGTAGAACTAGTATGGCGACTTGATATATGGTACCCATGCCGTCTATGATTCATACTTATGATTTGAAGTTATTTTACACGTTATGCACTTATAGTAGTATCAAATAATTTGTTTTAAACGTACTAAGCATGTTTGGATATTATAAGGGAAAACCCTATCCCCCGGCTTGCGTTGCATTGTGTGATAGGACCTGGGTCTTATAATAGCTTCATTTTTTCAAAAAGCATTGCGCTGTTTTGTTATATGCACTGGTATTCTTGGGAGGAAACCCGTTCCGTGTTATACGGCGTGGTCCCTTGATATATCTGATTTAAAGTAAAGTTTTAAATAACTGTTTTAGTTCTCACACCAGTCACATGACTGACCGGGAGTTTATTGTTTTAACCTCAACTCTGGGTGCCCCTATTTTCCACCCGGGGAGCTAGTAGTTTTGGTTTTGCAGATTTATATTCACAGGATCCTGATTTACAGCTGGAACGATGCTCGGAAAGCTCTGTATCTGTGTATTATTTTCAGTTGTGTTTTATATTGTTTTTCCGCTGCAATGTAATTTAAAATCTCTGATATTTGTTGAATGTAATTTATTCATTTATACTATGTATATTCTTGTACCTGATGGAATTGTTGTAATAACAATGAAATGTTCTTCCGTTTGTGTTCTGATTTGTCTTGTCCTCACAGTAATTCGTTCTTTCTCATCTCTTCGGAGACCGGGGAAGTTCGGGTCGCTTCATAGTATAACAGACTCCAATCTATCCCAAGCCAAAATAAATGGATTATTTCATATAAATAATATCATGAAGTTCAATAGTGTTTAGACTAAAATATAACCATCGCTTGAATAATATACCAATATATAGTAAAGAAAAATGGAAATCGCAACTCAAAAAAAAAACGATGTATAACCACCAACCTAATCATCAAGCCATTAACAAGAACAAGACTTTCACATGTTTATTAGGAAATATGGTGGTTTTCCCTTTAAATCAGGCCACAACAGTTGCGATATAGAAAAAAAAGTGCCATCATAAGAATGACATAAAAGCATGTCATCTTAATGATGACCCAAAGGCACGTTAGTTCAAAATGTGTTATATACTTTCAAATATTAATTAGTCAAGTAACATCCATGCATCATATACTACCTCGTGCTACTTGAATATTTACAACAAGGAAGTAGATCGCACTTACTGAAAATACAAAAAAAAAACAAATATTCCATATGATCAGTCAAGAGAGTAATCAAAAAAGTATTACAAAACATCCCATATCGTTTGGTATTACTAAACCATTTACTCAAAATCCTTATCATATAGAATTTCACATAAATCTCCATAGAAACTGCATTCTGTTCAGACTATATATATATATATATATATATATATATATATATATATATATATATATATATATATATATGGAAAGATATATCTTAAAATATTTATAAATTTAAGGAATCAAAAGAAAATGATTTAGTTTTTAAATGTCCTACTATCTATTCTATTTTTCAAATAGCTATAATAAAATTTAAGTATTATATAATGGAAACATTAATTATATAAGATTTTAAAATATCTTAAAAGCTTTTAGCAAACCTTCCAAAGTCCATGACTTAGTTTCAGATGTTTAATTTGTTTTCAAAACAATATTTAAATAGAAAATTATATCTATTTCATAAATAACTTTACAAAATAGTTTATACACATAATACTTACTTCGAATACTAAAAAATCATAACTTGTTTATTTTCAATTATATGCATTTATAGTTCCAATTTCTATGCTTATACCTATAATTGTTCTAAATTCATTTAATAGATTTATCCAAATATGAGTTAAAACTTTTATTAATTTCAATAATAATAAGGTTATTATTTATTTATTTTGAATAAACTCAAAGCACTCTTTCTCCAAAAATCTCAAAGTAAAGCATCTTAAAAGTGATCAAGATTCACACCAAAAAACATACAATTCCAAAATTGTAAACCCATTTAGAAAATCATATAAATTCGAAATTAAATATTTTCACTCAAAATTTTTACAGTATCTTTACTTACCTGTTTATATTCTTTGTGCAAAATTTCATAGCCAAATTCCTTACCATTTGTTATAGATACATTATTCTTTATTAACCACTTTTTGCTTAGGTTTATAAATCTCAGTTTGCATATGCTCTATTTGAAAAATCATATAAATTCTAAATTTTAACATTTTCATTCAAAATTTCTTCAGTAGCTTAACACATTGGTATAGATTCTTCAACCAAAATTTCATAGCCAATTTCATAACTAGTTGGTACAGATTTATTATTCTTCATCAACAACATTCAGCTCAGATTTATAAATCCCAATTGCATATGCCCAACTTGTTAAAATCATAAAAATTTGAAAACTAAACATTATGTCTCAAAATTTTCACAACAGCTTCGATTATTAATCCAAATTTGTGTAGCCAAAATCTTTACCATTAGGTATAGATTTCATATTCTTTAGCTAATGCTTTCAGCTCAGATTTATAAATCTCAGCTGCGTATACCAAGTTTGTAAAATTCATGAAAATTCGAAAGTTAATCATTTACATTCAAACTTTTTACAGTAGTTCCATCTACTAGTCTATTTTCTAAGTTTAAAATTTCAAAATCAAATTCTGTAACAGCCCGCAAATCCATGCTATCTGAGTTGACTAATAACACCACACGTCCAACCCAAATTGCACAGAAATACGAATCATTATTAGAAAGAAGTTAGAGGATGAGAAATAGAAAGAAAGAAATGTTAGAATAGAAGAGAGCAAAGAAGAAAAATCTCACAGCGGAACGAATAAAATATATTATATAACATAACTTTTGAAATACAAATCAGTAACTTTATATACATACCATCATCAGTGTAATAACCCGGAAATCCGAGCCAGTTTAAAATTTTTATTTTGGCAATTTTAGCGAATTTTGAACATTTAAAATGAATTATTTTAAATAATATCGACGAGAAATTTATTTTGAATATAGAATCGACGTATATATTATATACGTCGTCGTTAGAATATAAATATTTATATATAATTATAAATAGAATTGAAAATGGCGCGGTAGTTCGATAATTCGATTTCAAACTTCAATTGAATGTACCGGGTGCAAAATAATCCGAATTTTAGTGAAACCAAAAACATTAGGATCTATTTGATAATATCTTTCCAACGAATCCGAAAAATCGAGATTTCATAGCGGGAATCAAAAGATATGTCCAGTTGAAAATTCTGAATAGTCGCTATGGAATTCAGGCCCTTAAAAATGGACATTTTGCAAATGACCTCGGATTTCGACGAAACCACTTTCGTTGGGTCTGTGATGTTAAATTATTGCTAGGTTTCAAATTTCATAATTTTTCGATTTAATATGTGAGCGTGGCAAAGGAAAACGCGTTTGACCGGTTTCACTTGATTTTAATCGACTGGAAAATGACCATTTTTCCAACGGTCTTAGAATTCGACGAAACTAGTTTTGTTACGACCGTATCGTCAATACGAAGCTAGAAAATATTTTTCTGTAAATTTTCAAGTTAGTATGTGCCCCCGGTAATTTGAAATGTACGTTTAAAATTCAATATAGTGATTTAAATGTAAATTCAACGGAAACTGATTGTAACAGCCGAATCAACCTACGATACATATCCCATTGTGTTCGAAATGGGGGTAAAACGCTATGGACGACAGGCGGTGGGCCTCGTTTCGAGGTCGAATAAAAAGTCAACTTTTTGAATTTTAAAATAAAATAAAATAAATAAATAAAACCTCTCTCCTGCCCCCTTATCTTCATTCTGCCCCCCCCCCCCTGATTCATTTCTGAACGAAAGAAAAAGAAAAAAATCAAATCAAATCGCGTCGCCCCCTCCCCCCCCCCCCCCGATCAACGCGCCGCCACCAGCGATGGCGTGGGCCACCGCCGCTCCTCCCGCTTCGCCTTCCTCCTCCCTTGCCTCGCGACAGCCCCTGGCCCACATCGAACGCCACCCGCTCCACCTAGCCCTCCCCCTCCTGCCGACGCTCCAACACCTCCACCGCAGCCTCGTCGAGCTGCGCCACCGTCCAGGCGCGCCGCCGCCGTCCTCCAGGCGGAGCCCCACTCCGACTGCACCTCCCCCCTCGCGCGATTCTCTCCTCCTCCCTCTTCAACAGTAAAGTAAGTTTTTAATTAATTATTTTAAGTTATTTTAAATACTCAGTTTTATTGTGAATGAATTTTCAGTGATTTTTATATGCTAGAGGAAAAAAATATGATTTTTATCATATGTGAAATATAAAAATATAATCTTTTATATTGTAGGAGGGTAAAAACATAATCTTTCATATAGTAGAAGGGTAAAAATATGATTTTTGTTTATGTAGAGAAGTAAAAATATAATTTTTACATGATAGGAATATTAAAAATAGCATCTTTATATGTGTAGCAAAATAAAGATTGATTTATGAAAAGACGATATTTTTAAATATGAAAAGACGATATTTTTAAATATGAAAAGACGATATTTTTAAATATGAAAAGACGATATTTTAAGATGAGTAGTGAAGTAAAAATATGATTTTTACTTCGAGAAAAATATAATTTTTATATTATAGAAAGGCAAACCTTTATTTGAAAAGATGAGATTTTTATAAATGAAAAGATTAGATTTTTAAATTAGAAAAGGCAAAATCTTTATATAGAGAATAGCATTGTAAAAATGGAATTTTTATCTATATAACATCGTTGTAAAAATGGAAATTTTATCCATATAGCGTGATTATAAAAATTCGGTTTTTATATATTGAATAGCATAGAAAAAAATTCGATTTTTAAATATATGAAGTGATTATAAAAATATGATTTTTTTAAAATTGGAAGTGAACAAATAAAAATGTGATTTTTACATATGTAGTGGCTACGGGCAACGAAGCTGACAAAGGCGAGGACAACAAAGATTCCTATAAAAGAAGTGTCGTGAAGTTGGATAGCTATCGGTGAGAACTTCTCACTCTAAATTTCTTTTTCTAGTTATATATATATATATACTAGGATGCAGACGGTGCTTAGTAGCACCCGACACAATCGTCCACAAACCATGGACTTGTTTGTTTGGTTGCATAGATTAGTTAGATGATTTGATTTGAAATTGAATTGTTTGGTGAAATGAATGGATTTGATTGATTTGTGAATGGCGTGGGCCTTCACTAGACCGGGGATAAGGCTAGGTGTAACACCCCACCTCCGCTAGGGTCACTCTTTCGGGGGCACTAGCTTCTGGGGGGCGTTAGAACTGGGTAAGCATGCATAATGATATATCAAGGCAGAACAAGAACATAAATATATATGTAAAACAGAGTAAGTGAGAATAAAACAGCGGAATATCTCAAACCATCTCAAAACAAGTCTAGTACATCATAAAGTCAACTGCCAAAATAAACATGTCTAGTACATCATAAACAGAAATACTGAAAATACATAGTGCTATCCCCAAAATAAAGATGATAAACCATAGCGAGCTCAATGTCCAGACATACATGAGCTATCCAGCAAACAAGCAAGCGATCCAAGCTAAGCACCACTATTCCCTCCCTGAGAACCTGGGGGGGGGAACGGAAGAAAAGAAGCGAAAGAAAAAAGGTCAGTCAAAAAGACTGGTAAGCCCTACTACGATCAGTCTATAAACTAATAAAGTTAGCATCATGATGGAAACTGAGATGAACATACTGGCGATAGATAAAGGTGTCATCACATAAAGAAGGTTAAGCTTTGCACCACAGTGTACTAGCAAACTAACATAACAGGTATTGATCCCTCAGCCCAAACTTTGGCCCAATAACATGAGGTGACCTTAATACAAGGTCCAACCCAACGGTCTAGTCGATCGGCTCCCTATAAACCTAACACGTCAAGTGTTGGTGTCCATACGGCCCACATATGGTTGTAGTCAGACTGTGCTGGGTCCACCTTCGGGTGTATCAAGCCCTCGGGTGTCAACCCCAGACACCTAAGCAATAATGCACAGTCTAAACCTACTGGTACCCGTGCCTCGAGTTTGTCCAACACCGGACTACGTGCACGTCCGTAGCCCGCCTGGACCCGCACCGCTGTACCACTCAGCCGTCGCTTTGGTCGCTTACATCAGTCCAGTAATCGTGCCCCGCCCTAGCCTAGCCTCTAGGGTTGTGAATGATACCAAACTGGGATTACTGCTGGAACAGACCACGTTGCTAGGGTTTTCTAAGAGGGTTAAGTGTGGTTTAACCCCTCACTAATCATGGATTAAATTAGTTAAGTGTAACCAACAGTTCACCACTTAACCCCATTTAATCCCTCGTATCCCCAAAATTGGTTAAGTATTAGTGGGCCATGACTTAACCCTAATCATGAGGCATTAATTAATTTAATTGTGCCTTAACCTCTCACATTAGACTTTGTTGCGGTTACCTAGTTAAGCCGGTGGGTTCCGGGTAGATTTACACCACAACTTGGTCTAACCTCGGGTCTTGGCACCACATGACCAACTTCTCACATTGGATCCTATTGTTTGTAGCCACTAGTTAAGCCGGTAGGTTCCGGGTAGAATTACGCTACAAACTCAACCCAACCTCGAGTTGGCCACACTTATGTTTTCTAAGTGTCATGTCCACTTTATTTTCAAAACATAATTTCAAGTTTAACAAATACTTGGGTAGACCTAACTTAATAGGTAAATTCCCAAGGGGTAGACCTAACTTAATAGGTAAATTCCCAATCTTATATTTTCATGTATTTTAAGTTTTACCCAAACCCCCCAACGTCATTCTATCGCTTACATATTCGTCATAACGCATAAAGGATAGAAAGAGGGAACTTGGCACAACATACATGATGAATCTTACATATCATAATAAACATGCATAACATGTTGGACTTGCATAACTTAGCATAGTGAACTTGCATAAACATGCATAACTTGTTAAACTTGCAAATCATGGCATAGTGAACTTGCATAAACATGCATAACTTGTTAAACTTGCAAATCATGGCATAGTGAACTTGCATAAACATGCATAACTTATCAAACATGTGTAACATGGCATAGTGAACTCGCATAAGCATGCATAACTTATTAAACATGTGTAACATGGCATAGTGAACTCGCATAAGCATGCATAACTTATTAAACATGCATAAATCCCAACTTTCATCACATATTAACTTTAGAGTTTCTAAAATGAAGGTAAGAGGGCTTACAAATATTATGAAGACACAAATCTACAAGTAAAGATTGAGAAGCCCTTTATGCAAGCATAAAAACCCAAAACAAAGCTCCAATAAGAAACACCCTTAACAAAAATCCCAAAAACTCTAGCTTAGCAAATAAAACTTGCAACTTGATGGTGTATGCAAGCTAATGATCATTCATACAACTTAGAAATGCTTGTATGAACATCATAATCTTCATAGGAATGATTTATGAAGAGGGTGGAGGCTAGGGTTTTTAAGTGGAGGCCATTTGAGAAATCAATTTGACATAATTTGGTTGCTAGAATGAATAATGGGGTTTTAGGGTAGGATTAGGGTCATATTTATAGAAGATTAGAGTGATATTAGCCTTAGGATTAACCCTTAGTTGAATTAGGTCCATCAGATTTCGGAATTCTCCAGAACCAAGCCACACAACCAAGCCCAGATCAGAAATGGTGCGCCAGGCAAAACTGCCCGGCCACCCCGTGTCGACAGGGATGTCGACAGGGCAGTCGACACCCTTAGACCCCTGTCGACATGCCTGTCGACTTGGGGGTCTCGGCGGGAGTTTTCCCGCTAACGCCAGTTGTGCCCTAACCCTTGTTTTTAACTTAAAATTTAAATCTGTTTTTAATATGGAAATTTCTGAAAACTTCAATGGGCCTTAACTGGGTCATACGGACTCCGATTTTCGAAACCTCGGACTCTATTTCGCGTATTTTTCCGAGACGAACGCAATGGCACAGCCCGTTTCCCCTTGATTCAGATTTTTAAATTAAATTCTGCCTCAATTTATATCTTAACAGGTTATTAAAAATACAGGTTGTTACATTCTCCCCTCCTTAAAGGATTTCGTCCCCGAAATCTTCAAGTTAGGAAGAACATATCCTACCATCCAACATCCATCTACTCAAAACATCATCCACGAGCAACCATTGTCCTTAAAAGATTCTAAATGTTGTATGAACATATGCAAAAGTGTGTGTATATGTACTTATCTAATGCAAAGATCAATGCAAAATATGTTAGTGAAATGTATCCATATGTATGCAAATCCCTAACATAATGTATAATATCTACATGCGTGCTCAATCATACATCCATATGCAACATCCATGTGATAGCATACAAATTTCATCCAAGAATAAGCATAAACACTCATGCACATGCAATATGAGGAGTGTGTGAGCCGATCTAGTGCCTAATGTGTATCATGCATCCACGAGTAACCACTTGCAAACACTTGCAACCACTTGCAACCATCAAACATAACATGTCTCAAACACATGTTTCATCCAAAGCATTCTACCTAAGGTTCTCATGATAAGATAGACACGATGAACTAGATAAACTAGATAGACATGGAAAGATAAAGGGATTGAGAGTGTACCCTCAAAAAGGGATGGATAAAGCCTACGCATCTTCTCTTCAGTTTCCCAAGTTGCGTCTTCCTCGGCTTCACCCCATTGAACCTTCACCAACTTGACCTCACGATTCCTTAGCTTCTTGATCTCTGTCCCCAAGATACGAATCGGAGCTCTCCTCAAGGTAGCTTCTTTCTCTACTTCCACATCTTCTAGAATACTTGGCTCAACCACCTCTGCTGACTTATGCAAACACTTCCGGAGATGCGAAACATGAAAAACATTATGCACTCCAGCTAGCTTCTCGGGCAATTCCACTCTATAGGCCATCTGCCCGATCCTCTCTACAACTGGAAACGGTCCAACAAACCTTGGTGCTAACTTTCCTACTGCTCCAAACCGAACCACATTCCACAAAGGAGAAACCTTCACGAAAACCATATCCCCAACATCAAACTCCAAATCAGTCCTTCGCCTATCAGCATAAGATTTCTGTCTGTCTTGGGCCGCCTTCATCCGTTTTCTAATCAACTCGACCTTCTCGGATGTATCTCTAATCATGTCAGGTCCAAGTATAAGCTTATCTGTAGTCTCCCACCAACATGTAGGTGACTTGCACGGTCTCCCATATAAAGCCTCAAATGGTGCCATCCCAATGCTCGCCTGATAACTGTTATTATAAGCAAATTCCACAAGAGGAAGATGGTCTTCCCAAGTACCACCAAAATCCAGAATGCAAAGCCTCAACAAGTCCTCAAGTACCCTATTCACCCTTTCTGTCTGACCGTCCATTTGTGGGTGATAAGCCGTACTCAGGTTCAACCTCGTGCCCATAGCTTCCTGCAAACTGTTCCAGAACTGACTAGTAAAGATGGGGTCTCAGTCACTGACTATGCTAGAAGGGACTCCATGTAGTCGTACTATCTCACGAAGGTATACTGATGCTAGTCCAGATGCGGTCCTTTTGCTCTTCACCGGAATGAAATGAGCACTCTTCGTAAGCCTATCCACAATGACCCATATGCTTGTATTCCCTTTTCTTGACCTTGGCAATCCGTCAACAAAGTCCATAGAAATACTCTCCCACTTCCATAGCGGGACCTCTAGAGGATGCAATAGCCCACCGGGCTTCTTCGACTCGGCTTTTACTCTCTGACAAACAACACATCTAGAGACAAACTCTGCCACATCCTTCTTCATTCCAGGCCATAAGAAAATGCGCTTCATATCCTTATACATCTTATCTCCACCCGGATGTATAGTCAACTTGGAGCGATGTGCTTCCTCAAGAACTTTCCTCACCAAGTCTTCCACCATCGGAACACAAAGCCTTCCGTCTCTCCTCAGCCAACCCTTATCATCTATAGAATATCGAGCAAGGTGACTAGATGTCTCCCCTCGAATCAGCTTATCCATAATCTCAATTATCTGAGGGTCTTCCTTCTGCGAAGCCCCAACTTGATCCAGAAGGGTAGGCCTGAGCTCAAGAGATGCTAAAGAACCGGTCATCGACTCAACTGCCAAAGAGAAATCAAAGGTTGCCAAGAACTCTAAATTCTTCATCTCAACAAATAGAGGACTTAGTGTCAACCTTTTTCTACTCAACGCATCCGCTACAACATTCCCCTTGCCAGGGGTATAGGCTATATCAAAATCGTAGGACGCCAAGAATTCCATCCACCTTTGCTGCCTCAAGTTCAGATCCTTCCGCGAAAAGAGATACTTCAAAGACTTATGATCAGTATACAGCTCAAATCTCTCTCCCAGAAGATAATGACGCCAAGCCTTGAGTGCATATACTATCGCTGCCAGCTCTAGATCATGAGTGGGATAATTCTTCTCATGCACCTTAAGTTGCCTACCACCAAAACATATAACTCTGCCTTCTTGCATCAGAACGGCGCCCAATCCCATGCCACAAGCATCAGTGTACACGGTAAACATCTTACCACCATCGGGTAAAGCTAGAACTGGTGCTGAGGTAAGGGCTCTCTTGAGTCTCTGAAAAGCAAGCTCACAGTCCATATCCCAAGCAAAAACTAAGTTCTTCTTCGTCAACTTAGTAAGAGGAGCGGATATCTTTGCGAAGTCCTTGATGAACTTCCGGTAAAAACCTGCAAGACCTAGAAAACTTCTCACTTCGGTTGCATTCCTTGGAGTCTTCCAATCCTGCACAGCAACTACTTTAGCGGGATCCACCGCCAAGCCTTGCTTAGATACTATATGCCAAAGGAACCGAACTTCCCTTCTCCAAAAGTGACACTTGGAGAACTTGGCCTTTAACTGATGCGCTCTAAGCATATCCATCACCTCTACAAGATGCCTCGCGTGCTCTTCTTCATCCTTAGAGAAGATCAGAATATCATCCACAAAGACCACGACAAACTTGTTCAAGAACTCTCGAAACACCCTACTCATCAAGTCCACGAAATACGCGGGTGCATTCGTCAAACCGAACGGCATAACAAGCCATTCAAAGAATCCATCTGGAGTTCTGAATGCAGTCTTGTCTATACTATCTTCAGCCACTCTGAGCTGATGAAATCCAGTAGCAAGATCAAGCTGAGAGAAAACAGAAGCACCAACAAGCTGGTCAAAAAGATCATCAATCCTCGGTAATGGGTGTCTGTTCTTCTTAGTCAGCTTATTCAACTCTCTATAGTCCACACAAAGTCGAAGAGAACCATCTGCCTTAGTAGCAAACACCACAGGTGCTCCCCATTCGGATATACTTCGTCTGATGAAGTTCTTCTCAAGCAACTCCTTTACTTGCTTGCTGAGCTCCCGTCTCTCACGCGGAGCCATGTGCCGAACGGGCAAAGAAACAGGCTTAGCATTATCCACCAGATAAATGCGAAAATCAATCTCTCGTTTAGGGAGCAACCCCTTAACTTCTTCAAAAACATCTGGATAATCTCGGACCACCCTTACAGACTGAAGGGTTTCCTCTGACGAGTCGAGAGATTCAAGATAGCACAACATGACGGGATCCTTCGGATTGCATGAAATCTCTAAGGTGTTGCCAAGGCGAGTCACAAGCCTCACAACCCTATGCTCACAATCAAGAATGGCTCCATGACTAGACAGCCAATCCATGCCCAAAATCAATCTGTATCCCCTGAAACCAAGAACATACGCACTACACAAGAACTCTACACTGAGTATAGAGATAATCAGATCCTCACATATCATAGATAGATGAGCGGAACCCCCAATGGGATTCGAAACACAAACGGGATCATCCACTAAGCTAGTACTAAGGTGCAAACTATCAACAAGATCAGATGAAATAAAGCTATGTGATGCACCAGAATCATACAAGGTACGAACTGGAAGATCGGAAACATAAACAAGGTTCTCAACAGAAACACTACCTCGATCGAGAACTGGAGCGGTATTGAGAGCATGAACTTGCCCTCCTAAAGGTCCAGCATGCTGAGTCTGACCCTGCCCTTTCTTCTTCGGGCATTCCTTGCTGAAGTGTCCAGTCTCACCACAGGAAAAACATCCACCACTAAGCTTCCTTTTCTTCTTCCTACAATCCTTAGCAATGTGTCCAGGCACACCACAGTAATTGCACTTTCCCTTGCCTTTGTTGTTGTTCCCCTTCTTGTTCTTGCTCTGATTCCCCTGACTGCTTTGACCACCTTGATTGCCTTTACCCTGAGAATCAGTCTTCTTTGCTTGAGTATCACTCGACTTGACCTCTTTCTTTCCATCTCCCTGAAGTAGAGCCATATCGACCAAACTCTCAAAAGTAGCCCCATGCGGAATATGTGATATCGCCAAACCCTGCAGCGGCTCATTCAACCCTCTAGCAAATCGAAGAGCCTTCTTCTCAGGAGTGTTCACCATATCCAAACCAAAACGGGCCAGCTGATTAAACTTGTTCACATACTCCTTGATAGACATATCACCTTGCTTTAATGCAATGAACTTCTCCATCTGTAAATTCGCCTCAGCAGAAGATAGAAACTTGGCCACAAATCTAGCCCTCAAATCGGCCCAAGTCTCGACGGGCCTCGTCCCATTGGTGACCTCCCACCAATAGGCTGCTTCGTCCTTCAAAAGCCACACTGTCAATAAGATCTTCCTCTCGTCATCAATCCTAAAGATAGCAAACAAGTCCTCAGTGTCTTTCAGCCAATTCCTAGCTTCAACAAAAGATTCCGTGCCTAGGAAATTCTTGCCTCCCATCGCCTTGAAGTCTTTACAAACCTTCGTGAACTCAACCTGAGGATGCTGAGGGGGAGGAGGAGGAAGAGGATCCTCAGCAACTGGAGGAGGAGGAACAGGAACCACCGGAGGAGGGACATTAGGGGGAGGATTCTCAACTACAGGAGGAGGAGTGGGAGTAGGGTTTACGGGGCCAGCTGCCGCCCTAGCTTCTAGAAGTCTCCTATACCAGAGTGGTGCGTTTACTCCATCCGAGATGGCAAGATTCTCGGCCATACTGAAACGAAAGATAAGATAAGATTAGGTCAAGGGAACGAAGGATAACGCTAATGGCTTTTTGGGGAATAGCCTTTTAAAATACTAGACTTGGAAAATACTTTATACTTGTTTTGAAAATAGTTTTTCAAAAGTCTTTTTAAAAAAAACTTTTTGTTCTTTCTTGTAAACCATATGCTCTGATACCAAATTTGTAACACCCCACCTCCGCTAGGGTCACTCTTTCGGGGGCACTAGCTTCTGGGGGGCGTTAGAACTGGGTAAGCATGCATAATGATATATCAAGGCAGAACAAGAACATAAATATATATGTAAAACAGAGTAAGTGAGAATAAAACAGCGGAATATCTCAAACCATCTCAAAACAAGTCTAGTACATCATAAAGTCAACTGCCAAAATAAACATGTCTAGTACATCATAAACAGAAATACTGAAAATACATAGTGCTATCCCCAAAATAAAGATGATAAACCATAGCGAGCTTAATGTCCAGACATACATGAGCTATTCAGCAAACAAGCAAGCGATCCAAGCTAAGCACCACTATTCCCTCCTTGAGAACCTGGGGGGGGGGGAACGGAAGAAAAGAAGCGAAAGAAAACAGGTCAGTCAAAAAGACTGGTAAGCCCTACTACGATCAATCTATAAACTAATAAAGTTAGCATCATGATGGAAACTGAGATGAACATACTGGCAATAGATAAAGGTGTCATCACATAAAGAAGGTTAAGCTTTGCACCACAGTGTACTAGCAAACTAACATAACAGGTATTGATCCCTCAGCCCAAACTTTGGCCCAATAACATGAGGTGACCTTAATACAAGGTCCAGCCCAACGGTCTAGTCGATCGGCTCCCTATAAACCTAACACGTCAAGTGTTGGTGTCCATACGGCCCACATATGGTTGTAGTCAGACTGTGCTGGGTCCACCTTCGGGTGTATCAAGCCCTCGGGTGTCAACCCCAGACACCTAAGCAATAATGCACAGTCTAAACCTACTGGTACCCGTGCCTCGAGTTTGTCCAACACCGGACTACGTGCACGTCCGTAGCCCGCCTGGACCCGCACCGCTGTACCACTCAGCCGTCGCTTTGGTCGCTTACATCAGTCCAATAATCGTGCCCCGCCCTAGCCTAGCCTCTAGGGTTGTAAATGATACCAAACTGGGATTACTGCTGGAACAGACCACGTTGCTAGGGTTTTCTAAGAGGGTTAAGTGTGGTTTAACCCCTCACTAATCATGGATTAAATTAGTTAAGTGTAACCAACAGTTCACCACTTAACCCCATTTAATCCCTCGTATCCCCAAAATTGGTTAAGTATTAGTGGGCCATGACTTAACCCTAATCATGAGGCATTAATTAATTTAATTGTGCCTTAACCTCTCACATTAGACTTTGTTGCGGTTACCTAGTTAAGCCGGTGGGTTCCGGGTAGATTTACACCACAACTTGGTCTAACCTCGGGTCTTGGCACCACATGACCAACTTCTCACATTGGATCCTATTGTTTGTAGCCACTAGTTAAGCCGGTAGGTTCCGGGTAGAATTACGCTACAAACTCAACCCAACCTCGAGTTGGCCACACTTATGATTTCTAAGTGTCATGTCCACTTTATTTTCAAAACATAATTTCAAGTTTAGCAAATACTTGGGTAGACCTAACTTAATAGGTAAATTCCCAAGGGGTAGACCTAACTTAATAGGTAAATTCCCAATCTTATATTTTCATGTATTTTAAGTTTTACCCAAACCCCCCAACGTCATTCTATCGCTTACATATTCGTCATAACGCATAAAGGATAGAAAGAGGGAACTTGGCACAACATACATGATGAATCTTACATATCATAATAAACATGCATAACATGTTGGACTTGCATAACTTAGCATAGTGAACTTGCATAAACATGCATAACTTGTTAAACTTGCAAATCATGGCATAGTGAACTTGCATAAACATGCATAACTTGTTAAACTTGCAAATCATGGCATAGTGAACTTGCATAAACATGCATAACTTATCAAACATGTGTAACATGGCATAGTGAACTCGCATAAGCATGCATAACTTATTAAACATGTGTAACATGGCATAGTGAACTCGCATAAGCATGCATAACTTATTAAACATGCATAAATCCCAACTTTCATCACATATTAACTTTAGAGTTTCTAAAATGAAGGTAAGAGGGCTTACAAATATTATGAAGACACAAATCTACAAGTAAAGATTGAGAAGCCCTTTATGCAAGCATAAAAACCCAAAACAAAGCTCCAATAAGAAACACCCTTAACAAAAATCCCAAAAACTCCAGCTTAGCAAATAAAACTTGCAACTTGATGGTGTATGCAAGCTAATGATCATTCATACAACTTAGAAATGCTTGTATGAACATCATAATCTTCATAGGAATGATTTATGAAGAGGGTGGAGGCTAGGGTTTTTAAGTGGAGGCCATTTGAGAAATCAATTTGACATAGTTTGGTTGCTAGAATGAATAATGGGGTTTTAGGGTAGGATTAGGGTCATATTTATAGAAGATTAGAGTGATATTAGCCTTAGGATTAACCCTTAGTTGAATTAGGTCCATCAGATTTCGGAATTCTCCAGAACCAAGCCACACAACCAAGCCCAGATCAGAAATGGTGCGCCAGGCAAAACTGCCCGGCCACCCCGTGTCGACAGGGCTGTCGACAGGGCAGTCGACACCCTTAGACCCCTGTCGACATGCCTGTCGACTTGGGGGTCTCGGCGGGAGTTTTCCCGCTGACGCCAGTTGTGCCCTAACCCTTGTTTTTAACTTAAAATTTAAATCTGTTTTTAATATGGAAATTTCTGAAAACTTCAATGGGCCTTAACTAGGTCATACAGACTCCGATTTTCGAAAACTCGGACTCTATTTCGCGTATTTTTCCGAGGCGAACGCAATGGCACAGCCCGTTTCCCCTTGATTCAGATTTTTAAATTAAATTCTGCCTCAATTTATATCTTAACAGGTTATTAAAAATACAGGTTGTTACACTAGGCCTCGTCCCGTTTCTAGTATCGTGCCGTTATGCCGCCGAAATTTTCTAAAATAAATTAGAAAAATAAAAATATCATTTTATTTGATAAATGAAATGAATAGAAATTCATGTGTTAAAATAAATTAGATTATCGTTAAAAATATAATTTTTAACGTGAAAGTGAATAAATAAATATTTATAAACAAATCGGCCGATTTGTTTATATACACTGATTTGACTGACATTGATTGGGATGATAAATTTTACACATCGCCCAGCTGCACAAATAAAAAAAAACTATGTTTGTTGATTTGAAACCCCACACGGGTGTTGGGATGAAATTTGAAGTTCACTCATCCTGATTGATTAAATATGTCGATCGATTGATTGACAGGCTGTTATAAGCGTTAGATATCTATATTTGATGCTTATACAGTGTAGTGCACTTTGGTTGGTGGTTGATTATTTTTCAATGCTATTATATACATGTGTTGTATGGAATCCATATAATTAACATTATATGGTGATTGATTGGGCCTCATTCCAATCGGGAAAATAATGAATGTTATAAAAGAAAATTCATGTGTTGAATATAAAAATAGTCATGTGTTGACGATGTTCATGTGTTGAAAATATTCGTGTGTTGAGTAAAATATTTTAAATAATAAAATTACATCTTTATCATATTTAAAATTAGAACTACTTCACAGTGGAGTCTAATTAAAAATCAAACGATAGATACCATAATTTTATAAAATATTTTACATAACAAAAATAGTGATGTGTTGACAGTACTCATGTGTGGAGAATAGTCGTGTGTTGAAAGAAATATAGATTCATGTGTTAAATGGAATAAATATTCATTTGTTGAATAAAATAAAGAAGTTTTTGAAATATATAAAGCCGTGTTGATTAGAGATGCGCTATTTTGACGTGAACGATATCTATATCGATTTTATTCGTTTTATAATGAATATTGAAAAGTGATTTCAAAATCTAATATTTTGAAATGAAATTCAAATTGAATTAGATAAAAATTGAAATAGAAATTTTATTGAATCAATTTGAAATGAATTCGAATTGAAGTAAATAGAAGGTAAATTCAAAGTGAATTGAATTGAAATGAATTTGAATTCAAATAGAATAGAAAGTGAAATTGAATTCTAATTGAATTGAAATCAAATAGATTTGAAATTGAAGATGAAGTTGAAATTGTTTTTGAAACGAATTTAAAACGATTTATAAAATACGTTTTAAAAAAAAAGGAAATCGACGAAATATATATAATATATATATATATTATATATATAATGGCCTGAATAGAACGTGCCGCGCCGCGGCAGTTCGTGAATTTCGACCATTTATTTCAAACGGACATTACGGGAGATCCGACCGTCGGATTCTCCTAAAACCAGAACCGTTGGGTTCGTATCGAAAAGAGGTTTCCAATGAATATTAGAAATTTGAAATCTAACGGTTGGATTTGGGGATTATGTCCAAATCAAATTTGGAAAAGGTCGTTGTAAGTGCAGTTCGGTGGCCATTGTGGGAAATCGACTGTACGAGCCTTGATAAATTTATTAAAAATATAAATAATTTGTGTAAAATCATAATATGTGAATTGGAAAGAATTAGGCTGGAAAATTCCATATTTGAAAAGATAGAAATAGATTTTTATCGAAACGAACTAGTTTTGAACTAGAATTAAAATCAATTTATTTTTGAAGTAAATAAATTGAATTTGAATGTGATTTTAAAAATAATCAATATTTCCAATACGTGAATTGGAATAGATTTGAATCGAAATTGTCTTCGGAATAATTCGATATTGGATTTTGTGATTATACAGATATGGTTGTGAAAATTTGAAAGATATATTCATATCGTTATTTCCAATACAATATTTGTTGGTTTCAGAATTTGATATTGAATATAAGCCGGTATATTTTCTATTCAGAGCCTTGTATTTAATATCAAATGTGATTTGGGTTTGTCGTGAATCGTGTTTTAGAAGACATTGGTTCTTTAACCCAGTTTAAGACATAATATTGATTTTTGAGAAGATTAAAACTAACTGGAGTTTTAATGAATCTTTAATTAGATTAAAATATGAATTGATAATTTAAATTATCAAATCTGAAAAGGGATCGAGAGTGGAGTATCACCAGTTTTTCTCCCAAGCGATAGTTAAATCTTTAATTAGATTTGAACGTGAAATGGTAATTAATTTTACCGATAACACCGTGGTGTTAGGAATGGAGTATTACCAGTTTTTCTCTATGGGATATATAGGTTGGGATTGGGAAATAAAATAAATAATTACTTCGGTGTGGTTCGTTAATCCCGACTAGTTTGAAATGATATCCAAAGGCAGATTAAAGAATAAATTTAGAAGAATTTATCTTGGATAAAATTAATGGGAACCTTTCCCTAAGAATGTGATTTTGTGAATAAAAGAATATTCTGAATTGGAATGAGGCGTTTGTTGTGTTTGTGTAACATTCATTTATTATATACGTGGGTTATTCAGAAAGGCCGGGTTTATACCCATTCTGAATAACCGATTCGACGAGATGTCGAAGATGAAGACGGTGGTAGAAGACCGAAAGTCTTCACATCGTTTGGGTGATTACTGATGATCTTGATTGGGCTGTACACCTAGGATGAGGGAATCAGTTGGTGATCGTCTAGACGTACTTGGAGATGGATGGATATGCAAGGAAAGTGCCTCCGGTTTCGTTCAGACCCAGAACGAACTTGTAAATGGATTGTGTGTCTGACATTGGATTTTATTCTGTGTTGATTGATCTTTATTAAATATACATCTGTTTGGCGGCGGAGAATTTATTCTCTTGCTTAACGCCCTTTTCTGAGACGTACGAGCTCAGAGGTTGTATATCGATGGACATCAGTCGCATGGAGTGAATTGCCAATGTGGCACGCGTAAGTGGCAATTGATCAAGGCTTCTGTTGAAAAGCAAAGTCTTGTGGTTGATGATCAAAGCACGGCCTGTGTGGCGTAGCTTTGTGTATAACGTGAATTCGCGAGCCTCTCACCTCGGTATGAGTCAAAAACGGGATAGTGACTGCAGGGAGAGCACGACGTTTCTTTCTAGCTAGGGTGGTGTCAGTGACCTACCAGCCCTGACATTTATATACTTTTCACCGGTGTGGTTGTTGGAATGCGAGGCGCCTCGGATATAGGTCTGTAAGGACCGGGAAACGTGTGTTCAGGAATTGCCAATCCTCAAAAGTAAGAGAGGACCGGCCCTGAAGATCCAAGGATCATAGTGGGGTCCTGGGACATTTGCTAGAGTGTCTCGAATCGGAGAGGAGCTTGCCCCTTGCCTCGACTCATGATGGAATCCAATTTCCAATACGTGTATTTCGGTTTTATTTGTAGAGCCTAGTATGGCGACATAGTAGATGGTAGCTATGCCACCTATGATTGATACTTATGATTGAAATTGTTTTGACACTATACACTTATAATAGTATCAAATAGTGTGTTTTTAACGTATCAAGCATGCTTTGGCTGTTATAAGGTAAAAACCCTATCCTCCGGCTTGCGTTGCATTGTGTGATGGGACCTGGGTCTTATAACAGCTTCACTTTTCTTTATTTAGCATTGCGCTGTTTGTTTTATGCACTGGTATTCTTGGGAGGAAACCCGTTCCGTGGTCCCGTGATTTATCGAACTTTAAAATAAAGAATTATAACTGTTTTAGTTCTCACACCAGTCACATGACTGACCTGGAGTTTATTGTTTTAACCTAAACTCTGGGTGCCCCTATTTTCCACACGGGCAGCTTGTAGTTTTGGTTTTGCAGATTTATATTCACAGGATCCTGATTTACAGCTGGAACGATGCTCGGAAAGCTCTGTATCCGTGCATTACTTCTAGTTGTGCTTTTGTATTATTTTCCGCTGCGATGTATTTAAATGTAATTTAAATCTCTGATATTTGTTGAATGTAATTTATTCATTTATACTATGTATATTCTTGTATCTGATGGAATTGTTGTAATAACAATGAAATGTTCTTCCGTTTGCGTTCTATTTTGTCTTGTCCTCAATTCTATCCGAGCTTTCCTTCACGGGGAAGTTCGGGTCGTCTCAATCAGAGCACAATAGTTATTCCTGGAACAGTTATAAACACCTATTCATAGGGATTCCGTAAATAAAATATCCAAAAAGTTTGAAACAATTGGGACTTTTTCGGAGATTGGATGCAGTTACTAATTTATGATCTGGCATGTACAGAATAAGAAAGAGTGGGTCAAGTCAATCTTTCAAAATTTCATTGGAAATTTTAAATACTCATACAAATAAAAATGTGGGAGAAATCGAGAAGATGGGGGTTCGTTTATCTGATTAGCTAGTCAAGCATGAACTAATTCATAGATCTTTGGGTTTCGATTGCCGAGATACCACACAGTACACAACGCAATATATGAGTCTATAGCTAACTGGTGAAGCCTCCTGCTTCAAACTCCTCCAAGTGAATCTGTAAAATCCCGACTACTTGACTGCCCATACCAATTTGGGCACCCAAGAGTTTAGGGAAAACAAAAACAAAATAAAGTCTGGGTCAGTCATGGGACTGGTGTGAGTAAACTCCAACCATTTATTTAACTTTCAAAATCCTTTCGAAAGAAATGATAATCGTAAGACCGATACACACATAAACACGAATGGTTTTTACCTTACGATAACCCAAAATACTTTGATACGAAAATCCAGTGATATTATAATAGTGTCTATATCAAATAAATAACAATTTAGCGGAACGCTTGCATCTCACGCTCCATATATAATATAAAATCAAAAAACGCAGGGCGCTTATTGGAGATTGGATTCCGGCTATGATAAGGTATGGAACCACCTTCCGTTAGTGTATCTCTAGAGAGGAATACACTGGGTCCAACAAGAACATGCAACCCGGCCCACACATGACTGTCCACTCATTTCGCTTGAGTGTATCGAATGTATATCACCAACGGTTGGGATCAGCAACCGTTTCCCGAATGGGACAACATCGAATAGAATAAGAAATTAAATGAATCTCTAGATAGGTGATAATACACCCTAATGGGAGAGACCCACCTCGCCATGGTGCCTACCCGATTTTTGTCATTTTCCCGTTGTTGAGGCCTGACGATACGATTACTTTCTATTTATTGATAGCACAATCACTTTGAATACCACATTGTCAGATCCGTTAATCACTAGTTGATTTGCACAAATATAATTTGGATATTATGCTAAGGGAATAAATACGTTGCCACCATGTATATTTATACAGACCAACATATTCGATCATTGGAAATACTCTGTCAAACATTTGTCCATTTACATTCGTTATGCGATTGAACGAAACCGAAGGCACAGTTTCTATTAATAGAAAAAGCCCTTGCACTTTACTTCGTCTTCGATTATCTTCATATAATCTGATTCGCATTACTGCCAATACAGAGTGGTTCTCGGATAATAATCCAACCGGTCTCTCCATATTGACAGCGATATTGGCAAACACTTCGATAGTCGGTTATTTAACTATCGAAGAAAACAAACATCCATTCAAAACATCAACCAATCACTGGGTCCCTTGATTACTATTCATTAATTAAATCACCCTTTCCATTTCCTTATCAATATTTGTTAAACAAATGTTTACAATTATCATCTCGGTCTCTTACATTCTTTGGAAAACATTTCCATATATCGCCTTCTTTTATTTTCTACACTTAGAAAATATTTTTTTATTTATAATTGGAGAACATTCCAATTACTTATTTTTTCCCGACCATTCATTTATATACTTATGAAATATTTATTATTATATTTCCAAAATTCCACTTACTTTGGTTAAAACGACTGTTGTGTCAAACATCGTTACAAACTATCCAAAATATTTCATTCAAATATCTTTTATTCAACCATTGATCTTCGAGACTGAATCTTGCTATTTATCGGTTAAAAATGAAATCAATCGAGTTGGGGTAAAATTACCTCTCAGACCTTGACTGAAAACATCCTTAACTTCAAAATAGACAAGACCGCTATTCCCGAATAATCAACACCATAAAAACCAATTATTCATTTATAAAACATGTATACGCTTCTCTTTCTATTTTTAACAAATCTAATTTATAGATTTCCTTTTTGTTTATAATATTCTATTTTTAAAATCATTTACTTATCCAACTCTCTCTCTCTCTCTATATATATATATATATATATACTCACATTGATTTCTAACTGTCAAATTTTCTTAAAAATATTCTAACTCCTTAAATTTCCGGAAAATTTCGCCATAACCTCCTTTGTATCGGGAGCATCGGGAAAATCCCCAAACCGCCACATAGGCCTCTCCAATCAAAAAGAAAAAGCCAAGCGGCTTGCCGATTCGGCACATAAAACCTCATATGGTATTTAAACGTGTACCTTTTTGTCGGGCACACGAATTTAAAACTTCATACACTTCATCCCATACCTGCTCAACCTATATTTACCTGTTTCCAATTTATCCCAACTAAATTTGGTCATCCCTAACTCAATTTGCTAATTTCTTCTTTAATTAGCTATTTTGCCAAATCCCTTTATTTTGAACATATCATGTTCAAATATATTATAATTCACATATAGAAAAGTAGAATTTCGTTTCTAACTTGAGTTCCAAATTCGATTTCGAATATGAACCCATAAAACCAATTTACTTATCCGACGCCAATTTCGATTCAAAACTTGATAAACTATTTATTCTTCAAAATTAGTTAAATTTATTTAATAACTAAAAATCTGATTTTTGTTTCAAAAATCATTTCACTTACTTCACTGGAGCTCATATTAATTTTATATCTCCAGTGCGGCTTTTTCTAATGGCAAATTCGGCTTTTATTTCTTTAAAATCCTTTTATTTATTTAAATAAACCGTTATGGTTTTATTATGGTTCTGGCGCTGTTTTTTTGAAAATTTGATTTTGACCTAACTCAAAATCTATTCGACAAAACCTAGAATTTTCTTCTCCATTAGAAAACTATTATCAAATCGGTCCTAACGTTTCTTGTTTCAAAGAATTTCGACTTCAATTGAGTTCGTATACTCAATTGAAGTTTGAAACGCCAATTTATGAACTATCGCGCCACAGCAAGTTCGTTTTAATTATATTTATATATATAAACGTTCAAACTTCATTTAAAATAAATTCAACTCCATCCTGACATATTTTTAATATATATCAAATCCATTTCAACATGATAATTCCGATCTTCTAAAATTGTCGATTTTCCCTAACTCGGAAATAAATTTATTTATACTTTGATCTTCTATATTCAAATTCTAGTTCAATTCTATTTCAAATTCTCTATATTCAAACTCTATTTGAATTTCTATATTCAAATTCTATATTTAAAATTTCTCTATTCAAATTCTATTTCACTTTCTATATTCAAATCCTATATTTGAATTTCCTTTATATTTTCTATATTCAAATTCTATATACATTCTTAAACAAGTCTCGATTTCAATTTCTTTTGAAATCGATATTTCTACTTTTTGGAAAAAGATTTCCCTTTTGAATTTCACACTTGTATTTTTATTTCCGAAATATCCAATGATAATTCTTTTCAATTCATTTATAAACTTCGTTTATAAAAGAATTATTTATAATCTTCGTTCAAAAAGGGACTACTTGTTTTATTTTCAAAACAAGTTTATATTTCAAATCTATTTAAAAATTCTAATTCTATTTTAGAAAAATAGAATTTCCCTTTTAAATCTTAAATATACCTTTCAAGGTATTTTTATAAATTAACACTTATCCCTAGTGATATTTAAACACCAAACAACCAATTATTTATTTATGGTTTTCTAACACATCATATATCACAGTATATATGCAAACAAATAAACAAACTGATAATATATTTTTGAGGGATTCAGTTGGATCCCTCCAACCTGTTTTTCCTGCATCCACAGACATTAGTCAACTAAATAATACCCATCCTGCTTTGAGGCAGGGTATCACGGTATAGAAGGTCATCCACTATCATAGCGTGGGCTGTATAGGGTCATCCGCTAATGATACTGCGGGCATCCGCCAATTGTACTGCGGGAATCAAACCACCAATATATATATATATATATATATATATATATATATAGTAACCACAAACACTAAGCCTAAATAACTAATATATATTTAATAATAGCTACAGTAATATTTTTATGCAACCAAACACCCATCAATTATTTTTAACTACTAAAAATAATTCTAAAATAAATAAATTTAGTTAGATTTACTCACCAGGGTTTTATCTGCTGAATATCCAATAAATTCCCATGTTGTTGTGGTTACGAATCGTCTCGAATAAATCTATTTGTACCTGAATCCATTTTTCTCTTTTCACTTTTCTTTTTTTTTCTTTTCTATTTCTTCTTCTTCTTTGTTCTGCAAGCCAACCCTTTATTGTACACAACAATGGGAACCGAACAATACTGACCCGACTCCATTTCTTAGACAAGCCTCCTAATTGATATCACTATATCAGCGTCACCAAGTTATGCAGCTCCTTAACCTTCGCCTAAACCCAGTTCATCACACTTCACTCGCACTCTCTCCCTTGCCAAAAATTCCAATTTTCCCATCATTCAATTACCTTATTTATAAAACCACCTTCTTCTCCTAATTTGAAACACTACCTCATTCTTGACCGTACTTCAACCACCTCATCAGGTGACTACACCCATCTACCATCTTAACCAGCCTCAACCTCGCCGCTTGCTATTTGAAGACCAAAATCTCAAATCATGCACACGAACTCTAATGCCTTAAGAAGTCGTGACATCCAATACCCACCTGAACTCATTTGAAATCACTTGAATGCACCAATGTTCCAAATATAGAGATCGCGCCCCCTGTTTGTCAACAAATAGTACACCGAAATCCATCACAAAAACCTTATTCATCATCAGCGAATTCATACTTCCCCCAAAACAAAAAATCAGACACTACCGACCTGCTTTCATCGTCATCTTTCCCTGTACGTGCCCCTACCCTGTTCCACCGAACACATCGCCTCCTTGATTCGACTGCTCAATCACGTAGCGCGCAACCCTGACGTTCTCGAGATGATCTAAATCGCAATAGCAATTTCGTGTTCCCCCTCTTTATTTTGATTTCACTCCTCGATGACGATTAGAGCCCCCCTCCTCTTTTGCTTGAGTCGCGATCCCCTTCTCCTCGTCTTCCCCCTTTTTTTCTTTTTTTTCGAGGAACTGATTTAAATAAAAAAGCCATGCTTTGATTTTGAGTTTGATTTTGATTTTATAAAATGCATCGGACATTTTTTCTATTCATGTTTGAAGTGGAAGCCTCAGGCTTTAGTGATTTTGAGGAAGGGAGTTTACAGTTTGATAGAACAAGACCATTTCCCTTTTAAAAGCTTTGATCCAATTGTTTTGGCAGAACGATAATGAAAAGGGAAAACAAAGGGAAAATGTCGCGGTTTATATAGAAGAAGGATATTTCATCACGAAGGAAATTAGCCTGTGTGCTATAAAGGTAGGTATATAGGCTTAAGTACATAACCATTAATTCGATTTGAAATAAAACAATTTTTATTTTATTTAAAAGGATTCTGATTTGATTTATATTTAATTTGATTTGACATAAAGAGATCTTTATTCTTTTTAGATGGGTATCGATTTGATTTCGAGCTTATCCACAATCGAATATTTCGGGGTTCATTAATTGAAATCATGAACCAGTATTTTAGCGTATAGACTGACATTTAAATGTAATAACGATATTCTAAGCTCAACAGAATATATTCTGAAATTAAATTTGAATGTATATATAAAATAACCATATTAAATCAATATAATATAATTTAAACAAATAAATTCCCTGATAATAAATTATTATTTATAACAAATACAGTTTATATTAATCATTGGAATTATTTTGATCAAGTTTTAACTTCGAAATTGATTATACTTTCATTTCTGAATTACGATAATTCGATATATTCTAAATAAATTGTAAATCGATTATTAAATCGATAAAATTAAATATAAAAATCCGTTTATATTATCAACTAAATATTTAAAACCATATTAAATATTTAAAATAAATCAACCAAAAATCCGGGTCGTTACATTCTTCCCCCCTTAAAAGAATTTCGTCCCTGAAATTTCTAAGGTAGGAAAAATGGTGTAAACCTATTTATTTTTCAAAATCCACCTATGTTGAAACTCAATTCTTCATATTTCAACAAATTTAGTCCTACCAAAACTTTTGGTTCTTGTTTATTTTACACTTCATATATACTCACATTCAATTAATCTGAATGATTTTCAATTCACGTTCAATTCATATTTCACTCATGTATATTCAAATTCATTCAAATTGATTTTAAATCAATTTATTCACTTCAATCCATTTAAATTTCCACATTCACATTCCTGGGATTTCATTTTAAATCCTTTCGAAATCACATAAATATATACTTATATTTATTTCCGTCTCAAATTCAAAACATTTGAGTTTTCAAACCTTCTTGTTTTCTTTCAACAAATTTCTATCAAAACTTTTTTAAGGTAGCAATCCATCACTTAAAAATTCGAAAATGAACATTGATGATGCTGCAGTCATTATCTGAATTATTTTCCGGCAAGTGAAGTGAGTTCAGTGCTTAATCACTTTCAAAAGCCATTCAAAATGATTTCTATTCAAAAATCCTTTCAAAATAAAACTACTTTATTTTAATATACTTTGGAAATATTTTCCAACTTCCAAGGATTTTAAATTCTAAATTCTGATTCTGAATTTAATTTTAATTCACATCATTTTTATATTTTTTTATATACAAATTCTATTTGGCTATAACTAGCTATTTCAATTTTTATAATTTCATTTGATTATAATATTAACATCCAACACATCCATGTAATATAATAATTTCAGAAAATTATTCTTTTTCTATCAAAATAGAATTTTGGTTAAAATTATTTCATCTACCCACTTTAAAAAAACAATATCATGTTCAATCTTCTGTTCAAGCATTTACAAACTCTTATCGACATCGTGGCGTCCTACGATTCGAGCAGAATTCATAAACCACTCAACAGACTAGCCAACACAATATAAAACATTTTTTTATATCAATTAACAAATACGCTCTCTCATATATATACACTCAACTCATTCTAGGGTACTACTGACCCTATCTTTAATGAGCACAATCCCACCAAAGCCTAGGTATTCGCTCAACCAAGCTCTGATACCAACTATAACGGCCAACAAATCCGTACTATCTGAGTTGACTAATAACACCACACGTCCAACCCAAATTGCACAGAAATACGAATCATTATTAGAAAGAAGTTAGAGGATGAGAAATAGAAAGAAAGAGATGATAGAATAGAAGAGAACAAAGAAGACAAATCTCACAGCGGAACGAATAAAATATATTATATAACATAACTTTTGAAATACAAATCAGTAACTTTATATACCTACCATCATCAGAGCATAACAGTTATTCCTGGAACAGTTATAAACACCTGTTTCCAGATACCACACAGTACACAGCGGAATATATGGGTCTATAGCTCACTGGTGAAGCCTCCTGCTTCAAACTCCTCCAAGTGAATCTGTAAAATCCCAACTACTTGACTGCCCGTACAAATTTGGGCACCCAAGAGTTTAGGGAAAACAAAAACAAAATAAACACTGGATCATTCATGGGACTGGTATGAGTAAACTCCAACCGTTTGTTTAACTTCAAAATCCTTTCGAAAGAAATGATAATCGTAAGACCGATCCACACATAAACACGGAAGGTTTTTACCTTATGATAACCTAAAATACTTTGATACGAAAATCCAGTGATATTATAATAGTGTCTAATTCAAATAAATAACAATCTAGCGGAACACTTGCATCTCACGCTCCATATATAATATAAAATCAAAAACCGCAGGGCGCTTATTGGAGATTGGATTCCGACTATGACAAGGTATGGAACCACCTTCCGCTATTGTATCTCTAGAGAGGAATAAACTGGGTTCAACAAGAACATCTTGCAACTTGGCCCACACATGACCGACCATTCATTTCGCTTGAGTGTATCGAATGTATATCGCCAACGGTTGGGATCAACAGCCATTTCCCGAATGGGACAGCATCAAATAGAATAAAAAATTAAATGAATCTCCAGATAGGTGATAATACACCCTAGTGGGAGCGACCAACCTAGCCATATTGCCTGCCCGATTTTTGTCATTTCCCCATTCTTGTGGCCTGAGGCTACGATTACCTTCTATTTATTGATAGCACAATCACTTTGAATGCCACATTGTCAGATCCGTTAATCACTAGTTGATTTGCATAAATATAATTTGGATATTATGCTAAGGGAATAAATCCGTTGCCACTATGTATATTTAAACAAACCAACATATTCGATCATTGGAATTACTCTGTCAGACATTTGTCCGTTTACGTTCGTTCTGGGATTGAACAAAACCGAAAGCACAATTTCTATTAACAGAAAAGCCCTTGCACTTTACTTCGTCTTCGATTATCTTCATATAATCTGATTCGCAATGTTACTGCCAATACAGAGTGGTTTTCGGATAATAATCCAACCGGCCTCTCCATATTGACAACGATATTGGCAAACACTTCGATAGTCGGTTATTTAACTATCAAAGAAAACAAACATCCATTCAAAACATCAACCAATCACTGGGTCCCTTGATTACTATTCATTAATTAAATCACCCTTTCCATTTCCTTATCAATATTTGTTAAACAAATATTTTCAATTATCATCTCGGTCTCTTACATTCTTTGGAAAACATGTCCATATATCACATTCTTTTATTTTCTACACTTAAAAAATATTTTCTACTTATAATTGGAGAACGTTCCAATTACTTATTTTTTTCCCGACTATTCTTTTATATACTTAGGAAATATTTATTATTATATTTCCAAAATTCCACTTACTTTGGTTAAAATGACTGTTGTGTCAAACATCGTTACAAACAATCCAAAATATTTCATTCAACTATCTTTTATTCAACCATTGATCTTTGAGACTGAATCCTGCTATTTATCGGTTAAAAATGAAATCAATCGAGTTGGGGTAAAATTACCTCTCAGACCTTGACTGAAAACATCCTTAACTTCAAAACAAACAAGACCATTATTCCCGAATAATCAACACCATAAAAACCAATTATTCATTTATAAAACATGTGTACGCTTCTCTTTCTATTTTTAACAAATCTAATTTATAGATTTTTCCTTTTTGTTTATAGTATTCTATTTTTAAATTCATTTACTTATCGAACTATATATATATATATATATATATATATATATATATATATATCGATACATTGATTTCTAACTATCAAATTTTCTTAAAAATATTCTAACTCCTTAAATTTCTGGAAAATTTCGCCACAACCTCCTTTGTACCAGAAGCATCGGGAAAATCCCCAAACCGCCACATAGGCCTCTCCAATCAAAAAGAAAAAGCCGAGCGGCTTGCCGATTCGGCGCATAAAATCTCATATGGAATTTAAACGTGTACCTTTTTGTCGGGCACACGAATTAAAAACTTCATACACTTCATTCCATACTTGATCAACTTATATTTACCTGTTTCCAATTTATCCCAACTAAATTTGGTCATCCCTAACTCAATTTGCTAATTTCTTCTTTAATTAGCTATTTTGCCAAATCCCTTTATTTTGAACATATCATGTTCAAATATATTTTAATTTGCATATAAACACGTAGAATTTCATTTCTAACTTGAGTTTCAAATTCGATTTCGAATATGAATCCATAAAACCAATTTACTTATCCAACGCCAATTTCAATTCAAAACTTGGTTAACTATTTATTCTTCAAAACTAGCTAAATCTATTTAATAACTAAAAATCTGATTTTTGTTTCAAAAATCATTTCACTTACTTCACTGGAGTTCATATTTATTTTGTATCTCTAGTGTGGCTTTTTCTAATGGCAAATTCGGATTTTGTTTCTTTACAATTCTTTTATTTATTTAAATAAACCGTTATGGTTTTATAATGGTTCTGGTGCTGTTTTTCTGAAAATTTGATTTTGACATAACTCAAAATCTATTCGATGAAACCTAGATTTTTCTTCTCCATAAGAAAACTATTATCAACGTTTCTTGTTTCAAAGAATTCCGACTTCAATTGAGTTCTGTATACTCAATTGAAGTTCGAAACACCAATTTAAGAACTACCGCGCTGCGGCGAGTTCGTTTCAATTATATTTATATATATAAACGTTTAAACTTCATTTTAAATAAATTCAACTCCATCCTGACATATTTTTAATATATATCAAATCCATTTCAACATAATATTCCGATCTTCTAAAATTGTCGATTTTCCCTAACTCAGAAATAAATTTATTTGTACTTCGATCTTCTATATTCAAATTCCATTTCAGTTCTATTTCAAATTCTCTATATTCAAACTCCATTTGAATTTCTATATTCAAATTCTATATTTAAAATTCTTTATTCAAATTCCATTTCACTTTCTATATCCAAATCCTATATTTGAATTTCCTTTATATTTTCTATATTCAAATTCTATATTCATTCTTAAACAAGTCTCGATTTCAATTTCCTTTGAAATCGATATTTCTACTTTTCGGAAAATAGATTTCCCTTCTCAATTTCACACTTGTATTTTTATTTCCGAATTATCCAATGATAATTCTTTTCACTTCATTTTTAAACTTCGTTTATAAAAGAACTATTTATAAACTTCGTTTATAAAAGAACTATTTATAAACTTCGTTTATAAAGGAACTACTTGTTTTATTTTCAAAACAAGTTTATATTTCAAAACTATTTAAAAATTAAAATTCTATTTTAGAAAAATAGAATTTGCCTTTTAAATATCAAATACCCCTTTCAGGGTATTTTTATAAATTAACACTTAGGCCCAGTGATATTTAAACACCAAACAACCAATTATTTATTTCTGGTTTTCTAACACATCATATATCACAGTATATGTGCAAAGAAATAAACAAACAGATAATATATTTTTGAGGGATTCAGTTGGATCCCTCCAACCTTTTTTTCCTGCATCCACAGACGTTAGTCAACATAAAAAATACCCATCCTGCTTCGAGGCAGGATATCGCGGTATAGAAGGTCATCCACTATCATAGCGTGGGGCGTATAGGATCATCCGCTAATGATACTGCAGGCATCCAATGATGGTACTGCGGGAATCAAACCACCAATATATTTATATAGTAACCACAAACACCGAGCCTAAATAACTAATATACATTTAATAATAGCTACAGTAATATTTTTATGCAACCAAACACCCATCAATTATTTTTAATGACTAAAAATAATTCTAAAATAAATAAATTTAGTTAGATTTACTCACCAGGGTTTTATCTGCTGAATATCCAATAAATTTCCATGTTGTCGTGGTTACAAATCATCTCAAATAAATATAATTGTACCTGAATCTATTTTTCTCTTTTCACTTTTCTTTTTTTCCTTTCTTTTTCTTCTTCTTCTTTGATCTGCAAGCCAACCCTTCATTGTACACAACAATGGGAACTGAACAATACTGTCCCGACTCCATTTCTTAGACAAGCCTCTTTACTGATATCACTATATCAGCGTCCCCAAGTTATGCAGCTCCTTAACCTTCGCCTAATCCCAGTTCATCACACTTCACTCGCACTCTCTCCCTTGCCAAAAATGCCAATTTTCCCATCATCCAATTACCTTATTTATAAAACCACCTTCTTCTCCTAATTTTAAACAATACCTCATTCCTGACCATACTTCAACCACCTCATCAGGTGACTACACCCCTCTACCATCTTGACCCGCCTCAACCTCGCAGCTTGCTATTTGAAGACCAAAACCTCAAATCACGCACATGAACTCTAATGCCTTAAGGAGTCGTGACATCTAATACCCAACTGAACTCATTTGAAAACACCTGAATGCAACAATGTTCCAAATATAGAGATCGCACCCCCTGTTTGTCAACAAATAGTACACCGAAATCCATCCCAAAAACCCTATTCATCATCAGCGAATTCAGACTTCCCCCAATCAAAAAATCAGACAGTACCAACCTGCTTTCATCGTTATCTTTCCATGCGCGTGCTCCTACCCTGTTCTACCAAACCCATCGCCTCCTTGATTTGACTGCTCAATCACATAGCACGCAACCCTGATGTTCTCGTGATGATCTAACTCGCGGTAGCAATTTCGTGTTCCCCCTCTTTATTTCGATTTCACTCCTCATTGACGATCATAGCCCCCTTCGCCTTTTGCTTGAGTCCCGATCCCGTTCTCCTCGTCTTCCCTTTTTTTTCTATTTTTCCGTGGAACAGATTTAAATAAAAAAGCCCGGCTTTGATTTTGAGTTTGACTTTGATTTTATAAAAGACATCGAACATTTTTGCTGTTCATGTTTGAAGTGGAAGCCTCAGGCTTTAGTGATTTTGAGGAAGGGAGTTTACAGTTTGACAAAGCACAACCATTTCCCTTTTAAAATCTTTGATCCAATTGTTTTGGCAGAACGATAATGAAAAGGGAAAACAAAGGGGGTTTATATAGAAGAAGGATATCATCATGAAGGAAATTAGCCTGCGTGATTTAAAGGTAGATATATAGACTTTAGTACATAACCATTAATTCGATTTGAAATAAAACAATTTTTATTTTATGTAAAAGGATTCTGATTTGATTTATATTTAATTTGATTTGACATAAAGAGATCTTTATTCTTTTTAGATGGATATCGATTTGATTTCGAGCTTATCCACAATCGAATATTTCGGGGTTCATTAATTGAAATCACGAACCACTATTTTAGCGTATAGAACGACATTTAAATGTAATAACGATATTCTGAGCTCAAAAGAATATATTCTGAAATTAAATTTGAATGTATATACAAAATAACCATATTAAATCAATATAATATAACTTAAACAAATAAATTCCCTGATAATAAATTATTATTTATAACAAATACAGTTTGTATTGATCATTGGAATTATTTTGATCAAGTTTTATCTTCGAAATTGATTATACTTTCGTTTCCGAATTACGATAATTCGATATATTCTAAATAAATTGTATATCGATTATTAAATCGATAAACTTAAATATAAAAATCCATTTATATTATCAACTAAATATTTAAAACCATATTAAATATTTAAAATAAATCGACCAAAAATCCGGGTCGTTACATTCTTCCCCCCTTAAAAGAATTTCGTCCCCGAAATTTCTAAGGTAGGAAAAATGGTACAAACCTATTTACTTTTCAAAATCCACCTATGTTGAAACTCAACTCTTCTTATTTCAACAAACTTAGTCCTACCATAACTTTTGGTTCTCGTTTATTTTACACATCATATATACTCACATTTAATTAATCTGAATGATTTACAATTCACGTTCAATTCATATTTCACTCATGTATATTCAAATTCATTCAAATTGATTTTATATCAATTTATTCACTTCAATCCATTTAAATTTCCACATTCACATTCCTGGGATTTCATTTTAAATCCTTTCAAAATCACATAAATATATAATAATATTTATTTCCGTCTCAAATTCAAAACATTTGAGTTTTCAAACCATCTTGTTTTCTTTTAACAAATTTCTATCAAAACTTTTTTAAGGTAGCAGTCCATCACTTAGAAATTCGAAAATGAACACTGATGATGTTGCAGTCATCATCAGAATTATTTTTCGGACACTGAAGTGAGTTCAGTGCTTAATCACTTTCAAAAGCTATTCAAAATGATTTCTATTCAAAAATCCTTTCAAAATAAAACTATTTTATTTTAATATACTTTGGAAATATTTTCCAACTTCCCAGGATTTTAAATTCTAAATTCCAATTCTGAATTTAATTTTAATTCATCTCATTTGTATTATTTTTTATATACAAATTCTATTTGGTTATAACTAACTATTTCAATTTTTATAATTTCATTGATTATAATATTAACATCCAACACATCCATGTAATATAATATTTCAGAAAATTATTCTTTTTCTATCAAAATAGAATTTTGGTTAAAATTATTTCATCTACCCACTTTAAAAAACAATATCGTGTTCAATCTTTTGATCAAGCATTTACAAACTCTTATCGACATCGTGGCGTCCCACGATTCGAGCAGAATTCATAAACCACTCAACAGACTAGCCAACACAATATAAAACATTCTTTTTATATCAATTAACAAATACGCTCTCTCATATATATACACTCAACTCATTCAAGGGTACTACTGACCCTATCTTTAATAAGCACAATCCCACCAAAGCCTGGGTATTCGCTCAACCTAGCTCCGATACCAACTGTAACGTCCTGCAAATCCATACTATCTGAGTTGACTAATAACACCACACGTCCAACCCAAATTGCACAGAAATACGAATCATTATTAGAAAAAAGTTAGAGGATGAGAAATAGAAAGAAAGAAATGTTAGAATAGAAGAGAATAAAGTAGACAAATCTCATAACGGAACGAATAAAATATATTATATAACATAACTTTTGAAATACAAATCAGTAACTTTATATACATACCATCATCAGAGCACAACAGTTATTCCTGGAACAGTTATAAACACTTGTTTCCAGATACCACACAGTACACAGCGGAATATATGAGTCTATAGCCAACAGGTGAAGCCTCCTGCTTCAAACTCCTCCAAGTGAATCTGTAAAATCCCGACTACTTGACTGCCCGTATAAATTTGGGCACCCAAGAGTTTAAGGAAAACAAAAACAAAATAAACTCTGGGTCAGTCATGGGACTGGTGTGAGTAAACTCCAACCATTTGTTTAACTTTTAAAATCCTTTCGAAAGAAATGATAATCATAAGACCGATCCACACATAAACACGGATGGTTTTGACCTTACGATAACCCAAAATACTTTGATATGAAAATCCTGTGATATTATAATAGTGTCTAAATCAAATAAATAACAATCTAGCGGAACGCTTGCATCTTACGCTCCATATATAATATAAAATCAAAAACCGCAGGGCGCTTATTGGAGATTGGATTCCGACTATGACAAGGTATGGAACCACCTTCCGCTAGTGTTTCTCTAGAGAGGAATACACAGGGTTCAACAAGAACATCTTGCAAACCGACCTACACATGACTAACCACTCATTTCGCCTGAGTGTATCGAATGTATATCACCAACGGTTGGGATCAGCAACTGTTTCCCAAATGGGAGAGCATCGAATAAAATAAGTAATTAAATGAATCTCTAGATAGATGAAAATACACCCTAATGGGAGCGACCCACCTAGTCAGGCTGCCTGCCCGATTTTTGTCATTTCCCTGTTGTTGAGGCCTGAGGCTACGATTACTTTCTATTTATTGATAGCACAATCAGTTTGAATGCCACATTGTCAGATCCGTTAATCACTAGTTGATTTGCACAAATATAATTTGGATATAACGCTAAAGGAATTAATCCGTTGCCACCATGTATATTTATATAGACCAACATATTCGATCATTGGAAATACTTTGCCAGACATTCGTCCATTTACGTTCGTTCTGGGATTGAACGAAACCGAAGGCACAATTTCTATTAATAGAAAAAGCCCATGCACTTTACTCCGTCTTCGATTATCTTCATATAATCCGATTCGCAATGTTACTGCCAATACAGAGTGGTTGTCGGATAATAATCCAATCGGTCTCTCCATATTGACAACGATATCGGCAAACACTTCGATAGTCGGTTATTTAACTATCGAAGAAAACAAACATCCATTCAAAACATCAACCAATCACTGGGTCCCTTGATTACTATTCATTAATTAAATCACCCTTTCCAATTCCTTATCAATATTTGTTAAACAAATATTTTCAGTTATCATCTCGGTCTCTTACATTCTTTGGAAAACATTTCCATATATCGCCTTATTTTATTTTCTACACTTAGAAAATATTTTCTATTTATAATTGGTGAACATTCCAATTACTTATTTTTTTTCTCGACTAATCATTTATATATTTAGGAAATATTTATTATTATATTTCCAAAATTCCACTTACTTTGGTTAAAACGACTGTTGTGTCAAACATCGTTACAAACTATCCAAAATATTTCATTCAACTATCTTTTATTCAACCATTGATCTTCGAGACTGAATCTTGCTATTTATCGGTTAAAAATGAAATCAATTGAGTTGGGGTAAAATTACCTCTCAGACCTTGACTGAAAACATCCTTAACTTCAAAACAGACAAAACCATTATTCCCGAATAATCAACACCATAAAAACCAATTATTCATTTATAAAACATGTATACGCTTCCCTTTCGATTTTTAACAAATCTAATTTATTGATTTCCTTTTTGTTTATAATATTCTATTTTTATATTCATTTACTTATCAAACTCTCTCTCTCTCTCTCTCTCTCTCTCTCTCTATATATATATATATCGATACATTGATTTCTAATTATCAATTTTTTTTTAAATATTCTAACTCCTTAAATTTCTGGAAATTTTTGCTATAACCTCCTTTGTAACGGGAGCATCGGGAAAATCCCCAAACCACCAAGCAGGCCTCTCCAATCAAAAAGAAAAAGAAAAAGCCAAGCAGCTTGCCGATTTGGCGCATAAAACCTCATATGAAATTTAAACGTGTACCTTTTTGTCGGGCACACGAATTAAAAACTTCATACACTTCATCCCATACCTGCTCAACCTATATTTACCGATTTCCAGTTTATCCCAACTAAATTTGGTCATCCCTAACTCAATTTGCTAATTTCTTCTTTAATTAGCTATTTTGCCAAATCCCTTAAGCCAAGCAGCTTGCTGATTTGGCGCATAAAACCTCATATGGAATTTAAACGTGTACCTTTTTGTCGGGCACACGAATTAAAAACTTCATACACTTCATCCCATACCTGCTCAACCTATATTTACCGATTTCCAGTTTATCCCAACTAAATTTGGTCATCCCTAACTCAATTTGCTAATTTCTTCTTTAATTAGCTATTTTTCCAAATCCCTTTATTTTGAACATATCATGTTCAAATATATTTTAATTCGCATATAAACACGTAGAATTCCATTTCTAACTTGAGTTCCAAATTCGATTTCGAATATGAATCCATAAAACCAATTTACTTATCCAATGCCAATTTCGATTCAAAACTTGATTAACTATTTATTCTTCAAAATTAGTTAAATCTATTTAATAACTAAAAATCTGATTTTTTTCCAAAAATCATTTCACTTACTTCACTGGAGTTCATATTAATTTTATATCTCCAGTGTGGCTTTTTCTATTGGCAAATTCGGATTTTATTTCTTTAAAATTCTTTTATTTATTTAAATAAACCATTATGGTTTTATAAGGGTTCTGGCACTGTTTTTCTGGAAATTTGATTTTGACATAACTCAAAATCTATTCGACGAAACATAGATTTTTCTTCTCCATTAGAAAACTATTATCAAATCGGTCCTGACGTTTCTTGTTTCAAAGAATTCCGACTTCAATTAAGTTCTGTATACTCAATTGAAGTTTGAAACGCCAATTTACGATCTACCGCACTACGGTGAGTTCGTTTTAATTATATTTATATATATAAACATTTAAACTTCGTTTAAAATAAATTCAAGTCCATCCTGACATATTTTTAATATATATCAAATCCATTTCAACATAATATTTCCGATCTTCTAAAATTGTCGATTTTCCCTAACTCGGAAATAAATTTATTTATGCTTCGATCTTCTATATTCAAATTCCATTTCAATTCTATTTCAAATTCTCTATATTCAAACTCCATTTGAATTTCTATATTCAAATTCTATATTTAAAATTCTTTATTCAAATTTCATTTCACTTTCTATATTCAAATCCTATATTTGAATTTCCTTTATATTTTCTATATTCAAATTCTATATTCATTCTTAAACAAGTCTCGATTTCAATTTCTTTCGAAATCGATATTTCTACTTTTTGAAAAATAGATTTCCCTTTTCAATTTCACACTTGTACTTTTATTTCCGAATTATCCAATGATAATTCTTTTCACTTCATTTATAAACTTCGTTTATAAAAGAACTATTTATAAACTTCGTTTATAAAGGAACTACTTGTTTTATTTTCAAAACAAGTTTATATTTCAAATCTATTTAAAAATTCAAATTTTATTTTAAAAAAATAGAATTTCCCTTTTAAATCTCAAATACCCCTTTCAGGGTATTTTTATAAATTAACACTTAGGCCTAGTGATATAAACACCAAACAACCAATTATTTATTTCTGGTTTTCTAACACATCATATATCACAGTGTATGTGCAAACAAATAAATAAACAGATAATATATTTTTAAGGGATTCAGTTGGATCCCTCCAACCTATTTCCTGCATCCATAGACGTTAGTCAACATAAATAATACCCATCCTGCTTCGTGGCAGGATATCGCGGTATACAAGGTCATCTACTATCATAGCGTGGGGCGTATAGGGTCATCCGCTAGTGATATTGCGGGCATCCGCTAATGGTACTGCGGGAATCAAACCATCAATATATATATATATATATATATAGTAACCACAAACACCAAGCCTAAATAACTAATATATATTTAATAATAGCTACAGTAATATTTTTATAAAACCAAACACCCATCAATTATTTCTAACGACTAAAAATAATTCTAAAATAAATAAATTTAGTTAGATTTACTCACCAGGGTTTTATCTGCTGAATATCCAATAAATTCCCATGTTGTGGTGGTTACAAATCATCTCGAATAAATCTAATTGTACCTGAATCAATTTTTCTCCTTTCACTTTTCTTTTTTTTCTTTACTTTTTCTTCTTCTTCTTTGATCTGCAAGCCAACCCTTCATTGTACACAACAATGGGAACCGAACAATACTGTCCCGACTCCATTTCATAGACAAGCCTCCTTACTGATATCACTATATCAGCGTCACCAAGTTATGCAGCTCCTTAACCTTCGCCTAAACCCAGTTCATCACACTTCACTCGCACTCTCTCCCTTTCCAAAAATGCCAATTTTCCCATCATTCAATTACCTTATTTATAAAACCACCTTCTTCTCCTAATTTTAAACACTACCTAATGCCTGACCGTACTTCAACCACCTCATTAGGTGAGTACACCCCTCTACCATCTTAACCGGCCTCAACCTCGCAGCTTGCTATTTGAAGGCCAAAACCTCAAATCACGCACATGAACTCTAATGCCTTAAGGAGTCGTGATATCCAATACCCACCTGAACTCATTTGAAAACACCTGAATGCACCAATGTTCCTAATATAGAGATCGCACCCCTTGTTTGTCAACAAATAGTACACCAACATCCATCCCAAAAACCCAATTCATCATCAGTGAGGTCAGACTTCCTCCAAAACAAAAAATAAGACAGTACCAACCTGCTTTCATCGTTATCTTTCCCTGCGCATGCCCCTACCCTATTCTACCAAACCCATCGCCTCCTTGTTTCGACTGCTCAATCACATAGCGCGCAACCCTGATGTTCTCACGATGATCTAAATCGCGATAGCCATTTCGTGTTCCCTCTCTTTATTTCGATTTCACTCCTCGTTGACGATCAGAGCTCCCCTCGCCTTTTTCTTGAGTCGCGATCCACTTCTCCTCGTCTTCCCCTTTTTTTCTTTTTTTCCGAGGAACCGATTTAAATAAAAAAGCCAGGCTTTGATTTTGAGTTTGATTTTGATTTTATAAAAGCCTTCGGACATGTTTGCTGTTCATGTTTGAAGTGGAAGCCTCAAGCTTTAGTGATTTTGAGGAAGGGAGTTTATAGTTTGACAAAGCACGAACATTTCCCTTTTAAAAGCTTTGATCCAATTGTTTTGGCAGAACTATAATTGTAACGACCCAGAAAATCTGAACCAATTTAAAAAAATTTAATTGGCTAAAATAATAGATTTTAAATATTTAAAATAAATATTTTAAATAATGGCAATGAAAAGTGAGTTTGAATCGACAATTGAAAACGAAAATAATTAATTCTAATTATAAACAAGGCTTGAAAAGGCGCTGCAGTTTCAAAAATTGAATTCAAACTTTATCGGACTGTACCGGGTGCAAAACAAAACGGATTTTAGTGAAACCAAAATTATTTAAATCTGTTAGTGAATACCTTTCTAAAGAATCTGAAAAATCGAATTTTCATAGCGGAAAGAAAAAGTCATGGCCGAATGAATTTTCAGAAGGGTCGCTATGGAATTTATATAGCCCGTGAAATTGGCCATTTTGCATACGACCTCGGAATTCGACGAAACCACTTTTGTTGGATCCAGGATGTGAAGTTATTGCTAGGTTTCAAATTTCATAATTTTTGAAGCTAATATGTGAGCGTGGCAAAAGAAAACGTGTTTTGGCCAATTAAAGTTAAATTGGATCGACCAAAAATGGACCTTTTTGCAAACAGTCTCAGAATTTGACGAAACTAGTTTTGTTGGGACCGTATCGTCAAAACATAGCTAGATTTTTTTTTCTGGAATTTTTTGAATCAGTTTGTGGCCCTGGAAAATTTAAATGTACGTTCAAATCGAATATTGAATGTTATATATTTTTAATTTGAAGGAAAACTGACTGAAACATTCGAATGGGCCTTCGAAACATATCCCATTGTGTTCGGAATGGGGGTAAAACGCTAGGGACGACAGTCGTTGGGTTTAGATTGGTGGTCGCGTCAGATTACCCCTTTAAAACATCCCCGACCAATCATAATTTTTATAAAAAAAGAAAATTCCTTTTCTCTCTCCCCGATCGAAGGCGGAAAACGTTCATAACCTTCCCGTCCATTTTCTGATCAATCCACTCAATAATTTCAAGAGCTCCAGTTGAAGATTTTGAAGAGCTCGAGACAAGCTTCAAATCCATCACTGGTTTCGATTTTTTGTGGAGTATTGGGGGAGAATCGGGCTCGGGAAGTTGGTGCGTTCAAGCCGCCGCCGCCGCCTCAGGCGATCGAACGCCACCGCACCCCCCTGCGCCGAAAGCTCTCTCCTTCCCTTTCGACACTGCGTAGGCCGATCGAGCTATCGATTCACGGATTTCACGAAATCGCGTGACCTAGTTTTGAACATTTCAGAAAGGTATACGGCTTGTTTTATTTTCAGCTGTTTTAACGTCTTTAAACCGTTGCAAACTTTGAAAAATCATATCTTTTTGCTTTGTTGACGAAATTCAGTGAAACAAGAGACAGTGGACCCGTGTGGACGCCTTCTACATTCTAGAAGAGACCGCATATTTTTCTGAGCCATCTGCTATTTTTGGTGAAGGGGAACCCAAGGTGAGATTTCTAGTTTATAAATGATATGGAAAACGACGATGTATAAATTATATAGTCAATGTATGAGTTATATAAGCGTTGTACACCTTATGTATAAGCGTTGTATAAGTTGTACGTTCGATGTATAAGTTATATATGCGTTGTAAAAATTATATGTGTGTTGAAATAGAAGTGAATTGCTATATATGTATATATATATATATATATATATATATATATATATATACGCCCCTCGTCCACAAACCATGGACGATATTTATTGATTGTGATTGGTGTGAAAATTGATTGATAGCGAATGGTTGTTTGGGATTATTTGTGGTTGATATTGATTGATTGTGGTTGAAAAATACCCATTTGTGGTTGAGAAATATTTGGTTGAAACCACATAGGATTAGTTTTTGGAAATGAAATAAATATATACATGCCGCCTGCGTGCGAACTAGATGCATGATCCCCATTGTCAAAAACCGCGAGGTTTTAAGGTAGAGCGAGGAGCCGTACTAGGGACGGTCCTGGTTTTAACTACCCTGCCGTTATGCTGCCGAAATTTTGAATAATATTCATGTGTTTGAATTATTTTCATTTGCTGAAACTATATTTATTCATTGTATAGAAAACTTTCATGTGTTGAATCAATATTCATTCGTTGATTAGAAATTCATGTGTTGAATGGTATTCGTGTTTTAAATATAAAAATCACATTTTTATCTATATATAGAAACTATAGAAAACCTTCATGTGTTGAATCGATATTCATTCGTTGAATTGAAATTCATGTGTTGAATGGTATTCATATTTTGAAATAAATTGTTTCATAATAAAAATCACCTTTTATCAACTATATGGACTATGTAAAATAATCTCATTTTAAAAGAAATTGTTTTATAAGAAAAATCCTATTTTTATTACCTATATAAACTATATAAAATAATAGTGTTTTGAAATGAATTGTTTTACAAAAAAAATCACATTTTTATTATATACATGAATTATTGAAATGCGAAGTGTTAAAAATAGCCACTCGTCCAAATAAATATGCATGAGTTGAAATATTCATTAACTAGCTAATGATATGATTTTTGCCTATGCATACAACATTAGAATGAATGGTGTTTTTGAACCAAATGGAATCAAATATGAAGTTGAACGGAAAATGACAAATGATAAGAACTATATATATGTACATGCATATTTATTGAACAGGTTATAGTAAAGGGGCTAGAGAAGAGGAATAAAATTTTGTGCCCGACAAATAGGTACACATTTACAATTTTGTTTGGGTGATGATTTTATGAGCCTGTTGGCTAGCCGCTTGGATTTTTCTTTTTCTTTTCGATATGAGACGCCCGTGTGGCTATTTGGGAATTTTCCCAGCCCCTCCCGTACAAAGGAGGTTATGGCGAATTTTTCCGAAATTTAAAAGCGTTAGTGAAATATTTGAAGTAAAAACGATATAGGAATTTTTGAATGAACTATATTTATATAAATATATAAATATAAATAAAATTAAAACGAAACGTGGCCGTGCAGTTCGCATTTTGAAACCGAAACTTCAAACGATTGTACCGGGAGATCCGACCATCGGATTTTCCTGAAATCGCAACCGTTGGGTTCGCTTTGGAAAAATCTTTCCAACGGCACCAACTTTGTAAAAATCCAACGGTTGGATTGTCTGGAATGTTTAATTCAAATCTGAAGAAAAACAGCGCCAGAAACGATTATATTTATATATATATATAAATATAATTATATTTAATCGAATAACGACGCTGCAGTTCGTATTTTGAAATTGAAACTTCAAACGATTGTACCGGGAGATCCGACCGTCGGATTTTCCCGAAACTGGAACCGTTGGATTCGTTTTGAAAAGACCTTTCTAATGATGTAAATTTTGTGAAGATCCAACGGCTAGATTTTCAGATATGTGTAAATCAAATCAAAAGAAAAACAGCGCCACAGCTTCGTTATGGCCCGAAGCGTCGTTTTGAATAAATTGGCTATTTTAAAATTAATAAAAATAGCGATAAATCGTTATAAAATATCATAAACGATATGGAATGGAAATAAACTGAATTTGCTCGATTTATGTGGTATTTGGTGGTTGAATGTGTTTGGTGTGAAAATTACATTAAAGAACAAAATTGGTGTTGTCGAACGATTTAACCATTGAAATAAATTGATTTGAAATTCTAAATATACGTGAATTATTTGTAAAGGCCGAGTTAATTCTCATTTCGAATAATTGACCGACGATTGAAATTCGAAGATGAAGACGGTGGTCGAAGACCGGAGATCTTCACCTCGTTTGGATGGTAACCGAGGTCCTGATTGGGAGGCATCCCGAAATATGGATAATGAGTGGTGATCGTCCAGACGTACGTGGTGATCGATGGGTTTGCGAGGTATTTAGTGCCTCCGGTTTCGTTCAGACCCAGAACGGACTTGTAAATGGACTGTGTGTCTGACATTGGATTTTATTCTGTGTTGATTGATCTCTATTAAATATACATCTGTTTGGCGGCAGAGAATTTATTCTTTTGCTTAACGCCCTTCTCTAAGACGCACGAGCTCAGAGGTTGTATATCGATGGACATCAGTCGCATGGCATGAATTGCCTGTGTGGCATGCTAAGATGCAGTGATCAGGGCTTCTGTTGAAAAGCAAAGTCTTGTGGTGATGATCAAAGCACCGCCAGTGTGGCGTAGCTTTGTGTATAACGTGAAATCGCGAGCCTCACACCCCGGTATGAACCAGAAACGGGAGAGGACATCAGGGAGGGCCTGCGTTTCTTCCTAGCTAGGGTGGTGTCAGTGACCTACCAGCCCTGACATTTATATACTTTTCACCTGTGTGGTTGTTGCTGTTGCGAGGCGCCTCGGTTAGATCGGACGATCCGGGTCCGATGGAGCCATTCGTTGGTTCGCTTACGCCCCCAAAGGGCGGGGAATTATAGTGTTCAGGCATTCTAATCCACTCTGTGTGGACCGGCCCTGACGATCCAAGGGTCGATGCGTTCTGATCCTGAGACTCGGGCTAGGCAGTCTCGAATTCGGTAAGGACTATCTTTTGCCTTGGTTCATGATGGAAATCCAATTTCCAAATACGACATCGTGCGGTTTTTATTGTATATATATATGGCGACATGATATATGGTACCCATGCCGTCTATGATTGATAGTTATGATTAAAAATTGTTTTTGAAACATATAAACACTAGTCATAATATCAAATGCTTTTGTTTTATTCGTATCAATCATATTTTGGCCATTATAAGGTAAAACTCTATCCTCCGGTTTGCGTTGCATTGTGTGATGGGAACTGAGTCTTATAATGGCTTCATTTTTTATAAAAAGCATTGCGATGTTTAAAAGAAAGATTTGTTTTAAAGCACTGGCAATCCAATGGAGTAAACCCGTTCCACGAAAGTGGTGTGGTCCTGTGATTAGCCAAATTATATATGTGTTGAGTAGATTTCTCATACCAGTCCCATGACTGACTCGTAGTTTGTTTCACTTTCAAACTCGGGTGCCTCTTTTCCTACACGAGCAGCCTTGTATTCAGGTTTAGTTGGCTTTCTCTGGATAGCTGGAGCTGAAGATGGATTCTATCATTTATCTCTTTTGATGCTGTTCAGCTCCTATTGTACATATTTTGTTTGTTTTCCGCTGTAGACATTTATGTATAGCTGAACTGTATTTGTACTAAGTAAGATCCTGTATATTGTGTAACTCTGATGATTACTTTTATCCAGTATGTTGTTTTGTTCATTATCTGGTGTATTTAATTCTGTTCTGCTATTATCTGTTTCTGTGTTATATTCCACGGATTACCCTTGCCATTGTCAAAACGGGGTTTGGGGTCGTCTCATTTGGTATCAGAGCTTTGGTTAAGCTTAGTTCAGGAATATAACATTTGAACGAACTCGTCAGAAATAGAACCAGTAGTGTTCTAAGACGGGTAACTCTATACAGATAGGATTAACAATATCCTAGTATGAGTAAAGCAGAATGAAATTACACCTCGATAGACACATTTACATTCAAGTATTTGTCTCTATATTTTCAAATATCTTTTCTGTTGACATGACACTTTGTCTGCTAATTGCAGACGTACTAGAAAATGAGTGACAGGAACAGAAGAAATAATCGTATGGTTCGACAAGCTAATGAGCCAGTTGTGCTCCCACAGCCAGAATCAGATATAGAAGTTCTATTCAAGAGATTTCAAAATCTGGGTGGATCGCCATTCTTAGGCAAAGAGTCCATTATGGAAACACAAGCTTGGATTCGTTCTGCAGAGAAAATCTTTGAGGGTTTAAAGCTGAGAGACGATCAGAAAAGATTACTGGCGTCTTGGGCACTCAAAGAAGAAGCTTTGTTTTGGTGGGATTCAGTTATTAATGATAATCCAGAAGGTTCACTTAGTCAAAGTGCAATGGAGTGGAGATCCGCGAGATTGTACTTGGGAAACTGAGGAGAGCATTCAGAAAGCCTATCCCAGATGCCGAGTAGATATCTCTGATTGACTCCGGTGCAAGGTATATTTACCATACTTTGCCTTATCATTTAATTCTCTACTCTATTGTTATTTTCTTTCCATGGATGTGCACTTTTAATTCTATAGTCTGAATGATTTTAAAAGAATATAGAAATTGATTTGTATGATTTTGAAAAGTAAAAAAAAAACAATTTGATTGTTGATTGGTGTTGTGTGATAGTAAATTAGATTAATTGAATTATTGAAACGATAGTTAATTTAATTAACAATAAAATGAATGGTAGGATTTATTCGATTAAATCACACATTGAACTGATTAGAAAATAAATAGAAATATATATACATGTGTATTATATATGTTTGAACAGTTAAATGGATTAGCTGTTGAGTAAAGATTTTATTTGCGTGCCCGACAAATAGGTAAACCTTAATGAGTTGAATGCAAAATATTATTATATCTACTCCTGTGAATGTCATTGGATGCGGAGTGCTGGTTTTTCTGTGTGAAATAATAAATGTCGCCATAGGATAGTAACAATTAATTTTGAACTACATTACATGGCATACTTCTGAAGATAGGCATACTTCATCATATACCACATAAGCATTTGGAGCTTGTGTGATGAGGCGGAAGATTTACCATACGAGCGAGAGGCTTGTATGGCGATGACTATATTTTACAGGTTGAACTAATGACTGATATGGACTATTTAAATTGTAACGATTAAATTGCCAGATTAATAAAAACCCCACACGGGTCTGGAGTTGACAATAATCACGTCTCTCTAGTTATTAGATATGGCACATGGACTATTTATTTCCCACACGGGGCAGGGTGACGAGAATTTATTCTCTGGAGTTATTATCAATACATGCTCCCCTATAAACACCAGAATATATCACTATAAATATGTGTATGCTTATTAGGATTTATTGGGTACCTAATACGGCCCAATAAATTTCCAAACCTCTCTCCGTACAAGGGAGGTTATGGCGAAATTTTTCGAAAATTCCGGGTGTTAGCCAAATTTTTGAAGAATTTTTAAATTCTCAGAAGCTAAAAAGTTGGAGAATGGAAGCCAGATCGAACGAAGAGTTGATTAATCAAACCACTTTCGACTTTGTTCCTTTTCGGGGACGAAAAGTTTTAAGTGGGGGAGATTGTAACGACCCAGAAAATCTGAACCAATTTAAAATATTTAAATTGGCTAAAATAATATATTTTAAATATTTAAAATAAATATTTTAAATAATGGCAATGAAAAGTGAGTTTGAATCGACAATTGAAAACGAATATAATTAATTCTAATTATAAACAAGGCTTGAAATGGCGCTGCAGTTTCAAAAATTGAATTCAAACTTTGTCGGACTGTACCGGGTGCAAAACAAAACGGATTTTAGTGAAACCAAAAATATTTAAATCTGTTAGTGAATACCTTTCTAACGAATCTGAAAAATAGAATTTTCATAGCGGAAAGCAAAAGTTATGGCCGAATGAATTTTCAGAAGGGTCGCTATGGAATTTATATAGCCCGTGAAATTGGCCATTGTGCATACGACCTCGGAATTCGACGAAACCACTTTTGTTGGATCTGGGATGTGAAGTTATTGCTAGGTTTCAAATTTCATAATTTTTTAAGCTAATATGTGAGCGTGGCAAAAGAAAACGTGTTTTGGCCAATTAAAGTTAAATTGGATCGACCAAAAATGGACCTTTTTGCAAACAGTCTCAGAATTCGACGAAACTAGTTTTGTTGGGACCGTATCGTCAAAACATAGCTAGATTTATTTTTCTGGAATTTTTTGAATCAGTTTGTGGCCCTAGCAAATTGAAATGTACGTTCAAATCGAATATTGAATGTTATATATTTTAAATTTGAAGGAAAACTGACTGATACATTCGAATGGGCCTTCGAAACATATCCCATTGTGTTCGGAATGGGGGTAAAACGCTAGGGACGACAGTCGTTGGGTTTAGATTGGTGGTCGCGTCAGAAAACCCCTTTAAAACTTCCCCGACCAATCAGAATTTTTAAAAAATAAAATAAAAAATCCTTTTCTCTCTCCCCGATCGAAGGCGGAAAACGTTCATAACCTTCCCGTCCATTTTCTGATCAATCCACTCAATAATTTCAAGAGCTCCAGTTGAAGATTTTGAAGAGCTCGAGACAAGCTTCAAATCCATCACTGGTTTCGATTTTTTCGTGGAGTATTGGGGGAGAATCGGGCTCGGGAAGTTGGCGCGTTCAAGCCGCCGCCGCCTCAGGCAATCGAATGCCACCACACCCCCTGCACCGAAAGCTCTCTCCTTCCCCTTCGACACTGCGTAGGCCAATCGAGCTATCGATTCACGGATTTCACGAAATCGCGTGACCTAGTTTTGAACATTTCAGAAAGGTATACGGCTTGTTTTATTTTCATCTGTTTTAACACCTTTAAACCGTTGCAAACTTTAAAAAATCATATCTTTTTGCTGTGTTGACGAAATTCAGTGAAACAAAAGACAGTGGACCCGTGTGGACGCCTTCTACATTCTAGAAGAGACCGCATATTTTTCTGAGCCTTCTGCTGTTTTTGGTGGAGGGGAACCCAAGATGAGATTTCTAGTTTATAAACGATATGGAAAATGACGATGTATAAATTATATAGTCGATGTATGAGTTATATAAGCATTGTACACCTCATGTATAAGCGTTGTAAAAGTTGTACGTTCGATGTATAAGTTATATATGCGTTGTAAAAATTATATGTGTGTTGAAATAGAAGTGAATTGCTATATATATATATATATATATATATATATATATATATATACGCCCCTCGTCCACAAACCATGGACGATATTTATTGATTGTGATTGGTGTGAAAATTGATTGATAGCGAATGGTTGTTTGGGATTGTTTGTGGTTGATATTGATTGATTGTGGTTGAAAAATACCCATTTGTGGTTGAGAAATATTTGGTTGAAACCACATAGGATTAGTTTGTGGAAATGAAATAAATATATACATGCCGCCTGCGTGCGAACTAGATGCATGATCCCCATTGTCAAAAACCGCGAGGTTTTAAGGTAGAGCGAGGAGCCGTACTAGGGACGGTCCCGGTTTTAACTACCCTGCCGTTATGCTGCCGAAATTTTGAATAATATTCATGTGTTTGAATTATTTTCATTTGCTGAAACTATATTTATTCATTGTATAGAAAACCTTCATGTGTTGAATCAATATTCATTCGTTGATTAGAAATTCATGTGTTGAATGGTATTTGTGTTTTAAATATAAAAATCACATTTTTATCTATATATAGAAACTATAGAAAACCTTCATGTGTTGAATCGATATTCATTCGTTGAATTGAAATTCATGTGTATAATGGTATTCATATTTTGAAATAAATTGTTTCATAATAAAAATCACCTTTTATCAACTATATGGACTATGTAAAATAATCTCGTTTTAAAAGAAATTGTTTTATAAGAAAAATCCTATTTTTATTACCTATATAAACTATATAAAATAATAGTGTTTTGAAATGAATTGTTTTACAATAAAAATGACATTTTTATTATATACATGAATTGTTGAAATGCGAAGTGTTAAAAATAGCCACTCATCCAAATAAATATGCATGAGTTGAAATATTCATTAACTAGCTAATGATATGATTTTTGCCTATGCATACAACATTAGAATGAATGGTGTTTTTGAACCAAATGGAATCAAATATGAAGTTGAACGGAAAATGACAAATGATAAGAACGGTATATATGTACATGCATAGTTATTGAACAGGTTATAGCAAAGGGGCTAGAGAAGAGGAATAAAATTTTGTGCCCGACAAATAGGTACACATTTACTGTTTTGTTTGGGTGATGATTTTATGAGCCTGTTGGCTAGCCGCTTGGCTTTTTCTTTTTCTTTTCGATATGAGACGCCCGTGTGGCTATTTGGGAATTTTCCCAGCCCCTCCCGTACAGAGGAGGTTATGGCGAATTTTTCCGAAATTTAAAGGCGTTAGTGAAATATTTGAAGTAAAAACGATATAGGAATTTTTGAATGAACTATATTTATATAAATATATAAATATAAATAAAATTAAAACGAAACGTGGCTGTGCAGTTCGCATTTTGAAGCCGAAACTTCAAACGATTGTACCGGGAGATCCGACCATCGGATTTTCCTGAAATCGCAACCGTTGGGTTCGCATTGGAAAAATCTTTCCAACGGCACCAACTTTGTAAAAATCCAATGGTTGGATTGTCTGGAATGTTTAATTCAAAGCTGAAGAAAAACAGCGCCAGAAACGATTATATATATATATATATAAATATATTTAATCGAATAACGACGCTGCAGTTCGTATTTTGGAATCGAAACTTCAAACGATTGTACCGGGAGATCCGACCGTCGGATTTTCCCGAAACTGGAACCGTTGGATTCGTTTTGAAAAGACCTTTCTAATGATGTAAATTTTGTGAAGATCCAACGGTTAGATTTTCAGATATGTGTAAATCAAATCGAAAGAAAAACAGCGCCACGGCCGCGTTATGGCCCGAAGCGTCGTTTTGAATAAATTGGCTATTTTAAAATAAATAAAAATAGCGATAAATCGTTATAAAATATCATAAACGATATGGAATGGAAATAAACTGAATTTGCTCGATTTATGTGGTATTTGGTGGTTGAATGTGTTTGGTGTGAAAATTACATTAAAGAACAAAATTGGTGTTGTCGAATGATTTAACCATTGAAATAAATTGATTTGAAATTCTAAATATACGTGAATTATTTGTAAAGGCCGAGTTAATTCTCATTTCGAATAATTGACCGACGATTGAAATTCGAAGATGAAGACGGTGGTCGAAGACCGGAGATCTTCACCTCGTTTGGATGGTAACCGAGGTCCTGATTGGGAGGCATCCCGAAATATGGATAATGAGTGGTGATCGTCCAGACGTACGTGGTGATCGATGGGTTTGCGAGGTATTTAGTGCCTCCAGTTTCGTTCAGACCCAGAACGGACTTGTAAATGGACTATGTGTCTAACATTGGATTTTATTCTGTGTTGATTGATCTTTATTAAATATACATCTGTTTGGCGGTAGAGAATTTATTCTCTTGCTTAACGCCCTTCTCTGAGACGCACGAGCTCAGAGGATGTATATCGATGGACATCAGTCGCATGGCATGAATTGCCTGTGTGGCATGCTAAGATGCAGTGATCAGGGCTTCTGTTGAAAAGCAAAGTCTTGCGGTGATGATCAAAGCACCGCCAGTGTGGCATAGCTTTGTGTATAACGTGAAATCGCGAGCCTCACACCCCGGTATGAACCAGAAACGGGAGAGGACATCAGGGAGGGCCTGCGTTTCTTCCTAGCTAGGGTGGTGTCAGTGACCTACCAGCCCTGACATTTATATACTTTTCACCTGTGTGGTTGTTGCTGTTGCGAGGCGCCTCGGTTAGATCGGACGATCCGAGTCCGATGGAGCCATTCGTTGGTTCGCTTACGCCCCAAAGGGCGGGGAAACGTAGTGTTCAGGCATTTTAATTCACTCCGTGTGGACCGGCCCTGATGATCCAAGGGTCGATGCATTCTGATCCTGAGACTCGGGCTAGGCAGTCTCGAATTCGGTAAGGACTATCTTTTGCCTTGGTTCATGATGGAAATCCAATTTCCAAATACAACATCGTGCGGTTTTTATTGTATATATATATGGTGACATGATATATGGTACCCATGCCGTCTATGATTGATAGTTATGATTAAAAATTGTTTTTGAAACATATAAACACTAGTCATAATATCAAATGCTTTTGTTTTATTCGTATCAATCATATTTTGGCCATTATAAGGTAAAACTCTATCCTCCGGTTTACGTTGCATTATGTGATGGGAACTGAGTCTTATAATGGCTTCATTTTTTATAAAAAGCATTGCGATGTTCAAAAGAAAGATTTGTTTTAAAGCACTGGCAATCCAATGGAGTAAACCCGTTCCACGAAAGTGGCGTGGTCCTGTGATTAGCCAAATTATATATGTGTTGAGTAGATTTCTCATACCAGTCCCATGACTGACTCGTAGCTTGTTTCACTTTCAAACTCGGGTGCCCCTTTTCCTACACAGGCAGCCTTGTATTCAGGTTTAGCTGGCTTTCTCTGGATAGCTGGAGCTGAAGATGGATTCTATCATTTATCTCTTTTTATGTTGTTCAGCACCTATTGTACATATTTTGTTTGTCTTCCGCTGTAGACATTTATGTATAGCAGAACTGTATTTGTACTAAGTAAGATCCTGTATACTGTGTAACTCTGATGATTACTTTTATCCAGTATATTGTTTTGTTCATTATCTGGTGTATTTAATTATGTTCTGCTATTATCTGTTTCTGTGTTATATTCCACGGATTACCCTTGCCACCGTCAGAACGGGGTTTGGGGTCGTCTCAATAATGAAAAAGGAAAACAAAGGGTAAATGTCGCGGTTTATATAGAAGAAGGATACTTCATCATGAAGGAAATTAGCCTGCGTGCTATAAAGGTAGGTATACAGGCGTAAATGCATAACTATTAATTCGATTTGAAATAAAACGATTTTTATTTTATTTAAAAGGATTCTGATTTGATTTATATTTAATTTGATTCAACATAAAGAGATCTTTATTCTTTTTAGATGGATATCGATTTGATTTCGAGCTTATCCACAATCGAATATTTGGGTTCATTAATTGAAATCACGAACCACTATTTTAGCGTATAGAACGACATTTAAATGTAATAACGATATTCTGAGCTCAACAGAATATATTCTGAAATTAAATTTGAATGTATATATAAAATAACCATATTAAATCAGTATAATATAATTTAAACAAATAAATTCCCTGATAATAAATTATTATTTATGACAAATACAGTTTATATTGATCATTGGAATTATTTTGATCAAGTTTTAACTTCGAAATTTATTATACTTTCGTTTCCGAATTACGATAATTCTATATATTCTAAATAAATTGTATATTAATTATTAAATCGATAAACTTAAATATAAAAATCCATTTATATTATCAACTAAATATTTAAAACCATATTAAATATTTAAAATAAACTGACCAAAAATTCGGGTCATTACATTCTTCACCCCTTAAAAGAATTTCGTGCCCGAAATTTCTAAGGTAGAAAAAATGGTATAAATCTATTTACTTTTCAAAATCCAACTATGTTGAAACTCAACTCTTCCTATTTCAACAAATTTAGTCCTACCATAACTTTTGGTTCTCGTTTATTTTACACATCATATATACTCACATTCAATTAATCTGAATGATTTACAATTCACGTTCAATTCATATTTCACTCATGTATATTCAAATTCATTCAAATTGATTTTAAATCAATTTATTCACTTCAATCCATTTAAATTTCCACATTCACATTCCTGGGATTTCATTTTAAATCCTTTCGAAATCACATAAATATATACTTATATTTATTTCCGTCTCAAATTCAAAACATTTGAGTTTTCAAACCGTCTTGTTTTCTTTCAACAAATTTCTATCAAAACTTTTTTAAGGTAGCAATCCATCACATAGAAATTCGAAAATGAACACTGATGATGCAGCAGTCATCATCAGAATTATTTTCCGGCAACTGAAGTGAGTTCAGTGCTTAATCACTTTCAAAAGCCATTCAAAATGATTTCTATTCAAAAATCCTTTCAAAATAAAACTATTTTATTTTAATATACTTTGGAAATATTTTCCAACTTCCCAGGATTTTAAATTCTAAATTCTAATTCTGAATTTACTTTTAATTCACCTCATTTGTATTTTTTTTATATACAAATTCTATTTGGTTATAACTAACTATTTCAATTTTTATAATTTCATTTGATTATAATATTAACATCCAACACATCCATGTAATATAATAATTTCAGAAAATTGTTCTTTTTTATCAAAATAGAATTTTGGTTAAAATTATTTCATCTACCCACTTTACAAAAACAATATCGTGTTCATTCTTTTGTTCGAGCATTTACAAACTCTTATCGACATCGTGGCGTCCCACGATTCGAACAGAATTCATAAACCACTCAACAGGCTAGCCAAGACAATATAAAACATTATTTTATATCAATTAACAAATACGCTCTCTCATATATATACACTCAACTCATTCTATGATACTACTGACCCTATCTTTAATGAGCACAATCCCACCAAAGCCTAGGTATTCGCTCAACCTGGCTCCGATACCAACTGTAACGGCCCGCAAATCCGTACTATCTGATTTGACTAATAACACCACACGTCTAACCCAAATTGCACAGAAATACGAATCATTATTAGAAAGAAGTTAGAGGATGAGAAATAGAAAGAAAGAAATGTTAGAATAGAAGAGAACAAAGAAGACGAATCTCATAACGGAATGAATAAAATATACTATATAACATAACTTTTGAAATACAAATCGGTAACTTTATGTACATACCATCATCAGAGCACAACAGTTATTGCTGGAACAGTTATAAACACTTGTTTCCAGATACCACACAGTACACAACAGAATATATAAGTCTATAGCCAACTGGTGAAGCCTCCTGCTTCAAACTCCACCAAGTGAATCTGTAAAATCCCGACTACTTGACTGCCCGTACAAATTTGGGCACCCAAGAGTCAAGGGAAAACAAAAACAAAATAAACTCTGGGTCAATCATAGGACTGCTGTGAGTAAACTCCAACCATTTGTTTAACTTTCAAAATCCTTTCGAAAGAAATGATAATCGTAAGACTGATCCACACATAAACACGAATGGTTTTTACCTTACGATAACCCAAAATACTTTGATACGAAAATCAAGTGATATTATAATAGTGTCTAAATCAAATAAATAACAATCTAGCGGAACGCTTGCATCTTACGCTCCATATATAATATAAAATCAAAAACCGCAGGGCTCTTATTGGAGATTGGATTTCGACTATGACAAGGTATGGAACCACCTTCCGCTAGTTTATCTCTAGAGAGGAATCACTGGGTTCAACAAGAGCGTCTTACAACCCGGCCCACACATGACCGACCACTCATTTCGCTTGAGTGTATCGAATGTATATCACCAACGGTTGGGATCAGCAACTGTTTCCCGAATGGGACAGCATCGAATAGAATAAGAAATTAAATGAATCTTTAGATAGGTGATAATACACCCTAATGGGAGCGACCCACCTAGCCATGCTGCCTGCCCGATTTTTGTCATTTCCCGGTTGTTGAGGCCTGAGGCTACGATTACTTTCTATTTATTGATAGCACAATCACTTTGAATGCCACATTGTCAGATCCGTTAATCACTAGTTGATTTGCACAAATATAATTTGGATATTATGCTAAGGGAATAAATCCGTTGCCACCATGTATATTTATACAGACCAACATATTCGATCATTGGAAATACTCTGTCAGACATTCGTTCATTTACGTTCGTTCTGGGATTGAACGAAACCGAAGGCACAATTTCTATTAATAGAAAAATCCCTTGCACTTTACTCCGTCTTCGATTATCTTCATATAATCTGATTCGCAATGTTACTGCTAATACAAAGTGGTTATCGGATAATAATCCAACTGGTCTCTCCATATTGACAACGATATTGGCAAACATTTCGATAGTCGGTTATTTAACTATCGAAGAAAACAAACATTCACTCAAAAGATCAACCAATCACTGGGTCCCTTGATTACTATTCATTAATTAAATCACCCTTACCAATTCCTTATCAATATTTGTTAAACAAATATTTTCAATTATCATCTCGGTCTCTTACATTCTTTGGAAAACATTTCCATATATCGCCTTCTTTTATTTTCTACACTTAGAAAATATTTTCTATTTATAATTGTAGAACATTCCAATTACTTATTTTTTTTCTCGACTATTCATTTATATATTTAGGAAATATTTATTATTATATTTCCAAAATTCCACTTACTTTGGTTAAAACGACTGTTGTGTCAAACATCGTTACAAACTATCCAAAATATTTCATTCAACTATCTTTTATTCAACCATTGATCTTCGAGACTGAATCTTGCTATTTATCGGTTAAAAATGAAATCAATTGAGTTGGGGTAAAATTACCTCTCAGACCTTGACTGAAAACATCCTTAACTTCAAAACAGACAAAACCATTATTCCCGAATAATCAACACCATAAAAACCAATTATTCATTTATAAAACATGTATACGCTTCTCTTTCGATTTTTAACAAATCTAATTAATAGATTTCCTTTTTGTTTATAATATTCTATTTTTAAATTCATTTACTTATCAAATTCTATATATATCGATACATTGATTTCTACCTAACAAATTTTCTTAAAAATATTCGAACTCCTTAAATTTTCGGAAAATTTCGCCATAACCTCCTTTCTACCGGGAGCATCGGGAAAATCCCCAAACCGCCACACAGGCCTCTCCAATCAAAAGGAAAAAGAAAAAGCCAAGCGGCTTGCCGATTCGGCGCATAAAACCTCATGTGGAATTTAAACGTGTACCTTTTTGTCGGGCACACGAATTAAAAACTTCATACATTTCATCCCATACCTGCTCAACGTATATTTACCTGTTTCCAATTTATCCCAACTAAATTCGGTCATCCCTAACTCAATTTGCTAATTTCTTCTTTAATTAGCTATTTTGCCAAATCCCTTTATTTTGAACATATCATGTTCAAATATATTTTAATTCGTTTATAAACAGTAGAATTTCATTTCTAACTTGAGTTAAAACTATTAGTTAAGTCTATAAAACCAATTTACTTATCCAACACCAATTTCGATTTAAAACTTGATTAACTATTTATTCTTCAAAATTAGTTAAGTCTATTTAATAACCAAAAATTTGATTTTTGTTTTGAAAATCATTTCACTTACTTCACTGGAGTTCATATTTATTTTACATCTCCAGTGTGGCTTTTTCTAATGGCAAATTCGGATTTTATTTCTTCAAAATCCTTTTATTTAATTAAATAAACAGTTATGGTTTTACAATGGTTCTGGCGCTGTTTTTCTGATAATCTGAGTTTGACATAACTCAAAATATATTCGACCAAACCTAGATTTTTATTCTCCATTAGAAAACTATTATCAAATCGGTTCTGACATTTCTTATTTCAAAGAATTCCGGCTTCAATTGAGTTCTGTATACTCAATTGAAGTTCGAAACGCCAATTTAGGAACTGCCGTGCTGCGGCGAGTTCGTTTTAATTATATTTATATATATAAACGTTTAAACTTCGTTTAAAATAAATTCAACTCCATCCTCATATATTTTTAATATATATCAAATCCATTTCAACATAATATTTCTGATCTTCTAAAACTGTCGATTTTCCCTAACTCGGAAATAAATTTATTTATACTTCGATCTTCTATATTCAAATTCAATTTCAATTCTATTTCAAATTCTCTATATTCAAACTCCATTTGAATTTCTATATTCAAATTCTATATTTAAAATTTCTTTATTCAAATTCCATTTCACTTTCTATATTCAAATCCTATATTTGAATTTCCTTTATATTTTCTATATTCAAATTCTATATTCATTCTTAAACAAGCCTCGATTTAAATTTCTTTTGAAATCGATGTTTCCACTTTTTGGAAAATAGATTTCCCTTTTCAATTTCACGCTTGTATTTTTGTTTCCGAATTATCCAATGATAATTATTTTCACTTCATTTATAAACTTCGCTTATAAAAGAACTATTTATAAACTTCGTTTATAAAGGAACTACTTGTTTTATTTTCAAAACAAGTTTATATTTCAAATCTATTTAAAAATTCAAATTCTATTTTAGAAAAATAGAATTTCCCTTTTAAATCTCAAATACCCCTTTTAGGGTATTTTTATAAATTAACACTTAAGCCCAGTGATATTTAAACACCAAACAACCAATTATTTATTTTTGGTTTTCTAACACATCATATATCATAGTATATGTGCAAACAAATAATATATTTTTGAGGGATTCAGTTGGATCCCTCCAACCTGTTTTTCTTGCATCCACAGACATTAGTCAACATAAATAATACCCATCCTGCTTCGAGGCAGGATATCACGGTATAGACGGTCATCCACTATCATAGCGTGGGGTGTATTGGGTCATCCGCTAATATATGTATAGTAACCACAAACACCAAGCCTGAATAACTAATATATATTTAATAATAGCTACAGTAATATTTTTATGCAACCAAACACCCATCAATTATTTTTAACGACTAAAAATAATTCTAAAATAAATAAATTTAGTTAGATTTACTCACCAGGGATTTATCTGCTGAATATCCAATAAATTCCCATGTTGTTGTGGTTACGAATCGTCTTGAATAAATCTATTTGTACCTAAATCCGTTTTTGTCTTTTCACTCTTCTTTTTTTCTTTTCTTTTTCTTCTTCTTCTTTGATCTGCAAGCCAACCCTTCATTGTACACAACAATGGGAACCGAACAATACTGTCCCGACTCCATTTCTTAGACAAGCCTCCTTACTGATATCACTATATCAGTGTCACCAAGTTATGCAGCTCCTTAAGCTTCGCCTAAACCCAGTTCATCACACTTCACTCACACTCTCTCCCTTGCCAAAAATGCCAAATTTCCCATCATTCAATTACCTTATTTATAAAACCACCTTCTTCTCCTAATTTTAAACACTACCTCATTCCTGACCATACTTCAACCACCTCATCAGGTGACTACACCCCTCTACCATCTTAACCAGCCTCAACCTTGCAACTAGCTATTTGAAGACCAAAACCTCAATTCACGCACACGAACTCTAATGCCTTAAGGAGTCGTGACATCCAATACCCACCTGAACTCATTTGAGATTACCTGAATGCTCCAATGTTCCAAATATAGAGATCGCACCCCCTGTTTGTCAACTAATAGTACACCGAAATCCATCCCTAAAACCCTATTCATCATCAACGAATTCAGACTTCCCCCCAAACAAAAAATCAGACAGTACCAACCTGCTTTCATCGTTATCTTTCCCTGCGCATGCCCCTGCCCTGTTCTACAAACCCATCGCCTCCTTGATTCGACTGCTCAATCACATAGCGCGCAACCCTGATGTTCTTGCGATGATCTAAATCGCGATAGCAATTTCGTGTTCCTCCTCTTTATTTCGATTTCACTCCTTGTTGACGACCAGAGCCTCCCTCGCCTTTTGCTTGAGTCGCGATCCCTTCTCCTCGTCTTCCCTTTCTTTTTCTTTTTTTTCGAGGAACCAATTTAAATAAAAAAATCCAGGCTTTGATTTTGATTTTGATTTTATAAAAGGCATCGGACATTTTTTGTTGTTCATGTTTGAAGTGAATGCCTCAGGCTTTAGTGATTTTGAGAAAGGGAGTTTACAGTTTCACAGAGCATGACCATTTCCCTTTTAAAAGCTTAGATCCAATTCTTTTTGGCAGAACGATAATGAAAAGGGAAAACAAAGGGAAAATGTCGCGGTTTATATAGAAGAAGGATACTTCATCACGAAGGAAATTAGCCTGCGTGCTATAAAGGTAGGTAAATAGGCTTAAGTACATAACCATTAATTTGATTTGAAATAAAACGATTTTTATTTTATTTAAAAGGATTTTGGTTTGATTTATATTTACTTTGATTCGACATAAAGAGATCTTTATTCTTTTTAGATGGATATCGATTTGATTTCGAGCTTATCCACAACCGAATATTTTGGGGTTCATTAATTGAAAGCACGAACCACTATTTTAGCGTATAGACCAACATTTAAATGTAATAACGATATTCTGAGCTCAACAGAATATATTCTGAAATTAAATTTGAATGTATATATAAAATAACCATATTAAATCAATATAATATAATTTAAACAAATAAATTCCCTGATAATAAATTATTATTTATAACAAATACAGTTTATATTGATCATTGGAATTATTTTGATCAAGTTTTAACTTCGAAATTGATTATACATTCGTTTCCAAATTACGATAACTCGATATGTTCTAAATAAATTGTATATCGATTATTAAATTGATAAACTTAAATATAAAAATCCATTTTTATTATCAACTAAATATTTAAAACCATATTAAATATTTAAAATAAATCGACCGAAAATCCTGGTCGTTACAAATTCCTTACCATTTGGTACAGATTCCATATTTTTTAGCTAGTATTTTCAGCTCAAATTTGTAAATCTCAGTTGCATATACCAAGTTTGTAAATTCATAAAATTTCGAAAGTTAATCATTTTCATTAAAACCCTTTACAGTAGCTCCATCTACTAGTCTATTTTTTATATTTAAAATTTCAAAGTGAAATTCCTTACCATTTGGTATAGATTCCATATTCTTTAGCTAGTATTTTCAGCTCATATTTATAACTGTCGTTAGCTGGCAAAGAATGGAAAATAAAGCTTCAATCACCTCAAAGTCCAAAATTACAATCTTCAAGCTCTATAACAAGAAGCCTTTGATTGCAAACCTTTTTTTCAATTGAACAAGAATTGGGAATCTCTTTTCTCTTGATCTTTGATTTTGTGTGAAATAGATTTGGATGAGAATTTGATTAGGAATACGGATTAGGTTTTCTGGTTTCTCCTTAAAAATTGAAAATTGGTGTTCTTCTCCACTTTTGAAATGCGGATGAGAAGGATTTTTATTCTTACATCCCTCTCTAGATTCTTCTTTACAAATATCTTCCAGTTTTTTAAAGGACAAAGTGATGACATGTCATTTTATGTTAATATATCTTGTTTACACCTTTCTTTTAGTTGCTTCTAGAGTTCTCTACATGCATTAAAAATATGTTTTTTTTTCTTTTTCTTTTCTTTTTTTCCCTTTTTAAAGAAAAATTAACATTAGTTTTTCTTTTTATCTTACCTTACTCAAGTTTTTACATTTACTAAAATATTTTTTCCATAAATTGAAACTTAAAAAAAACATCATTTTCATTATTTGAAGTTCTCAAAAATAAACACACATTATGAAATCAAACATTTCTTTCTATTAACGTTGCATTTTTTCATTAAATTGGAATATGTTTTCTTTTTCCCATGAACATACATATACTTTTTTTTTTCAAAACTAGTTCAATCATTGAAAAATATCCATTTTTAAACTAAAGGATACAATTCATTACATCAATTATCCATACATGATTCATTAATCATCATTTTTTTCTCTCTCATACTTATTTATTCTATTTCCATTTATTTAATATCTTACATTTTCCCAAAATGTTTAATATTAATATTCCTAATTTATTAGTCTATTCCCAATTAAGTACCCCTAAAAATTGGGTTGTTACACCGGTAATCCCTTTTCTTTGTGTTGTTGTTGGTTATATTGAGTTCAGTACATTTAAACTCGTCTATTGTTGGTTATTTTGCTTCCCATCTCGTTTGCTGGCTGTTTTGCTTCCCGTCTGTATCCTTGTGGTTTAGAGCTTCTAGCTGTGTTTGTTTGGAATTTTTTGGAAATTGTGTTTTGATCCATTGTCGAAGATGTGGTTGTTGATCTATGCTGGATTACAATTGTGATTTATGTGTTTTTCACTCCCTGTGTGGGGGTATGTCCTCTACTTGTGATTTCTGTCCATGTGATCTTGAAGTTTAGTTTTGTTTCTAGTTTTTTTTGGATTTGATCGTTACAATTTAGATCCTTCTATGTTAGTGGCCCCTCCGCGACTGCCTCGACAACAGAGCAGCTTGACTGCATCGTTCATCGTGTTTGGGGGTCTACTGCAGTTTCCTCTTCTTTTCTCGAATTGGAAGTTTTTGCTGTCCCTTTTCCCATTTGTAGTGAAAAAGTTGTGTCTTACTTCATGTCATGATCTGTGTTTGTGGCCCAATGCTATTTGGTCAGCGGTGATTGTTTGTGTTATGTAACCAGAGCTATGCTGGTATGAAACATTGAGGTCATGTGAAGATGCTCTAGGTCATGTTTTGGAGTTGTTCTGTTTGTGGTACAGTTAGCTAAACTCATTGTGTTTTTGTTTGAATTTAACACAGGAGTGGTGCATGTTATTGTAATATGTAATTCACATAAGTGTAGTGCTTTCAGTGTGTTTATTTGTTGTAATGGGTGCTCCCTGCGTGAAGTTTGTTTTTTTAGCAGTCTAGATTTAAGATCTAGCTCCTGTTCTGTAAGCTAGGATAGTTGTAGTGGCCGGTCCACTCTAAAAACCGTCAATAGTGACCGGTTGTAACGACCCAGATTTTTTCGATTTATTTTAAATATTTATTATGGTTTTAAAATATTGAATTTATAATATAAATGGTATTTTATTGGGTTATCGATTAAATAATCGAAATACGAGAACTGAAATAATTTAATTCAAAGGTAAAATTTAATCGAAACGGTTCAGATGATCAATATATATATACGATTTAAATATGAACAATGATAATAGAAATTTATGGTTGAAGAATTTATTTGTTTTTGAATTTAAATTATATTATATTGATTTAACATGGCTATTTTAAATATACGTTCAAATTAAAATCTCAGAACTAGATTCATTAAGTTTAGAATGGTGATATAACTGGCATACATTGGTCCTTACTGTTGGATAGCGGTTCGGGATTTGCTATTTAGGAACCACGAGATATTTTGAAATATTTTATATAATATAATCAGACAAAATCAATCAGCCGACCTAGGAACTAAAAATCGTGCAACCTATATTATACATCGAGCTGGAGAAATTGTCTTCTGCCCTGGGTATCAAGGAGACAGAGATTTAATGGCGTATGTACATCTTGTCTCCCTCTCGCCTATTTATACTCGTTTCCCCTTCAGTTCATTTGCAGAAATCGAAGGCTTCAAGCCAAGTAAAAATGTCGCTCCAATTCTCAAAATCCCTAAATAGAAAATTGCCCTGTTCTAAAACCTCTCCCCTCCTCAAATTATCGGACCGGTTATCTAAAGGTGCGAACCAGTTACCGAGACTCGGCGTTGAACTACCGCAACTTCTCTAAAGCTCATCGCCATACTGAAGACCGCGAGTCCCTATAGGTCAACATCGAGACCAAGTGCTCGCAATTTAAGGTGATTCGAAGTAGATTCATTATCGTTATGGAGGTGCGCACTTGTTTTGGTCATTGCGAAGAGACTGATGCGAGTTTTCTCGAGGGTTGCGATCCATTTGCTGGGTCGAGCGGAGTTGCAGAGGAGACCGAACAGGGGAAGGTGTAAGGGTAGATGCAAGAAATAAGGACTGCAGATTTCAGGAGCTGCTACGGGATTGCTAATTCAAGAAAGGGAGGTGTTATACGAATTAGGTAATTTAATTAAATTTTAAATTTAACTATCGATTTATATAGTTAATAATGATTAAATGTATAACAAATATAATTCCGTACAATAAACAGTTTTTGATGAGAAAACAAAATGCAATTGGCATCATAAGGGCTAAAGCTTCGCTATGAAATTGAAATTGAAATTTTCAGAGTTGTTTGAGATCATGTATGGAATTTCACGGGATATTCGACAACTGCAATTTTGGTGAGTAAATCTCACTCACCTTTAGAATTATTTTTATTTCCTTAAAAATAATTGTTTGTTGCTTGTGTGAATGTTTTATGGTTGTTTTATATATATTAGTTATTTAGGCTATATATATATATATTGGGTTGATTGATTGGTTGGATTCCCGCAGTCTCATTAGCGGATGCCCACGGTTTCATAGCGGATGATTACCCTATATGCCCCACGCTATGATTAGTGGATGACCTTCTATACCGCGATATTCTGCCACGAAGCAGAATGGGTATTATTTATGTGCTAACATCTGTGGATGCAGGAAACAGGTTGGAGGAATCCAACTGGATTCCTCAAAAATATATTATTTGTTTGTTGTTTGTTTGATTTCATATATATTCATATATGATGTGTTAAAAAACCAAATGATTGAAAATTGGGTGATTTGATTGTTTTAAATATCACTGGGCAAATTGAAAGGATATTTGAAATTTAAAAGGAAAAATTCTATTTTTAAATAGAATTTGAATTTTTAATGGAAATAAAATATAAACTTGTTTTTGAAAAACAAAACAAGTAGTTTCTTTTTAAACGAAGTTTATAAATAGTTCTTTTATAACGAAGTTATAAATGAAGTGAAAAGAATTATCATTTGATAATTCAGAAATAGAAATACAAGTGTGAAATTGGAATGAGAAATCTATCTTCAAAAGAAAATAGAAATATCGATTTCAAAGGGAATTGAAGTCGAGACTTGTTTAAAGAAATTGGATATAAGAATTCAAATAGAAACAGACTTTGAAATATAGAATTTCAAAGAAGAATTGAATAGAATTTGAAATATAGAATTTTCAAAGAAGAATTGAAATATGAAATTTGAATAGGGATTTGAAATGGAATTCAAATATGAAATTTGAATAGAGATTTGAAATAGAAATTCAAGTATTGAATTTGAACATGGAATTTGAATATAGAAATTCAAGTAGAAATTTGAATATGGAATTTCAAAATAGAATTTGAATTAAACTTTGAAAATAGGATTTCAAAGTAGAATAGAAAATCCAAATGGTTTTGAAATGGAATTTGAATTCAAGGGAATTCAAATGGATTTGAGTGAAGAAATTCAAATGGTGTTTGAAAGAAAATTGGAATATTTTAATTCAAATGGGGCTGGAAATGAATTTGAATATTAGAATTCAAATGGGAATGGAAAATGAAATTTGAATATAAGAGATTCAAATTGAATTCAAATAGAATTTAATCTATGGGATTTGAATATGAAATTCAAATGGGTTTTAAACTATGGAATTTCGAATATAGAATTGAAAAAGGAGTTTGAATATTTGAATTCCAATAGAACTCAAATATAGAAATTGGAATATAGAAGTTCCAATGGAATTTAAATATAGAGTTTGAATAAGAGAATTCAAACGCATTTAAACATAGAATTTGAATATAGGGAATTCAAATAGAAATTCAAGTATTTAATTTGAATATCAATAGAAAAGGAATTGGGATTTGGAATATAGAATTCAAAAGTGAGATTGGAATTTGAATCAAGGAATTCAAATAGAGTAAAATGAAGTTGAATTCATTTTAAAGAAGTTTAAAAGTTTATATATATAAATATAATTAAAACGAACTCGCCGCAGCGCTGCAGTTCGTAAATTGGCAATTCGAACTTCAATTGAATATACAGAACTCAATTGAAGTCGGAATTCTTCGATACAAGAAACGTTCGGACCGGTTTGATAATAGTTTTCTAATGAAAGAGAAAAATATGAATTTCGTCGTATAGATTTTGAGTTATGTCAAAAATCAAATTTTCAGAAAAACAGCGCCAGAACTATTTAAAAACCATAACGGTTTATTTCATTTAAAAAAAGGATTTTTAACAAATAAAAATCCGAAGTTTCTATTTAGAGAATTTCAGAGTTGAGTTATAAAATATATGCGAATTCAAGTTGTGTAAATGAATATGATTTTTGAAACAGAAACCAGATTTTGATTTATTGAATAGAATTAACTAAATTGAATTGAAATTAGTTAATGAGTTTTCGAATGGATATTGGGGTTTGAATAAGTAATTTCGATTTGAAAATTTATATTCGAAATAGAAAAGAGAACTAGAATTGAAATCGAAATTCAATTTGGTTATGAACGAGTTAAATATTTTGTTTGAACATGTTATGTTCAACAAAGAAGGGAAATAGGCAAAATGTCTAATTAAATAATTGGGCGAAATTGAATTCAAACGAATGGATTGAGTTGAATTGAATTGGAAACAGGTGAACAGGTGTTAAACAGATATGGGATGGAGTATATGAAGATTTTTATTTATGTGCCCGACAAAAAGGTACATGTTTAAATTCATATATGAGATTTTATGCGCCGTATCGGCAAGCCGCTTGGCTTTTCCTTTTTCTTTTGATTTGGGGAAGATACCGGGAAGCTATTTGAAATTTCCCGATGCTCCCGATACAGGGGAGGTTATGGCGAATTTTTCCGGGAATTTAAGAAGATAGAATATTTTTCAGAAATTTGACAATTAGAAATCTATATATCGATATATATAGAATTCGATAAGGAAACGAAATCAAAAATATCGAAAAGGGCCAATATGGTTATTGAAATATTTGGATAACAAATATTGATAGAGAAAATGGAGAAGTGATTTAATTAATGAATATTAATTAAAGAGCCCAGTGATTTGTTTGATATGTTTGGATGAACACTTGTTTTTAGTCGATAGTTAAATCACAGACTATCGAAGTTTTTGACCATCGTTGTCAATATGGAGAGACCGGTTGGATTATTATCCGAAGAACCACTCCGTATCGGCATAAGCGTTGCGAACCAAGTATGCTGAATATATTGAAGACGGAGTAAAGTGCAAGGGCTTTTCTATTAAATAGAAATAGTGCCTTCGGTTTCGTTCAATCCCAAAACGAACGTAAACGGACGAATGTCTGACAGAGTATTTCCAATGATCAAATGGGTTGGTCTGTATAAATATATATGGTTGCAACGGATTTATTCCCTTAGCATAACATCCAGAATATTTGTGCAAACTCAACTAGTGATTAACGGATCTGACGATGTGGCATTCAAAGTGATTGTGTTATCAATGAATGGTAAGTATGCGTAGCCTCAGGCCTCAACAACCGGGAAAAGACAAAAATCGGGCAGGCAGCATGGCTATGTGGGTCGCACCCATTAGGGTGTATAATCACCTATCTAGAGAAATTCCTTTTGTTTCTAAATCTATCGATTCTGCCCATTCGGGAACGGTGGTTTGAGTCCAACCGTTGGTGATATACATTCGATACACTCAAGCGAAATGAGTGGTCGGTCATGTGTGGGCCGGGTTGCAAGAAGTTCTTGTTGAACCCAGTGTATTCGCCTCTAGAGATACACAGGCGGAAGGTGGTTCCATACCTTGTCATAGTTGGAATCCAATCTCCAATAAGCGCCCTGCGGTTTTTGATTTTATACTATATATATGTGGAGCGTGAGATGCAAGCGTTCTGCTATTTGGTTATTTACTTGATGTAGACATTATTATAATATCACTGGATTTTCGTATCAAAGTGTTTTGGGTTATAGTAAGGTAAAAACCGTCCATGTTTATGTGTGGACTGGTCTTACTATTATCTTTTCTTTCAAAAGGATTTTTAAAAGTTAAACAAGTGGTTGGAGTTTACTCACACCAGTCCCATGACTGACCCAGAGTTTATTTTGTTTTGTTTCCCCTAAACTCTTGGGTGCCCAAATTTGTACGGGCAGTCAAGTAGTCGGGATTTCACAGATTTATTTGAAGGAGCTGGAAGCAGGAGGCTTCACCGGTTAGCTATAGGCTATCATATATTCCGCTGTGGACCTTGTTTGTATCTGGAAACAGGTGTTTATAACTGTTCCAGAAATGACTGTTGTGCTCTGATGATGGTATGTATATAAAGTTACTGATTTGTATTTCAAAAGTTATGTTACATAATATATTTTATTCGTTCCGCTGTGAGTTTATGATCTTCGATTTCTTCTATTCTAATATTTCTTTCTTTCTATTTCTTATCCTCTAACTTCTTTCTAATAATGATTCGTATTTCTGTGCAATTTGGGTTGGACGTATGGTGTTATTAGTCAACTCAGATAGTACGGATTTGCGGGCCATTACACCGGTCCACTCTAAAAATCGATTGTAGTGGATAAACAATCTGTCTATCTCCTGTACCTTCTGTATTTATTATTTGTTATAATAAAAAATGTTACAAATCACTATAAATGCAGGTCGACTTTGCCACTATCTATATATAATAGGAATACATCCAAATGAAGCTTTTGAATTTACTAAAATATCCCTGCAGGCAACAATAATAACCTTAGGGCATAAATGTAACCTTGAACCCCACGTCCTTCCAGCGATCATGTTTCACGTTTTCCCCCTGTACCCTTAAACAAAACATCGCAGCCTCTAACCGATTTCTTCCCAAATCCGTTTCTTCTTTCTTCTTCGTATGTTCCTTACCACCACTAATTCCAGTCGAATTCTTCCCAAATCCGCTTCTCTTTCTTCTTCGCATGTTCCTTCTCCTTTATCCAAGGCTCTGATCTACACCCGCCTCTACTGGGCCATAAATGCCTGATTTCTTTTTCGTTTGTTCCTTACCGTCGGCTTCCCCATCATCTATACTATAGTTCTTAAGAATACCCCTGTACCTACGTTTTCCTCCATTTCCCAAAATAGAAACACCACAAAATTAATAGAAAAGAATGTGTGCTCGAGATTTATGATGAAGCAATCACATATCCAGTTTAATCACCGGCACTAAGCCCTCTTACCAGATCTGCATCAAAATCAATGCTCTATCTCATGCCGCCATGGCGATTTCACCCCTCCTGATTTTAATCCCTTCAATTCATTGGTTTGTCCAGCATGTTGTATTACTTAGAGGTACTTTTTAATTATCTATATTGGATTCTGCTGTTATTTTTCAAGATTACTTGGAAAAATTTCAATGGTAGGCAGCGTTCAACAAGGCGATATATTAATAGATCGACCAGATGAAGATCTACATCATTCAATAGTTAAATCTGCATCGGTTTCGTATGCCTATTTTCCTTTTGCATTTTCCGCTGGTCAGTTTGTAATATGTTTGCCTGTTTGTCATGTATAGCACTCTAACTCATAGGTAAAACTAACTCAAAATAGGTGTTTATGTGGTGCGGGGAGCATACGGTGAATTGATTGCAATGGGCATATTAATCCCCAAATCATTGATCGATCCATCAGGGAACAATTTTCAGGTAAGTCCTGTTGATACTTTCTCAAATTTTCATACTATTTTGTTAAAGAACTTTTGTAACAACTCGTATTTTTGGAACCAATTTAAAATTTATTTTTAATTGATTTTAACAGAAACTAAATATTTTATATGATTTATTTTGAGAATAAATGACTTAAAATTTATTTAGAATGAAGTATGAATGTATATATTTATAATATAATTAAAACAAGCTTGAAATGGCGTGGTAGTTTGAAAATTTGGTTTTGAACATTAAATTAATATATCGAATTCGTTATAAGCCAGAATTTGATGAAATAATAAATGTTAGAATCTATTTAATTATATCTTTCTAACGAATGTACGAAATTTAGATTTCATATTATAAATTGTAAGTTATGTCCAATTCAATTTTTCAAATAGTCGATATGGAAATATTAATATTTTTATTATTATTTAAGCCCTTAAAAATAGCCATTTTGCAAACGACATCCGTTTTCGACAAAGCTAATTTTGTTGGATCCGGAATATCAAATTATTGTGAGGTTTAAAATTTCAAGTCAATTGGAATTAATATGTAAGCATAGTAAATTTTAACGCGTGTTTAGTTTTAATTGTAATTCAATAAGCTAATAAAAAAGCTAATTTTCAAACGGTATCCAAATTCAACAAAATTGGTTTTGTTAGGACCGTAATTGTAAAACGTAGCAAGATTTCAAATTTCATAATTTTTGGAATAAGTATGTAGCCGTGGTAAATCAAAATGTATGTTGAAATTCAATTTTAAACGTTATATTAAATTATATTTTAATTTCGATAAAAACCGATCGAAAGAGTCGAAATAGCCTACAAAACATATTTCTTTGTGTCCAGAATAGGGGTATTTGCCTAGAGGCGATAGTCATTGGGTTAGATTTGGAGTTCAGACCGATAAACAAGTGAAATAGAATTAAATATTTTTATAAATGTTATAAATATAACCCTTATAATCCAAAACCCCGAATTTTCATTATCAGGCCGCCACCACCTAAGGAAATCGATGGCAGAAAAGCTCTAGTGTTCTCGTCCATTTTTCTTTCGATCCATTCATTGGATTCAAAAAAAATCTACAGCAAACTTTAAGAGCTCAACAAGCTCTGTATATCCAATGGTGGTGATCTGTTCATGTTCAACGACATGACCAATTTCAAGCTTTAAAAGCCGCCGGTTCGAATGCGTTTACTGGTGTGGAGGGGGCTCGAGTTCAACTTCGTTGCTGGCGTAGGGACGGTGGTCGAAGCTGTCAGGGTGGTGTTGGTTGATGGGGGTTTGTCGATGTTGGTAGTGCACGCGTAGGCAAGGGATGAAGTCGACGTTGGGTTCAATGGTTCCAGAAATTGATAACGTGAAGAAGATAATTAAAGGGTAATTACGTATTTATTTAGTTATTAAAGTGATTTATTTATAAATGATCGTAACTCGTTCAAATGACCACAAAATTCAGTAAACTCTGAAGCGTTGGGATCATCTTCGCAAGAACTACAATATGGAACTAAGCTGGACAAATTTGGAGCTAGCGACGAATTTTGAAAAAATTAAACGTCTCATTTAATTTAACGAAATAATTGTTTTATAATAGTTTTGAACCAATCAAGGTGAGAAATCGAAAATGTTCACTATTAAAGGGCTAGAATAAAATTAATTGTTTGTTAATTAATTGTTGAACACTATTTGTGAAATATTTTAGTTATACACTGATGTTGTGAAATTGATTTGAACAGTAATAGAGAAAATTTAACTAGTTATTAGTTATCGGTTCTAGATATGATCACCATTATTACTGAATGATATTACTGAGTTAATATATATTGATTGTTGATGATTGATATTGCAGTTAATCTATTGATTGACAAACCCATATAAGCATTAATGGTTTTAATGCATATATGGTAAATACCACGATATGTGGGTTGGTTATTATAATTGATTGTGATGTGTGATAATAAATTTATAAATAGTTTGGAATTATATTCGATTTTATTTATAAATTGAATTTGGTTTGAATAAGATGGGTCGCGCAGCGACCATCGAATTCTCCCAAAACTAGAAACGTTGGATTCGTAATTAAAAGAGCTTTCAAATAAAAAGAAAATATTTGAAATGCAATGGTTAAATTTCAAGAAAAGTCAAAATCAATATTTAAAAAGGTCGCTGTAAATGCAGTTCGATGACCGTAATTGAAAATCAACTAAAATGGCCATATTAAAATTAGTAAAAATATGGATAAATTGTGATAAATCAGAGTGAATGATTTAACAGTATTTTAAATTGAATATCCAAATTTTGAAAAGACAAAAGAAATTTTATCTGAATGAACTAGTTAACAACTAGAATAAAGAACTGAAAGAAATTATAATGGTTTTAATATAATCAGAATTTTTCAACGTACGAATTAGAATGGATTTGAATGGAAATAATCTTCGGAATATTTCGATATTGGATTCTGTGATTGTATGGATATTGTTGAGGAATTTGGAAGATATATATATATCGTTATTCCCAATACGGTATCTATTAGTTTTCAAAATTTGATGTTGAATATAAGTCGATATGATTTCTATTTAGAGCCTTATATTTAATATCAAAATGGATTTTGGGGTTTATCGTGAATGGTGTCTTCAATAACACTGTTCTTAAACCCAGTTGTGAAAAGAATAAATCTTTGTATTAAGATTAATGAAGTCTTCCAATTAATAAATATAATTAGAATGAAATGGAAGATATTTTGGGTTTATTGTGAACTTTTCTTAAATAACATTTGTTCTTTAACCCAAGTAAGGGCATGATTAATTTCAGAAAGTTGAATAATCATTAAGTAATGATTTTAGAGATTGAAACTAAATAGAGTTTTAATAAATCTTTAATTAGATTTGGAATAAATAGATGGTAATTAAATTTACCAAAATACGAGAAGTGTTATAAACCAAATATACTTGGTTGTTGATATTGATTGTGATTAATTGATTGTTTGGATTGTGCTCGACCAGTTTGTGAGCAGGTATGCTTTTGCATTTAGCATTGGGTGGGGTAGAAATATTTGTATGCTAACACCTTGTGAAACACTTCACAATTTGACTATGAGGTGTTTAGCGATGTTGTTGTTTATTTCAAATTTAATGAATGATTTTTGAAATGAGATTTTCTTAAGTAAAAAGAAAAGTATGTTCCCGATTTTGGACAGCGAAAGTTTTATAAAAATGTTTAATAAAATAGAAAAGATTTCGTGGATTAAACCCGATGTTTCTGAAATAATTTAGAAAAGTATTATGTGTTTCACGTTGTAGTTCATCACATAACCGATTAGTTGTTATTGATGATATATCTGTTTGGTGGCAGAGAATTTATTCTTTTCCTTAACACCCTTCTTTGAGACGTACAAGCTCAAATATTATATGATTAATAGTGATTGATCATATATGTGAGTTGCTGACGTGAACTACTTTAGTTTGAAAGTACTTGTGATTATTATGTTGTGAAATGATTTTCCCTAATTCGGGATGTAAATATGATTTAGTATGTGGCTAAAGATTCGGGTAACCCAGACGACTAAAAGTATGGGAAGAGAGGACCCAGGACCTTAAGAATTGGTCGTTGGTCAGATGTAGCCTACTCCATGTGTGGGAGGTACACGTATATATATATATATATATATATAGTGACTAAGGAGAAAACCCTTGGCCTTGTTGATGGGAGAAACCTGCCGATATTTGGTTGCATATTTATTGTATGCATTGTGATGTTTTGGAATTTATATTTCCAAAGATTTTGGTTTGAGATCCCGAAGTGAAATCTACTTTGCTATGAAAGCTAGAAATGAATTTCAAATGATTCAAAATAAGAAATCGGGAATAAAGTCCAAAGGAATAACTTCTATAAAGATAATTGGATTTCTAAAATCTAAATTTGAGGATTAAGCCTAAATGGGTAGATTGAGGAATTGCATGTTGTCTAATGCATTGTAGATCCATAAGTCTATTATTTGTGGTAGTTGTATGTGTAATGGCAATCTAGTGGAGTAAACCCATTTCATGTTATACGGCGTGGTCCCGTCATATGCCCCACTTTTAAATAATTTAATTATAACTTTAGAGTTTCTCATACTAGTTCCATGACTGACTCGTAGTTTGTTTTTCTTTTGCAAACTCGGGTGCCCATATTTTCCACATGGGAAGTCAAGTAGTTTACTTTGCAGATTATTTCATTGAGAAGAATTCTGGGTTGAAGCTGAAAAATGTGTCCAGAGCATTCATAGTCTTCCGTTATGTTAGTTTATTTGTTTCCGCTGTATTATATTACATTTACTATAAATTTAGCTTTTGCTGTATTATTTTCGATGTACTTTGACATTCTATACTCTGATGTAACATTATTATGATGTTTATAAAAGTCTTTTGTTGTTTGTTCTGATGTGTTGTGCGCCAAAGTTAGAGTATCCTCCTTTTTGGTTCGATTTGAGTCGGTTTAATGATCGAATTGGATCACCCCCGAGAAGGAGGATCATTACAAGTTTCTACCTTTCTAAGTGGTTCATAGTAGCAATTGTTGTAATAATTGCACAGAGAAAATTGTAGCTAACTGAAATGGCAGCCTAAATGATCAAAATGGGTTCTCTGTTAACCGAGTAGACAAGATTTGGTATGACAAAATGGCTGCTTAGGATCTACAGAAACCCTGCGAATTAATCATCATTTTGAAAATCAATATGCTTTTCGAGCAATTAGCAAATTAGTTTTTTCTTCACTATTAATTTGGCTTTATTATATTGTTCAATGTCCAAAATTTGTTATCAAAAGCAGTATTTTTAATACGTAGATCAGGCTTTTTGGCTTTTGTTCTTATTTTATAATTTTTTTGAATCACAGTTCCTTTGACTTAAGGTGTATAAATTCTCTATACTGTTCTTTTGGGTTTTGTTTACTAGTTCTGATTCGTAACTTATATTTGTTTACGCTAACCTTGGTCGATATACTAATACGTTATTTGCACTAATTTGCTACTCCTTCCTTTCATATAATTTCTAAAACATCTAATTAAATGCTTATGATAATTAGTGGGAAATGTTTTAGTAAGGACCAGAACAACTAAGTTATTTTAGTATTGCTTCCTATGGTAGATTGTAGTGTAATCTTCCTTTACTGTTAATTATGGTTGTAGTTATATTAAATTTATTACAATGTATATGTTTTTTTTTCCAGGATTTTGTCGATGACTAACTAGCTGCATATGGACATGCAAAGCTTACTATATTTTAGTCCAGGTATAACTAAAGAAAATTTGGATAATTTAGTATATGTTTACATTATGCATCCTGTACAAGTTCCAATTATTATTTTTACATACGCTTAATTTTTTTTCATTCATTTATACTAAAATATTCTCCTTACCTCTTGATTTATTTGACATTCATAAAGTACCCTCTCCTCTTTTCTTGATTCAAAAGTAATTACATGACCATTTTATATGATACAAGCACAATTTTACGTAAATGCAACTTTTTGATCTACTGTGATCTGTATTTAATCCATGACTGAAAATTAATCAATTTTTTAATGTAGAAATTCAGTACTCACATATTTTCGGTATCCTTAACTCAATTCTCATGTACTATATTTGTTTCCATATATGTTAATTCATTCAACTTTTGTTTTGATGTTTATTTTGATTCTCGCATTAGTTTGAACTCTTAAAGTTTACATGTTAATGAAATTAGATGTTAAAGTTATCAACCAACGCATTAAAATTATTGGTTTAATAAATGTACATGTTCAAAAGCATGAAAATTGACCATAAAAGCACAGACATTGTCATTTGATATTTACATATTCGCACACTTTATTCTATTTTTTATACTTTATTTAGGCAAATTCTATTTTGTTAATTTTGAGTAGATAAGTCATCGAGACAAAGAATGATTATAAATACACATTTAAACTGGGTATATCTCCAAGCCAATTATGTTAATGCTTGGTTTACCTCATAACTGCTTATATTTTTGGAGATAAATTTGCAATTCATGGATGTTATTATTGGTTTTACTATAGCTCAGTATTCGTGTGATTATGTTGGAGTTACTATATGGATGAATGTTCTAATGACAACTTCATGTCGTGGTTTCTCTATTACACTTAGTTACTATTTCATTTACTATGCATTTTTTTAACCAAAAAAAATAGATGCTTAAAATAAACATATGAACACATTTATATATGTTTGCACATAGACACACCCTAAATATTATTTACCAATTTCTTTGTATTAAAATGATTAACTAGCAATGCACAAGGAACAAATTGTCACTTTCCTTATCCTAGAACTATTATCATGTCTTACTACACATTTTATTCAACTATACAAACTTAAGATAAGTAGGTAGGAATCCAATTTATTTTATCATGTTTGTAGGAATGTTCATATTTATATAAATTACCAGACATACAAATATGTATAGTGAATCATGCACTTTAGAGAAAGAGTTAATCTTGCTAAATTGCTTATATATATATATATATATATATATATATATATATATATATATATATATATATATATATGGGCGTAAAAGAAAAAAACAGAAAGTATGGATAAACGACGATAAGGTAATCATCGGGTGGGATAATTGTTGATTATCAATTTTGTTTTAAAATGAATTATATTTGCCGTATTTTTATTTCTAGAGGATTAGATTTAAAAACTTGGTTTAGTCATTTATTTACTTTTGTTCAAACTAATAACGCATTTTATGTTCGCAAAATTAGACCAGCGGTTGAGGACTTGTGTCGAGGTAACAACGATGCGAGTTCAAAACCCAGAATGATATGCTAAAAGGGTTTACCATATGCATACGCTATGATTAGCCATTTATTTGGCATCCGCGGACCGGGTAGGTGTACTAGGGTTTTACGGCTCCAATCAGTTTCCCCCGGGACGAATTCAAAAAAAAAAAAATGAAAGAAAGAAAGAATCTAATAACGCATTTAATGTGAACTATCCACATAACATGTAAAATTAAGGTATGGTTACAGATGGTTCTCACAACATATTTTTGGTGATCATCAATTTTTCCAATCAAACATCCTTGCTTTCAATCTACCTCATCGGTCTTAGAACTTAGGCCTCTTGAGCACACCATCATACTTCAGGGAATGCACTACATAAGTTTTGTATGCTACACGGCACACTGTTCATAAATGGTTATGGCTACATCTTTCCTTTCAACAAGCGCTGCCTATTTCATAAGTTATTTGAATATAATGATTTATATGCAATAATTGTAATTTTGTGCCTGAATTATTGCAAATTTTATGTTAGCACGAACTGTTGCATAGAACAAAATCTTTGTATGAGTTGATATAGAGTATGCAAAACAAACTACATAGGGCGCTACATAATGATATGGCAATAGAAATGTTGAATTAAAACCGGATGGCCGCATCTATGCATGATAAAAGAAAGAATTATCGTACTTTTAAAAAATGAATTTACTAGTGTGACTACAATGAGGAAACGAAGGCTCCATGAACACAATAGTCTGCGCGAAATGTATGAATGCTTCAGGCAAAGAATGTGTAGTGAAGAAGCTGGAAACGACCATGAGTATGCTAAGAAAGAGAGAACTAACTTTGCATGTTAACGTACTTCTTCTAACTTTTCAAGTAATTTCAATGTGCTTTTAGATCATATGATATTTAAATATCATCATAGCAATATCATAATGTTTGCGTGCATATTTACCTCCATCCAGGTTGAATATTGTCGAAACAACAATGTTAATCGGTCAAGATTAGTCGGTTAACAATAATATTATTATTATTTTGTTGTCTCAACAGATCTAAAAACTAGCCGGTTGAGACAATATTTTTCTTTTTTTAAAATATTCACTTAACTTTCTAAGCAGCCTAATAGGAATTGATCATTCCTAAGGTGGATAAATCTGGTTATGTACATGTTAAATAATTGATACCTACCTTCTATAAATATTTAGGTTTTCATATTTCATATATACTTATAGTTCATGTAGTTCATAGTGATGTGTGTGTTTACTATTCTCTCATTATTGGTTGTATGGGATTCCCAACACCAAAAGAATTTCCCATTCTCAAAATATGCTACACAATTAATTATATATTATTAAATAACATCTTAATGGAAAATACAAACTAAGTGATATGTACTTAACTGTTTTGTATATGCATAACAGTTCAACAGCTCGGAATAATGACCAAATGTAAGTAGATAATTCGGCTTTTGATTAGCACATTTTTTTTTCATCATTTATCTCTACTACATTGAACTAGAAAATAAGTTTACGAATAAAACATCAGTTACCTACTTTTTATGAACGGTTCATTATTCAGATGCCTTTATAAACCATGGACATACTTATGAACATATTACATCTTTTATTTGTTACCAACAAGCACATCCAATTATCTAACTACCTACTATGAATACAAGTAATATTTGTTTGCTAGTTTTCTAGCACATCATCATTATTGTAAAAAGATAGGTTACATTATCTTGGTGAATTGATTAGTGTGGTGCTTAGGTTTAAACATAGAGTAACGTACACTAGCAAAAAATAATGTCATAGATATAATAAAGTGAAAATCATATTTGCATTGACTCAAAATGGACCATAATCCTAAGTCATAGCTAAGCTAAAAAATAACAAAACAAATTGAACGTTAAGCTAACTTGAATGACTTAGTTAATGTAGTATGATACATAAGGCTTAGACACACACACATACACTTGAACATGCTATGGGTAAAATTTCTTTGTTAATGACCAAATCCACGTGAAGTAGAATGCATGATTATGTATGATCAAAACATGCATGTGTGATAACTGATAAAGTGAATTAAATTCCTATTTACACAGAAGTTAACTGATATATTTATTAGTATCTATGCATACATAGCCCATAAATTTATTGTTGGCTATCTTTACACACGTCCAACAGACGTGCCTAACATACTAGTATATATAAAGGAATTAATATAACATGTCTTGATATATTTATATATACACACATATAATTTCACAAATAAAAATAGGATTATATATATAACAAAAATAGTAAAAAAATTATTTCGGTTCAAAATTAACATATTGTTTATTAAGAAATTTAATTAAGAATTTTACTGAATTTTACTAATGAACTGAAAATAGTTTGGTAGTAAATAATTCATATTCAATAGAAGAATGAAAAACAAAATCAACTTTTAAATTTTAAAAAAAATGAAAGATCTTAAAATATTTCTTACAAAATAATCTAAAGTTTATTTGATTTAAAATATTATTTGTAAATACTAAATTATGGAAGTTTCACAGTAAATAATTAATATAAAATACCCAAACTGGAAAAATTCGATTTTTAAAGTTTTAAAATACCAGGGATTGTAAACTACAAGTTACAAAATAATTTCATATTTTTGTGGCTTAAAATATTATTTTAATAATTAAAACATATTTTAACATAAACATAATTGAATTATTAAAAATACAAATACATGTAAAAAAAATTAAGGCTTCTTATGTGATGTAGTAATTTTGAAAATATAAAATTGAATTTTAAATCATTAATTATTTTATGCAACTTAAAATATTCATATAATCATAAAGTAATAATTATGTCCACAGCATTAGCCCAGCGGATAAGGACTTGTATCGCGGTAACAACGGTGTAACAACCCGTATTTTTAAATAACATGTTATAACATAAATCAAGGCAGATTTAAATGATAAAATCCGAATCAAGGGAAACGGGTTGTGACATTGCGTTCGTCTCGGAAAAATACGCGAAATAGAGTCCGAGTTTTCGAAAATCGGAGTCCGTATGACCAAGTTACGGCCCGTCAAAGTTTTCAGAAAATTTCAAGTTCAAAAACAGTTCAAATTTGAATTTAGAATTCAAATTCAGCCAAGCAGAACAGGCGGGAAAAATTCCCGCCACCCCCAAGTCGACTGGGGAGTCGACTTTGGAGTCGACACACCCCAGGAGGTGTCGACTGCCCAGTCGACACCCCTGTCGACTTGGGTGGTCGGCAAGTTTGGCCTGGGTGCACCTGACTTGTTCCTTAAGACATGTTTGGAGGCTTATGACGGATTTTAATGGCTCAGATCTGAACTAGGGTAAATCCTATGGCCTAAACTAACCTAATCTTCTATAAAAAGACCCTAAGACCTAGCCTAAACCCTCATTAATCATTCCTACAACTAAACTATGCCAAAATGTTTCTTGATCATGGCCTCCATCTTCATAACATGGCCTCCATCCTCTTCATAAAAATTTGAGTGTCCTAAGCTAGTAAAAGGGCCACCTTTCTTCATCAAAACAAGGATCTTTCTTCATACAAATCAAAGGAGCTTATTGTTTCTCAAAACAACTTGGAGTTTATATGCGATTGGGGTTTTTTAGAGTTGCTAGTGGCTTCGTCTCAATCTTATTTTATTTCATAAGTCTTCATAGCATTGTAAGCCCTATTCTACTCTTAGATTCTAACTATGAAGTTAAATATGACATGTTGCAAGTTTGAGTTTGGGCCTAAGTATGATTTGAGCTTTGATTCTATCATGTTATGCATAAATTTATTCTATGCATGTTTGTAAAGCTATCACCTTGACTTTGTGCATAGAAAGCTATGAGCTTTGTTTCTATCATGTTATGCATAAATTTATTCTATGCATGTTTGTAAAGCTATCACCTTGACTTTGTGCATAGAAAGCTATGAGCTTTGATCCTATCATGTTATGCATAGATTTATTCTATGCATGTTTGTAAAGCTATCACCTTGACTTTGTGCATAGAAAGCTATGAACTTTGATTTGAAATGTTGCATAAAGCAACATAGAAACTCTCATAAACCTTATGTTAACTTGCATATGATGTTATATGCGAATCACTTGCTATCATCCCATGTTATTTATGGCCATGTTTCACCTATTTTGCTAAAGTTGATATCATGCATGTTTTGAGGCTTATAATGTAATATGCAAGTTTATGAACACATTTGCCTCATATGCCACCATGTTTAACTTGTGGCAAAACCTTAACCCCTCATGTTCCTTAATATGCTTGCGGTCAAATCACTCTTATGCTATTATGCATGCTTGTGGCCACATCACCCTTATGCTATTTGATATGTTTGAGGCCAAGTCGCCTTTTATGCTATCATACATGTTGAGGCCATATGCTAGTATGTTGAACCCTTTTTGGCCTCAAATAACACCATGTTTAATTTGTGGTAGATTTTCCCATCTTATGCCCACCTTGTCATATAGTTATATTCCCTCTTTGATCTATTTGCGTTGATACGAATTTACGTGCGATGGGAATACGGTATGGGTAGTTGGGCAAACTTAGATAACATGAGAACATGACTTGAAAATATGACATGAAAGTTTGACATGTGTTTATGCTTGAAACATGGACTTGGACATGACTTCTAGAAAACATGAGAATGGCCAACTCGAGGTTGGGTTGAGTTTGTAGCATAAATTACCCGGAACCGACCGGCTTAACTAGTGGCTACAAGCAATAGGACCCAATGTGAGTAGTTGGTCGTGTCGCACTTAAAACCCGAGGTTAGACTAGGTTGTGGTGTAAAGCTACCCGGACCCGCCCGCCTTAGCTAGTAACCACAACAAAGTCTAATGTGAGAGGTTGGGGTGCATTAAGTTAATTAATGCCACATGTTAGGGTTAAGTCATGGACTACTTGAATACTTAACCAATTAAACATGATGGATTGGTAGGGTTAAGTCATGGACTACTTGAATATACTTAACCAATTAAACACGATGGATTGGTAGGGTTAGGTCATGGACTACTTGAATATACTTAACCAATTAAACCCGATGTATATAGGGTTAAGTCATGAACTGCTTGAATACACTTAACCAACTCAATACATGGTTAGGATAGGGTTAACCACACTTAACCCACTTGAAATCCTAGTTACGTGGTCCTTTCAGCAGTAACCAACTTGGAAGTATCATGGGTACCCTGGACTAGGCTGGGGTGGGGCACGATTACTGGACTGATTGTAAGAGACCAAAAGAGACGGCTGAAGGGTGCACCGGTTGTTCAGGCGGACCATGGTCGTGCACATTAAGTCCGGAGTTGAACATGGGCACCAGTAGGTTTAGACTGTGCATGCTTGAATTGTGTCTGTGGTTTACACCTTAGGGCTGGATACACCCTGGGGTGGACCTTGCACAGTTAACTACAATCCACGATTAAGCCGTATGACACCGATACACAACGAGTTAGGCTTATAGAGAGCCGATCGACTAGACCGAGTAGTTGGACCTTGATTTAGGTCACCTCATGATATTGGGCCAGCTTTGGGCCAAGGGATCATTTCTTGTTTATACTTGTCATGGATTGGAATACTAGTACACACCTGGTGCAACTTGACCTTGTATATGCGACGCCACACTTGATCTATCTTGTTAACTTTTCACCATGCTAGTTATCACCTTATGTCTCATCTCTGTTTTACATGTCCAGTTAACTTTATTAGTTTTTATACTAATAGTAGATAGGGCTTACCAGTCTTTTTGACTCACCCGTTTTCTTTCGCCTCTTTTCTTCCGTTCCCCCCCCCCCCAGGTTTACAGGGTGGGAACACTGGTACCTAGCTTGGATCTTTAGCTGCTTTTCTGGATAGCTCATGTACGGTTTGGTCTTGAGCATGCTATGGCCTTATTCTACTTTGGGGATAGTTTACTATATGTTATTTCCAGTTATCAGTTTATGTTTTTCTAGACTTTGTTTTGTGGAAAATAATGACCAAGTACTTTGATGTAACTTGACTATGGTTTTGAAATGTTAGTTTTTACCCGCTGCTTTATTTACTCTGTTTTTACTTATATGTTCTGTCTTGTGATATCTGCATGCATGTTTACCTTGTTTAACGCCCCTCCAAAGCTAGTGTGCTTGCAAGAGTGGCATTGGCGGAGGTGGGGTGTTACATTTGGTATCAGAGCATAAGGTTTACCAGATCTGAGCAAAAGGTTTTTTAAACTTACCTTTTGAAAAACTATTTTCAAAACCAATTAAGTATTTTTCAAGAAAAGTCTAGTTTATTTTAAAAGGCTATTCCCCAAAAGCCATTAGCACTATCCTTTGTTTCCTCGTTCTCCATCTATCTTTTTCTTCGTTTCAGTATGGCCGGTAATTTTGCCATTCTGGAGGGCATACCAGTACCTATTTGGTTTAGAAGGTACATGGAGGCAAGGGCGAATGAAGCCGGCCCCGCGGACATTCCTCCCCCTCCCGTAGCTGAGGTTCCTCCTCCTCCTCCTTCGCATCCACAAGCGGATTTCGCGAAGATTTGCAAGGACTTTAAGGCGATGGGTAGCAAGAATTTTATTGGGACGGAGACTTTTGTTGAGGTAAGAAACTGGTTAAAGGAAACTGAAGACCTCTTTGCTATCTTTGATATAGAAGACCGTAGGAAAGTTCTGTTAGAGGTATGGTTATTGAAAGGGGAAGCTGCATATTGGTGGGTAGTCACCACCACTACTAGGCCAATTAGACTTGGGATGACTTTAGGAGAAGGTTTAGACTGAGGTTTCTATCATCGACAGAAGAGAACCTTCGGATGGAGAGGTTCCTATCTCTAAAGCAAGGGGACATGACAGTTAGGGAATACGTGGATACGTTTAATCAACTTGCTCGGTTCGGTCTAGACTTGGTTAACACAGCTCAGAAAAAGGCCCTACGCTTTGCTCTAGGATTGAATGAGCCATTGCGCGGTTTGGCCATGTCTCATATACCCATGGGGGCGACCTTCGAGAATTTGGTGAATATGGCCCTGCTTCAAGAGGAAGATAAGGGTGGCAAGAAGGAGGTCAAGGCAAATGAGTCTCAAGGAGAGAAGGTAGATTCCGGAAAAGGAGGCAAGAGCAACAACAGCAAGGACAACAAGTCAAGAGAAAGGAGGAAGTGCAACTTCTATGGGATTACTGGGCACATAGCCAAAGACTGTAGGAAGAAGAAAAGGAAGTTGGGAGAATGCTTTCATTGTGGAGAGTCTGGACACTATAGCAAGGATTGCCCGAAAAAGCGGGGACAAGGGAAAAGGCAAACTCAGCGAGCAGGACCTTCTGGAGGGCTAGTGCATACTCTCAACATCGCTCCAGTTCTTGATCGAGGTAGTATTTCTGTAGAAAACCTTGTTTACATTTCTGATTATCCTGTTCGCACCTTGTTTGATTCTGGCACATCACATAGTTTTATTTCTGATCTTGTTGAAAGTTTGCACCTAAGTACTAGTCTAGTTGAGGATCCCGTTAGAAGTTTCAAATCCAATTGAGGGTTCCGCCTATCTATCTGTGATTTGTATGGACTTGAAAATCTCTATCTTGAGCGTAGAGTTCATGTGTAATGCTTATGTTCTCGGGTTTATGGGACACGGGTTGATGTTGGGCATGGGTTGGTTGTCCAGTTATGGAGCCATTCTTGACTTTGAACATAGGGTTACGAGGCTCATGACTCGCCTCGGTAATACCCTCGAAATCTCGTGTGGCCTTTAGGGTTCCGTCATGATTAGTTATCTAGAATCCCTTGGAACTTTTTGGAAATTTGTAATCCAATCGAGTAGTGTTCGCCACTAAGGCGGATAGTCCATTCCGCTTAAGCATGGGTTATAGAAATTACCCTAGTAAGAATATTTGGCAACATGGATTGACATTTGTTTTCAAGAGATAGTTTTTCTGCGTGGAATACAGTATGGTATGTAAACGAGATCCAGGATTCACTAACGAATTTTGGAAAGCTTGCAGGAAAACCATGAGCACACAGTTGTAGCCAAGTATTTTTAGGAAAAGAATAAGTGGATGTGGAACGAGAGGCAACGGTGAAACGAGTTCCAACTCATATTTGGAAACTACGGAATTGTGAAGTTAAAAGACAGTCAAGGCACGATGGGATTAAGCACAAGAAAATGCGACTTAGGGGATTGAAGACTAGATACGCGCATTATATCTCTTTTTAAGAGTATGTCCTTGACCCCTTCTATTCTGTGGAGCTTACTCGCATGCTATCTTTTAAGTATATCCTCTCGGTCCTATTCTCAATCTTAGTTCTATTGCAAACCCCATAAGGAGTATGACTCGCCTGTTTGTGATATATAGTTGGGGTGAAGATGTCCGTCAAGTTGACCAAATTATTTGGGCTTTATGGGATATGGGTCATAGTTGATAGACTTACAAAGAGCGCCCATTTTATTCCGATAAAGAGCAAGAGGACCTCATCATGGCTAGCATCCGTTTATCTTCGAGAGATAGTGTGATTGCATGGAGTTCCTTCCAGCATAGTTAGCAGTCGTGACCCAATCTTCACCATCCAGTTCTAGAATAGTTTGCAAGAAGCGATGGGTACGCGATTGAATCTAAGTACAGCTATCACCCCCAGACGGATGGCCAAACCGAGAGGGTGAATAGAGTACTAGAAGATCTGTTGAGGCTATGCATTTTTGACTTTGGTGGTACTTGGGAAGATCACCTTCCTCTTGTAGAGTTTGCTTATAATAACAGCTACCAAGCAAGCATAGGAATGACACCATTCGAAGCTTCGTATGGGAGGCCGAGCAAGTCACCAACATGTTGGTGGGAGACGATGGATAAGCTTATACTTGGGCCTGACATGATAAGGGACACATCCGAGAAGGTTGAGTTGATTTGAAGGCGGATGAAGACGGCCCAAGACAGACAGAAATCCTATGCTAACAAGCGAAGGACAGATTTGGAATTCGAAGTTGGAGATATGGTTTTCGTGAAGGTTTCTCCTTTGCGAAACGTGGTTCGTTTTGGAGCAGTTGGAAAGATAGCACCAAGGTTCGTAGGACCCTTCCCTATCATAGAGAGAATTGGGAAGACGGCCTATAAGGTGGAGTTGCCCGAGAAGCTGGCCGGAGTGCATAATGTTTTTCACGACTCGCATCTCCGAAAGTGCCCACATGAGTCAGCCAAGGTAGTTGAGCCTAGCATTCTTGATGACACGGAGGTAGAGAAAGAGGCAACCCTAAGGCGAGCTCCAACCCGTATCTTGGGAACGGAGATCAAGAAGCTGAGGAATCGAGAAGTCAAGTTAGTAAAGGTTCAGTGGAGTGAGGCCGAAGAGGACGCAACTTGGGAAACCGAGGAGAAGAAGCGCGCGCTTCACCCATTTCTTTTTTGAGGGTACATTCTCGATCTCTTTTCCTAGCCAGCATATCTTTCTTTCACTATCCATGTTTTTCTTGTTATCTCGTTAACCTTGTCATGAGAACCTTAGGTAGAAACCCTTTGGATGAAACATGTATTTGAAACATGTTATGCTTGATGTTTGCAAGTGGTTGCAAGTGTTTGCAAGTGGATACTCGTGGATGCATGATACACAGTAGGCACTAAGATCGGCTCACACACTTTCATATCGCATATGCATGAGTGCTTATACTTATTCATGGATGAAACTTGTTATGCTATCACGTGGAAGTTGCATATGGATGAATTTTATGTGCACTCATATAGAGATTATGAATTATGTTAGGAATTTGCATACATATGGACTCATTTCACTAACATACTTTGCATTAAGGAGGTTTACTGAATCAGTAACCGCCTGATTTTCGCATTAGATAAGTACATATACACACACCTCTGCATATGATCATACAACATTTAGAATCTTTTAAGGACAATGTTTACTTGTGGATGATGTTTTGAGTAGATGGATGATGGATGGTAGGATATGTTCTTCCTAACTTGAAGATTTCGGGGACGAAATCGTTTAAGGAGGGGAGAATGTAACAACCCGTATTTTTAAATAACATTTTATAACATAAATCAAGGTAGAATTAAATGATAAAATCCGAATCAAGGGAAACGGGCTATGTCATTGCGTTCGTCTTGGAAAAATACGCGAAATAGATTCCGAGTTTTCGAAAATCGGAGTCCGTATGACCAAGTTATGGCCCGTCAAAGTTTTCAGAAAATTTCAAGTTCAAAAAAAGTTCAAATTTGAATTTAGAATTCAAATTCAGCCAAGCAGAACAGGCAGGAAAAATTCCCGCCACCCCCAAGTCGACTGGGGAGTCGACTTGGGAGTCGACACACCCCAGGAGGTGTCGACTGCCCAGCCGACACCCTTGTCGACTTGGGTGGTCGGCCAGTTTGGCCTGGGTGCACCTGACTTGTTCCTCAAGACATATTTGGAGGCTTGTGACGGATTTTAATGGCTCAGATCTGAACTAGGGTTAATCCTATGGCCTAAACTAACCTAATCTTCTATAAAAATACCCTAAGACCTAGCCTAAACCCTCATTAATCATTCCTACAACTAAACTATGCCAAAATGTTTCTTGATCATGGCCTCCATCTTCATAACATGGCCTCCATCCTCTTCATAAAAATTTGAGTGTCCTAAGCTAGTAAAAGAGCCACCTTTCTTCATCAAAACAAGGATCTTTCTTCATACAAATCAAAGGAGCTTATTGTTTCTCAAAACAACTTGGAGTTTATATGCGATTGGGGGTTTTAAGAGTTGCTAGTGGCTTCGTCTCAATCTTATTTTATTTCATAGGTCTTCATAGCATTGAAAGCCCTATTCTACTCTTAGATTCTAACTATGAAGTTAAATATGACATGTTGCAAGTTAGAGTTTGGGCCTAAGTATGATTTTGAGCTTTGATTCTATCATGTTATGCATAAATTTATTCTATGCATGCTTGTAAAGATATCACCTTGACTTTGTGCTTAGAAAGCTATGAGCTTTGATTCTATCATGTTATGCATAAATTTATTCTATGCATGTTTGTAAAGCTATCACCTTGACTTTATGCATAGAAAGCTATGAGCTTTGATCCTATCATGTTATGCATAGATTTATTCTATGCATGTTTGTAAAGCTAGCACCTTGACTTTGTGCATAGAAAGCTATGAACTTTGATTTGAAATGTTGCATAAAGCAACATAGAAACTCTCATAAACCTTATGTTAACTTGCATATGATGTTACATGCGAATCACTTGCTATCATCCCATGTTATTTATGGCCATGTTTCACCTATTTTGCTAAAGTTGATATCATGCATGTTTTGAGGCTTATAATGTAATATGCAAGTTTATGAACACATTTGCCTCATATGCCACCATGTTTAACTTATGGCAAAACCTTAACCCCTCATGTTCCTTAATATGCTTGCGGCCAAATCACTCTTATGCTATTATGCATGCTTGTGGCCACATCACCCTTATGTTATTTGATATGTTTAAGGCCAAGTCACCTTTTATGCTATCATACATGTTGAGGCCATATGCTAGTATGTTGAACCCCTTTAGGCCTCAAATATCACCAGGTTTAATTTGTGGTAGATTTTCCCATCTTATGCCCACCTTGTCATATAGTTATGTTCCCTCTTTGATCTATTTGCGTTGATACGAATTTACGTGCGATGGGAATACGTTATGGGTAGTTGGGAAAACTTAAATAACATGAGAACATGACTTGAAAATATGACATGAAAGTTTGACATGTGTTTATGCTTGAAACATGGACTTGGACATGACTTCTAGAAAATATGAGAATGGCCAACTCGAGGTTGGGTTGAGTTTGTAGCATAAATCTACCCGGAACCGACCGGCTTAACTAGTGGCTACAAGCAATAGGACCCAATGTGAGTAGTTGGTCATGTCGCACTTAAAACCCGAGGTTAGACTAGGTTGTGGTGTAAAGCTACCCGGACCCGCCCGGCTTAACTAGTAACCACAACAAAGTCTAATGTGAGAGGTTGGGGTACATTAAGTTAATTAATGCCACATGGTAGGGTTAAGTCATGGACTACTTGAATACTTAACCAATTAAACACGATGGATTGGTAGGGTTAAGTCATGGACTACTTGAATATACTTAACCAATTAAACACGATGGATTGGTAGGGTTAAGTCATGGACTACTTGAATATACTTAACCAATTAAACCCGATGTATTGATAGGGTTAAGTCATGAACTGCTTGAATACACTTAACCAACTCAATACATGGTTAGGATAGGGTTAACCACACTTAACCCACTTGAAATCCTAGTTACGTGGTCCTTTCAGCAGTAACCAACTTGGAAGTATCATGGGTACCCTGGACTAGGCTGGGGTGGGGCACGATTACTGGACTGATTGTAAGAGACCAAAAGAGACGGCAGAAGGGTGCACCGGTTGTTCAGGCGGACCATGGTCGTGCACATTAAGTCCGGAATTGAACATGGGCACCAATTGGTTTAGACTGTGCGTGCTTGAATTGTGTCTGTGGTTTACACCTTAGGGCTGGATGCACCCTGGGGTGGACCTTGCACAGTTAACTACAATCCACGATTAAGCCGTATGACACCGATACACAACGAGTTAGGCTTATAGGGAGCCGATCGACTAGACCGAGTAGTTGGACCTTGATTTAGGTCACCTCATGATATTGGGCCAGCTTTGGGCCAAGGGATCATTTCTTGTTTATACTTGTCATGGATTGGAATACTAGTACACACCTGGTGCAACTTAACCTTGTATATGCGATGCCACACTTGATCTATCTTGTTAACTTTTCACCATGCTAGTTATCACCCTATGTCTCATCTCTGTTTTACATGTCCAGTTAACTTTATTAGTTTTTATACTAATAGTAGATAGGGCTTACCAGTCTTTTTGACTGACCCGTTTTCTTTCGCCTCTTTTCTTCCATTCCCCCCCCAGGTTTACAGGGTGGGAACACTGGTACCTAGCTTGGATCTTTAGCTGCTTTTCTGGATAGCTCATGTACGGTTTGGACTTGAGCATGCTATGGCCTTATTCTACTTTGGGGATAGTTTACTATATGTTATTTCCAGTTATCAGATTATGTTTTTCTAGACTTTGTTTTATGGAAAATAATGACCGAGTACTTTGATGTAACTTGACTATGGTTTTGAAATGTTAGTTTTTACCCGCTGCTTTATTTACTCTGTTTTTACTTATATGTTCTGTCTTGTGATATCTGCATGCATGTTTACCTTGTTTAACGCCCCTCCAAAGCTAGTGTGCTTGCAAGAGTGGCATTGGCGGAGGTGGGGTGTTACAAACGGTGCGAGTTCGAAACCCAGAATGACTAGCTAAAAAGGTTACCATGTGCATATGCCACAATTAGCCACTTTTGTGGTATCTGCGGACCAGGATAGGTGCACTAGGAGGGTTTCACTACTCCGGTCGGTTTCCTCCTTGAACAAATTCAAGAAAAAAAAATATAGATTAACCGAAAATCCTTTTCATATTTTCATAATTAATAATGTTTGTAGACAGCCATAAAAAGATAAATTTTATGTATTATATAATCATATATGCAATTATGTAAGTTGAATATTTACATATATATACGTATAATCAGTGTGTGTGTATATATATATGTTTGTGTGTGAATAAAAAATCAATTGTTTTTACAGAAAACTAAGGATAATATATATTGAATTACATATATAAGTTTCTGTATTATGCACCTAACCAATCTAATTGTGACAACCATATATGCCACCATAAACCTCACATAACAAAACATTCAGAATTAATACACATAAAAATAGACACAAACATTCACACACACATTCATACACTCACGCATTATAAATATACATATATGTACATATGTATATATGTACACACTTACACACACAAATAAACACATAATGGTTTTAGGTGTGAATAATTTTTACATTATAAATATGATTCAATATCAGTAATATAAATGTAATTTACCAATTAAAATTTTCCTTTAAGTCCACGTAGAAACAACAAATATTAACCTCTAAGTATCCCCAGATTAGACAGGCTTCTAATTTGGAATCCACGACCTTCTGCTATCAAATAATGCTTTATTTAACTTGAAACGATTTCAAAATTGAAGAGATGAGTTGTAGATGTATTCTGGTAAGAGAAGAGTGGAGAAATGGAGGCTAAAACAGTTTTGGAAGATTAAGTTTAGAGATCCTTATTTATTGTTGCATAAGTGAGATAAAACAGGTAGACATATTTATGCATTCTCATTTAATCTTAACAATACACCTAACAAAAGATTACCTACGTTTTAGCCACACATAATCCCCGAAATAAAAAGGACTAAACCCAAAAGCATTCGGCCTGTCCTCCTTTGACCATCAACCACCATAGTTTGGCCTGAAGCCATCCTCCATCACCTGACCTATGCTACTCTACCTCTGACTCCCCTTCATCCAACTTTTCTGGTTGTGGCCCACTGAGCGAGCACAGCTTTTTGGTCGAGAATAATATTTTGGCTGAGCCCCTCAATATTTGCACAGGGCGAGAGCCATTTTTTGTGTTTGCTAAGTTGTTGTGGTGTTGTTCTATCTATCCTCTTATATACGTATATAAGAATTTCTTGAAGTTTTTCTCATGCTAAACTATTGTGTTGTGGAGGCTTACCTTTTCGTTGGCCATGAGTTATATTGGTTTTGCCATTTGGTGTTTTGTGAAAGATTGAAGATTGAAGCTTGTTATTTTGCCAAAGCTTGGTATTGATATTTTGATCTAGGTTTTTTGCTGATCCGATTGGTGTTATTGTTGTATTTGATTGATCTTGATCGTGCTTATTTTCCATAGTAGTGCTCGGATTGCGTCATTTTACTTTGTGCCCATTCGTATCATTACCTCCTTTCTATGCTACGAAAGGTGAGTTTATCTCACACTTGACTTACGTATTCGTTAAAGTGAACTCAAAAAAAATGAAATGTTGTGAAATGTTTAATATTACTCGTAGTAAATCATAATATTTGATATATATATATATATATTGTTTAAAGATGACACGACCTATATATGACACGAATTGTGCACAAGTGTTGTATGTTTTGTGATCCTACGATATGTATGCTATGTGACATTTATTTATGTTTATTTATGTAATGTTGACACGAAGAGTTGGTCACTCACACATGCCAACACTCAAGAGGATTGAGTAGTAAAATCCAAATAAAAATATGCAAGAAATGTAAAGGACCACGCAACTTCTTATAGTGGTTTGACACTAACGCCTGTGTCCACTTCATAGTTATCATTCATCATCATTATTACAATCACAATATTAATCCACTTTAACTTTACAAAGTTGTATTAGAGAATAAAAAAGTCCTTTTCAATTCTCTACTTTGCCAAAAATGTCCTTCATCTTCCTTAAACCAAAAGGTGTAAGGAAAGCTCCAATATCCAGTAAGTGTGAGAAAAGCTCCAAAGTCCAAATATATCCAAAAAGTAGGCCAAATATCTAAGAAAATGCCAAAATGTTGAAGGAGAACTTCTATGTGAAGTTTATAGGTCTAGAAGACATTCCAAAGCCATGAAAACCATGAAGGAAGCCATTAAAAAGCTTCAAGAAGAGATCTCCTACGTGCTGTAAATGATCAGGAAAAGATCCTCCAAAACAACCAAGTACCAAGCGTATTTATTGGAGAAAAGTGCCAGCTCTTCCCCAAATTCATATCTCGGGAGTCGGTACCTATACAGGATTGGTACGTATCCCAGGACTTAGCCAAAATCCTGAGTTGTTTTCCAAAAGCCAAAATTCCAAGCCAGAAATGATGATCAAGTCGTGTTGACAAGTCAAAAGGTGGTGATCTGTACGTGCTTGGCACACATCCAAATTTTCCAAGTCCTAGGGATGAGTTTGTATCCCCATTTGTATCGAGTCCAAAATATAGCCAGGTGCCAAACACAGAAACGTGTTTTGATGCAAGGAAAATGGGTGATCACTCCAGTGTGATCATGTTGTTTGACGTTGCAAGATCTGATGGGGAAATACTGATCGCCGACCTAATACGAAATGCCAACTCCAGGAACATGAGCCGGTCCCAGTATTTAATATCTAGAAGCTTGCCCCGACACGAGTTCCTTGATGTTGACAAAATACTGATTTTGCATTTAGCAGTAATACCGATCCTAAAACCTTGCCTACGCAAGCGATTTTACGTGATCTGTATATACCGATCCGGCCTAGATCTTGTGCCAAAAATCCATGCCAATCGCAGATGCTTGCCCAACCAGATGCACAGCCTTTTTTTAAGTGATCATGATATGCAGCCTTTTTTTAAGTGATCACGATATATTGCGCACTAGTTTTTGGGTGATCAAACTCTAGATTTTCCAAATCCAAAATCCCTTCCACGGCTGATGTTATCCATGGTTTCTTGGTGATCGTCTTGACATGATCACCTATTTTTGAGTGATCACACGTGACGTGAGTTTTTGCCAAGTACAAAGTTTGATTTCATACTCAAAGTATTGAACGACTTTACCATCCGAGAACGCCGATCCGGGAATCAACTACATTTCCAAGCCTTTTCCGATCACTTTGCAACTTCGACCAAATCGCTTTGTGTTTCCAGACGAACGTACTCGAGTCTTGAACACATCTCTAATAAAAAACTTGATATGTGACTGCTTTTCCATAAAGCGGGTCAACACTCTACCCCCTAAAACATATCATCCTTGGAAAAATAGAGATGTATTTTGCGAGAAATCCGAGAATCCATAAACTGAAAGCTAGGAGAACTCCAGAGAGAATTCCAATAACTAGAAAACCACGATCACATCGAACTATATGACCATAGAACCAAAGGGCTCCGATCTCGCCGGATAGCATTAACTAAAAAACCATGAGTACGCTGGATCATATTAGCCCGAAGATCAAAGTCCGAAATCCAATGAGAACCGACTATCGCCGCGGATAGTTTTTCCAGAGATAACAAAAATAATTGGGATAACCAGAATAACTAAAGTAACTAGAAACTGAAAGACTGCAAGGGTCCGAGAACTAGAATACCAGAACAACCAAACGTCGGGAAACCCGAACACTAGAACGCAAGAAAACTAAAGCAACCATTTCCGGGAGATCGGGGAAAACCGATATCTATAAAACCAAAGTAACCAATAGCCAAATAACTAGGTAACCAAATGGATCATCATGCCATAAGTAGATAGAAGACCTAAAACCAAGAGCGAGAGATCTTGTTGTGTCACCGACAAGTACAATCAAGTTTAACCAGAAGGGTTGCTTGCCGTGAACCGACAGGACAACCCAAAGCCAATAAGTAAAGACCTTACCCTCCACAAATCAGGGAGACATTACCGGGAGCTGAAGGTGACTAGGATAGCCACATGAGTTCAAGGCGGCGTTGCCGGGGCAAGACTACCAAGATTAGCCAGAGTGTGCACTTCGGAACCAAATCCAGAAACCGTGGACCGGAGTCCTTAGATTTTGAAATTCAATTCCATGTTCCATACTCCGCAAAGAGCTAAGTAATTTTATTAAATTTATAAAAGTTGGAGGGTTTTTAGCAAGACCATAAAGAAAATTCAATGGGTTATCATCCGTAAAGGCAATGCCTATGGACTCGCCTGTTCGCATACATGGGCATGCGGACTTGAGCATTTTTTATTTCAAATTCATTCATGAAAGAGAATGAACGGTTTGTCTTTCGCAAAGAGCATGCCTAAGGATCACTCCTTGTCTTGTTACATGGATAAGCAAACTTAGCCATTAAAAATCCAAAGTTAGAAAAGTTAAATTTTTTATTAATAAATAGGGAGGTGATGGTGTATTATCAGACAATGAGTATGCCAAATCAACCATCTACAACCAAGATAGCCATAAAGGATACATCATGAGGGCTGAAGCCCATAAAGACAAAACCATAGGCCGAAGCCCAGAAAGCCAAAACAATGGGTTAGAGCCCAAATAACAAAATTCCAGAAGAAGCCGGAGGCAAAGCAAAGCCAGAGAAAACCTAGAAGACCATAAGCCAGAGAAAACCAAGAACCTATATGCTAAAAACCAAAAGCCAAGATACCAAAATCCAAAGAGCCGAGGAAAGCCAAAAACCAAGTAACCAAAGAGCCAGAACATCTCGAAGACCATAAATTACAAGGCAAAAGTTATTATTGCCTAGGAGGCCAGAAACCAAGACAACAGGAGCCATAGAAATCCAAGATCAATTAATAACCATACTACGAGCACTGGGCTCGGGTCTGTCCTGAGCAGTAGTAAATTGATGTGCCTGTCCTAGCAGCCTGTGCAGTTAAAGCGCTTAGCGGATTCAATGCGCCGGAGACCCATAAAGTCATAGCAAGGATAAAGCGGGAAATAGCAGGATATAGAAGATAACTCAAAAATAGCACATGTAACTCGTTCATAACATTTTTATGGATGTAGAAACGATAATTAAATGAAAAACTGGCACTCAGCTTAACTATAATTAGTACACTCTTATTTTAAACAAAAACATGTGCAAACATCTATAAATAAACGTAAATTTCTATTTAATTAAAATTTAAAGAATATACATGTAACACCCCGTATGTTGAATAACTTACTATAATATAAAACAGGGCAGAATTAAATTTAAAAATCTGAATCAGGGGAAACGGGCTATGCCATTGCGTTCGTCTCGGAAAAATACGCGAAATAGAGTCCGAGTTTTTGAAAATCGGAGTCTGTATGACCCAGTTAAGGCCCGAAGAAGTTTTTAGAAATTCAAAACAGATTTAAATATAAAATTTAAACATTTCAGAAGTGGCGGGAAAATTCCCGCCAGACCCAGGGAGTCGACCTGGGAGTCGACCTGCCCACCAGGTCGACTGGGGAGTCGACCCTAGTGTCGACCTGGGGGTCGACCTCCCTGGTCGAGCCCAGGTGACCTGGGTGCATCAGTTTGGCTTTTGGGCTGTGTTTTGGTGGCTAGGACGTGATCTGACGGCTCTAATCTGATTTAGGGTTAATCTAAGGGCCTAAAACACCTAACTAATCTATAAATACACCCTAAGACTACCCTAATTCATACTAAAAATAGCTACAACACCGTTATGCCGTCAAAATGCAACTTGTAGGAGCCTCCATCAATCTAAAGAGGAAGATAGCTTCTCAAATCAATCTCTAATCAACTCTAGCAACTTAATCTTCTTCTTAGGAGTGCTAATCAACAAGTTGTGAGTTTTCTATAGCCTTAATGACCAATTGTTGAAATGATTATGATAGGATATAATGAGGTTATGGCTATGAATGTGGATCAATGCAAGTTATATGCTATGTGTTAATGATGTTATGCATGTTATGCAAGTTATATGCTATGTGTTAATGATGTTATGCATGTTATGCAAGTTATATGATATGTGTTAATGATGTTATGCATGTTATGCAAGTTATGTGCTATATGTTCATGATGTTATGCAAGTTATGCAAGTCATATGCTACATGTTCATGATGTTATGCAAGTTATGCAAGTCATATGCTATGTGTTCATGATGTTATGCAAGTTATGCAAGTCATATGCTACATGTTCATGATGTTATGCAAGTTATGAAAGTCATATGCTATGTGTTCATGATGTTATGCAAGTTATGCAAGTCATATGCTAGGTGTTTGTGATGTTATGCAAGTTATGCAAGTCATATGAGAAACACTGATCCATTATGACACCATGATTATGCAAGTTCATATATGACAAGTTATGCAAGTTTGGTGTATGATTATATGCAAGTTCATATATGACAAGTTATGCAAGTTTGGGGTATGATTATATGCAAGTTCATATATGATATGTTATGCAAGTTTGGTGTTTGATTATATGCATGTTCATATATGACATGTTATGCAAGTTTGGTGTTTGATGATATGCAAGTAACATGTGCAAGTTTACACCTTAGTATGATATGCATACATATGCAAGTTAACCCCTTTGTATGTCATACATACATATGCAAGTTTACCCCTTTGTATGACATAAATAACTTATGCAAATTAACCTCTTTATGACATATGTGATTCATGCAAGCTTGGGTTGATTATTTATGCTAGTTGGGTTGATGCTATATGCATGTTGACACCTTTAAACCCATGTTGATGTTAATGTTATGCAAGTTGAACCCATTGTATTTGTGATGAATCTTCCCTTTTATGTCATGTTGGCGAATTACGTGGGGAACGATGGGGTTAATATACATGTTAATGAAATGGTGTGAAGTTGGTATGATTATACATACCATAAAGTGGATGGACATAATTGAGTCAATTATGTACATCGTTAAAATTGGAATTAATTAGGGAAAATTAATTCGAAATATGGGGGTGATTAATTAGGTGTAATTAATCGACTAAGACACGAGGTTGGACCCTTTTGTAGCGTAAGACTGCCTGGAACCGACCGGCAAATCCAGCGGCTACAAATGATTGGCCCAATGTGAGAGGTCTTAGGCACAAACTAAATACGTGACAAGTGTATAGACACGAGGTTAGACTCGGTTATGGCGTAAGGCTGCCCGGACCCGACCGGCAAATCCAGCTGCCATAAAAGATAGTCTAATGTGAGAGGTCTTTACAACGGTTACGTTCTTAATCAATTAAGAAACACTTAACCATATTAGCATGTAGAGGGACATGAGGGGTTAAGTGGGTGCCTTGGGTGGCATGTGGAAAAATCTAGTGATTGCCTTGGGTGGCAATAGAAAATACGATTAGAATACTTAACCAAAGTGGAACATGTAATTAAACATGATTAAAGGGTTAAGTAAGTGCCTTGGGTGGCATGGGGAAAATCTAGTGGTTGCCTTGGGTGGCAATGGAAGATAAGATTAAAATACTTAACCAAAGTGGAACATGTAATTAAACATGATTAAAGGGTTAAGTAAGTGCCTTGGGTGGCATGGGGAAAATCTAGTGGTTGCCTTGGGTGGCAATGGAAGATAAGATTAAAATACTTAACCAAAGTGGAACATGTAATTAAACATGATTAAAGGGTTAAGTAAGTGCCTTGGGTGGCATGGGGAAAATCTAGTGGTTGCCTTGGGTGGCAATGGAAAATAAGATTAAAATACTTAACCAAGGTGGAACATGTAATTAAACATGATTAAAGGGTTAAGTAAGTGCCTTGGGTGGCATGTGGAAATCAAGTAAGTGCCTTGGGTGGCATGGGGAAATCTAGTGGGTGCCTTGAGTGGCAATTGAAATATGATTAGATGACTTAACCAAGCCTTAAACATGTAAGTGGACATGATTATTAAAAAAGGGTTAAGTGGGATGCACTAGATAAAATGACAAGCTTAGGTGGGTAGCTTGTGGGGGCCCATTTCAACCAGTAACCCATATGTATCTTAGTGGGCTCGACCCATGTCGAGGACAGGACACGCGTACTGGGCTTGACTATAAGAGGCCAAAACGGGTTAGCGGTGGCAACGCAAGTCCAACGGGTTTCATATGCGTGTGTGGACCTGGGATGGTAGGTAAGACGTTGTTGCATCGTGTAGGTATAAGTCGTGCACCATTGATTGTATCAGGTTGCCACTTTGGGGAGTGATACACCCCACTGTGGGGCCAGCACGGGTATCTACGTTAGTGAGCCGATCGAATGGGAGTAGCAGGTACACCTAGTGGAGATAGGGGCAGACGGCACCTATGTAGTCAGCTAGGGGTACAAGAGACTACTATTAAAATTACTAAGTTGTGGGTACACCTAGTGGAGATAGGGGCAGACGGCACCTATGTAGTCAGCTAGGGGTACACGAAACTATTATTAAAAATTACTAAGTATACTTAGTGGGATCAACCTTTAAGTAGGAATTACCCTTGGGTGGGTAGATCTGGTGTGGTGCAGTGTAGGAATTATCCTTGGGTGGGTAGATCTGGTGTGGTGCAGTGTAGTATTTATCCTTGGGTGGATAGGCGCGTCTTTACCGTTATCTTAGTTTATCCTAAGTCTAGTTGGCTACTTAGTGTAGTCATTTATCCCTAGTCGTACCGTACCAGGTTTATATCATACCCTAATTACTTTAATGATTGTATTGTTAAGGTTATAGGGCTCACTCAGACTTATGTCTGACCCCGTTGTTTTTATCTTTTTCCCCAACCCTCAGGTTCTCAGAGTGGGCCTAGCACTAGTGGGCTTTGATCAGATTGCTTTATCTATCTTTTGGAGCTTGGACTCTTGAAGAAAAGCTCGGTTATCTTTTCTATTATGGCTATTAGTATGTAGTGGGATTATGTACTTATGTTTTAACGAGATGGATATTTTGTACTTGACTCTTGTTGGTTTTTGAGATGTAACCAAACATGTTTACCTTCTGCTGCAATGAAATGATGTTTTAAAATTTCAAGTATTACTTATATCTGTCTTGTTGTAATTTTTCAGTTCTATATTCACTTAAATACTCCACCGAAGCTAAGGCATTCCCTTTGTGAGTGACCTTAGCGGGTGTGGGGTGTTACAATACAATATTTTAGTTTCTAAATTTTATTTTAAAGAACTTCTGTTAAAAAAAAACTTCGTAGTTTTTATAATGCATAAATGTTGTTTTTAGTTCGTTTCTTTCATCAAAGATATAGCGGGAATAACGTAATATAGCGGAATTAACTGGATATATAGGGAATAGAATAATATAGCAGGGTTTAAAGCAGAGAGGCTATATCAGGGGCTATTTGAGAAAAGCGTAGTGGTGGTAACCCATAACAGGATATAGCGGGGTTATAACAGGGTAACAGCGGGGCAATAAATAGCTGGCAGCACAGCTCGAGTCTAAACAAACTGTGTCAACTCACCGCATCTGACACACTCTTCAAGCATATCCCAAATATGTCGACAATCATTCGTATAATGACAGTCAAGATCATGAAACAAGCAATGCCGACTAGAATCTCTTTCCTTTTGAGATAGCTCCCGTCCGGGAGGCTTTCTGAAAGATACCAAGGGATGAACTTCCAAGTAAATCTCTTCCACGGTGTGAGTAAATTCCCAGTATGATGAAATTAGGTTCCCTCCAAGACATGTTTTGATCACTCCCCGAAGAAGATTTACCATTGCTAGAATCCTTTTCTTTACCAGAGTCGGGAGGCCCACTGTCCTTAATTGAATTAGCCTCGGGAACTTTTCATCAGTTCTCACATCCTCTTCATATAGAAACCTTTCCTCTTCAAAGTAGAAATCACCGAGATCCCTTGGCAGATTCCATTGAAGTGAGATCTTAAATTCAGTCTTATTCAAAACGCCAGAGACTACAACCATCAAAATCATGTACGGATTGGGTCATTCGACCGACACCCCCATTGCATTAAACCTCTTTAAGAATTTGTGCAAAGTCTCACCAGACTTTAGCTTGATCGTGGTTAAAGTTATATTGCTTTTATGATGAGCCATGTGAACTCTGAACTGCTCGACGAACTTACGAACCAAAGCATTCCAAGAGTGAACCGATTCTGATTCCAATTGCCAAAACCACATGGCAACAATGTCTGTCAAGTAAAGCAGAAAACACTTTTCCATGAGATAATCTGAAGCTGAGAGAACTTCCATATGGCACACATAGTGCATCAAATGAGCAGTCAGAATCTTTCGACCATCAAAAGCTTCCAACATCAACAATTTAAAGTCCTGTGGATTCTGAGAATTCCCTATTTTCAAAGAGAACGGACTACGAGTAACATAATCTAAATCTGAAGAAGAGGCTCTTCCTTGTGTAAATTGACGAACAACATCCGCGATTTGAGATCCATTACCAACAACAAGCAACTAATTCAAATTATCCAATCTTGAGTGTTTAATTTCATGTTAGCAACTGGTTGATTTGCATTAAGAACTTTCAGTTGAATCCTAACCCGGGGAGCCGCTACGAGCGCTATCCTTACTCCCAAAATCGTGGGAGCACTACCATCCAAACCTCCGCGCAAGGGTGCTCGAACCACATTACCAGTGTCAGAACCTAAGACTTGACCAACCAAAGCATCATGAGCTTGAGCAACGTCGGGATTAGGGGTATTTCCCCCGAGTGTAGCAGGAACCATACCGATTCGTGGACCAGCATCGCCGTGCTGTTGAGTTTGAGGGGTTGCCCCACATCCCAAGTCGCGACCTACGGAACACTAGTGCTTGTTCCGATGATATCTTCCTATCCTGTCGGCCTTCCAGCGCTTCCAATCCTAGCCTCAATTCGAGAAATAAATGTATTTATCGCCTCTTCTTGCCGCTCCAAATGAGAGTTCAAATCCGTAGCCAAATCATAAACCATTTCGTTCACATCCTCTCGAGTGACGAAGTTCGAGGGATTTCCAATCGAAGAAAGTTCTTGAATTCCTTTACCACCAGTACCTTAAGCCCCAGTAATAGCATCAAGCTTCTTCTGTTTAACCATTGTGAAAATCAAGCAGAATCTATTTCCTCAACAAACCTGAATCCAAAATCCAAATCCAAAACCAAAACCAAAGCCGGAAGATACTGTGACGATCTCAAAACCCCATGCTACGGTGTTAAGGATAATCATTGGAATATAACACATTAATCATCATTAGCAGAGTACAGATAATAGCATAAACAAGAAATAGAATAATTTACACAAATATGATAGCGGGATCAAACATATATCACCACACTAGAGAGCACAGTGCAGGATACAACTTAGTGCATAATAATACATAATCAATCTACATCGCCTGTGGCGGAATCACATATATAGAGAGTACATAAACAAAACATCAGTCTACATCGCCTATGGCGGAATCATATACATATACAATAATGGCAGAAAAATCATAGTCATCAACATGTAGTCAAGCCTCGTCATGAGTCAAAAGTGCACCTCTACTGTGGTGCCAAGACAAAATATGTCAGCTACCTGTAACGAGGTTGCCCATGTGAAAATAAGGGCACCCGAGTTTGCAAGGTGAAACAAATTATGAGTCAGTTATGGGACTGGTATGAGAAATCTACGTAACTTATTAAACAACAATAATAAGGCAAATCAAAGGACCACGCCACTTTCGCGGAACGGGTTTACTCCAATGAGTGCTAGTGCATGAAATAAAGCAAATCATTAAATCATCACAGTGCTTTTTATAAAAATGAAGCCGTTATAAGACTCGGGTCCCATCACACAATGCAACGCAAGTCGGAGGATAGAGTTTTTACCTTATAATGGCAAAGAGATGCTTCATACGTATAAACAAAAGTGTTTGATATTATTACTAGTGCATATATGTTTCAAAAGCAAATTCAATCATAAATATCAATCCTAGGCGGCATAGCTACCATCTATTATGTCGTCATACTAGTAATACAATCACATCTGCAATTTCTTATTGGAAATTGTATTCCATCATGAGTCGAGGCAAGGGGCAAGCTCCTCTCCATTCGAGACACTCTAGCAAATGCCTCAGGATCACACACAACGGTCCTTGGAATTGGCCGGGCCGGTCCTCTCTTACTTTTGAGGATTGGCAATTCCTGAACACACGTTTCCCGGTCCTTACAGACCTATAATCGAGGCGCCTCGCATTCCAACAACCACACAGGTGAAAAGTATATATAAATGTCAGGGCTGGTAGGTCACTGACACCACCGTAGCTAGAAAGAAACGTCGTGTTCTCCCAGCGGTCCTTCTCCCGTTTTTGACTCATACCGAGGTGTGAGGCTCGCGAATCCACGCTATATACAAAGCTACGCCACACATTCCATGCTTTGATCATCAACCACAAGACTTTGCTTTACAATAGAAGCCTTGATCATATGCCACTTAGGCGTGCCACAAAGGCAATCCACTCCATGCGACTGATTTCTATCGATATATAACCTCTGAGCTCGTACGTCTCAAAGAAGGGCGTTAAACAAGAGAATAAATTCTCCGCCGCCAAACAGATATATATTTAATGGAGATCAATCAGCACAGAACAAAATCCAATGTCTGACACACAGTCCATTTACAAGTTCGTTCTGGGTATGAACGAAGCCGGAGGCACCAAATTCCTCGCATATCCGCACAATCAACAATACGTCCGGACGGCTACCACTTCAGCTCCTTCAAGGTAGCTACTCCAATCATGAGCATCAGTAGCGCCCATCCATCCAATGTGAAGATCGTCGGTCTTGTACCGTCTTCATCTCTTCGACTTCTAACCGTCGATCGATTAATTGAAATGAGAATTAACTTGGCCTTTTCAAATAATCCACGTATATTTAGATTTTCAAATAAATTCTTCACATGGTTCAATCATTCGACATTCACATTTCAGTTCTTTAGTATAGTTTTCATGTCAAACACATTCAACCATCAAATATCAAGCAAACCAAGTAGAATCGGTTTATTTCCACTCTATATCATCTATAATATTTTATAACGATATATTGCCATTTTTATTTATTTAAAAACGACCCTATTTAATTAAACGACGTTTCAGGTCATGCCGAGGCACTGGCGCTGTTTTTCCCAAAATTTATTTTACACATATCTGAAAATCTAACCATTGGAGTTCAACAAAATTTATAGCATTGGGAAGATATTCCCAAAGCGAACCCAATGATTCCAGTTTTGTGAAAATCCGATGGTCGGATCTTTCGGTCTAATCGTTTGAAGTTATGATTTCAAAACGCGAACTGCATGGCCTCGATTCGTTTTAATTATATATATATAATTCATTCGATGATTTCAATATCGTTTTCACTTCAAATATTTCACTAACACCTTTATATTTCGAAAAATTTCGCCATAACCTTCTTTGTACGGGAAGGGGTTTGGAAATTTATTGGGCCGTATTAGGTACCTAATAAATCCTAATAAGCACACACATATTTATAGTGATATATTCCAGTGTCCACAGGGTAGTGTGTATAAATCATAACTCCAGAGAATATATTCTCGTCACCCTATAAATGGTTTTTGTGCCTTAATGACCAGAGAGACGTGTTTATTGTCATCTCCAGACTCGTGTGGGTTTTTTTAATTAATCTTGCAATTTACCGTTACATTTTATATAGTCCAGATCAGTCATCAATTCAACCTGTAATATATAGTCATCGCCATACAAGCCTCTCGCTCTTATGGTAAATCGTTAACCTCGTCACACAAGCTCCAAATGCTTATGTGGTATATGATGAAGTATGCCTATCGTCAAGAAGTATGGCATGTAGTGTAGTTCAAAATTAATTGTTACTATCCTATGGCGATGTTTATTATTACACACAGAACAACTAGCACTCCGCATCCAATGGCATTCATAGGAGTTGATATAATAATAAAATTTGCACATCCAACTCATTAAGGTTTACCTATTTGTCGGGCACGCAAATAAATTCTTTACTCAACATCTAATCCATTTCCTGTTCAACACATGTATATATATGTGCAAAACTAAGCTAAAAAATATATTACTAGTGAACAAAGGTTTATCTCCACTTATGGTTATTTTTAACACTTCACGTTTCACTTAAAAATGATATTTTTGTCGAACTAAAATATATTTCAAGATATGACTATTTTATTTAGTTCCTATACATGTTAAAAATAATATTCATAACAAGCAAATATTTATTTCAACATTGTATATTTTTAGCAATTCACACACATGATAAAAATGATATTTTTATCATCAAAAATATTTATTCAACACATGAACTTCTCAACACATGAGCTTCTCAACACATGAGCATTTCCACACATGGATATATTTTATATGGTTTGAACATATAAGAAAGAAGTTATTTTTATTGTTGAAATAATTTATTTAAAATACGTATATTTTACATACTTCATATATATAAAGATGTGATTTTTATTGTTAAAACTATTTATTTATTCAACACATGAATTATTTTTCAACACATGAACTTCTCAACACATGAGCATTTCCACACATGGATATGGTTTCAACACATGACTTTTGTTTCAACACATGAAAATAATTTCAACATATGAAAATAATTCTAACACATGAATATTATTCAAAATTTCGGCAGCATAATGGCAGGGTAGTTAAAACTGGCACCGTCCCGAGTACGGCTCCTCGCTCTACCTTAAAACCTCGTGGTTTTTGACAATGGAGATTTCATACATCTAATTTGTACGCAGGAGAGTATGATTTTTCCTTTCCACAATTTATTTCAATCACAAATGGGTATTTTTCAACCACAACCAAACAATATCAACCACAAACAATTCTATCAACCATTCGCATTATTCACCAAAATTTTCACACCAATTCACAATCAATAAATATCGTCCATGGTTTGTGGACGAGGGGAGTACATACATATATATATATATATAAACATATTTTATTTCCATTCCAACACACATATCATTATACTATGCATGTATAATTCATACTTCGCTCATATAACTTACACAACGCATGTACATGAGGTATACGACACGTGTATAATTTATATTTCACTTATATAATTTATACATCACATTTCAGTTTAGAAATCTCACATTGGTTTTCGAGAAGCTAAAAATTGTAGCTTGCTCAGAAAAATCCGCTTCTCTTCTAGATTGTAGAGAGCATCCTTGCGGTCACGATGTTTCCTGTTTCATCGAATTTCGTTAACACACGATAAAGATATGATTTTTCAAAGTTTGCAACGCTTAAAAGTGTTATTTTCAGTTCAAATATAATAAAGCCGATACCTTTCCATGTTTGTTCAAAATTAGGTTTTGATTTATCGAACAAAAGGTTGCACGATATTGGAATCAGCATGTACTACGTCAAAGAGGGTCGAGGGGGCTTCAAGCGCATGGCGGTGGCGTTCAACTCGGTGGGGCCCAGTGTTCGTGGCGGCGCCCGAAAGTTCGGGACTTTGGAGGGGAAAATCTCGAGGTAGGAGCAACGATGGGGGAGTTCTTTATATGGATTTGAAGAGGGGGAGGAGAATTACAAAAAGTTCAATTGGGGGTGGGGCTGATTCTGGCTGTAGCGATCGGAAATCACCTGGGAAGCGGGGATAGGTATTCCGCCGTCGAGATCGGTTATGGGGGGTTCTGATTTTTTTTTTAATTATGAATGGAGAAATTCTATTGGTCGATGGTTTTATTAAATTTTAAAATAGTGTTTCTCAACACGGACACCCATTCAAACCTAACGAATGTCGCCCCTAGCTAAATACCCCCATCTCGGACACAGTGGGATATGTTTCATAGGCCAATTCGACTGTTACAGTCAGTTATTCTTTAAATTAAAATATAAAACATTCAATATTCGATTTGAACGTACATTTCAATTTGCCAGGGCCACAAACTGATTCGTCTAGCTATGTTTTGACGCTACGGTCCCAACAAAACTAGTTTCATCGAATTCTGAGGTTGATTGAAAAATGGCCATTTTCTGGTCGATCCAATTTAACAAAAATTGACCAAACACGTTTTCTTTTGCCACGCTCACCTACTAGCTTCAAAAATTATGAAATTTGAAATCTAGCAATAATTTGACATCCCGAATCCAACAAAAGTGGTTTCGTCAAATGCCGAGGTCGTTTGCACAATATCTATTTTCAAGGGCTATATATTCTCTATAGCGACCTTTCTAAAAATTCATTTGGCCATAACTTTTGATTCCCGCTATGAAACTTCAATTTTTCAGATTCATTAGAAAGATATTCTTAAACAGATTTAAATATTTTTGGTTTCACTAAAATCCGTAATATTTTGCACCCGGTACAGTCAGTCAAAGTTTGAATTCAAATTTTCAAACTGCCACACTATTTCTAATTCATTATTTTATTGAAATATTCTATTTCAATTGTTTAAATTCCCTCAAAATATCCAATTTAAAAATTTTAAATTGGCTCGTATTTTCCAGGTTGTTACAGTTACCATGCCCTTATGTGGCATGCCAAAATATTGACGCGGGGAGTTGGTCACTCGTGCATGCCAACATCCAAGAGGGTTGAGTAGTAAAATTCAGATAACCAGATGCAAGAAATGTAATGGGACACACAACTTTTTATAGTGGATGCCTATTTTGCTTCATAATTATCATTCATCATCATTGTTACTATTACAATGTTAACCCATTTCGAGTTTACAAAGTTGTATTAGAGAATAACGAAGTATCCTTGTCAATTCTCTACTTTGCCAAAAATGTCCTTCTTCTTCTTCCTCAAGCCAAAACGTGTAAGGAAAGCTCCAATGTCCAAAAAGTGTGAGAAAAGCTCCAAAGTCAAAATATATCCAAAGAGTAAGCCAAATATCCAAGATAATGCCAAAATGTTGAAGGAGTACTTATATGTGAATTTTATAGGTCAAAAAGACCTTCCAAAGCCATGAAAACCATGAAGAAAGCCATTAAAAAGCTTAAAGAAGAGAGCTTCCGCGTGTTGGAAATGAGAAAAGAAGATCCTCCAAAACATCTAGGTAACAGGGGTATTAATAAGTGAAATGTACCAGTTGTCGCCTAAAATTCGTATCCCGGGAGTCGGTACCAATCCAAGGATCACACCTATCTCGGGATCGGTACATACTGATCCCGAGATAGGTGTGAAGGCGCTAGGGGAAAGAAGAGGAAGGTGCTAATGGAGAAGAGGAGAGTGGGTTCAGGTGAAGATGGAGATGATGGAGATGGGTTTGGTGCTGATGGAGAAGAGGAAGAAGAAGAAGAAGAGGAGATTGTATGGGGTCGGTTCGGGTGAAGAGACACGGACGTGGAGATGGGACTGGGATTTGCCTGACTGGATCAGGTCGGAATGAAAAACAAAAAGAAAGAGGCATGGACACTCAAGTCGATCCGGGCCACTCCGAGTGCATACTTTCGAACCGATCCGGTTTTGCTCACTAGATGTTGATGTCTGCTTCAGACCAACACATAGCTTTGCCCCCCGATCCGATCCCAACACATACACCCGAACCGAACCGAAGTAGTTCAGCTTAATGCACAAGAATTTGTCCAATTGGTTAAGTCAATGTTTTGTATAACCTTCAACTTACAGAACAGTTAGGATAGCTCCTTATGAACATAAAAGAACATCAAGAACTATTTCAAACATTGCTTCTTCATCGAACCTTTGCATCATGGTCTCATGTGTTTACTTTGCATCTTTTGCACACATAGCATACACTTTAGTTTACACACACACACACATGGGGGGATACAGGCTATCTTACTCTAACTTATGTTATTGTTTCTTCAGTAGTTTAGTGATCATGGCAGAGAGACGTTCATCTAGGTTAGCAGAGAAGATAGAAGTTGCAGAAACTTCTGAAAAATTTACTCTTGATGACATATCCTCTCCCTCAGACCCTGAATGGGACGATGAGGGCCCAGATTATGAATTAGAAGCACACAATAGTGAAATACCTTCTGATAGTGAAATTTCTCTTGGCGATGAAGAGGAAGGAAGGATATGAGATAATCGAGCTCCTGATGAGTTTGAGTCTGCCATTATATTGGAGTTACCTAAAGATTCTGTTGAATCGACGATTGATGATGATAGACTTGTTCGAATATGTGTAAAGCATGGGATACTGAAAAAAGATATCTTGGTGCCATCGAAAGCAGATCGTCCCCACAGTCCTCTGGAAGGATTTATGGCAGTTACCCGATTGATGTGTTTGGTTGGGGCTATTCCACCGTTTTCGCCTTTTATTGTCAACTTTCTGAGACAGATGCGGATTGCCCCTATGCAATTACATCCCAACTCTTATGCTTACTTGTACACCTTATATGTAGCATACAAAGAGGTTTTAGGTATAGGGCCTACCTTCGATGACGTCCACTTTTTTTATAATTTCAAGCATCGGACTCAAGAGACTCCTTCCTTCTCATATTTTGAACCAGTCCCAAAAAGGAAAATTATTACAGCTCTGTTTAGCAACAAGGCTGGCGATTCTAAGCTCGAATGGTTTTATATCAGGCAGCAGCCGGGGTGCGCCAGAAGATGGACTAAATCAAGTAAAGCACCGACCTTTTAGATCTCAATTTTAAATGTTCATGCCAACACACTAACCTGCTTTCTTTTTTATTTGCAGTTGATAATCCAAAGCAAATATCAGATCAATTGTACTTTGATCGTTTGCATCGGCTTCTCAATGGCGATCAAAAGTTTCTAACCATTGGCACAGTTCTTAAGGATGAGTATCTCCATCATCACGGGATACTATCCATTACTCGTAGCATAGGTCATGGGATGGGTCCATATGTGTACATACCCCCGGTAGACATTATTCCTGAGACGGGCGAGGGCTCTAAAGGTCCAACAATACCTCTTCGGACTTCACCTTCTCCATCTTCAACTCAGGATGACGAGTTAGCAAACATAGCTGAAAAGCACAGAGAAGGGTATACCGTCCCTGATGACGCTATTTCTCCTAAGAAGTCAACATCTCCTAAAGAGCTACCAACAGATGCTTCTCAAGGAGATGCTACTACTACTGACGATTCCACATTTAAGGGTTTAGGAAACTTTCCCCTGCCTGAAACCATCTATACTTCAGAGGACTTTGGCACGAACCCTTTGACTTTCATCTCTTCAGAGGAGACTACTCCCGTGAAGACCAAAGAGCCCGCTCATGCTAGTCTGGCTTCAGACTCGGGTTTGTTGGGGGGAACACCACTTAGGATGCACTCAACACATTAGCACCACACATCACAACACTCACTCTCATGTGAACACTGATTCTGAATTCCACTTACATTGTTGCGTAGGTACAATGTCTCTCCCTTACTACGATATCAGAAAAATGTGCCGTAGCATGTTTAGGCCTCCTTCCGATATCGAGCATGATCACCGTGAGAGCCGGGGCAAAGATGACAGAAGGCCTCATGATTCTTATCGACCACACACCTCGCGCTCTCGTTCCCCCATCCGGTCAGATACAGAAAGATATAAGAGCTACCAGAGTCGTCGAGGAGAAGACACGTCGCAACCTATAGACCGAAATTCTCCTCAAGACAAACACAGTCGGGAAAAAAGTCCACCGAAACATACCTATTCACGAGACAAACACAAAGTTTCTGAGAAGCGATCTGGAAAGGGTGATACAGCCATCGTCTCGACTAAACGAAAACACGTTGAACTAATATACTGCAAACCTCCACCACTGGATGCTGATTCCAAAGTTAAGCTGGCATATCTGGAGAAACAGTTCCTAGATCATTACTTTGAGAATCTGACTTTTTTACCTACACTTGAGCCTATTTCCTCATGGTGGGCAGATGAGGCTAAAGCAAAGATTGACGTAGTTGAGAAGCAATACTCGGAGATGTTCAAATATTCACGCAATCTCTCCAGAATTATTCGGACTTTAATTACAGACGTTGATTCGATGAAAAAGGCTGCGGATTCCGATGAGAAGGCCTTGAAAAATTTGGAGAAGGACCTAGACGACACACAGGCTTAACTTGTCATCGCTCAACAAGATGCCAACAACTTCAAACAGCAACTTGAGGAGTTACAGAAGCATTATCATGACTTGCTGGAATCTCATACTCAAGATCGTTTGGAGTTGAAGAAACAAGCGGAAGACGCTAAGTCGGACAGTGTCAAAATGCAACTGGCTTATAATACTCTTGAGCAAGAAAAAGCCGAGTTAGCGAGAAAAAATGCTGAACTAGAGAAATGAAATGCTGACTTGGAGTCCAAGTTAATGGAAGTCGAGAATAGGGCTGCCCTAGCTGAGGGGAATGGGGAGAACGTCATTAAGTCTGCTGAAGAGACCCGTAGACAGCTATCAGAGGCTCAGGAAGAAGTGCACGGTTTTGGCGAATTACTGATTGAATTCTTAGCGCACATAATTCGTCACCGAAACAACTCTTGGATTGAAGACTATCCAACTACCTTAGTTCACGTATGGAGTCAAATCATCGAATGGGAGAAAGAGGAACTTAAGTTGGACTTTGTTGATGAAGATAAACTTATGGAGAAGTATCTGAGAGATGATGAACCAGCACGCCTGGACGAGGGGCGTCGCCTCATTACCGCTGCTATGGAGGAGGAGAAGCGCCTAGACAAACAAAAGAATATCCCTGAGGCTGGTTCTTCTTCTGCTACCGCTGAAACTACTGAAGTCTAGGGATATGATCCCGAGAACCCAAGAACTACAAAGGCGTCTCTTTTATCTCCTATACCCGAATTAGCATCAGAGACGGTAGTCACGCCAATTGAGAAACCATCGGAAGGTATTTCTACCTTTTCACCTCAATTTGTCAAGGCCGTCTCCACCTTTCATCACATAATTAGGCAATAAATGGATGATCCTTTATTTTCTCCTGAGTTGATACTTTTTCTTCTCATTCTGTAGGTGCTGGACCAGCCGAGAAGATCGATGAGCCTCAGGGATCTTCTATTAGAGAGGAATCCGTGAAAAAGGATCAGGGAGGACAGGATAAGCCTACCACTGCCGAATCCAGAGGAGACACTGAGCTGTCTAAGGCCGACACTTCTCATGATGACGAGATGATAGATTCCTTAAAAGACGACGGTGGTAATGAGGGGCATGAAGAAGATCCTGATGTGGCTATAATTGGGGATTCAAAAAGTGCCGATGACATTACTTTGGCTGAAATGAAAGCCGATCAAGACAAACACATGCAGCTAAAAACTGAAGACTTGAACCTCGAAAGCCTTAAGCCCCTTGCAGTGGTGGATCCTGGATCAAGGTTGGTCGTTAAGCTTTCAACAAGGTCTATTACAAAAGAGCTTGCTAAAAAATCTTCTCTTGATTCCAGTGTTCCGACTCCTGGGAAGAAATCCACTGATTCTGGTACATCAACTACAGAGAAGAAGAGGCCAAAGCGTCTTATGACTGATGCTGAAAAAGAGGCAAGGGCTACTCGTAAGGCTACCAAAAAATCCAAGTCTGCTCCAAAGCCCAACTGATGATGTGCTTTGTTTTATTTTGATATTCAATTGGTCCGCAATTGTTGCAGCGAGTGCGACCCTCGCATCTTTTGCTTTATTTCCCTGTACAAACTCACGTGTTTGTAAATAAAAATAGTTTATTACCTGTAATCTATGATAGTTGTTAGTTTAGTACTTAAGTAAAAATGCAAATAGACAGCATGTCATATTACAGTTATATAATAAAGTCATTCTTGAGGGGAATATGTGTACACATATACGCCCACAATCAATCTTGGATAATTGAGCAAGAATTATTCAAGATTGATTAAATTCAAAATCCAATTGCCCCCGATTCTCTGACAGGGTCATATTCCTTTCGTCATTGATGCCTATTCTTTCTAGCATCTTTATACTCTCCTATCGCATAACCAGGTTAGAGTATTGTTGAGGCGGACTCTCATCCGGGGTGCACCTTCACGCCCTAAGGGACGTCATCTTCCCGTCCTTTATACTCTCTCTCGATTCATGAGAGTTAGAGTTAAGACTGTCATCTTCCCATTCTTTTGCATTCTGTCATGCAAGCGGTCATTTGGCTCGCTCCTGCATATAGGTTATCTCCAATTTTCCAGATTTAATTTAATGTTTTGTATTTTAGGGTCATGATAGAATGATTGTCAAATATATAGGTAATGCAGGAAAGTAAATGACACATGATATTTTTATAGTGGTTCGGCTAAGTCGTAGACTACATCCACTTCATAATCCTTTGTTCATATAAACAGACTTTTTAAGGCAAGTCGTGCCTTTTTACACAGCTTATAAAAACAAAAAGGAAGACATTTCATATTTAGCTCAGATATCGTCGTAAGTGCTGAGCATTCCAAGCTCTGGGAATCTCTTCACCGTCCACGGTCGTTAGCTTGAATGCTCCTGCATCAAGCTTCCGTTGGATGGTGTATGGCCCTTCCCATTTTGGACCCAATTGGGTCGAAGGTGGGAAGACTCATTTCATTACTAGATCTCATTGTTCAAAGGTTTTGAAGCGAACTTTCCGGTCATAATAACGTGCTACTTGATGTCGATGTCTCGAGGCACGTAAGTCTGCTTCATCTCTTTTTTCTTCAATCATATCAAGAGACTCTAGGAGGAGTGTCCTATTTGTCATTGGGTCATAATACGCGAATCAATGAGAAGGGACTTCCAATTCTACCGAAATCACTGCTTCTGACCCAAAGGAAAGTGAATATGGAGTATGGCCGGTAGCCGTCTTAAAGGTTGTCTTGTAGGCCTATAAAGCTAGTGGCAACTCGTCTACCCATTTGGCTTTGGCCCGTTCCAACCGCTTCTTCAGAATAGATTTAATGACCTTGTTTATGGCTTCGACCTGGCCATTTGACTGCGTGTGAGCTACTGTAGTGTATCGTTTATCAATCTTGTACTTCTGGCAGAAGTTCCTGAATTCGATGCTGTCAAACTATGTCCCATTATCAGTTATGATGGTCTTCGGTATCCCAAATCGACAAATAATTTTTCTGACCACAAAACTGATTACGTTTCTCGTCATGATGGTTGTTAAAGGTTCAGCTTCCACGCATTTTGTGAAATAGTCCACGACGACGATCGCGTAATTAGCTCCTCCTCTGGCAATAGGTAACACTCCAATGATGTCAATTCCCCACATGGAAAACGGCCATGGGCTTACCACCGACTTGAGCTGAGTCGGAGGCGCTTTAGGAACTTTGGAAAATCTTTGACATCTGCCGCAGCATCGTGAATAATCAGCCGTGTCTTTATTCATGGCAGGCCAGAAATATCCATACCGTAATACTTTCTTTTCTAGGGTTTGTCCCCCAGTGTGGTCTCCACACTCACCTTCATGTACTTCTTGCAGTACATGTTTAATGTTGTCGTGTGGGGTACACCGTAATAGGGGCATTGAAAACCCTTGGCGATAAAGGATGTCGTCCTGTAAAACGTATCTTGCAGCCTTGTGTCTTATAGCTCGCCTTTCGCTCTTTTTCAATGGGAGGGTTCCATTCTTGAGAAAATTCTTGATCGATGTCATCCAGGATTCTCTCTCTGGGTCGACTTCCATGGCTAGTTCCGCTTCCATTAGGTCGAAACTCGGTGATTCCAAAACCTCTATCGGAACCATTTCAGTTTCTTTAGGATTATCGGAACTTGCCAGCTTCGCTAGTCGATCTGCTTCCTGGTTTTCCGTTCTTGGAATGTGCGTTATGCTGTAATGCTCCAAACTTTCCAACAACTCCTTTGCCTTTTTGAGATAAGTAATGAGTCGAGGTCCTTTAGCAGTAAATTCTTCCCGAACCTGGCATACAACTATCTTGGAATCGCAATATATATCTAGCGTCTTTACTCCCAATTCATTGGCGATTTTCAGCCCGGCATTTAGGGACTCATACTCGGAATCGTTGTTAGTAGCAGGAAACTCTAATCGTAATCCATAGTAAATAGATCGTCCTTCAGGAGTTATTAAAATAACTCCGGCGCCGTACTTTCGATCATTTTTGGATCCGCCCGTATATAGCTTCCACGGACTAAGCTCTAACTCTTGGTCCAAAGTAACTACCTTGTCACCCACCATTTCCTCTTCGGGAATTGTAAATTCAGCTATATAGTCAACCAATGCCTGCCCCCTTATTGATCTTCGTGGCTGAAAATTCAAATCAAATTGACTCAGCTCGATGTTCCATTTAAGTAACCGCCCCAATGCTTCGGGTTTTTGCAACACTTGTCTCAAAGGTTGATCGGTATATACAACTATTAGGTGGGCCTGAAAATAATGGCGAAGTTTGCGGGAAGCAATTAGGAGGCTATAAGCAAGCTTTTCTATCTTCGGATAATTATGTTCCGCAGCAGCTAGCTTTTTGCTCACGTAATATACAGGCTTCTGGACTTTATCCTCTTCACGTGCTAATGTCGTACTGACGGCGTGAGATGATACTGCTAAGTAGAAATAGAAATCCTCATGTTCCATGGGTTTTGATAATATTGGAGGCTTTTCTAATAAGTCTAATAGATTTTGGAACGCCTCCACACAATCGGGGTCCACTCAAAATTTCGCTTTCCTCTTTTTATGAGATCGAAGAAAGGTACACATCTATCTGTAGCTTTGGAGATAAACCTACTCAATGCAGCAACTTTTCCGGCCAAGCTTTGAATGTTTTTGATCTTTCGTGGTTCCTCAATATCCCTTATTGCAGCTATTTGGCTAGGATTTATCTCAATTCCTCGAGAACTCACAATAAACCCAAGGAATTTTCCAGATGCGACCCCAAATGAGCATTTTAGGGGGTTTAACTTCATCCCATATCTTCGAAGAATATCAAATATTTTAGCTAAGTCCCTTGTATGGTCGAAAGATTGTTTAGACTTCACAAGCATGTCATCCACGTAAACCTCCATGGTTTTCTCGATTTGATTATAAAACATGTGGTTGACTAGGCGCTGATATGTGGCTCTTGCATTCTTTAACCCCAATGGCATTACCACATAACAATATAACCCCAAGTCCGTGATGAAGCTTGTATGCTCCTGATCTGGTATGTGCATGGGAATTTGATTGTACCCAGAATAGGCGTCCATAAAGGATAAAAGCTCGTGCCCGGCCGTCGAATCTACTAGTTGATTAATTCTGGGGAGAGGAAAGCTATCCATTGGGCAGGCCTTGTTCAAATCAGAAAAGTCGATACATGTCCGCCACTTCCTGTTTGACTTTTTGACCAGGACAGGATTCGATATCTAGTCGGGATATTTCGAATCCTTAATGAATCCATTATCTTTTAATTTCTCTACCTCTTCTTTCAAAGTTGCTGACCGCTCTGGGCCTAACATCCGTCTCTTCTGTTTGACTGGTGGGTGCTTTGGATTAATACACAAAGAGTGGCTCATGATGGTAGGCGAAATCCCACACATGTCAGCGTGAGTCCAAGCGAACACATCCAGATTTGCCTTTAAAAAATCAGCCAACTCTTTCACTCGAACTGGATCTTGTTGTGAGCCGATCTTTAGTACTTTTGTCGAATCTGTCTCATCAATAGGTATATCTACTGTTATTTCGTTGGGGGTCGCCTTCCTATCCTCGGATTCTCTATCTTCTCTGGGATCTATATCCTCGAGTACATCTGAGGGCGTCTCTCTTGGGGCAGGACCCCTTAATTGCTATGCTGAGTTCTATTTTAGAGGGGCAGAATCATCCTTAGTTTCTATATTCAACCCCTTCATTAGCATCTTCAACTCCATCATGTAACAAGCTCGTCCCGTAGCTTGGTCGCCCCTCATCACCCCAATTTCTGAGTCAGTCGGGAATTTAAGCAGCATGCACCAAGGTGCAATACATGCCCTAAACTCGGCAAGGGCTGGTCGGCCTAGGAAGGCATTGTAGGGCGACTCCACATCCAAAACTACAAATGGCAGGATCCTCACTCTCTGGCGATCTCCCTGCCCTAATGTCAGTGGTAATTCTATGTAGCCCATCAGAGTCGTTGCCGCTTCGTTGAAGCCATGTACCCATCCTTCGCATGGCTTTAGATCTTTTGCTTCAAGTCTCATTTGTTCGAAAACTTTCTTAAAGAGGATATTAACCGAGCTCCCGTTGTCCACTAACACTTTATGGACTAAAGCAGGGCCAATTGTCGTAGTAATTACTAATGGATCGTCAGTTGGGGATTGAACTCCGGAATCATCTCTACTGCGGAATACGACGTCGTCTAACATCGTCTTTTGTTGTTTTACTGGAGTAATGTCTTTGTGGCTACTGCATTCTCCTACGTCAAAATGCTTGGCGGCGTTGACGTGATGATCCATTGCTTTAAAACTATGACCGATTAGGTGGGGTCCACCTATAATGGTATTAATAACGATCCCCTTACCTTTCTGCTGGGCTGTGGGTTTTGAAGTAGGCTGGTTTTGGTCCGGGGCTTGTCCCCCTTGCCCCCTATCCCTTGGGGCAACCTTGTACTCGTCTAAATTCCCTTCTTGCAGCAATCTTTCGACTATATCTCTCAAATGACGGTATTCGTTGGTGGAATGACTGTGGGTTCCATGGAACAAACAAAACTTTCTCGTTGCGATCTCTTTCTCAGTGGAGTCTCGGGGTGGTGGTTTATTGTACTGCAATATGCTATATGTATCCAAGTAAATATTCTTCGACGTATCATTTAACGGCATATAGTTTTCAAAAGTCTGGAATCTGGGTCTTTTACTAGAGCTATTCCCTCAGTTTCTGTTCCTTTTGTTGTCGTTCCCATTTCTGTTGCTATTACTCCTACTCTGGTTGCCAACGTTTACTTCAACCTTCCCTGAACTGTCACTAGATTGTTTCACAGCAACATTACTCTGGTCACCTTCCTTCGAGGCCCCTTCGGACTTTCTCTTCCTATTTGCATGAGCTTCTTCTCGCCTTAAGAGGATATTAGCTTTTTCATAGAACAATTATCTAGTAGGAGGCGGTTTCCCAGATAAGTAATCTCCAATTCTGTGTTAGGATCTACCCTTTCTATTAAGGCTGTCAGGATAGTGGACTCATGAGGATCACTAACTTCGGTGACGGCCAGGTTGAAGCGATCTAAATATGACATCAAAGATTCTCCTGGGGCCTGTTTAATCCGTGACAACTCTATTGCGCTCTTGGACTTTTGAGCATGAAGTCGAAACTGATTCATGAAGCGCTTACTCAAATCTGTGAAATTTGATATTGACTGAGGGGGGAGTCGGGTGAACCACATTAACGCCACGTCTTCAAGATAAATTGGAAAGGCTTTGCATTTTATAGCATCTTGAGCTGCTGCAGCATTCATGAACCATGCATACCTCATCAGATGGTGCCCTGGGTCCGTTCTTCCTGAATATCGATCCATTTGAGGCAAGTTGAATCGCCAAGGGAACTGGAAGTCCAATATATCATCTGTGAAGGGGGTATGACTTTGCTCAATGCCCCAATCTTCATTAGTATACCATCGGCTCTCGGGCATAATCTGGCACACCATCGCCCATACATCGGCATTTGTTAATTTCTTCATAGGTTCTCTAGGTCTGATGTTCGGATTGCCCCTGGGTTCCTGATTAGGGGATAACCTCATGTTTCTAGCGGTAGCTGCTCTACGCTGTTCTCTGCGCTCCCGGTCAATCTGAGGAGGTAGAGGTTGAAGAAGCTACTGTTGCGTAGAGTTGGTAATATTAGGATCCCTGGGTAGGACGTGGGATCCACGCATGGGTAGCAACACAGGCTGTTGCAGGCTTGGGTCATCAGGCCCTAATACACGAGTGGCATCTTCTCGGGATCCTAAAGATCCAAAAGTTAATTGATCGAGGTTCTGAGGTCCGTCAAGCGACCTTTTCTCACGAGGGTGTCCCTCGTCTGAAGAAGACGAATCATCTGTAGCAAGGCGGCGTGTTGGGGAAGGAGTCTTCTGCCTCCAGAGCTTTTGGAGTTCTCTACCTATAGTGATCATGTTTTCCTGCATGTGAAGGTTGTCACGCCTTTTGGCTTCCAATGCCTCCTTAGTGCTCTGGAGCATGCCAAGAAAGCGTGAAAAATCTCCCTGTGTGATGGGTGCAGATGGGTCAGGCTGAACATTAGTCATCATGGCTGGAATCAGAGCGTTAGTTGGAGCTTGAGTAGAAGTTACAACTTCATTCTGGTTCGGATCGGAGTGCAGTGGCCTGGCCGGAGCGGTTCGGATGGGGAGAATGAGTGCCCTCAACTTGTTTGGACCGGCTCGGATCGGGGTCTTCCATCCAGTTAGGACCTTCCTGACCTGAGCGGCCTGCTCCAGAGTCTTCAGCATGTGACCTCGTTAGCACGATGGCTTGTTGATCTTCTCTAGCATCGTTTCCCCTAGCGCCTTGCACTTCTTTTCCTTTTGTCCTGGCCATAATATTTGATTCTTCAACAGTTAGTCAACAAGTACTTAAAATGTCAGAAACAGAGGATTAACTTCTTTGAACTTGAGGGTCCAAATAGTAGAATGATAATCCCAAAAAGCTGAGAATTCGAAGATCTCTCAATGAAAGCACCAAAATGTTAGATCCAAAATTGGCTCTAACACCTAAACTAGTAAATGGTCTAATGAAATGAAAAATAAACGAAAAAACACACAATTTATAGTGGTTCGGCATTAAATAGCCTACGTCCACTTTTCTTCTTTTTTGATTGATGTATTGAATGCGAGTACAATAATGATTTTCACTCAAATCTCACTCATTTCATACATTGATTCACTCAATTTCCTTCACAATATGACTTGAAAGATGATTGTAGGTTGAATAAGTTGATAAAATTCAGGTTGCAAAGGAGTTTCAATCCTGAAAGTGCCAAAAGATCCATCCAAATGCCTCTTGATGGTGTATTTATAGGTGGAAAATGTTCCTGGAGAGGGATCCGTTCGGATCCACGTGGCACCAATCCCGTTACAATCAGGTTTGGATAGAATCTGGTGATGACAACACAACAGGTTAGTGGCAATCATGGGTAGAACGTAGGTGTAAGCACTCCGAGTCTTCAGGAGTCATGAGGTGTAACCGTAGTAGTACTAGACAATCGGTTTGGATCGGACATGCCATAGCCGAACTGATCCGATCATGCTTCAGCTTCCTCATTCTCTGTTTCACCATACTTTGATTTGGCTGGGAGAAACCTCCGATTCGACCCGGTTTTCTGAAAGAATCTCCCGATATTCTACACTCTTTGTCACCTAATCTTCTAGCTTTGTGTAGCTTAGTTCACAAAGTAGGCTAACACTAGGACTTAGCCAAAACACTGATTTGTTTTCTAGAAGCTAGAATTCCAACCTAGAAATGATGATCAAGCCATGCTGATCAGTCAAAAAGTGGTGATCCGTACGTCTTGGCATGCATCCAAATTTGCCAAATCCTAGGGATTAATTCGTATCCCCATTTGTACCGAGTCCAAAACATAGCCAGGTGCCTAATTCAGAAACACGTGTTTGTTGATCCAAGGAAAATGGGTGATCACTTCGGTGTGATCATGTTATTTGATGCTACCAGATCCTATGGGAAAATAACGATCCTCGACCTAACCCAAAATGCCAACTCTAGGAACACGAGCCGATCCCAGTATTTAGTATCTAGAAGCTTACCTCGGCACAAGTTCCCTGATGTTTCCAAAACACTGATCCCGAGTTTAGCAAGAATACCAATCCTAAAACGTTGCCTGCGCAAGTGAATTTACGTGATTCATATATACCGCTCCATCCCGGATCTTATGCCCAGAATCCATGCCGATCTCAGGTTCTTGCAAAACCCGATGCACAACCGTTTTTTAGAGGATCACACTAGTTGCATAGCGATTTTTGGGTGATCAAACTCCAGATTTACCAAATCCAAAATCCTTGCCGTCGCTGATGTGATCAATTATTTATTAGTGATCTGCTTGACATGATAACCTGCTTCTGAGCGATTACACCCGACGTGAGTTTTTCCCAAGTACGAAGTTTGATCCCATACTCGAAGTCTTGAACATCTTTGCCAATCCGAGATCGCCGATCCGAGAATCGACTATATTTCCAAGCCTTTTTTCGAACACTTCACGACTTCGACCAAATCGTTCCCAAACGAACTTACTCGGGTCTTGAGCAACTCGCTAATCATAAACTTGACATGTGACTGCTTTGTCGAATATCTGGTCAACATGTTGCTCACGCTGCAAGTTCCTTTAGTTTTAGGAAAATTACTATGGGTTAAAGTGATGCATACCCGAACGATCATTTAGATTGGGAACATGGGCTATGAGTTGAAACGATATATACTTGGAATTTGAATTAATGCAAAATTAAATGATATATATCTATATCACTTGACCATAGGTAGAAAACCATATACGGACACTATGGTCGATTTTTAAATGTTTTGATAAAATAATTTGATTTTAAAAGAATTAAGTTTAAACATTTATAAAGGTTTTAAAAAGTAATTTAAATCTAATCATATATATTTAAGATGTAATAACCTGGAAATGCGAGCCAATTTAAAAATTTTATTTTGGCAATTTTAGCAAATTTTGATTATTTAAAATGATTTATTTTAAATAATATCGACGAGAAATTTATTTTGAATAGAATTAGAAATATATATTTATACAGATCGTCATCAGAATATAAATAATTATAAAAAGAATTAAAAATGGCACGGTAGTTCGATAATTCGATTTCAAAGTTCAAATGAATGTACTGGTTGCAAAATAAATTGGATTTTAGTGAAACAAAAATATTAGAATCTATTTGGGAATATCTTTCCAACGAATCTGAAAAATTGAAATTTCATAGCGGGAATCAAAAGATATGTCCAGTTGAAAATTCAGAATGGTCGCTATGGAATTATGACCCTTAAAAATGGAAATTTTGCAAATGACCTCGGTTTTTGACGAAACCACTTTTGTTGGATCTGTGATGTCTAGTTATGGCTAGGTTTCAAAATTCATAATTTTCTGAATCAATATGTGAGCGTGGCGAAGGAAAACGTGTTTGACCAGTTTCTGTTGATTTTAATCGACTAGAAAATGGCCATTTTCAAACGGTCTCAGAATTTGACGAAATTAGTTTTTTTAGGACCGTATCGTCAATATGAAGCTAGAAAATATTTTTCGGGAATTTTTGGAGTCTGTACGTGGCCCCAGTAAATTGAAATGCGCATTCAAATTCAATATATAGAGTTATATTTTGATTTTGACGAAAATTGTTTGAAACGATCGAATCAGCCTGCGATACATATCCCATTGTGTTCGGAATGGGGGTAATTAGCTATGGACGACAGGCGGTGGGTCTATTTCGAGGTCGAAAATAAAAGTTGCTTTTTAGAAATAAATAAATTAAAAAATATTTTTTTTTATTTAAGCCCTTACCCTCCTCCCTCTCTTCATTTTAAACTGAAATTGAAAAAAAAAGGGATCGACGGTGGGGGGGGGGAGAAGCCGACACCCCTCCTCTTCACGTCGTCGTCGCCACCAGAATCACCGACCTCCGCCCCCTCCTCCACTGCACTGCCGCCTCCCTGCCTCCCTCCTCTCGAGCCTCCTCTTCTCCCTCTCCAATCGATCACCCCCCTTGCCCTAGCCACGCCGCCCATCCCCTGCCACCGACCTTCGCCCGTGCCTGGCCCCCCTCCGACCCTCCACCAACGCCGACTCCCCCAGCTCCTCCACCATCCGCCGTTTCTCACCCCCACCTCGCTGTAAGTGTTTTTTTTGTTTTTATTTTTAGTTTGTTTTGTTTTAATTTATTTTAAACATTTATTTTAGGTTAATCGATTCAAAAACTGATTTTTCTTTGAATATGAAAATCCTTAGATTAAAAAAATATAATATTTATATTGGTAGAAGATTAGAGATATGATTTTTATATAGTAAAGATTATAAAGATATGATTTTTATAGTATAGAAAGAATAAAAATACGATTTTTTTATTATTTAGATAGCAAAAATTTGATCTTTATATATGTAGTGTAATAAAAATTCAATCTTTATATTAGAAGTAGATATAAAAATATAATTTTTTTTAGAGAATAGCGTGATAAAAATATAATCTTTATTATATGAAAACCGTTATAAAAATAGAATTTTTATCTATATAGTTGCGGTATAAAAATAGAATTTTTATCTATATAGTAGCGGTATAAAAATAGAATTTTTATCTATATAGTAGCGGTATAAAAATGTGATTTTTATATATGTAGTGGCTACGGACAATGAAATTGACAAAGGGGAAGCACGGCGAAGATTTCCTACTTAAGAAGAGTCGTGGCGTTAGTTTAGCTAGTCGGTGAGAATTTCTCACTTTAAATTTTCTTTTCTAGTTTAAATTATATACTAGGATGCAGACGGTGCTTAGTAGCACCCAACACCCGTCGTCCACAGACCATGGATGGCTTGTATGTTTGATTGTTTGTTGTGGTGAAAATTGATTGTGTGATGTGAAATGAAATAAAATATTTATATAGTTAAAAATATTTTACCATTAAAAATATATTTTTTAACGGGTATGTGAATAAATAAAAATTTGTGTTTGTTGATTTGAAACCCCACACAGATATTGGGATAAAATACGGCATACACCAATCCCAATAATTAGTTGTATGTCGATCGATTGATAGACAGGCCGTTATAAGCGTTAGATAGCTATATTTGATGCTTATAAAGAGTAGAGCACTTTGGATGATGGTTGATTATTTGTCAGTGCCATTATATACATGTGTTGGGTGGAATCCATATAATTAACATTATATGGTAATTGATTGGGCCTCATTCCAATTGGGAAAATAAAATATATTAAATAATAAAAATAGTCATGTGTTGACGATGCTCAAGTGTTGAGAATATTCATGTGTTGAAACTATTCATGTGTTGAGTAAAATATTTTAACAATAAAATTTACATCTTTATCATATTTAAGATTAGAAACTACTTTATGGTTGGAGTCTGATTAAAAATCAAATGATAGATACCATAATTTTATAAAATATATTACATAACAAAAATAGTCATGTGTTGACACTGCTCACGTGTTGAGAATATTCATGTGTTGAGTAAAATATTTTAAACATTAAAATTTACATCTTAACCACAATTTTATAAAATATATTAAATAATAAAAATAGTCATGTGTTGACGATACTCATGTGTTGAGAATATCCATGTGTGGAAAGAAATATAGATTCATGTGTTGAATGGAATAAATATTCATTTGTTGAATAGAATAACGAAGTTATTGAAATATATAAAGCCAGGTTGATTAGAGATGAGCCATTTTGACGTGAACGATATTTATATCGATTATATTCGTTTCTATAAGGAATATAGAAAAGGAAGTGATTTCAAAATATAACGTTTTGAAAATATTATCATTTATATAGTAATGATATGAGATATTCAATTTTGATTTGAAATTGAATATGAAGTAGAATTTGTTTTGAAAACGAATTAAAAAACACGTTTTGAAAGGAAATCGTCGAAATATAATATATATATATATATATATATATATTATATATTATATATAATGGCCTGAATAAAACGCGCCTCACCGCGGCAGTTCGTGAAGTTCGACCATTGACTTCGAATTAACGTTGTGGGAGATCCACTGTCGGATTCTCCTAAAACAGGAACCTTGGGTTCGTATCGAAAAGAGCTTTCCAATGAATATTAAAAATTTGAAATCTAACGGTTGGATTTGGAATTATGTCCAAATCAAATTTGGAAAAGGTCGCTGCAAGTGCAGTTCGATGGCCGTTGATAGAAATCGACTATACGGGCCTTGATAAAATTATTAAAAATATTAATAATTTGTGTAAAATCATAATATGTGAATTGGAAAGAACAGGGATGAAAAATTCCACATTTGAAAGGATAAAAATATATTTTTATTGAAATGAACCAGTTTTGAACTAGAATTAAAAATCAATTTATTTTTGAAATAAATAAATTGAATTTGAAAGTGGTTTTAAAAATAATCAGAATTTCCAATACGTGAATTGGAATGGATTTGAATCGAAATTGTCTTCGGAATATTTCGATGGTGGATTTTGTGATTATACAGATATGGTTATGGAAATTTGAAAGATATATTCATATCGTTATTTCCAATACGATATTTGTTAGTCGTGGAATTTGATATTGAATATAAGCCGATATATTTTCTATTCAGAGCCTTGTATTTAATATCAAATGGTATTTTGGGTTTGTCATGAATGGTGTCTTGAATAACACTATTCTTGGACCCAGTGTAGAAAATATTAAATCTTTCTATTTAGATTTAATGAGGTGTACCAACTAAATAATATTTAATTAGAATTGAATTTGAATGTGATTTGGGTTTGTCGTGAATCATGTTTTAGATGACATTGGTTCTTTAACCCAGTTAAAGGCAGGATATTGATTTTTGGGAAAATTAAAACTAAGTGGAGTTTTAATGAATCCTTAATTAGATTGAAAGTGAATTGATAATTTAAATTATCAAATCTGAAAAGTGATCGAGAATGGAGTATCACCAGTTTTGCTCCAAAGCGATGGTTAAATCTTTAATTAGATTTTAACGTGAAATGGTAATTAATTTTACCGATAACACAGTGGTGTTAGATATGGAGTACTACCAGTTTTGCTCCATGGGAAGAATGGGTTGGGATTGGGAAATGAAATAAACAATTACTTCGGTGTGATTCGCTAATCCCGACTAGTTTGGAAAACCATAATACGGTTTGAAATGATATCCAAAGGAAGATTAAAGAATAAATTTAGAAGAATTTATCTTTGATAAAATTAATGGGAACCTTTCCCTAAGAATATGAAAATTTGAATAAAAGAATATTCTGAATTGGAATGAGGTGTATGTTGTGTTTGTGTAAGACGTGTTTATTATATACGCGGGTTATTCGGAAAGGCCGGGTTTATACCCATTCTGAATAACCGATTCGACGATATGTCGAAGATGAAAACGGTGGTGGACAACTGGAAGTCTTCACATCGTTTGGGTGATTACTGATGATCTTGATTGGGCTGTACACCCAAGATGAGGGAATCAGTTGGTGATCGTCCAGACGTACCTGGAGATCGATGGATATGCGAGGAAAGTGCCTCCGGTTTCGTTCAGACCCAGAACGAACTTGTAAATGGACTGTGTGTTTGACATTGGATTTTATTCTGTGTTGATTGATCTCTATTAAATACACATCTGTTTGGCGGTGGAGAATTTATTCTCTTGCTTAACGCCCTTCTCTGAGACGTACGAGCTCAGAGGTTGTATATCGATGAACATCAGTCGCATGGCATGAATTGCCTGTGTGGCACGCCTAAATGGCAGATGATCAAGGCTTCTGTTGAAAAGCAAAGTCTTGTGGTTGATGATCAAAGCACGACCTGTGTGGCGTAGCTTTGTGTATAGCGTGAATTCGCGAGCCTCACACCTCGGTATGAGTCAAAAACGGGATTAGGACGCAAGGAGTGCACGACGTTTCTTTCTAGCTAGTGGTGGTGATAGTGCTTAAACTGGCTGACATTTATATACTTTTCACCTGTGTGGTTGTTGGAATGCAAGGCGCCTCGGATATAAGTCCTATAGGACCGTGAAACGTGTGTTCAGGAATAATTAATCCTCAAAAGTAAGAGAGGACCGGCCTTGGAGGTTCCAAAGGATCATAGTGGGGTCCTGAGACATTTGCTAGAGTGTCTCGAATCGGAGAGGAGCTTGCCCCTTGCCTCGACTCATGACGGAAATCCAATTTCCAATATGTGATATTTCGGTTTTATTTGTAGAACCTAGTATGGAGACATAGTGGTATGGGTCATTAATGCCGTCTATGATTGATATTTATGATTGAAATTGTTTTGACACTATACACTTATAATTGTATCAAATGATTTGTTTTAAACATACCAAGAATCTTTGGCTATTATAAGGTAAAAACCCTATCCTCCGGCTTGCGTTGCATTGTGTGATGGGGCCTGGGTCTTATAATAGCTTCATTTTTCTTTATTCAGCATTGCGTTGTTTGTGTTATGCACTGGTATTCTTGGGAGGAAACCCGTTCCGTGTTATACGGCGTTGTCCCTTGATTTACCTAACTTTAAAAATAAAGATTATTAACTGTTTTAGTTCTCACACCATTCACATGATTGACCTAGAGTTTATTGTTTTAACCTAAACTTTGGGTGCCCTTATTTTCCGCACGGGCAGCTAGTAGTTTTGGTTTTGCAGATTTATATTCACAGGATCCTGATTTACAGCTGGAACGATGCTCGGAAAGCTCTGTATCCGTGTATTACTTTCAGTTGTGTTTTGTATTGTTTTCCGCTGCTTTGTAATTTATTGTAATCTCTGATATTTATCGATTATATTTTATTCATTCATACTCTGTATATTCTTGTATTCTGTTGGAATTGTTGTAATAAACAATGAAATGTTCTTCTGTTTGCGTTCTATTTTGTCGTGTTCTCAAGATAATCCGGGCTTTCCTTACCGGGGAAGTTACGGGCTATCACAGTTGGTATTAGAGCTTTGGTTTACAGAGTTCGAGAACAAGACATATTAGAACCGAACGAAAGAATTCATCAGATATTGGATTAGTAATATCCAATTAGAATAACTCGTTAGAGATGGGATCAGTAGTATCCTAGAACGAGTGTGAAGAGTATATTTTCCAAATGAAAACAATATTGTTTTGAAATTTTAAACCAATATATATGTATTTGAATATTTTATTTGTATTGAATTTGGACAATCCGATATATAAAGATTTTGCATATACGCGTCATGAACGTATATTCGAAGTTTTAATATACCGGATAGATATAGAACCGCACTCTAGTAGCCCGGAGATGTTCTGATGGTGGTTCGAAACATCACCAGCATTAATTTTCGAGTGACGAAGGTGTGATATCTATATATTTCCATTAGACTGGTGTGAGAACCAAAATATAGCTAGAATACATTGTTGTGAATTGGCATCAAAAACATGATTTTCTGCATATGTATCAAAAAAATTATGAATTTGAAATTCTAATCAACTAATTGATTGATGGCTATGTTGTTTGTTTATTGTTTGATAATTTTGAACCATTTAGCCTAATTGAACCAAATAGCGAAGTGTATTGAAAATTGCTCGCATTTGCTTGCATATACATGTACTTACATTGAATAGTTCATAGCAAGGAGGCTAGAGCAGAAGAATAAAATTGTTTGCCCGACAAATAGGTACATGTTTACCATAATTTACTGTTTTGTTTGGGTGATGATGATTTAATGAGCCAATTGGCTAGCCGATTGGCTTTTTCTTTTTCTTTTGGATTGAATAAGGCTATGGGAGACAATATGAAATATCCCGAAGTCCCCGTTGCAGGGGAAGTTATGGCGAATTTTTCGAAAATTTAGGGTGTTAGCCAAATTTTTGAAAAATTTGAAAAGTTCTTAGAAACTAAAAAGTTGAAGAACTTAAGCCGAAAAGAAAACAATGGAAGTTGAGTTGATTAGTTAAACAACTTTTGGCTTCGTTCCTTTTCGGGGACGAAAAGTTTTAAGTAGGGGAGATTGTAATAACCCGGAAATGCGAGCCAATTTAAAATTTTTATTTTGGCAATTTTAGCAAATTTTGATTATTTAAAATGATTTATTTTAAACAATATCGACGAGAAATTTATTTTGAATAGAATTAGAAATATATATTTATATAGATCGTCGTTAGAATATAAATAATTATAAAAGGAATTGAAAATGGCGCGGTAGTTCGATAATTCAATTTCAAAGTTCAAATGAATGTACCGGTTGCAAAATAAACGGGATTTTAGTGAAACCAAAAATATTAGAATCTATTTGGGAATATCTTTCCAACGAATCCGAAAAATTGAAATTTCATAGCGGGAATCAAAAGATATGTCCAGTTGAAAATTCAGAATAATCGCTATTGCATTCTGGCCCTTAAAAATGGAAATTTTGCAAACGACCTCAGTTTTCGACGAAACCACTTTTGTTGGATCCGTGATGTCTAGTTATGGCTAGGTTTCAAAATTCATAATTTTCTGAATCAATATGTGAGCGTGGCGAAGGAAAACGCATTTGACCAGTTTCAGTTGATTTTAATCGACCGGAAAACGGCCATTTTTCAAACGGTCTCAGAATTTGACGAAATTAGTTTTGTTAGGACCGTATCGTCAATATGAAGCTAGAAAATATTTTTCGGGAATTTTTAGAGTTTGTACGTGGCCCCAGTAAATTGAATGCGCGTTCAAATTCAATATATGGAGTTATATTTTGATTTTGACGAAAATTGATTGAAACGATCGAATCAGCCTGCGATACATATCCCATTGTGTTTGGAATAGGGGTAGTTAGCTATGGACGACAGGCGGTGGGTCTCGTTTCAAGGTCTAAAATAAAAGTGGCTTTTTAGAAATAAATAAATTAAAATATAAATTTTTTATTTAAGCCCTTACCCTCCTCCCTCTCTTCATTTTAAACTGAAATTGAAAAAAAAAAAGAAAAGGGATCGACCGGGGGGGAGAAGTCGCCACCCCTCCTCTTCACGTCGCCGTCGCCACCAGAATCGCCGACCTCCGCCCCCTCCTCCACTGCGCCGCTGCCTCCCTACCTCCCTCCTCTCGAGCCTCCTCTTCTCCCTCTCCAATCGATCCCCCCTCCTAGCCGCGCCGCCCATCCCCTGCCACCGACCTCCGCCCGTGCCCCCCTCCGACCCTCCACCAATGCCGACTTCCCCAGTTCCTCCTCCATCCGCCGTTTCTCACCCCGACCTCGTTGTAAGTGTTTTTTTTAGTTTGCTTTGTTTTAATTTATTTTAAACATTTAATTTAGGTTAATCAATTCAAAAATTGATTTTTCTTTGAATATGAAAATCCTTAGATTAAAAAAATACAATTTTTATATTGGTAGAAGATTAAAGATATGATTTTGATATACTAAGGATTATAAAGATATGATTTTTATAGTATAGAAAGAATAAAAATACGATTTTTATACTATTTAGATAGTAAAATTTTGATCTTTATATATGTAGGGCAATAAAAATTCAATCTTTATATTAGAAGTAGATATAAAAATATAATTTTTATATAGTGAATAGCGTGATAAAAATATAATCTTTATTATATGAAAACCGTTATAAAAATAGAATTTTTACCTATATAGTTGCGATATAAAAATAGTTTTTTTATCTATATAGTAGCGGTATAAAAATAGATTTTTTATCAATATAGTAGCGGTATAAAAATGTGATTTTTATATATGTAGTGGCTACAGACAATGAAATTGACAAAGAGCAAGCACAACGAAGATTTCCTACTTAAGAAGAGTCGTTGCGTTGGTTTAGCTAGTCGGTGAGAATTTCTCACTTTAAATTTTCTTTTCTAGTTTAAATTATATACTAGGATGCAGACGGTGCTTAGTAGCACCCAACACCCGTCGTCGACAGACCATGGATGGCTTGTATGTTTGATTGTTTGTTGTGGTGAAAATTGATTGTGTGATGTGAAATGAAATAAAATATTTATATAGTTAAAAATATTTTATTGTTAAAAATATAATTTTTAACGGGTATGTGAATAAATAAAAATCTGTGTTTGTTGATTTGAAACCCCACACGGGTATTGGGATAAAATACGACATACACCAATCCCTATAATTAGTTGTATGTCGATCGATTGATTGACAGGTTGTTATAAGCGTTAGATATCTATATTTGATGCTTATACAGGGTAGTGCACTTTGGATGATGGTTGATTATTTGTCAGTGCCATTATATACATGTGTTGGGTGGAATCCATATAATTAACATTATATGATAATTGATTGGGCCTCATTCCAATTGGGAAAATAAAGTATATTAAATAATAAAAATAGTCATGTGTTGACGATGCTCATGTGTTGAGAATATTCATGTGTTGAAACTATTCATGTGTTGAGTAAAATATTTTAACAATAAAATTTACATCTTTATCATATTTAAGATTAGAAACTACTTTACGGTTGGAGTCTGATTAAAAATCAAACGATAGATACCATAATTTTATAAATATATTACATAACAAAAATAGTAATGTGTTGATGATGCTCACGTGTTGAGAATATTCATGTGTTGAAACTTGTCATATGTTGAGTGAAATATTTTAAACAATAAAATTTACATCTTTACCACAATTTTATAAAATATATTAAATAATAAAAATAGTCATGTGTTGACGATACTCATGTGTTGAGAATATTCATGTGTTGAAAGAAATATAGATTCATGTGTTGAATGGAATAAATATTCATTTATTGAATAGAATAACGAAGTTATTGAAATATATAAAGCCATGTTGATTAGAGATGAGCCATTTTGACTTGAACGATATTTATATCGATTATATTCGTTTTTATAAGGAATATAGGAAAGGAAGTGATTTCAAAATATAACGTTTTGAAAATATTATCGTTTAAATGGTAACGATATGAGATATTCAATTTTGATTTGAAATTGAATATGAAGTTGAATTTGTTTTGAAAACGAATTTAAAACGATTTATAAAACACGTTTTGAAAGGAAATCATTGAAATATAATATATATATATTTATTATATATATAATGGCCTGAATAGAAAGCGACGCACCGCGGTAGTTCGTGAATTTCGACCATTGACTTCGAATTGACGTTGCGGGAGATCCGACCGTCGGATTCTCCTAAAACCAGAACCTTGGATTCGTATCGAAAAGAGCTTTCCAATGAATATTAAATTTGAAATCTAACGGTTGGATTTAGAATTATGTCCAAATCAAATTTGGAAAAGGTCAATGCAAGTGCAGTTCGATGGCCGTTGATGGAAATCGACTGTACGGGCCTTGATAAAATTATTAAAAATATTAATAATTTGTGTAAAATCATAATATGTGAATTGGAAAGAACTGGGATGAAAAAATCCACATTTGAAAGGATAAAAAAATATTTTTATCAAAATGAACCAGTTTTGAACTAGAATTAAAAATCAATTTATTTTTGAAATAAATAAATTGAATTTGAAAGTGGTTTTAAAAATAATCAGAATTTCCAATACGTGAATTGGAATGGATTTGAATCGAAATTGTCTTCGAAATATTTCGATGGTGGATTTTGTGATTATACAGATATGGTTTTGGAAATTTGAAAGATATATTCATATCGTTATTTCCAATACGATATTTGTTAGTCGTGGAATTTGATATTGAATATAAGACGATATATTTTCTATTCAGAGCCTTGTATTTAATATCAAATGGGATTTTGGGTTCGTCGTGAATGGTGTCTTGAATAACACTGTTCTTGGACCCAGTGTAGAAAAGATTAAATCATTCTATTTAGATTTAATGAGGTGTACCAATTAAATAATATTTAATTGGAATTGAATTTGAATGTGATTTGGATTTGTCGTGAATCGTGTTTTAGGTGACATTGGTTCTTTAACCCAGTTAAAGGCAGGATATTGATTTTTGGGAAAATTAAAACTAAGTGGAGTTTTAACGAATCCTTAATTAGATTGACAGTGAATTGATAATATAAATTATCAAATCTGAAAAGTGATCGAGAATGGAGTATCACCAGTTTTGCTCCAAAGCGATGGTTAAATCTTTAATTAGATTTGAACGTGAAATGGTAATTAATTTTACCGATAACACAGTGGTGTTAGATATGGAGTACTACCAGTTTTGCTCCATGGGAAGAATAGGTTGGGATTGAGAAATGAAATAAACAATTACTTCGGTGTGATTCGCTAATCCCGACTAGTTTGGAAAACCATAATACGGTTTGAAATGATATCCAAAGGAAGATTAAAGAATAAATTTAGAAGAATTTATCTTTGATAAAATTAATGGGAACCTTTCCCTAAGAATGTGAAAATTTGAATAAAAGAATATTCTGAATTGGAATGAGGCGTATGTTGTGTTTGTGTAAGACGTGTTTATTATATACGCGGGTTATTTGGAAAGGCCGGGTTTATACCCATTCTGAATAACTGATTCGACGATATGTCGAAGATGAAGACGGTGGTGGAAAACCGGAAGTCTTCACATCGTTTGGGTCATAACTGATGATCTTGATTGGGCTGTACACCCAAGATGAGGGAATCAGTTGGTGATCGTCCAGACGTACCTGGAGATCGATGGATATGCGAGGAAAGTGCCTCCGGTTTCGTTCAGACCCAGAACGAACTTGTAAATGGACTGTGTGTCTGACATTGGATTTTATTCTGTGTTGATTGATCTCTATTAAATACACATCTTGAAACACCCCACCTCCGTTAGGGTCACTCTCAAAGGGAATGCCCTAATTTTGGTGGAGGTTTATAAGTATAAGTCACAGATATACAAGACAGATATAAGAACACATATTTGTAAACAGCGGAAAATCAACAAACTTTTATTTCATAAAAGCAAATACGTGTTACAACAACATCACCATAATTGTCTTACATCTTTTCCAAAAACATAACACTTTCATAATCTGTCTTGATTACATTATTTAAAGAAGCATAAATAAAACATAGATAAACTGCAAAAGCCCCATAGAGTTTGTCCAAAGCCATAGTTTCAAACGAAAAGGGTCCAAGCAATACATTTCTCTTCTTCAAGCTGGATGTTAAGGTTGGTCAAGCTGCAGTGTTCCCTCCCTGTGGACCTGGGGGGGGGGGAACGGAAGAAAAGAAGACGAAAGAAAAGTAGAGTCAGACATAAAGCCTGAGTAAGTCTAGTACTATTCTGTCTATGAATAAAGAACTGGGTATGATAAGTATAAACAAGAAGTGGGAAAGCACTATAACTTGGTTAAGTTGTCTAGGGTCGAATATACTATCGTACCCCATGTAAATCTCTGAACCCATATAAACTAGTTCCCAACTGACACCCCATAATCAGGGTGATGTGATCCATTCTATGATGATCGGCTCCTACTCGCATAGTTACATGTGTCTTACGACCCCCGATGTTGTAGTTACCTATGCTGGTCCCACCATGGGGTGTATCAAGTCCCATGGTGGCGGCCCGACACAATCCTAGAATGCACAGGTATGCTACTGGTGTCCAGTGCCTTATTTTTCTGCGCCGGAGTGTGTGCACGCCCGCACCCCGTTAGAACCTACACTGCTACTCCACCGCCGTCGATTTGACCTCTTACAATCAGCCCAGTAATCGTGCCCCACCCTGCCTAGTTTCAGGGTATCCTGATACATCTTCTAGGGTTACTGCTGAAAAGGGTCCCCCGTTACTAGGTTTTCTATCTCTAGCCAACATGCTAAGTTGGTTAAGTGTTTTCTAACCTAACCCCCACCAGTCCGTTTAATTTAGCATGTTCTATTTTGATTAAGTCTTTACTTCACTTAATCCTAACAATCCTGACTCAGCCTTAATTGTCTTATTAAGGCCCTGACCTCTCACATTAGACAGGTATTGTTGTGGCTGCCTGTTGCCGGTTGGTTCCGGGCAGTCTTACGCCACAACTCAGCCTAACCTCGGGTCCTTATTGGGCTCCATGTTTAACCTCCCACATTGGATAGGTATTGCTATGACTACTGGACAGCCGGGCGGTTCCGGGCAGGTTTACATCACAACTCAATCCAACCTCGGGTTAAACACATCGTATGTTCTACATTTACATATTTTGTCTTTCTTCTTTATTTTCTTATATGTAAATATTTGCGGCCCATTAAGTTAATGGTGTAAAGGTTACACCAATCATGGGCCCAACCCATACTTGAATTTGGGCCCTTCTATTTTATGTTTTCATTCATTAGTAATTTTAACCCAACGTTATTTTCCCCCGTTTAACACGTCCGTTATGTATATGTTGGGCTTAGCCTTTTTAAGCCCAACTTAGCCATGCGAAAAGGGGAGGCTTAAAGCGTGACTACATACACAAAAAGGGGAAGGTGAGCGCATGAACTTGCAATATGACGTTGGAAATACAAAATAGAAACTGGTGTACTTGCATAGTGGTAACATATACTCTGGTCATAAAGCATAGGTGACATGAATCAAGCCATGTAAACTTTTAGTTGAGATAAGAATCTAAATTGGGTATCATTATTGACACATAGTCATAACTACAACATGAACCTATATTTTATTTAGGCATAATGTCAAACATAAGCATGGCACAAATATTTCTAACATAAGCATGGCATAATGTCAAACATAAGCATGGCATAAGTATTTGTTCACATAACCATGGCATAAATGTTTCTAACATGAAATCATGATTTTTACTTTAGTCATGCAAACTTGCAAAAAGGGATTTTTGAACCTAACCTAGCTATGTACCACATATGTCATCATATAATTCTTGTTGACAATTTCAATTATGCAAATTATCAATCATAGCCTAGTCATATTCATAAGTTTGCAAATAGGTGTTCTAATACAAAAGCATGGCTTAATACATGATGCCAAATTCTCAACATAATTTCATATGGATTATAATAACCCAAACTTATTCCAATTACTCACAAAAATGATTTTTGTATAAAAATACATATTATGATGGCATAGTAGCAAAGCCCCAAACTTGCATGAATTTCAATCAACTACATGGATTACATAGTTTGCGAATATTCCAAACGTATACTTGCATAAAACTACCGCATGTAGTTCTTTATAATGAATAACATAATTCAAGAATATCCAAACGTATACAATATTTCAAATCAATGATAATCATAGTAACGCACAAATTATGAATTATTTATCACCACAATCAAGTATACAAACCAACACAGTTATTTGTTCATACCAAAGTAATACTCTACTTACAATCGTTGCGGCGAATTCTCTAATTTAGGAATTTAGAGATGCGACTCCTTTTGACGTAGGCGTTGATTTGATTTGCTTGAATTGCTTTAGGCTTTAGAATTTTCCTCCTAATCTTCTCTCCAATTTGGTGGCTACTCCTAGACGCTCCTCAGCAACATGGCGGCTTTGTTCTTATTTTTGAATGAATAGATTAGGGTTTAGTCTAGGGTTGTTTTTATAGAGGTAATGAACTGATTAGAGCCATCGATGTTGCCTGGATTGATCGTAGCCATTCATTCTAAAGAGAGACCAATTAGAGCCTGCCACCTAGCCCTAATGACAAAGCAGACCACAGAAATTCGGCCAAACACAGACCTGGCCAGCCAGGGTTAGACCAGACCTGGCCAGCAGGTCATTTTTGACCTGGGCGCACTTGGCAGGTGCGCCAGGTCAAAAATGTACTGGCGCACTTCACAGGTGCGCCAGTTCATTTTTGTTCTGGCGCACTTCCCAAGTGCGCCAGTGCATTCTGACCCTTCTCCGGTTTTTCGCCCAACTTCGTTCGTCCATAACTTCTTCATACGATATCCGTTTTTCGAAAGCTCGGACTCTATTTCGCGTATTTTTCCGAGACGAACGCAACGGCGTATCCCGTTTCCCTTAGTTCTTTGATTTGAAATTAATTATACTTTAATTTATGAATTTCACAGTTATAGAATACACGGGGTGTTACATTCTCCCCCACTTAAAAGGATTTCGTCCCCGAAATCTTCAAGTTAGGAGGAATGTATATCCTAACATCCAATCATCCATCTACTCATCCATCAAACACGAGCATCCATTGTCCTTAAAAGACTTCTAATGCTTCATGATCATATGCGAGGTGTGTGTGTACATGTACTTATCTAATGCAAAATCAGGCGGTCTACTGATTCAGTTGACCTCCTTAATGCGAATTATGTAAGTGCCATGAATCCATTATGTATGCAAATTTTCCTATTCTTGGTTCTACATGAGTGCACAATCATTCATACAAATGCAACATCCATATGACAACACATTATAGTTCAACCATATACGAATGCAAACATATATGCATATGCAATATGAAGTGACTGAGCCGATCTAAAACCTAGATTGTGTGTGTATATGCAACCACGAGCAACCACTAGCAATCACTTGCGACCACTTGCAACCATCATACATAACATGTTTCAATTACATGTTTTCATCCAAAAAGGTTTCTACCTAAAGGATAAGGTCGAGGAAATATACCTAAAAAGATAGATAAAAGCGCAACTTAAGGAAAAGGAAAGATCAAGGATGTACCCTCGAACAGAAAAGGGTAGGCTGTACGGATTCTAGCTTCAGTTTCCCAAGTCGCGTCTCCCTCGGCGTCGCTCCACTGAACTTTGACGAGTTTGACTTCGCGGTTGCGTAGCTTCTGCACTTCCGTTCCTAAGATGCGGGTTGGAACTCTTCTTATGGTTGCTTCGCGTTCCACTTCGGCCTCTTCGAGGATATTTGGCTCTACCACTTCAGCAGACTCATGTAGACATTTTCGGAGATGTGAAACGTGAAAAACGTTGTGGACTCCAGCCAACTTCTCGGGTAGCTCTAACCTATAGGCCATTTTCCCAATTTTCTCGATGATAGGGAATGGCCCTACGAACCTTGGTGCCAGTTTTCCTGTGGTTCCAAAACGAACAACGTTTCTTAGTGGTGATACCTTGAGAAAAACTCTGTCTCCAACCTCGAATTCAAGGTCGGTCCTTCTCTTGTCGGCATAGGACTTTTGTCTGTCTTGGGCCGTCTTCATCCTTCTTCGTATTAAGTCCACTTTCTCTGAAGTCTCTCGGATCATATCTGGTCCAAGTATGAGCTTATCAGTAGACTCCCACCAACAAGTGGGCGATCGGCACGGTCTTCCATACAAAGCTTCGAAGGGCGCCATTCCGATGGTTGCTTGATAGCTGTTGTTGTAGGAAAATTCCACCAAAGGAAGGTGGTCTTCCCATGTCCCTCCGAAGTCAAGGACGCATAGTCTTAAAAGGTCTTCCAAAACTCTGTTCACTCTCTCCGTTTGGCCGTCGGTTTGGGGATGATAGGCTGTGCTCAAGCATAATTGTGTTCCTACTGCTTCTTGCAGACTCCGCCAAAACTCGCTGGTGAAGATGGGGTCTCGGTCACTAACAATGCTAGATGGTATTCCATGGAGTCGAACGATTTCCTTAAGGTAAAGTGATGCTAGGGATGAGGCAGTTCTTTTACTTTTGACATGTAAAAAGTGGGCGCTTTTAGTAAGCCTATCCACTATTACCCAAATGCTAGTGTTGCCTCTCCTAGACCTAGGCAGCCCATCGATGAAGTCCATTGAGATGCTATCCCACTTCCACTGCGGGACCTCCAGAGGATGCAGCAGTCCGCCAGGCTTTTTCTGTTCCGCCTTAACCTGTTGGCACACCATACACTTAGAAACAAACTCTGCCACGTCCTTTTTCATGCCGTTCCAGAAGAAAGTCCTTTTTATGTCTTTGTACATTTTATCTCCGCCTGGGTGTATCGTCATCTTGGAGTGATGTGCTTCCTCGAGAACCTTCTTTATTAAATCCTTTGTCTGTGGGACGCATAGTCTTCCGTCTCGCCTTAGCAACCCCTTATCGTCGATGGAGTATCTGTTGAGGTGACTTGAAGTCTCACCCCTAATTAGCCTATCAATTATTTCCACAAGCTGAGGGTCTTCGCGTTGTGCTATCCCTACTGAATCCACTAAGGTTGGGCGCACTTCGAGAGATGCTAGCAAGCCTGGTACGAAATCGGAGGAGGGCCTAAAGTCGAAGCTGGCTATAAACTCTAGGCTTTGTCTTTCAACAAACAACGGGCTTAGGGTCAATTTCTTTCGGCTCAACGCGTCTGCAACTACGTTGCCTTTGCCCGGAGTGTAGGAGATTTCGAAATCGTACGAGGCAAGAAACTCCATCCACCTTTGTTGCCTCAAGTTAAGATCCTTCTGCGAGAAAAGATATTTCAACGATTTATGGTCAGTGTAAAGTTCGAACTTCTCACCTAGGAGATAGTGTCGCCAAGACTTGAGTGCAAAGACGATAGCGGCTAACTCAAGATCGTGGGTTGGGTAGTTCTTTTCGTGCACTTTCAACTGCCTCCCGCCATAAGCTACTACCCTTCCTTCTTGCATTAAGACGGCGCCTAGCCCTGTCCCACATGCATCCGTATAAACAGTGAACATCTTGCTCCCATCCGGCAGCGTCAAAACTGGGGCTGTTGTAAGAGCCCTTTTCAGTCGTTGGAAAGCAAACTCGCAATCCAAATCCCAATTGAACACTAGATTCTTCTTAGTCAATTTCGTGAGTGGAGCTGAGATTTTCGCAAAATCCCTTATAAACTTTCGATAGAAACCTGCTAGTCCTAGAAAGCTTCGGACCTCAGTTGCATTCCTTGGTGTCTTCCAATCCTGTACCGCCACTACCTTAGCAGGGTCCACCGCTAACCCTTGTTTGGATACTATGTGCCCAAGGAACCTCACCTCTTCCCTCCAAAAGTGGCATTTGGAGAATTTGGCTTTTAGTTGATGGACTCGCAAAGTTTCCATGATTGCCCTTAAGTGCTGAGCATGTTCCTCTTCACTCTTTGAGAAGATAAGGATATCATCTACGAAGACCACTACGAATTTGTTGAGGAAATCTCTAAATACCCTACTCATCAGGTCCACGAAGTAAGCAGGTGCATTTGTCAAGCCGAAAGGCATGACAAGCCATTCAAAGAAGCCGTCTGGGGTTCTGAATGCCGTTTTATCGATGCTATCTTCAGCCACCCTTAGCTGATGAAAACCGGTTGCTAAATCGAGTTGGGAGAAAACAGACGCTCCTACAAGCTGGTCAAACAAATCGTCAATTCTAGGGAGAGGGTGCCTATTCTTTTTCGTTAGCTTGTTGAGCTCCCTATAGTCAACACATAGACGGAGTGAACCATCCGCCTTTGTAGCGAACACCACCGGAGCGCCCCATTCTGAAATGCTCCTCCTAATGAACCCCTTTTCTAGAAGCTCTTTAATCTGTTTACTGAGCTCTTTCCTTTCCCGTGGAGCCATGTGTCTAACGGGTAACGCAACGGGCTTTGCATTATCTACAAGATATATGCGGAAGTCTATTTCCCGCTTCGGAGGCAAGCCCTTCACCTCTTCGAAGACATCCGGATATTCCCGGACTACTCTAACGGATTGCAAATTTTCAACAGAGGCATCTAGCGATTCAAGATAACTAAGCATAACCGCATACGAGGGATTACAAGAAATTTCCAAAGTATTACCGAGCTGGGTTAGGAGCCTAACAACCCTTTTCTCACAATCAAGGATGGCCCCATTACTGGATAGCCAATCCATACCCAAAATCAAACCATAACCCGAGAATCCCAAAACAAAGGCACTACATTGAAATTCAACACTTAGAATGGAAATTTTCAATCCCAAACAGATCATAGACAAATGAGCTGGGCCCCCAATTGGGTTTGAAACAATTAAGGAGTCCTCTACCATACTAGTTTTTAGGTGCAGAGATTCTACTAAAGCAGACGAGATAAAGGAGTGTGATGCGCCAGAATCAAATAAAGTGCGAACGGGGTGATCATAAAGATAAACTACGCTTTCTACAGAAGTATTTGTACCTCGCTGTTGCAAAGGTGGCGCTTCTAGCACATGAACCTGTGCCCCTGAGGTGGATCCAGCCCCCTGCCCTCGTTTCTTTGGGCAGTCCTTAGCCCTGTGGCCTGTTTGACCGCAAGAAAAGCACCCACCATTCTCCTTGGCCTTCTTTTTCCGGCAGTCCTTTACTAAGTGCCCCACTTTGCCACAGAAATTACACTTCCTCTTCTCTTTGTTGCCTTTCCCACCTTTCTTAAAGTCTGTCTTCTTAGGCTGCAAACCCTCTTTCTTCCCTTGAGAGCTTTCTGCCTTTGTCTCCTTCTTGCCCTTATCTTCTTCATTCAGCAATGCCATTTGCACCAATCTTTCATACGTGGCTCCCATGGGTATATGGGTCATGGCCAAACTGTGTAATGGCTCATTCAACCCTTTGACGAAACGGAGAGCCTTCTTGTGCGGGGTGTTGACTAGGTCAAGCCCAAACCTAGCCAGCTCATCAAACTGATTCACATACTCTCTGACTGTCTTGTCCCCTTGCTTAAGAAATAAGAATTTTTCCAACTGCAAACTTCTTTCCGCATCTGAGAGAAATTTAGTCTCAAACCTTGCCCTAAAGTCCTCCCATGTCTCCACTGGTCTTTCAGCATTAGTGACTTCCCACCAGTAGGAAGCCTCGCCCTTTAATAGCCACACCGCCAATTGTACTTTTTGTCTATCTTCTACCTCAAAGATGATGAATAGGTCCTCCGTTTCTTTCAGCCAATTTCTAGCTGCCACGAAGGACTCAGTTCCATGGAAATCCCTTCCTCCCATAGCTTTAAAATCTTTACATATCTTAGCAAACGTGTTTCCCCGAGGAGGAGGTGGAGGAAAAGGTTCCGCTGCAGCTGGATGATTTCCGACAGCTGGGGGAGGAGGAACGGTAGGACCTGGCTGAGTGGCTCTTGCTTCTAAGAACCGCCTAAACCAACCAGGTATTGGCACCCCTTCTGGCAAGTTAAGGTCTTCAGTCATGCTGAAACAAAAAGGATAGATTCAAAACGAAGGATAAGAGATAGTACCTATGGCTTTGGGGAGTGGACTTTGCCTTTTAGAATAAAATAATATTTTTCTTTTAAAAATGCTTCTTTAAATTTCCTTTTTTGAAAATAATTTTTCAAAACTTTTTATCTTATCTGGTAAACCTATGCTCTGATACCAAGTGAAACACCCCACCTCCGTTAGGGTCACTCTCAAAGGGAATGCCCTAATTTTGGTGGAGGTTTATAAGTATAAGTCACAGATATACAAGACAGATATAAGAACACATATTTGTAAACAGTGGAAAATCAACAAACTTTTATTTCATAAAAGCAAATACGTGTTACAACAACATCACCATAATTGTCTTACATCTTTTCCAAAAACATAACACTTTCATAATCTGTCTTGATTACATTATTTAAAGAAGCATAAATAAAACATAGATAAACTGCAAAAGCCCCATAGAGTTTGTCCAAAGCCATAGTTTCAAACGAAAAGGGTCCAAGCAATACATTTCTCTTCTTCAAGCTGGATGTTAAGGCTGGTCAAGCTGCAGTGTTCCCTCCCTGTGGACCTGGGGGGGGGGAACGGAAGAAAAGAAGACGAAAGAAAAGTAGAGTCAGACATAAAGCCTGAGTAAGTCTAGTACTATTCTGTCTATGAATAAAGAACTGGGTATGATAAGTATAAACAAGAAGTGGGAAAGCACTATAACTTGGTTAAGTTGTCTAGGGTCGAATATACTATCGTACCCCATGTAAATCTCTGAACCCATATAAACTAGTTCCCAACTGACACCCCATAATCAGGGTGATGTGATCCATTCTATGATGATCGGCTCCTACTCGCATAGTTACATGTGTCTTACGGCCCCCGATGTTGTAGTTACCTATGCTGGTCCCACCATGGGGTGTATCAAGTCCCATGGTGGCGGCCCGACACAATCCTAGAATGCACAGGTATGCTACTGGTGTCCAGTGCCTTATTTTTCTGCGCCGGAGTGTGTGCACGCCCGCACCCCGTTAGAACCTACACTGCTACACCACCGCCGTCGATTTGACCTCTTACAATCAGCCCAGTAATCGTGCCCCACCCTGCCTAGTTTCAGGGTATCCTGATACACCTTCTAGGGTTACTGCTGAAAAGGGTCCCCCGTTACTAGGTTTTCTATCTCTAGCCAACTTGCTAAGTTGGTTAAGTGTTTTCTAACCTAACCCCCACCAGTCCGTTTAATTTAGCATGTTCTATTTTGATTAAGTCTTTAGTTCACTTAATCCTAACAATCCTGACTCAGCCTTAATTGTCTTATTAAGGCCCTGACCTCTCACATTAGACAGGTATTGTTGTGGCTGCCTGTTGCCGGTTGGTTCCGGGCAGTCTTACGCCACAACTCAGCCTAACCTCGGGTCCTTATTGGGCTCCATGTTTAACCTCCCACATTGGATAGGTATTGCTGTGACTACTGGACAGCCGGGCGGTTCCGGGCAGGTTTACATCACAACTCAATCCAACCTCGGGTTAAACACATCGTATGTTCTACATTTACATATTTTGTCTTTCTTCTTTATTTTCTTATATGTAAATATTTGCGGCCCATTAAGTTAATGGTGTAAAGGTTACACCAATCATGGGCCCAACCCATACTTGAATTTGGGCCCTTCTATTTTATGTTTTCATTCATTAGTAATTTTAACCCAACGTTATTTTCCCCCGTTTAACACGTCCGTTATGTATATGTTGGGCTTAGCCTTTTTAAGCCCAACTTAGCCATGCGAAAAGGGGAGGCTTAAAGCGTGACTACATACACAAAAAGGGGAAGGTGAGCGCATGAACTTGCAATATGACGTTGGAAATACAAAATAGAAACTGGTGTACTTGCATAGTGGTAACATATACTTTGGTCATAAAGCATAGGTGACATGAATCAAGCCATGTAAACTTGTAGTTGAGATAAGAATCTAAATTGGGTATCATTATTGACACATAGTCATAACTACAACATGAACCTATATTTTATTTAGGCATAATGTCAAACATAAGCATGGCACAAATATTTCTAACATAAGCATGGCATAATGTCAAACATAAGCATGGCATAAGTATTTGTTCACATAACCATGGCATAAATGTTTCTAACATGAAATCATGATTTTTACTTTAGTCATGCAAACTTGCAAAAAGGGATTTTTGAACCTAACCTAGCTATGTACCACATATGTCATCATATAATTCTTGTTGACAATTTCAATTATGCAAATTATCAATCATAGCCTAGTCATATTCATAAGTTTGCAAATAGGTGTTCTAATACAAAAGCATGGCTTAATACATGATGCCAAATTCTCAACATAATTTCATATGGATTATAATAACCCAAACTTATTCCAATTACTCACAAAAATGATTTTTGTATAAAAATACATATTATGATGGCATAGTAGCAAAGCCCCAAACTTGCATGAATTTCAATCAACTACATGGATTACATAGTTTGCGAATATTCCAAACGTATACTAGCATAGAACTACCGCATGTAGTTCTTTATAATGAATAACATAATTCAAGAATATCCAAACGTATACAATATTTCAAATCAATGATAATCATAGTAACGCACAAATTATGAATTATTTATCACCACAATCAAGTATACAAACCAACACAGTTATTTGTTCATACCAAAGTAATACTCTACTTACAATCGTTGCGGCGAATTCTCTAATTTAGGAATTTAGAGATGCGACTCCTTTTGACGTAGGCGTTGATTTGATTTGCTTGAATTGCTTTAGGCTTTAGAATTTTCCTCCTAATCTTCTCTCCAATTTGGTGGCTACTCCTAGACGCTCCTCAGCAACATGGCGGCTTTGTTCTTATTTTTGAATGAATAGATTAGGGTTTAGTCTAGGGTTGTTTTTATAGAGGTAATGAACTGATTAGAGCCATCGATGTTTCCTGGATTGATCGTAGCCATTCATTCTAAAGAGAGACCAATTAGAGCCTGCCACCTAGCCCTAATGACAAAGCAGACCACAGAAATTCGGCCAAACACAGACCTGGCCAGCCAGGGTTAGACCAGACCTGGCCAGCAGGTCATTTTTGACCTGGGCGCACTTGGCAGGTGCGCCAGGTCAAAAATGTACTGGCGCACTTCACAGGTGCGCCAGTTCATTTTTGTTCTGGCGCACTTCCCAAGTGCGCCAGTGCATTCTGACCCTTCTCCGGTTTTTCGCCCAACTTCGTTCGTCCATAACTTCTTCATACGATATCCGTTTTTCGAAAGCTCGGACTCTATTTCGCGTATTTTTCCGAGACGAACGCAACGGCGTATCCCGTTTCCCTTAGTTCTTTGATTTGAAATTAATTATACTTTAATTTATGAATTTCATAGTTATAGTATACACGGGGTGTTACACATCTGTTTGGCGGTGGAGAATTTATTCTCTTGCTTAACGCCCTTCTCTGAGACGTACGAGCTCAGAGGTTGTATATCGATGAACATCAGTCGCATGGCATGAATTGCCTGTGTGGCACGCCTAAATGGCAGATGATCAAGGCTTCTGTTGAAAAGCAAAGTCTTGTGGTTGATGATCAAAGCACGACCTGTGTGGCGTAGCTTTGTGTATAGCGTGAATTCGCGAGCCTCACACCTCGGTATGAGTCAAAAACGGGATAAGGACCCAAGGAGTGCACGATGTTTCTTTCTATCTAGTGGTTGTGTCAGTGCTTAAATTGGCTGACATTTATATACTTTTCACATGTGTGGTTGTTGGAATGCGAGGCGCCTCGGATATAGGTCCTATAGGACTGGGAAACGGCCTTGGAGGTTCCAAAGGATCATAGTGGGGTCTTGAGACATTTGCTAGAGTGTCTCGAATCGGAGAGGAGCTTGCCCCTTGCCTCGATTCATGACGGAAATCCAATTTCCGATACGTGATATTTCGGTTTTATTTGTAGAACCTAGTATGGCGACATAGTGGTATGGGTCATTAATGTCGTCTATTGTTGATATTTATGATTGAAATTGTTTTGACACTATACACTTATAATAGTATCAAATGATTTGTTTTAAATGTACCAAGCATCTTTGGCTATTATAAGGTAAAAACCCTATCCTCCGGCTTGCGTTGCATTGTGTGATGGGACTTGGGTCTTATAATAGCTTCATTTTTCTTTATTTAGCATTGCGCTGTTTGTGTTATGCACTGGTATTCTTGGGAGGAAACTCGTTCCATGTTATACGGCGTCGTCCCTTGATTTACCTAACTTTAAAAATAAAGATTAACAACTGTTTTAGTTCTCACACCAGTCACATGACTGACCTGGAGTTTATTGCTTTAACCTAAACTCTGGGTGCCCTTATTTTCCGCACGGGCAGCTAGTAGTTTTGGTTTTGCAGATTTATATTCACAGGATCCTGATTTACAGCTGGAACGATGCTCTGAAAGCTCTGTATCCGTGTATTACTTTCAGTTGTGTTTTGTATTGTTTTCCGCTGCTTTTTAATTTATTGTAATCTCTGATATTTATCGATTGTATTTTATTCATTCATACTCTGTATATTCTTGTATTCTGATGGAATTGTTGTAATAAACAATGAAATGTTCTTCTGTTTGCGTTCTATTTTGTCGTGTTCTCAAGATAATCCGGGCTTTCCTTATCGGGGAAGTTACGGGCTAGCACATAAGTTTTTAATTTATAAGTTAATATATGATTCTAAGATAAAAATTAACTTTAAGTTTAACTTATCATTATTTAGTTTTAAAAATTAATTTTAATTTAATATCATACAAACGTTTTTTTATAAAATATTTTTTTAAATACTTAACAAATAAATAATTTATTTTTAAAATGGTTTAAATTTATACAAATTTACTTTAAGTTATTAAATTGTTTTTAGGATATAATATGTTGAATATAATAACTTGATTTTGATAATAAAACTTATATGATTGAAATTTGGTTAATATAAATGTATTGAATTATTTCGAGTTAAATAACTTCAGAATACATTGAAATTAATATTTCGAAGTTTATTTAAATAGTAGTTTAAGATTTTATATTAAATATGTTTTATAAAAATATGACTATGGCATGAAATAAGCGAATTGTTGTAAATGAGACCGGAGTTGGTATTAACATTCTCTATGATAATACCGATACCACTATAACTATTGTGTACGTAGTGGAGAAATCTAGAATGAAGTAAGATGATTTTGGTAAATGATACTGGAATGAAGTAAGAGAACAATGGATAGCCTTAACTTTCGAGTCATAATTGAAATGGCTAAAATAGGAGTTATGGCCGGGCTAAGTGAGGTCACTCCTTCGATCGGACATACTTCTTCGAACAATATCAATTGCCTTTAGATTTGATTGGTGGATCCACCCCTGATTATGTGAGTGCTACTCGAGGTGAGGGACGGTAGAAGTTATGCGTTACCACCAGCCCATTCTCGCAATACGGTAGAATCCTACCGTGGGTATCGCCTCATGTGCCTTGTCATATTATCCAGATCGAGCCCACTACGACTCTGATTTGGTGTTTTTCTATGAAGTGCCCTCTAATAATACCAGTACGGTGAATTTACGGTACTATATCGACTTAAATGCTTATAAATGGTGTAAGGGTAATAATGGTAATACCGCTAATGCTATTTTCAATACCATATTTCTCGTAGACACTATTATACTAGCATATTGTATCATATTATATGCAGTTCAATGAATCCTTAAGGGATGAGAATCCCAAACATCCTTTAAGTTATTTGTGAATTTCATTTTAATGTTGCAACTGAGTTGATTTACTTTCATGAGAAAGTTAGTCCTGGCTCGAGTGTTTTGTTTTCACTTGGGTCAGCCTGAGTGTCACAACATTGGAGATTATCTTAGAATTAAATATCTATTAGGGCTTTAGTTGTCTGTCTGCTATTCTATTTTCAGTTGTTTCTGTTTCTAGTTATATGCTTCTATCATTTGCTTATGTATTAGTGGACTGTAACTCCCTGGAATTTCGGACCATAAAAATATTGCAGAAAATCCTTCCTTCCAAAACAAATAATGACAATTACCATTTTATTTGATAAATATACAACATCATTAAATGCTCTGGATAAAATTTTAATAAATACCACTTATCTAATTAACTGTTTGTGCTTAAATATGAATTAAACATAATTACCGTAAATTTGCTATTTTGCAACTCTAATGAGATGGACATCGATATTCATTCCTGCACACTTGATAAGCACGTTAGCATGTTTTAAATAAAAACATGAAAAATGCACCACTACAAGACGAAATATCAAGTAATAAACAAAAAATGTTTTATTAATTAAGCAGTTGCATCACTACCCCTTGTGACTACCTACGTACCTTTATCTAATTGGGTAAGCAATTAGATACATGATCAAGCCAACGTAGTTCTTCTTTACTCAAAACATTTAAAATCAATATTTACTTCCAAAAATACTCTTTATATCATGTAGGGGTAAAATAACTTTTGTAAATGCTCATCTGAAAAGCCATCGATATATCTGTTATAGAACTTTCGTTCAAAAGGCAAACATCTTTCATTATAAATACTAATCATCTTCTTGATGCAAAAACTCCTTCATGAACAAATCTCAGGCCACCTTTCTATTTCTCTAATATATGTTTGGAAAGATCTTCAAAGATTGAATTGAAATAGTTAAGCTCAACACCATTCATTACCTCGTTAAAACATAAAAACACCCAATTTATACCTCTTTTAAAACACTAATCGTACCTCATTTAATCACATATTATTCATGCCTTGATTGAACAGTATTCATACCTCATTTACACGCTATTTATACCTTGTTCAAGCACTAATCATACCTCGTTTAAACACTAATCATAAATGTCCTCAATCATCAGTCGTATATGTTTATTGCTTGTCAAAGAAAGGACAGCAACCAATATAGTATGTTAAAGTCATAGGCATCTTTAAAATAAAACACAAGCTTATGAAATAATAATGGATTAGATGATAAGTATACTTACAGTATTCCTTGCTATCTTCATGTAAAAGTCTCATAGAACATCATATAGTACTTATCATCACGCCCAAGTAATCAATTATTTTCTCGAATCATTGAAATTCGTCAACCTTCCTTGTTCTCAATTTTGATACGTTTTGACTCACTTTTACTTTGATTTAACATCCTCGATTTTATTAGTTTGTTTATGATACTATAAGGAAAATCAAGTCCAAATTTGAGAGAATTTGGAATTGTTTACCATGAGTTTATACTCAAAACATCTATAATAGCGTTTCAGTCAAGCTATGAAATGTTCTGCTCGTTTTAAAATACTTCATAGCCAATACAGAGAAAAGACAACGCTTCCATAAGTGCTATGACAAGTTCTATGTGGTTTATAATGATTTTAGACTCAAATCAGCTACTACAACACATCAGGGTGCTATAAAAAGGTTCTTCTTGGTTCCGTGCTACATAAATAGAAAAGATAGCGTTTCGGAGTGATATAAAAAGTTACGAAAATCAGATTTTAGCCTGTTTTTAGGTAAAAATTTTGACGCTGTTTCTCTATGATAAAAATTGATTTTGACTTCAAATTTTTTTTACGTTAAGAAGCTCTTTTAGTATACTTAATTATCATCAAAAGAAACCCTCAAAATCGTTTACCAATTTAATAAATAAAATCAAACATCATGCGGCATTTTTAATATGTCCATTTCGGGCTGATTTTTACCTTACTTTGCATCCAGTTTTCGGGTATGCAAATGGCTGAATTAGAAAAAAGTGCCATAGGTGAAAGTCGTAGCACTTTGAATTAGCTTTCCAAATTGACCGAGAAGTCGTAATTTCATTAAGAATTGCAAAAGTTATGCTCAAAATACCGAACATCATTTTCAGGGTTTCAAGTCTAATCATTCATTCATAAATTTGTCAACTTTTCTTCAATATATGAAATGAATACATGAACTTAAATAATTCACCTTATACTTGTGCCTTGATCTTTATTTATCCTCTAGGCTTCTGCCAAGCCTTTCATCTTTTTCTAATCTTGGTTTTATGTTTGTGAATGCATGAAAAAGAATGAATCTTTCCACCCTTTATATAGTAGTTTTCAAGGCCAGTTTGGTAATTTGGTTTTGCACACCTGTACTCCTTCTCTTCATTCAAACCATAAGATGATGACACATGCCTACTTATGTGTCCTAATATGTTTCTACACATGGACACCTAAGATGGTTATGTGTTTTATCTCTTTTTTTCTTTTTCTTTTAGCTTACATGATAAGCTTCTTATTTTTAATTTATATCTTTTAGCTTACATGATAAGCTTCTCATTTTAAATTTATATCTTTTAGCTTACATTATAAGCTTCTCATTTTAAATTTATATCATTTAGCTTACATGATAACTTCTCTTTTCAAATTTATTTATTTTATCTTACATAATAAGCTTCTCATTTTAAATATATATCTTTTAGCTTACATGCTATGCTTCTCATTATAAATTTATATCATTTAGCTTACATAATAAGCCTCTTCATATTAAATTTATTTTCCCTCACATAAATACATACAACCATGCTTACTTAATGTATAATGTGTGTTAGCATGCACGAGAGCGTCATGACCTTTCTGATAAATTTTAGTTGATGAAAGGTCGTCGATTTGATAAACGATATCCGGTCACATTTTCAATTTCACATCAAATTAAATATTTTTGTACACTAGTTTTAAAATCTATTTCATTATCACTCTTTGTTATTTAAAAGAGCTTTATTTTTGTTACGACTCATCACTTCAATATTATTATTTTATTGAATATTCGTAAATTCAAGCGGTATATTTTCGGGTTGTTATATTCTTTCCCCCACAAAAGGGAATTTCATCCCCGAAATTCTATGCAATACTTGATCAAAAGAACGACAAAATTTCTACACATAAAACTCTAAGTATTCAAGGAATTTTCTTGAAAGGATAATTTAAAACAATTTCATAAATCGAAATTCTAAGACATACCTGAACGTTTCAATTTGTGACCAAAATTACATTAAAACTGCAAGCTATTACTGCATCTGGCACGCCGCAGTTTCTTTTTATGCACAAATTCAGGATTATGTTCTTTGCAATCCACATCGATACCAAGCCTCCATCCAGTGAACATACGCTCAGATCATCCAGTACAAACATACTCTTCTTGTATGATTCCTATCTAAATGTACCAAAGATTCATCGTACTTCGGCTTTTCTAACTCATCATCATCGAGCAAGGATGTATTCTCCATGTTGTGGTACCCATCAAAATGTACCAAAGAGTAATATTTTCAAGTTAGACATCTCATATAATATCTACATTTTCTTTTTTTCCTTTCAAAAATATGATTATATTCATCAAAATCACCTCGTCAAATAATGAGTTAATCTCCTTGTTGTAGTACCCATCAAGATGTACCGGAGATTCATCGTACTTCGGCACATCTGACTCATCATTATCAAGTAAGGATGTATTCTCCATATTGCGGTACCCATAATTTTCAAAATAAACTTCTCAAATAATACCTTCAATGATTATATTCCTCAAAGTCAACTCATCAATTATATTATACTCTCCTTGTTACAGTACCCATCAAAATGTACCAGAGAGTAATATTTTCAAAATAGTCTCTAATCATTATTTTTAATTAAGTCAAATAAGTTTTATAAAAAATCTTTTGTTAAAACTAGGATTATATTCATCAAAGTGGATTCATACTCAATTTAGATATTTTATCCTATTACGGCGGACATCCCGTAATCGAATAGGATGTACTCTACTCGGGTCGATACCAACATAGAGTAATAGTTGCATTATCCAAGATCTATTGTCTTATATCAGCATCCCGTCATCAAATAGGATGTACTCTACTCGGCTCGATACCAACATAGAGTAATAGTGCACTACCTAAGATCTCTTGTCTTATACCGCACATCATCATAGTCACCTGAAGATATCCATCATTGATGAACTAATCCATAAAAAATCTTTTATAAGTTTAAACAAAGTATTCTTTCATAACACTTTTGTACTTTGTAATCATTACTTCCACAAAGATAACCATTTCATTTTGTAAAATCCACTCTCCAAACTTCGAAAATCATCTTAAGTATAAACCCCTTTTTTTGTCAAGCACATAGTCAGTTTGCAACAATGTTTCGAGATAGCAAACTTCCAAAATTTAAAATGTGTACAATGCAAGTATTCCAGATAATTAATCTAGCTTCCTAATAGGATATGTTTCGACCAAACCCAATCAAGTAATGAAAGTTATGACTGAATTGCTGAGAGATATTTTAGCAGCTTTAAGTTAACATCATCAATGCTAAACAACTCTAACATCTTATTATGTAAAAAAAAAATCTCACCTCGGTTTTGCATGAAGTATTCAATTTACTCCTCTCGGTCTTCTTTAATTTTATTTGCCCAAGCTCATTTAATTCATTCCTCGATAAGTTGCAATACCTCATTCCTCTTAAGCCACTCTGTTGCATCCATTTCGACATGCAACATTCCTTCCTTTTCAAGCCACCTCGTTCATTTCTTCATTACCTTATAACTAATCATATATGCACATACAAATTCGTTATACCTCTTTATGTGGTGCTTGAAATTGAATCAACACATTATTATTATTAGTATAAACACTAAACAAAAGTTAAATACACAAAATAAATATTACTCATAACCCTGGTCAGAGGAATGGTGCCTTACCCTATCCGTTTTTATTTATAAAATTATGGTAACTTTATTTCAAAATTTCTAAGATTACATTCTAATCTTAGGTGATATTTTATTTAGGCACCTAACTAAAGCTCTGATACCACCTGTAACGCCCCGGGGTTTAGGACCATAAAAATATTGCTGAAAATCCTTCCTTCCAAAACAAATAATGACAGTTACCTTTTTATTTGATAAATATACAACATCATTAAATTCTCTGGATAAAATTTTAGTAAATACCACTTATCTAGCTAACCGTTTGTGCTTAAATATGTATTAAACACAATTGCTGTAAATCTACTATTTTGCAACTCTAATGAGATGGACATCGATTTTCATTCCTGCTCACTTGATAAACACAATAGCATGGCTTAAATAATAAACATGAAAATGCACCATTAAAAGACGAAATATCAATTAATAAACAAAAAATGTTTTATTAATAAAGCAGTTGCATCACTACCCCTCGTGACTTCCTACGTACCTTTATCTAGTTAGGTAAGTAATTAGATACAAGATCAAGCCAACGCAGTTCTTCTTTACTCAAAACATTTAAAATAAATACTTACTTGCAAAAATACTCTTTATATCATGTACGGGTAAAATAACTTTTGTAAATGCTCATTTGGAAAGACATCTATATATCTCTTGTAGAACATTCTTTCAAAGGGCAAACATCTTTCATTATAAATACTAATCATCTTCTTGATGCAAAAACTCCTTCATAAACAAATCTCAGGCCACCTTCCTATTTCTCTAATATATGATTGGAAAGATCTTCAAAGATTGAACTGAAATAGTTAAGTTCAACATCATTAATTACCTCGTTAAAACATAAACACACCCAATTTATACCTCATTTAAAGTAGTAATCATACCTCATTTAATCACAAACTATTAGTACCTCAACTGAACAGTATTCATACCTCATTTACACACTATTTATACCTTGTTCAAGCACTAATCATACCTCGTTTAAACACTAATCATAAATGTCATCAATCTTCAGTCGTATATGTTGATTGCTTGTCAAAGCAAAGATCGCAATCAATATAGTTTATTAAATTCATAGGCATCTTTAAATTAAAACACAAGCTTATGAAATAATAATGCATTAGATGATAAGTATACTTACAGTATTCCTTGCTATCTTCATGAAAAAGTCTCGTACAACATCATATAGTACTTATCATCACTTCCAAGTAATCAATTATTTTCCGAGAATCATTGAAATTCGTCAACCTTCCTTGTTCTCAATTTTGACACGTTTTGACTCACTTTTACTTTGATTTAACATCCACGATTTTATCAGTTTGTTGACGATACTATAAGGAAAATCAAGTCCAAATTTTAGAGGAATTGGAATAGTTTACAATGATTTTATACTTCAAAACATCCATAATTGCGTTTCAGTCATGCTATGAAAAGTTCTGCTCGTTTTAAAGTACTTCATAGACAATGCAGATAAAATATAATGCTTTCATAAGTGCTATGACAAGTTCTGGGTGGTTTATAATGATTTTAGACTCAAATCAGCTACTACAACACTTCTGGGCGCTATAAAAAGGTTCTGCTTGGCTCCGTGCTTCATAATTAGAAAAGATAGTGTTTAAGAGTGTTATAAAAAGTTCCGAAAATCAGATTTTAGCCTGTTTTTAGGCAAAATGTTTGATGCTGTTTCTCTATGATAAAAAAAGATTTTGACTTCAAATTTTTTTTCATAGTAAGAAGCTCTTTTGGTATACTTAATTATCATCAAAAGAAACATTCAAAATCATTTACCAATTTAATATATAAAATTAAACATCATGAGGCATTTTTAACATGTCCATTTCAGGCTGATTTTTACCTCACTTTGCATCCAGCTTTCGGGTATGCAAATGGCCGAATCAGAAAAAAGTGTCATAGGTGAAAGTTGTAACCCTTTGAATTAGCTTTCCAAATTGATAGAGAAGTTAGAGTTTCATTAGAATTCCAAAAGTTATGCTCAAAATACCAAAACGTCATTTTCAGGGTTTCAAGTCCAATCATTCATTCATACATTTCTCATTTTTTCTTCAATATATGAAATGAATACATGAAATTAAATAAATTTTATCACCTTGTACTTGTGCCTTGATCAATATTTATCCTCTAGGCTTCTTCCAAATCTTTCTTCTTTTTCTTATCTTGGTTTTATGTTTGTGAATGCATGAAAAAGAATGATCCTTTCCACCCTTTATATAGTAGTTTTCAAGGCTAGTTTGGTTATTTGTTTTTGGACACTTGTCCTCCTTATCTTCATGCAAACCATAAGATGATGACACATACCTGCTTAGGTGTCCTAAGACGTTTCTACACATGGACACCTAAGATGGTTATGTGCCCTTACCTCTTTTTTTTTAGCTTACATGATAAGCTTCTTATTTTAAATTTATATCTTTTAGCTTACATGATAAGCTTCACATTTTAAATTTACATCTTTGAGCTTACATGATAAGCTTCTCTTTTTGAATTTATATCGTTTAGCTTTCATGATAAGCTTCTCTTTTTAAATTTATATATTTTAGCTTGCACAATAAGCTTCTCATTTTAAAAGTATATCTTTTAGCTTACATGCTAAGCTTCTCATTTTAAATTTATATCATTTAGCTTACAAAATAAGCCTCTTCATGTTCAATTTATTTTCCCTCACATGAATACAAACAACCATGCTTACTTGATATATAATGTGTATTAGCATGCACGAAAGCGTCATGACCTTTCTGATAAATTTTAGTTGATGAAAGGTCGTCAATTTGATAAACGACATCTGGTCACATTTTCAATTTCACATCAAATTAAATATTTTTGTACACTAGTTTTAAAAACTATTTCATTATCACTCTTTATTATTTACAAGAATTTTATTTTAGTTACGACTCATCACTTCAATATTTATATTTTATTGAATATTCGTAAATTCAAGCGGCATATTTTCGGGTTGTTACATTCTTTCCTCCTTAAAAGGGAATTTCGTCCCCGAAATTCTATGCAATACATAATCAAAAGAACGACAAAAGTTCCACACATGAAACTCTAAGTATTCAAGGCATTTTCTTGAAAGGATAATCTCAAAACAATTTCATAAATCAAAATTCTAAGACATACCTGAACCTTTCAATCTGTGACATACATTCCATCAAATCTACAAGCTATTTCTGGATCAGGCACGCTGTAGTTTCTTTTTATGCCCAAATTCAGGATTATGTTCTTTGCAGTCCACATCGATACCTAGCCTCCATCCCGTAAACATACGCTCAGATCATCCAGTAATGACATACTCTTCTTGTGTGATTCCCATCCAAATGTACCAAAGATTCATCGTACTCTGGCTTTTCAAACTCATCATAATCGAGCAAGGATGTATTCATCATGTTGTGGTACCCGTCAAAATGTACCAAAGAGTAATATTTTCAAGTTAGACATCTTATATAATATCTTCATTTTCTTTTTTTCTTTTAAAAAGATGATTATATTCATCAAAATCACCTCACCAAATAATGATTTAATCTCCTTGTTGCAGTACCCATCAAGATGTACCAAAGATTCATCGTGCTTCGGCTCATCTGACTCATCATCATCAACTAAGGATGTATTCTCCATATTGCAGTACCCATGGAAATGTACCATAGACTAATATTTTCAAAATAAAATTCTCAAATAATATCTTTAATGATTATATTCCGCAAAGTCAACTCATCAATTATGTTATACTCTCCTTGTTACAGTACCCATCAAAATGTACCAGAGAGTAATATTTTCAAAATAGTCTCTAATCAATATTTTTAATTAAGTCAAATAAGTTTTATAAAAAATCTTTTGTCAAAACTAGGATTATATTCATCAAAGTGGATCCACACTCAATTTAGGATATTTTATCCTATGGCGGTCGGCATCCCGTCATCGAAAAGGATGTACTTTACTCGGCTCGATACCAACATAAAGTAATAGTTGCACAATCTAAGATCTATTGCCTTATACCGGCATCCCTTCATCAAATAGGATGTACTCTACTCAGCTCAATATCAACATAAAGTAATAGTGCACTACCCAAGATCTATTGTCTTATACCGCACATCGTCACCGTCACCCGAAGATATCCATCATTGATGAACTAATCCACAAAAAATCTTTTATAAGTTTAAACAAAGTGTTCTTTCAAAACACTTTTATACTTTGTAATCATTACTTCCACATGGATAACCCTTTCATTTTGGAAAATCCACTCTCCTAACTTCGAAAATCATCTTAAGTACAAACCCCTTTTTTTGTCAAACACATAGTCAGTTTGCAACAATGTTTTGAGATAGCAAACTTCCAAAATTTAAAATGTGTACAATGTAAGTATTCTAGATAATTAATCTAGCTTCCCAATAGGATATGTTTCGACCAAACCCAATCAAGTAATCAAAGTTATGACTCAATTGTTGAGAGATCTTTTAGCAGCTTTAAGTTAACATCATCAATGTTAAACAACTCTAACATCTTATTATGTAAAAAAAAATCTCACCTCAGTTTTGCATGAAGTATTCAATTTACTCCTCTTGGTCTTCTTAAATTTTATTTGCCCAAGCTCATTTAATTCATTCCTCGATAAGTTGCAATACCTCATTCCTCTTAAGCCAATCTGTTGCATCCATTTCGAGCTGCAACATTCCTTTCTTTTCAATCCACTTCATTCATTTCTTTGTTACTTTATAACTAATCATGTATGCACTTACAAATTCATTATACCTCTTTATGTGGTGCTTGAAATTGAATCAACACATTATTATTATTAGTATAAACACTAAACAAAAGTTAAATACACAAAATAAATATTACTCATAACCCTGGTTAGAGGAATGGTGCCTTACCCTATCCGGTTTTATTTATCAAATTAAGGTAACTTTATTTCAAAATTTCTACATTCTAAACTTAGGTGATATTTTATTTACGCACCTAACCTAAGCTCTGATACCACTTCTAACGCCCAGGAGTTCTGGACCATTAAAATATTGCCGAAAATCCTTCCTTCCAGAACAAATAATGACAGTTACCGTTTTATTTGATAAATCTACAACATCATAAAATGCTCTGGATAAAATTTTAATAATTACCACTTATCTAATTACCATTTGTGCTTAAATATGAATTAAACACAATTACTGTAAATCTACTGTTTTGTAACTCTAAAGAGATGGACATCGATATTCATTCCTGCACACTTGATAAACACGTTAGCATGACTTCAATAACAAACATGAAAAATGCACCAATACAAGACGAAATATCAAGTAATAAACAAAAAGTGTTTTATTAATAAAGCAGCTACATCACTACCCCTTGTGACTGCCTACGTACCATTGTCTAATTCGGTAAGCAATTAGATACAGGATCAAGCCAACGTAGTTCTTCGTTACTCAAAACATTTAAAATCAATATTTACTTCCAAAATTACTCTTTAAATCATGTAGGGATAAAATAACTTTTGTAAATGCTCATTTGGAAAGACATCTGTATATCTCTTGTAGAACTTTCTTTCAAAAGGCAAACATCTTTCATTATAAATACTAATCATCTTCTTGATGCAAAAACTCCTTCATAAAACAAATATCAGGCCAGCTTTCTATTACTCTAATATATGTTCGGAAAGATCTTCAAAGATTGAACTGAAATAGTTAAGTTCAATACCATTCATTACCTTGTTAAAACATAAACACTCCCATTTTATACCTCATTTAAAGCACTAATCACACCTCATTTAATCACATACTATTCATGCCTCGATTGAACAGTATTCGTACCTCATTTACACACTATTTACACCTTGTTCAAGCACTAATCATACCTCGTTTAAACACTAATCATAAATGTCATCAATCATCAGTCGTATATGTTGTTTGCTTGTCAAAGCAAAGATCGCAACCAATATGTTAAAGTCATAGCCATCTTTAAATTAAAATACAAGCTTATGAAATAATAATGGATTAGAAGATAAGTATACTTACAGTATTCCTTACTAACTTCATGCAAAAGTCTCGTAGAACATCATATAGTACTTATCATCACTCCCAAGTAGTCTATTGTTTTCCTCGAATCATTGAAATTCGTCAACCTTCCTTATTCTCAATATTGACATGTTTTGACTCACATTTACTTTGATTTAACATCCTCGATTTTATCAGTTTGTTTACGATACTATAAGGAAAATCAAGTCCAAATTTGAGAGTATTTGGAATAGTTTACCATGATTTTATAATCAAAACATCTATAATAGCGTTTCAATCATGATATGAAAAGTTCTGCTCGTTTTAAAATACTTCATAGTCAATTCAGAGAAAAGAAAGCGCTTCCATAGGTTCTATGACAAGTTCTATATGGTTTATAATGATTTTAGACTTAAACCAGTACTACATCACTTCTGGGCGGTATAAAAATGTTCTTCTTGGTTCCGTGCTTCATAAATAGAAAAGATTGTATTTCGGAGTGCTATAAAAAGTTCGGAAAATCAGATTTTAGCCTGTTTTTGGGTAAAATGTTTAACGCTGTTTCTTTATGATAAAAACAGATTTTGACTTTATATTTTTTTTATAGTAAGAAGCTCATTTAGTATACTTGATTATCATCAAAAGAAACCCTCAAAATCATTTACCAAATTAATATATAAAATCAAACATCATGAGACATTTTTAACATGTCCTTTCGGGCTGATTTTTACCTCACTTTGCATCCAGTTTTTGGGTATGCAAATATTCGAGATTGAAAAAAGTGTCATAGGTGAAAGTTGTATCCCTTTGAGTTAGCTTTCCAAATTGATAGAGAAGTAGTAATTTTATTAAAAAATGCAAAAGTTATGCTCAAAATACCGAACTTCATTTTCAGGTTTCAATTTCAATCATTCATTCATAAATTTCTTAACTTTTCTTCATCATATGAAATGAATACATGAACTTAAATAATTTTTCTCACCTCGTACTTGTGCCTTGATCTTTATTTATCCTCTAGGCTTCTCCCAAACCTTTCTTCTTTTTCATATCTTGGATTTATGTTTGTGAATGCATGAAAAAGAATGAACCTTTCTACCCTTTATATAGTAGTTTTCAAGGCTAGTTTGTTAATTTGGTTTTGGTCACTTGTCCTCCTTATCTTCATTCAAACCATAAGATGATGACACATGCCTACTTAGGTGTCCTAAGATGTTTCTACACATGGACACCTAAGATGGTTATGTGTTCTTATCTGTTTTTTTAGCTTACATGAAAAGCTTCTTATTTTAAATTTATATCTTTTAGCTTACATGATAAGCTTCTCATTTTAAATTTATATCATTTAGCTTACATGGTAAGCTTCTCTTTTTAAATTTATATATTTTAGCTTACATAATAAGCTTCTCATTTTAAATGTATATCTTTTTAGCTTACATGCTTAGCTTCTCATTTTAAATTTATATCATTTAGCTTACGTAATAAGCCTCTTTATATTAAATTTATTTTCCCTCACATGAATACATAAAAACATGCTTACTTAATAAATAATGTGTGTTAGCATGCACGAGAGCGTCATAACCTTTCTGAAAAATTTTAGTTGATGAAAGGTCGTTAATTTGATAAATAGCATCCGGTCACATTTTCAATTTCACATCAAATTACATATTTTTGTACACTAGTTTTAAAAACTATTTCATTATCACTCTTTATTATTTAAAAGAGCTTTATTATAGTTACGACTCATCACTTCAATATTTATATTTTATTGAATATTCGTAAATTCAATGGGTATATTTTTGGGTTACATTCTTTTCCCCTTAAAAAGGAATTTTATCCCCGACATTCTATGCAATACTTAATCAAAAGAACGACAAAAGTTCCACACATAAAAGTCTAAGTATTCAAGGCATTTCCTTGAAAGGATAATCTCAAAACAATTTCATAAATCGAAATTCTAAGACGCACCTGAATCTTTCAGTTTGTGACCAACATTCCATCAAATCTGCAAGCTTTTACTGGATCAGGCACGCCATAGTTTCTTTTTATGCCCAAATTCAGGATTATGTTCATTGCAGTCCACATCGATACCCAGCCTCCATCCCGTGAACATACGCCCAGATCATCCAGTTAAGGCATACTCTTCTTGTGTGATTCCCATCTAAATGTACCAAAGATTCATCGTACTCTGGCATTTCGAACTCATCATCATCGAGCAAGGATGTATTCTCAATGTTGTTGTACCCATCAAAATGTACCAAAGAGTAATATTTTCAAATTAGACATCTCATATAATATCTTCATTTTCTTTTTTTTTTCTTTCAAAAAGATGATTATATTCATCAAAATCACCTTGACAAATAAAGAGTTAATCTCCTTGTTGCAGTACCCATCAAGATGTACCGGAGATTCATCGTACTTCAGCTCATCTTACTCATCATCATCAAGTAAGGATGTATTTTCCATATTGTGGCACCCATCAAAATGTACCAGAGAATAATATTTTCAAATAAACTTCTCAAATAATATCTGCAATGAATATATTCCTCAAAGTCAAATTATGAATTATGTTATACTCTCCTTGTTACAGTACCAACGAGTAATATTTTCAAAATAGTCTCTAATCAATATTTTTAATTAAGTAAAATAAGTTTTATAAAAAATATTTTGTTAAAACTAGGATTATATTCGTTAAAGTGGATCCACACTCAATTTAGGATACTTTATCCTATTGCAGCCGGCATCCCGTCATCGAATAGGATGTACTCTACTCGGCTCGATACCAACATAGAATAATACTTGCAATATCCAAGATCTATTGTCTTATACCGGCATCCCGTCTACAAATAGGATGCACTCTACTCGGCTCGATACCAACATAGAGTAATAGTGCACTACCCAAGATCTATTGTCTTATACCGCACATCGTCATCGTCACCCGAAGATATCCGTCATTGATGAACTAATCCATAAAAAAACTTTTATAAGTTTAAACAAAGTATTCTTTCAAAACACTTTTATATTTTGTAATCATTACTTCCACATGGATAACCCTTTCATTTCGAAAATCCACTCTCCCAACTTCGAAAATCATCTTAAGTATAAACCCTCTTTTTTGTCAACCACATAGTCAGTTTGCAACAATGTTTTGAGATAGTAAACTTCCAAAATTTAAAATGTGTACAATGTAAGTATTCTAGATAATTAATCTAGCTTCCCAATAGGATATGTTTAGACCAAACCCAATAAAGTAATCAAGGTTATGACTGAATTGTTGAGAGATGTTTTAACAGCTTTAAGTTAACATCATCAATGCTAAAAAACTCAAACATCTTATTATGTAAAAAAACTCACCTCGGTTTTGCATGAAGTATTCAATTTACTCCTTTAAGTCTTCTTTAATGTTATTTGCCCAAGCTCATTTAATTCATTCCTCGATAAGTTGCAATACCTCATTCCTCTTAAGCCAAGCTATTACATCCATTTCGAACTGCAACATTCCTTCCTTTTCAAGCCACTTCTTTCATTTCTTCGTTACTTTATAACTAATCATATATGCACTTACAAATTCGTTATACCTCTTTATGTGGTGCTTGAAATTGAGTCAACACATTACTATTATTAGTATAAACACTAAACAAAAGTTAAATACACAAAATAAATATTACTCATAACCCTGGTTAGAGGAATGGTGCCTTACCCTATCCGGTTTTAATTATCAAATTAAGGTAACTTTATTTCAATATTTCTAAGATTACATTCTAATCTTAGGTGATATTTTATTTAGGCACCTAACCTAAGCTCTGATACCACTTGTAATGCCCCGGAGTTTCAGACCATAAAAATATTACCGAAAATCCTTCCTTCCAAAACAAATAATGACAGTTATCATTTTATTTGATAAATATACAACATCATTAAATGCTCCGGATAAAACTTTAATAAATACCACTTATCTAATTAACCGTTTGTGCTTAAATATGACTAAAAACAATTACAGTAAATCTAATATTTTGCAACTCTAATGAGATGGGCATCGATATTCATTCCTGCACACTTGGTAAACATGTTAATGGCTTAAATAATGAACATGAAAAATGCACCATTACAAGATGAAATATCAAGTAATAAACAAAAAATGTTTTATTAATAAAGCAGTTGCATCACTGCTCCTTGTGACTGCATACGTACCTTTATCTAATTAGATAAGCAAATAGATACAGGATCAAGCCAACATAGTTCTTCTTTACTCAAAACATTTAAAATTAATATTTACTTCAAAAAATACTCTTTATATCATGTAGGGGTAAAATAACTTTTGTAAATGCTCATTTGGAAACATCTATATATCACTTGTAGAATTTTCTATCAAAAGGCAAACATCTTTCATTATAAATACTAATCATCTTCTTGATGCAAAAACTCCTTCATAAACAAATATCAGGCCACCTTTCTATTTCTGTAATATATGTTTGGAAAGATCTTCAAAGAATGAACTAAAATAGTTAATTTCAACACCATTCATTACCTCGTTAAAACATAAATACACCGAATTTATACCTCATTTAAAGCACTAACCATACCCGATTTAATCGCATACTATTCATGCCTTGATTGAACAGTATTCATACCTCATTTACACACTATTTATACCTTGTTCAAGCACTAATCATACCTTGTTTAAACACTAATCATAAATGTCCTCAATCATCAGTCGCATATGTTGATTGCTTGTCAAAGCAAAGATCACAACTAATATAGTATGTTAAAGTCATAGGCATCTTTAAATTAGAACACAAGCTTATGAAATAATAATGGATTAGATGATAAGTATGCTTATAGTATTCCTTGCTATCTTCTTGCAAAAGTCTCGTAGAACATCATATAGTACTTATCATAGCTCCCAAGTAGTCAATTATTTTCCTCGAATCATTGAAATTCGTCAATCTTCCTTGTTCTCAATTTTGACACGTTTTGACTCACTTTTACTTTGATTTAACATCCTCGATTTTATCAGTTTTTTTTATGATACTATAAGGAAAATCAAGTCCAAATTTGAGAGGACTGGGAATAGTTTACCATGATTTTATACTCAAAACATCTTAATAGCATTTCTGTCAAGCTATGTAAAGTTCTGCGCATTTTAAAATACTTCATAGTCAATTCAGAGAAAAGACAGCGCTTCCATAAGTGCTATGACAAGTTCTGGGTGGTTTATAATGATTTTGGACGCAAATCAGATACTACAGCACTTCTGGGCGCTATAAAAATGTTCTTCTTGGTTTCGTGCTTCATAAATAGAAAAGATAGCGTTTCAGAGTGCTATAAAAAGTTCCGAAAATCAAACTTTAGCTTGTTTTTGGTTAAAATGTTTGACGCTGTTTCTCTATGATAAAAATAGATTTTGACTACAAATTTTTTGTATAGTAATAAGATCTTTTAGTACACTTAATTATCATCAAAAGAAACCCTAAAAATTATTTACCAATTTAATATATAAAATCAAATGTCATGAGGCATTTTTATCATGTTCATTTCGGGCTGATTTTTACCTCACTTTGCATCCAGTTTTCGAGTATGCAAATAGCCGAATCTGAAAAAAGTGCCATAGGTGAAAGTTGTAGCCCTTTGAATTAGGTTTCCAAATTGATATAGAGGTCATACTTTCGTTATGAATTGCAAAAGTTATGCTCAAAATAACGAACGTCATTTTCAGGGTTTCAAGTCCAATCATTCATTCATAAATTTCTCAACTTTTCTTCAATATATGAAATGAATTCATGAACTTAAATAATTTTTCTCACCTTGTAGTTGTGCCTTGATCTTTATTTATCCTCTAGGCTTCTCCCAAACCTTTCTTCTTTTTCTTATCTTGTTTTTATGTTTGTGAATGCATGAAAAAGAATGAACCTTTACACCCTTTATATAGCAGTTTTCAAGGCTAGTTTGGTAATTTGGTTTTGGACACTTGTCCTTCTTATCTTCATGCAAACCATAAGATGATGACACATGCCTACTTAGGTGTCCTAATATGTTTCTACACATGGACATCTAAGATGGTTATGTTTCCTTATCTTCTTTTTTTCCCTTTTTCTTTTAGCTTACAAGATAAGCTTCTTATTTTAAATTTATATCTTTTAGCTTACATGATAAGCTTCTCATTTAAATTTATATCTTTTAGCTTACATGATAAGCTTCTCATTTTAAATTTATATCATTTAGCTTACATAATAAGCTTCTCTTTTTAAATTTATATATTTTAGCTTATATGATAAGCTTCTCATTTTTAATTGTATATCTTCTAGCTTACATGCTAAGCTTCTCATTTTAAACTTATATCATTTAGCTTACATAATAAGCCTCTTCATATTAAATTTATTTTCCCTCTCATGAATACATACAACCATGCTTACTTAATATATAATATGTGTTAGCATGCATGATAGCATCATGTCCTTTCTGATAAATTTTAGTTGATGAAAGGTCGTCATTTTGATAAATGACATCCGGTCACATTTTCAATTTCACATCAAATTAAATATTTTTGTACACTAGTTTTAAAAACTATTTCATCATCACTCTTTATTATTTAAAAGAGTTTTATTTTAGTTACGACTCATCACTTCAATATTTACATTTTATTGAGTATTCGTAAATTCAAGCGGTCTATTTTCGGGTTGTTACATGGACCTTCTATGATCTAGGATTTTTGAGTTATTTGTTTTATGACTTTGGTAATTCTGTATTTGCTTGAGACCATGTTTTATGTAGTAGCTTCATAAACTGCTATGCTTCTTATTTATTACGCTATGAGTTATTCCGCTATTCTTTGTTTGTGGTCTATATTGTGATTCTGTGATTTGATTTGATTTTACTTCAATTTATTTAACAATCTATTGTTTTGAATGATTCAAGTCTGACATGTGTAGTTTATTGTCAATTTAAAGGGTTCAAAATAGTGGGTCATTATAAAATGTTACATAATCTTTTAAATGATTTAAACAAAAAATCATGATTATTATAATTTCATATGCTAATGGTTACAGAGGAAATAAAAAATATATTCAATTGTTTATAAATAGTTCAAATAAGAGCATATTTTACAACAATATGATCAATGCAGCAGTGGAAGATTGTTCCAGAAGAATCGATTGTAATTGAAATTAAATTATCTGTTTGACTTTATAAATATTTCTATCTTTCTATTGAGATTTTGAACGAAACAGTTTTTACTATTGATTGATGAATTAATTTGTAGAATATGATTTTGTATATATAGGCTATTACCTAACAGTAACAAAGATATGTAATTTAGGCAAGTAATACAACTAAACCGAATAATGGGCTAGGCCCGATCCAATGTAATAATAAACGAAACAGTGATATGGGATTCGTGGGTTATCTAGGTTATATGAATGTATTGAGCTTGTTATCTCCAATATTCTCCCTTAAGCTCAACTAGGGTTTCCACCATTTTCGTTTCTTTCTTCATTCTTCTTGATTCTCCTTGTTGACACTAAAATCTACTGACTAGTTGATGTTTTTTATCTTCTGGCTGCAACTAATTTAATCTCGTGGTTCTTGCATTCTTCAATTTGCAGTTCTTTCATTAATCTGGTGAAATCAGTAATTGATAAGGGTTTTGTTAAAATGTCTGCTTTTTGGAAGAAGGAAGGTGCTTGATTCACTTCTAACTGTTCAATAATAGCACGCTCATGAACAAAGTATAAATCAAGTTCCATATGTTTTATTTGTGAGTGAAGTATTGGATTTGTTGTGGGTGAAACAGTACTTAAATTTTCACATCATATAATTGGTTTTCTATTGGTTTTAATTTTTAGTTCACTGAATAATGATTCAATCCAAATAATTTCTTATGTTGCATCGGCTACACTCCTGAATTCTGCTTCTTTACTTGAGCAAGATATAGTTGTTTTCTTTTTAGCACACCAAGAAATTGGATTGTCACCCATATAGATACAATATCTTGTGGTAGATTTTCTGCTATCTAATTCATTTTCCCAATTTGCATATGCAAATCCAGTGATATTCAAATTTCTACTGGCTTTCATGCTTAGTCCATAATTCATTGTTCCTTTTAGATATCGTAGAATTCTTTTATCCGCTTTCCAATGATCTATTGATGGATGTTGCATATACTAACATACTTTATTCACACTGAATGCTATGTCTGATCTTGTGATAGTGACATATTTTAATGCACCTACCACACTTTTATACTGTTTATCATTTGGAATTGCTTCTCCCTCATGCTTTGTTAGATTTAAGCTGCTTATCATTGGTGTGGGTAGTACATTTGCTTTATTCACCCCAGATTTGTTGAGTATGTATGATATGTATTCTCTTTCCCATCCACACTGGAGCCAATAAAATGTATCGCTACTTGAAGCGCACATTTTGGTGGAGGAAGATGAAGAGAGATATCTCTATCTATGTTAGTAGATGTGCCCCCACCAACAGGTTAAGAGTGATCAGAAAAAGGCGGCAGGATTACTTCAACCCCTAGAAGTTCCAGAATGGAAGCGGGACCAAGTTTTGATGGACTTTATCGATGGGTTGTCCTGATCTCAAAAGAGGAATGAAGGAATCTAGGTGATTTTTGATCGGCTTACTAAGACAGCTCATTTTATTCCAGTTAAGCTAACCCGAACTACAACAAGTTCGGAAGAGCTATATATTAAAGAGATTGTTCGACTCCGCAGTATACCAAGGAGTATAGTGAGCGATCGAGATCTGACCTTCACTTGTCATTTTTAGGAAGCTTTTTAGAAAGCGTTGGGAACTAAACTCAATTTCAGCGCCGCATACGATCCACAGGCTGATGGGCAATCTAAACAATTCAATTGAATTTTGGAAGATTTGTTGTGAACCTGTATTCTTGATTTTGGTGGTTCTTGGGAAGACCATCTGGCATTAGTTTAATTTTCTTACAATAACAGTTATCAGGTTAGCATAAAAATGGCTCTGTTTGAAGCACTATATGGTCGACCGTGTAAATCTCCGGCATGTTGGGTAGAAAAAGGAGATCGATTAGTTCTTGGCCCTAATATGATCATAGAAACTTCAAAAAAAAAAAGTTGATCTCATTAGAAAGAGGATGAAAGCCGCGCAAAGTCGATAGAAAAATTATGCCGATAAGAGAAGTGAAGCTTCGGAGTTCGCCAATGGTGATTCGGTATTCTTGAAGACATCTCCAATGCGGGAAGTCATTAGATTTGGGAAGATAGGAAAGTTAGCACCTCGATTTATCAGACCTTTTCCTATCTCAGAAAGAGTTGGTCCATTAGCTTATCGTTTGCAACTCCCGAAATATTTGTCTGGTGTGCACGATGTTTTTCATGTATCCCACTTGAGAAAGTACATTCACGATCCAGACCAGATCATTGAGGAAGCAGCTCAACAGGATCTGGAGATTACTTTAAATTTGGAAGTAAAGCGAGAACCGATCAAGGTTACCTATCGGGAAGAGCGAAAGCTGTGAAATAAAGTGATCAAATTAATTCAAGTCCAGTGGAGTGGAAATCGAAAAGACTTTACTTGTGAAGTAGAGGAAAGCATGAGGAAATCCTATCCTAGTTGCAGGATTAATATCCATCCCTGACTCTTATCGGGTATGCTAATTTTTGGTATCTTTTCTGTAACAACCCGCATTCTATGCATCGGAGGATCGTAGAATATTTATTTCTTTCTTATATGAAGTCGTATGGTAATGTGGCTTTGGGAAACGACCATTGGGGTCATTTCCCATGTTCATGATTTTTGCCGATTTCTAAATGACCATTTTGCCCCTAGCTGATACTGTTTTGGCCATAACTTTTGACTGAAAAGGAATTTTGACATAAAACCACTTCCATTAGATTCGTTTGATGGTTTACCTTTCTGTAGAGTGGTCATAATAGCTAAACGGACTTACCGTTTGGGAGATATGGCTGAAATAAGGTTTGGAAGGTGAAAAACTGCTTAATCGGGCCAAATAGGGTGATTAGTTAATGGACCCATAACCCATTTCGGGATTAGGGTTATGGGGAGGCTGAAAAGAGTTAGGGTTTCATTCCATTTCAGTTTTCTAGCCTCCACTTACCTCTTAGAAACCCTAAAAATGGCCTCCAACCTCTAAATCACCTCCAAATCACTTTCTAATCAAGGGTTAAGCCTAGCAACATCAAATCAAGGGAGATCTTCAAGAAATCAAGATTAGAGCTACTATTTAGCATTGGTATTCACGCCATATCAGACACTTATTTCAGATCTAATGTTTATTTGTAGCTAAGGTGGGTGATTTGCAAAGTTCCTCACTAATTATGGTTAATTAAGGATAATTAGTGATGATTAGTGAATTTATACACTAATAAATTCTGCAAAAATATTTATAAATTCTTAAATAATATTTTAGACCTCTATTAGAAACTTGGGTTAATTTGATTAAGTTTTGGTAATCATATCATTAGTTCTGCTTAAGCACACCAAGGGAAAATATGGGTTTTGGCTATGTTTGATTCATTTTAACCAATCATATTGTTGTTTTGTGTTTGAGGTCACTTCTACTTGTTGCTATGACTGTATGATATGCTTTATGATTGATTAGAATAGATAGAATGGTCGAAAATGCCGTCCAGTGGCGTAAACAGTCGCTGGAAAGAAGTGCAGGAATTTGGCCGATCCGGATCGGATCGGAGAAAAGAGCCCGAACCGAACCGCCCTCCAAGTTTCCACGAGACGATCTAGACCCGAACCCCAACCCGATCTGCCCCTTGTGTGCCACTCCGACCCGAACCGATACACTATAAAGAAGCTCGAGAGGCTCGATCCGATCTGGAGTGCTTGGGGAGAAGGACCCGAACCGTAGGAGGAAGGTTATCCGATCCGAACCGGTGGAGGAAAGTCATCCGATCCGAACCGATGGGGGAAGGTCATCCGATCCGAACCGATCTTAAGAGGGTGCTACGAAATGAGATGAACCTGAGCCTATATGATGATCACGAACTGAATGAAGACCGATCCGGTGACGACCAATAACCCGGGATGCAAAGGTAGTCCAAATGGAAGTTAGAGCTCAGGATCCAGTTGGGAACCAATGAGTTCACTTCATGATTGGACTTTGCTGCAGAACGTGCGCTAAGGAGTTGTCGACGTTCATAACTTCGATTCACCACTGAAAAGGAATGATGGGCTACATATCAGTGCAATAGAGTCATCATGACTCGAGGGGCAAAGTGATCGTAGTAAAACTATGAGCCAGTGCAGTGGAGCCGTTGCGACTCCATGGGGCAGAGTGGAAATAGTAAACGAATAGTAAGGCTATGAGCCAGTGCAGTGGGGTGTGTACGACTTCATGGGGCAAAGTGGACATAGCGAAGAATTAGTGGCTATGGATCAGTGCAGTAAAGCCGTTTTGACTTCATGGGGCAGAGTGATCATATCAAAGTATTGGGTGGTCGAAGTGGTGGATATCGTATGCTTTGCACACTGAGTGAGAGATGTGAGGATGGTTGCTATGTTTGATTTGTTTTCCATCACTATGACATGCACACACACCCACCCCTGTATGCTTGCACACCATATGTTAGTGGCACCTTAGATTGTTGTACAGTATGTAGTGCTAACTCTTTGGTTGCAGGTCCAGGTTTAGGTATGGTTTAGTATACCTGTTATTGTTCTGTTTAGCTGCTTATCGCTCACACCATACTTTTGTCTGACCCAGAGTTTTATGTCTCTTCTTATTAATCTGGGTGCTCCTAAATGAGCAGACTAGAGACAGGTTAGTTGGTGATGCACGAGTAGCTGATCCGGAGGCGAGCAGAGGCATCCACGTATGATATATATATATATATATAGATATTCTCCCTGTGTCGTTGGTGGTCACTACTTGGGCATTAGCAATGTACCTCCCTTATCTTGCTTTTACCTTTAGAGACAGTTTGAAAAGTTGTAATAATGATGATGTGGAACGTGAGCTGTATTTGGATTTTCCGCTGCTATGATAGTTTGTTTTCAGCTTATGCACTGTCTCACTAGTTTTATGTCAAGTATATTGTTATTATATCTTATTCTATGCACTGTGAGACATTCTATAGGTTCCTTGTTGATTCTTCGTCCTCTTCCTTTCCTTCTGACAACTGTCCCGTGCTAACTGGACATGTGTACAACGCACTTTTGGAGTAAATGTCGGTTGGTGCGGGGCGGGCCGTCACATTTGGTATTAGAGCTCTAGGTTGCATAGTTAACCTAGGAAAAGACACTAGGGAGAGATAGTACGTATATAGGAGTGCGTATTTGTTATTACTTTGGTTTTCAAAAGCTATATATATATATATACTATTAGTATAGCTAAGGATGAAGTCGCACTGCACTAGCACCACTATGGAGATGGTTAGTCGTTTTCTCTTTACAGATTGAACGTTGAGCCGATACGCAAGAGGTGCTGGTAGAGGAGCCAATAATGGGAATGCTGTTGACATGAGGGCAATGTTTACTAAACTCATGAGATAAATGCTTAGGGATGTGCAAGGGGCAGCTCCCCATGCCGGTAATGGTGGTGGTCCAGTAGTTTAGGCGCTTAGGGTCGATTTCTCCAAGCTGTGCAAGGATTACACTAACCTTGGTGGGAAGCCGTTCCATGGAACGGAGTCGGCCACGGATGTTCAGGATTGGTTGGATAGCTGTGATCGTATCTTCGACGACTTGGGTATCGAGGATGCGATGAAGAGAAGGCTAGCGTCTCGTCAACTGCAAGGGCGAGCGATGAATTGGTGGAATGCTATTAAGACAGCCACTCCAGAGGATCAGGTTACTTGGGATCAGTTTAAGGCTCTCTTTAGCGACAAGTTTATCGTAGCTGCTCAGAAGTCGGAATTGTTTAGGAAGTTCTTGGAGCTTAAACAGAATGGTAGGGTAGTCTCGAACTATATTGTTGAGTTCGACACCTTGTCGAAGCATGGATTATCCCTTATCGATACTCCTGAGAAGAAGAATGAGAAGTTCATTACTGGTTTGGATGGATACTTGGGGGAAAGGCTTATTAACCACATCGATGAGACTTTTGAATCGATTGTGGGGAAACCTTTGAGATTAGAGAGTCTTTACCCTAAGTCAAAGACTGAGGTTGCAACTGTAGAAGGGATGAAGCCGCAAGCAAGCGGTGGAGGCAAGAATAACACTCAGAACAAGAGGAAGCAGAACCAAAATAAGGATGGCCAAAAAAGAGCAAGCAAGATGTTGAGTGCTTCAGCTGTGGTAAGAAGGGCCATTATGCCGAAGAGTGTCGGGCCAAGCCAGCAGATAGGAAGTGCTACAACTGTGGCTAAGTGGGACATCATAAGGATAAATGTCCACAACATCTTAAGGAGAAGCAGATTTGAAAGCATATGTTATCGGTGCTATTCCTTCTTCGTCGGATGCCTCAACTGCGGCGGATAAAGGAAAGAATGTCGTCATTCAAGGTATGCTTTCTATTCTTGATGTACTTGTTCGAGTTTCATTTGATACTGTGGCTTCCCCTTCCTTATATCTAGTGACCTGGTAGATAGGTTGGGACTGGAACCCGAGATAGTCGATAGACCGTTGGTTGTGACGATCCCGATTGGTGGTTCGACTAACCTTAGTACGATTTGCCAAAATCTGGTCTTATCGAGTCATGGATGTATGCTTGTTTGTGATTGCTTTGTTTTGGGCTTTACTGGGTATGGCATTATATTGGGAGTCGATTGGCTCCAGAGATACGGGGTGGTGGTAGACTGTGAGGGCTTTTTGGTGATAGTTAGGGCAGATGATGGGCGGAGGGTAGTGTTTGGTAGTCTACCTAGTGATGGGGTAATGGCTAGTTTTATAAATTCCCTCGACATCCCACATGATGAGTTGTCAGATGTGCCCATGATTGGCCAGTATCCGGACATCTTCGAGGAAGTGACAGGACTTCCACCACACCGAGAGATTGAGTTCCATATTGATTTAGTGAAAGATGCCAGACCTATAGTGATGCCGCTTCGTCGTATGGCACCAAGGGAGCAGCGAGAGCTCGGGGTGCAAGTAAGCGATCTTTTGAGGAAGGGATTTATCAGAAGAAGTGTATCCGAGTGGGGAGCGCCACTAAGGCAGATGGTTCACTTCGATTGTGTCTGGACCATCGCAAGTTGAATAAAGTGACGAGGAAGAATAAATATCCCCTCCCACAGATAGATGATTTGTTTGATCAACTGGAAGGAGCAAGAGTGTTCTCCCAGTTGGACCTCACGACGGGATTTCATCAGCTCTGAGTAACGGCTGAGAGTGTTCCGAAAACGGCATTTAGGACGCCGTCTGGATTCTATGAGTGGTTGGTCATGCCATTTGGGTTGACCAATGCACCAGCATACTTCGTGGATCTTATGAATCGGGTGTTCCAAGATCAGCTGAATAAGTTTGTTCTTGCATTCATAGACGACATCCTTGTTTACTCGAGGACAGAGGAAGAACACAAGGGACATTTGAGGATAGTGATGGAGGTGTTGAGAAAACACCAATTGAAAGCGAAATTTTCTAAGTGTCACTTCTAGAGGAGAGAAGTGAGATTCTTGGGCCATGTTGTTTCAGAGAATGGTATTGCCGTGGACCCTGCGAAGGTGGCTACGGTACAGGATTGGTCTACGTCCAAGAATGCAACAGACATGAGAAGCTTCTTGGGGTTAGCTGGATATTATCGTAAGTTTATCCAGGACTTCTCCAAGATAGCAGCACCGTTGACTCAATTGACTAAGAAGAATTAAGCCTTCGTCTGGGACGGAGTGTGTGAGAATGGATTCAAGAGTCAAAAAGAAAAGTTGACGCGTGCGCCAGTGTTAGTCATTCCTAAAGGGAATGAAGAAATGACAATATACACAGATGCTTGTGGTACCAGACTAGGTGATGTATTGATGCAAGGAGGTAAGGTTGTAGCTTATGCTAGTCGGCAACTAAAGCCGCATGAGAAAAAGTATCCTACCCATGATTTGGAACTGGCAGCGATCGTGTTCGCATTGAAGATGTGGAGACATTATCTCTTGGGAGAAAGATTTGAGTTGTTTACCGATCATAAGTCGTTAAAGTATCTCTTCTCTCAGAAGGATCTGAATCTCCGTCAGCAAAGATGGTTAGAGTTCTTGGCTTCGTATGATTTTAATATCGCATATACACCTGGGAAAGGCAATGCGGTAGCCGATGCCTTAAGTAGGAGACATGCCAGTTTAGGGGCTATGTTTCTTGAATGGAAGCAACTGGAGTATATCGCAGGGTATGATTTCAGACCAAAGTGCGAATTGGATCTAGAGATATTAGCTAGTTTGACGATTAGACCCACTTTGATTGAGCGGATTGGTTCCAGCCAGAGGGACGATCCTAATTTATTGGAAATCATCTCCAAGTTATAGATGAATATCGACGGTGAGGAGATGAATTTGTATGGGCTTGATCGAGAAGGATGGCTTCGAAAGAATGGAAGACTAGTTTTACCCAACGTGAATGGTTTGAGAGATGAAGTGCTTAGGGAGTGTCATCACTCAAAACTGACTATGCACCCCGGTGGTGATAAGATGTATCGATACATGAAGCAGACTTAGTACTGGGAAGGGATGAAAAGAGATGTTGGGAAGTTTATATCCAAGTGCATGAATTGCCAGCTAGTTAAAGCCGAGCAAAAGAAGCCTAGTGGTTTGTTGCAACCATTAGAAATCCCCGAATGGAAATGGGAGCAAGTCTCGATGGATTTCATTGATGGTTTACCAAGGACTAAGTCGGGACATGATAGCATTTGGGTTATTGTGGATCGATTGACCAAGAGTGCAAGATTTATACCAGTCAAATCGACCAGAACGACAGCTAAGTTAGCAGAACTGTATATGAAGTGGGTAGTGAGATTTCATGGAGTAACTAAAAGCATTGTGAATGACTGAGACCCATTGTTTACTAATGGGTTTTGCAAGAGCTTACAAGAGGCTCTAGGGTCGAAATTATATCTCAGTACCGCATATCATCCTCAAACCGATGGTCAGACAGAGAGGGTGAATCGTATATTGAAAGATCTCTTGAGAGCTTGTATATTGGATTTTGGTGGATCATAGGATGACCATTTGCATCTAGTAGAGTTTGCATATAATAATAGCCACCAATCCAATATCGATATGGCTCCATATGAAGCTTTGTTTGGAAGACCGTGCAACTCACCATCATGTTGGATAGAGACCGGTGAGAAGTTTGTGCTTGGACCAAATGTGGTAAGGGAAACTTCAGATAAGATTAAGATCATTCAACAACGGATGAAGGCTGCCTAGGATAGGCAGAAGAGTTATGCTGACAAGAGGAGAAGAGACTTAAAATTTTCCGTTGGTGACTTGGTGTTTTTCAAGGTTTCTTCGTTGAAGAGCGTGATACAATTTGGCAGGAGAGGCAAGTTGGCACCAAGACTTGTTGGCCCATTCCCAGTTCTCGAACAAGATGGGAATTTGGCATATAGAATTGAATTACCAGAGAGGATGGCAGGAGTTCACAACGTATTTCATGTTCCCCAGCTAAGGAAGTACGTACACAACCCAAATATGACTATTTCACCTGATCAGTTAGAGGACTTCGAAGTGGAACCCGAGGCGGTTGGGAACCGCAAGCCGATTCATATTGTCGAGCACGATACGAAGCAACTTCGAAGGAAGGCGGTGAAGCTAGTCAAGGTTCAGTGGAGCGAGAACGAGAATGAATGTACTTGGGAGACAGAGGAGAGCATTAGGAAGATGTATCCAGAACTCTTTGCCTGTTAAGATTTACTTTGCAATTTAGTTATCCCGCATGCTAGGATAGGCTTGTTTTGCTTGTTTTTCATGTTTGATTGTTGTCTTATGGCTGATAGGCATGCGGGACCTTTGTGTGTTTTGGTTAGGGAATTTCGGGGGCAAAATTTCTTAAGGAGGGGAGAATGTAACAACCCGCATTCTACGCATTAGAGGATCGTAGAATATTTATTTCTTTCTTATATGAAGTCGTATGGTCATGTGGCTTTGGGAAACGACCAATGGGGTCATTTCCCATGTTCATGATTTTTGCCGATTTATAAATGACCATTTTGCCCCTAGCTGATACTGTTTTGGCCATAACTTTTGACTGGAAAGGAATTTTGACCTGAAACCACTTCCATTAGATTCGTTTGATGGTTTACTTTTCGTAGAGTGGTCATAATAGCTAAACGGACTTACCGTTTAGGAGATATGGCTGAAATAAGGTTTGGAAGGTGAAAAACTGCTTAACCGGGCCAAATAGGATGATTAGTGAATGGGCCCATAACCCATTTCGGGATTAGGGTTATGGGGAGGCTGAAAAGAGTTAGGGTTTCATTCCATTTCAGTTTTCTAGCCTCCACTTACCTCTTAGAAACCCTAAAAATGGCCTCCAACCTCTAAATCACCTCCAAATCACTTTCTAATCAAGGGTTAAGCCTAGCAACATCAAATCAAGGGAGATCTTCACCAAATCAAGATTAGAGCTATTGTTTAGCATTGGTATTCACGCCATACAGAGATTTATATCAGATCTAAGGTTTATTTGTGGCTAAGGTGAGTGATTTGCAAAGTTCCTCAATAATTATGGTTAATTAAGGGTAATTAGTGATAATTAGCGAAATTATACACTAATAAATTCTGGAAAAATATTTATAAATTCTTAAATAATGTTTTGGACCTCTGTTAGAAACTTGGGTTAATTTGAATAAGTTTTGCTAATCATATCATTAGTTTTGCTTAAGCACACTTAAGGGAAAATATGGGTTTTGGCTATGTTTGATTCATTTTAACCTATCATATTGTTGGTTTGGTGTTTGAGGTCACTTCTACTTGTTGCTATGACTGTATGATATGCTTTGTGATTGATTAGAATAGATAGAATGGTTGAAAACGCCGTCGAGTGGCGTAAACAGTCGCTGGAAAGAAGTGCAGGAATTTGGCCGATCCGGATTGGATCGGAGAAAAGAGCCCGAACCGAACCACCCTCCAAGTTTCCACGAGACGATCTGGACCCGAACCCCGACCCGATCTTCCCCTTGTGTGCCACTCCGACCCGAACCGATACACTATAAAGAGGCTCGAGAGGCTCAACCCGATCTGGAGTGCTTGGGGAGAAGGACCCGAACCATAGCAGGAAAGTTATCCGATCCGAACCACTGGAGAAAAGTCATCCGATCCGAACCGATGGGGGAAGGTCATCCGATCTGAACTGATCTGAAGAGGGTGCTACGAACTGAGATGAACCTGAGCCTATATGATGATCATGAACTGAATGAAGTCCGATCCGGTGACGAACAATAACCCGGGATGCAAAGGTAGTCCAAATGAAAGTTAGAGCTCAGGATCCAGTTGGGAACCAATGAGTTCACTTCATGCTTGGGCTTTGCTGTAGGACATGTGCTAAGGAGTTGTCGACATTCATAACTTCGATTCACCACTGAAAAGGAATGATGGGCTACGTATCAGTGTAGTAGAGTCATCATGACTCTAGGGGCAAAGTGATCGTAGTAAGACTATGAGCCAGTGCAGTGGAGCCGTTGCAACTCCATGGGGCATAGTGGACATAGTAAAGGATAAGTAAGGCTATGAGCCAGTGCAGTGGGGTGTGTACGACTCCATGGGGCAAAGTGAACATAGCGAAGAATTAGTGGCTACGGATCAGTGCAGTGAAGCCGTTTTGACTTCATGGGGCAGTGTGATCATAGCAAAGTATTGGGTGATCGAAGTGGTGGATATCGTATGCTTTACGCACTGAGTGAGAGATGTGCGAATAGTTGCTATGTTTGATTTGTTTGCCGTCATTATGACATGCACACCCCCACACCCCAGTATGCTTGTACACCATATGTTAGTGGCACCTTAGAGTGTGGTACAGTATGTAGTGCTAACTCTTTGGTTGCAGGTCCAGGTTCAGGTATGGTTTAGTATAACTGTTATTGTTCTATTTAGCTGCTTATCGCTCACACCAGACTTTTGTCTGACCCAGAGTTTTATGTCTCTTCTTATTACTCTGGGTGCTCCTAAACGAGCAGACTAGAGACAGGTTAGTTGGTGATGCACGAGTAGCTGATCCGGAGGCGAGCAAAGGCTTCCACGTATGATATATATATAGATATTCTCCCTGTGTCGTTGGTGGTCACTACTTGGGCATTAGTAGTGTACCTCCCTTATCTTGCTTTTACCTTTAGAGACAGTTTGAAAAGTTGTAATAATGATGATGTGGAACATGAGCTGTATTTGGATTTTCCGCTGCTATGATAGTTTATTTTCAGCTTATGCACTGTCTCACCTGTTTTATGTCAAGTATATTGTTATTATATCTTATTTTATGCACTGTGAGACATTCTACAGGTTCCTTGTTGATTCTTCGTCTTCTTCCTTTCCTCCTGACGACCGTCCCGTGCCAACTGGACATGTGTATAGCGCACTTTTGGAGTAAATGTCGGTTGGTGCAGGGCGGGCCGTCACATTTTCTCCTTCAGCTTATCTTTTGCTTCGTCCAATTTCGAGGTCGAAATTCTTTTAAGAAGGGGTGATTGTAACGATCCATAATTTTAGTCATTTTAAATTATGGATTTAAAGTATATTATTTGATTTCGATTTAAGTAAACAATGGATTAACAAAATAGTGTTTGGAAAATAAATGGTTGATATTAAAATTTCGATATAGCAAATAGCTAAATATTTTTATTTAAAGACATTAGTATCTAAATAAAATTGCTAAGCTAAAATTTAGTTAAACTAATTTAAAAATAAAACCTAAGCAAACTAAACAAAACACATCCATGTGCATTCTCTCTCTCTCTCTTTCTTTTGAGGCGTCATCTCGTCATCCTCCTTTCCTTTACAAATCAACACATCACCCTCCACTTTCCAAGGCAAGAAATTAAATTATTTCCCCTTATTTTGAGGTGTCATCCTCTCACTGATTTCCACTTTTGAGTTGTCAGAATGTTGCACCCTTCTCTTCTCCTTACAAGACAACACATCTTCTTCCGCTTTTGAGTTGTCAAAATGTTGCACACTTCCCTTATTTCTTCCCTTTCCTTACAACCCAACCTCATTCTCCACCTTCTCCCCACTTTTCTAACTCCAAAACACATCTTTCCTCTCTACTTCTCCTAAATAGCAACCCCCTTCCCTTAATTTTAAGATTTAAGCCAAACATCCCCAAAACCACCCTAGGTCGTGACCGCCTTGCACCCATTCCACCTAAAAATCACATCTTCTCACCTTAAAACCATTTATACCCCTCTTCCTTTAATTACTAAGGGCCTATACATCCTAAAAATCCAATTTTTACAAGTTTTAACTCAAAAAATTTCAAATTTGTGCTTGTTTTTCAAAGTCAAAGATCTAGCAATTAAAGGGTGAAGGAGTGGAACTCTCAGTGGGGGAAATTTTAAACTTTTTATGTTGATATAATACATACTTGCTTATATGTATGTTTGGTTTGGATTATGATTATGAACGGGTTGATTTGAGTTGATTTTGATTGTAACTATGTGTGAGAAGCAAGGACACTTAGTGTGAAGTGAAAAAACTCACCTTTGATTATGTTAAGCGAGAACACTTAGTGTAAGAGGTTAAAGACAATCATCTTTGCATGTATAAATAAAAAACACATACTTTAAAGTGATAAAGATGTCAATTTGGTATGTAAGAAGTGCAAACACTTAGATTAAAGTGCAAAAACGTTGCCTTTATGGGCTGATTATGTTTACACTTAGTTTAAAGTGTTAAAGCACTTTCATATGTTAACAATGTAGACACTTAGTTTAAAGTGTAAAAAATAACTTTTATACGTTAATGGTGTGAATTCTTAAGTTAATGACACCATGTGTTGTTACTGGATGTTAATTTGGTCATTGGATGTTAACTAAGTTACTGGATATGTTATTGGGTTGTTGATTTTAAGTGTTAAGGTTTATGAACCCTTATGTGAAATACTATCCATTAGATAATTAAATGTTAATTTTATTTGCACTTAAGTGAATGACACACATAAGGAAACATATATATTACGAAGTCTCTTTCGAAAAATACCGGAACGTTCTAGGATGACAAAGAGGATAGTGTCTAGGCTTGGGTTTGGAAAATATAGTTTCTTGCTCTCCCTGGCTATCCCTAACTGATCCAGCGAACAAGATGATTAACTTAAAAATAATTTAATTTGAAATTGATTTGAATTTAAAAATAATTAGTTTTAAATTAATTTGAAATTAAAAATAATTTAATTTGAAATTAATTTGGATTTAAAAATAATTTAATTCGAAACAAATTTGAATTTTAAAATGATTTAATTTGAAATTTATTTTAATTTTAAAATGATTTTTGAGAATAATAATATATATTATTTGAAATAATAATATAATTTTCATAAGTTTGAATATTTGATTTTAAGTTTGAAAATTGGAAAAAAATATTTTTGGAAGGTCTTATATGTGATTTAAAAACAAATATAAATCAACTGAAAGTGAATCAGACGGATTTTGAGTACGTGTAACAAAACGGTCAGAATAGGATTAGTCGCGCGGCGGTAATTCGCGAATTTCGACCGTTAATTTTAAATTGATGTACCGAGTGATCTGACCGTCGGATTTTCCCAAAATTAAAAACGTTTGGTTCAAATTATAAAGAGTTTTCAAATGCAAAAGAAAAATTTAAGATCCAACGGTTAATTTTTGAAATAAGTGAAAATCTGTTTTCAATAAAAATCCTGAATTTGTGTTTATAGGGCAAAAATGGATTATTCCAAAAAAAGTTAAATAAAATTATTTAAAAATATGGAAAAATGTTGTAAAATAATTATCAATCAATTGAAATTGATTTGAGTTGGAAAGATGAAACTTTATTTAAGAATTTGGGAAAAACATATATTTTGATCTAAAAGTTAAGTGAGTAGTTTTCCAATTTTGGAAGAAAGAGACTTAGGCACATATATGTTCCATATACTTTTTAAATTGCCGCTTATTATTCGAAAAGACCCAGAATGGTGTTTGGATCCGTAAACTATTCCAAATAGTAGAATGATGTGTTGGTGCAAATCGAATGCTATTGAAGACGATGGTAAAGGCCGTGACCCTTGACTGCTTGCTGAATGTCTCGAACGGTTAGCTTCCATTTGCAGATGGATTTTATATCAGTTAAGTGGCAGTAGTCCGGACGTACTTGAAGGAATTCCGGATATGCAAGGGCCACTCTCATTTATTGGACGAGGAATAAGGTTCCTTCGATTTTGTTCAAACCCAGAACGGACTTGTATGGATGTATGTCTGACATTATATTAAGTTATGTGCTAATGATCTTTACTATACATATTTCTGCTGGTGGCGGGAGGTTTATCACTTAGCTTAACACCTTCTTTGAGACATATAAGCTCAAAGGTTATATCGATAGTGATTATCAATTATATGTGATTATTTGACAATGTGACATACGAAGTGCTGCTAGTAGATAGATCAAATTATTTTTTGAAAAGCGGGACTTTGTGGGATCAAAACTTCGTCAACCTCACACCTCGGAAATGACCAAAACAGGAAAAGATGTGGCATGGTTATGGGGTTCGCAATATTTAGGGGATGACCATTTATTTCTATATTTTTGAAGCAACACTATGGTATAGAGCCCAGGTGTTTACTATGTGGCTATTTATGAGGTAGTGTTATGGTATAATGCCCTTACATTTTACTATTGTGGTTTGTGCTGGAAATTCGGGATCCCGTAGAAAATGTCGGTAACGCCCAAGAAATGACATACTTGTTGGAGAATGGAGTTTTGATGACAACAATCTTATTTCATTTATCATTAATTATAAAATATATACTAACATCTATATCTAGAATATATATATACACATATATGCATGATTTGCATACAGGACTTAAATACTGAAGACTGTACAGTTTTAGAGTTTCAAGAGATTCAGAATTTAGAGGAGATTCAAGAATCATGAGTTATCAAGTTATCATGGTATCAATAGTTTAAGAAAAATAAAGTAATAGAGTCTAGTTCATATGTAAGACTCTAAATAGCACTCCAGGTTCAAATACAAATTACGTTTTTCAAATTTTGATTTTCAATTTTCGAATTATTCTATCTTACTTATGATTTCAAATAAATTTAATGTTTTAAAATAGATATAAGTTTATATATATATAGTTTTATAGTTTTAAACCTTATAATTTTATAAATATGGTTATATAATACATAATTATGTTTTCATATGATTTTACACTTTAGAATATTCATTTATATCATTAATTTTTAATTCAAGAATTTCCGGAATAATATATATGATCAAACACTTGAAAATAGGTTTTAAAGAATAAAAAATATATGCTTATGTCGACATACATAATTGGGTATGTCAACATACAACTGTCAGAAATTCAATTTTCAAAGGAAGCATCTTTTCACTATTTGTAACGGTTCTGAAATGTTATAACCATTCAAATCTTATAAATAGGGGCTGATTTTGAATTTTTTTTTTTCATAATTTAACTTCTCCATCTTCACCCTTCTTCATCTCAGCATTATTCTTTATCATTTTATTGATTTCTACACTTCTACTTAGTCGATTTCTACTCTAATTACATAAAACTTCTTCTTTTCTCACTCTTTATCCATTACTCTCTAAATTGAAGTGTTACTGAAGAGTTATAGGGCTACTGTAATTATTTGGGAAGTGTTTGGGAAAGGTGCGTTCCTTGTAGCCCATAAATCAAGGAAAGGGAGCGGTGTAAACCTTCTAGGTGTGAAATCAAGGGTAATTGGAGTGATGTTAACCTTGTAGCCGTTAAATCAAGAGGTTTGAACTTGGATATTGATAATAGTAAAACTCTATGCAATCCAACGTTGCGTGGGACTGGACGAACGAGTAATCCGAACTAGTATTAAATTCGGTGTGTTCTTTCCTTTTCTGCATTTTATATTTATCGGTTTTTGTGTTTGTATTTGATTCTGTGTCTAGGACCATCTCTGTTGTGTGTGATTAATATAGTAGATCATATAAGTTTAAGATTTTCATAAATTCTTTGAAAACACTATTGTAATAACCCGAAAATCTAAGCCAATTTAAAATTTTTATTTTGGCAATTTTAATGAATTTTGGATATTTAAAGTGATTTATTTTAAATAACAATGACAAGAAATTTATTTTGAATAGAATTAGAACGTATATATTTATTTGAATCGTCATTAGAATATTAATATATGAATTTTATAATAAAAGGAGTTAGAAATGGCGCGGTAGTTTGAAAATTCGATTTCAAATTTCAAATGACTGTACAGGATTCAAAATAAATCGGATTTTTGCGAAACCAAAAATATTTGAATCTATTTGAAAAATATCCTTCAACGAATCCGAAAAATTGAAATTTCATAGCGGGAATAAAAAGTTATGTCCAACTGAAAATTCAGAATAGTCGCTATGGAATTCTGGCCCTTTAAAATGGTCATTTTTTAGACAGTCTTCAAATTTGACGAAATTAGTTTTGTTAGGACCGTATCGTCAATACGAAGCTAGAAATGATTTTTCGGGAATTTTTAGAGTCCGTACGTGACCCCAGTAAAATGAAATGTGCGTTCAAATTCAATATGCATTGATTTATAATTTAATTTGAATGGAAACTGATCGTAACAATCGAATTTGCCTACGAAACATATTCCATTATGTTCGGAATGAGGGTGTTTAGCTAGGGCCGACAGTCGTTGGGTTTGATTTGGAGTTCGTATCGGTATAAAGGTAATTTTGAAATTAAAATAATAAAATATTAATATAAATAGCTCCTTCTCTCTAGAAACCCTAAAACTTTCTGCGCAGCCATCCACTTTCAACGGAGGAAACTGCTCCTCGTTTCTTCCTCAAATCGCACTCAAAATAAACCAAATTAAAAAAGGATTTCAAAGAAAAAATCCAAGAGTAAACTTAGATCTTTCAATTGCCACCAGTTTGATGAGGAACCGTGGTCTATTCCCCTCGAACTCTCCCCCTAAACCCTCGATGTTCAAAGTGAGATTTCCGGTTCTAGGGGCAAGCGAGTTAAACCATCCTCGAGGGGGGGTGGATGGTGGCACTTAGGCGCATGGAGGTGAGGCAACTGATCGTATTCCGATCCTTTCTTTTTGCGGCAAAATTGGAACCCTAACCGGCGTGCGTTAGTTCATAAAGAGACCGAAGCCTGTAGTGTGTATCGGGGAAGAACCAGTTGAATATAATTAAGGTTTAAACTGAATTAATTATTTATTAATGACCATTAGTTTATTCAGATGTATAACTCTCTATATCTTTTTCCAATGAATACAGAATTGAACGATTCCAGATCCGTTAAAATCATGAAGACGAACACTACAGCCTGGAGCAGACCAAAATAGATTCAGAAGCTACTTGGATTTTTGATAAAATTAAACGCTGTTTAATTTTATTAAAAACAATCGTTATTCAAACGATTTCAGAAACCGATCAATGTGAGAATTCTCTTACTATAAATTTTCTGTACAGTTATTTATTTTATAACTGCATATATGGACTGCTCCCCATCGCCCATAGACCATGGACGACTTGTTTGACTATATTCTGTGTGAGAATTGATCGTGATGTGAAATGAAATAAATTGATCGTGATGTGAAATGAAATAAATTAAATATATATATGATGTGAAAATAATATATATATATATACGAGGTGAAAATTATATATACATACGATGTGAAAATTATATATACATGCATTGTGAAAATTATATATACATGCGTTGTGAAAATTATATATATACAGCATTGTGAAAATAAAATATATATATATATATATATGAAAGGTGAAAAATATATATACGATGTGGAAATAAATATATATATATATGAGTTGAAATGAAAAAATATATATGATGTGAATATATATATATATATATATATATATGAGTTAAAATGAAAATATATATGAGTTGAAATATATATATATATATATATATATATATATATATATGAGTTGAAATGAAAATATATATATGAGTTGAAATGAAAATATATATGAGTTGAAAAGAAATATATATATATATATATAAGAGTTGAAATGAAAATATATATGAGTTCAAATAAATATATATATATACGAGTTGAAATGAAAGTATATATGAGTTGAAACAAAAAAAAATGAGTTGAAATAGATATATTTGAAATGAAAATGAATATATATGAAATGGAAATAATATTTGTTTAAAATGAAAGTAATATATGTATATATATAATGTGAATAACATATATATATGAGACGAGAATTATATATATATATATATATATATGAAATGTGAAAATTATTGGATTGTTAAAAATATAACTTTTAACATATACATGCACTGTATAAAATTTTCATGTATATGGAATATTCAATTTTGATATAAAATGGAATACGAAGTTGAAATCGTTTTTGAAACGAAACTAAAACGATTTGTAAGATACGTATTTAATGGAAATTGATGAAATATATATATATATATATATATATATTTAATGGCCTGAATATAACGCGCCGCGGTAATTCGTGAATTTCGACCATTGACTTCGAATTGACGTTACAGGAGATCCGACCATCAGATTCTCCTGAAACAGGGACCGTTAGGTTCGTATCGAAAAGAGCTTTCCAACGAATATTAGAAATTAGATATCTAACGGTTGGATTTGGAATTATGTCCAAATCAAATTTGGAAAAGGTCGATGTAAGTGCAGTTCGATGGCCGTTTATGGAAATCGACTGTACGGGCCTTGATAAAATTATTAAAAATATTAATAATTTATTAAAAATCAAAAGAAATGATTTGAAAAGAATTGGGACGAAAAATTCCATATTTGAAAAGATAAAAATATATTTTTATCGAAATGAACTTGTTATTAACTAGAATTACAATCCGATTATTTTTAAATAAATAATTTGGATTGAGAAATTGTTTTAATTTAACCAGAGTTTCCAATATATGAATTGGAATGGATCTGAATCGAAATTATCTTCGGAATATTTCGATATTGGATTCTATGATTATACGGACATAGTGGAGGAATTTGGAAGATATATATATATATATCGTTATTCCAATACGATATTTTTTGATTTCAGAATTTGATATTGAATATAAGCCGATATATTTTCTATTCAGAACCTTGTATTTAATATCGAATTAGATTTTGGGTTTATTGTGAATAGTGTCTTCATTAACACCGTTCTTGAACCCAGTTGAGAAAAGAATGAATCTTTTAATTAAGATTTAGAGAAGTTTACCAGTTAATTAACATTTAATTGGAATTGAATTGAAACTGGATTTTGGGTTTGTCGTGAACTGTGTTTAAATGACATTAGTTCTTAAACCAGAGTAAAAGCAAGATTAATTTCCAAAAAGTAGAACAATCAATATGAAAAGATTTAAGAGATGAAACCAACTGGAGTTTTAATAAATCATTAATTAGATTTGAATGAATGAATGGTGATTAAATTTACCAAAACATGAGATGTGGTGTAAACCAAATATACGTGGTTGTTGATATTGATTGTGACTGATTGATTGTTTGGATGGTGCTCGACCAGTTTATGAGCAGAATATGCTTTTACCTTTAACATTGGGTTAGGTAAAAATATATGTGTGCTAACACCTTGTGAAACACTTCACGATTTGACTATAAGGTGTTCAGCGATGTTATTTATTTCAAAATTTAATGAATGATTTTGAAATGATGTTTTTCTTGAGTGAAAAGAAATATATTCCTGATTTTGGAAAGGGAATTTTTATAAAAATGTTTTAAAAAATAGAAAGAATTTTGAGGCCTAACCCGATGATTTCTAAAATGATTTAGAAATGTATTATGGTTTTACATTGTGGTTCATCGCGTATCCGATTAGTTGCTATTGATAACATATCTATTAGGTGGCGGAGAATTTATTCTCTCGCTTAACACCCTTCTTTGAGACGTACGAGCTCAAAGTTATGTGATTAATAGTGACTAATCATATGTGTGAACTGTTGATGTGAAGTACTATATTTTGAAAGTACTTGTGATTATTATGTTGTGAAATGATTTTCCCTACTTCGGGATATGAGATGATTTGGTATGTGGCTAGAGATTCGGGTAACCTGGACGACTAAAAGTATGGGTGAGATGGGCGGTGTATGCTTCCATGTGTGGGAGGTGCATCGTCGGTGTAGCCTGCTCCATAGTGGGAGGTGCACATATATATATATATATATATATATCGAGTTGCTTAGGTGCATGCCCTTTGCCTTGTCTAGGGGGACCCGATATTTGGTTGCATACTTGTTTGTATGCATTGTTATGTTTTGGAATTCGTATTTCCAAACGATTTGATTTGAGATCCCGAAGTGAAATCTACTTTGATATAGAAAGTTAGATATGTATTTCAAATGATTTGAAATAGGAAATTAGGAAATAAAGTCCAAAGGAATAATTTATGTAAATTGAATCAAATTTGGAAAATCTAAGTGTAGTGATTAATCTAAATGGGTAGATTGGGATATTGCATGTTGATTGATGCATAGTAGATCCATAACTATTGATTGTTGTTTATACACTGGCATTCATAGGGGTAAACCCGTTCTGCGTTAGCGGCGTGGTCCTGTGATTTGCCTTATCATTTTGATAAGTTAATTTTAACTGTAGAGTTTCTTACACTAGTCCCATGACTGACCTGTAGTTTGCTTTTCCCTTGCAAACTCGGGTGCCCCTATTTTCCACACGGGCAGTCGAGTAGTTTTATTTTGCAGATATATTGAGTAGGATTCTGGATTGAAGCTTTAAGCTGTGTCCAGTACATTTATCGGCTTCCGCAGTGTTATTTTATATTTTCGCTGCATTGTACTACATTTATTGTAAATAAATCTTCTGTTGTATTATATTTCGACATACTCTGATATATTCTGTACTCTGATGTAACATTATTATGATATTTAGAAAAGTCTTTTGTTATTTGTTCTGATGTGTTGTATGCCCAGAGTTAGCGTATGCGGAATTCGAACAGTCTTGGTCGATTTAGTGATCAATTAGGTCCGAGCGAAATTTGTATCGTTACAACTATTCACCCCCCTCTTGTGTTTGTTTTGCCTTAAGATCTTTATTCTGCATTCCCTAACAATTGGTATCAGAGCATAGGTTTTCAAAAAGTTTATAATCTGATTTTTGAAAATATTAAATCACAACCAATAATAGCAATAATGGTTCTTTTGTAGAAGGTCAGTCCACTGTTAGACCACTGCTGTTTAATGGCAGTAATTATTCATATTGGGCATGTAGAATGAAAATATATTTACAATTAGTAGGTTTAGACACATGGAATAGTACACAGACTGAGTATGTTGAACCCACTACTAATTTTGCACAATGGACTAATGATCGAAAGGATGTTGTACAAAGAAATTCTAAATCCATGAATATGTTGTTATGTTCATTAGATAGAAATGAATTTAACAAAGTGTTAGTTTGTAAATCTGCTAATGAAATATGGAGAACTTTACAAGTTACTCGTGAAGGAACCAATAAAGTTAAACAGACAAAATTATCAATGCTAATTAATCAATTGGATTTATTCAAAATGAATGAGAATGAATCTATCTCCGATATGTATTGCAGATTCCAAGAGATAGTGCATTCATTAATAGCTTTCGGAAAGACTTATTCAGAAGAAGACCAAGTCAGAAAAGTAATGAGTTCGTTGACTCCAGAATGGAATCAGAAAACATTGGCAATTGAAGAAGCCAATCATGTCAGTGAAATGAAGATTGTGGAGTTAATCGGGAATTTTAATATCTTCTGAAGTTCAATTACAGAAAAGAAAGGAAAATAAGCCAACTGAAAAGAATTCCATAGCATTTAAAGCAAGAAGTGAAAAGAAATCTCTTTAATGACTAGGAATTTCAGAAAATTCCTGAGATATAAAAGAAGAAATAATTTTCAAAGAAATAATCAAGGAAGTTGACGAAGAAATGAAGATCGATGTTATAACTGCAACAAATCGGGCCATATAAAGAGAATGTGTCCATTTCCAGATAAATCAAATCAATAAATGGACAATAGTAATTCGTCAAAGAGAAGAAAGGGGGCATATGCAACAATTTTAGACGATTCAGATTCATCATCAAGTGGTGAAGAGCCAGAAACCGGAAATCCAAATATGTGTTTCACAACAATTCAGAATTCATAAGATATCGAAGAAATGGATCTAAAATCCAGCTAGACCTTAATTATTTTTGGGTTGATTTGGATGAATGGATGTTTTTCTTGTTTTGTTTGCATTGTTTGAATTTGAAATTTAAAATTAAAATTCAAACTTGAACTTTAAAATTCGAAATTTGAATCTTGAAATTTAAAATAATAATATAATAATAAAATAAATTTTAGTTGTTTGTTGGGGTTAATATTATTTCAGGAAATAGTTAAACCTGAAATATAAATTGATAATATAATAAAACCAAAAGTCAAAACCATATGTCCTTTGAATTTCAACATGTATGTCGACATAGATAAATAATTATGTTGACATAAAGACCTATAAATGAAATTCAAATTTTGAATTTTAAAAGTTTAAACTTTCAAACTTCCCTCCAACTTTTCACCAACTCCCAAGGTCTGAAAAGTGACATTGATTTCAGAAAAGTTGTGCCCATTCAATCTCTATTTATATATCTATTCAGTCTTATTCTCTTTACCTCTCATTCAAATTTCAAACAACTCTCTTCATATCTATACTCTTCAAAAACAAATCTTTAATAGCTTCCTCTAGCACTCCTCAAACAATGAGATAATCCAAAACCATCAAAGGATATCTCTACAATGATAGAGAAGCAAAAAATGCCTATGTTGACTACCTTGCAAATGGAAAAGTCAATATGGGAGCCTTCACGATCTTTGAAGATTTTCCATCTTAAAATCTTCATTGCCTCTTCGAATAAAATGGAGTTTTGAGTCTAATAGATTCACGGGATAATAATGAAGTATGTTATCCTAATCTAGTCAAAATGTTCTATGCAAATCTAAATCGAGGTTTTAACGAAGGAGATGAAAATCAAATTTGGAGTAGCGTAAAAGGCACTCAAATCATTTCAGATTGTGAAAGTTTAGGCAATATCTTGAGCTGTAAAAGTACGGGCTCAAATTTTTTGGATTTCGAAATCGGTGAAACGGATTTGGAAACCTTTCATCACTTATTTGAAAGCAATGATCATTTGGAATTCAAAAATCACTTTTCCGCCCAAAAGCAAGAATCGTCAACCTCCTCCTTCAACATACCATTACCCCTCTTTTTGGAAACTTCAACAACCCCACCATCAAAGTTCAAAAAGCACTTTTTGCTATCATTGGTGTTTATGACATCAATTGTGCTGATATGATTGAATTTAAGCCTAAAGAAATGTCTACAAGAGAAAACACTCTTTATTTGGATTTTAACTTACTCGAATTTTCAAATATTTTGGAGTGGATCTCAAAGGAGAAGAATTCGTATCAAGAAAGGTGTTTGACTCCACATGTAACAACCCGCATTTTTACTCACTTCAAACTGATAAAAACCCGAACCCATGTCAACTCAACGCAAGCAAAAATACGTTTCCTTACGGTTCATCAGAGCAAAACACAGCTAAATACAAAACTCACAGCAAAACAGATAAAATATAATATGAAAGTATCATTGCAGCGGATTTTTTTTAAAACAAAAATACTTTAAAATTAAAGTCTGATTTTGCATACCTTTTCGACTTAACCTAATATACTGATAACAAAGTACGTCCAGCCTTTATATGAAGCCTCGGTTCTCTACGGAAATCCAAGTCTTCAAGCTTTAATCCTGAAAACACTTGCTCGGATCTAACCCGAGCGATAAGCTATCGGGTCAGGCTTGGGTTATATCAGTTATAAAATAATGTAATCAAACCTAACCATAGAGACCATAACCAAACACAGCAACCATTCATCCATAGCAACCATAAACCAGGTTTAAAAACATGACTTTTAAAAGAATGAACGATTATAAGCCCCATGTCCCATCACACATTGCAAGTGCAAACCGGAGGATGGGGGTTTGCCTTATAATCACAAAAAATGCTTGATATAGCTTAAAACAAAACATTTCATATTATAATAATGTCTAGTGTGTGTGAAAATTCTTCCGAAAATAAATTATAAATCTTAGCTCGCATAGTCTCCTATACCATTATGTTGGTTACATAGGTATACAACTGAAAATCGTAAAAGGGTTCGTATTGGAGTTTGGATTCCATCATGATAGTTACTGACTCGAAAGATCTCTCGGGCATTCAGCGGATACCATGTTTGTACACAACACCGCACCCATTTTCTCAGATTGGCGGAATTTAATCCCTACAACCTATCAGTAGGAAGACCACCACACCTACTGGGTCGACCGAATCTGTACGAACATAAAGTCATGCTGATCTAACCATCAGCATACCATCATACCGGGGTATGAGGTTATCACTAGGTCTCGTCATACACAAAGCTATGGATATAAGACATGCTTTGATCATCTCCACAGAGCCCTGCTTTTCAACAAAAGCCCTGATCATTGCTCAGCACTTAGCATGCCCCATGGTCATTCCATGTCAGACATGCAATCTATCCACAAGTCCTTTCGGGAGTAGGAACGAAACCAAACGCACTTGATTCCACGTCCCTGCCTGGGAGTGCAGGTCCTTGCAATCCGATACGCTTCAAGTACGGTCAGATAATGTCGTCACTTTAACCACTTGAGGAGCGACCCCGAGGCATCAACATGTTACCCATCCGATGTGAAGAATACCGGTCTTCAACCATTATCATTGAGAACTTAATCCTTTTACGTCATATAATTATTCAAAATGAGTAAAAACCCGGCCTTTCCAAATAATTAGTGCATCTTTTAAGACCAAACGGTTTACAGGATCCCATGAACCTCATTCCATTATTTTATTCAATCCATTTATTAAAACTATATTAAGTTTTAAGACGTCAAAACTTCTCATTTCTATCACATGGAGCAACCTAGTAATACTCCATTTTTAATCATCATATGTTTTGATAAATTTAATTACCTTTCCTTCAAATTTTGTTGAAAGATTTTAAATCAAATATTCTGATTACTTAACTTCAAATTCCAAGTTAAATCTTTCCAATAATCCTTATCAATTATTTTCCATTTGCCTCATGTAAAAACATGTTCATTGTGACAATCCCAAAATCCGAGGGGCGGTATTAAGGATAATCATTGGAATATAACACATCAATCATCATAGCAGAGTACAGATAATAGCAAAAACAATAAATAGAATAATTTTACATGGGTATGACAGCGGAATCACAACATGTAACAACATCAGAATAGCACAGCGTAGGATATAATTATTAAATAAAAGGGAAGTGATCAGTCATCATCGCCAGAGGCGGAATACATACATGTAGTGAGACATAATAAGGGTAACAGTCTACATCGCTGAAGGCGGTACATATACATACGATAATAAGTACTGAAAGTAAATCAGTCTGCATCGCCAGTGGCGGAATCATAATACAAGTACGATAATGGCGGAAAATGTCAAAGTCATCTCTGTGAAGTCAGCCTCGCCATGAGCCAAAATGCACTCTATGCAACAGTGCAGAGCCAAAAACAACCTGTCACCTATGAACTAGGCTGCCCGTGTGAAAATAAGGGCACCCGCGTTTGCAAAGTGAAACAAACAACGAGTCAGTCATGGGGACTGGTATGAGGAATCTATTTAACAATTTAAACAACAGTAATAAGCAAATCATAGGACCATGCCACTTTCATGGAACGGGTTTACTCCAGTGATTGCTAGTGCATTTAAAACAAAGTAAATTCTTTAAAACAACACAATGCTTTTAAAAAGAATGAAGCCATTATAAGACTCAAGTCCCATCATACAATGCAACGCAAGCCGAAGGATAGAGTTTTACCTTATAATGGCCAAATATGCTTGATACGTATAAAGCAAAATCAATTGGTATTATTACTAGTGTATATATGTTTCAAAAATGAATAGCATCATAAATATCAATCATAGGCGGCATAGCTACCATATACTATGTCGCCATACTAGTTCTACAATCAAGTCCGTTATTTCGTAATGGAAATTGGATTTCCATCATGAGTCGAGGCAAGGGGCAAGCTCCTCTCCGCTTCGAGACATTCTAGCAAATGCCTCAGGACTACACACTCTGGGTAACCCTGGATCGGCTGGGCCGGTCCTCTCTTACGTTTGAGGATTAATTATGCCTAAACACACGTTTCTCGGTCCTTACAGACCTATAATCGAAGCGCCTCGCATTCCAACAACCACATAGGTGAAAAATAGATATAAATGTCAGGGCTGGTAAGTCACTGACACCACCATAGCTAGAAAGAAACGTCGTGCTCTCCCAGCGGTCCGTATCCCGTTTTTAACTCATACCGAGGTGTGAGGCTCGCGAATCCATGCTATACACAAAGCCAGGCCACGTAGACCGTGCTTTGATCCTCATCCACAAGACTTTGCTTTGCAACAGAAGCCTTGATCACAGCATCTTGGCATGCCACATAGGCAGTCCACTCCATACGATTGATTTCCATCGATATATAACCTCTGAGCTCGTATGTCTCAGAGAAGGGCGTTAAGCAAAAGAATAAATTCTCCGCCGCCAAACAGATATATATTTAACAGAGATCAATCAGTATAGAACAAAATCCCATGTCAGACACACAGTCCATTTACAAGTCCGTTCTAGGTCTGAACGAAACCGGAGGCGTCAAATTCCTCGTATATCCGTACAATCAACACATGCGTTTAGACGGCTACTACTTCCGTTCCTTCACGGTAGCTACTCCGGTCAGGAACCTCAGCAGCGCCCATCCAACCGATACGAAGATCGTCGGTCTTGAATCGTCTTTGCATTTCCCAATTCGAATCGCTCGATCAATTATTTGAAATGAGGGTTAGCTCGGCCTTTTCAAATATTCCACGTAATTAGAATTCAAATCAATTCTTTCTATGGTTATATTATTCGACATCCATATTTCAGTTCTTTAGTGTTATTTTTGTGTCAAACACATACAACCATCAAATATCAAACAGATCAAGCCAAATTAGTTTATTTCCAATCTATGTTGCTTATAATATTTTATAACGATTTTTCGCCATTTTTATTTATTTAAAAATGGCCATATTTAATTAAACGACGTTTCAGGTCGTGTCGTGGCACTGTTTTTCCCCTAATTTGTTTTACACATATCGGAAAATCTAACCGTTGGATTTCTACAAAGTCTATATCAGTGGGAAGATATTCCCAAAGCGAACCCAACGGTTCCAGTTTCGTGAAAATCCGACGGTCGGATCTTCCACACTAGTCGTTTGAAGTTACAGTTTCAAAATTCGAACTGCAGCATCGCTATTCGATTTAATTTAATTATATTTATATTTATATATAAATATAAATGATTCTGGCGCTGTTTTTCTTCAGATTTGAATTAAACATTCTAGACAATCCAACCGTTGGATTTTTACAAGGTTGGTGCCGTTGGGAAGATATTTCCAAGGCGAACCCAGCGGTTGCGGTTTCAGGAAAATCCGATGGTCGGATTTCTCGTACTAATCGTTTCAAATTACGATTCCGAAACTCGAACTGCACGGCTTCGATTCCTTTTAATTATATTTATATTTATATATATAAATATAGTTCATTCTATAATTCCAACCATAGTTCATTCTATATTTTCAACTTCGTTTTCACTTCAAATATTTCACTAACGCCTTAATATTTCGAAAAATTTCGCCGTAACCTCCTTTGTACGGGGAGGGGTTTGGAAATTTATTGGGCCGTGTTAGGTACCAAATAAATCCTAAAAAGCATCCACATATTTATAGTGATATATTCTGGTGTTTACGGGGGAGCATGTATAGATAATCACTCCAGAGAATAAATTCTCGTCACCCCGTTTCCATGTGGAAATAAATAGTCCATGTGCCGTATCTAATAACTAGAGAGACGTGATTATTGTCAACTCCAGACCCGTGTGGGGTTTTTTTTAATCTGGCAATTTATCGTTATATTTTATACAGTCCATATCAGTCATCAGTTCAAACTTTAGTATAAAATCATCGCCATACAAGCCTCTCGCTCGTATGGTAAATCTTCCACCTCGTCACACAAGCTCCAATTGCTTATGTGGAATATGATGAAGTATGCCTGTCGTCAAGAAGTATGCCACGTAGTGTAGTTCAAAATTAATTGTTACTATCCTATGGCGATATTTATTATTTCACACGGAATAACCAACACTCCACATACAATGGCATTCACAGGAGTTGATATAAAAATAAAATTGCGCAGCCAACTCATCAAGGTTTACCTATTTGTCGGGCACGCAAATAATTTCTTTATTCTACAACTAATCCATTTTCCCCTGTTCAACACATGTATATATATGCATAACAAAGCTAATAATAACATTTCTAGCAAACTATTATTTATTTCAACACGTGTGTATTTTTATCATCAAAAATATTTATTCAACACGTGAATGTTTTTAACACTTCATATTCACAATAAAAATGTAGTTTTTTTTGTCTATTCATTTTATTTTAAAATACGATAACATTCAACACATGAATTTCAACTCGACGAACGAATTTCAATTCAACACATGAATATTCTCTATAGTTTGTATATATATATATATAAATGTGATTTTTATCGCTAAAGCTATTTGTTTGAATTCAAATAATATTCAACACAAGAATTTCGATTCAACGAATGAATTTCAACTCAACACATGAATATTCGCTATAGTTTGAATATATATAAAAATGTGATTTTTATTGCTAAAGCTATTTGTTTAAATTCAAATAATATTCAACACATGAATTTTGACACAACGAATGAATTTCAACTCAACACATGAATATTGGTTTCAACATATGTAATTTATTTCAACGAATGAAATTTTTTCTAACACATGAATATTTCAGAAAATTTCGGCAGCATAACGGCAGGGTAGTTAAAACCGAGGCCGTCCCTAGTACGGCTCCTCGCTCTACCTTAAAACCTCGCGGTTTTTGACAATGGGGATCATGCATCTAGTTTGCACGCAGGCGGCATGTTTTATTTTCATTTCCACAATCCTATTCTAATTTGTTTCAACCACAAGAGGGTATTTTTCAACCACAAAGGTATTTTTCAACCACAATATCAACCACAAACAATTATTTCCAACCATTCGTCATACCATATAATATCACGTCAATCACAGGCAATAAATATCGTCCATGGTCTGTGGACGAGGGGAGTATATATATATATATATATTATATTAATTCACTTGCATTTCATCACAATTCAAAGCATATATGTTTCATTCAACGCTTGTATAATTTATACATCGCTAATATAACTTATACAACACATGTACATGAGGTATACAATGCGTATATAATTTACACTTCGCTTATATAATTTATACAACGCGATTCCATTCACACAATTTAGTTTAGATTCCTCACAATGGTTTTTGCAGTGCTAAAAATCGTAGGAAGATCAGAAAAATCCGCGGCTTCTTCTAGATGGTAGAGAGCCTCCTTGCGGTCACGGTGTCTCCTGTTTCATCGAATTTCGTTAACGAACGAAAAAGATATTATTTTTCAAAGTTTTGCAACGCTTTATAGTGTTATTTTCATTTCAGAATAATAAAGGTCGTACCTTTATATTTTGTTCAGAACTAGGTTTGGGATTTTTGCAAAATCCGTGAAGTATGGGGATGATCGGCCGTGCTGACGTGAAAGAGGGGGGTGGGGGCTTCCTGTCAACGGTGGTGCCATCTCCTCCGGTGGCCTGTGGCATTGTCGGCGGCGGTGGGAAGTTTCAAGGTTTGGGGGCCCGGTTCAGGCGGAGGGGGTGGTGGTGGAGGTCGCGTCGGGGTCAGATGTGAAGAGGGGACGAAGGCGAGTGGAGTGGTGGTGGTGGCGCGGCCCATAGGTGGCGGTGGCGGCTGGAAAACGAAGGGGAAGATCGGAGCAACGTGGGTCGTCGAGAGGAAAAAGGCGGCTAGGGTTCCGTAGTTTATTTATTTATTTTTTGTAAGGAAAAATCCTATTGGCCGAGGCTTTATAGGAAATTTTAAATAGTGTTTTTACAAACGAACTCGAAATCAAACCCAACGACTGTCGTCCCTAACTAAATACCCCCATTACGGAAACAATGGGATATGTTTCGTTGGCCAATTCGACTGTTACAGTCAGTTATTTTTCAAATTAAAATATAAAACATTCAATATTTAATTTGAATGTACATTTCAATTTGCCAGGGCCACAAACTGGATCGAAAAATTCCAGAAAAATAAATCTAGCTTTGTTTTGATGATACGGTCCTAACAAAACCAGTTTCGTCGAATTCTGAGCTCATTTGAAAAACGGCCATTTTCAGGTCGACCCATTTTAACAGAAATTGACCAATCACATTTTCCTTTGCCCCGCTCACATACTAGCTTCAAAAATTATGAAATTTGAAACCTAGCAATAGTTTGACATCCCGGACCCAACAAAAGTGGTTTCGTCGAATTCCGAGGTCGTATGCAAAATATCTATTTTCAAGGGCTATATATGCTATATAGCGACCTTTCTGAAAATTTATTCGGCCATAACTTTTGATTCCCGTTATGAAACTTCGATTTTTCAGATTCATTAGAAAGGTATTCATAAACAGATTTAAATATTTTTAGTTTCGCTAAAATCCGTTATAATTTCCACCCGGTACAGTTAGACAAAGTTTGTATTCAAAATTTCAAACTGCCTTATTATACCCAATTCTTTATTTTATTGAAATATGCTATTTCAATTATTCAAATTCTTTGGTAATTACCAATTTTAAATTTTTTAAATTGGTTCACATTTTCCGGGTTATTACATTCATTCCTTTCCCAAAAATCTTTATAAAAAAAGATTCCATTTGCTTAACTTAGAAAATTATCATACCTTTTAATGGGCCAAAGAACAATATTATTGAAGACATCATTCACAACAAACCCAAAATCATATTTCCTTTTATATTGGAATCTCTACAGAAATCATATTAGTTTATAATCAATGTAAACCTCCATATCCAACAAACACTATAAGCGGAATAACGGCACATCCTTTTAAATCCCTCGAATAGTCTAAGTCATCATCCATGGAGACTTATCTCGGTCAATGACCAATCTGGTTTCTATTCAGTTTTAATTTAATTAAATAGATTGGAAACTTGGATTCCAATTTACCCTTATTAATAACATCATTTATTAATAAATAAAATTCTTTATATTTAAATGAAGGTCTTATTAAATGTTTAAATAAAGGTCTTATTCAAAATCAAAACCGGATTTCCTGAAAGGTTCACTTAGTTGCTAAATAGCTCATTTTAACACAATTCATTTTATCTTACCAAATATTAATATATTTGGTCCAAACACTTTTAAATCATTTAATATGATTTATCATTATTTTTCCATATGTTTACATAATTTATAAATACTCTTTTACGAAAAATCCAAATTTGGCAGTTGGACAGTTGAAACAAGATTTTCTGGTCAAATTGATTTAGACTTGTACGAAAAATACGACCATTGAATAATGTTTCTGTTTCTTTGGTCAAATTTTGACCAAAACGTGATGCGTTTCAAAAAAATCCGACAGTTAGATCTCCCGGAATTTCAATTTCAAATTTCGGGTCGAAATTGGCGAACTGTCGCTACGCGACAAGTCCTATTCGAACCCAAAAGTAACTTATTATTAAAACTGAGTCAAAATACTTCAAAATAAGTTCAATAATTATTCAAACCATATTAAATAACTTTTGGAGTTCAATTTCCACATTTTTGACGTTTAAATCAATTATTCCACATTTAAATATTTAGATTAATATTTAAATCATTAAAAGAATATTATTCTTCAAAAATGATTATTAAGGTCTCAAAATAGGCTGACGCCAATTATAAAAATATGTAAGAACATTGAACCATAATTTTGCAAAACCGAGTCTGTTTGTTAAGCAAACGCAACTTCAGTTTACTATTCGTTTCAATATTCGATAAGCCATAACTTGTTCTTAACTTCTTCAAAACCAGTCCGTTCTTTTGTAAAAGTTCATGGTCATGAACTCAATTTTATTTCCGAAATGTATTGGAACTTAAATTCAAAATTTTATTTTTCCCGATTATTTTATTATTAAAATAATCATTTAAAATCCAATTTGAGACTCATTCAACTACTGTATGGCTCGAAAATTTTTATAACAACCCGGAAAATCTGAACCAGTTTAAAATTTTTAATTTGGCTATTTTAGTGGATTTAAATATTTAAAATAAATTATTTTAAATAATAACGATGAAAAGTAAGTTTGAATCGAAGTTTGAAAATAAATATAATTATTTTTAATTATAAACAAGGCCTGAAATGGCACGGTAGTTTCAAAACTTCAATTCAAACTTTGACTGACTGTACCGAGTGCAAAATAAAACGGATTTTTGTGAAACCAAAAATATTTAAATCTGCTTGTGAATATCTTTCTAACAAATCTGAAACATCGAAGTTTCATAGCAGGAATCAAAAGTTATGGCCAAATGAATTTTCAAAAAGGTCGCTATAGAGAATATATAGCCCCTGAAAATAGGCATTTTGCAAATCACCTCAGAATTCGACGAAACCATTTTTGTTGAATCAGGGATGTCAAATTATTGCTAGGTTTCAAATTCCATAATTTTTGAAGTTAATATGTGAGCGTGGCAAAGGAAAATGCGTTTGGTCAATTACAGTTAAATTGGATCGACCAGAAAATGGCCATTTTTCAAACGTCCTCAGAATTCGCCGAAACTAGTTTTGTTGGGACCGTATCGTCAAAACATAGCTAGATTTATTTTTCGGGAATTTTCAGAATCAGTATGCGGCCCCGGCAAATTGAAATGTACGTTCAAATCGAATATTGAATGTTTTATATTTTAATTTGAAGAAAAACTGACTGTAACAGTCGAATTGGCCTACGAAACATATACCATTGTGTTCGGAATGGGGGTATTTAGCTAGGGGCGACAGCCATTACGTTAGACTCGAATAGTCTAACTCATAGCACAAAGATAAATTATCACAACATATAGACAAATAAAATAGATCTAATCATAATAAGGGTGAAACTTGCAGAAAACTACACATGTCATGGATCTAAAGGTGTCAACTTGTTTGGTTAAATGTCACAACTTACATAATATGATCATAACCCAAGTTCATGTAAAAACTTGCATATGTGGTTTATGCAACATAATGATGGTGTGAACTAGCATCTAACACATAGAACTCACACATGTCATAGCATAATTCTAGATCTAAATAGATGTCATAATTCTAGATCTAAATAGATGTCATACAATATGTGAGATTATACATACTAATAAATCTAAACTTGCATAGGTACATGTGATTTATCATGTGAATCATCATAGCCCAAATATATATAATCAACATCATGATTCATAAGCTAACTACAACATAATAACATCATGGCTTTGTAACATTGCAACTTAGCATAGAAACTTGCAACATATATAATATCATCATAGCATGATTTACAACATATAGGATATCATCATCACATAACATAGGATTTACAACATACATGATAGCAAATGATTTACAACATATATAATCAATAATTCACATCATCCTCTTATAATCCATATCACAACTTAATCTAATTAGTTTGCTAATAATCTTATTAAAATCATCATACTCACAATTAGAAAAGAAAGAGAGTCTTGATTTGCTTTAGAGTTGAGTAGAATTAGAGTTTTGATTAGCTTTCTTCCTTCTTAGTTGGCGGTGGCTACACTGAGTTCCATGGCGATGGCATGACGGCTGCTATTCTATTTTTCATGTGAATTATGAGTGAGAGACTACCTAGGTATATATAAAGTTTAGGATTAGTTTAGGTCGTCTGATCAACCCAGAATTAATCTCAGCCAACCAGATCAGATCAAAACCCTAATGGGTCATCACTCAGTCAAAAACAGGCCCAGAACAAAAACTGCTCGGGGGAGGCAGGTCGACTGCCAAGTCGACCCCCAGGTCGACTCTATGGTCGACCTGGTTGGGGTAGGTCGACTGCCCAGTCGACACTAGGGTCAACCTGGGCCTGGCGGGAATTTTCCCGCCTAGCCTGTTTTGACTCCGAATTTGAAATTTAAATTTTCTGAAATCAGTTTTGAATTTTCTGAAACTTCCGATGGCCATAACTTCTTTATACGAAGTCCAATTCAGGCAAACTCGGACTCTATCTCAACCAGAATTCCGAGATGAACACAATGGTGCAACCTGTTTCCCTTAATTTTCATATCTGAATTTAGTTATTCTTTCATTTGTGAACATTATTATTAACAGAAATACGGGGTGTTACATTCTCCCCTCCTTAAAGGATTTCGACCCCGAAATCTTCAAGTCAAGGAGAATGTATATCCTAACATCCAATCGTCCATCTACTCAACCATCAAACACAGGCATCCATTGTCCTTATAGACTTCTAATGCTTTCATGTTTAAATGCACAGTGTGTATATATGTCCATATCTAATGCAAAATCAGGCGGTCCACTGATTCAGTTGACCTCCTTAATGCAAATCATGATAGTGCCATGCATCCATTATGTATGCAAAAGTCCCTTAATGCTACATATTATCTCTATATGTGTGCACAATCATCATCTGAATGCAGCATCCATATGATTAAAAAAATACTCATACAACCATTTTAATAAATACATCCATATATATGCAATATGCAATATGAAGTGACTGAGCCGATCTAGTGCCTAATAGTGTGTGTGTATGCGTCCACGAGCAACCACTAGCAAACACTTGCATCCACTTTGGATCCATCGTACATAACATGTCTCAAACACATGTTTCAACCATAGGATTATCCTAACTAAAGGTCAAGGATACTAGCGAGAGGACATACTAAAGATAAGATAAGTACAAGCTAAGCGATAAAGGAGAAATTAAAAGACATACCCTCAAAAATAAAAGGGTACAACGAACGCATCTTCGCTTTTGTCTCCCAAGTAGCGTTGCTCTCACCATCTCCCCATTGCACTTTGACTAGTCTGACCTCTCGATTCCTCAACTTCTTGATCTCCGACCCAAGAATGCATGTAGGAGCTCGTCGAATCGTCGCATCACGCTCTATCTCCACCTCTCTAAGCAATCTCGGCTCTACCACTTCTGCGGTCTCGTGTAGGCACTTCCTCAAATGTGACACATGGAATACGTCGTGTATACCACTAAGTCTCTCAGGCAACTCCTCTCTATACACCATATGTCCAATCTTCTCCTTAATAGGAAACGGCCCTACAAACCTTGGTACTAATTTCCCAAAGGACCCAAAGCGAACAACATTCCTTAATGGAGACACTTTGATAAAGACCATGTCCCCAACATCAAGCTCAAGATCTGTCCTCCTTTTGTCTGCATAAGATTTCTGCCTACCTTGCGCTGTATTTATCCTCCTTCGAATCAAGTCGATCTTTTCCGAAGTCTCTCTAATCATATCGGGCCCAAGTAAGATCTTATCCGTAGATTCCCACCAACATGTAGGTGAACGACAAGGTCATCCATAAAGAGCTTCGAAAGGTGCCATGCCAATGCTAGATTGAAAGCTGTTATTATATGCGAACTCTACCAATGAAAGATGCTCTTCCCATGTACCCCCAAAGTCTAGGATACATAGCCTCCAAAGGTCCTCTAGAATACGATTCACCCTCTCAGTCTGGCCGTCCGTCTGAGGATGATACGCGGTGCTCAAACATAATTGAGTCCCAACTGCCTCTTGCAAGCTCTTCGAAAATTCGCTAGTGAAGATAGGATCGCGGTCGCTTACTATGCTAGAAGGAACACCATGCAAACGAACTATCTCTCGAACGTATACAGAAGCTAACCATGGAGCAGTCCTCTTACTCTTCACGGGAATAAAATGGGCGCTCTTAGTAAGTCTTTCTACTATAACCCAAATCCCCGTATTACCCTTCCTTGATCTTGGTAATCCATCCACAAAGTCCATCGAGACACTTTCCCACTTCCATAGTGGAACCTCCAATGGGTGAAGCAACCCACCGGGTTTCTTTTGCTCAGCTTTTACTTGTTGGCACAACAAGCATCTAGCAACATACTCAGCCACATCCCTCTTCATACCGACCCAAAAGAAAACTCGCTTCATATCTTTGTACATCTTGTCCCTACCGGGATGAATGGTCATCTTCGAATGATGTGCTTCGTCAAGAATAGCCTTCCTCAAACCTTCGTCTCGAAGTACACAAAGTCTACTATCCCTACGTAACCATCCCTTATCATCCAGGGTATACCTACGGAGATGGCTTGATGACTCCCCTCTTTTGAGATTTTCTACTAACTCAACCAACTGTGGGTCGTCTCGCTGTGCCTCACCAATCCATCCCAAAAACGTAGGTTTGACCTCCAAGGATGCTAGCAAACCGGGTACAAAGTCAACAGAAGGTCTAAAGTCAAACATCGAAATAAATTCTAAGCTTCGCCGCTCAACAAACAACGGACTCAAGGACAATCTTTTTCTACTTAAGGCATCTGCCACCACGTTACCCTTGCCAGGGGTATATGCTATTTCGAAGTCGTAGGACGCTAAGAATTCCATCCACCTTTGCTGTCTTAAATTCAAGTCCTTCTGAGAGAATAAGTATTTTAAAGATTTGTGGTCAGTGAATAATTTGAATTTCTCGCCAAGAAGATAATGGCGCCAAGACTTAAGCGCAAAAACAATTGCGGCCAACTCTAGGTCATGTGTAGGGTAATTTTTCTCATGCGCTCTCAACTGTCTTCCCCCATAGGCTATTACCCTTCCCTCCTGCATTAAGACCGCGCCTAGTCCTGGCCCACAAGCATCGGTATATACAGTAAATGGCTTACTCCCATCTGGCAGCACTAAGACTGGAGCTGAGGTCAAAGCTCTCTTTAAACGTTGGAACGCATCATCACAATCTACGTCCCACGCGAAGACTAGGTTCTTCTTCGTCAGGCGTGTCAATGGAGCTGATATTTTTGCGAAGTCTTTGATAAACTTCTTATAGTAGCCAGCCAACCCCAAGAAACTCCTTACTTCGGTAGCATTTTTAGGGACCTTCCAATCTTGGATGGCCACCACCTTCGCGGGATCCACAGCTATCCCTTCTTTGGAAACCACGTGCCCTAAGAATCGCACTTCCTCTCTCCAGAAGTGACACTTAGTAAATTTAGCTTTAAGGTTATGCGCTCGTAGAGTCTCCAACACTTCCCTAAGATGTAGGGCATGCTCTTCTTCATTCTTAGAAAAGATCAAGATGTCGTCTACAAAGACCACCACGAATTTATTAAGGTACTCCCTAAACACCCTACTCATCAAATCAACAAAGTAAGCGGGGGCGTTTGTCAAACTGAAGGGCATCACTAGCCATTCATAGAAACCGTCCGGAGTCCTAAAGACAGTTTTGTCTATGCTATCCTCAGCCACTCTCAACTTATGGAAACCAGTGGCTAAGTCCAACTGCGAAAACACTGAGGCGCCAACTAACTGATCGAAGAGATCGTCAATCCTCGGCAGTGGGTGTCTGTTCTTCTGAGTAAGCTTATTAAGTTCTCTATAGTCCACACAAAGTCTAAGGGACCCATCCTCCTTCGTGGCAAATACTACTGGAGCACCCCACTCCGATATACTTCGTCTTATGAACCCCTTCTCAAGCAACTCCTTCACTTGCTTATTGAGTTCCCTCCTTTCACGAGGAGCCATGTGGCGTACTGGCAAAGATACTGGTTTTGCATTATCCACAAGATATATTCGAAAATCTATCGCCTGCTTCAGAGGCAAGCCCTTCACCTCCTCAAACACATCCGAATATTCTCGGACCACTCTAACAGATCGTAGATTTTCCTTAGACGCGTCAAGCGATTCTAGATAACTTAGCATAACGGAATTTATGGGATTACAAAAGATTTCGAGAGTGTTGCCAAGGCGAGTCATGAGCCTAACTACTCTCCTTTCGCAATCAAGAACGGCCCTATTTCTGGATAACCAATCCATTCCTAAAATTAGCCCATAGCACGTGAAGCCCAAAACATAAGCATCACATCTAAACTCAACGCTAAGTATAGAAATTTTCAAATCCAAACACATCATGGACAAATAAGCTGAGCCCCAATTGGATTCGAAACAACTAAGGGATCCTCTATTAGACTGGTGTTTAAATGTAGTGATTCAACTAATGATGTAGAGATAAACGAATGTGATGCGCCGGAATCGAATAAGGTACAGATAGGATGATCAAACAGAAAAATTAAGCTTTCAACAGAAATGGTTCTACCTCGTTCTTGCAGCAGTGGGACCGCGAGAGCCTGAACTTGTCCCCTTGCCTTCCCTGGTGCCATAAGAGCCTGCACCTGTCCTCCCAAGGTAGACCCTGCCCTCTGCCCCTTCTTTGGGCAGTCCTTCACTAGATGTCCCGCTTCACCACAGTGAAAACAGCTAGTCTTCTTTTTCTTTCTGCAATCCTTGCTGAGATGGCCTGGTGTCCCACAGTTAAAGCATCTTTTCTTTCCTTTGCCATTATTGTCTTTACCACCCTTCTTGTTTTGCTGTTGTGGTTTCTTATGATCCCCTTTCTTCTTGGGTGCCTTATTAGCATTAGCGCCTTTCTCCTCGTGCATGAGTGCCATGTCTACTTGCATCTCAAAGGTGGCCCCCATAGGGATGTGGGTCATAGCCAACCCCTGCAATGGCTCATTCAAGCCATTAACGAACCTCAGAGCCTTCTTCTCCTGCGTGTTCACCAAATCTAAGCCAAACCTTGCCAATTGGTTAAATTTGTTGACGTAGTCTTTCACTGATAGATTTCCTTGCTTCAATGTCAAGAACCTTTCCATGTATAGATTCTCTTCTGCCCTTGAGAGAAAATTTGCCCCAAACCTACATCTGAAATCCGCCCAAGAATCAACAGCACGCTCCCTATTAGTGACCTCCCACCAAAACAAGGCCTCTCCCTTCATTAACCAAGTTGCTAATTTGACTTTCCTCTCTTCTTCTACTTCATAGATTTCTAGCAATTCTTCCACCTCCTTAAGCCAGTCTCTAGCTTCCACAAACGTTTCTGACCCTTGAAAAGGTTTTCCACCCATAGCTTTAAATTCCTTGCATGTCTTTGCAGAAAGTATCAGCGCGAGGAGGGGGAGGTGGAGGAGGAGGAGCGGGTGCAACTGGTGATGGAGGAACATTGGCTGGACCTGCAGCGGCCCTAGCCTCTAATAACCTCCTATACCATCCTGGTATCATTACACCCTCCGGAAGGTTAAGATCTTCAGCCATGCTGAAACGAAAAAGGAAAGATTCAAAATGGAGAATTCAAAAGATAAAGATATATGGCTATTGGGGATTATGTTTTTCACAAAAACTTTCCTCTTAAAATCACTCATTAAGACATGTTTTTGAAAATACTTCTTCCAAAAATACTTTAGAAAAATAGTTTTTCTAAAAAAATTATCTGTTCTGGTAACCTTAAGCTCTGATACCACGTGTAACACCCCACTTCCATTAATGTCACTCACAAAGGGAATGCATTAACTTCCATGGAGGTTATAAGTGAATATAAACAGAAAAATTACAACAAGACAGATAATAAGTAGTACTTGGAAATCTAAAACTTTATTTCGTTGCAGCCGAAATTAAACTTGTTTGTTACATCATAAAACCATAAATCAGAGTCAAGTACAATATCCATCTTGATAAAACAAAATACATAACTCCATTACATAAATAGCCATTAAAGAAGATAACAAGCTGGACTTTACTTCAGCGGTCCAAGCTTTCTAAAAGAGAGATAAAGCAATCCAATCAAACTCCGCTAGAGCTGGGCCCACCCTGAGGACCTGGAGGGGGGAAAAAGATAGAAATGGAGGGGGTCAGACATAAAGTCTGGCGAGTATGATAATTCTAACAATACTATTATCAAAATAATTAGACTGAGGCACAAGCTGGAAAATAAGGAATTGTCTATGAACTATTGGGTAGGGAAGAGCAGATAAAGATAACGTTAAAGGCACGCCTAAGTACTAACGAATAATTACTACACTTTACCACACCAGTCACCCTAAAGGTTGATCCCACTCACCGAACTTAGAAATTATATAAATAGCTTTGTGTACCCCTAGCTGACTACATAGGTGCCGCCTGCCCCTATCTCCGCTAGGTGTACCCCACTACCCACTTGCGATCGGCTCCCTACTCGTAAATACCCGTGCTGGCCCACCAATGGGGTGTATCACTCCCCTAAAGTGGCAACCCGATACAACTTGAGGATGCACGGCTTATACCTACACGATGCAACAAAATCTTACCTACCAGCCCGGGTCCACACACGCATATGAAACCCATTGGACTTGCGTTTCCACCGCTAACCCGTTTGGCCTCTTATAGTCAAGCCCAGTATGCGTGTCCCTTCCTCGACTTGGGTCGAGCCCACAAAGATAAGTTTGGGTTACTGGTTGAAAAGGGCCCCCACAAGCTATCCACCTAAGCTTGTCCCTACTAGTATATCCCACTTAACCCTCTTCTTAGTCATGTTCATTTACATGTGTGTTTGGTTAAGTCTTACTAATCGTATTTCAAATGCCACTAAAGGCACCCACTAGATTCCTCATGCCACCCAAGGCACCTACTTAACCCCCATGTCCCACTTCACATTTTTATCTGGTTAAGTATTTCTTAATTCATTCAGGCCATAACCTCATAAAGACCTCTAACATTAGACTGGCATTTATGGCAGCTGGATTCGACGGGCGGGTGCGGGCAGTCTTACACAATAAAAGAGTCTAACCTCGTGTCTTTACAACTGTTATGCTTTAATTTGGGCCTAGGACCTCTCACATTGGGCTGACATTTGTGACTACTGGATTCGCCGGTCGGGTCCGGGCAGGTTTACGTCACAAACGAGTCCAACCTCGTGTCCTAAGCATTGATTATTACTTATAATCTTTTACCCCAGTTTTAAATATATCCCTATTCAAATCATTAATTAATTCCAATTTTAATGATGTCCATAATTGACTCAATTATGGCCATCCACTTACGGTATGCAAAATCATATCAATTGCACCCCAATTTCTTAATATTGAATCCTTAATATTATCCCTACCCCACGTTATACGTTCGCTTATTCAACGCAAAATATACGTTAGACTCGAATAGTCTAACACATAGCACAAAGATAAATTATCACAACATATAGACAAATAAATTAGATCTAATCATAATAGGGGTGAAACTTGCAGTAAACTACACATGCCATGGATCTAAAGGTGTCAACTTGTTTGGTTAAATGTCACAACTTACATAATATGATCATAACCCAAGTTCATGTATAAACTTGCATTTGTGGTTTATGCAACATAATGATGGTGTGAACTAGCATCTAACACATAGAACTCACACATGTCATAGCATAATTCTAGATCTAAATAGATGTCATAATTCTAGATCTAATTAGATGTCATATAGTATGTGAGGGTATACATACTAATAAATCTAAACTTGCATAGGTACATGTGATTTATCATGTGAATCATCATAGCCCAAATATATATAATCAACATCATGATTCATAAGCTAACTACAACATAATAACATTATGGCTTTGTAACATCGCAACTTAGCATAGAAACTTGCAACATATATAATATCATCATAGCATGATTTACAACATATAGGATATCATCATCACATAACATAGGATTTACAACATACATGATAGCATAAGATTTACAACATATGTAATCAATAATTCACATCATCCTCTTATAATCCATATCACAACTTAATCTAATTAGTTTGCTAATAATCTTATTAAAATCATCATACTCACAATTAGAAAAGAAAGAGAGTCTTGATTTGCTTTAGAGTTGAGTAGAATTAGAGTTTTGATTAGCTTTCTTCCTTCTTAGTTGGCGGCGGCTACACTGAGTTCCATGGCGATGACATGACGGCGGCTATTCTATTTTTCATGTGAATTTAGAGTGAGAGACTACCTAGGTATATATAGAGTTTAGGATTAGTTTAGGCCGTCTGATCAACCTAGAATTTATCTCAGCCAACCAGATCAAAACCCTAATGGGTCATCACTCAGTCAAAAACAGGCCCAGAACAAAAACTGCTCGGGGGAGGCAGGTCGACTGCCAAGTCGACCCCCAGGTCGACTCTATGGTCAACCTGGTTGGGGAAGGTCGACTGCTCAGTCGACACTAGGGTCGACCTGAGCCTGGCGGGAATTTTTCCGCCTAGCCTGTTTTGACTCTGAATTTGAAATTTAAATTTTCTGAAATCTGTTTTGAATTTTCTGAAAATTCTGATGGCCATAACTTCTTCGTACGAAGTCCAATTCACGCAAACTCGGACTCTATCTAAACCAGAATTCCGAGACGAACACAATGGCGCAACCCGTTTCCCTTAATTTTCACATTTGAATTTAGTTATTCTTTAATTTGTGAACATTATTATTAACAGAAATACGGGGTGTTACACTACGTGTATTTGAAGGTATCTCCGATGAGAGGAGTAATTTGGTTCGGTAAAACAGGGAAATTGGCGCCCAAATTTATTGGATTGTTTCCTATTCTAGAACGGATTGGAACTCTAGCTTATAGGGTTCAATTACCAGATTGGTTGCCTAGAGTACATAATGTGTTTCGCGTATCTCAACTTCGAAAGCATGTTCATGATCCAGACTTGATCGTGGAAGAAGCAGCGCAATAGGATATAGAAATTACTCCAGAATTGGCTGTGAGAAGAGAGCCGCTAAAGATTATTGGCAAAGAAACCAAAGAACTGGGGAACAAGAAGGTTCACTTAGTCAAAGTGCAATGGAGTGGAGATCCACAAGATTGTACTTGGGAAACAGAGGAAAGCATTAAGAAAGCCTATCCTAAGTGCAGGGTGGATATCTCTGATTGACTCCGGTGCAAGGTACATTTACCATATCTTTGCATTACCATTTTGTTCTCTACTTTGTTGTTGTTTTCTTTTCATGGATGTGAACTTTTTAATTATATGGTCCGAATGATTTCAATGGAGTATATGAATTAATTAGTATGCTTTTGAAAAGTTAAAAACAAATTGATTGTTGGTTGCAGTGTGTGATTGTGGATTTGATTAATTAAATTATTAGAATGATAGTTAATTTAATCGATAAGTAAATCAAGTATGGAACTGATTTAGAAGTAGATAGAAATGTATACATGTGCATTATATATGTGTGAACAGGTTATGGATAAACTGCTAAGCGGAGGAATAAAAATTGTTTGCCCGACAAATATGTACATGTTTATTGTATTTCTTGGGTATTTGATGATTTTATGAGCCGATTGGCTTTTTATTTTATTTTTTGGATTGGTGAGGGCCATGGGTGGCTATTTGAAATATCCCGAAGCTCCCCGTACAAAGGAGGTTATGGAGAAATTTTTCGAAAATGTAGGGTGTTAGCCGAATTTTTGAAGAATTTGAAAATTCTTAGAAACTGAAAAGTTGGGGAATGGAAGCCAGAAGGAAAGTTGAGTTGGTTAATTAAACAACTTTCAACTTTATTCCTTTTCGGGGACGAAAAGTTTTAAGTGGGGGAGTTTGTAACAACCCGGAAAATCTGAACCAGTTTAAAATTTTAATTTAACTATTTTAGCGGATTTAAATATTTAAAATAAAATTATTTTAAATAATAACGATGAAAAGTAAGTTTGAATCGATGTTTGAAAATAAATATAGTTATTTTTAATTATAAACAAGGCCTGAAATGGCGCGGCAGTTTCAAAATTTCAGTTCAAAATTTGACTGACTGTACCGGGTGCAGACTAAAACGGATTTTAATGAAACCAAAAATATTTAAATATGTCAGTGAATATCTTTCTAATGAATCTGAAAAATCGAAGTTTCATAGCGGGAGTTAAAAGTTATGGCCAAATGAATTTTCAAAAAGGTCGCCACAGAGAATATATAGCCCTTGAAAATAGACATTTTGCAAATGACCTCAGAATTCGACGAAACCACTTTTGTTGGATCCGGGATGTCAAATTATTTCTAGGTTTCAAATTCCATAATTTTTGAAGTCAATATGTGAGCATGGCGAAGGAAAATGTGTTTGGTTAATTATAGTTAAATTGGATCGACCGGAAAATGGTCATTTTTCAAACGGTCTCAGAATTCGACAAAACTAGTTTTGTTGAAATCATATCATCAAAACATAGCTAGATTTATTTTTCGAGAATTTTTAGAATCAGTATGTGGCCCCAGCAAATTGAAATGTATGTTCAAATTGAATATTGAATGTTTTATATTTCAATTTGAAGAAAAACAGACTGAAACAGTCGAATTGGCCTACGAAACATATCCCATTGTGTTCAGAATGGGGGTATTTAGCTAGGGACGACAGTCATTGGGTTTGGATTGCAGTTAGTATGTGAAGAGGGGTATTTTTGAATTTTAAAAATAAATATAAAAATCCCATTGGCCGGTCAAAACCCCAGTCAATGTTCATTTCCAGGTCAATGTCTTCAACCAGCCTCCCTTTCATCTTTGAACGGCGGAAACTACTCAGGGAGAAATCCCCAAATTCCGATCCAAATAACAAGAATTAGACCCCAGTCCTGTAGTGATCCGAAAATCCAGACCAATTTGAGCTGACTAAATAACACAAGTCCAACCCCAAATTGCACTGGAAATTCAAGAAACTAATAGAAAGAAGATAGAGGGTGAGAATAGATAAGATAGAATTATTAGAATAGAAGAAGAAGAAGAACATCATCAGAGCAAACATGAATCTCACAGCGGAACGAATAAAATATAACATAACTTTTGAAATACAAATAGTATATGTACACAATAGCACTTATCAGAGTACAACACTTACAACATAGCGGAAATAATAATAGCTATAGAATCTTGAAGCCTCCTGCTCCAGCTCTTCATGTATCTGTAAATTCCTGACTACTTGATTGCCCGTACAAATTTAGGCACCTAAGAGTTTAGGGAAAACAAAACTAATAAACTCCGGGTCAGTCATGGGACTGGTATGAGTAAAACAGTTTAAAACAATTTGAACAAGTAAACGATATCTCATAAGACCACGCCGTATAACGGAACGGGTTTTTCCCTTATGAGAATCCAAAATATCTTTATATCAAAACCTTTTGATATTATAATAATGTCTATCAACCACAGTATATTAATCATCTAGCAGAAACGCTTTCATCTCACGCTCTACATATAGTATACAATCAAAACCGCAAGCACGTATTGGGTAATGGATTTCGAACTATGACAAGGTATGGAACCACCTTCCGATCAGTGTACTCTAGGAACGATACACTGGAGTTCAATAAGAGCATCTTGTAACTCAGCCACACATGACCGACCACTCATTTCGCTTGAGTGTATCAAATGTACATCACCAACGATTGGGATCAGCAACCATTTCCCATATATATATATGGGACAACATTGATAGATTAAAGAAGCAAATGAATATTCTCTAGATAGATGATTATACACCCTACTTCGGTGCGACTGACTTAGCCATGTTGCCTGCCCGATTTTTGTCATTTCCTGGTTGTTGAGGCCAGAGGTTACGATTACTTTCCATTCATTGATAACACGATTACTTTGAATGCCACATTATCAAATCCGTTAATCATTAATTGGTTTACACAAATATTCTGGATGTTATGCTAAGGGAATAAATCCGTTGCAACCATATATATTTATACAGACCAATCCATTCGATCATTGGAAATACTTTGTCAGACATTCATCCATTTATGTTCGTTCTGGGATTGAACGAAACCGAAGGCACTATTCAGTACATCCATCTTAGTCACTGTTATCTAAGACTTATACAACAGCCCTCGCACTTTACTCCGTCTTCAATTTTCTTCGGCATATTCGCAACGCTTATGCCAATACAGAGTGGTTCTTTGGATAAGAATCCAACCGGTCTCTCCATATTAACAACGTTAAAATGGTAAAAGCTTCGATAGTCGGTGAGTTAACTATCAAAGAGAAACATCTCGGTGTTCACAGAACGATCTTAATCCCAAATGGAACTATCGATCAAATCATCCAACATATAAATATATATATATATATATATTCATATTTTCCTTATATTCTATGATTAGAAAATATACGTTATTAACATTGGAAAACATTTCCAATCCTCAATCATGCATCACTACCATTCCACAACTATTAGTCCCTAACTGTAAACTAGTAAGAGAACAATTCGCTAAGTATAAACCCCGAAGGCCGAAACCAACATCAGATCCACACTCAGAAAACCATTCGACATAACTAATCTCTAGTCAGTTTCTAATATTGTTTTAACTCTATTTGATTAACTCTTATTCGAATAACTAATATTCGATTAACTATATTTGAATAACTCTAGTTCGATTTGACTCTAATCGATTTACTCTAACTGATTAACTCTAACTGGTTAACTCTAACTGAATAATTTATTTGATTCAACTCCTTTTTGATTAACTCCTTTCGAATACTAATATTCGATTACTTTATTGATTTACAAAGATTTTCCCTTTTAACAACGTTCCTCCACTTATACAGATTCCCTTTTAATAACGTTTTCCTTTATATAATATACTATTTGTTTTCTAAACAAATATCCTCCTTTATAATATCCTATGATTTTATAAATGCTTTATTTTCAAATTTATTTCCTTTTATAAAATCGGTTGATTTTATAAAATTCCTTTATTTCAATATACATTGAAATATTCCTTTTTACATCTCAGGGTTTCTTACGATATTTAAAATATCGAATAACAAATGATCAATATCATTCTAACACACATAACCCATAACAGATATACATCACAATATCTGAAAACAGTAAAATAAATGTTGAGGAATCCAGTCGGATCCCTCTAGCCTGTGTCCCTGTATCCACAGATGTTACACAGTATAATATACATCAATTTCATTTCAATATGAAATGTTCTGATAAACAACATCAACCAATATTTAACGGTTTATATATATAATTTCAACTAACTGACTAGCAGTTCAATCAACCAATCAACACACAACAGTCAATCAATATCTAACAGTTCTAAAAGTACGTTATAAAAATATAACTCTTCAGAGTTGGTGGGTTTTACTCACATTTGCAGTTCATCGTTAAAGAACGATAAACTGTTATTTGATTTGAATCAAACAGTTTATTTCACCGTAAATTCATACAAGCCCCAATCCACTTCCAGTCAGTTCCATTTGGTAGTGTTCGTCCATACGATCCTGTTGGATCTTGTTTTGCATTTTTATCATAACGGCCCATTCATCTATTCCAGTTTACTAATCTAACCGCCTCACCCAGTAAACAATTCCCGTGCTTCCTTTGATTCCTCCATTTGAATACTTCTTCCGTAAACAAACCCGTTTAATTTCTCCTGGACTCACGTTCTCTCCGCTATGGTTCAAAAACTAGCTACCCCATGCACCATGACCGTAACTAGCACCCCTTCCATTCTTCCGTGCTTTTCCTTAACCTGCGCTACTCCACTCGCATACCCTTCCAACTGTTACCACTCACACACTCCCCATTCATACCATACTTCAAGGCCTACACCTTCAGTCTACTTGCAGACACACGTGCATACGTGTTAAACTTCTTCACAGCAAGTACTTCACTTCACTTTCCCTGAAACAAGCATGCCATTCACCTATCATTCATTCGAAAGCCCTTACCACTGTTTTTAACTTCATTCACAACACTGCAAAATGCCACGTTAAACTCCATGCATCCACAAAAGTAAGCACCACAACAGCTTCGCTCCATCCAAGTTCCGTCCTCGAACCTTGTCCCCTTTTTCTGGTGATGATTTGCCCAGCTCGAACTTCGGAGCATAACCAAAATCAGTGGTATTGAACCCCTTGGGAGAGTCCGACCTTTTACTAGATGGAAGATGTTCGAATTGATGAATATACAAGGAGGAATTTGAGAGAGAATATTGGAGCGTAAGCATCGTTTATTCAGGAGAGTGGCGGCGAAAGAATACGTTGACCGCAGAATTGTTTTTGATCAGTAAATTAGGTTTCCGCTGCTCCTATTTATAAGGACTTGGGCAAGGTTTTAATATTATTTAATTATATAACACTTAGTCATGAAGTAACACTTTAAAACCCATTCATACGATCTCTGTTTTTGACAAACTAAGTCAATCCTAGCATAGAAAAATATTCTGGATCCAATGGGACAGGTTTCGTCGAATTCCGACACCGTTTGCGAAAATCCTTTAGAAAATATTGATGAAAAACACCAAGCATTAATTCCTTAAAATTACAGAAAAAATCCTAAAAATATGAGGCCTTGACGTTTCACTAGACCTCTTTCTAAGGTTTCGTATGAAACTTGTTTCGTTGAATTTTGAGTTCTTTTGACCAGTTAACCTTTTAGTTTAGTTTGTTTTAAGTTAAAAACATAGCGTACCCCACTATGAAATATTCTGTTCACGTAGGGACTGTTATGGAAAGAAAAAAAAATTCCATTGAAATGAGTGATGTGCTCTGGTCCCAAAAATGTAATAATATCGGTAGATGGGCTTATATTGTGAAACTCCGAAATGTCGATACAGGGTGCCAAATACTCCAAATAAAAAGTTGTTTATTTAATTAATTAAAAATTTCTATAAAATCCTAAAAATTAAATTATACCTATGTCTCAAAAGAACCTTGTCTAAATTCAAACCCGATCTCTAGTTATATCAAATAAACCATTACGGTCGATAAACGATTCTATAGCGACTATTTTAAAATTTGATTTGGACATATCTCAAAATCTACTCGACGAAATCCTGATTTTTCTCTCCCACTAGAAAGACATACTCCACTAGCTCCACACGTTCCTTGTTTCACAGAAATCCGATTTAAAACGAATTCTGTATATTCAGTTGAAGTTCAAATCGCCAAATAACGAACTCCAGCGCCATTTCAAGCTCGATTTTAATTATAATATAATTTATTCGTTCAAACGCTGTAAATGAAGTATATTCGTTATTATATTTCACATCTAAACGCTACCAAATCTCTTACACTATCCAATTCAGAAAATACTGACAATTCAACTATTTCTGACTATTTCGACATTATAATATATTATTATATTATAATTATTAATTAAATATTCAATATTATTTAATTTAAGTTATCGATATTTTTCCTAAATCGATATATTTAATAATTATATAAGTTAATTATTCTATGTCTAAAATACGGGTCATTACATTCTTCCCCACTTAAAATAATTTCGTCCTCGAAATTGCTAAGGTAGAGGACGACCCTATCTACTGGGTAAATATTTATAGGTTTACCCCTTAATTTCAGTTTCAACTGAACCAATTAATATCGACTAAAATATTAATTTATTTCGACAAACTAAAATTTTCAAAAATTCTGAAAATTTTCTAACACCCGGAATTTCTGGAAAATTTTGCCATAACCTCCTTTGTATAGCCCTATCTGTAAAACCCCAACTCGCCTCTCTAGGCCTTCTCCAATCAAAATAAAACAAACAACCAAATGGCTTTCCAATTCGGCTCATAAATCTCAAACTCATATGAAATATAAACTTGTACCTTTTTGTCGGGTATATCATTATATCCCTACCATCTGCTATCAATTTTGCATATATCATGCCATCCAAATCAAACTCCAATCTGTCTTTATTCTCAACACAATTATTGGCTTGTACTCAAGTAAAATTCCATTCAAACTCTAATCTCAAATTTTAATCTCTCACTTACCAACTCAATTTCATACTCACTTATTTCAAGTTAAATCCCAATTTATAAATCACTTTTACCAGTTCATCTATTTAACTCATAAGTTAATTTAATTTCCGAATTTAAATTTCTGTGTTTATTCAAATCACTTGAAATCATAATAACAATTCAAAATCCTTTGAATTCCTGAATAAATTGTTTTTTTGTAAAAAAATTTCAAAACAAAATCTTTGGTAGCAATCCGTCACTTAGCAACTCGAAAATTACACCGATGATGTATCGATCCATCATCGAAATCATTTCCCAGTGATCAAAGTGAGTTCAATACTATATTCCTTTCAAAACCACTTTAATCTCTTCCCATTTTGAAATCAATCCCAGATATCCTTATCAAAACAAATTTAAAACCTCCTAGGATTTTAAAATTCACGTATACTTAATCCAGATTCAATTACAAACACTGGTCTGAATTTTCAGTTTTAAATTTCAATTCTGACTTTAATTTCAGATTTAATTCATTCGTAACACTCATACGAATTTTGATTGGTTATTTATAACCATTCCACTTTTATAATCTTATTCGATTATAATAACAACCAACACATTATAATATTTCCAATATATATACTTAGGTAAAAAAAATTCATTCACCCTCTTTTCAAAACATAGCATGTTGGTTCATCGTATTCAAGTGTTTAGTAACTCCTATCAACGCAGTTTGCATTACTGTATAGACCAGAATTCATAAACTAGTCGACCAATAAATCTCCATAATATAAAACAAATTTTTATATCAAATAACAAATACGCGCTCATATACATACACTCAATCCCAATCTAGGATATTACTAATCCCATTTCTACTGAGTCACGCCACAGAGCCAAGGTAATTCGCTTAACCTGGCTCTGATACCAACTGTAGTGACCCGAAAATCCGGACCAATTTGAGCTGACTATATAACACAAGTCCAACCCCAAATTGCACTGGAAATTCAAGAAACTAATAGAAAGAAGATAGAGGGTGAGAATAGATAAGGTAGAACTATTAGAATAGAAGAAGAAGAACATCATCATCAGAGCAAACACGAATCTCACAGCGGAACGAATAAAATATAAAATAACTTTTGAAATAAAAACAGTATATGCATACAATAGCACTTATCAGAATACAACACTTACAACACAGCGGAAATAATAATAGCTATAGAATCTTGAATCCTCCTGCTCCAGCTCTTCATGTATCTGTAAATTCCTGACTACTTGACTGCCCATACAAATTTAGGCACCCAAGAGTTTAGGGAAAACAAAACAAATAAACTCCGGGTCAGCCATGGGACTGGTATGAGTAAAACAGTTTAAAACAATTCGAACAAGTAAACGATATCTTATAAGACCACGCCGTATAACGGAACAGGTTTTTCCCTTATGAGAATCCAAAATATCTTTATATCAAAACCTTTTGATATTATAATAATGTCTATCAACCACAGTATAATAATCATCTAGCAGAAACGCTTTCATCTCACGTTCTACATATAGTATACAATCAAAACCGCAATCACGTATTGAGTAATGGATTTCCAACTATGACAAGGTATGGAACCACCCTCTGATCAGTGTACTCTAGGAACGATACACTGGAGTTCAACAAGAACATCTTGTAACTCAGCCACACATGACCGACCACTCATTTCGCTTGAGTGTATCGAATGTACATCACCAACGATTGGGATCATCAACCGTTTCCCGTATATATATATGGGACAGCATTGATAGATTAAAGAAGCAAATGAATATTCTCTAGATAGGTGATTATACACCCTACTTCGGTGCGACCGACTTAGCCATGTTGCCTGCCCGATTTTTGTCATTTCCTGGTTGTTGAGGCCAGATGTTACGATTACTTTCCATTCATTGATAACACGATCACTTTGAATGCCACATTATCAAATCCGTTAATCATTAATTGGTTTACACAAATATTCTGGATGTTATGCTAAGGGAATAAATCCGTTGCAACCATATATATTTATACAGAACAATCCATTCGATCATTGGAAATACTTTGTCAGACATTCGTCCATTTACGTTCGTTCTGGGATTGAACGAAACCGAAGGCACTATTCAGTACATCCATCTTAGTTACTGTTATCTAAGATTATACAACAGCCCTTGCACTTTACTCCATCTTCAATTTTCTTCAGCATATTCGCAACGCTTATGCCAATACAGAGTGGTTCTTTTGATAAGAATCCAACCGGTCTCTCCATATTAACAACGTTAAAATGGTAAAAACTTCGATAGTCGGTGAGTTAACTATCAAAGAAAAACATGTCGGTGTTCACACAACAATCTTAATCCCAAATGGAACTATCAATCAAATCATCCAACATATAAATATATATATATATATACTCATATTTTCCTTATTTTCTACGATTAGAAAATATACGTTATTAACATTGGAAAACATTTCAAATCCTCATTCACGCATCACTACCATTCCACAACTATTAGTCCCTAACTGTAAACTAGTAAGAGAACAATTCTCTAAGTATAAACCCCGAAGGCCGAAACCAACATCAGATCCACACTCAGAAAACCATTCGACTTAACTAATCTCTAGTCAGTTTCTAATATTGTTTTAACTCTATTTGATTAACTCTTATTCGAATAACTAATATTCGATTAACTATATTTGAATAACTCTAGTTCGATTTGACTCTAATCGATTTACTCTAACTGATCAACTCTAACTGGTTAACGCTAACTGAATAATTTATTTGATTCAACTCCTTTTTGATTAACTCCTTTCGAATACTAATATTCGATTACTTTATTGATTTACAAAGATTTTCCCTTTTAACAACGTTCCTCCACTTATACAGATTCCCTTTTAATAACGTTTTCCTTTTTATAATATCCTATTTGTTTTCTAAACAAATATCCTACTTTATAATATCCTATGATTTTATAAATGCTTTATTTTCAAATTTATTTCCTTTTATAAAATCGGTTGATTTTATAAAATTCCTTTATTTCAATATACATTTTCCTTTTTACATCCCAGGGTTTCTTATGATATTTAAAATATTGAATAACAAATGATCAATATCATTATAACACACATAACCCATAACAGATATACATCACAATATCTGAAAACAGTAAAATAAATGTTGAGGAATCCAGTCGGATCCCTCCAGCCTGTATCCCTGTATCCACAGATGTTACACATTATAATATACATCAATTTCATTTCAATATGAAATGTTCTGATAAACAACATCAACCAATATTTAACGGTTTATATATATAATTTCAACTAACTGACTAGCAGTTCAATCAATCAATCAACACACAACAGTCAATCAATATCTAACAGTTCTAAAAGTACGTTATAAAAATATAACTCTTCAGAGTTGGTGAGTTTTACTCACATTTGCGGTTCATCGTTAAAGAACGATAAACTGTTATTTGATTTGAATCAAACAGTTTATTTCACCGTAAATTCATACGAGCCCCAATCCACTTCCAGTCAGTTCCATTTGGTAGTGTCCGTCCATACGATCCTGTCGGATCTTGTTTTGCATTTTTATCTTAACGGCCCATTCATCTATTCCAGTTTACTAATCTAACCGCCTCACCCAGTAAACCATTCCCGTGCTTCCTTTGATTCCTCCATTTGAATACTTCTTCCGCAAACAAACCCGTTTAATTTCTCCTGGACTCACGTTCTCTCCGCTATGGTTCAAAAACTAGCTACCCCATGCACCATGACCGTAACTAGCACCCCTTCCATTCTTCCGTGCTTTTCCTTAACCTGCGCTACTCCACTCGCATACCCTTCCAACTGTTACCACTCACGCACTCCCCATTCATACCATACTTCAAGGCCTACACCTTCAGTCTACTTGCAGACACACGTGCATACGTGTTAAACTTCTTCACAGCAAGTACTTCACTTCACTTTCCCTGAAACAAGCATGCCATTAACCTATCGTTCATTCGAAAGCCCTTACCACTGTTTTTAACTTCATTCACAACACTGCAAAATGCCACGTTAAACTCCATGCATCCACAAAAGTAAGCACCACAACAACTTCGCTCCATCCAAGTTCCGTCCTTGAACCTTGTCCCCTTATTCTGGTGATGATTTGCCCAGCTCGAACTTCGGAGCATAACCAAAATCAGTGGTATTGAACCCCTTGGGAGAGTCCGACCTTTTACTAGATGGAAGATGTTCGAATTGATGAATATACAAGGAGGAATTTGAGAGAGAAGATTGGAGCGTAAGCATCGTTTATTCAGAAGAGTGGCGGCGGAAGAATACGTTGAGCGCAGAATTGTTTTTGATCAGTAAATTAGGTTTTCGCTGCTCCTATTTATAAGGACTTGGGAAAGGTTTTAATATTATTTAATTATATAACACTTAGTCATGAAGTACCACTTTAAAACCCGTTCATACGATCTTTGTTTTTGACAAACTAAGTCAATCCTAGCATAGAAAAATATTCCGGATCCAATGGGACAGGTTTCGTCGAATTCCGACACCGTTTGCGAAAATCCTTTAGAAAATATTGATGAAAAACACAAAGCATTAATTCCTTAAAATTACAGAAAAAATCCTAAAAATATGAGGCCTTGACGTTTCACTAGACCTCTTTCTAAGGTTTCGTATGAAACTTGTTTCGTTGAATTTTGAGTTCGTTTGACCAGTTAACCATTTAGTTTAGTTTGTTTTAATTTAAAAACATAGCATACCCCACTATGAAATATTCTGTTCACGTAGGGACTGTTATGGACAGAAACAAAAATACCATTGAAATGGGTGATGTGCTCTGGTCCCAAAAATGTAATAATACGGGTAGATGGGCTCGTATTGTGAAACTCCGAAATAGCGATAATGGGTGCCAAATACTCCAAATAAAAAGTTGTTTATTTAATTAATTAAAAATTTCTATAAAATCCTAAAAATTAAATTATACCTATGTCTCAAAAGAACCTTGTCTAAATTCAAACTCGATCTCTAGTTATATCAAATAAACCGTTACAGTCGATAAACGATTCTATAGCGACTATTTTAAAATTTGATTTGGACATATCTCAAAATCTACACGACGAAATCCTGATTTTTCTCTCCCACTAGAAAGACATACTCCACTAGCTCCACACGTTTCTTGTTTCACAGAAATCCGATTTAAAACGAATTCTGTATATTCAGTTGAAGTTCAAATCGCCAAATAATGAACTGCAGCGCCATTTCAAGCTCGATTTTAATTATAATATAATTTATTCGTTCAAACGCTGTAAATGAAGTATATTCGTTATTATATTTCAAATCTAAACGCTACCAAATCTCTTACACTATCCAATTCAGAAAATACTGACAATTCAACTATTTCTGACTATTTCGACATTATAATATATTATTATATTATAATTATTAATTAAGTATTCGATATTATTTAATTCAAGTTATCGATATTTTTCCTAAATTGATATATTTAATAATTATATAAGTTAATTATTTTATCTCTAAAATACGGGTCATTACAAGTCCTTTGGGGGATTTTGTAGAGGCTCTTCTGCGGTTCGATTCCATACCCTCCTCCCCATTTATCGTTGAGCGTGGTGAGAGAATCGTGGGTCCAAAAGGCCGCCGATCACCCTCGAATTGCGATCCATAAAGTCCACTTAGTTGGACAAAGGTGGCGGCAATTTGAAGCTCTCGTGAAAGAGGATCGTGTGGAAGCCGCTGATCGACCTCCAGGTGGCTGTGGCTCTCACGATTGGAAGACCTAGTTCTGAACCAGAACGTGAAAGCATCGGCAGGTGATTTTTGAAGACGAAAGGTTATTAATTTTTAATTAATTCCTTTGTTAATTATTATAAAAATGTCATGAACCTTTGGAAAACCATATCTTTCTCATACGAACTCAAAATTCAGTGAAACAAGAGACAATGGGCTCGTGCGGACATCTTCTACATTCTAGAAGTGACCGGATATTTTTTTGAGCCTTCTACAATTTTTGGTGTAGTGGAACCCAATGTGAGATTTCTAAATTATAATACAACAACGATGTATAAATTATATAGTCGATGTACGAGTTATATAAGTGTTGTACACCTAATGTATAAGCGTTTTATAAGTTGTATGATCGATGTATAAGAAATATATGCATTGTGAAAGTGATATATGCGTTGAGGTAAATTGAAATGATATTGAAATGAAATCGAAATATAGTTATATACGTGTGTGTGTGTGTGTATATATATATATATATATACACTCATCGCGTCCATTTACCACGGACGATATATGTTGGTTGTGATATTGTTTGGATTATTGGTTGATGTGAAATTTGGTGAATATCATGAGTGATTGATTGTGATTGAAATCCCAATAGGATTAGTATATGGGAAAATTCATCTGCTTACGAACTAGATATTGAAAATCCCCATTGTCAAAAACCCTGAGGTTTTAAAGTAGAATGAGGAGCCGTACTCGGGACGGTGCGGGTTTTAACTACCCTACCGTTATGCTGCCGAAATTTTCAATAATATTCATGTGTTAGAATTATTTTCATGTGTTGAAACTATATTCATGTGTTGAATAGAAATTCATGTGTTGAAGTCATGTATTGAATAAATTCTTTGAAAGATAAAAATAACATTTTTATTATATATATTGACTATATAAAATATTACTATTTTAAATAAATTGTTTTAACACCAAAAATAACATTTTTACCTTATGTATGAACTATATAAAATAATCGTGTTTTGAAATAAATTTTTTTATAATAAAAAATTACATTTTTATTATATATATGAACTATAGAAAAATTCATGTGTTGAATAAAGGACTAGAACGATAAAAATCATATTTTTATCGTATGTGTGAAGTCGAAAACATCCATGTGTTGAATATATTGATTGAACAATAAAATCTACATTTTTATTGTGAATATGAAGTGTTAAAAATATTCATGGGTTGAATAAATATTTTTGATGATAAAAATATCATTTTTATCATGTAAACGACTTGCTAAAAATACGCAAGTGTAGAAATAAATATTTGTTTGATAGGAATATTATTTTTAACATGTGTATGAACTAAATAAAATGGTCATGCGTTGAGAGATATTTTTGTTCGCTAAAAATATCATTTTTATGCGAAATATGAAGTGTTAAAAATGGTGATGTGTAACACCCCGTGAATTCTATAACATTAAGCTTCACGAATTAAAGTATAATTAATTATAAATGATGCAATCAAGGGAAATGGGTTTACGCCATTGCGTTCGTCTCGAAATTCTGCTTGAGATAGAGTTCAAGTTTGCGTAAAACGGATATCGTATGAAGAGGATATGGACGAACGAAGTTGGGCAGAAAAACCGGAAAACGGGTCAGAATGCACTGGCGCACTTGTGAAGTGCGCCAGAACAAAGTTGAACTGGCACACTTGGGAAGTGCGTCAGTACAATTTTGGCCTGGCGCACCTGCCAAGTGCGCCCAGGTCAAAAAGACCTGCTGGTCAGGTCCTGGCTGGCCTAGTCAGGGTCTGGTCGAATTCTGATGCTTGGCTGAGTCACTAGGGCTTACATGTCTCTTTCTTATTGGCCTCTCTTGAGACGGATGGTCTGGATTCACCCTAGCTTCATCGACGGCTCAAAACAATTTAAAATTCTATAAATACAACTCAAGTCTAACCCTAAATTCACACAAATAATAGAATACAAAAGCCGTCATGCTGTTGGAGAGGAATTAGGAATGGCCGTCAATTAGAAAGCCTAGAGACAAGCCAACAAGCCTAAGAGACGAATCAAATTAAAAGAAGATCAAAGCTTAATCAAATCGTTCAACGCAACTTTGCTACCCAAAGGAGAGCATCTCCAAATCAGAATAACAAAAATCAGAAAACATGAATTCATCACACGTTGTAAGTATAGTGACCTTTCAAAATATGAATAAAAACTGTGATGTGATTCGATGTAAATGAAAATAGAATCGTGTTGTTATAATCTTTTTGTATTGTGATGGTTCTATCATGACTTGTGTATTGTTGTTTGTGGCATAAATTAATTGATGCAAGCCTATTGAACAATTGTGTATAAAAAACAATGGCACTTGCAAGCTTGTGGCAAAAACTAGAAATTTATCCCTTTTTGTATATGTCGATGGCATGGACTATGTATATTCCCTTAGTCTAAATTAGAATTTGTGTAAACATGTTATAGACCTTTTATGCCTACATGACCCAAAACCTATGATATCATCCTTATGTTTATTGGCAAGTGTAATTAGATCTATGTTTGCAAGAATAATTGGATCTATGTTTCATAAACTATGTAAGTTCATGCTTATTTGCAAAATATAATTGGTTCTATGTCAAACATAGTTTGGGTTTCATAAACTATGCAAGTTCATGTTGAAATAGGCTATATGATTAGATGTAATAATTGTACATTTTGATGAATATATATAACATGCTAGTTTTGTGGTCGATATTATGCCAAGTTAACATGTTTAAACACAAGTTTGTATTTGCCTAAAACTATGCCATTTCATATGTCACCTACTTAGTCATACTTTGATTCGAATGCAAGTTCACATGACCCATGTTATATGTTAGTTGAATCGCCAAATTGCAAGTTCATGCGCCACACACCTTTATGTATTACATGTTCATGATTTCCCCTTTTCCTCACGTTTATAAAGTTGGGCTGAATTGTGACAAGCCCAACACATGTTATAACGTTGTGAACAAACGGGGGTAATAACGTTGGGTGTAAAATATGAAAACATATGTTGGCATGTTTGGCACATGCCAATGATTATGACACATAAGCGGTATGAATTGAAATACCCAAAAATAAAGGGTATGACATTTACATATAGTTGAAAAGTAATAAAATATGTAAATTTAGAAAACACGATATGCTTAACCTCAGGTTGGATTGAGTTGTGATGTAAACCTGCCCGGACCCGCCCGGCTGTCCAGTAGTCACAATAATACCTATCCAATGTGGGTGGTTAAGCATTGAGCCCAATAAGGACCCGAGGTTAGACTGAGCTACGGTGTAAACCTGCCCGGAACCGACCGGCATATCCAGTAACCGTAGCAATACCTGTCTAACGTGAGTGGTCTGGTGCTCCTAAGAGGCTAAGGACAGATGGTAGGGTTAAGTCAACTATAACACTTAACCAAATTCAACATGTTAACCAGAATTAATGGGTGGGGTTAGGTAAATACAGACACTTAACCACTTAACATGTTTGACTAGAAAATCCTGGTAACAAGGGATCCGTTTCAGTAGTAACCCAAAGCTAGGTATCAACGGTACCCTGAAACTAGGCAGGGTGGGGCACGATTACTGGGCTGATTGTAAGCGGTCAAACGACGGCGATGGGTGCACAGTGCAGGTCTAACGGGGTGCGGGCGTGCACACACTCCGGAGCAGACAACCAGGGCACTGGGGACACCAGTAGTATAACCTATGTCTTCTAGTTTTGTGCCGGGGCCGCCACCATGGGTCTTGATACACCCCATGGTGGGACCAGCATAGGTATCTATAATTCTTGGGGGCCGTATGACACATGTGAACGCGAGTAGGAGCCGATCTTTAATAAGAATGGGGATCACTTCACCCTCACTATGGGGTGCCAGTTAGAATAAACTCGAGTAGGTGCAGAGATATAGTATGGGTGTGATAGTACATTCGACACTTCCTTAGCCTGTGACACTTTCCTATTTTTAGTTTATATCCATCGTATCCTTTTCTTATTCACATGTTAAAGAGTTACTAGATTTACTCAGGCTTTATGTCTGACCCTATTTTCTTTTCGTCTCCTTTTCTTTCGTCCCCCCCCCCCCCCCAGGTCCACAGGGAGGAAACAGCTCAACTCAGTCAGGCTCTTTACAAGCACCAAGAACGTAGATGTATGATTTGGATCTTTCTTGCTCGGATAATGGCTTTGGATGTCACTATGGGGATTTTCGTCGCTTTATTTATGTTTTCATGCTTCTTTAATAATCAAGGCAGTTATGAGGTTGTAATGTTGAAAGTATTTTGAGACAATTATGGAAATCTTTGTTTGATACACGTATTGATGAAATAAAAGTTTGTTTGGTTTCCGCTGTTTAAAATATGTGTATTTATATCTGTCTTGAGTTCATCTGTGGCTTTTACTTATAAATCTCCACCAAAGTTAAGGCATTCCCTTTGTGAGTGACCTTAATGGAGGTGGGGTGTTTCACTTGGTACCAGAGCATAGGTTTACCAGACAAGATAAAATTTTTTGAAAATTGTTTTCAAAAAGAAGCCTGGAGGACTACTTCACACTCTAGAGGTCCCACAGTGGAAGTGGGATAGAATTTCAATGGACTTCATTGATGGACTGCCTAGGTCGAGGAGAGGCAACACTAGCATTTGGGTAATAGTGGATAGTCTTACTAAGAGCGCCCACTTTATACCTATCAAGAGTAGGAGGACTGTCGCATCTCTAGCATCTCTTTATCTCAAGGAAATAGTTCGACTCCGTGGGGTACCCTCCAGCATTGTTAGTGACCGAGACCCTATCTTCACGAGTGAGCTTTGGCGGAGTCTGCAAGAAGCTGTAGGCACACAGCTATGTTTGAGTACGGCCTATCACCCCCAAACAGATGGCCAGACGGGAAGGGTGAATAGAGTTTTAGAGGATCTTTTAAGACTTTGCGTTCTTGACTTTGGAGGGATGTGGGAGGATCACCTTCCTTTAGTGGAATTTGCCTACAACAACAGCTACCAAGCTACCATCGGCATGGCACCCTTCGAAGCCTTGTATGGAAGACTGTGCAAATCACCAACTTGTTGGTGGGAGTCTACAAATAAGCTTATACTTGGGCCAAACATGATTCGGGAAACTTCAGAAAAAGTGGACTTGATACGTAGGAGAATGAAGACAGCCCAAGACAGACAGAAATCCTACGCCGACAAAAGAAGGACCGACCTTGAGTTTGAGGTTGGGGACAAGGTTTTCTTATGGTATCCCCTTTAAGGAACGTCGTTCGCTTTGGATCCACAGGAAAGCTAGCACCAAGATTTGTAGGACCGTTCCCTATCATCGAGAAGACTGGGAAAATGGCTTATAGAGTAGATCTGCCTGAAAGGTTGGCTGGAATTCACAACGTCTTTCACGTTTCTCATCTCCGGAAATGTCTACATGAATCAGCGGAAGTGGTGGAGCCAAGCATTCTAGAAGAAGCCGAAGTGGAACGCAAAGCAACTGTGAGGAGAGTTCCAACTCGAATCGTAGGAACTGAAATCAAAAAACTACGCAACCGCGAGGTGAAGCTCGTTAACGTTCAGTGGAGCGACGCCGAGGAAGACGTGACATGGGAAACTGAGGATAGAATACGCGCGGCATACCCTTTTCTTTTTTAGGGTACATCTTTGACCTCTCTTTTTCTTAAGTTGTGCTTGTATCTATCTTTTTAGGTATATCTCCTCGATATTATTCTTTATTCTTAGGTAGAAACCCCTTTGGATGTAAACATGTATTTGAAACATGTTATGGTTGATGGCTGCAAGTGGTTGCTAGTGGTTGCTTGTGGATGAATATACACACACAATCTAGGTCTTAGATCGGCTCAATCACTTCATACTACATATGCATATATGTATTCTTATTTGTATATGGTTGTAAACTTGATATGCTGTCATATGGTCGTTGCATTTGTATGAATAGTTGTGCACTCATGTAGAATTATGAGTAGGAAGAATTTGCATACATAATGAATTCATGACACTTACATGATTCGCATTAAGGAGGTCAACTGAATCAGTAGACCGCCTGATTTCTGCATTAGATAAGGACATGTACACACACTATGCATAAGATCATGAAGCATTAGAAGTCTTTTAAGGACAGTGGATGCCCGTGTCTGTTGGTTGAGCAGATGGACTGTTGGATGGTAGGATATACATTATTCCTAACTTGAAGATTTCGGGGACGAAATCCTTTTAAGTGGGGGAGAATGTAACACCCCGTGAATTCTATAACGTTAAGCTTCACGAATTAAAGTATAATTATTTATAAATGATGCAATCAAGGGAAATGGGTTTACGCCATTGCGTTCGTCTCGAAATTCTTCTTGAGATAGAGTTCAAGTTTGCGTAAAACGGATATCGTATGAAGAGGATATGGACGAACGAAGTTGGGCAGAAAAACCGGAAAATGGGTCAGAATGCACTGGCGCACTTGTGAAGTGTGCCAGAACAAAGTTGAACTGGCGCACTTGGCAGGTGCGCCAGTACAATTTTGGCCTGGCGCACATGCCAAGTGCGCCTAGGTCAGAAAGATCTGCTGGTCAGGTCCTGGCTGGCCTAGTCAGGGTCTGGTCGAATTCTGATGCTTGGCTGAGTCACTAGGGCTTACATGTCTCTTTCTTATTGGCCTCTATTGAGACGGATGGTCTGGATTCACCCTAGCTTCATCGATGGCTCAAAACAATTTAAAATTCTATAAATACAACTCAAGTCTAACCCTAAATTCACACAAATAATAGAATACAAAAGCCGTCATGCTGTTGGAGAGGAATTAGGAATGGCCGTCAATTAGAAAGCCTAGAGACAGGCCAACAAGCCTAAGAGACGAATCAAATTAAAAGAAGATCAAAGCTTAATCAAATCATTCAACGCAACTTTGCTACCCAAAGGAGAGCATCTCCCAATCAGAATAACAGAAATCAGAAAACAAGAATTCATCACACGTTGTAAGTAAAGTGACCTTTCAAAATATGAATAAAAACTGTGATGTGATTCGATGTAAATGAAAATAGAATCGTGTTGTTATAATCTTTGTGTATTGTGATGGTTCTATCATGACTTGTGTATTATTGTTTGTGGCAAAAATTAATTGATGCAAGCCTATTGAACAATTGTGTATGAAAAACAATGGCACTTTCAAGCTTGTGGCAAAAACTAGAAATTTATCCCTTTTTGTATATGTCGATGGCATGGACTATGTATATTCCCTTAGTCTAAATTAGAATTTGTGTAAACATGTTATAGACCTTTTATGCCTACATGACCCAAAACTTATGATATCATCCTTATGTTTATTGGCAAGTATAATTAGATCTATGTTTGCAAGAATAATTGGATCTATGTTTCATAAACTATGTAAGTTCATGTTTATTTGCAAAATATAATTGGTTCTATGTCAAACATCGTTTGGGTTTCATAAACTATGCAAGTTCATGTTGAAATAGGCTATATGATTAGATGTAAAAATTGTACATTTTGATGAATATATATAACATGCTAGTTTTGTGGTCGATATTATGCCAAGTTAACATGTTTAAACACAAGTTTGTATTTGCCTAAAACTATGTCATTTCATATATCACCTACTTAGTCATACTTTGATTCGAATGCAAGTTCACATGACCCATGTTATATGTTAGTTGAATCGCCAAATTGCAAGTTCATGCGCCACACACCTTTATGTATTACATGTTCATGATTTCCCCTTTTCCTCACGTTTATAAAGTTGGGCTGAATTGTGATAAGCCCAACACATGTTATAGCGTTGCGAACAAACGGGGGTAATAACGTTGGGTGTAAAATATGAAAACATATGTTGGCATGTTTGGCACATGCCAATGATTATGACACATAAGCGGTATGAATTGAAATACCCAAAAATAAAGGGTATGACATTTACATATAGTTGAAAAGTAATAAAATATGTAAATTTAGAAAACACGATATGCTTAACCCGAGGTTGGATTGAGTTTTGATGTAAACCTGCCCGGACCCGCCCAGCTATCCAGTAGTCACAACAATACCTATCCAATTTGGGTGGTTAAGCATTGAGCCCAATAAGGACCCGAGGTTAGACTGAGCTACGGTGTAAACCTGCCCGGAACCGACCGGCATATCCAGTAACCGTAGCAATACCTGTCTAATGTGAGTGGTCTACTGCTCCTAAGAGGCTAAGGACATATGGTAGGGTTAAGTCAACTATAACACTTAACCAAATTCAACATGTTAACAAGAATTGATGGGTGGGGTTAGGTAAATACAGACACTTAACCACTTAACATGTTTGACTAGAAAATCCTGGTAACGAGGGACCCGTTTCAGCAGTAACCCAAAGTTAGGTATCAACGGTACCCTGAAACTAGGCAGGGTGGGGCACGATTACTAGGCTAATTGTAAGCGGTCAAACGACGGCGGTGGGTGCACAGTGCAGGTCTAACGGGGTGCGGGCGTGCACACACTCCGGAGCAGACAACCAGGGCACTGGGGACACCAGTAGTATAACTTATGTCTTCTAGTTTTGTGTCGGGGCCGCCACCATGGGTCTTGATACACCCCATGGTGGGACCAGCATAGGTATCTACAATTATTGGGGGCCGTATGACACATGTTAACGTGAGTAGGAGCCGATCTTTAATAAGAATGGGGATCACTTCACCCTCACCATGGGGTGCCAGTTAGAATAAACTCGAGTAGGTGCAGAGATATAGTATGGGTGTGATAGTACATTCGACACTTCCTTAGCCTGTGACACTTTCCTATTTTTAGTTTATATCCATCATATCCTTTTCTTATTCACATATTGAAGAGTTACTAGATTTACTCAGGTTTATGTCCGACCCTATTTTCTTTTCGCCTCCTTTTCTTTCGTCCCCCCCCCCCCCATGTCCACAGGGAGGAAACAGCTCAACTCAGTCAGGCTCTTTACAAGCACCAAGAACGTAGATGTATGATTTGGATCTTTCTTGCTCGGATAATGGCTTTGGATGTCACTATGGGGATTTTCGTCACTTTATTTATGTTTTCATGCTTCTTTAATAATCAAGGCAATTATGAGGTTGTAATGTTGAAAGTATTTTGAGATAATTATGGAAATCTTTGTTTGATACACGTATTGATGAAACAAAAGTTTGTTTGGTTTCCGCTGTTTAAAATGTGTGTATTTATATCTGTCTTGAGTTCATCTGTGGCTTTTGCTTATAAACCACCACCAAAGTTAAGGCATTCCCTTTGTGAGTGACCTTAGTGGAGGAGGGGTGTTTCATGATGTATTGAAATAAATATCTATTGGATAAAAATATCATTTTTATCAAATATATGAAGTGAACATGGTTTTGAAATCGAAGAATGAATTATATACATATATATATACATATATATACATATATATATATATAATAAATCAAATAACGAAGCTGCAGTCCGTATTTTGAAACCGTGATTTCAAGCGATTAGTGCGGGAGATCCGTCCATCGGATTTTCTCGAAACCGAAACCGTTGGGTTCGCTTTGGAAATATCTTTCCAACAACACCCACTTTGTAAAGATCCAGCGGTTGGATTGTCTGGAATGTTTAATTCAAATCTGAAGAAAAACAGCGCTAGAATTGATTATATATATATATATATAATTAATTAAATTAAATTGAATAACGACGCTGCAGTTCGTATTTTGATATCGTAACTTCAAACGATTAGTGCGAGAGATCCGACCGTCAGATTTTCCCAAAACTGAAACTGTTGGATTTGTTTCGAAAAGATCTTTCTAATGATATAAAATTTGTGAAGATCCAACGGTTAGATTTTCGGATTTGTGTAAATCATATTTGAAGAAAAACAGCGCCACGGCCGCATTATGGCCTGAAGCATCGTTTGAATGAATTGGCAATTTTTAAATAAATAAAAATCGTGATAAATCGTGATAAAATATTATAAAGGATATGGAATGGAAATAAATTGAATTTGCTCCGTTTATGTAATATTTTATGGTTGAATGTGTTTAGCGTGAAAATTACATTAAAGAACAGAATTAGTGATATCGAATAATTTAACCATTGAAATGAATTGATTTGAAATTCTAAATATATGTGAATTATTTGAAAAGGCCAAGTTGATTCTCATTTCAAATAATTGATCGACGATTGAAAGTCGAAGATATAAAGACGGTGCAAGACCGATGATCTTCACGTCGAATGGAGGGGTGCTACTGATGCTCATGATAGGAGTAGCTACCTTGAAGGGGCTGAAGTGGTAGCCGTACGGACGTACTTGTTGATTGTACGGATGTGTGAGGTATTGAGTGCCTCCGGATTCATTCAGACCCAGAACGAACTTGTAAATGGACTGTGTGTCTGACATTGGATTTTGTTCTGTGCTGAATGATCTCTATTAAATATATATATGTTTAGCGGCGGAGAATTTATTCTCTTGCTTAACGCCCTTCTCTGAGACGTACGAGCTCAGAGGTTATATATCGATAGAAATCAGTCGCATGGAGTGAATTGCCTATGTGGCATGCCTAAGTGGCAGATGATCAAGGCTTCTGTTGAAAAGCAAAGTCTTGTGGTTGATGATCAAAGCACGGCCTGTGTGGCAGAGCTTTGCGTATAGCGTTGTTTCGCGAGCCTCACAACCCGTTATGAACCAAAAACGAGAGAGGACCTCAGGGAGGGCATGCATTTCCTTCTAGCTAGGGTGGTGTCAGTGACCTACCAGCCCTGACATTTATATTATTTTCACCTGTGTGGTTGTTGGATTGCGAGGCGCCTCGGATATATCGGTGACTATGTGAAGCCGATGGAGTCATAGGACTCATTTACGCCCCAAAGGGCGGGGAAACGCAGTGTTCAGGCCTTTTAATCCACATCGGTGGACCGGCCCTGACGACCCAAGGGTCGATGCGTTTTGATCCTGAGACTTGGGCTAGACAGTCTCGAATTCGGTAAGGACTATCTTTTGCCTTGGTTCATGATGGAAATCCAATTTCCAAATACTATACCGTGCGGTTTTGATTGAACACCTATATACGACGACATAGTGGTATGGGGCATTAATGCCGTTTATGATTGATACTTATGATTGAAATTGTTTTTGAAACATATAAACACTAGTAATAATATCAAATGCTTTTGTTCTATTAATATCAAGCATATTTTGGCCATTATAAGGTAAAACTCTATCCTCTGGTTTGTGTTGCATTGTGTGATGGGAACTAAGTCTTATAATGGCTTCATTTTTATAAAAAGCATTGCGATGTTTAAAAGATTTACTTGTTTTAAAGCATTGGCAATCAAATGGAGTAAACCCATTCCGTGAAAGTGACGTGGTCCTGTGATTGGCCATATTATAAAGTAAGATAAGTAGATTTCTCGTACCAGTCCCATGACTGACTCGTAGTTTGTTTCACTTGCAAACTCGGGTGCCCCTATTTCTACACGGGCAGCCTTGTATTTAGGTTTTAGCATGCTCTTTCTGGATAGCTGGAGCTGAAGATGGATTCTATCATTTATCTCTTTTTATGTTGTTCAGCTCCTATTGTACATATTATGTTTTGTTTTCTGCTGTAGACATTTATATATAGCTGAACTGTATTTGTATTATTTGTACTAAGTATGATCCTATAACTGTGTAACTCTGATGATTATGTTTATCCAGTGTATTCCATTGTACATCATCTGCTGTATTTAATTATTTCTATTCTGCTGTTATCTGTTTATGTGTTATATTCCAAAGATTACCCTTGCCACCGCCGTATGGGGTGTGGGGTCGTCACAATTTGAGTATATACAAACATCCAATAAACATAAACAAGATTTCATGTGTCTAACGAGTTGCAACCAAACTCGTTAGTTATGTAACTATATATGTCAGTGTCAATTTGGTTTCTATATTTCCAGAAAATTTTTCCGTAACCTCCCATATACGGGAGCATCGATACCATACTATTGCCTTAAAAGGCCATCCAAATCACGTATCAAACCAAATGGTGTTCATAACCATTCGTCAACCCAATCCAAGTATCAAACACTATGACATCCGCAAAGCAACCACATACACAACTTAGTGAACGCTTGGGACTGGTGTGAATCATCTTCCCAATACACTGTGTAGGGGTTTACTAATAAATATCAATTCGTGTAATAAACACATGGGACTAGTGCAATTTCATCCCATGACCTGTGTAGGGCTTCCAAACAATATCAAACATTTCAAGCCACATAACAACATGCATGTTATCATCTCACACAAACAAATACAATAAGCAAATATGAGGGGATAAACCACTCACCATCCCAATAGGTTCCTTCAATTCCTTCACTGTAGGATCATCACAGCTTTGTGCTCTCTCTCGAATGTTTAACAACCTAACCATTAAGGGTTATAATTAACATTAGCCCTTGTAATATTAATACATTTTCTACTTAACATAAATATACTTTTAAATATATTGATTTCCCAATCTAACTATATTCATACATGAGGATACCTTCTCCATATTAAGTGACCCATATTCATCCTTATCCTTAGGAATAGTAACTTTTATTTTCTCAAGCACCTTCCGGCCTTGTGTCAGATTATCAAACGATAGCAGTTTTCATAAATTCTTCAACCATAAGGTCCAGTTTCTAATGTACTTCAATTTTATGTGTTCATATACAAAATCTGAGTTTGTTTTAATTTTCAAAAAAATTATTTTAGTTTTGTTTTGTTAATAACATTTTACATTCGATAAGGAATTTTCTCAGACTTTATACATAACTAATATCCTATGTTTAATATTTTCCTGGATAGGTCCCAGGTTCCAGTTTTGCCGTTAGTACTATCAAATTCCAATTACCATCAAAATTTAGCTCTAATTTTGGCTTTTTTTTCATATACGGATGTCGTTTTACGCGAAACTTCCCTGAGTACTAAAATTCACTATTCCCTATCCAACGGAGGTGGTCTCATGATCTAGATATATCCCATTCTCAAGTTATCCTCAAAATCATCCGTTTTTAGTTCAAATTTTAACCTTTCAATCTTTAATCAATATTAAACGGGTTTTATTTTTGGCCAAACTTGGCTAGTTACCTAATTTCATTATTCCAGATTCAATGGAACCAGTCTCAAGATCTGGAAATAAATATTGCTTATACTTCCTTTGTAAACGTGCTATTTTTGTATTAAAACTCATTATTATAACCCTGTTCCAATTATATCACTATCCATTTTTTATTTTATTTTGATTCTTATGAAGTTGAGAAGTTCTAAATTGGTTCCAGATTTCTGGCTTGTTACATTTTCCCCTATTAAAAGATTTTGTCCTCAAAATCGAAGACGGAACTAGAGATTGTCTAATCAATCATGTTATACCAAAGTTTATCAAAAAGATACCATAATATTATATATATATATATCCATACAACCATTCAAATACATACATCCGAGCAAATTTCCTTGTATATTTACATACATTCTCAAAATATTAGTTTTAACCTTAGGATAATATTACTAATTAAACGACCATTTCCTTCTGGCCTACTCCAGGATTCTTATCCAAATTCGTCATTAAGTGGTAAACTCAGTTTTTCTTTATTATAGTACTTGACAGTATGTTCTACTTCCCTATACCCAAAGCATCTTATATCCCCTCTGGGTTTCTTTTTCCTTTCTAGAAAATTGTGGACATAATGCCCTTTCTACTTACATCAGAAACAAGTTATGACTTTTTGTACCTTTTCCTTACTCTCCTTCTTATTCTTGTTTTTCATTCGGCATAGGACTGCATAATGTCCCTCTTTATGGCATTTATAACAGCAAACACCTACAAATTTTCTTTATTCTTATCTATCCTGGAGTAGCTACGAATATACTTGCATAGGTCCAACCTATTTTCTTCTTTTATCTGCTCAAAAATCTTTCTCGTTTGTTTTCGAGTCATCTTTCTAGGCTTAACTCCAGATGGATCGCAGTTATCCATACCTTACAACATTTAATATTTTATCAAAAGAGTTTTATAATTCCTTAACAAATACCTCGACTGTCCAAAATCATCGGGAATTCAAATTTCTTAATTAGTTATACTAATTATTATCTCCAGCAATCAGTGAGTGGATTAAATTTTCCAAAACATAACTTTCATCAAAACATATATCCTTTTTACGAAAATATACTTTTGGACAAAATTACTTCATAAGAACTGGGTTAGACTGCTCTATTTAAGTGTTTAGAAACACTTATCGACACAACGGTACCTCACTGCACCAGCCAATGTTCATAATCACTCAGCAAATCAATCGACCACAAAACCATTTGTATATCAAATTACAAATACGTCTTTCGTGTATGTATACACACACACACTCACACTCAACTCATTCTAGGTTATCACTAATCCTATCTCTAATGAGTCACTTGTCCTAGGATAGTACTGATCCTATCTTTGACAAGTCTATATTCCACAGAGCCAAGGTTATCGCTAAACCTTAAGCTTTGGTACCAATTGTAATGACCTGCATTTTTACTCACTTCAAACCAACAAAAACCCGAACCCACGTTGATTCAATGCAAGCAAAAACAATTTACATTAGGGTTCATTAGAGCAAACCACAGTGAAATACAAAACTCACAGCGAACAGATAAAATTGTAAAGACCCGGAAAATTCGAACACTTTATATTCGAATATCGTAACTATTTGGAATATTGTTAAATGCTATAAATACGATTTTATAACCTTGTTAAACATCGTTTAAGTGGTAACCAATGAAGCCAGACTCATTTTGGAAAAATGTTTACAAAAATATATTTTTTGAAAATATATTGATAAAATGACTGAAACTCGTTTTATCAATATAAAGCTATTTTATCGATAAAAGTTGTTGAAAATTTAAATGAGTGTCTAATTAATCATTAGGAATGTAATTAGCAAATAAATATATTTTCATGTTTATGGTTGACTAAATATCTCAATGAAGTCATGCATGATGTAATCGAAGATATTTAGGAAATGAGCAAGTAAGGAAAATGAGCAAAAATGGAAATACTTCATTTGTAAGATAAGGGTTTTAAGGGGCTTTTAGTCTTTACTCATCACATTACTAAGGTTATATAAAGGGAGGCATACCCTTAGGAATATACACACAATTTCTTTTCTTCTCGTTCTTCTTCTTCTTAAGCTATATTAATGGCTTCTTCGTGAGTAATGATGGTGGAGGAAGAGGAGGAGAGGCAATGGCTTGGTTTGGAAGTGCTAAGGATTGGATCTTTAGGTTAGTAGTAATGAAAGGAGGTGGTTCTTTTTGTTCTTACGGCTTTGCGCATGGTTAGGTATGGATATAAGTTATCTCTTAGTTATATACTGTTTATATATAAGTTATGTTTGAAGTATAAAGTTAACATGACATTAACTAAGTAAAGTTATTAACTTTAGACCCTTCTTGCATTTGAAAGCAAATGAAACTTTATATTATGTTGCATAAATCTAATAAGCCGACGAGTAGGCTTATCTTTTTCTGAGATTCGGTTCGAGGTGCTTGAACTAAGGAGATGTTCAGGAGCAACTAGTGCCCTGGCTCACATGGCCTCAAAACTGGGCGAGGAATAGTTAAGTTGATAATGTTGAAAACGAGTTAAGTATACGAATAATGATAAGTGTTGTTTTATTTATTGATTGGCATGTATCGTTGGTTATTATTGTTTGATTGATTATGTGATTTACGCTCGGCCGGTTTATGAGCAAGTATGCTTTTATATTTAGCATTGGGTTGGGTAGAAAATAAATATGCGCTAAACGCCTTGTGATCTATTTCACGATTTGACTGAAAGGTGTTTAACGACAATATTGATTCATTTAATTTGTGAATGTAAATTTAGATGAATGATTTTGAAAGATTTTTATCATAAAACAATTGAAATGAAATGTTTGATTTTAGAGAAATAGAAAATAATTGGAAATAAATATTTGGAAGATAATAAATGGTTTATAAAAATATGTTTTATAAACGAAAAGGATCTCGATAGCTTAAATTCCGTTGTTTAAAAGAGATTTGAAAGCAACAATGGTATGATTGAAAGTATTAGTGATTATTATTGTGAAATGATTTATCACTTTGGGATGCTAAATGATTTGTTATGTTACCAAGATTCGGGTAACCCTTGATTAAAGAAAGGTATGAGATGGGTTAATGTGCTAGAAGATGGCCTGCTCTAAGTAGAGACATCATTTATTGGTATCGATACGTATGAAGGTCGTGCCTAGTGGCCTTGTTATTGGGAGAAACCTCCCGATCTGGTGGCATATATGTTGATATGCTTGTATTATAGATATTTGAGATTTTCATAAGTGATTTGTTTCTAAATCCCGAAGTGAAGTATGATTTGATATAAAAGGAATATATTATTTCAAGGATTTGAAAAGAAATCGGGATTTTAAGATCGAAGAGATTATTTTCAAGAAGAATAGGTTTTGAAAATAATAAAGATGATTAGATTTGGTAAATCTAAGTGTAAAGATTAAACCTAAAGGGTAGTTTGGGAATTGAATTGTTGTTTGCGCAACGTAGGCTCAATAAGTCCTATTTGTAAATAGGAGAACTATGTTGGCTTGATCCTGTATCTAATTGGGTACCCAATCTAGATAAGGGTACGTAGGCAGTCATAAGTGGTAGTGATGCAGCCTCTTAAATAACATAACCCTTTTCTATTTGTTTTTTGGTATTTATCGAGTATTGATATATCTTTTCTGCTTACTATATTATTCCACATATTACTTATTTGTTGAGTTTGTAGGAGTGGTTATTGCTGTTTATCTCATAAGAATGCGCAGCGGTAGATTTATTTATTCAAGTTTTTCTTGTATTATAGCACACCTTGTGTATTAAAAGAACTCTGATAATTTGTTAATCAAAAATTGCATCCTATACATTTAGTAGTATCAGATATTTATCGAATATTGTGTAGCAAGTTGGTAGTTTTCATTAGTAGTTTTAGGATGTACGGATATTTTGGCAATTTTGACTTTTTCGAAAAATCTGGGTCATTACATTTGGTATCAGAGCTTAGGTTAAGTGCCTAAGGCAAATTCGTCTAGGTTATTAATTTTACCTAGGAAATTTAAAATGAAACCACCTTAGTTAGATAAATATAAATGGATAGGATAAGGCACCGTACCTCCGACCGGGGATTTGGGTTGACTTGTTTTTGGTGTGCTTAACCTAACTTGATTGTTTGCTTTTGGTTACATTTTCCTATTCTTGCAATTTCGGGGACAAAATATTTTAAGTTGGAGAGATTGTAAAGACCAGGAAAATTCAAACACTTTATATTCGAATATCGTAACTATTTGGAATATTGCTAAATGTTATAAATATGATTATATAACCTTGTAAAACATCATTTAAGTGGTAACCAATAAAGCCAGAATCATTTTGGAAAATTGTTTAAAAAAATATTTTTTGAAAATATATTGATAAAATGACCGAAACTCGTTTTATCAATATAATGCTATTTTATCGATAAAAGTTGTTGAAAATTTAAAAGAGTGTCTAATTAATTAGGAATGTAATTAGGAAATAAAAATATTTTCATGTTTATGGTTAACTAAATATCTCGATGATGTCATGTATGATGTAATTGAAGATATTTAGGAAATGAACAAATAAGCAAAATGAGCAAAAATGGAAATACTTCATTTGTAAGATAAGGCTTTTAAGGGGATTTTAGTCTTTACTTATCAAATTACAAAGGCTATATAAAGGGAGGCATACCCTTAGGAATATACACACAATTTCTTTTCTTCTTGTTCTTGTTCTTCTTCTTCTTAAGCTATATTCATGGCTTCTTCGTGAGTAATGATGGTGGAGGAAAAGGAGGAGAGGCATTGGCTTGGTTTGGAAGTGCTAAAGATTGATTCTTTAGGCTAGTGGTAATGAAAGAAGGTGGTTCTTTTTGTTCTTATGGCTTTGCGCATGGTTAGGTATGGATATAAGTTATCTCTTAATTATATATTGTTTATATATGTGTTATGTTTGAAGTATAAAGCTAAAGTGGCATTAACTATGTAAAGTTATTAACTTTAGACCCTTCTTGCTTTTGAAAGCAAATGAAACTTTATATTATGTTGAATAACTCTAATAAGCCAACGAGTAGGCTAATCTTTTTCTAAGATTTGGTTTGAAGTGCTTAAACTAAGGAGTTGTTCAGGAGCAACCAGTGCCCTGGCTCACCTAGTCTCAAACCTGGGCGAGGAATAGTTAAGTTGGTAATGTCGGAAACGAGTTAAGTATACGAATAATGAAAATTGTTGTTTTACTTATTGATTATCATTATCGTTGGTTACTATTGTTTGATTGATTATGTGATTTATGCTCAACCAGTTTATGAGCAAATATGCTTTTATATTTAGCATTTGGTTGGGTAGAAATTAATTATGCGCTAAACGCCTTGTGATCTATTTCACGATTTGACTGAAAGGTATTTAACGACAATACTGATTCATTTAATTTGTTAACGTAAATTTAGATGAATGATTTTGAAAGATTGTTTCATAAAACAATATGAAATGAAATGTTTCATTTTAGAGAAATAGAAAATATTTGAAAATAAATATTTGGAAGATAATAAATGGTTTATAAAAAGATGTTTTATAAACGAAGAGGATCTCGACGGCTTAAATTCTGTTGTTTAAAAGAGATTTGAAAGCAACAATGGTATGATTGAAAGTATTTGTGATTATTATTGTGAAACGATTTATCATTTCGGGATGCTAAATGATTTTTTATATTACGAAGATTCGGGTAACCCTTGAATAAATAAAGGTATGAGATGGGCTAATGTCCCAGAAGATGGTCTGCTCTATGGAGAGACATCATTTATTGGTATCGATACGTATGAAGGCCGTACCTAGTGGCCTTGTTATTGGGTGAAACCTCCCGATCTAGTGGCATATATGTTGATATGCTTGTATTATATATATTTGAGATTTTCATAAGTGATTTGTTTCTAAATCCCGAAGTGAAGCATGATTTGATATAAAAGGAATATATTATTTCAAGGATTTATCGAGATTTTAAGATCGAAGAGCTTATTTTCAAGAAGAATGGATTTTGAAAATAATAAAGATGATTAGATTTGATAAATCTAAGTGCAAAGATTAAGCTTGAAGGGTTGTTTGGGAATTGCATTGTTATTTGCGCTTCGTAGGCTCGATGAGTCCTATTTGTAAATAGGAGAACTACGTTGGCTTGATCCTGTATCTAATTGGGTACCCAATTAGATAAGGGTACGTAGGCAGTCACAAGTGGTGGTGATGCAGCCTCTAAAATAACATAACCCTTTTCTATTTGTTGTTTGATATTTATCGAGTATTGATATATCTTTTCTGCTTACTATGTTATTCCACATATTACTTATTTGTTTAGTTTGTAGGAGTGGTTATTGCTGTTTATCTCATAAGAGTGCGCAGCGGTAGATTTATTTATTTAAGTTTTTCTTGTATTATAGCACACCTAGTGTATTATAAGATCTCTGGTAGGTTGTTAATTAAAAATTGCATCCTATACATTTTGTATATCGGATATTTATCAAATATTGTGTAGCAAGTTGGTAGTTTTCAGTAGAAGTTTTAGAACGTACGGATATTTTGGCAATTTTGACTTCTCCGAAATATCCAGGTCGTTACAAAAAGTATAATATGAAAATATCATTGCAGCGGATTTTTTTTTTGAAACAAAAACACTTTAAAATAAAAGTCTGATTTTGCATACCTTTATCGACTTAACCTAATATACCGATAATAGAGTACGTCCATCCTTCATATGAAGCCTCAATCCTCTACGGAACTCCAAATCTTCAAGATTTCATCCTGAAACACTCGCTCGTATCTAACTCGAGCGATAAAACACTCGGGTCAGGCTTGGGTTATATCAGTTATAAAATAATGTAATCAAACATAACCATAGAGACCATAACCAAACACATCAACCATTCATTCGTAGCATCCATAAACCAAGTTTGAGAACATAACTTTTAGATAAATGAACGATTATAATCCTCAGGTCCCATCACACAATGCAAGAGCAAGCCGGAGCAAAACATGCTTGATATAGTTTTAAACAGAACATTTCATATTATAATAATGTCTAGGGTATGGAAAAATTCTTCCGAAAATAACTTATAAATCTTACCTTGCATAGTGTCCCATACCACTATGTTGACTACATAGGTACACAACTGAAAATCGTAAAAGGGTTCGTATTGGAGTTTGGATTCCATCATGTTAGTTACTGATTCGAAAGATCTCTTGGATATTCAGCGGATACCATGTTTGTACACAACACCGCACCCAATTTCTCAGGCTGGCGGAATTTAATCCCAACAACCTATCAGTAGGTAGGCCACATCACCTACTGGGTCGACCAAATCCGTGCAAAACACAAAGTCATGCTGATTTGACCATCAGCATACCATCATACCAGGGCGTGACGCTATCACTAGGTCCCGTAATACACAAAGTTACGCATTTAATCCATGCTTTGATTATCACCACAGAGCCCTGCTTTTCAACAAAAGCCCTGATCATTGCTCAACACTTCGCATGCCCCATGTTCATTCCATGTCAGACATGCAATCCATCCACAAGTCCTTTCCAAGAATAGGAACGAAATCTAAGGCACTTGATTCCACGTTCCTACCTGAGAGTGCAAGTCCTTGCAATCCGATACGCTTCAAGTATAGTCAGATAATGTCGTTACTTTAACCTCTTGAGGAGCGACCTCGAGGCATCAACAAGTTATATGTCCGATGTGAAGAATACCGGTCTTCAACCATTATCATTGAGAACTTAATCCTTTTACGTCGTATAATTATTCAGAATGAGTAAAAACCCGGCCTTTCCAAATAATTAGCGCATCTTTTATGACCAATCGGTTTATAAGATCTCATGAACCTCATTCCATTCTTTTATTCAATCCATTTATTAAAACTATATTAAGTTATAAGACGTCAAAACTCTTCATTTCTATCTCATGGAGCAAAACTGGTAATACTCCATTTTTAATCATCTTATGTTTTGATAATTTTAATTACCTTTCTTTCAAATCTTGTTGAAAGATTTTAAATCAAATATTACGATTACTTAACTTCAAATTCCAAGTTAAATCTTTCCAATAATCCTTATCGATTATTCACCATTTGCCTCATGTAAAAACTTGTTCATTCCTTTCCCAAAAATCTTATAAACAAATATTTCATATGCTTAAGTCGGAAAATTATCTTACCTTTTCATGGGCCAAAGAACAATGTTATTGAATGCATCATTCACAACAAACCCAAAATCATATTTCCTTTTATATTGGAATTTCTATAGAAATCATATTGGTTTATAATCGATATAAACCTCCATATCCAACAAACACTATAAGCGGAATAACGGCACAGCCTTTTAAATCCCTCGAATAGTCTATGTCATCATCCATGGAGACTTATCTCAGTCAATGACCAATCTGTTTTCTATTCAATTTCAAAGTAATTAAATAGACTGGAAACTTAGATTCTAATTTACCCTTATTAATAATCTCATTTATTAATAAACTCCTTTATGTTTAAATGAAGATTATTAAATGTTCAAATAAAGGTCTTATTCAAAGTCAAAACCGGATTTCCTGAAGGGTTCAATTTAGTTGCTAAATAGCTCATTTTAACACGATTCATTTTTATCTTACCAAATATTAATATGTTTGGTTCAAAACACTTTTAAATCATTTAATATGATTTATCATGATTTTCCATATTTTTACATAATTTATAAATACCTTTTTACGAAAAATCAAATTTGGCACTTGAATTGTTGAAACTAGATTTTCCGGTCAAACTGATTTAGACTTGTAGGATAATCCGACCGTTGAAAATGTTTCCTTTTCTTCCGTTGGAAAACCATTCGAATTTCATACAAACGTGGTGCGTTTCAAGAAAATATGACGGTTAGATCTCTGGGAATTTCAATTTCGGGTCGAAATTCGCGAACTGTCGCTACGCGACAAGTCCTATTCGAACCCAAAAGTAACTTATTATTAAAATTGAGTCGAAATACTTCAAAATAAGTACAATAATTATTCAAACCATATTAAATAACTTTTGGAATTCAATTTCCACATTTTTGACCTTTAAATCAATTATTCCACATTTAAATATTTAAATTATATTTAGATCATTAAAATAATATTATTCTTCAAAAATGATTATTAAGGTCTCAAAATTGGCTGGCGCCCATTATAAAAATAAGTAAGAACATTGGAACCATAATTTTGCAAAACTGAGTCCATTTGTTAGGCAAACACAACTTCAGTTTACTATTCATCGTAAAATCGATTTACTGTTCGTTTCAATATTCGATAAGCCATAACTTATTCTTAACTTCTTCAAAACCAGTTCGTTTTTTTGCAAAAGTTCATTGTTATGAACTCAATTTTATTTCTTAAAAGTACTGGAACTTAAATTCAAACTTTTATTTTCTCTGATTATTTTATTATCAAAATAAGCATTTATAATCCCATTTTTGAAATGAGACTCATTCAACTCCTGTATAACCCAAAAATTTGAGTATATACGAACATCCAATAAACATAAACAAGATGTCATGTGTCTAACAAGTTGCAACCAAACTCGTTAATTATTTAACCATATATGTCATTGTTAATTTGGTTTCTTTATTTCCAGAAAATTTTGCCATAACCTCCCCTATACGGGAGCATCGATACAACCATACTATTGCCTTAAATGGCCATCCAAATCACATATCAAACCAAATGGTGTTCATAACCATTGGTCAATCCAATCCAAATATCAAACACTATGACATCCGCAAAGCAACCACATACACAATTCAGTGAACACTTGGGGCTGGTGTGAGTCATCATTCCAATACCATGTGCAGGGGTTTACTAATAAATAGCAATTCGTGTAATAAACACATGGGACTAGTGTAATTTCATCCCACGACCTGTGTAGGGTTTCCAAACAATATCAAACATTTCAAGCCACACAACAACATGCATGTTATTATCTCACACAAACAAATACCACAAGCAAATGTAAGGGGATAAACCACTCATGTAATAAACCGGAAAATCTGGGCCAGTTTAAAATTTTTATTTTGGCGATTTTAGCGAATTTTGAATATTTAAAATAGAATATTTTAAATAAAATCGACGGAAAAATTTATTTTGAATAGAATTCGACGTATATATTATATACGTCGTCGATAGAATATAAATAATTATATATAATTATAAATAGAATTGAAAATGGCGCGGTAGTTCGATAATTCGATTTCAAACTTCAATTGAATGTACCGGGTGCAAAACAATCCGGATTTTAGTGAAACCAAAAACATTAGGATCTATTTGATTATATCTTTCCAACGAATCCGAATAATCAAAATTTCATAGCGGGAATCAAAAGATATGTCCACTTGAAAATTCTGAATAGTCGTTATGGAATTCAGGCCCTTAAAAATTGAAATTTTGCAAATGACCTCGGATTTCGACGAAACCACTTTTGTTGGGTCCGTGATGTTAAATTATTGCTAGATTCTAAATTTCATAATTTTTCGAATCAATATGTGAGCGTGGCAAAGGAAAACGCGTTTGACCAGTTTCAGTTGATTTTAATCGACTGGAAATTGGCCATTTTTCTAACGGTCTCAGAATTCGACGAAACTAGTTTTGTTAGGACCGTATCGTCAATACGAAGCTAGAAAATATTTTTCTGAAATTTTTAGAGTTAGTATGTGACCCCGGTAATTTGAAATGTACGTTTAAAATTCAATATAGTGATTTAAATGTAAATTCAACGGAAACTGATCAGAACGATCAAATCAGCTTGCAATACATATCCCATTGTGTTCGGAATGGGGGTAAAACGCTATGGACGACAGGCGGTGGGCCTCGTTTCGAGGTCGTATGTAAAAGTCAACTTTTTGAATTAAAAAAAAAAAAAGAGAACCCTCTCCTTAAAACCCGTTGCCCCCCCCTGATTAAATCAGAAATCGATTTCAAAATAAAAAAAAAGGAAGAGAGCGACGGGGGAGGAGCCGCCGCCCCTCCCCGATGAACCGCCGCCGCCGCCAGGGGTGGCGCAGCCCCCTGCGCCGTCCTCCCTTCTTCTTCCTCCTTCTTCCCTTCTCTCGCCTCCATCTCCTCCTTCTACTGCCTGAAAAGCCGCCGCCCCTATCCCCTCCGTCCGACACTCCACCACCGCACACACACACACACACACCCCCTTGCGCCGCCACCCTCCTCCGTTCCCTTCCTCCCCCTTCTCCAGTAAACTGACGCGCCCAAAACTCCCCGCCACCCAAACCCTAACCGCAACCACCACCCGCCGTTCGACCCCCTGGCGCGCCACCCAAGAGCACCCCCCCTCCTTGCTACGAGCTGTAAGTTTGTTTTTCCCTCTTTCTTCTTTCTAAAATTATTTTACATAATTAGTTTAGAAAAAAAACTGAATTTTTATATTGATTGAAACTGAATTTATTCGATAGGAAAGTTAAAAATATGATTTTTACATTATAGAAGTGTTAAAAATTGGATCTTTATGTTGTAGAAGTATAAAAATATAATTTTTATATAAGTATGATAGTAAAAATATCATCTTTATATGTGTAGAAAAATAAAAATGTGATTTTTATAAAGGCGAAAACTTTATTTTTATAAAGGCGAAAACTATATTTTTATAAAAGCGAAAACTTTATTTTTATAAAGGCGAAAACTTTATTTATGAAAGGGCGAAATCTTTATATAGGGAATAGCGTTATATAAATAGAATTTTTATCTATATATTAGCGGTATGGAAATGCGATTTTTATCCATATGGATTTGAAGTAAAAATTTGATTTTTATATATTGAACATTGAAGTAAAAATTCGATTTTTATATATTGAACATCGAAGTAAAAATATGATTTTTATATATTGAACATCGTAGTAAAAATTCGATTTTTAATATATGAAATGATTATAAAAATATGACTTTTAAATTGAAAGTGAATAAATAAAAATGTGATTTTTATTTTAAAGACATCAGTATATAAAAATGTGATTTTTACATATGTAGTGAAAGCGGGCAACGAAAGCGACAAAAGGAAAGAACGATGAAGATTTCTCTAAATGAAGAGTCGTGGTATTGGATAGCTTTTGGTGAGAACTTCTCACTCTTCAACTTCTTTTTCTAGTTATATATATATAAACTAGGATGCAGACGGTGCTTAGTAGCACCCGACACAATCGTCCACAAACCATGGACTTGTTTGTTTGGTTGCATAAATTAGTTAGATGATTTGGGCTGAATTGAATTGTTTGGTGAATTGAAATGGATTTGATTGATGTGTGAATGGCGTGGGCCTTCACTAGACCGGGGATAAGGCCAGGCCTCGTCCCGTTTCTAGTATCGTGCCGTTATGCCGCCAAAATTTTCTAAAATATGTTAGAAAAATAAAAATATCATTTCTATTGTGTAAATGAAATGAATAGAAATTCATGCGTTAAAATAAAATATAATTTTTAACGTGAAAGTGAATAAATCAATATTTATAAACAAATCGGCCGATTTGTTTATGTACACTGATTTGACTGATATTGATTGGGTCGATAAAATTTTACACATCGCCCAACTGCACAAATAAAATCTGTGTTTGATTGTTTGTAACCCCACACGGGTGTTGGGATGAAATTTGAAGTTCACTCATCCTGATTGATTAAATATGTCGATCGATTGATTGACAGGTTGTTATAAGCGTTAGATATCTATATTTGATGCTTATACAGTGTAGTGCACTTTGGTTGATGGTTGATTATTTTTCAATGCTATTATATACATGTGTTGTATGGAATCCATATAATTAACGTTATATGGTGATTGATTGGGCCTCATTCCAATCGGGACAACAATGAATATTATAAAAGAAAATTCATGTGTTGAATATAAAAATAGTCATGTGTTGACGATGATTATGGGTTGAAACTATTCATGTGTTGAGTGAAATATTTTAAATAATAAAAATTATATCTTTATCATATTTACGATTAGAATCTACTTTACGGTGGAGTCTAATTAAAATCAAACGATAGATACCATAGTTTTATAAAATATTTTACATAACAAAAATAGTGATGTGTTGACAGTACTCATGTGTTGAGATTAGTCATGTGTTGAAAGAAATATAGATTCACGTGTTGAATGGGATAAATATTCATTTGTTGGATAGAATAAAGAAGTTTTGAAAAATATAAAGCCGTGTTGATTAGAGATGCGCTATTTTGACGCGAACGATATTTATATCGATTTTATTCGTTATATAATGAATATTGAAAAGTGATTTCAAAATTAAATATTTTGAAATGAAATTCAAATTGAATTAGATTAAAATTCGAATTGAATAGGAAGCGAATCTGAATTCGAATAAAATAGAAATGAATTCAAATTGAATTAAATTGAAATTGAAATTTAAAACGAACTGAAATTGAATTGAAATCAATTTGAAACGAATTCGAATTGAATCAAGTAGAAGGTAAATTCGAATTGAATTGAATTAAAACGAATTTGAATTTGAATTGAATTGAAATGAACTCGAATTGAATTGAAATCAAATCGATTTGAAATTGAAGATGAAGTTGAAATTGTTTTGAAACGAATGTAGAACTATTTATAAATTTCGTTTTAAAAGGAAATCGACGAAATATATATATATATATATATATATATATATATATATATATATATTATATATATAATGGCCTGAATAGAACGCGCCGCGCCGCGGCAGTTCGTGAATTTCGACCATTTATTTCAAACGGATATTACGGGAGATCCGACCGTCGGATTCTCCTAAAACCGGAACCGTTGGGTTCGTATCGAAAAGAGCTTTCCAATGAATCTTAGAAATTTGAAATCTAACGGTTGGATTTGGAATTATGTCCAAATCAATTTCAGCAAAGGGTTGTTGTAAGTGCAGTTCGAGGGCCGTAGATGGAAATCGACTGTACGGGCCTTGATAAAATTATTAAAAATATCTATAATTTGTGTAAAATCATAATATAAGGATTGGAAAGAATTGAGCTGGAGAATTCCACATTTGAAAAGATAAAAATAGATTTTTATCGAAATGAACTAGTTTTGAACTAGAATTAAAATCAATTTATTTTTGAAATAAATAAATTGAATTTGAAGGTGATTTTGAAAATAATCAATATTCCCAATACGTGGATTGGACTGGAGTTGAATCGAAATTATCTTCGGGATATTTCGATGTTGGATTTCGTGACTATACAGATATTGTTATGGGAATTTGAAAGATATATTTTATATCGCTATTTCCAATACGATATATGTTGGTTTCAGAATTTGATATTGAATATAAGCCGATATATTTTCTATTCAGAGCCTTGTATTGAATATCAAATGTGATTTGGGTTTGTCGTGAATCGTGTTTTAGATGACATTGGTTCTTTAACCCAGTTAAAAACAGAATATTGATTTTTGAGAAGATTAAAACTAAGTGGAGTTTTAATGAATCTTTAATTAGATTAAAATGTGAATTGATAATTTAAATTATCAAATCTGAAAAGTGATCGAGAGTGGAGTATCACCAGTTTTGCTCCAAAGCGATAGTTAAATCTTTAATTAGATTTGAACGTGAAATGGTAATTAATTTTACCGATAACACCGTGGTGTTAGGAATGGAGTATCACCAGTTTTGCTCCATGGGATATATAGGTTGGGATTGGGAAATAATATAAATAATTACTTCGGTGTGGTTCGTTAATCCCGACTAGTTTGAAATGATATCCAAAGGAAGATTATAGGATAAATTTAGAAGAATTTATCTTGGATAAAATTAATGGGAACATTTCCCTAAGAATGTGATTTTGTGAATAAAAGAATATTCTGAATTGGAATGAGGCGTTTGTTGTGTCTGTGTAACATTCGTTTATTATATACGTGGGTTATTCAGAAAGGTCGGGTTTATACCCATTCTGAATAACCGATTCGACGAGATGTCGAAGATGAAGACGGTGGTTGAAGACCGGAAGTCTTCACATCGTTTGGGTGATTACTGATGATCTTGATTGGGCTGTACACCCAGGATGAGGGAAACAGTTGGTGATCGTCCAGACGTACTTGGAGATGGATGGATATGCGAGGAAAGTGCCTCCGGTTTCCTTCAGACCCAGAACGAACTTGTAAATGGATTGTGTGTCTGACAGTGGATTTTATTCTATGTTGATTAATCTCTATTAAATATACATCTGTTTGGCGGCGGAGAATTTATTCTCGTGCTTAACGCCCTTCTCTGAGACGTACGAGCTCAGAGGTTGTATATCGATGGACATCAGTCGCATGGAGTGAATTGCCAATGTGGCACGCGTAAGTGGCAATTGATCAGGGCTTCTGTTGAAAAGCAAAGTCTTGTGGTTGATGATCAAAGCATGGCCTGTGTGGCATAGCTTTGTGTATAACGTGAATTCGCGAGCCTCACACCTCGGTATGAGTCAAAAACGGGATACGGACCCAAGGAGTGCACGACGTTTCTTTCTAGCTATGGTGGTGTCAGTGACCTACCAGCCCTGACATTTATATACTTTTCACCTGTGTGGTTGTTGGATACGAGGCGCCTCGGATATAGGTCTGTAAGGACCGGGAAACGTGTGTTCAGGAATAACTAATCCTCAAAAGTAAGAGAGGACCGGCCTTGGAGGTTCCAAAGGATCAGAGTGGGGTCCTGAGGCATTGCTAGAGTGTCTCGAACACAGAGAGGAGCTTGCCCCTTGCCTCGGCTCATGACGGAAATCCAATTTCCAATACGTGATATTGCGGTTTTAATTGTAGAACTAGTATGGCGACATGATAGATGGTACCCATGCCGCCTATGATTGATATTTATGATTTGAAATTGTTTTGACACTATACACCTATAATAGTATCAAATAATGTGATTTAAACGTATCAAGCATGCTTTGGCTGTTATAAGGGAAAACCCTATCCTCCGGCTTGCGTTGCATTGTGTGATGGGACCTGGGTCTTATAACAGCTTCATTTTTCTTTATTTAGCATTGCGCTGTTTGTTCTATGCACTGGTATTCTTGGGAGGAAACCCATTCCGTGTTATACGGCGTGGTCCCTTGATTTACCTAACTTTAAAACCAATATTAATAACTGTTTTAGTTCTCACACCAGTCACATGACTGACCTGGAGTTTATTGTTTTAACCTAAACTCTAGGTGCCCCTATTTTCCGCACGGGCAGCTAGTAGTTTTGGTTTTGCAGATTTATATTCACAGGGTCCTGATTTACAGCTGGAATGATATCCGGAAAGCTCTGTATCCGTATATCACCTTCTAGTTGTGTTTTGTATATTTTTCCGCTGCTATGTAATTTATTGTAATCTCTGATATTTGTCGAATGTAATTTATTCATTTATTCATTTATACTCTGTATATTCTTGTATTTGATGGAATTGTTGTAATAGCAATGAAATGTTCTTCCGTATGCGTTCATTTGTGTGTTGTTCTCAAAGTATCCGCTCTTTCCTTCACGGGGAAGTTACGGGTTCTTACAGTGGTATCAGAGCTTTGGTTTACAGAGCTCGAGAACAAGAAACATTAGAACCATACGAAAGAATTCATCAGATATTGGATTAGCAATATCCAATTATAATGACTCGTTAGAGATAGGATCAGTAGTATCCTAGAACGAGTGTGAAGAGTATATTTTTCAAATGAAAACAATTTTGTTTTAAAATTTAAATCATTTTATACGTATTTGAATATTTATTTATTTTGAATATGGACAATCGAGTATATAAAGATTTCGCATATACGCGTCATGAACGTATATTCGAAGTTTTAATATACTGGATAGATATAGAGTCACATTCTAGTCGCTCGGAGATAATTCTGGTAATGCGGCCGCATTATCCATATTTGTGTTCGTGTTACGAAGGTGTGATATCTATATATTTCCATTAGACTGGTGTGAGAACCAAAACTAATATAGCTAGAATACATTGTTGTGAATTGGCATCAAAAACATGATTTTTTGTATATACATCAAATTTATGAATTTGAAACATTAATCCACTAATTGATTGATGTTTGTGTTGTTTGTTTAGTTGTTTGACAATTTTTAACCATTATGCCTAATTGAACCAAATATTGAATTGTATTGAAAATTAGTCGCATTTGCTTGCATATACATGTACTTACATTGAACAGGTCATAGCAAGGAGGCTAGAGCAGAGAATAAAATTTGTTTGCCCGACAAATAGGTACATGTTTACTATAATTTACTGTTTTGTTTGGGTGATGATGATTTTATGAGCCTATTGGCTTTTTCTTTTTCTTTTTGAGATTAGAAGGACCGGGGAAGCTATTTGAAATTCCCCGATGCTCCCGGTGCAGGGGAGGTTATAGCGAAATTTTTCGAAAATTTAGGGTGTTAGCCAAATTTTTAAAAATTTGAAAATTCTCAAAAACTGAAAAGTTGGAGAATGGAAGCCAGATCGAACGTAGAGCTGATTAATCAAACCACTTTCGACTTTGTTCCTTTTCGGGGACGAAAAGTTTTAAGTGGGGGAGATTGTAATAACCCGGAAAATCTGGGCCAGTTTAAAATTTTTATTTTGGCGATTTTAGCGAATTTTGAATATTTAAAATAGAATATTTTAAATAAAATCGACGGGAAAATTTATTTTGAATAGAATTCGACGTATATATTATATACGTCGTCGATAGAATATAAGTAATTATATATAATTATAAATAGAATTGAAAATGGCGCGGTAGTTCGATAATTCGATTTCAAACTTCAATTGAATGTACCGGGTGCAAAACAATCCAGATTTTAGTGAAACCAAAAACATTAGGATCTATTTGATTATATCTTTCCAACGAATCCGAATAATCAAAATTTCATAGCGGGAATCAAAAGATATGTCCAGTTGAAAATTCTGAATAGTCGCTATGGAATTCAGGCCCTTAAAAATTGAAATTTTGCAAATGACCTCGGATTTCGACGAAACCACTTTTGTTGGGTCTGTGATGTTAAATTATTGCTAGATTCCAAATTTCATAATTTTTCGAATCAATATGTGAGCGTGGCAAAGGAAAACGCGTTTGACCAGTTTCAATTGATTTTAATCGACTGGAAATTGGCCATTTTTCTAACGGTCTCATAATTCGACGAAACTAGTTTTGTTAGGACCGTATCGTCAATACGAAGCTAGAAAATATTTTTCTAAAATTTTTAGAGTTAGTATGTGACCCCGGTAATTTGAAATGTACGTTTAAAATTCAATATAGTGATTTAAATGTAAATTCAACGGAAACTGATCAGAACGATCAAATCAGCTTGCGATACATATCCCATTGTGTTCGGAATGGGGGTAAAACGCTATGGACGACAGGCGGTGGGCCTCGTTTCGAGGTCGTATGTAAAAGTCAACCTTTTGAATTAAAAAAAAAAAAAAGAGAACCCTCTCCTTAAAACCCGTTGGCCCCCCCTGATTAAATAAGAAATCGATTTCAAAAAAAAAAAAAGGAAGAGAGCGACGGGGGAGGAGCCGCCGCCCCTCCCCGATGAACCGCTGCCGCCGCCAGGGGTGGCGCAGCCCCCTGCGCCGTCCTCCCTTCTTCTTCCTCCTTCTTCCCTTCTCTCGCCTCCATCTCCTCCTTCTTCTGCCTGAAAAGCCGCCGCCCCTATCCCCTCCATCCGACACTCCACCACCGCACACACACACACACCCCCTTACGCCGCCACCCTCCTCCGTTCCCTTCCTCCCCCTTCTCCAGTAAACTGACGCGCCCAAAACTCCCCGCCACCCAAACCCTAACCGCAACCACCACCCGCCGTTCGACCCCCTGGCGCGCCACCCAAGAGCACCCCCCCCCTTGTTACGAGCTGTAAGTTTGTTTTTCCCTCTTTCTTCTTTCTAAAATTATTTTACATAATTAGTTTAGAAAAAAAACTGAATTTTTATATTGGTTGAAACTGAATTTATTCGATAGGAAAGTTAAAAATATGATTTTTACATTATAGAAGTGTTAAAAATTGGATCTTTATGTTGTAGAAGTATAAAAATATAATTTTTATATAAGTATGATAGTAAAAATATCATCTTTATATGTGTAGAAAAATAAAAATGTGATTTTTATAAAGGCGAAAACTTTATTTTTATAAAGGCGAAAACTTTATTTTTATAAAGGCGAAAACTTTATTTTTATAAAGGCGAAAACTTTATTTATGAAAGGGCGAAATCTTTATATAGGGAATAGCGTTATATAAATAGAATTTTTATCTATATATTAGCGGTATGGAAATGCGATTTTTATCCATATGGATTTGAAGTAAAAATTCGATTTTTATATATTGAACATTGAAGTAAAAATTCGATTTTTATATATTGAACATCGAAGTAAAAATATGATTTTTATATATTGAACATCGTAGTAAAAATTCGATTTTTAATATATGAAATGATTATAAAAATATGACTTTTAAATTGAAAGTGAATAAATAAAAATGTGATTTTTATTTCAAAGACATCAGTATATAAAAATGTGATTTTTACATATGTAGTGAAAGCGGGCAACGAAAGCGACAAAAGGCAAGAACGATGAAGATTTCTCTAAATGAAGAGTCATGGTATTGGATAGCTTTTGGTGAGAACTTCTCACTCTTTAACTTCTTTTTCTAGTTATATATATATAAACTAGGATGCAGAGGTGCTTAGTAGCACCCGACACAATCGTCCACAAACCATGGACTTGTTTGTTTGGTTGCATAAATTAGTTAGATGATTTGGGCTGAATTGAATTGTTTGGTGAATTGAAATGGATTTGATTGATGTGTGAATGGCGTGGGCCTTCACTAGACCGGGGATAAGGCTAGGCCTCGTCCCATTTCTAGTATCGTGCCGTTATGCCGTCGAAATTTTCTAAAATATGTTAGAAAAATAAAAATATCATTTCTATTGTGTAAATGAAATGAATAGAAATTCATGCGTTAAAATAAAATATAATTTTTAACGTGAAAGTGAATAAATAAATATTTATAAACAAATCGGCCGATTTGTTTATATACACTGATTTGACTGATATTGATTGGGTCGATAAAATTTTACACATCGCCCAACTGCACAAATAAAATCTGTGTTTGATTGTTTGAAACCCCACACGAGTGTTGGGATGAAATTTGAAGTTCACTCATCCTGATTGATTAAATATGTCGATCGATTGATTGACAGGCTGTTATAAGCGTTAGATATCTATATTTGATGCTTATACAGTGTAGTGCACTTTGGTTGATGGTTGATTATTTTTCAATGCTATTATATACATGTGTTGTATGGAATCCATATAATTAACGTTATATGGTGATTGATTGGGCCTCATTCCAATCGGGACAACAATGAATATTATAAAAGAAAATTCATGTGTTGAATATAAAAATAGTCATGTGTTGACGATGATTATGGGTTGAAACTATTCATGTGTTGAGTGAAATATTTTAAATAATAAAAATTATATCTTTATCATATTTACGATTAGAATCTACTTTACGGTGGAGTCTAATTAAAATCAAACGATAGATACCATAGTTTTATAAAATATTTTACATAACAAAAATAGTGATGTGTTGACAGTACTCATGTGTTGAGATTAGTCGTGTGTTGAAAGAAATATAGATTCACGTGTTGAATGGGATAAATATTCATTTGTTGGATAGAATAAAGAAGTTTTGAAAAATATAAAGCCGTGTTGATTAGAGATGCGCTATTTTGACGCGAACGATATTTATATCGATTTTATTCGTTGTATAATGAATATTGAAAAGTGATTTCAAAATTAAATATTTTGAAATGAAATTCAAATTGAATTAGATTAAAATTCGAATTGAATAGGAAGCGGATCTGAATTCGAATAAAATAGAAATGAATTCAAATTGAATTAAATTGAAATTGAAATTTAAAACGAACTGAAATTGAATTGAAATCAATTTGAAACGAATTCGAATTGAATCAAATAGAAGGTAAATTCGAATTGAATTGAATTGAAACGAATTTGAATTTGAATTGAATTGAAATGAACTCGAATTGAATTGAAATCAAATCGATTTGAAATTGAAGATGAAGTTGAAATTGTTTTGAAACGAATGTAGAACTATTTATAAATTTCGTTTTAAAAGGAAATCGACGAAATATATATATATATATTATATATATAATGGCCTGAATAGAACGCGTCGCGCCGCGGCAGTTCGTGAATTTCGACCATTTATTTCAAACGGATATTACGGGAGATCCGACCGTCGGATTCTCCTAAAACCGGAACCGTTGGGTTCGTATCGAAAAGAGCTTTTCAATGATTATTAGAAATTTGAAATCTAACGGTTGGATTTGGAATTATGTCCAAATCAATTTCAGCAAAGGGTTGTTGTAAGTGCAGTTCGAGGGCCGTAGATGGAAATCGACTGTACGGGCCTTGATAAAATTATTAAAAATATCTATAATTTGTGTAAAATCATAATATATGGATTGGAAAGAATTGAGCTGGAGAATTCCACATTTGAAAAGATAAAAATAGTTTTTTATCGAAATGAACTAGTTTTGAACTAGAATTAAAATCAATTTATTTTTGAAATAAATAAATTGAATTTGAAGGTGATTTTGAAAATAATCAATATTCCCAATACGTGGATTGGACTGGAGTTGAATCGAAATTATCTTCGGGATATTTCGATGTTGGATTTCGTGACTATACAGATATTGTTATGGGAATTTGAAAGATATATTTTATATCGCTATTTCCAATACGATATATGTTGGTTTTAGAATTTGATATTGAATATAAGCCGATATATTTTCTATTCAGAGCCTTGTATTGAATATCAAATGTGATTTGGGTTTGTCGTGAATCGTGTTTTAGATGACATTGGTTCTTTAACCCAGTTAAAGACAGAATATTGATTTTTGAGAAGATTAAAACTAAGTGGAGTTTTAATGAATCTTTAATTAGATTAAAATGTGAATTGATAATTTAAATTATCAAATCTGAAAAGTGATCGAGAGTGGAGTATCACCAGTTTTGCTCCAAAGAGATAGTTAAATCTTTAATTAGATTTGAACGTGAAATGGTAATTAATTTTACCGATAACACCGTGGTGTTAGGAATGGAGTATCACCAGTTTTGCTCCATGGGATATATAGGTTGGGATTGGGAAATAAAATAAATAATTACTTCGGTGTGGTTCGTTAATCCCGACTAGTTTGAAATGATATCCAAAGGAAGATTATAGGATAAATTTAGAAGAATTTATCTTGGATAAAATTAATGGGAACATTTCCCTAAGAATGTGATTTTGTGAATAAAAGAATATTCTGAATTGGAATGAGGCGTTTGTTGTGTCTGTGTAACATTCGTTTATTATATACATGGGTTATTCAGAAAGGCCGGGTTTATACCCATTCTGAATAACCGATTCGACGAGATGTCGAAGATGAAGACGGTGGTTGAAGACCGGAAGTCTTCACATCGTTTGGGTGATTATTGATGATCTTGATTGGGCTGTACACCCAGGATGAGGGAAACAGTTGGTGATCATCCAGACGTACTTGGAGATGGATGGATATGCGAGGAAAGTGCCTCCGGTTTCGTTCAGACCCAGAACGAACTTGTAAATGGATTGTGTGTCTGACAGTGGATTTTATTCTATGTTGATTAATCTCTATTAAATATACATCTGTTTGGCGGCGGAGAATTTATTCTCTTGCTTAACGCCCTTCTCTGAGACGTACGAGCTCAGAGGTTGTATATCGATGGACATCAGTCGCATGGAGTGAATTGCCAATGTGGCACGCGTAAGTGGCAATTGATCAGGGCTTCTGTTGAAAAGCAAAGTCTTGTGGTTGATGATCAAAGCATGGCCTATGTGGCATAGCTTTGTGTATAGCGTGAATTCGCGAGCCTCACACCTCGGTATGAGTCAAAAAGGGGATACGGACCCAAGGAGTGCACGACGTTTCTTTCTAGCTATGGTGGTGTCAGTGACCTACCAGCCCTGACATTTATATACTTTTCACCTGTGTGGTTGTTGGATACGAGGCGCCTCGGATATAGGTCTGTAAGGACCGGGAAACGTGTGTTCAGGAATAACTAATCCTCAAAAGTAAGAGAGGACCGACCTTGGAGGTTCCAAAGGATCAGAGTGGGGTCCTGAGGCATTGCTAGATTGTCTCGAATGCGGAGAGGAGCTTGCCCCTTGCCTCGGCTCATGACGGAAATCCAATTTCCAATACGTGATATTGCGGTTTTAATTGTAGAACTAGTATGGCGACATGATAGATGGTACCCATGCCGCCTATGATTGATATTTATGATTTGAAATTGTTTTGACACTATACACCTATAATAGTATCAAATAATGTGATTTAAACGTATCAAGCATGCTTTGGCTGTTATAAGGGAAAACCCTATCCTCCGGCTTGCGTTGCATTGTGTGATGGGACCTGGGTCTTATAACAGCTTCATTTTTCTTTATTTAGCATTGCGCTGTTTGTTCTATGCACTGGTATTCTTGGGAGGAAACCCGTTCCGTGTTATACGGCGTGGTCCCTTGATTTACCTAACTTTAAAACCAATATTAATAACTGTTTTAGTTCTCACACCAGTCACATGACTGACCTGGAGTTTATTGTTTTAACCTAAACTCTGGGTGCCCCTATTTTCCGCACGGGCAGCTAGTAGTTTTGGTTTTGCTGATTTATATTCACAGGGTCCTGATTTACAGCTGGAATGATATCCGGAAAGCTCTGTATCCGTATATCACCTTCTAGTTGTGTTTTGTATATTTTTCCGCTGCTATGTAATTTATTGTAATCTCTGATATTTGTCGAACGTAATTTATTCATTTATACTCTGTATATTCTTGTATTTGATGGAATTGTTGTAATAGCAATGAAATGTTCTTCCGTATGCGTTCATTTGTGTGTTGTTCTCAAAGTATCCGCTCTTTCCTTCACGGGGAAGTTACGGGTTCTTACAACTCACCATCCCAGTAGGTTTCCTTAATTCCTTCACCGTGGGACCACAGCTTTGCTCTCTCTCTCTCAATGTTTAACAACCTTGCCATTAAGGGTTATAATTAACATAAGCCCTTGTAATATTAATACCTTTTGTAATTAACATGAATATACTTTTCAATATATTGATTTCCAAATCTAACTATATTTATACATGAGAATACCTTCTCCATGGACTTAGTTAACTTAAATTCATGATTACAATTTTCAAAGGTCATTATAGCTTTCACAATATTACACCTAATTTTTCTAATCACTTAAATAGGTAATTAGTTTATTACCTTTAGGATTTTCATTCCTAACATAACTATAATGACATCAATACTTCACGTAGGTGTTAATTATCCTAAAAATCATTTATTATTTCACTTAGGAATATTCACTTTTGCTATTTCCATTTTCTACTTCCATACACTAATTTGCTAATAGAATTTGCTTTCTACCTTCAAGATTTAACTTCTAATCTCAACAGATTCACATATAAACTTCATGGAAGTGATAAGCTATTAACTACAAGCTTAATCCATGAATATTAACCACAAATTTACTTAGGTTTTATCTTTTAGGAATTTATACAAACATCTTGTATGCATATTATTAAAATTAGTTTTAAACACTTTAAATCAAACTATTTCTTACGCCAGAAGCTTGCAGATCTTAGCCTAAGGTATATAGGTCCTTCCCTTAGCTTTTCCTTCCATTACCTTCTTCTTTTCCCTTGAAAATCTCCTCTCTCTTTTTATTTGTTAAGGGGGAAAACGTGAGCAATAGGATGGGAAGTGGTTTTGAGTGTTAAAATGATGAAAGATGGATCTTCGCTTTGCTTTTTCTTTTTCCCTCTTTTCTCTGCTTTCCTTTCCTTTGATCTTTTTTTTATGATTTTATTATGTTATACATAAACTTTCGGCCATGAAAGTTCCATGGAGGTGGAGTTTTCAAGAAGAAAAAGATGTTAAAATGAAGATAAGGATAAGCTTAAGACTTATTTATAATAAAGGAAAATGCATGGATGAATGACACGTGGCTTGTGGATAAGCACATGGAAGAATGAGTGGCTCACATTCATCCTTATCCTTAGGAATAGTAACTTGGGTTTTCTTAAGCACCTTCCAGCCTTGTGTCGGAGTATCAAACGATAACGATTTTCAGAAATTCTTCAAGCATAAGGTCCAGTTTCAAACGTGCTTCAATCCTATGTGTTCAAATACAAAATCTGAGTTCGTTTTCATTTTCAAATAATTTATTTTAATTTTGTTTTGTTAATAATATTTTACATTTAATAAGGAATTTTCTCAGAATTTATACATAACTTATATCCTATGTTTAGAATTTTCCTGGATAGGTCTTAGATTCTAGTTTTGCCGTTAGCACTATCAAATTCCAATTACTGTCAAAATTTAGTTCAAATTTTGGCCCTTTTTTTTCACATACGGATGTCGTTTTACTATAAACTTCTCTATGTACTAAAATCCACTATTCTGAATCCAGCGGATGTGGTCTCATGATATAGTGATATCCCGTTCATAAGATATCCTCAAAATCATCCATTTTTAGTTCAAATTTTAACCTTTCAATCTTTAATCAATATTAAACGGATTCTGTTTTTGGCCAAACTTGGTTGATTACCTAATTTCATTATTCCAGATTCAATGGAACCAGACTCAAGATCTGAAAATAAATATTTCTTATACTTCCTTTGTAAACGTTCTATTTTTATATTAAAACTCATTATTATAACCTTGTTCCAATTATATCATTATCCATTTTCAATTTTATTTTGATTCTTATGAAATTGGGAAGTTATAAATTGGTTCCAAATTTCTGGGTCATTACACCACAAATATACATCTTATGCAAATTCCACTCACTTTCAAGCCTTATGAGACATTCGAAGGTAAATAAGCTCGAATGCAATAAGAACAAGATCTTATAGATATTGAAGAAGAAGAAGAAGAAACTTCTTTGGAAAGTGTAAAGTGTCCATCCAATAGTAGAACCATTTCGAAAGAAATGCTTATTCAAAATCAATTAAAACTAGCCAAGAACCAAAAGAAGATCAAGAAAACTCTTACCAAAATGTCTAAGTTCGTTGGAAAAATAGGAAGAAAATTTGGAATATCATCTTCCTCCTCATCATCCATTGAAATCTAAGCTTATGTAGTTTAAGTTATCTTTTGTATTTGTTTGTATTTGCTTTCAAATCTTGTATTTAGTTTCTTGTCTTAGTTAAATGTATTTGCATATTAAGTACTAACGAATGGTATTTATTTCTATCAAAAAAATCTTTAATTTACTGTAAAAACATATTATAATTAAATAAATTAAAATAATATAATAGGAATTAACTAAAAAATGAAAATTTTCAAACAATTCCTTATGTATGTCGACATACATTTTTGTATATGTCGACATATAACTGTCAGGTTTTCAAAATTATTCAAAATTTAAATAACTAACTAATGTCTATTCAATCCCAACGAATTCCAGACCCTATAAATACCTATTTCTTCTAGAAAAGAATTAATATATCATTTTTCCTTCTTTTCGAATCAATTCTTATCTAAAATCATCAAAATATGGCAAATCCAATTCACAATTTGAGTGAAAACCTTGAAGAAACTTTGAATTCATTCAAGAATATCCTATCCATAGTACTACATAATCATTTAGAATTAATTCCTATGCGAATGGTTGAATGTCAAGAGAAACACTTTGACGTAATTCGTTGGTCAATCTCTTTCCATTTTAGAGATGAAAACAACAAAGAATCACTCACCAATGAAGAAGACTAGAAGGACATCAAGAAAGACCCCATCTCTGGAAAAGATGAATGGGTAGAAGTTCTGTAACACCCCACCTCCGTTAAGGACACTCACAAAGGGAATGCCTTAACTTTGGTGGAGCGTTTTAGTAGACAGAACATAAATTTACAAGACAGATAAACAATGCTTGAGAAATTATAACTTTATTACAGCGGAAGATAGAAATCAGTTTGGTTACATCTTTACCAAAAACTCAAGTACATAAATAACATTCTTGTTCAGAAAATCATCAGAGTACAAAATTTTAAAGTCATAATTCCCACAGAACAGAAGTTATAAAGAGCCAAGCCATACTTTAAGTACTTCAAGCAGAAGGAATCCAGATCAAGCTAAAGTATTCCCTCCTTGGATAACCTGGGGGAATGGAAGAAAAGAGGCGAAACAAACTAGGTCAGACATACGTCTGGTGAGTCCAGTAACTTTTAGTCAGTAAATAAATAAAGGTAAACATGGCAGGCATACAAGGTGGATAAGTGGATTCATGGTACAAATGGCAGGTATGACAGAACAAATAAGGTAAGATGTATGCTTCACTACAAACTACTCTGCACTATTACTAGTATAACAGGATTAGGTGTTACCCTAATGTCTAAACAGAAACAGAAACAGAATAATGGGCCTTTACCACTCTAACAGAGACAGAAACGGAAACAGAATAATCCCTACAGAAACAGAATGTTAGAATTAGGTGCACACTAGTAAATGGGCCTTTACCACCCCAACAGACGGTACCACGCAGAAACTAACAGGTGTTACCACCCAACAGAAACAGACGGTACCCCACAGAATAGACAGAACTAAGTGTACCCTAAATCTTACCCCACGCGATCGGCTCCCTAATACATAAATACCCTGTGCCAGCCCCACAAAAGGGTGTATCATTCCCTAAAGTGGCAACCTTTGAATGACACATACCTATTTATAGATGTCACGGCGTCTTACATCCTCAGAGGCAGACCGGGATCCATGCACGCACATGACCCGGTTAGAACACACCATCAACACCCCTCGCCATTATCAGAATGAACCGCTTATAATTAGTTCAGTAAGCATGCCCAGACCCTACCTACTGTTGGGTCATAGTTTTGATACCAGAAAGGGTTACTGACTAATATGGGTCCCATACAACAGATGACACAAGTAATTACCCATCCTAACCTTGTGTCTCCAGACTAACAGATTTCAGATTAACTTGTTTACAAGTTTCAGACATACAGAGTTCAGATTTACTAGTTCACAGATCAGACAATCAAGTTAACAAGTTTTCAGACTAACTGATCAGATGTACAGATTTAACAGACAGATTGTCTAACTTTGTATTGGGCCTATAGATTCACGAAACGGGTTGTAAAATTCATCAGTCCAGTTGGTTTAACCCTATCCACCCAACACGATTTAGACATCATATTTATCTCAGATTTGCATTAATTAATTATTGAAATATCTAATCGTATTTCACATGCCACCCTAGGCACACACTTAATTCCACATGCCACCCAAGGCACCCACTTAACCCCCTCATGTCCCTCTACATGCTTATCTGGTTAAGTGTTTCTTAATTCATTAAGGCCGTAACCTTATAAAGACCTCTCACATTAGACTGGCATTTGTGGCAGCTGGATTTGTCGGGCGGGTCCGCGCAGTCTTACACCACAAAAGAGTCTAACCTCGTTTCTTTACAATTGTCATGTATTTAATTTATGCCTAAGACCTCCCACATTAGACTGGCATTTGTGGCAGCTGGATTTGTCCGGCGGGTCCGGGCAGTCATACACCACAAAAGAGCCTAACCTCGTGTATTAGATGATTAATTACTCCTAATTAATCTTTCCCCAATTTGAATTTCTTTCCCTATTCAAATTATCAATCAATTCCAAATTTAACAATGTCCATAATGACTCAATTATGTCCATCCATTTATGGTATGTAAAATCATACCAATTTTCACCATAATTATATTTTATGCCTTTTAAGGCATTTATGCCAATTAAATATTTTTAAATCTTCAGACTTTAATTGCTTAAACATTCCTCTTTTGATTAATTAAATTAATTAATCCTTTCCTCTTTTTATAGGTGTCAATACCTATCTTATTAACAATTTGAATTTCCTATCCATAAATGGTCATATTCAAATTGTACCATTTTTACCCAATTTTACCTATGTCATAATAGGTAATTATCTATATGTTTCCCTACTAGAATCATGTGTCCAATTTACATGATCACTATGTAAATTATGCCTACTACAAATTCCCCTTTTTCCCCGTTTCTTAACTAGCGTAACCATTTGCGTTTTGGCGTCATCGAGGCTACCAAATAGTCTCGTCATAACAATAAAATAAAGGGAATGACAAGGTGATCATTTTCAGTACAATTTTTGGCATAAGCATGACAACTAGGGAAAATAACATGATAACTTTGCATATAATTATGATTCACCACATAATTAACAACTTGCATAGATTCATAACAACTTGCATAGGTTCATGAATTAATCATAGTCAACAACTTATATAGGTTCAAGATTCACAATATAACAACTTGCATGATTCATAACATAACTTCTTACATAGGTGACCTACATAGGTTCATGATCCACAACATAACAACTAGCATAGCTTCATGAATTCATCACACAATAACTTGCATAGGTACCTTGCATGATCTCATAATAATTTGCATAGATTCATGATAACAACTTGCATAATAACGACTTGCATAAATTCATGATAACAACTTGCATAGATTCATGATAACGACTTGCATAGATTCATGATAACGACTTGCATAGATTCGTCATAAAGACTTGCATAGATTCATAGTTTCTCAACATAATAACTTGCATCATATCATGATTCACAACAATAACAAACTTGCATCATATCATGATTCACAACAATAACAAACTTGCATCATATCATGATTCACAACAATAATAAACTTCATCATATCATGATTCACAACAATAATAAACTTGCATCATATCATGATTCACAACAATAATAAACTTGCATAACTACAAACAACATATACCCAAATCATAGTCTACCACAATTCACTTTTATTTATTTAAACCTAAAAGTGACTAGAACTCATCGAATAAGGGGTCTTGAGTTCTGGGTTCTGAATTCCATAATTGATTAGTGTTCCCTTGTTGTAGACAATTACGTTTTGTAGTTTTAGGCTTGATTTGATTTGTATTGAGTTGCTTTACTTTGCTTCTAGTTTGTAACGGCTACTCTAGGGTTTGGAGTGACAACATGACGGCTACTGATCTAATTTTTGATTTGATTCTAGGGTTTGGGTCTACACACGTTTATATAGAATTTCAATTTAATTATAGTCGTTGGATGATCTTAGGGTTAATCAAAAACACTCAGTCCAGATTAGAACTATCCAGAAACCCTAATGACTCATTAACTAGTCAGAAATGACTCAGCACTGACTCACCGTTCGAACCAGATGGCTGTGCAGGTTTTCTCTCGACCTGGGTGCACTTGGGAAGTGCGCCAATGCAAATTTGTACTGGCGCACTTCCCAAGTGCGCCAGTGCATTTTTTTTAAACTTCGTTCGTCCATATCTTCTTCATACAACATCCGTTTTACGCAAACTCGGACTCTATCTCAAGCAGAATTCCGAGACGAACGCAATGGAATGACCCGTTTCCCTTAATTCCCATATTTGAAATTAAGTATTCTTAAATTTAGTTAGTCTGATTATTCCAAAATTCGGGGTGTTACAATTTCCAAGAGACATTTGATTTGAAATTGTTTGCCATGATTTATTTTGATTGGTTTGACTTGAATTTGTCTGAACTTGTGTTTAAATATTGCTTGGATTGTTTTGATTAAAAACTTGTATATATGGTTTGAAACATCTGTAAATATTAACTATGATACTTGAATTGATTTGTTTATACATTTAGTATAATATAGGCATGAATTTAGGGGGAGTTATATATATTAGTGCTTTAGTATAGAATCAAATATTATAATCATAGAATATATAGATATATATAGGATTTAGGAGGAGTATGTTTAGAATTTCTTTTTGTTGATGATGAAGGGGGAGAAATTATAAATAAGAGTTAGTTAGGCTTAGTTTAAAGAGTAGTTTGTAGAATACATGATGACATGGGGAGTATTAGAAGGATCAGAATCAATAGGTATGAACAGATATGAATATTTTATAACTAAGGTTGACATCAGCAAAAAGGGGGAGATTGTTGGCGAATGGAGTTTTGTTGACAACAACCTTATTTCATTTATCATTAATTATAAAATATATGCTAACATATATATCTAGAATATATATACACACATAAATGCAAGATTTGTATACAGGACTTAAATATTGAAGACTGTACAGTTTTAGAGTTTCAAGAGATTCAGAATTCAAAGGAGATTCAAGACTCATGAGTAATCAAGTTATCAAAATATCAAGAGTTCAAGAAAATTATAGTAATTGATTCTAGTTTATATGTAAGACTCTGAATAACACTCCAGGTTCAAATTCTAATTCTAATTTTAAAATTTTATTTTCAAAATTCAAATTATGTTTTCAAATTATTCTACCTTACTTATGATTTCAAATAAATTTAAAATTTTAAAATAGATATAAGTTTATATATATAGTTTTATAATCTTATGGTTTTATAGTTTTAAACCTTATAATTTTTATAAATATGTTTATATAATATAATTATGTTTTCATATGATTTTACACTTTAGAATATTCATGTATATCATTATGTTTTAATTCAAGAATTTCCAGAATAATATATATGATCAAACAGTTGAAAAATAAGTTTTAAAAAATAAAAAATATATGCTTATGTCGACATACATAATTGGGTATGTCGACATACAACTGTCAGAAATTCAATTTTCAAAGCAAGTGTCTTTCCACTGTTTGTAATGGTTCTGAAATATTGCAACCATTCAAATCTTATAAATAGGAGCTGATTTCGAATTTTTTTCATGATTCATCTTCACCCCTCTTCATCCCACCATTATTCTTTATCATTTTATTGATTTCTACACTTCTACTTTGTCGATTTCTACTCTAGTTACATAAAACTTTTATCACTCTCTATCCATTACTCTCTGAATTGAAGTGCTATTAAAACGTTATAGGGCTGTCGTAATTATTTGGGAAGTGTTTGGGAAAGGGTGTATTCCTTGTAGCCCTAAAATTAAGGAAAGAAAGCGGTGTAAACCATGTAGCCGTGAAATCAAGGGTGGTTGGAGCGGTTTTAACCTTGTAGCTGTGAAATCAAGGGGATTGTATTTGGATATTGATAATAATAAAACTCTACGCAATCCAACATTGCGTGGGACTAGACGCAGGAGTAATCTGAACCAGTTTAAAATTCGGTGTGTTCTTTCAACTTCAGCATTTTATATTTATCTGTTTCTGTGTTTTTGTTTGATTTTGTGTCTATGATCATCTCTATTGTGTGTGATTCATATAGTAGGTCATATAAGTTTAAGATTTTCACAAATTCTTTGAAAGCACTATTCAACCCCCCTCCCTCTAGTGATTGTTTTGCCTTAAGATCTGCATTCTACATTCCCTAACAATACTCGTGTGGCGTGGCTTTGAACTACACCGACGACCTTGTGTTGGCAGAGAAGGGTTTACTTCTCGGGATGTTTGTTAGAGGCGTACCCATTCGATAAGGAATTTCCTTAGCCTTGGTCATTTGATGGAAATCCAAACTCGTCAGCTACATGCCCGTACGATTTATATTGCAGATCCTGCGTAAAATGCCTAGGAGGTCAGCAGAATATTATGGTACCTATGTCAGCTAAGATTGATAAGTTTATTTGCGTAAGTGATTTTCACATTATGCACTAAAAATAATATAAGAGAAATTTCACGTATAAACATATTTTGGTTATCAGAAGTGAAACCTTGCCCAAGTGTGCGTTTGCATTATATGTGTGCAGCGAGAGCTTATGATAGCTTCATTTTCTAAAGAGCACTGCGAGTTTTATGCACTGGCATTCATATGGAGAGAACTCGTTCCGTGTTGTACGGCGTGGTCCTATGAATAACCTTACTGTAAAATGATTTAAAATTGTTTTGTTTTCCTCACAGTAGTCTCATGGCCGATCTGAAGTTTATTGTTTCCCACACCTAAACTCTGGGTACCCCTATTTCCATATGGGTTGCCCAGTGTTTTGGGTTTTTCAGTTAGCTGCTAGAGCTAGGATTTTGGAATGGATGCTTATCATGGAGGTGCTGATCTTTTGGACTTATCTTTTGAAGACCTTAGTCTTTTGCTTTCCCGATTTTATGTTTAATTAGTATGTGTGTCATTTTGTCGGACATATTACATTGTAAAATATTCTCATGTATCAGCTCATGTACTTCTCTTATATGACTCTGTTGTATTTTGAACTTGTTGTAATATAATTGAAAGTTTGTGATTTTCCATTGTATTTTTACCTGTATTCTGATGTGTTATTACCCAAAAACACCAACGATTAGGATTCAGGCATTTGGACTTTTAATAGTGATTATCTTCAGATAAATTATGTATCGATGTTCAAAGGTTGAAATCTGGGTCGCTAGTGGACGGTCGAGAGTTTTTATCCATTTGGATCGGAGTTGTGTGGTTTATACTTGATTCAAACGATATGAATTTTCTAGTCGTCACATTGTATTCTTGAACAAAAATTGAACTTGTGACTCAAGTTCTCATATAAGAAAAATGATTGATTATTTTGTTGATTGGAGGAGTTGGATTTATCAAAGAAGAGGACTGAGAAGCTCAATAAAAGAAGATTTTTATAATGGTATAAATGTCTTTGTTGAATTCTCTTTAAATAATAATGGAAATGGTCCAGAAATTCGTTGTTCGTGTAACAAGTGCAGACATTTGAAGTATTTATTACCTGATATTGTTCAAGTCCATTTGTGCAAAAACAGGTTCGTATCTGAGTATTATGTTTGGGTTCATCATGGAGAAGTTGTAGCAAATACTTTTGTAGAGTCTGAGGTACAAAGTGTTGTTAATTAAAATGTTAATACGACCCATATTGAAAATATGGTCGAAGATGCAACATGATCAATGTTTCCTGTGGTTGAACTTGACGACGATGACAGAAATGTTGAAGAATCGAATATTAAAGCATTTTTTTAATGATTTACTAGCTGCTGCTAAGAAACCTATTTAGGATGTTTGTAAAAGCCGCACTTAGATGTCAGTGATCGCAGAATACATTGTGATAAAGTCAAAATACAACATCATTGAAGCTGGGTTTACGGCTATTGTACAAGATGCAAAAAGACACATGCCACCGATAATATAATGCTTGAAAACCACTACGAAGTAAAAAAAACTTATGTTGGATTTTGGTTTACCTTAACATAAAATAAATGCATTTTTAAATGGTTACATGTTGTTTTGGAAAGATGACGTAAACCTTAAAACTTGTAAAATATGTAATCAGGAAAGGTACAAACGAAGAAAAAAGAAGGGAAAGGAAGTTTTGTACAAACATATGCATTACTATCCCATCACTCCAAGGCTTCAAATATTAGATGCATCTTCTGTAACTGCATCTCATACGAGATGGCATAGTGTGAGATGGAGGAAGAGGGTACGTTGACCCAAGCAGTCGATGGAGAAGCATGGAAGCATTTCGATAAAAGTTATCCTAATTTTGTAGCGGAGAGTCATAATGTTAGACTAGGATCATGTACGGATGATTCTTCACCATTTTCTCAGTTTGGTGTTGAATATTCATCATGACCCATTATCATCATACCATATAATTTACCTTCATGGATGTGTACAAAAACGCAGTATATGTTTCTTACTCTTGTCATTCCTGGCTCCGACAATCCGACACAAGGAATTGATGTTTATTTACAACCGTTGATTGAGGAATTAAAAAGGAATGAAGGAGTAGAAATTTTCGTATATTTGCTTATTTATTGTGGACTATAAGTGATTTTCGTGCCTATGCTTTGCTTTTAGGATGAAGTCCTTGTAACATCCCGAAATTTTAGTAATTTAATAAGTAATTTATATAATTATTTTATATATAAGTGTTTGATAATTTAACTGGTTGGAATTCAAATATTTTGAATATTTAAATTAAAATAAATAGGGGAATAACATAATTTTTGAAATAGTCGAAAATAGTTGAATTGATAATTTTGTGTAAATTGGATTTATTTAAGGAATTTAATCAAGTTTATATTCGAATTAGAATAATGAATTTATTTATAAACAATAGTTAAACGTTTTAATTATAATATAATTATAATCGAGCTTTTAAAGTCTCAGTAGTTTGTAATATTGAGTTTTGAACTTCAAACGATTATACATGATCCGTTTTAACTCGGATTTCGTTGAAACAAGAAATGTTGGAATCTATTAAGCTATATATTTCTAATGGAAGTGGAAAATCGAGATTTTGTTTTGTAAATTGTGAGTTATGTCCAAATAAAATTTTCAGAAAAAACAGCGGCATAATCGTTTTTGACCATAACGGCTATTTAAATATTTTTAAATATTGGTTTCCAATTTGGACAAGGATTTTAGACGTATTTTTAATTTAATTTATAGAAATTTTCCATAATTTTTATTTTAAATAATATGCTACTTTTTGTTTAACGTATTTTGCACCTTATATTAGTGTTTTTGGAATATCACAAGATAAATTGTCTTGTATATTTTAATATATTTTTGGGATCGTGGCACATTGCTCGTCACAACAGTATTTTTAATTTTGTTCATAGCAGTCCGTACGTGAACGAAATTATACGAAACGGGGTATGTTAAATTTTATAATTTAAAACTTAAAGAGCAAAGAAAAGGTATCTCCGAAAAATATATACACTATCTTTTTCGTGTCTGACTATTTGCCAACGTCCTTTCCATTTAAACGCACATGTATAAATTTTATTTCATGGTTAAGTTTTGTTCGGCACGTCCTAGTCCAATGCAAACCTATGGAAACTTCATGCTTAAGTCAAAATCTACCCTACTGTACTACACCAAGCACACAGACTAAAGAGAATAGGAAGGCACCTATGCTTATTCGCACAGCTATGAAATAGTGAAGCTATGAAACATCAAAACACCTATGCTTATTCACGTAGCTATAAAACAGTGAAGCTATGAAACATCAAAATCGTATGTATATCTTCACAGCAGCTGTATGCTTCACGCAGCTATGAAACATCAAAATCGTATGTATCCTACCCTAGCCAATCTATGTGCCAGCCTATTACTTCATCGCCAAGGACTATAATTCTATATATACACGCACAAACTTACTGCATTTTCTATCTTTAGAAAATCATTAAACTTGAATTCAAAACAAAATTTAAGAAAACCGCTTTGATCCGCTGGTCTCATAAAAACCGAAGCACCGTTCTAGAATAGTTGGAAGGATTCCACGTCCTTCTTCTTCGCGTGAATATATACAGCATGAAAAGAAGAAAATGATGATCAGGGAATTTAGGAGTAAATTCGAAAATCTGAGACTGGTATGGGTTCATGAGATGAACACACTCTTGGATACAAACTTTGGGATGACTCGGTGACATGAGGGTTCGCGGGTCTTCTATAGCAGCTCAAGAAGACCCGGGGGACTCACGTTTTAAAATAGCGCGTGCGAGTTTGGAGAATAGGCGATGTAATTGAGGAGGGAATATGCGAACTAGTGGTGTGCGTATTGCATGCAGGCGTGGGTAGGACAATAGGAGTATGTGTATGATATCGAGCAGAAGAAGAGCATAAGAATCGAGTTGTCTTGTGCGATTTCGTGGGTGGTGGTGGTTAGCGGTGGTGTAGGGGTGGGGTAAGGTCGAAGCTTGGGTTCAAAAACTGGAGCATGTGTTTTGCATGTTTTGGAGAAGAAGTTTAGACGTGGGCTGGGTTTTGAAAATGTGTGTGGGCTGAAATATTTTGTGAACCCATTTATATAAAAAAATATGGGCACAGTTATCTTCACTATGGCCCATGACACATCAAGCAAATGGAGTGATATGAGATCATACCCCATACGTGCATTTAGAAGAATATGCGAATAGAAAAAAAGGAAAGGAAGGTTATGCAAATGACGTGAAGGGGAGGGACATGCGTAGCATGCATTTGAATTGTTGGACTTTGGGCTTTACAGTTGGGTGAGATTTACAATTAAGTTATGTTGTGTTAAGTTATTAATTTGGTTAGAAATTTAGTTAAGTTCAGTTAGTTATGAACCGAAATGAAATAAATTGGAGGCTATAATGGAGTCATTGTTCATTGGATTGTTCACTTCGAGTAGAAACATGAGGCACCATGAATTTAGAAAAAGGAAATTTAGTTCGACAAATAGAACACAATAGTTTAACACGTTCAGTTAAATGTAAATTATCAGTAAAATGTTAGTAACCAAATTCAATTACATTTAATGTAATAAATAATTATATATTCGTTAGTGACCTTTACAATGTTTACAAACTTATCAAATTAATATAGCATGCATACGTGCATAGAGCTGAACGTCATTTGTTGTGTTGGATTTGTACGATCAAAGGATACATACTGGAATTGGTGTGGAGCTATTTGGAGATCGTTTCAAATTATTGCAAAATTAAACGCCTGATCAACGAATGTTAATTGTTATTCAACGATTAACGACGAAGGTGAGTAAACTCACTAACTTTGTCCAGTTTTATAATTTTAAAAACGTTATCTAATATTGATAAATAACGATTGAGTGTTTTGTGATGATTGTTTGGTAGATTTGCTAATTACTTGGTTGAAATAATATATATAGTTATATATATAAATCGTTGATTAAATACCAAATCTTTTTATTATTATATTTCATATTGATATGAAATTGGGATTATTTATATTGATTTACATCTGTGGATGCAGGGAAACAGGTTAGAGGGATCCAACTGGATTCCTTAACAATTTTAAGGTTGATTTTCATATATTACATTATATGATGTGACAAATAAGCAGTGATTATTTTTGTGTGTTTTGGGATGTTTGAATAACATTTACCTGAAATAATTGGTATTTAAATATTTGAAAAAGAATTCGGGGTTTTAATAACTTGTTTTAATCATAATAAAACAAATAGTTTGATTTATTAATGATATTTTTAAATGGAATAAAATAAAATAATTATTGTTAAATAATTATTATTAAATAACCCGTGAATGTTAATTTAAAAATAAGTAATGGAAAGGGAAATTGTTGAATTTATTTCGAGGTTCGAAATGTGAATATGAGTTGAATAAAACTATAAGGATTTGTAATTATAATTATAATTCGATGATGTCGAATGTTATTAAAATAATTTATTTCTAGAAATTATATATTTTATAAGTTGGAAATTCACTAGATAATTAATATTGGTTTATAATCGAGTATGCAATTGAGATGAAGTTTTAAACTTAATATATAATTAATAAGAAATTGATTTATAAATAAAGTTTATGAATATGAATTTATAAAATAACACGGTAAACAGGATTTGAACCTGAAAAGGGTATTTATAAATAAAAAAGAAGATTATCTAGTTTTCTGTAAAGGAATAATATTCACAATTTAAAGTGAGTAATGGTTTAAAAGCAAACGTTTTGCAAATTGAAATGGTGATAAAAGTAAACTGGTAAAAGCTGGAAGTGATAAATTCAGGAATGAATTTAGAAATGTGGTTGACCTGAAATATTGGGTTTATTCCGAAGTTCGAAATGTTAATCGAATATAAATTATTCGAAAGAGAGTCATACATTGAAATTTGAATATGTCGAATTCGTGAAAAATACTATGTACTTTTCGTTTATGATCAAGATTTATTTATTTTTTTAAATAAATTAATTGTTTATTTATTCAAAAAAAAAATTATATTTTAAAGTTAAATATTTCAGAAGAAGAGAATATAACGCTATCGTTATAATCGATGATTTCTGTTAAATAAGTGAATTCGTGAACTGAATCCGAGAATTTCGTAAGTAACGATTTGATAAGAAATAATAGAAATGGAGTTAAGGAAACTAGAAACTGACTGGAGATTAGTTAACTTGAATGGCTTTCTTAGTATTGATCTAATGTTTGTTTCGGCCTTCGGGATTGATAATTAGGGAGTTGTTCTCTTACTGGTTTATAGTTAGGGACTGATGGATAGTGATGGTGGATAAGGCATGGAAATGTTTTCCGATGTTAATAACGTATATTTTCGAAATACGGAAAATAAAGAGTTGTGAATATATGGAAACATTTTCTGTAACACCCCACCTCCGCCAGGGTGACTCTTGCAAGCACTCTGACTTTGGAGGGGCGTTTGAATCAGGTAAACATGCATAATGATATATCAAGGCAGAACAAGAACATATGTATATATGTAAACAGAGTAAATAAGATAAGTAAAACAGCGGAAGATTTCAAACCATTTCAAAACAAGTCTGGTACAACATAATGTCAACTTTCCAAATACACAAGTCTAGATAAAAACAACATCACTGAAAAACTGAAATATATAAGTACTATCCCCAAAATAAGTAATAACCATAGCTAGCTTCATGACAAGACCGTACATGAGCTAAAATCCCACAAGCAAGCGATCAGAAATCCAAGAAGCTAAGCTCCAATATTCCCTCCCTGAGAACCTGGGGGGGGGGGGACGGAAGAAAAGAGGCGAAAGAAAACAGGTCAGTCAAAAAGACTGAGTAAGCCCTACTACAATCAATGTAAACTGGTAAAGTTAACTGGCATGAGCAGCAGGGATGAACACAAGGATAACAACATACTAGCATGATGATTAACTAACAAGGTAGATAAAGGTGTCATCGCATAATCAGGTTTAAGGTTTCGCACCACAGGTATACTAGCAAACTAACATGACTTGAATAAACAAGTATTGATCCCTTGGCCCAAGCTTTGGCCCAATAACATGAACTGACCCCAATACGAGGTCCAAAGTGTAAAAAAGAAGTGATCCCCAGGCCCAAGTTTGGCCCAACATCATGAATGACCTAAACCAAGGTCCAACTAGCAAGGTCTAGTCGATCGGCTCCCTATAAGCCTAACTCGTCAAGTGTCGGTGTCATACGACCCAACTACGAAGTGTAGCTAAACTGTTCTAGGTCCACCCTAGGGTGTATCAAGTCCTAGGGTGTCAACCACTGACACAAATCAATGCACGCATAGTCTAAACCTACTGGTGCCCATGCCTGCTTTTTCAACTTCGGACCATGTGCACGACCATGACCCGCCTGAACCTACACCGGCGCACCTACTCAGCCGTCGTTTTGGTCGCTTACATGGCATCCCAGTAATCGTGCCCCTCCCTAGCCTAGTCTCTAGGGTATCATGATACAACTAAGAGGGTTACTGGTGCAAAGGACCACGTGACTAGGGTTTCCTTAATGGGTTAAACGTGGTTAACCCAACCCATTCAAGTACCAAGTTGGTTAAGTGTACCCAAGGTTCATGACTTAACCCTACCAACCCATCGTGTTTAATTGGTTAAGTATTCAAGCGGTCCATGACTTAACCCTACCATGTGGCATTAATTAATTTAATGCACCCAACCTCTCACATTAGACCTTGTTGTGGTTACTAGTTAGGCCGGGCGGGTCCGGGTAGGTTTACACCACAACTTAGTCTAACCTCGGGTTTCACGCGCAACATGACCAACTACTCACATTGGGTCCTATTGCTTGTAGCCACTAGTTAAGCCGGTCGGTTCCGGGTAGGTTTATGCTACAAACTCAACCCAACCTCGAGTTGGTCACACTTATATTTTCTAAGTGTCATGTCCATTTTGTTTCCAAAACATATTACAAGTTTTCAAGCAATTGGGTAGACCTAACTTAATAGGTAAATTCCCAATGGGTAGACCTAACTTAATAGGTAAATTCCCAAGCTTATGTTTTTATGTCTTTTAAGTTTACCCAACCCCAAACGCAATCCCATCGCTTACATATCGCAATAGCGAATAAAGGATAGAAAGAGGGAACTTGGCATAATCATGACATAAATGTGTTGAAGCCACAAGTTCAACATGGTGGCATATGAAATGTACATATGTTCATATACTTGCATTAGGCCTCAAAAGCATGCATAAAACCAAACTTATCATATTGGTGATACATGGTGATAAATGACATGTAGAAATGGCCATAAGTTCGCATTTAGCCTCATATGCAAGTTATCATAAGGGATATGGTAACTTACATGTTGCCAAAATGCAACCTTTAGCATAAAGCTTGAAGCTTTATGTTCACATACTCAAGATAAGCTTGCATAACATGATAACATGAACCAAATGATCACGCCAAACTTGCATAACATACATGGCGAACTTGCATATCATAACATAGCAAACTTGCATAACATAACATGGCAAACTTGCATATAAACTTGCATATCATAACATGATAAACTTGCATATCATAACATGATAAACTTGCATATCATGACATGGCAAACTTGCATATAAACTTGCATATCATAACATGATAAACTTGCATATCATAACATGATAAACTTGCATAACATAACATGATAAACTTGCATATCATAACATGATAAACTTGCATAACATAACATGATTAACTTGCATATCATAACATATCAAACTTGCATAACATAACATAGTAAACTTGCATATCATGGCAAACTTGCATATCATACATTTAACTTTAGAGTTTAAGTATGAAAGTAGAATAGGGCTTACAATGCTTATGAAGACACAAAAATATGACAAAGCCCTTATGAAATCAACTAGACCCAAAATGCAAGCTCCAAATCAATAAAAACCCTTGCTTTATGATGCAAATATAGAAACTTGACTTGAATGCAAGCTAATGATGCTCATACAAGCTTGAAAACACTTGTATGCATGGAAAATCTCTCATAGAAATAACTTAGAATTTTATGAAGAGAGTGGAGGCCATGAGAGGATTGATTTTGCCATAGTTTAGTTGCTAGAATGAATAATGATGATTTAGGGTTAGGTTAGGGCCTTATTTATAGAGATTAGGACTAGTTCTAGCCTTAGGATTAAACCCTAGTTCCAATCTCAGCCCTTAAAACCGAATCTGGCCCCCAAACTCAACACAATCACAAAATGGTGCACCAGGCTAAACAGCCCGGCTGGACCAAGTCGACAGCCAAGTCGACAGGGCTGTCGACTTGGGTCCAACCAAGTCGACTCCCAAGTCGACAGGGCTGTCGACTTGGGTGCTCTGGCGGGATTTTTCCCGCCTAGCCCAATCTGACCTAATTTTTCAAATTCAAACTTGAATTTGAAATCTGTTTTGAACTTGAAATTTTCTGAAAACTTCGTTGGGCCTTAATCGGGTCATACGGACTCCGATTTTCGAAAACTCGGACTCTATTTCGCGTATTTTTCCGAGACGAACGCAATGGCATAGCCCGTTTCCCCTGATTCAGATTTATAAATTAAATTCTGCCTCGATTTACGTTATAACAGGTTATTGAAAATACGGGTTGTTACATTTTCTAAGAAATTGTGAGAGGTTAAGCGGGTTGGCAAATATATGGGTAAAGATATTTAAGGGAAATTGGGAAATGAAATGATTTTTGATAAATTTATTAAAGGGTTCTAATTGATCGATATAATTTCCATTTGGAAATATGATCGTTGGTTGTATGAATGTTTTTCCTTTGATAGTTAAATTACCGACTATCAAAGTTTTTAACCATTTTTCCATTGTCAATACGGAGAGACCGGGATCAGAGTTATTATCTGAAAACCAGTCCGTATGTGCATTAGCGTTTCAAATCAAATATGTTGAAGATAATTGAAGACAGAGAGTACGCAAGGGTTATTCTGGTGATCCTAGGTAGAAATCGCCTAAGATGGAGTTACATAATAGTGCCTTTGGTTTGTCCAGACCTACGAAAACTTGAATGGACGAATTTCTGATAGAGTATATTTAATAGATCGCGTAACTTGATATCTTCAAATGTATTTACGTTTAGAGACGGAGGAATTCGTTTCTCTTAGTTTTATGCCCATGGTATTTTTGGAGAAATCAATTTGTGATTTGGTGGGTATGACGATGTGGCATTCAAAGTAAATGAAGGTGTGATCTGTCTGAAGAAACGTTATGACCTCAAGCCTCATCAACCAGAAAATGACAAAAATCGGGCAAGCAGCATGGCTAAGTGGGTCGCACCCAAATTGTCACCATCTAGAGAATATTCATACTTGTTATTTCTTTTCACTTGTGTATCTCCCGGGAACGGTTATGTTGGTATAGCAACCGTAAGTTGACAATATATTCGGAACATTCAAGCGACATGAATGGCCGATCATGTGTGGTTGAGTTGCAAGATGTTCTTGTTGAACTCAAGTGTATCCCCTCTAGAGTACACTGATTGAAAGGTGGTTCGATACCTTATTATAGTAGGAATTCCATTCTTCAATAAGAGCCCACGATTTTTAATGGTATATTATGTATGTAGAACGTGAGATGCAAGCGTTCTGCTAGATTGTTATTTACTTGATTTAGAAACTATTATAATATCAGAAAAGTATTGATTTTAGGAAATGTTTTGGGTTATCTCAAGGTAAAAACCATCCGTGTTTATGTGTGGATCGGTCTGACGATTATCATTTCTTTGAAAATGATTTGGAAAAGTTAAACCAAAATGATTGGAGTTTACTCACACCAGTCCCATGACTGACCCAGAGTTTATTTTGTTTTACTTTACCCTAAACTCTTGGGTCCCCAAATTTGTACAGGCAGTCAATTAATCGGGATTTTACAGATATTTGGAGAAGCTTGGAGCAGGAGGCTTCAACATTTGATATACATAGAGTTTATTTACGCCTTGTTGTTATGTGTTGTACTCTGAGATGGTATGTATATATACAGTTTTAATTTGTATTTTAAAAGTTATGTTATATAATATATTTTATTCATTCCGCTGTGGGATTCGTGTTTACTCTGATTCTGTTGTGTTGTGATCTTCTTCTTCTTTTATTCTAACTTTCTTTTTTTATATTTCTCACCCTCTAACTTCTTTCTATTAATGATCTAGTATTTCCGATTTTTGAATATTCGACATTGTATTTGGTGTCGATTTTCGGGGTCGAAAATCCCTGTTCGTTACAGTATTGCTACTCATCTAGCATGTCCATATTGCATGAAAGAAACACGAGCGTTTTCTTTTGTAACGTCCCGCCTTTTTGACCGCTTCAAATTGGTAATTAAACCAATCTAAAACGTCCAAATCGACGGATCGTTATATAGCTTATAGAGTTTAAAACTGAATCAACACAGAAAATACAGAATAATTTTATAACACAAGACTGAACAACAGAGTAAAACTTTTATTTATTTATGAAAAATTTTGAATACAATATATTTATAGACAGCGGAATTTAGAATATCACTTGAATACAAGAAAAATAATTTACTGTTTAAAATCTTCAGAGTGCACCTTTGGAATCCCCAGCTTTGCCAATCTTCGAATCCTGAGTTGTAATCTCTCAATCTGGAATGCTCGGATCTGACTCGGGCATTCCATGCAAAAACATAAAATACTCAAGTCAGGATTAAATCATAGTTCAAGTAAATTAATTCCGATAGGAACTGAACTACAATAGTAAATCTTAACTTCCAACACATAGGTTGTATATATAACTAAATAGTTGTGGTCTATGTTCAGGTCAGTTCTATCTATTTCCAGGGACAAAACTGTCTCGGAAGCTTGCGAGTGTACACGTGTATAATACACGTGTACACCGCCTCAGCATCCCGAGGACAAACTCATATGTGAGGTGAATCATAAACTCAAACCTGTGTCCATATTTCCTTCAAACAGTCTAAGATAAACGTGGCAGGGTGGTCCATTACATTGCAATGGTTAAAATATGGCCAGAGTTACCAAATACTATGCAGTAGATAAAGAGGACAACATGGCACATGTGAACATAGAGTTTTGAACCGAGTCAGCATACACTGGTGGAGCTGTACATGGGTACAACCAAGTAGCCAAGTTGGCATGCAAAAGTAGTAGCAGGATTTCCGCAAATTTCATGGTTGCAAGTGAACAAGGCAAGTCATGCCAGGAATACTTCACATAGGTTCAAGTGGTGGCCAGTTTCAAAATGATATAGTATAGAACTACTAACCCAATTATTTCATGCACAGTAACAGGTGTAATGTCTTAGTTGAGAGCAACACATGCACAAGTACAAATCATGGCGTACTAATACATAGGTATAAGGATAACATACGTATGCTAGTTTCAAAATAAACCATAGGGCATGGTTTAAACTAGTATCTTACTGGGTACCGTGTCGGAAAAGATCGGCGCAATGTGGTATAGGTAACACAAAGACATTCAGCACAACATTTAGTTTGAGCACGCTTCAAGTATCAAAACAATCAATAGTTTCAAATGGAATGTTAGGTAACTCTGTACCCATACAAGGTGCAAGCAAGTAGGCAAGGCATATGTCCAGTCCAAAGAGGATAGCAAGTTTATTTGATTAACATGAAGATATAACATACTCTACTGAAATTTACATGTATGCCCATTTCCATATTCGTGGTTAACATAATAACTAGTATGGAGAGCCAAGTGAAGCCAAAGAGAACATAAAACCAAAACTGAATATAATGAAATCTCATAGTTTCATGTTTTTCTTCCTTTCTAAAAAAAATGTTACATTTTTAACTTGTATATTCAACATTATTCAACATGTCCATCTCACATGCAACTACTAACCAAGACAGCATGAATATTACGTCTGAAACCATGTTAAAAGCCTTCCAAGATCAGCAAATGGGTCTCAACAGTTTCGCAAATGGGTCTCAACAGTTCCGCAAATGGGTCTCAACAGTTTTGCAAACGAATCACATAGCATAACAGTATTGTCCATCAATGCATGGGTTTAGTATAATGGTTCAGCAAATTCAATTCAGTGAACATAATAGCAACTGCAGTTTCAATCAGGCTAACATATGATTAAAATGGCATGCAAAAGACTGGACACACAATATCGAACTGGACTTATAAATGTCAGCTGGACATATAAATATCGAACTGGTGTGCCCAATACAAATGTTAGTCAGGTCATGTCAAGAGCATAGTATGATCATTAAAGTGCCAATATCATAGTGTGAACTGTATAATTATCAAGGCGAGATAAAGATTGACAGATTCTAGGATAATGAGTTAAAATAGACTAGTATTTCAAACCAACTTTTATAATATAAAAACAAGTGTAGTGCCAGCTTTGGTAAAACTAATATACTCAAGGCAAACGTATATACTTCTGCTAATCATTAACTTTCAGACAGAGCACCAAGAAAAATACAAAGGCTACATATGACCATCAGTTCTCATTGGAACAAGGTAAGGCCCAATGATGACAATAATATTTTCAGTGTAGCAACTCTCAGGTTTAAATATATTTCAGAAGTAACAGTAATCAAGGCTTCATGTTCAAGTATGGTTTCAGGTGATAAAAGGCACACCTAACAGCAGGTTCAGATTTTAGCAAATAGGGTAACTTATTTCGAGTCTCAACATAGTCTAATGGTTTCATTTCCGTGGCCAACATAGTGTAACAGTTTCAACATAGTGACCAAATGGTTTAGCAAATTGTTTTCAATGATGGTTAAACAAATGCCATTTCAGAAATCCCGTTTAGTGAAACAAATGGATTCAGCAAAGTAGCATAATAGTTCATCATTTCATTATCAGCAAACATATGGTTTAATATAATCTATGGTTCCAGGTACCCAACAGGAAATCCCACAAATCACGCAACAGCTAGAAATGGAGTTCACCAATAAAGTGCGACAGCCAACCAATTTTGAACCAAAATATTACTATCGAAAGTTAGTTGCCTACCAAAAATCGAAATACTTGAAACTATAATTTAATCGCGAGTGAGATTCTCACCTTAAAAATAGCAAAGAAAACTGTAGCAGCAGGTGTTTTCCGGTGGCGTAGGCGATGGGTTGATGACGATCGCTACACTGGAAACGACGCTCTATTCAATGGAAGGCGGTGGCTCGGAGGAACAAGTGTGAAGCTTTGAACGGAGGCTGCAGCTTCGATTTTAGAGACGGTCATGAGTTGGCCAGTGGGAAATTTGGGGAAAACTAACAATTTAGGGTTTCGGCTATTAAGTTAAAAGGGGAAGGAACAAACTTGAGGGCTGCTGCCATTACTAATGAAGAGGGTGATTCGAAGAAACGAGATTTGGTGAAGCGATTTTGGGAAGACCGCCATTACAAGAGAAAGGGAAGGCAGAAATTTCTTTGTTGAGAAAATTGGGGAACTAGGTTGATTTATAACCACGGAACCGTGGAGAGCAAGGAAATCGAAATAGGTTAAATTGGGGTAGGTTATTACCAGGTACGAAAACATTTGGGTAGGCTCTATTTAGGGAAGTTTATTTACGGTTTAATTAAATATTTAATCTACCATGAATTAGCACAGAACACTCAAAACACATATAGTCAGTACAATCTCCAAACGCAACAAAAATTATATGTATTCCTTTGTTTTCGCGTTCTGAATCCACTAAAATTATTTTATTTATAATCTGACACGGTCTATACGACATTACTTTAATTTTAAATTATTTATCGTTTCATTGACCTTATCCTGTTTGTTTACCAATAACTCCGCTTTGTTCCAAATATGAAACGTTAATTTCAAATACATACGTATTCAGTCCGACTTTCCATATATATTCAACAAATAAAATTATCTAATTCATTTAACGTCGAAAACATTTATTTTTAAATTCGACCATTCGAAATCCAAATCAAATCCAATTCAAATATTCAACAATAAATATTTGATTCTCAACCAATCATTCCGAATCAAATATTGAGTTTTTAATTCTCATTCAAATAAATATTTGATTTTAAATCTCTAAACCAATTATCCAATTGATTGTTAATGTTTTAATCCTCAATAAAGTTTTATTTCGAACCCACCGAAATTTCTGGGTCGTTACAATATTTCCCCCTTTAAACCTTTTCGTCCTCGAAAAGGAAAGATAGTTAGAGTTATACCAACGTATATTTCAAATTTTCATATTTGTGCGTAATTTCCTTACAGTTAATTTAAATATAGATATTTAAGCTATCGATCTTCATTGTTTACCATCATATTCAACTTTCTCTGATCATTATATTTCTTTCTAACACTAACTTCTTCTTAAACTTCAAAATCCGCATAAGTTGGATTTACGCCTCTCCAATTATTCCAAATCCTTTATAAACCTCATCTGTCAATATTTACTTATCCATCGTTCCACAAGTTCAACCGCATTTCCATCTATTTAATCCATCCAATCTCCCCCAACACTCATTGAAGAGTGTAATTATCATTTTCTTTCCAAGTCACAGACTGTCGACTTGAATTTTTATTATACGTAACACGAAGTTCGTGCAAAAATATCTGTATTACTATTATAAAGCTATGGATTTAAAAATACTTCAAAATGCTCTTTACTTGGGTATATTTAAATTTCAAATTATTAATTTGATAACTCAAAGTTTGACAAGTCTATTGTCGTCCTTATAGATGTTAGGCATACGCTGGCCAGGCGCACGACTAAAATCTCCAAGTACTAAATATCCTTGCTTTAACTCCCAGTGAAAATACTTCAAAAATTCTTTTAAAAACAAATACGGAAAGTACCAATGTGATATTGATGTGTTGATTGTTCATGAATCGCAGATACAGAATGGTTCCGTCTGGATCCCCCAGAAAACATCCGTATCCGTAGGAAATCACTTCCCTGCGAATTTCGTCATGGACAGATCAACAGAAGATATTTAATGATCAAGAGAAAAATCTGAGGTCATTGAGCGTTGACTGCTCTCTCTCAGGATCACGAAATCAAATTATCAAATTATCAAGTTACGAGGACAAAACAAGTCCCAAAGACAAATCAGGTCACGAAGACCAATCAAGTCACGAAGACTAACTGCTGCATCAAACAGGTGGCCCACTATCACTAAGATATCTCAAATACTGTGGACCGCAGGTATACAATGGTTACGCCTGGGTCCCCCAGGAAACATCCATACCCGTAAGCTTTCACAGCTCTGCGGATTTCGCCCTTACATTCGACTGTAGATCGCAGCAGTCACAATGGTTACGCTTGGTTCCCCCAAGAAACATCCGTCCGCCGTAGGCTATCTACAGCCCTGCAAATTTCGCTACACGGCCGAATTCCAACGACTCTAGATCGCAGCGATCACAATGATTACGCCTGATTCCCTCCAGAAACATCCGACCACCGTAGGCTATCTGCAGCCCTGCGAATTACGCTAGCAGTCGTGCTAAATGGCAACTCATGAGTTTTATGTCCGGACAACCTACTACCACCAGCAGCATATCTCAGCTAAGCTCAAATTTCATAGAGAAGGAAGGTACTTTCCTTATCTTTATTTTGAAAAACACACGATACTATATACATATAGTATTTTATTTCATAATTCTCATAAATCATACTTATGTGAACTTACATAAGATTTAATTTCCCAATCATATTTCAAACATCTCGTCTTATATAAATTCCGTTATATAAGATTTTATCTTAATCGATTACCTTTCAAATCAATAGTTCTCGACTTCGCTATATTTTTATGCATTTCCCATATAAGTTCTGAAAATTTCTATATCCACTATCTCACATCGAGCATCCTCAAATCTCCATTCAATTTCAGTTTTGATCTCTTATCCAATTCAGATATCTAATATTTCCTTTAACTCGAATTTATGAATCTATTGGTTATAACCAATTCTTCTTCCAAACCTCTAATTAAAAATTCATCACTTCAGTCACAACTTTATTCTCTCAAAATTCCATATTTTTTTTCACAAAATTTTTTCTTCATGCATTATCACTCCTTCACGTCCACACCTCGACCATCAATTAGCAAGCGAACAATTCCCTAAGTATCAACCCCGAAGGCCGAAACCAACATCAGATCAATACTCAGAAAACTATTCAACTTAACTAATCTTTAGTCAGTTTCTAAATTCCTTAACTCCACTTCTTAATTTCTTATCAATCATTGTTTACGAAATTCTCGAATTCAATTTACAATTCCACTTCTCTTTACGTTCTGTCCTCCTTCGTCTTCGACGTAGCTCTTTGTTCTTCAGTTCTTGTTATTCTGAATTATGTTAACCTCTCACTATCCTTTGAAAATATTTCCAATTGTTCTATTCATTTTCTCCATTCTTAAAAATCATTTAATGTCACCGGAAAATATTTCCATATATTCACAAAGCTTTATTTTCTATCGAGAATATACTTTATTCTTGCAACATCTCTAAATTTGTTAGTTTGATTTAAACAAATGTTAAATAAAACATCGTCATCTCTTCACTTAACCCTTTTTATTTGATTTTTCATCAACTTATATTCTTAACAAAATTCATCGTTTCTTCTTTGAAATGATTTCAAATTTCCTTTTTCTATTCAAATTGAATTCTCATTTACAATCAACTTCAGTCATCTTTGATTTCTAAAATTCACGCTTAACGAAATTAATTCGTTGATTCTCTCCTATCTATCCTGGATACCATCCGATGATGGATTCTAGATTCAAATCCTAGGGGAACTTATTGAAGAATAATTCTCGCAAACCTGGATTCGAAGACTTCTGAAGACTGGGGATTCCGAACAAAATTTTAAATCTCAAAGTAAATTTTCATTTCCGCTGTATTAATTTCAAAACACTAGTTTCAAAGTATTTGATATTTCAAAAATAATTATTTTTCAAAATCGCTTTATTTTCAAGATCTGTTTTTAAACTCAATAAGCTAAGCTTTGAATAAACCAAAGCTCTGATACCACTTGTAACGTCCCGCCTTTTTGACCGCTTCAAATTGGTAATTAAACCAATCTAAAACGTCCAAATCGACGGATCGTTATTTAGCTTATAGAGTTTAAAACTGAATCAACACAGAAAATACAGAATAATTTTATAACACAAGACTGAACAACAGAGTAAAACTTTTATTTATTTATCAAAATTTTTGAATACAATATATTTATAGACAGCGGAATTTAGAATATCACTTGAATACAAGAAAAATAATTTACTGTTTAAAATCTTCAGAGTGCGCCTTTGGAATCCCCAGCTTTGCCAATCTTCGAATCCTGAGTTGTAATCTCTCAATCTGGAATGCTCGGATCTGACTCGGGCATTCCATGCAAAAACATAAAATACTCGAGTCAGGATTAAATCATAGTTCAAGTAAATTAATTCCGATAGGAACTGAACTACAATAGTAAATCTTAACTTCCAACACACATGTTGTATATATAACTAAATAGTTGTGGTCTATGTTCAGGTCAGTTCTATCTATTTCCAGGGACAAAACTGTCTCGGAAGCTTGCAAGTGTACACGTGTATAATACACGTGTACACCGCCTCAGCATCCCGAGGACAAACTCATATGTGAGGTGAATCATAAACTCAAACCTGTGTCCATATTTCCTTCAAACAGTCTAAGATAAACGTGGCAGGGTGGTCCATTACATTGCAATGGTTAAAATATGGCCAGAGTTACCAAATACTATGCAGTAGATAAAGAGGACAACATGGCACATGTGAACATAGAGTTTTGAACCGAGTCAGCATACACTGGTGGAGCTGTACATGGGTACAACCAAGTAGCCAAGTTGGCATGCAAAAGTAGTAGCAGGATTTCCGCAAATTTCATGGTTGCAAGTGAACAAGGCAAGTCATGCCAGGAATACTTCACATAGGTTCAAGTGGTGGCCAGTTTCAAAATGATATAGTATAGAACTACTAACCCAATTATTTCATGCACAGTAACAGGTGTAATGTTTTAGTTGAGAGCAACACATGCACAAGTACAAATCATGGCGTACTAATACATAGGTATAAGGATAACATACGTATGCTAGTTTCAAAATAAACCATAGGGCATGGTTTAAACTAGTATCTTACTGGGTACCGTGTCGGAAAAGATCGGCGTAATGTGGTATAGGTAACACAAAGACATTCAGCACAACATTTAGTTTGAGCACGCTTCAAGTTTCAAAACAATCAATAGTTTCAAATGGAATGTTAGGTAACTCTGTACCCATACAAGGCGCAAGCAAGTAGGCAAGGCATATGTCCAGTCCAAAGGGGATAGCAAGTTTATTTGATTAACATGAAGATATAACATACTCTACTGAAATTTACATGTATGCCCATTTCCATATTCGTGGTTAACATAATAACTAGTATGGAGAGCCAAGTGAGGCCAAAGAGAATATAAAACCAAAACTGAATATAATGAAATCTCATAGTTTCATGTTTTTCTTCCTTTCTAAGAAAAATGTTACATTTTTAACTTGTATATTCAACATTATTCAACATGTCCATCTCACATGCAACTACTAACCAAGACAGCATGAATATTACGTCTGAAACCATGTTAAAAGCCTTCCAAGATCAGCAAATGGGTCTCAACAGTTTCGCAAATGGGTCTCAACAGTTCCGCAAATGGGTCTCAACAGTTTTGCAAACGAATCACATAGCATAACAGTATTGTCCATCAATGCATGGGTTTAGTATAATGGTTCAGCAAATTCAATTCAGTGAACATAATAGCAACTGCAGTTTCAATCAGGCTAACATATGATTAAAATGGCATGCAAAAGACTGGACACACAATATCGAACTGGACTTATAAATGTCAACTGGACATATAAATATCGAACTGGTGTGCCCAATACAAATGTTAGTCAGGTCATGTCAAGAGCATAGTATGATCATTAAAGTGCCAATATCATAGTGTGAACTGTATAATTATCAAGGCGAGATAAAGATTGACAGATTCTAGGATAATGAGTTAAAATAGACTAGTATTTCAAACCAACTTTTATAATATAAAAACAAGTGTAGTGCCAGCTTTGGTAAAACTAATATACTCAAGGCAAACGTATATACTTCTGCTAATCATTAACTTTCAGACAGAGCACCAAGAAAAATACCAAGGCTACATATGACCATCAGTTCTCATTGGAACAAGGTAAGGCCCAATGATGACAATAATATTTTCAGTGTAGCAACTCTCAGGTTTAAATATATTTCAGAAGTAACAGTAATCAAGGCTTCATGTTCAAGTATGGTTTCAGGTGATAAAAGGCACACCTAACAGCAGGTTCAGATTTTAGCAAATAGGGTAACTTATTTCGAGTCTCAACATAGTCTAATGGTTTCATTTCCGTGGCCAACATAGTGTAACAGTTTCAACATAGTGACCAAATGGTTTAGCAAATTGTTTTCAATGATGGTTAAACAAATGCCATTTCAGAAATCCCGTTTAGTGAAACAAATGGATTCAGCAAAGTAGCATAATAGTTCATCATTTCATTATCAGCAAACATATGGTTTAATATAATCTATGGTTCCAGGTACCCAACAGGAAATCCCACAAATCACGCAACAGCTAGAAATGGAGTTCACCAATAAAGTGCGACAGCCAACCAATTTTGAACCAAAATATTACTATCGAAAGTTAGTTGCCTACCAAAAATCGAAATACTTGAAACTATAATTTAATCGCAAGTGAGATTCTCACCTTAAAAATAGCAAAGAAAACTGTAGCAGCAGGTGTTTTCCGGTGGCGTAGGCGATGGGTTGATGACGATCGCTACACTGGAAACGACGCTCTATTCAATGGAAGGCGGTGGCTCGGAGGAACAAGTGTGAAGCTTTGAACGGAGGCTGCAGCTTCGATTTTAGAGACGGTCATGAGTTGGCCAGTGGGAAATTTGGGGAAAACTAACAATTTAGGGTTTCGGCTATTAAGTTAAAAGGGGAAGGAACAAACTTGAGGGCTGTTGCCATTACTAATGAAGAGGGTGATTCGAAGAAACGAGATTTGGTGAAGCGATTTTGGGAAGACCGCCATTACAAGAGAAAGGGAAGGCAGAAATTTCTTTGTTGAGAAAATTGGGGAACTAGGTTGATTTATAACCACGGAACCGTGGAGAGCAAGGAAATCGAAATAGGTTAAATTGGGGTAGGTTATTACCAGGTACAAAAACATTTGGGTAGGCTCTATTTAGGGAAGTTTATTTACGGTTTAATTAAATATTTAATCTACCATGAATTAGCACAGAACACTCAAAACACATATAGTCAGTACAATCTCCAAACGCAACAAAAATTATACGTATTCCTTTGTTTTCGCGTTCTGAATCCACTAAAATTATTTTATTTATAATCTGACACGGTCTATACGACATTACTTTTATTTTAAATTATTTATCGTTTCATTGACCTTATCCTGTTTGTTTACCAATAACTCCGCTTTGTTCCAAATATGAAACGTTAATTTGAAATACATACGTATTCAGTCCGACTTTCCATATATATTCAACAAATAAAATTATCTAATTCATTTAACGTCGAAAACATTTATTTTTAAATTCGACCATTCGAAATCCAAATCAAATCCAATTCAAATATTCAACAATAAATATTTGATTCTCAACCAATCATTCCGAATCAAATATTGAGTTTTTAATTCTCATTCAAATAAATATTTGATTTTAAATCTCTAAACCAATTATCCAATTGATTGTTAATGTTTTAATCCTCAATAAAGTTTTATTTCGAACCCACCAAAATTTCTGGGTCGTTACATCTTTATTGCATAGTAAGAAAATTTCATAGTTTGACTATTATCGATGTTTTCTCCATGTAAATCATCCTTTTAGAGGAGATAAGAAAACTTTTTAGCTAATAAAGTAGAAACCAAGAAACCACCAATGATATGGTCAGGCTAAGATATATACGAACTGGTTAGGGACTATCCAAAAATATATGAAACTGGAGTGCAGAGAGAAATCGAAGGCTAGTCGACTGTTCATAATTGGTGTAAATAGCCTATTTTTTGGGAGGTACCATATTGGAAACATTTTCTGCTTCGTCATAGTATTGATCTAATGCACAATAAGAAAAATATATTTGATAATGTATTTAACACAATCTTGAATGTCAAAGGGAAGACTAAAGATGATTTGAAACCAAGACGCGATATTGAAGAATTATGCAAACATCATGAGCTTCATATGAAACCAAATAATAGTAAAAAAACGAAGGCATGCTACAAATTAGATGGTAATCAAGTTAAAATTGTGTTAAAATGGATGGAATGGTTAAGATTTCCTGATGGGATTTCGTTAAATCTTCGTAAATTTGTTGACTTTAAAATCGATAGATTGAGCGAAATGAAAAACCACGACTATCACATAATGATGGGAAATTTATTACCCATTATATTAAAAGAACTATTGTCGTTTAAAGTTTGAAAAGTAGTAATGAAGCTTAGTATGTTTTTATAAAGAGCTTTGTTCGACTATTTCAAAAGTGAAACATTTAGAAAACTTGAAGTAGATATTCTTATATTGCTCTACAAACTAGAGAAAATATTTCCACCAGGTTTTTTTTTAATGTACTAGGGCATTTACCGGTTCATCTCCCATCTGAAGCACGACTTCGAGGTCCTGTCCAATATGGATGGATATATCTGTTTGAGAGGTATATAACAAGTTTTACCTAGTAATTTAATTGTATTGAAAATATGACGTTAACGTAAATTAATTTTGCGTAGATATTTGAATCATCTAAAGAAAAATGTGAGACAAAAAGCACGAGTTGAAGGATCGATATGTAAATCTTATATCGAAGAAGAAGCTTTGTTCTTTTTCTCTCATTATTTCAGTGACCATGTGAATATATCATTTGAAAGTATTCCTCAAGTGATCAAGGCGACGAACAAGAGACCTCTCAAACAATGTTATCTATTTTTAAACAACATGGTCGACCTTTTGGTGAATGTGTGGAAATATGGCTAGACGACAGAGAACTTCATGTAGCGCACACCTATATTCTTCTAAATTGTGTCGAGGTTGCACCATTTGTTAAGTAGTCTGAAATAATAATGTGTTTTTATTCATTTGTATAATGCATGCATTTGTATAGTCTAATGTAATATTTTATTTATATGTACAATGTTTATGAATGTGAAATTCTGGGCAGAGATCTGAATAAAGAATTTTTTGGTTGGTTTCAAAATACTTTTACGAGCCAAAAAATTGTGTTGTTGACGAAGCATTGAAACATCTTGTCATGGAACCAAAAATATTGGTGAAGACATATCCAATATATTTCATTTCTGTCAATGGCGACTAAGGTTCTTTCGTTTCTGCCTTTTCTCTTTCTTTTGTAATTTCTTCCATCGAACCTACATCCATACTTCCTCGACCTCCTTTCTCCTCCATTCCAACCTACCCTAGATTTCTCCTGGTGGACTAGAGGTTTCATGTCTGTATCCAGATCTACCTTTTTCTAATGTCGTCCTAATATCTACTGTATAACGACTTCCATCATCCCTCTCTTTTCTAGCAGCCTCATCATTGTAGTCCTTTCTTCCCTCAATCCCAGATCTAGTTTTTCCCTGATTCCTCAACCATGACTTCTTAGTATTCCGTCCATCTGCCTTCTTTCTACAACTAATGTATCTCTATAGGCCGCCTTCTTCAATCTGCAGGCTTGCTTCGTCGCCAGTATCATTCGGGTGGGGTCAGTGTTAAACATTATCCCACCTCTAGCAGGCTTTGCCCCTTTTAGACTAGTTTGTTGCTCGAGATGAACTAGTAGATGCGGTGCTGTATTTGGTAAGTGACTCTTGTGTTTTCCTAGCATAGTTTTGATTGTGTTTGAAGCTGTTGAATACTGCTTTTTTCTGGTCACTGTTGTAGTCGAGTTTATTTGTGTTTGTCGTTTTAGTGACCTCTGGGTGGTGTGTGTTTGGTTGTTGATATCTGCCTTTGTATATGGATGTTTTCCTCTGTTAGATCTAGACTTAGATTTGATTTCTGAATCTTGCTTTTTGCCAATCCATATGCCATTGTTCTTATCCCTTCCTAGCTGCTAGTTGTATTTCTAAGCCTACTTCAACTTCTGCATCCTACTTCTGTGCACCAATAGCTTCAATAATTTGCCTCTTCACTTCATTTTCTGCAAGCTTCAATCTTCAGCAATTTATTTAGTTCTTTTGTATTGCAGATCTCTATATTATGGTTAATATTTTCATTCTCCTAGTAGCTGGTTGTTTTTTCTTTGCAAAGGACTCTGAACTTGAGAACATAAAATAATCTGATTGTGCCCTGGTTTTTTGCAAGCTATGGTAATTTGAAGACATAAAGCTAAACTCCCTGTGTGGATGTATGGGGTATTCTTAAAAATGTGATGTATTTAACTATTTCTGCTAGTAGCTAGATAGAATTTGATTGCACCCTACATGATGTTTGATTTCAGTTATATTGTAGTTAGTGTCAGAATGTATGTAGCAGATAGGTGAATGATCTATCTCCTATTATATTTTGTACTCATTATTTGCTAAATGAAAAAGTGGTACGGTTAACTCTACAAACTGGGTGCCTTTGCCTGAAAATATATTTTGTTAATGGATATAAATTTAGCACCAAGGAATATGCTATAGAAAAAACAACCAATAATATAAGTGTATTTGTTAAAGGTAGCGAAGATCCAGAAAATCACATAAATGATTTTTTGCCGTTTTAAGACAAATTTTGCAGTTGACATGCTTTCACATCCCGCGGAGGATGTTATTCTATTTAGATGCAATTGGTTTAGCAATGTTCTTGGTTCTAAAATTAATGTGCATAAGGATTTTAATCTTATCAAAATAAAGCACACATCATATTATCACAAGTATGATCCTTTTGTGCTAGCCAAACAAGCATTGCAAGTTTATTATGCTTCTTACTCGTCTCTAAAAAGAGATAAAGTAGATTGGTCGGAAGTTTCTAAAACAAAGGACAGATTTACTTTCGATGAGGAGAATATTCCCGATGAATAAGCTTATCAGGAAGATCTTGAGAACAACGAATTAATAATTACAGACGATTTTGGACCTTTGATCGATGAATCAAATGTTCTGGTGGAAGCGTTTGCCAGCATAGAGGAAATTAACGAAGAAATAAGACCGAATCTGAATCAGAAGATGATGATGATTGATATAAAATGAGTAGTATTAATTTGATAGTTGTGGAACTCATTTTATTTAGTTGATGTAACTATGTTGAATTCTTGTTATATGCAACTATGAAACCTAATATGTTTACTATTGTTTACGACTTTTACTATATTTTCATTTGTCATTTATTTAGCAATTTTAATAAAAATGCAATATAATCTTCTTATCGTTGGAACATGAGACCCAGCATGAATCAGGTATATATAATTCCAATTCTATTTCCATTTCAAGTAGCAATTTATATCATTTATGACATTTAAGTATAAAACATATTTCATTATCATGTTATTATTCTCTTCTTACTTATTGATTTTATATGTCACAAGTATAGACATGTCATCTAGGGGTAGGAGTTCATCCAGATCATCAAGAGGCGATGACACCGGTCCATCGCAATCATCACCGTGGACTATGTTGTATTAGTACCTAGAACTGAGGGGTAAGAAATAAACTATATTCAAAATATTAATTTTTTTTAACAATATATGTACTTATGTGAATCATATTAAAAAATAAAGGATTCGATTTACAGCCATCACAAATTGTGTTGGATGTTTCTAGAGAAGCATATTACCGTAGGATGTCGGATTGTTGGTTGAAGTGGGACACTATTAACCCAAAAAAATATGGGTCTGATATGATATATAAGTTGTGTCCTTATTAGCCAAATCGTTGGACTCATGTTATGGTCATCCAAAAGTGAGCCAAATCGTTCTCTAGTCCATGTCGTGCTAGCCGAGTGAAAGTCAAGCCATTATGAGTCAAGCCATTATGTCCATGTCAGTCTTAGTTCATGGCATTGGAGCCGATCCGGATTCAAAGCGCCATGATCCCAAGTCGTTCCATATATGACACTCAGGTCGTTCAACGGCATGGGAGAAGCAAGCGCTCAACATGAAGCCAAGCCGTAAGCCGCACCATCCATCGTGTCGCAACCAACCATGTCGTAGCGGACATACGCCATGCCACTACCAGCTGTAAATAGGCTGTTGCCAGTTGTCCTTTGCCAAGCTGTTGCCAACTGGATCTTAACAAACATGAACCATGTCATTCCAACGACATGACTTCCTAGACACTATATTTTCAGCTTTCACCCCTCCACATTCAATCCTATAAATACCCCATGGCCTCCACATTAATGGGGACGGATTGCCAACTCCACGAAGTGCTGCCAAACTTGTTCTTCAATCATCCTAAGCCACCCCAACCTTGAGTAACCTTCTCCAAGCTTAGATTCTCCATCAAATCATCCATGGAATCCATCAAAATCACTCTAGTGTTCAAATATTGAAGATAATCATCATCCATCCTTGCACTTAGAGAGATCAAGCCATTCCTTCGGAAGATCAAGGTGAGTCAAAGTATAGAAGAGGAGTTTATTTGTAGAAAGATAAAATGTATATGATTAAGAAGAACATGTACCTTGTAACCTCCATGATAATAATGAAAAGTTCTTCCATAGTGGACGTAGGTAATTTCTAAGATGAACCACTCTAAAAATCTCATTTTCTTTACTTTCTGCTTGTTATTTGGTGTTTATGGCTCCGTAATTTCAAGTCATACCATTTTGTGAAGTATCTTAGAGATACCTTTGGTGTTGAGATCATTTTTTTGGTTTCAACGTTTGGTGCCCACCGTAGGGCCACTTTCGCGCTCTCATTCTCTAAGTGCTTAGTGGAGATAGTCTGAAACCTGTTCCTACTATAGATCCTTCAAATCTAAAGTCTGGACCAACTTACGAACACCCTTCAAAGTTCAAAACCTTGTCCGAGATAACGGCTAGACCGAAGAAAATTGCAAGTAAAACCATTGAGGAAACTGACAACGTTGCCAACGAAGCTACGCCACGTATCAACCACTTTGAGATTGGTGAATCCTCCAGGGTCAAAGCTGGAGTAACTAGAGAAGAGTTGGATAAAGCTGTCGCAAGTTTGACAAGTCAAATGGGAATCTCAACAAATGCTATGATGAAGAAACTAGAAGCTATGTTTGCTCTTCAAGACACCATGACAAAAGTTACTACCAATGCTATCTGTACTGAAGTTGCTAATTCTTCTGCCACCACTCTAAATTGAAATCAATCCGTTCATGAGATTGATGATTCAGACGGAGTCAATCATGAAGATTAAAAACCGCATACTCGGAACCATATTTAGAAAGCAACTTCTCATAAAGTGACAAGTTCCGCCAAAGGGGCACCTCCCTATAAAGGTGGCACTGGGCCCTAGATCCGTAGCCGAGATCATTTGCATAAGCGAACATCCGGTGAAGGTGTCCGCCCCACGGATCAACGCAATGAGAAGGAGCACCTCGAGGATATGGCCCGACAGATTATGAAAGAAAATGCTGACCGGAAGGATGACAAAAAAGAGTGGGGGTTCACTCCATCTAAAACTCCACTCACAAAGGGGATCAAGTTCACCAAGTTCCCATAAAAGTTCAATCCTTCGACGATCCAAGCATACAATAGGACTGGAGATCCTAACTTGTTCCTCTACAAATACGATCAGCATATGGATGGGGCTAGGGACACGAATGAACTCAAGTGTCTCTATTTTCCTATGTACTTAGAGGAGGTAGCTTCACTCTGGTTCACAAATCTCCCACCCAGGTCTGTGGATGACTTTTCCTTTTTGGATAAGAAGTTTAGGGAGAGGCCAGGAGAGTCAATCAAAGCTTTCCTCTCTCGATTCAATGCTGCAGGTAGATCCGGAGCCCTGATTGGTTCTAATGGCATTGAAAGGCGCTATAATTAAGAAATCGAAATTTGGGAAGTGGCTCAAAATGAAAAAGCCAAAAACTTTGGAGAGATTTATGCAAAGGACGAGGAATATTGTAATAACCCGGAAATCTGAGCCAATTAAATTTTTTTATTTTGGCAGTTTTAATGAATTTTGAAGATTTAAAATGAATTATTTAAATAATAACGACGAGAAATTTATTTTAAATAAAATTAGAACGTATATTTTTATTTGAATTGTCGTTAGAGTATAAATATTTTATTTTAAATATAAAAGGAATTGGAAATGGTGCGATAGTTCGAAAATTCGATTTCAAATTTCAAATGAATGTACAGGATTCAAAATAAACCAGATTTTGGCGAAACCAAAAATATTTGAATCTATTTGAGATTATCTTTCCAATGAATTCGAAAAATTGAAATTTCATAGTGGGGATAAAAAGTTATACCCAGGTGAAAATTCAGAATACTCGCTATGGAATTTTGGCCGTTGAAAATGGAAATTTTGCAAACGACCTTTGTTTTCGACGAAACCACTTTTGTTGGATCCGGGATGTCAGATTATTGCTAGATTCCAAAATTCATAATTTTTTGAATCAATATGTGAGAGTGGCGAAGTTAAACATGTTTTAACAATTTCAGCCAATTTCGATTGACCAGAAAATGGCCATTTTTCAAACAGTCTTAAAATTTGATGAAATTAGTTTTGTTAGGACCGCATCGTCAATACGAAGCTAGAAAATATTTTTCTGGAATTTTTAGAGTTCGTATGTGGCCCCGGTAAATTGAAATGCGCGTTCAAATTCAATATATATATTTATATTTTGATGGAAAACTGATCGAAACGATCGAATCAGCCTACGATACATATCCCATTGTGTTCGGAATGGGGGTAACTAGCTAGAATGACAGTCGGTGGGTTCGATTTCGAGTTCGAAATAAAAAGTTGCTTTTTGAAATTTTGAAATAATAAAATATATATTATTTATTTATATAAACCCCCGGCCCTCTCTCTAATTTCTCTTTCCCCGATCATTTTACCATAATTTAAAAAAATAGCGGAGCTGAAAGCCGCCGATCCTCCACAACGTCATCGCACCCAAGGCCGCGCCCCCTTCTGACCACCGTCCTCCTCCTCCTCATTCTCTCTCCTCTTCTTCCTCAGATCCACGAGAACCCCAAAAAAAACCTAGCGTCCTACCCCCTAAACCAGCCTACCGCGACCTCCCCTAAACCCCTACCCCACCGCGCCATACCCCCCCTCCCCCGTGACGCCAGTTAGCGCACCCCCCTTTCCCATTCCAGTCGAAGGTAATAACAATCCCCTCCTCCAAGAAAAATCGATTTTCACTGTAAGCTTTTCTAATTTTTAATGTTCATTTAGATCTAATTTTAACAGACTAATGTAGATCTGATTTTTGATTAGAAAAATATAATTTATTTAAATAGAAAGAAATGATTTTTAGCATTAGAAAGATATGATTTTGTTTATTGGAAAAGACAGGATTTTTCAGTTAATAAAAATATGATTTTTATGTTATAGAGATAATAAAAATATGATTTTTATATTATAGTGATAATAAAAATATGATTTTTATACTATACATATAGTAAAAATTTGATCTTTATCTATGTAGTGATAGGATAAAAGTACGATTTTTATGAAGTGACGATATGAAAATGTGATTTTTATCATATATGTAGCAAAGTAAAATTAGAATTTTTATCTATATGGTATCGGTATAAAAATAGAATTTTTATATATATAGTAGCAGTACAAAAATGTGATTTTTATATATATAGCGAAGTTATAAAAATGTGATTTTTAATATAAACTTCGTGAAACGGACTGCGTTGGAAACAAGATGAAAATTTCCTACCATGAAGAGTCGTGGCGTTTGGTTTAGCTCTCGGTGAGAACTCCTCACTTTTATTGTAATTTCTAGTTTAAAATTATACACTAGGATGCAGACGGTGCTTAGCAGCAACCGACACCCGTCGTCCACAGACCATGGATGATTTGTGTGATTGATGTGTTATGAAAGTTGATTGTGTGATGTGGAATGGAATAAAACATTTTATAGTTAAAAATATAATTTTTAACGCGTATATAAAATAAATATTCATCTACAAACCGAATGATTTGTTTATGAACACCCATTTGAAGGATATTGATTGGGACGATAAATTTTACTGTAACAACCCGGAAATGCGAGCCAGTTTAAAAAATTTATTTCAGCGAATTTAGCGAAGTTTGAACATTTAAAATGAATTATTTTAAATAATATCAACGAGAAATTTATTTTGAATAGAATTAGAACGTATATATTATTCGAATCATCGATGGAATATAAATATTTATATATAATTATGAAAAGGAATTGAAAATGGCGCGGTAGTTCGATAATTCGATTTCAAATTTCAAATGAATGTACTGGGTGCAAAATAAACCGGATTTTAGCGAAACCAAAAATATTAGAATCTAATTGAGAATATCTTTCCAACGAATCCGAAAAATTGAAATTTCATTGCGGGAATCAAAAGAAACGTCCAGTTGAAAATTCTGAATAGTCGCTATGGAGTTCGGGCCCTTAAAAATGGAAATTTTGCAAACGACATCGGTTTTCGACGAAACCACTTTTGTTGGATCCGTGATGTCAAGTTATTGCTAGATTCCAAATTTCGTAATTTTTCGATCCAATATATGTGAGCGTGGCAAAGGAAAACGCGTTTGACCAGTTTAAGTTGATTTTAATCGACTGGAAATTGACCATTTTTCCAACGGCCTCGAAATTAGACGAAATTAGTTTTGTTAGGACTGTATCGTCAATACGAAGCTAGAAAATATTTTTCGGGAATTTTTAGAGTTAGTACGTGGCCCCGGTAAATTGAAATGCGCGTTCAAATTCAATATATAGAGTTATACGTTGATTTTGACGAAAACTGATCGAAGCAGTTGAATCAGCTTACGGTACATATCCCATTGCGTTCGGAATAGGGGTAATACGCTGGAGACGATAGGCGGTGGGTCCCGTTTCGAGTTCGAAAATAAAAGTACCTTTTTGGAATTAAATTAATTAAATAAAAAAATATCCCTCCCCCTCTCCCCTTATCTCCTCTCAGCCCCCCCCCCTGTTCATTGTAAAAATAAAAAGAAAAAAACCCGACACTTTAGAAACCGCGCCCCCTCCGATCATCGCGCGCCGGCGCTGCCCCAGGGCCACCGTCATTGGCGCCTGGCTCCCCAGCCCTCCGATCCACTTCCTTTCCCCCTCCTTCTCTGGTCAGCGCACCCACCCTCCTCGCTAACGCTGCCTCCTCCTTCAGTCGAGAATCCGCACCCCCTCGCGCCTTCCTCCCCTCCGATCCACCCTGCCGCGACCCCCCCCCCTCTGCCTCCTCAGCTCCGCCTTATCGCCATCCCCTCCCCCTTTGCTGAAAATAAAAAAGGTAAGTCTTTTATTTAATTCTATTTATTTATTTAGTTTAAATACATTTTAGGGATTAAGAAAAATCAGAATTTGTTATGTTAAAAATAAATATATTTTTAAAATCAGTTTGTAAAGTAATAAAAATTTGATTTTTATGTTGTTTGGGTAGCGGAGAAAAGATTATATTCGTGTGTATAGAAAGAACAGATTTTATTGGCGTGTAAAGACTCGATTTTTAACCCACGAAAGAATAAATTTTATAGCGTATAAAAAGTAGATTTTTTATATATAAGTATAATGTAAATAAATGGTTGTGATTTTTATAAATGAAGAAAGGTTTGATTTTTATCAATGTAAAGATAGTAAAGGTCGGATTTTTGTTCGTGAAGAGAAGAGATTTTTTATTAGAAAAAAATTGGATTTTTCCTTATGTAAAAAATTAGAATTTTCCATATGTAAAAATTAGATTTTTAATATTGTAAAGATTATATTTTTATAGCGAAAGAATATGATTTTTCATAACGAGAAAGATTTGATTTTATAAAGAGAAAGATCAGATCTTTAAAACTGGAAAGGGCGGATTTTTACAAATGGGATGATAGAAAAGTAAAAATATAATCTTTGGTTGTTTAAAAATATAATTTTTATATAGAAAGGTTAAAAATATAATTTTTATAGTGATGAAATGAAAAGGCGAAATCTTTATATATGAAAAGGCGAAATCTTTATATTTGAAAAGGTGAAATCTTTATATTTGAAAAGGCGAAATCTTTATATGAAGAATAGTGTGATAAAAATATAATCTTTATTATATGAACATCGATATAAAAATAGAATTTTTATCTATATAGTAGTGGTGTAAAAATAGAATTTTTATCTATATAGTAGCGGTGTAAAAATAGGATTTTTATATACATAGCAACAATATAAAAATGTGATTTTTATATATGTAGTGGCTACGGGCAACAAAAGTGACAAAGGACGAAAAGGTGAAGATTTCTACATAAGAAGAGTCGTGGAGTTTGGATTAGCTAGTCGGTGAGAACTTCTCACTTTAAATTTCTTTTTCTAGTTATATATATACTAGGATGCAGACGGTGCTTAGCAGCACCCGACACCCGTCGTCCACAGACCATGGACGGCTTGTATGTTTGTTTGATGTGCTGTGAAATTTGTTTGTGATGTTGATGTGAAATCGAATAAATTGTAGATGGTTGAAATAAATTAATTATCGTTGAAAATATAATTTTTAACGTGAATGTGAATAAATGAATATTTATAAACAAATCGGCCGATTTGTTTATATACATTGATTTGACTGATATTGATTGGGATGATAAATTTTACACATCGCCCAACTGCAAAAATAAAATTCTGTGTTTGTTGATTTGAAACCCCACACGGGTGTTGGGATGATATTTGGCGTAAACTAGTCCCAATTATTTAATTGTATGTCGATCGATTGGTCGACAGACTGTGTAAGCGTTGATTATTTATATTTGATGCTTATGCAGTTGTATGGTGCACTTTGGATGATGGTTGATTGTTTATCGTTGCTATCATATACATGTATTGTATGGAATCCTTATAATTAACATTATATGGTAATTGATTGTCGGATTCTCCTAAAACCAGAACCGTTGGGGTCGTATTGAAAAGAGCTTTCCAATGAATATTAGAAATCTGAAATCTAACGGTTGGATTTGGAATTATGTCCAAATCAAATTTGGAAAAGATCATTGTAAGTGCAGTTCAATGGCCGTTGATGGAAATCAATTGTACGGGCCTTGTTAAAATTATTAAAAATATCAATAATTTGTGTAAAATCATAAGAAATGAATTAGAAAGAACTGAGATGAAAATTTCCATATTTGAAAGGAAAAAAATAGATTTTTATCGAAATGAACTAGTTTTGAACTAGAATTAAAATCAATTTATTTTTGAAATAAATAAATTGAATTTGAATTGGTTTTGAAAATAACCAGATTTTCCAATATATATAAAGTGGAATTGGATTTGAATCGAAATTGTCATTAGAATATTTCGATGTTGGATTCCGTGATTCTATAGATATTGTTATGGGAATTTGAAAGATATATTTATATCGTTATTTCCAATACGATATTTGTTGGATTAAGAATTTGATATTGAATATAAGCCGGTATATTTTCTATTCAGAGCCTTGTATTTAATATCAAATGTGATTTGGGTTTATCGTGGATCGTGTTTTAGATAACATTGGTTATTTAACCCAGTTAAAGACAGGATATTGATTTTTGAAAAGATTAAAACTAAGTGGAGTTTTAATGAATCTTTAATTAGATTGAAATGTGAATTGATAATTTAAATTATTAAATCTGAAAGGTGATCGAGAATGGAGTACCCCCAGTTTTGCTCCAAAGCGATAGTTAAATCTTCAATTAGATTTGAATGTGAAATGGTAATTAATTTTACCGATAACACCGTGGTGTTAGATATGGAGTATTACCAGTTTTGCTCCATGGGATGAATAGGTTGGGATTGGGAAATATAATAAATAATTACTTCGGTGTGGTTCGCTAATCCCGACTAGTTTGGAAAACCATAATTTGGTTTGAAATGATATCCAAAGAAAGATTAAAGAATAAATTTAGAAGAATTTATCTTTGATAAAATTTATGGGAACCTATTCCCTAAGAATGTGATTTTGTGAATAAAAGAATATTCTGAATTGGAATGATGCGTTTGTTGTGTTTGTGTATCATTTGTTTATCATATACGTGGGTTATTCAGAAAGGCCGGTTTATACCCATTCTGAATAACCGATTAGACGAGATGTCGAAGATGAAGACGGTGGTGGAAGACCGGAAGTCTTCACATCGTTTGGGTGATTACAGATGATCTCGTTTGGGTGACGTAGCTTTGTGTATAACGTGGATTCGCGAGCCTCACACCTCGGTATGAGTCAAAAACGGGATAGTGATTGCAGGGAGAGCACGACATTTCTTTCTAGCTAGTGGTGGTGTCAGTTCTTAAACTGGCTGACATTTATATACTTTTCACCCATGTGGTTGTTGGAATGCGAGGCGCCTCGGATATAGGTCTGTTAGGACCGGGAAACGTGTGCTCAGGAATTGCCAATCCTCAAAAGTAAGAGAGGACCGGCCCTGAAGATCCTAGGATTGATGTGTGCGGTCCTGAGACATTTGGTAGAGTGTCTCAAATCGGAGAGGAGCTTGCCCCTTGCCTCGACTCATGACGAAAATCCAATTTCCAATACGTGATATTGCGGTTTTAATTGTAGAACTAGTATGGCGACATGATATATGGTACCCATGCCGTCTATGATTGATATTTATGATTGAAATTGATTTGACACTATGCACTTATAATAGTATCAAATGATTCGTTTTAACGTACCAAGCTTGTTTGGCTATTAAAAGGGAAAACCCAATCTTCCGGCTTGCGTTGCATTGTGTGATGGGAACTGGGTCTTATAATAGCTTCATTTTTCCAAAGAGCATTACGCTGTTTTGTTATATGCACTAGTATTATTGGGAGGAAACCCGTTCCGTGTTATACGGCGTGGTCCCTTGAATTACTCTCTTTTAAAGTAAAGTTATAAATAACTGTTTTAGCTCTCACACCAGTCACATGACTGGCCTGGAATTTATTGTTTTAACCTAAACTCTGGGTGCCTTTATTTTCTACACGGGCAGCTAGTAGTTTTGGTTTTGCAGATTTATATTCACAGGATCCTGGTTTACAGCTGGAACGATACTCGGAAAGCTCTATATCCGTGTATTACTTTCAGTTGTGTATTGTATTATTTTTCCGCTGTTATGTAATTTATTGTAATCTCTAATATTTGTTGTATAACATTTATTCATACTCTGTATATTCTTGTATTCTGATGGAATTGTTGTAATAAACAATGAAATGTTCTTCCGTCTGAGTTCTGATTTGTCCTGTTCTCAAACGATCAGGGGTTTCGAACGGTCTTGGTCGGTTTAACGATCGATTCGGATCGAGCGAAATTCTTTACCGTTTCATTTACACATCGCCCAACTGCACAAATAAAAATCTGTGTTTGTTGATTTGAAACCCCACATGGGTATTGGGATGATACTTAACGTACACTAATCCCGATTGTTTAGTTGTATGTCAATCGATGGGTTAACAGACTGTGTAAGCGTTAATTATTTATATTGTATGCTTATGCAGTTGTGTGGTGCACTCTGGATGATGGTTGAAGATTTATCATTGTTATTATATACATGTGTTGTAGGGATTCCATATAATTAACATTATATGGTAATTGATTGGGCCTCATTCCAATTTGGAAAATAAGGAATGTTATAAAAGAAAAATTCATGTGTTGAATAGAATAAACATTCATATGTTGAATAAAATAAATATTCATGTGTTGAATAAAAATATAAATTCATGTGTTGAATAGAATAAATATTCATGTATTGAATAAAAATATATATTCATGTGTTGAAGAAAATATTCATGTGTTGAATAGAATAAAAATTCATGTGTTGAATAAAATAAATATTCATGTATTGAATAAAAATATAAATTCATGTGTTGAATATAATAAATATTCATGTGTTGAATAAAAATATATATTAATGTGTTGAAGAAAATATTCATTTGTTTGAATAAAATAACAAAGTTATTGCCGTGTCGATTAGATATGCGCCATTTTGACGCGAACGTTATTTATATCGGTTTTATTCATTTTTATAGTGAAAATTGAAAAGGAATTGATTTCAAAATATAACGTTTTGAAAATATTATCTTTTATAGATTAATGATATGGAATATTCAATTTTGATTAGAAATTGAATATAAAGTTTAAATCGTTTTGAAAACGGATTTTAAACGATTTATAAAATACGTTTTGAAAGGAAATCGACGAAATATATATATTAAATATATAATGGCTTGAAAAGAACGCACCGTGCCGCGGTAGTTCGCGAATTTCGACCATTGACTTCGAATGGATATCACGGGAGATCCGACCGTCGGATTCTCCTGAAACCGTAACCATTGGGTTCGTATCGAAAAGATCTTTCCAATGAATATAAGAGATTTGAAATCTAATGATTGGATTTGGAATTATGTCCAAATCAAATTTGGAAAAGGTCGCTGTAAGTGCAGTTCGATGGTCGTTGATGGAAATCGACTGCACATGCCTTGATAAAATTATTAAAAATAGTAATAATTTGTGTAAAATCATAAGAAATGATTTGGAAAGAACTAAGATGAAAAATTCCATATTTGAAAAGATAAAAATAGATTTTTATCGAAATGAATTAGTTTTGAACTAGAATTAAAATCCATTTATTTTTAAAATAACTAAATTGGATTTGATATGGTTTTAAAAGTAACCAGAATTTCCAATAATTGAATTGGAATGGATTTGAATTGAAATTGTCTTTGGAATATTTCGATGTTGGATTTCGAGATTATACAGATATTGTTATGGAAATTTGAAAGATATATATATATATATATATAATTATTTCCAATACGATATTTGTTGGTCGTAGAATTTGATATTGAATATAAGCCGATATATTTTCTATTTAGAGCCTTGTATTTAATATCAAATGTGATTTTGGGTTGTCGTGAATGGTATCTTTAATAATACCGTTCTTAGACCCAACAGATTTAAGAAAATCAGAAACTAACTGGAGATTAGTTAAGTTGAATGGTTTCTTGGGTATTGATCTGATGTTGGTTTCGGCCTTCGGGATTATTACTTAGGGAATTGTTCACTTGCAAATTTACGGTTAAAGGCTAATGGAATAGAATGTGATTTTGGGTTTATCGTGAACCATATTTTAAATGACATTGGTTCTTTAACCCATTTAAAGACAGGATATGATTTCCCAAGTTAAACAATCATTGATATTGATTTTTGGGAAGATTAAAACCAAGTGGAGTTTTAATGAATCTTTAATTAGATTGAAATGATCGAGAATGGAGTATCACCAGTTTTGCTCCAGGCGATAGTTAAATCTTTAATTAGATTTGAATGTGAAATGGTAATTGAATTTACCGATAACACCGTGGTGTTAGATATGAAGTATTACCAGTTTTACTTCATGGGATGTATAGGTTGGGATTGGGAAATTTAAAACAAATGATTACTTCGGTAAGGTTCGTTAATCCCGATTAGTTTGGATAAACCATAATTTGGTTTGAATTGATATTCAAAAGAAGATTAAAGAATAAATTTAAAGAATTTATCATTGATAAAATTAATAGGAACCTTTCCCGAAGTATAAGAATATTTGAACAAAAGAATATTCTGAATTGGAATGAGGCGTATGTTGTGTTTGTGTAACACTTGTTTATTATATACGCGAGTTACTCAGAAAGACCGAGTTTATCCCATTCTGAATAACTAATTCGACGATGTGTCGAGGATGAAGACGGTGGTCGAAGACCGGAGGTCTTCACATCGTTTGGATAATTACTGATGATCTTGATTGGGCTGTACACCAAATAGGAGGGAATCAGTTGGTGATCATCCATACATGGTTGGAGATCGATGGATATGCGAGGTACAAGGTGCCTCCGGTTTCGTTCAGACCCAGAACGGACTTGTAAATGGACTGTGTGTCTGACATTGGATATTATTCTGTGTGATTGATGGATATCGGTTGCATGGAGTGGTTTTCCTATGTGGCATGCTAAGATGCAAATGATCAAGGCTTCTGTTAAAAAGCAGAGTCTTGTGGTTGATGATCAAAGCACGGCCTGTATGGCATAGCTTTGTGTAGCGTTAATTCACGAGCCTCACACCCTGGTTGTGAACCAGAAACGGGAGAGGACATCAGGGAAGGCATGTGTTTCTTTCTAGCCCTGATATTTATATTACTTTCACCTATGTGTTGTTGGATTGCGAGGCGCCTCAGATATATCGGTGACTATGTGGAGCCGATGGAGTCATTTGGCTCATTTACGCCCCCAAAGGGCGGGGAAACGCAGTGTTCAGGCATTATAATCCACATCGGTGGACTGACCCTGACGATCCATGGGGCAGTTGCGGCTGTTCCTGAGGCTCGGGCTAGACAGTCTCGAATTCGGTAGAGGACGATCCCTTGCCTCGGTTCACATATGGAAATCCAGCTTCCAATACGTGACTTTGCGGTTTTGATTGTAGAACCTATATATGGCGACATAGTGGTATGGGGCACTTATGTCGTCTATGATTGATACTTATGATTGAAATTATTTTGACACTATACACTTATAGTAATAATAAAAGATGAAATTTAGCGTATTACGCATTCATTGGCTATTATAAGGTAAAACCCTATCCTCCGGCTTGTGTTGCATTGTGTGATGGGACCTGGGTCTTATAATAGCTTCATTGTTCTTTATTTAGCATTCCGATGTTGTTTTATGCACTGGTATTCTTGGGAGGAAACCCGTTCCGTGTTATACGACGTGGTCCCTTGATTTACCTAACTTTAAAATAAAGATTAATAACTGTTTTACTTCTCACACCAGTCACATGACTGACCTGGAGTTTATTGTTTTGACCTAAACTCTGGGTGCCCTTGTTTTGACACAGGCAGCTAGTAATTTTGGTTTTGCAGATTTATATTCATAGGATCCTGATTTGCATCTGGAACGATATCCGGAAAGCTCTGTATCCGTATATCTCTTTCAGCTATGTATTGTATTATTTTACCACTGCAGTGATGTATTTAAATGTAATTTAAATCTCTGATATTTTCTTTGTAATATTTGTTTGTACTCTGTATATTATTGAAATCTGATGAAACTGTTTTAATTAACAATGAAATGTTCTTCTGTTTGCGTTCTGATTCGTCATGTTCTCAAAACAATCAAGGGTTTCGAGCGGTGTTGGTCGGTTTAGCGATCTATTCGGATCGAGCGAAATTCCTTATCCTTACATTTGGTATCAGAGCTTTGGTTTACAGAGCTCGAAGAACAAGACACATTAGAATCGAACGAAAGAATTCATCAAAGATTGGATTAGTAATATCCAATGAGAATGACTCGTTAGAGATAGGATCAGTAGTATCTTAGAACGAGTGTAAAGAGTGTTGTTTTGAAAAGTAAAATTGAAAACAAAATTTGTTTTGAAAAATTAAATTCAATTATTCGTATTTGAATATTTATTTGTATTGATTTGGACAATCAAGTATATAAAGATTTTGCATATACGTCTGATCCGCATGTATTTAAAGTTTTAATATGCTGGATATATATGGAATTACACTCTAGTCGGCCAGAGATGGTTCTGATGATTGATCGATCATCACCAGAATTTATGTTCGAGTTTCGAAAGGTGTGATACCTATATATTTCCATTAGACTGGTGTGAGGACCAAAACTAGATAGGGCTTATTGTTGTGAATTGGCATCAAAAATGTGATTTTTGACTAGATATCAAAATTATGAATTTGAAACGTTAATCAATTAATTGATTGCTGATTGTGTTGTTTGATTACTGTTTTGATTAATTGAATGTTGAACCTTTAGCCAAATTGAACCAAATAGTGAATTGTATTGAAAATTTGTCGCATTTGCATATATATACATGTACTTACATTAAACAGGTCATAGCAAGGAGGCTAGAGAAAAGAAATAAAATTGTTTGCCCGACAAATAGGTACATGTTTATTGTATTTCTTTGGGTTTGGATGATTTTATGAGCCGATTGGCTTTTTCTTTTGGATTAGTAAGGGCCATGGGAGGCTATTTGAAATATCCCGAAGCTCCCGGTGCAGGGGAGGTTATGGCGAAATTTTTCGAAAAGTTAGGGTGTTAGCCAAATTATTGAAAAATTTGAAAAGTTCTTAGAAACTAAAAAGTTGAAGAACTTAAGCCGTAATGAAAATAATGAAAGTTGAGTTGATTAGTTAAACAACTTTCGGCTTCATTCCTTTTCGGGGATGAAAAGTTATAAGTGGGGGAGATTGTAATAACCCGGAAATCTAAGCCAATTTAAATATTTTATTTTGGTAGTTTTAATGAATTTTGAATATTTAAAATGAATTATTTTAAATAATAATGACGAGAAATTTATTTTGAATAGAATTAGAACGTATATTTTTATTTGAATCGTCGTTAGAATATAAATATTTTATTTTAAATATAAAAGGAACTGGAAATGGCGCGGTAGTTCGAAAATTCGATTTCAAATTTCAAATGAATGTACAGGATTCAAAATAAACCGGATTTTGGTGAAACCAAAAATATTTGAATATATTTGAGATTATCTTTCCAACGAATCCGAAAAATTGAAATTTCATAGCGGGGATAAAAAGTTATGCCCAGTTGAAAATTCAGAATAGTCGCTATGGAAATTTGGCCATTGAAAATGAAAATTTTGCAAACGACCTTCGTTTTCGATGAAACCACTTTTATTGGATCCGGGATGTCATATTATTGCTAGATTCCAAAATTCGTAATTTTTCGAATCAATATGTGAGCGTGGCGATGTTAAACGTGTTTTAATAGTTTTAGTCAATTTCGATCGACCAAAAAATGGCCATTTTTCAAACGGTCTTCAAATTTGGCGAAATTAGTTTTGTTAGGACCATATCGTCAATTCAAAGCTAGAAAATATTTTTCTGGAATTTTTAGAGTTCGTATGTGGCCTCGGTAAATTGAAATGCGCGTTCAAATTCAATATATAGATATATATTTTGATTTTGATGGAAAAGTGATCAAAACGATCGAATCAACCTACGATACATATCTCATTGTGTTCGGAATGGGGGTAATTAGGTAGGAACGGCAGTCGGTGGGTTCGATTTCGAGTACGAAATAAAAAGTTACTTTTTGAAATTTTAAAATAATAATATATATACTATTTATTTATATAAACCCCCCCTCTAATTTCTCTTCCCCCGATCATTTTACCAGAAATAAAAAAATAAGCGGAGCTGGAAGCCGCCGCTCCTCCACAACGTCGTCGCACCCAAGGTCGCACCCCTTCTGACCACCGTCCTCCTCCTCCCGTTCTCTCTCCTCTTCTCCCTCCGATCCACGAGAACCCCAAAAAGACCCTAGCATCCTACCCCCTAAACCAGCCTACCGCGACCTCGTCTCAAAGCCCCAGCCCGCCGCGCCGTCCCCCCTCCCCCCTCCCCCCTGTGACGCCAGTGAGCGCACCCCCATTTCCCCTTCTAGTCGAAGGCAATAGCAATCCCCCTCCTCCAAGAAAAAATCGATTTTCACTATAAGCTTTTCTAATTTTTAATGTTCATTTAGATCTAATTTTTATAGGCTAATGTAGATCTGATTTTTAATTAGAAAAATATAATTTACATAATTAGAAAGAAATGATTTTTAGCTTTAGAAAGATATGATTTTGTTCATTGGAAAAGATAGGATTTTTCAGTTAATAAAAATATGATTTTTATATTATAGAGATAATAAAATATGATTTTTATATTATAGTGATAATAAAAATATGATTTTAATATTATATAGATATTAAAATTTTGATCTTTATATATGTAGCGATAGGATAAAAGTACGATTTTTATATATGAAGTGACGATATGAAAATGTGTTTTTTGTCATATATGTAGCAAAGTAAAAATAGAATTTTTATCTATATAGTAGCAGTATAAAAATGTGATTTTTATATATATAGCGAAGTTATAAAAATGTGATTTTTAATATAAACTTCATGAAACAGACTGCGTTGGAAACAAGATGAAGATTTCCTACATATGAAGAGTCGTGGCGTTTGGTTTAGCTCTTGGTGAGAACTCCTCACTTTTATTGTAATTTCTAGTTTAAAATTATATACTAGGATGCAGACGGTGCTTAGCAGCACCCGACACATGTCGTCCACAGACCATGGATGATATGCTTGTTTGATTGATGTGTTGTGAAAGTTGATTATGTGATGTGGAATGGAATAAAACATTTTATAGTTAAAAATTTAATTTTTAACGCGTGTATAAAATAAATATTCATTTACAAATCGAACGATTTGTTTATGAACACCCATTTGAAGGATATTGATTGGGACGATAAATTTTACACATCGCCCAACTGCACAAATAAAAATCTATGTTTTTTGATTTGAAACCCCACACGGGTATTGGGATGATATTTGACATACACTAAACCCGATTGTTTAGTTGTATGTCAATCGATGGGTTGACAGACTGTGTAAGCGTTAATTATTTATATTGAATGCTTATGCAGTTGTGTGGTGCACTCTGGATGATGATTGAAGATTTATCATTGTTATTATATACATATGTTGTAGGGAATCCATATAATTAACATTATATGGTAATTGATTGGGCCTCGTTCCAATTTGGAAAATAAGGAATATTATAAAAGAAAAATTCATGTGTTGAATAGAATAAAAATTCATGTGTTGAATAAAATAAATATTCATGTGTTGAATAAAAATATAAACTCATATGTTGAATAGAATAAATATTCATGTGTTGAATAAAAATATGTTTTCATGTGTTGAAGAAAATATTCACGTGTTGAATAGAATAAAAATTCATGTGTTGAATAGAATAAATATTCATGTGTTGAATAGAATAAATATTCATGTGTTGAATAAAAATATATATTCATGTGTTGAAGAAAATATTCATTTGTTTGAATAAAATAACAAAGTTATTGATATATATAAAGCCGTGTCGATTAGATATGCGCCAATTTGACGCGAACGATATTTATATTGATTTTATTCATTTTTATAATGAATATCGAAAAGGAATTGATTTCAAAATATAACGTTTTGAAAATATTATCATTTATAGATTAATGATATGGAATATTCAATTTTGATTAGAAATTGAATAGGAAGTTGAAATCGTTTTGAAAACGAATTTTAAACGACTTATAAATGAGACGACCCCAACCCCCGTACTGACGGCGGCAAGGGTAATCCGTGGAATATAACACATAAACAGATAATAGCAGAACAGAAATAAATAAATACACCAGATAATGAACAATAGAATATACTGGATAATAGTAATCATCAGAGTTACACAGTATACAGGATCATACTTAGTACAAATACAGTTCAGATATACATAAATGTCTACAGCGGAAAACAAACATAATGTACAATAGGAGCTGAACAGAATAAAAAGAGATAAATGATAGAATCCATCTTCAGCTCTAGCTATCCAGAAAGAACCAGCTAAACCTGAATACAAGGCTGCCTGTGTAGAAAAATGGGCACCCGAGTTTGAAAGTGAAACAAACTACGAGTCAGTCATGGGACTGGTATGAGAAATCTACTCAACACATTTATAATATGGCCAATCACAAGACCACGCCACTTTCGTGGAACGGGTTTACTCCATTGGATTGCCAGTGCTTTACAAACAAATCTTTCTTTTAAACATCGCAATGCTTTTTAAAAATGAAGCCATTATAAGACTCAGTTCCCATCACACAATGCAACGCAAACCGGAGGATAAAGTTTTTACCTTATAACGGCCAAAATATGCTTGATACGAATAAAACAAAGGCATTTGATATTATTGCTAGTGTTTATATGTTTTGAAAACAATTTCAAATCATAACTATCAATCATAGACGGCATTAATGCCCCATACCACTACGTCGCCATATATAGGTATACAATCAAAACCGTACAGTCACGTATTTGGAAATTGGATTTCTGTCATGAACCAAGGCAAAAGATAGTCCTTACCGAATTCGAGACGCTCTAGCCCGTGTCTCACGAACAGCCGCAACTGCCCCTTGGATCGTCAGGGTCGGTCCACCGATGTGGATTATTATGCCTGAACAATACGTTTCCCCGCTCTATGGGGCGTCAATGAGCCAACGAATGGCTCCATCGGTCCCGGATCGACCGATATATCCGAGGCGCCTCGCTATCCATCATCCACATAAGTAAAATGTCAGGCCGTGTAAAAACACCGACACAACTCCTAGATAGAAGGAAACGCATGTCCTCCCTGAGGTCCTTCTCCCGTTTCTGGTTCATACCGGGGTGTGAGGCTCGCGAATTCACGTTATACACAAAGCTACACCACACAGGCGGTGCTTTGATCATCACCACAAGACTTTGCTTTTCAACAGAAGCCTTGATTATTTGCCACTTAGGCATGCCACACTAGCAATTCATGCCATGCGACTGATGTCCATCGATATACAACCTCTGAGCTCGTGCGTTTCAGAGAAGGGCGTTAAGCAAAAGAATAAATTCTCCACCGCCAAACAGATGTATATTTAATAGAGATCAATCAACACAGAATAAAATCCAATGTCAGACACACAGTCCATTTACAAGTCCGTTCTGGGACTGAACGAAACTGGAGGCACTATATACCTCGCAAACCCATCGACCACCACGTACGTCTGGACGATCACCACTCATTATCCATATTTCGGGATGCCTCCCAATCAGGACCTCGGTTACCATCCAAACGAGGTGAAGATCTCCGGTCTTCGACCACCGTCTTCATCTTTGATTTCTTATCGTCGATCCAGTTATTCAGAATGGGATAAACCCGGTCTTTCTGAGCAACTCGCGTACATAATAAACAAGTGCAACACTAACATACATACGCATCAATTTCAATTCATTAGTCACTAACCGTCAACCAGTAAGAGAGCGATTTCCCAAATATTAACCCCGAAGGCCGAAACCAACATCAGATCAATACCCAAGAAACCATTCGACCTAGCCAACCTTCAATTAATTTCTAAATTTCACATCCATATCGTTTATAATATTTTATAACGATTTATCGCTATTTTTATTTATTTTAAAATAGCCAATTTATTCAAAACGACGCTTCGGGCCATAATGCGTCCGCGGCGCTGTTTTTCTTCAGATTTGATTTACACATATCTGAAAATCTAACCGTTGGATCTTCACAAAATTTATATCATTAGAAAGATCTTTTCAAAACGAATCCAACGGTTCCAGTTTCGGGAAAATCCGACGGTCGGATCTCCCGGTATAATCGTTTGAAGTTTCGATTTCAAAATACGAACTACAGCGTCGTTATTCAATTATATATAATTATATTTATATATATACATATAAATATAATCGATTCTGGCGTTGTTTTTCTTCAGACTTGAATTAAACATTCCAGACAATCCAACCGTTGGATTTTTACAAAGTTGGTGCCGTTGGAAAGATATTTCCAAAGCGAACCCAACGGTTGCGATTTCAGGAAAATCCGATGGTCGGATCTCCCGTACTAATCGTTTGAAATCACGGTTTCGAAATACGAACTGCAGCTTCGTTTTTCAATATACTTCATATCTATATCGATTCTTCGATTTCAAAGCTATATTCTTTTCATACTTTTGATAAAAAATATATTTTTATCCCACTGTCTTCTATTTCAACACTTCACTATATTTAACAATTCATGTATATAATAAAAATGTGATTTTTATTGTAAAATAATTCATTTCAAAACACTATTATTTTATATAGTTCATATAGGTAATAAAAATAGGATTTTTATTATAAAACAATTTCTTTCAAAAGGAGACTATTTTATATAGTTCATATAGATGATAAAAATGTGATTTTTATATTTAAAACACTAACACCATTCAACACATGAATTTTAATTCAATGAATGAAAATAATTCAAACACATGAATATTATTCAAAATTTCGGCAGCATAACGGTAGGGTAGTTAAAACCGGGACCGTCCCTAGTACGGCTCCTCGCTCTACCTTAAAACCTCGCAGTTTTTGACAATGGGGAATCATGCATCTAGTTCGCACGCAGGCGGCATGTATATTTATTTCCACAAACTAATCCTATGTGGTTTAAACCAAATATTTCTCAACCACAAATGGGTATTTTTCAACCACAATCAATCAATATCAACCACAAACAATTCAAATCAACCATTTGCTATCAATCAATTTTCACACCAATCACAACTTATAAATATCGTCCATGTTTTGTGGACGAGGGGCGTATATATATATATATATATATATATATATATATATATAGCAATTCACTTCTATTTCAACACATATATAATTTTTACAAAGCATATACAACTTATACAACGCTTATACTGGAGGTGTACAACGCTTATATAACTCATACATCGACTATATAATTTATACATCGTCGTTTTCCATATCGTTTATAAATTAGAAATCTCACATTGGGTTCCACTCCACCAAAAATAGTAGAAGGCTCAGAAAAATATGCGGTCTCTGCTAGAAGGTAGAAGACGTCCACACGAGTCCACTGTTTCTTGTTTCACTGAATTTTGTCAACACACGAAAAAGATATGATTTTTCAAAGTTTGCAATGGTTTAAAGGTGTTAAAACTGTTGAAAATATATATAGCCGTACCTCAGCTGAAAGGTTCAAAACTAGGTTTGGATTTATCTCAATATCCGTGTAATTATTCATCGATCGGCCTTCGCAGCGTCGAAGGGGGAGGAGACGCGCGCCTGCACCTCTGACGGCGGCGAGCTCGGTGGTCAGAATCAGGCGGGGCGGCGAAGTGAAGGCGGCGACTTCTTGGCGTCCGTTCTCCCAAAATACACAATGAAAAAAATCGAAACAAGGTATGGATTTGAAGATCTCGAGGAGCTCTACAAAATCTTCAACTGGAGGAGGGGCTAATTTTGCGTGGATTGATCGGAAAGTGGACGGGAAGATTTAAAGAGGTTTTCGCCTTCGACGTCGGGGAGAAAGAAAGAGTTTTCTCTTTTTTTTTATTAAATTCTGATTGGCCGGTGGGTTTTGAAAGGTGTTTTCTAACACGACCTCCAATCCAAACCCAACGACTGTCGTCCTTAGTGTTTTATCCCCATTCCGAACACAATGGGATATGTTTGGTAGGCCCATTCGACTGTTTTAGTCAGTTTCCATTCAATTTAAAATATATAACATTAAATATTTGATTTGAACGTAGATTTCAATTTGCCCGGGCTACAAACTGATTCGAAAAAATTCCAGAAAAATAAATCTGGCTATGTTTTGACGATACGGTCCCAACAAAACTAGTTTCGTCGAATTCTGAGACCGTTTGCAAAAAGGCCCATTTCTGGTCGATCCAATTTAACTATAATTGACGAAAACACGTTTTCCTTTTCCACGCTCACATACTAGCTTCAAAAATTATGAAATTTGAAACCTAGCAATAACTTCACATCCCGGATCCAACAAAAGTGGTTTCGTCAAATTCTGAGGTCGTATGCAAAATGGCCAATTTCACGAGCTATATAAATTCCATAGCGACCTTTCTGAAAATTCATTTGGCCATAACTTTTGCTTTCCGCTATGAAACTTCGATTTTTCAGATTCGTTAGAAAGGTATTCATTAACAGATTTAAATATTTTTGGTTTCACTCAAATCCATTTTGTTTTACACCCGGTAAAGTCCGACAAAGTTTGAATTCAATTTTTGAAACTACAGCGCCACTCCAGGCCTTGTTTATAATTAGAATTAATTATATTCGTTTTCAATTGTCGATTCAAACTCAGTTTTCATTGCTATTATTTAAAATATTTATTTTAAATATTTAAAATCCATTAATTTTGCTAATTTAAAAAATTTAAATTGGTTCAGATTTTCCGGGTCGTTACAATAAAATACAATTTGAAAGGAAATCGATGAAATATATATAATATATATATTATATATATATATAATGGCCTGAATAGAACGCGTCGCGCCGCAGCAGTTCGCGAATTTCGACCATTGACTTCGAATGGATATTACGGGAGATCCGACCGTCGGATTCTCCTGAAACTGTAACCGTTGGGTTCGTATCGAAAAGAGCTTACCAATGAATATAAGAGATTTGAAATCTAACGGTTGGATTTGGAATTATATCCAAATCAAATTTGGAAAAGGTCGCTGTAAGTGCAGTTCGATGGCCGTTGATGGAAATCGACTGTACAGGCCTTGATAAAATTATTAAAAATTGTAATAATTTGTGTAAAATCGTAAGAAATGATTTGGAAAGAATTGGGATGAAAAATTCCATATTTGAAAAAATAAAAATAGATTTTTATCGAAATGAACTAGTTTTGAACTAGAATTAAAATCCATTTATTTTTAAAATAAATAAATAGGATTTGAAATGGTTTTAAAAGTGACCAGAATTTCCAATAATTGAATTGGAATGGATTTGAATTGAAATTGTCTTTGGAATATTTCGATGTTGGGTTTCGGGATTATACAGATATTGTTATGGAAATTTGAAAGATATATATATATATATATATATCGTTATTTCCAATACGATATTTGTCAGTCGTAGAATTTAATATTGAATATAAGCCGATATATTTTCTATTCAGAGCCTTATATTTAATATCAAATGTTATTTTGGGTTGTCGTGAATGGTATCTTTAATAATACCATTCTTAGACCCAACGGAGTTAAGAAAATCAGAAAATAACTAGAGATTAGTTAAGTTGAATGGTTTCTTGGGTATTGATCTGATGTTGGTTTCGGCGTTCGGGGTTATTACTTAGGGAATTGTTCACTTGCTAATTTACGGTTAAAGGCTGATGGAATAGAATGTGATTTTGGGTTTATCGTGAACCGTGTTTTAAATGACATTGGTTCTTTAACCAAGTTAAATACAGGATATGATTTCCTAAGTTAAACAATCATTGATATTGATTTTTGGGAAGATTAAAACCAAGTGGAGTTTTAATGAATCTTTAATTAGATTGAAATGATCGAGAATGGAGTATCACCTATTTTGCTCTAGGCGATAGTCAAATCTTTAATTAGATTTGAACGCGAAATGGTAATTGAATTTACCGATAACACCGTGGTTTTAGATATGAAGTATTACCAGTTTTACTTCATGGGATGAATAGGTTGGGATTGGGAAATTTAAAACAAATGATTACTTCGGTAAGGTCGTTAATCCCGACTAGTTTGGATAAACAATAATTTGGTTTGAATTGATATTCAAAAGAAGATTAAAGAATAAATTTAAAGAATTTATCTTTGATAAAATTAATGGGAACCTTTCTCAAAGTATAAGAATATTTGAATAAAAGAATATTTTGAATTGGAATGAGGCGTATGTTGTGTTTGTGTAACACTTGTTTATTATATACGCGAGTTATTCAGAAAGACTGGGTTTATCCCATTCTGAATAACAGATTCGACGATGTGTCGAGGATGAAGACGGTGGTCGAAGACCGGAGGTCTTGTAACAACCCGAAAATCTGGGCCAATTTAAAATTTTTATTTTGGCAATTTTAGCGAATTTTGATTATTTAAAATGAATTATTTTAAATAATATCGACGAAAAATTTATTTTTAAATCGAACGTATATATTATATACGCCGTCGTTAGAATATATATAATTATATATAATTATATAAGGAATTGAAAATGGCGTGGTAGTTCGATAATTCGATTTCAAACTTCAAATGAATGTACCGGGTGCAAAACAATCCGGATTTTAGTGAAACTAAAAATGATAGGATCTATTTGATAATATCTTTCCAACGATTTCGAATAATCAAAATTTCATAGCGGGAATCAAAAGATATGTCCAGTTGAAAATTCTGAATAGTCGCTATGGAATTCAGGCCCTTAAAAATGGATATTTTGCAAACGACCTCGGATTTCGACGAAACCACTTTTGTTGGGTCCGGGATGTAAAGTTATTGCTAGGTTTCAAATTTAATAATTTTTCGAATCGATATGTGAGCGTGGCAAAGGAAAACGCGTTTGATCAGTTTCAGTTGATTTTAATCGACTGGAAAATGGCCATTTTTCAAACGGTCTCAGAATTCGACGAAACTAGTTTTGTTAAGACCGTATCGTCAATACGAAGCTAGAAAATATTTTTCTGGAAATTTTAGAGACAGTATGTGACCCCAGTAATTTGAAATGTACGTTTGAAATTCAATATAATGATTTAAATGTAAATTCAACGGAAACTGATTGTAACGACCGAATTAGCCTACGAAACATGTCCCATTGTGTTCGGAATGGGGGTAAAACGCTATGGACGACAGGCGGTGGGCCTCGTTTAGAGGTCGTATGTAAAAGTCAACTTTTTCAGAAATAAATTAATTAAATAAAAAATTATATATCTCTCTCCTCCCCCTTATTTCATTTTGGCCCCCCCCCTTCGAAATCAAAACTGGCAGAAGAAAAAAAAAACTTTAAACCCCCCCTCCCCAGTCTCAATCGCGACGCCACCTCCTCACTGCCGAACGCCGCGCCGCCAGGCGAAGTCACGCTCTCCGCCTCCCCTCAGATGATCGGCCTTCCCCATCGCGCCCCCTCCCCCACGCTCGATTGAAATCCCTCATCCCCAAACATCCCAAACTCGAAGACAGCCGCCATCGCCCAACCGAGTACCCCCAATCCGCACTGTTCCGCCACCTGAAGCCCTGTCGCCGCCTCCTGCTCGTCCTCCGACCACCCCTCAGCCACGGGAAGCCCCCCTCCTCTTCCGATTTTGAGCAGTAAGTTCGTTTTTTATTTATTTTATATTTAATTAAAATACATTGTTTCATTTTCTGATTTTTATATAACCAAAACAATTGGTTATTTTCAGATTTTATTTAAATAACATAGGAAAGTTGATATTTTTATTATAGGAAAGTTTGAAATTTTAAAACAAAGAAAGTTCGATTTTTAGATCTATGAATAACGAATAAAAATTAGATTTTTATAGGAGAAGAAAATATAATTTTTATTATATAGAAAGGTTAAAAATATAATTTCTATATAATATAGATAATAAAAAAAATTCGATCTTTATTATGTAGAAGTAATAAAAATATGATTTTTATATTTTTAAAGTAATAAAAATATGGTTTTTATATTTTTAAAGTATTAAAAATATAATCTTTACTATATAGAGAAAGTAAAAATGTGATTTTTCATATATTGAATAGCATAGTAAAAATGTGATTTTTATATATTGAACATCGAAGTAAAAATGTGATTTTTATATATTGAACATCGAAGTAAAAATGTGATTTTTATATATTGAACATCGAAGTAAAAATGTGATTTTTATATATTGAACATCGAAGTAAAAATGTGATTTTTTATATATTGAACATCGAAGTAAAAATGTGATTTTTATATATTGAACATCGAAGTAAAAATTCGATTTTTACATATGTAGTGGCTACAGCAACGAAGATGACAAAGATGCGATAACGATGAATATTTTTATCAAGGAAGAGTCTAGATGATTGGATAGCTATCGGTGAGAATTTCTCACTCTTCAATTTCTTTTCTAGTTATATATATATACTAGGATGCAGACGGTGCTTAGTAGCACCCGACACAATCGTCCACAGACCATGGACTTGTTTTTTTGGTTGCATAGATTAGTTAGATGATTTGATTTGAAATTGAATTGTTTGGTGAAATGAATTGATTTGATTGATGTGTGAATGGCGTGGGCCTTCACTAGACCGGGGATAAGGCTAGGCCTTGTCCCGTTTCTAGTATCGTGCCGTTATGTCGCCGAAATTTTCTAAAATAAGTTAGATAAATAAAAATATCATTTTATTTAAAGAATGAACTGAATAGAAATTCATATGTTGGAATAAAATGTTTTATCGTTAAAAATATAATTTTTAACGTGAATGTGAATAAATAAATATTCATTTACAAACCGGACGGTTTGTTTATGTACACCTATTTGAATGACATTGATTGGGACGATAAATTTTACACATCGCCCAACTGCACAAATAAAATCTGTGTTTGATTGTTTGAAACCCCACACGGGTGTTGGGATGAAATTTGAAGTTCACTCATCCTGATTGATTAAATATGTCGATCGATTGATTGACAGGCTGTTATAAGCGTTAGATATCTATATTTGATGCTTATACAGTGTAGTGCACTTTGGTTGATGGTTGATTATTTTTCAATGCTATTATATGTGTGTAATGTATGGAAATCCATATAATTAACTTTATATGGTAATTGATTGGGCCTCATTCCAATTTGAAAAATAAAGAATATTATAAAATAAAGGTTCATGTGTTGACTGTACTCATCCGTTGAGATTAGTCATGTGTTGAACGAAATATTTTAATAATAAAATTTACATCTTTATCAATATAAAATAAAGGTTCATGTGTTGACTGTACTCATCCGTTGAGGCCAGTCATGTGTTGAACGAAATAATTTAACAAAAATAGTCACACGTGGACAGTACTCATTCGTTCAGATTAGTCGTGTGTTGACAAAAATAAATATTCATTGGTTGAATAGAATATTTGAAAATAGAAATATATGAAGCCGTGTTGGTTAGATTGACGCCATTTTGACGTGAACGATATCTATATCGATTTTATTCATTTTAAAATGAATATTGAAAAGTGATTTCGAAAACGCATATTTTGAAATGAAATTTGAATCAAATTGAATAGAAAACGAATTCGAATTGAATATATAACGAATTGAATTCGAATTGATTATAAAACGAATTTGATTTCCATTGAATATATAATGAATTTGATTCAAATAGAAAACGGAAATGAATTGAATTGAAAACGATTTCGAAATGAAATGAATTGAAATGAATTCAAACTGAATTGAAATTTGAATTGAATAGAAATGAATTTTAAAACGAATTTATAAAGAAGAATTCAGTTTTGATTTGAATTGAAATGGAAGTTGAAATTGCTTTTGAAACGAATTTAAAACTATTTATATAATTCGTTTTAAATAGAAATCGACGAGATATATATTATATATATATAATATAATGGCCTGAATAGAACGCGCCGCGCCGCGGCAGTTCGCGAATTTCGACCATTGACTTCGAACGGACGTTACGGGAGATCCGACCGTCGGATTCTCCTGAAACCGGAACCGTTGGGTTCGTATCGAAAAGAGCTTTCTAATGAATATTAGAAATTTGAAATCTAACGGTTGGATTTGGAATTATGTCCAAATCAAATTTGAAAAAAGTCGCTGTAAGTGCAGTTCGATGGCCGTTGATGGAAATCGACTGTACATGCCTTGATAAAATTATTAAAAATAGTAATAATTTGTGTAAAATCATAAGAAATGATTTAGAAAGAATTGGGATGAAAAACTCCATGTTTGAAAAGATAAAAGTAGATTTTTATCGAAATGAACTAGTTTTGAACTAGAATTATAATTCTATTTATTTTTAAATAAATAAATTGAAAGTGAAAAGGGTTTTAAAAATAACTAGAATTTCCAATGATTGCATTGGAGTGGATTTGAATCGAAATTGTCTTCGGAATATTTCGATGTTGGAATTCGGGATTATACGGATGTTGTTACGGAAATTTGAAAGATATATATTTATATCGTTATTTCCAATACGACATTTGTTAATCGTAGAATTTGATATTGAATATAAGCCGATATATTTTCTATTCAGAGCCTTGTATTGAATATCAAATGTGATTTGGGTTTGTCGTGAATGGTGTCTTCATTAACACCGTTCTTGAACCCAGTTGAGAAAGGATTAAATCTTTTTATTTAGATTTAATGAAGGTACCAATTAAATAATATTTAATGGGAATTGAATTGATATTGATTTTTGGGTTTATCGTGGACAGTGTTTTAAATAACACTCGTTCTTTAACCCGATAATTAATGAATGTGATTTTGGGTTTATCGTGAACTGTGTTTTAAATGACACTGATTCTTTAACCCAGTTAAAGATTAAAACTAAGTGGAGTTTTAATGAATCTTTAATTAGATTGAAAAGATCGAAAATGGAGTACCACCAGTTTTGCTCTAGGCGATAGTTAAATCTTTAATTAGATTTGAACGTGAAATGGTAATTGAATTTACCGATAACACCGTGGTGTTAGATATGAAGTACTACCAGTTTTACTTCATGGGATGAACAGGTTGGGATTGGGAAATTAAAACAAATGATTACTTCGGTAAGGTTCGCTAATCCCGACTAGTTTGAATTGATATTCAAAAGTAGATTAAAGAATGAGTTTTAATGAATCTTTAATTAGATTGAAAAGATCGAAAATGGAGTACCACCAGTTTTGCTCCAGGCGATAGTTAAATCTTTAATTAGATTTGAACGTGAAATGGTAATTGAATTTACCGATAACACCGTGGTGTTAGATATGAAGTACTACCAGTTTTACTTCATGGGATGAACAGGTTGGGATTGGGAAATTAAAAAAAATGATTACTTCGGTAAGGTTCGCTAATCCCGACTAGTTTGAATTGATATTCAAAAGTAGATTAAAGAATGAGTTTTAATGAATCTTTAATTAGATTGAAAAGATCGAAAATGGAGTACCACCAGTTTTGCTCCAGGCGATAGTTAAATCTTTAATTAGATTTGAACGTGAAATGGTAATTGAATTTACCGATAACACCGTGGTGTTAGATATGAAGTACTACCAGTTTTACTTCATGGGATGAACAGGTTGGGATTGGGAAATTAAAACAAATGATTACTTCGGTAAGGTTCGCTAATCCCGACTAGTTTGAATTGATATTCAAAAGTAGATTAAAGAATAAATTTAAAGGATTTATCTTTGATAAAATTAATGGGGACCTTTCCCTATGAATGTGAAATTTAGAAACTAACTGTCGGTTAGCTAAGCAGAATGGTTTTCTGGATATTGATCTGATGTTGGTTTCGGCCTTTGGGGTTAATATTTGGGGAATTATTCTCTTGATTAATTTACGGTTAGTGACTGATGAATTGGAATGAGGCGAATGTTGTGTTTGTGTAACACTTATTTTAAAATATACGCGAGTTATTCGGAAAGACCAGGTTTATCCCATTCTGAATAACTGATACGACGATAAGTCGAAGATGAAGACGATGGTCGAAGACCGGAGGTCTTCACGTCGTTTGGGTGGTTACTGATGATCTTGATTGGGCTGTACACCCAAGAAGATGGAAACAGTTGGTGATCGTCCAGACGTACTTGGAGATCGATGGATATGCGGGGTACTAGGTGCCTCCGGTTTCGTTCAGACCCAGAACGAACTTGTAAATGGACTGTGTGTCTGACATTGGATTTTAGTCCGTGTGATTGATCTCTATTAAATATATATCTGTTTGGCGGCGGAGAATTTATTCTCTTGCTTAACGCCCTTCTCTGAGACGTACGAGCTCAGAGGTTATATACTGATGGATATCAAACGCATGGAGTGAATTGCCTGTGTGGCATGCCTAAGTGGCAACTGATCGAGGCTTCTGTTGAAACGCAAAGTCTTGTGGTGATGATCAAAGCACGGCCTTTGTGTCGTAGCTTTGTGTAACGTTTGCTTCGCGAGTTTCACACCCGGTATGAACCAAAAACGGGAGACGGACGTAAGGGAGGGCATGCGTTTCTTTCTAGCTAGAAGTGGCGTCAGTGGTTTTACACGCCCTGACGAGTTTGACTTATGTGGTTGTTGCTGTTGCGAGGCGCCTCGGTTATATCGGTTTCGGCCGATGCATTCTGGTCGGCAGACGGACCAGACTTACGCCCCATAGGGCGGGGAGACGTATTGTTCAGGCATAATAATCCACTCCGTGTGGACCGGCCCTGAGGATCCAGGGGGCAGTTGTGGCTGTTCCTGAGGGGCGGGCTAGAGCGTCTCGAATTCGGTGAGGACTATCTTTTGCCTCGGTTCATAGATGGAAATCCAATTTCCAAATACGTGACATTTGCGGTTTTATTTGTAAACCTATATATGGCGACATAGTGGCATGGGACGCTCATGTCGCCTATGATTGATACTTATGATTTGAAGTTGTTTTATACACTATGCACTTATTATAGTATCAAATGATTTGTTTTAAACGTATCAAGCATTCTTTGGCTGTTATAAGGTAAAAACCCTATACCCCGGCTTGCGTTGCATTGTGTGATAGGACCTGGGTCTTATAACAGCTTCATTTTTCTTTATTTAGCATTGCGCTGTTTGTTTTATGCACCGGTATTCTTGGGAGGAAACCCGTTCCGTGTTATACGGCGTGGTCCCTTGATTTACCTATCTTTAAAATAAAGATTAATAATTGTTTTAGTTCTCACACCAGTCACATGACTGACCTGGAGTTTATTGTTTTAACCTAAACTCTGGGTGCCCCTATTTTGATACGGGCAGCTAGTAGTTTTGGTTTTGCAGATTTATATTCACAGGATCCTGGTTTACAGCTGGAACGATATCCGGAAAGCTTTGTATTCGTATATCTCCTTCTAGTTGTGTATTGTAATATTTTCCGCTGCTATGTATTTATATGTAATTTAAATCTCTGATATTTCTGTGTAATATTCATTTATACTCTGTATATTCTTGTAATCTGATGCATTGTTGTAATATACAATGAAATGTTCTTCCGTCTGAGTTCTGGTTTGTCTTATTCTCAAACGATAGGGCGTTTCGAACGGCCTGGATCGGTTTAGCGACTGGTTCGGACCGAGCGAAATTCCTTCTCGTCACATTTGGTATCAGAGCTTTGGTTTACAAAGCAGAGAACAAGACACATTAGAACCATACGAAAGAATTCATCAGATATTGGGTTAGTAATATCCAATGGGAATGACTCGTTAGAGATAGGATCAGTAGTATCCTAGAACGAGTGTGAAGAGTATATTTTTAAAATGAAAACAAATTTTGTTTTGAAAATTTAAATCAATTATTCGTATTTGATTATTTATTTGTATTGATTTGGACAGTCCAATATATAAAGATTTTACATATACGCCTTGCAAACGTATATTCAAAATTTTAATATATTGGATAGATATAGAATCACACTCTAGTCGCATGGACCTGATTCTGATGATTAACGCGTCATCATTAGTAATTATTTTCGTGTTTCGAAGGTGTGATATCTATATATTTCCATTAGACTGGTGTGAGAACCAAAACTTATATAGTTAGAATACATTGTTGTGAATTGGCATCAAAAACATGATTTTCTTTATATGTAGTAAAATTATCAATTTGAAACGTTAAAGTCACTAATTGATTGATGTTTGTGTTGTTTGTTTATTTGTTTGATAATTTTGAACAATTATGCCTAACTGAATCAAATATTGAATTGTATTGAAAATTGGTTGCATTTGCTTGCATATATATGTACTTACATTGAACAGGTCATAGCAAGGAGGCTAGAGCAGAGAATAAAATTTGTTTGCCCGACAAATAGGTACATGTTTACTACATAATTTACTGTTTTGTTTGGGTGATGATGATTTTATGAGCCTATTGGCTAGCCGCTTGGCTTTTTCTTTTTCTTTTTGAGATCTGAAGGACCGGGGAAGCTATTTGAAATTCCCCGATGCTCCCGGTGCAGGGGAGGTTATGGCGAAATTTTTCGAAAATTTAGGGTGTTAGCCAAATTTTTGAAGAATTTGAAAATTCTCAGAAACTGAAAAGTTGGAGAATGAAAGCCAGATCGAACGTAGAGTTGAATAATCAAACCACTTTCGACTTTGTTCCTTTTCGGGGACGAAAAGTTTTAAGTGGGGGAGATTGTAACAACCCGAAAATCTGGGCCAGTTTTAAATTTTTATTTTGGCAATTTTAGCGAATTTTGATTATTTAAAATGAATTATTTTAAATAATATCGACGAAAAATTTATTTTTAAATCAAACGTATATATTATATACGCCGTCGTTAGAATATATATAATTATATATAATTATATAAGGAATTGAAAATGGCGCGGTAGTTCGATAATTCGATTTCAAACTTCAAATGAATGTATCGGGTGCAAAACAATCCGGATTTTAGTGAAACCAAAAATGATAGGATCTATTTGATAATATCTTTCCAACGAATTCGAATAATCGAAATTTCATAGCGTGAATCAAAAGATATGTCCAATTGAAAATTCTGAATAGTCGCTATGGAATTCAGGCCCTTAAAAATGGATATTTTGCAAACGACCTCGGATTTCGACGAAACCACTTTTGTTGGGTCCGTGACGTAAAGTTATTGCTAGGTTTCAAATTTCATAATTTTTCGAATCGATATGTGAGCGTGGCAAAGGAAAACGCGTTTGACCAGTTTCAGTTGATTTTAATCGACTGGAAAATGGCCATTTTTCAAACGGTCTCAGAATTCGAGGAAACTAGTTTTGTTAAGACCGTATCATCAATACGAAGCTAGAAAATATTTTTCTGGAATTTTTAGAGACAGTATGTGACCCCAGTAATTTGAAATGTACGTTTGAAATTCAATATAATGATTTAAATGTAAATTCAACGGAAACTGATTGTAACGACCGAATTAGCCTACGAAACATGTCCCATTGTGTTCAGAATGGGGGTAAAACGCTATGGACGACAGGCGGTGGGCCTCGTTTAGAGGTCGTATGTAAAAGTCAACTTTTTCAGAAATAAATTAATTAAATAAAAAATTATATATCTCTCTCCTCCCCCTTATTTCATTCGGGCCCCCCCTTCGAAATCAAAACTGGCAGAAGAAAAAAAAAACTTTAAACCCCCCCCCCCCCCAGTCTCAATCGCGATGCCACCTCCTCACTGCCGAACGCCGCGCCGCCAGGCGAAGTCACGCTCTCCGCCTCCCCTCAGATGATCGGCCTTCCCCATCGCGCCCCCTCCCCCACGCTCGATTGAAATCCCTCATCCCCAAACATCCCAAACTCGAAGACAGCCGCCATCGCCCAACCGAGTACCCCAATCCGCACTGTTCCGCCACCTGAAGCCCTGTCGCCGCCTCCTGCTCGTCGTCCGACCACCCCTCAGCCACGGGAAGCCCCCCTCCTCTTCCGATTTTGAGCAGTAAGTTCGTTTTTTATTTATTTTATATTTAATTAAAATACATTGTTTCATTTTCTAATTTTTATATAACCAAAACAATTGGTTATTTTCAGATTTTATTTAAATAACATAGGAAAGTTGATATTTTTATTATAGGAAAGTTTGAAATTTTAAAACAAAGAAAGTTCGATTTTTAGATCTATGAATAACGAATAAAAATTAGATTTTTATAGGAGAAGAAAATATAATTTTTATTATATAGAAAGGTTAAAAATATAATTTCTATATAATATAGATAATAAAAAAAATTCGATCTTTATTATGTAGAAGTAATAAAAATATGATTTTTATATTTTTAAAGTAATAAAAATATGGTTTTTATATTTTTAAGGTATTAAAAATATAATCTTTACTATATAGAGAAAGTAAAAATGTGATTTTTCATATATTGAATAGCATAGTAAAAATGTGATTTTTATATATTGAACATCGAAGTAAAAATGTGATTTTTATATATTGAACATCGAAGTAAAAATGTGATTTTTATATATTGAACATCGAAGTAAAAATGTGATTTTTTATATATTGAACATCGAAGTAAAAATGTGATTTTTATATATTGAACATCGAAGTAAAAATTCGATTTTTACATATGTAGTGGCTACAGCAACGAAGATGACAAAGATGCGATAACGATGAAGATTTTTATCAAGGAAGAGTCTAGATGATTGGATAGCTATCGGTGAGAATTTCTCACTCTTCAATTTCTTTTCTAGTTATATATATATATACTAGGATGCAGACGGTGCTTAGTAGCACCCGACACAATCGTCCACAGACCATGGACTTGTTTGTTTGGTTGCATAGATTAGTTAGATGATTTGATTTGAAATTGAATTGTTTGGTGAAATGAATTGATTTGATTGATGTGTGAATGGCATGGGCCTTCACTAGACCGGGGATAAGGCTAGGCCTTGTCCCGTTTCTAGTATCGTGCCATTATGCCGCCGAAATTTTCTAAAATAAGTTAGATAAATAAAAATATCATTTTATTTAAAGAATGAACTGAATAGAAATTCATATGTTGGAATAAAATGTTTTATCGTTAAAAATATAATTTTTAACGTGAATGTGAATAAATAAATATTCATTTACAAACCGGACGGTTTGTTTATGTACACCTATTTGAATGACATTGATTGGGACGATAAATTTTACACATCGCCCAACTGCACAAATAAAATCTGTGTTTGATTGTTTGAAACCGCACACGGGTGTTGGGATGAAATTTGAAGTTCACTCATCCTGATTGATTAAATATGTCGATCGATTGATTGACAGGCTGTTATAAGCGTTAGATATCTATATTTAATGCTTATACAGTGTAGTGCACTTTGGTTGATGATTGATTATTTTTCAATGCTATTATATGTGTGTAATGTATGAAAATCCATATAATTAACTTTATATGGTAATTGATTGGGCCTCATTCCAATTTGAAAAATAAAGAATATTATAAAATAAAGGTTCATGTGTTGACTGTACTCATCCGTTGAGATTAGTCATGTGTTGAACGAAATATTTTAATAATAAAACTTACATCTTTATCAATATAAAATAAAGGTTCATGTGTTGACTGTACTCATCCGTTGAGGTCAGTCATGTGTTGAACGAAATAATTTAACAAAAATTGTCACACGTGGACAGTACTCATTCTTTGAGATTAGTCGTGTGTTGACAAAAATAAATATTCATTGGTTGAATAGAATATTTGAAAATAGAAATATATGAAGCCGTGTTGGTTAGATTGACGCCATTTTGACGTGAACGATATCTATATCGATTTTATTCATTTTAAAATGAATATTGAAAAGTGATTTCGAAAACGCATATTTTGAAATGAAATTTGAATCAAATTGAATAGAAAACGAATTCGAATTGAATATAGAACGAATTGAATTCGAATTGATTATAAAAACGAATTTGATTTCCATTGAATATATAATGAATTTGATTCAAATAGAAAACGGAAAGGAATTGAATTGAAAACGATTTCGAAATGAAATGAATAGAAATGAATTCAAATTGAATTGAAATTTGAATTGAATAAAAATGAATTTTAAAACGAATTTATAAAGAAGAATTCAATTTTGATTTGAATTGAAATGGAAGTTGAAATTGCTTTTGAAACGAATTTAAAACTATTTATATAATTCGTTTTAAATAGAAATCGACGAAATATATATTATATATATTTTATATATAATATAATGGCCTGAATAGAACGCGCCGCGCCGCGGTAGTTCGCGAATTTCGACCATTGACTTCGAACGGACATTACGGGAGATCCGACCGTCGGATTCTCCTGAAACCGGAACCGTTGGGTTCGTATCGAAAAGAGCTTTCTAACGAATATTAGAAATTTGAAATCTAACAGGTTGGATTTGGAATTATGTCCAAATCAAATTTGAAAAAGGTCGCTGTAAGTGCACTTCGATGGCCGTTGATGGAAATCGACTGTACAGGCCTTGATAAAATTATTAAAAATAGTAATAATTTGTGTAAAATCATAAGAAATGATTTAGAAAGAATTGGGATGAAAAACTCCATGTTTGAAAAGATAAAAGTAGATTTTTATCGAAATGAACTAGTTTTGAACTAGAATTATAATTCTATTTATTTTTAAATAAATAAATTGAAAGTGAAAGGGGTTTTAAAAATAACCAGAATTTCCAATGATTGCATTGGAGTGGATTTGAATCGAAATTGTCTTCGGAATATTTCGATGTTGGAATTCGGGATTATACGGATGTTGTTATGGAAATTTGAAAGATATAAATTTATATCGTTATTTCCAATACGACATTTGTTAATCGTAGAATTTGATATTGAATATAAGCCGATATATTTTCTATTCAGAGCCTTGTATTGAATATCAAATGTGATTTGGGTTTGTCGTGAATGGTGTCTTCATTAACACTGTTCTTGAACCCAATTGAGAAAGGATTAAATCTTTTTATTTAGATTTAATGAAGGTACCAATTAAATAATATTTAATTGGAATTGAATTGATATTGATTTTTGGGTTTATCGTGGACAGTGTTTTAAATAACACTCGTTCTTTAACCCGATAATTAATGAATGTGATTTTGGGTTTATCGTGAACTGTGTTTTAAATGACACTGATTCTTTAACCCAGTTAAAGATTAAAACTAAGTGGAGTTTTAATGAATCTTTAATTAGATTGAAAAGATCGAAAATGGAGTACCACCAGTTTTGCTCCAGGCGATAGTTAAATCTTTAATTAGATTTGAACGTGAAATGGTAATTGAATTTACCGATAACACCGTGGTGTTAGATATGAAGTACTACCAGTTTTACTTCATGGGATGAACAGGTTGGGATTGGGAAATTAAAACAAATGATTACTTCGGTAAGGTTCGCTAATCCCGAATAGTTTGAATTGATATTCAAAAGTAGATTAAAGAATGAGTTTTAATGAATCATTAATTAGATTGAAAAGATCGAAAATGGAGTACCACCAGTTTTGCTCCAGGCGATAGTTAAATCTTTAATTAGATTTGAACGTGAAATGGTAATTGAATTTACCGATAACACCGTGGTGTTAGATATGAAGTACTACCAGTTTTACTTCATGGGATGAACAGGTTGGGATTGGGAAATTAAAACAAATGATTACTTCGGTAAGGTTCGCTAATCCCGACTAGTTTGAATTGATATTCAAAAGTAGATTAAAGAATGAGTTTTAATGAATCTTTAATTAGATTGAAAAGATCGAAAATGGAGTACCACCAGTTTTGCTCCAGGCGATAGTTAAATCTTTAATTAGATTTGAACGTGAAATGGTAATTGAATTTACCGATAACACCGTGGTGTTAGATATGAAGTACTACCAGTTTTACTTCATGGGATGAACAGGTTGGGATTGGGAAATTAAAACAAATGATTACTTCGGTAAGGTTCGCTAATCCCGACTAGTTTGAATTGATATTCAAAAGTAGATTAAAGAATAAATTTAAAGGATTTATCTTTGATAAAATTAATGGGAACCTTTCCCTATGAATGTGAAATTTAGAAACTAACTGTCGGTTAGCTAAGCAGAATGGTTTTCTGGATATTGATCTGATGTTGGTTTCGGCCTTCGGGGTTAATATTTGGGGAATTATTCTCTTGATTAATTTACGGTTAGTGACTGATGAATTGGAATGAGGCGAATGTTGTGTTTGTGTAACACTTATTTTAAAATATACGCGAGTTATTCGGAAAGACCGGGTTTATCCCATTCTGAATAACTGATACGACGATAAGTCGAAGATGAAGACGATGGTCGAAGACCGGAGGTCTTCACGTCGTTTGGGTGGTTACTGATGATCTTGATTGGGCTGTACACCCAAGAAGATGGAAACAGTTGGTGATCGTCCAGACGTACTTGGAGATCGATGGATATGCGGGGTACTAGGTGCCTCCGGTTTCGTTCAGACCCAGAACGAACTTGTAAATGGACTGTGTGTCTGACATTGGATTTTAGTCCGTGTGATTGATCTCTATTAAATATATATCTGTTTGGCGGCGGAGAATTTATTCTCTTGCTTAACGCCCTTCTCTGAGACGTACGAGCTCAGAGGTTATATACTGATGGATATCAAACGCATGGAGTGAATTGCCTGTGTGGCATGTCTAAGTGGCAACTGATCGAGGCTTCTGTTGAAAAGCAAAGTCTTGTGGTGATGACCAAAGCACGGCCTTTGTGGCGTAGCTTTGTGTAACGTTTGCTTCGCGAGTTTCACACCCGGTATGAACCAAAAACGGGAGACGGACGTAAGGGAGGGCATGCGTTTCTTTCTAGCTAGAAGTGGCGTCAGTGGTTTTACACGCCCTGACGAGTTTGACTTATGTGGTTGTTGCTGTTGCGAGGCGCCTCGGTTATATCGGTTTCGGCCGATGCATTCTGGTCGGCAGACGGACCAGACTTACGCCCCATAGGGCGGGGAGACGTATTGTTCAGGCATAATAATCCACTCCGTGTGGACCGGCCCTGAGGATCCAGGGGGCAGTTGCGGCTGTTCCTGAGGGGCGGGCTAGAGCGTCTCGAATTCGGTGAGGACTATCTTTTGCCTCGGTTCATAGATGGAAATCCAATTTCCAAATACGTGACATTTGCGGTTTTATTTGTAAACCTATATATGGCGACATAGTGGCATGGGACGCTCATGTCGCCTATGATTGATACTTATGATTTGAAGTTGTTTTATACACTATGCACTTATTATAGTATCAAATGATTTGTTTTAAACGTATCAAGCATTCTTTGGCTGTTATAAGGTAAAAACCCTATCCCCCGGCTTGCGTTGCATTGTGTGATAGGACCTGGGTCTTATAACAGCTTCATTTTTCTTTATTTAGCATTGCGCTGTTTGTTTTATGCACCGGTATTCTTGGGAGGAAACCCGTTCTGTGTTATACGGCGTGGTCCCTTGATTTACCTATCTTTAAAATAAAGATTAATAATTGTTTTAGTTCTCACACCAGTCACATGACTGACCTAGAGTTTATTGTTTTAACCTAAACTCTGGGTGCCCCTATTTTGACACGGGCAGCTAGTAGTTTTGGTTTTGCAGATTTATATTCACAGGATACTGGTTTACAGCTGGAACGATATCCGGAAAGCTTTGTATCCGTATATCTCCTTCTAGTTGTGTATTGTAATATTTTCCGCTGCTATGTATTTATATGTAATTTAAATCTCTGATATTTCTGTGTAATATTCATTTATACTCTGTATATTCTTATAATCTGATGCATTGTTGTAATATACAATGAAATGTTCTTCCGTCTGAGTTCTGGTTTGTCTTATTCTCAAACGATAGGGCGTTTCGAACGGCCTGGATCGGTTTAGCGACTGGTTCGGACCGAGCGAAATTCCTTCTCGTCACAGGTCTTCACATTGTTTGGATAATTACTGATGATCTTGATTGAGTTGTATACCCAAGAGGAGGGAATCGGTTGGTGATCGTCCAGACGTAGTTGGAGATCGATGGATATGTGAGGTACAAGGTGCCTCCGGTTTCGTTCAGACCCAAAACGGACTTGTAAATGGACTGTGTGTCTGACATTGGATATCATTATGTGTGATTGATGGATATCAGTTGCATGGAGTGGTTTGCCTGTGTGGAATGCGAAGATGCAAATGATCAAGGCTTCTGTTGAAAAAGCAGTGTCTTGTGGTTGATGATCAAAGCACGGCCTGTGTGGCATAGCTTTTTGTACCATTAATTCGCGAGCCTCACACCCCGGCTGTGAACCAGAAACGGGAGAGAACATCAAGGAGGGCATGCATTTCTTTCTAACTAGGGTGGTGTCAGTGACCTACCAACCCTGACATTTATATTATTTTCACCTGTGTGGTTGTTTGACTGCGAGGCGTCTCGGATATATCGGTGACTATGTGGAGCCGATTGAGTCATCTGGATCATTTACGCCCTAAAGGGCAGGGAAACGCAGTGTTCAGGCATTATAATCCACATTGGTGGACTGGCCCTGATGATCCATGGAGCAGTTGCGGCTGTTTCTGAGGCTCGGGCTAGACAGTCTCGAATTCGGTAGAGGACAATCCCTTGCCTCGGTTCACAGATGGAAATCCAGCTTCCAATACGTGAGTTTGCGGTTTTGATTGTAGAACCTATATATAGCGACATAGTGGTATGGGGCACTTATGCCGTCTATGATTGATACTAATGATTGAAATTGTTTTGACACTATACACTTATAGTAATAATAAATGATGAAATTTAGTGTATCAAGCATTCTTTGGCTATTATAAGGTAAAACCCTATCCTCCGGCTTGTGTTGCATTGTGTAATGGGACCTGGGTCTTATAATAGCTTCATTGTTCTTTATTTAGCATTGCGATGTTGTTTTATGCACTGGTATTCTTGGGAGGAAACCATTCCGTGTTATACGGCGTGGTCCCTTGATTTACCTAACTTTAAAATAAAGATTAATAACTGTTTTTGTTCTCATACCAATCACATGAATGACCTGGAGTTTATTGTTTTAACCTAAACTCTGGGTGTCCTTATTTTGACACGGGCAGCTAGTAGTTTTGGTTTTGCAGATTTATATTCACAGGATCCTGATTTGCATCTGGAACGATATCCAGAAAGCTCTGTATCTGTATATCTCTTTCGGTTGTGTATTGTATTATTTTTCCGCTGTAGTGATGTATTTAAATGTAATTTAAATCTCAGATATTTTCTGTGTAATATTTTTTTATACTCTGTATATTCTTGAAATCTGATGAAATTGTTGTAATTAACAATGAAATGTTCTTCTATTTGCATTCTGATTCGTCGTATTCTCAAAACAATCAGGGGTTTCGAGCGGTCTTGGTCGGTTTAGCGTTCGATTCAGATCGAGCGAAATTCCTTATCCTTTCAAATACACCGATGTGGAAGATGACCCATCCTATGCCATGGATATAGCTGAGGGGAGCAAGCCTCCGTCGAAGATGTAGAACGATGTTACAGATCATTAAATGAACTCCGGAGGTCAGAAAAGGAGCAAGGATGCTAAGGACAATAGGAATAGCAAAAGGCTCTGCTTTTTCAAAAAATCTGAGTTGACTCTGCTTACGGATACTTTAAAAAATGTGTTTCTCGCTTCTAAAGATGTCGAAGATTAACCGTAGCCGAAGCCGCTGAAGGTCAATGATTCTAATATGAGTTCAGGAAGGTTTTGTCGCTTCCATAACAGTCGGGTCATAAAGTGAACGAATGTAGGCACTTAAAAAGCTTGGTTGAGGAACTAATCTAAAAAAATAGACTACATCAGTAAGTAAAGAAACTACAAAATGCTCCAGCTGTTCAGGGGCAAAATACTTATGAGGACCAATCTGGATCAGGAGAAAGAGCCCAAGTTCCTATCAATCCTCGGCCAATCATTAATACGATCTCGTTAGGACCACATCCAGTTGGAGGGAGCTGGGGGATACGGAAAAATATGCTAATGAATCGAAAAAACCCTCAGAAGAGGATAAATGCATGGTTTTAAGAAACACGTTTCCAGTGAAGATGTCAAAGACTTCAAGCGAGGATGTCGTGTTTAAGGATAGGGACTCTGATGGATTGCTAACGCCAACGGTCGATCCCATGGTTTTTACCATTGGTATCGGGCCGACCATGGTGGGAAGGGTGTTAGTTGATAGCGGGGAATCCGTCAATATGCTTTTCATCAATGCATTTAGCCAAATGAAGCTTTCTATGGTGAATATGCGAGCCTGCCCAAATAAGATACACGGATTCACCGGACAGCCTATTCAACCAATACGCTTGATAGACCTTCTTGTGGAACTTGGCGAAGGAGAGAAGAAGGTTGCAGTGATACAGACTTTCGTAGTGGTGGATGAACTTTTAGCTTATAACGCGTTCCTCGGAAGGCCAGCACTAACCGCCTTTAGGATTGTGCTAGCTCCATGGTTCGTAACCATGAAATTTCTGATTGAAAGGGGGGTTGGTGTGATTAATGGTGATCAAAAGACGGCTAGGAAATGTTATATGGCAGAATTGGTTGAAGCCAAAAGGAAGGAGATGGGAAAGAATGCGGGACCTCCCCTCCGCATTCGCGACACCCCATTATAGCAACTAGGGTGGGGGCCTGTACTGGTGAACATAGCGAGGCCCATGAGGAGATGGATCCAAGGAAAACTAGTACAGGGGAGGATCGTGCAGCACCAGCTGAAGCCACCATTTTAATTCCAGTTCATGACGATGATCCAGATACGGTATTGAAGATAGGCTCTCAGCTGCGCCTCAAGCTGCAAAAATATTTGACTATGTTTCTAAGAGCGAATTTGGACGTTTTCGCTTAGAGTCACTCCGATATGTGTGGAACATCTCCCACTGTAGCAGTACACAAGTTGAATATCAATCCGAGTATGACTCCAGTGAAGCAAAAAAGAAGAACTCAAGGACCAGAAAGATCTAGAGCGCTCAAAGAGGAAGTGGATAGGTTAATGGGGAATGACTTCATACGTGAATCCACATATCCAAAATGGGTCTCTAATCCGGTACTTTTAAAGAAATCCAACGGAAAATGGCGAGTGTGTATCGACTATTTTGACCTCAACAAAGCATGCCCGAAGGACAGTTTTCCACTGCCTAGGATTGATCAGCTTGTTGACGCAACCACATGGCATGAGCTTTTATCTTTCATGGACGCTTATTCGGGGTATAACCAAATAATGATGCACACGCCAGACGAGGAAAACACAAGCTTTATAACATATCTAGGCTTATATTGTTACAAGGTCATGCCATTCGGATTGAAAAATGTTGTAGCAACTTACCAACGTCTCGTGAATGTAATGTTTAAAACACAAATTGGTAAAATCGTGGAAGTGTATGTTGACGACATGCTGGTTAAGTCAAAGAAGGTAGAAGATCATTTGCAGAATCTCGCTGAAATGTTCCACATTCTCTGGAAGTATGGAATGAAATTAAATCCACTCAAATGCCCCTTTGGAGCCGCATCTGGAAAGCTTCTTGGGTTCATGGTCAATGCTAAGGGCATTGAGGCCAATCCTACTCAGGTAACAGCTTTACGAGAGATGCGCGCTCCAAGAACAAAGAAAGAACTTCAAATCCTAAACGGCAAGGTAGATGCTTTGAGTTGGTTGATTTCAAAGGCGATAGATAGGTGTATTCCACTGCTTGATGCATTAAAGAAGGGGAAGAAAGATTTCCAAAGGAATCCCGAGTGCCAATCAACTTTCGAGGAAATAATTAAACACATGGAATCACCACCTATGTTATCAAAGCCCAAAGACGGAGAGAGCTTATTCCTATATATGCCGTTTAATCACACGCCTTAAGTGCAGCTTTAGTTCGAGAAGACTATAAGGTTTAATGGTTGGTATATTACATTAGTAAGAGACTTACCGGGGTAGAACTGAATTATTCTAAATTGGAGAAGCTTGCGTGTAGTCTACTTACCACCTCAAAGAAACTCCGACCAGACTTCCAAGCCTACTCTATCAGAGTCCTTACGGATCAACCTCTAAATCAATTCTTATTCCGCCCAGAAACTTCGGGTAGATTGTTAAAGTGGAATATTGAACTTAGTCAATATGACATCACTTACCATCCTCGAAGAGCCATCAATGGGCAGGTTTTATTCGATTGCATTGCAGAATTCACGGACAGAGGGGAGGAGAAGGAAGAACCTATTGAAACAATTTCCTGATGGAAGTTGTTTGTTGATGGAGCTAAGAACAATTATTGTGCTAGGGCAGGGATAGTTATAGAAACCCCTAAAGGTAGACCAATATGTTGTGCTATAAGGTTAGAATTCCCTACAACTAACAATGAGGCAGAATATGAGGCATTAATCGCCGGATTGGAAATTGCGAAAGAGTTAAGCTAGAAAGCCTTAGAAATCTTCAGCGACTCACAGCTTGTGGTATCCTAAATCCGAGGAGAGTTCAAGACCAAAGGAGGGAACCTTCCAGCTTATTTTTCCAAAGTCAAGGAACTTCTCGATGACTCGGAGTAATATGTGATATCTCATATTCCTAGAGAAGAAAACATGAAAGTAGATTCACTTGCCAAACTTGCTAGTACAGAAGATGCTCAGATGTTGGGACTAGTTCCTATCGAAGTCCTTTCTAATCCCAGCACTGATGATAATGACATAGATTTCATCATGGAAACCACCATATATCCAGACTCATGGATGACTCCAATCAAAAATTATCTCCTCATGGGAGAGCTCCCAGATGATTCAAAGAAACGGAAGAAATTGCTTCGGAAAGCATCTTTATGTCCCATCCAGGATGGTAGTCTATACAGGCGGGGCTTCTCTATGCCATTGCTTCGATGCGTGACTAAATAGGAATCTAGGGCCATCTTGGAAGAACTTCATGAGGGAGAATGTGGGGGCCATACCAGAGGATAGACATTGGCCAAAAAAATTCTGCGATACGGCTATTTCTGGCCTAACATAAACTTAGACTCTGCATCTTACACCAAGAAATGTGATCGATGTCATAGGTTCACGAAAATCCCTAGAGCACCATCTACAGAACTAACTCAAATGGTCAGTCCATGCCCATTTGTAGACTGGGGCATCGACTTAATTGGAGCACTCCCTACTGTAAAGTCCAATTTCAAGTATGTCAATGTAGCCGTTGATTATTTCAGTAAATGGGAAGAAGCAGAGCTACTGGCCACCATCACTTCAAAAAAGCTAATCAACTTGAAGAACATCATATGCAGATTCGGTATGCCGCAAAAGATATTCACAGACAATGGAACACAATTCGAAAGTGATGAATTCAAAAGCTTTTGTACCATGAATAAGATTAGGAAGAGTTTCGCAGCAGTTTCCCATCTGTAGGCTAACGAGAAAGTCGAAGTAGTGAACAAAATCATAAAATTAACTATTAAGAGGTGTCTTGAAAAATCCAAAGGTAACTGGGTAGACGAGCTTCCACTTTCACTATCGGTATATCGCACGACTCACAAAACTGCGACGGGGCATACTCCTTTCTCTCTTGCCTTTGGATCCGAAGCTATGATTCTGGTAGATCTAGAAGTAACTACTCACCGCAGAATTCACTTCAACCAGGCAGAGAATGAGAAGCTGCAACTTGAAGCACTTGACTTACTTGAGGAAAGGAGAACTGAAGCAGAACTTAGAGTCGCTGCCCACTAAAGGAGGGTTGCTCATTTCAATTTGAAAGTCAAACAGAGAACCTTTGGAGTGGGAGATCTGGTGTTGAAGAAGATAATGATTAGAATTGGGTTTTTTGGACCTAACTGGAAAGGGCCCTTTGTTATAAGTAAGAAACTCTTGGACGGTACTTTCAAATTAAAGACAACAGATGGAGCAGTAATCCCAAGGGTGTGGAATAGCGATCATCTACGACGCTATTACGGTTAACTTTTCATTCATGTTATTATAAAAGTTGCAAATACTTTCTATGAATTGTGGTTAAACTTTGTGTACGTATGAATGAAGAAGTGAACTTGCTTGCCTGAATATTTTACGTGTGAACTTTTGTTTAATCATTCAAAGTTGCTAAAAAATGATTTTTGATTGCAGGACATCGAATGATTGCCTACTAACAACCTGAACAAAATCTAGTGACCTCTACAGCAAATCCCAGTAAGGACAGCTTAAGCCATGAATGCCATAAACATCATTCGCGGCAAATACGAAGCTGTAAAAGCGCTACCTTGCCAAGAAAAATGAAGGCCAACGAGATTTAGAAAGTTAAATGGCGCAACGTCAAATTTAAAGGCAGGTGATTGACATAGAAATGTGTTATTTTTATGCTCCTATATCTTATCTTTTGTATATAAATAAATATTACTTGGGTATTGTTTTGTCACTTTTACAGATATTCCAACCCAGCCCGCATGCAAACAGAAAAGTAGAGAAATAGAGATCAAATTGCTGTGTATTTGCATTTTTGAAGAATTGTAGATGAAGATCTCTCATCTGGCTGCTGTTGGACAAGAAAATAACTGATTTAGAGGCCATGCACATCTCAAATTAAAGGAGGCTTGTCAAAAAACCAAGAGGAAAAGAAGAAAGGCCAAAAATTTAATAGATTTAACTAAGGCCCATTGAGACTCTAATTGTAAACTCTTTTGTGAATTCCCTAAGGCCCATCTATCATTTTATTAGGGTTAGGGTTAGGGTTTAGTTATTCCCTATAAATACCCTTGTAATGTCATTGTAGCCACCATCCTATCTCATTTTCTGTATTCCATTACTCTAATAAAAATTCTTCTTCTTCTTTTATTTTCTAGTATTTTTTTAGCAACTAGTGTCATCTACCCGATTAGATTCGGTAGAGTACAAGTTGTATTTTACATTTGTTTCATTAGTGATTAGTCGTTTGATTAGCTTCAACGACAATCCTAATTTTATTTTTGTTGTTCTTCTTATTCTGCACTTTTATTTTCTGCACTGTTGTTCTTGTTTTGCAATTTACTTTCTTTAGTGATTAATCGTTGATTAGATTCAACGATAATCCTAAGTTCGCAATTTCAGTTTGTTTTTATTTCAACAAAATCTCCAGGCTTCGTCTAACTCGCCCAAGAGATTAGATAAATAATTTGATTTTAATTTACCTCCCTGTGTTAGACCTGTATGCTACACACCTGTATGCTTGCAGAATTTAATTTAAATATCGCGCTTTTCTAGTTCATAGGAAAGCGACGAACAGCAGGAGAATTGTAAGTTTCACCAAAGGGGTAATTCCTGAAAAGGAAGACTCACGGCCCTAGCCCCATACTAGATGGCTTGCTACGACAGGCATCTGGTAAGGGAACTGGCGTCCGCCCTGTGGAATTACGCAATAACAAAGCCCGTCATAATGAAGCTGATTAAAGACCTCTTCGAGGCGCCCGATCAGATTACCTAGGTTTGCTGATCACAAATTCGATAATTGGCAGGCTGGAAGACCTCTTCGGAGGCACCTAATTATCTTGTTAGAATCCGTTGATCACTGATTCAATGGTTAACAGTCCCCAAAAGACCCCTTCAGGGGCAAAAGACCTCTCCATGGGCACCCAATTGATCGTCGATACCAGGAATTACCTGGTTCGATTACGACAAATAATTGTGTTTCAAAGACCTCTTTAAAGGCAAAAGATCTCTGTGGGGGCAGCCAACCAGATTAGAGTCTGATTATTTCAGACTTGTCGATCGACGGATTTAGAAGACCTTCTCGAAGGTGTCTAATTAATTTGATTAGCATCTGATCGGTTTAGACCGCGACGAATGTTGGATTTTAACCCAAGACCTCCTCTTTGGATGTAACACCCCACCTCCGCTAGGGTCACTCACAAAGGGAATGCACTAGGTTTGGTGAAGCATTATCGAGGTAAACATGCACAGAAATATTACAAGACAGAACATATATAAAACAGCGGAAGTAAAACAAATTTCATTACCTTATAAAATAAGGTCTAAAGCCTTTTACATCATAATACATCAAAACTTGTCTTGCAATAGTAAAGAAGCATAAAACCTTTTTCATAAATTATTCCCCACAATAAAGCGGTGAAACAGCCATAGCCAAGAGCAGACCAAGCTATACATGATGACCTTCAAGCATAAAAGGTCTGAACTAAACAACATCATTTCCTCCTTGAAAACCTGGGGGGAGGGAAACGGAAGACAAAGAGGCGAAAAAAAACGGGGTCAGTCATAAAGACTGGTAAGTCCTATCTACTTCCAGTATAAAAATAGGTAAAGGTAACATGACATGCATAAACTGAAAGTAAACATAAGGATGATGACAAGATAGATAAGCTAAACCAAGATAACTGGATGAACTACTGTAGCAAGATAGGCTAAGGTATCATGATAAACTACATGTCAAGATAAATCAAGGTATCACATCGTCAGGTTTCTATCAAGTATACTATCCCAAGGTACCTATCATGTATAACATCCCAAGGTATTTACCATGTATATTTGCTCTGCACCTCTCGTACTAGTATCTCAACCCGCGTCATGTGTTAACTATGAATGTCACTTGCCCAATGTCCTGTAATGGTCCATGTCAACCTAATATATAGCATATGTAGGTTTTCCCAACTCGTATGTTTCTTTCCATGTATTAGTTCAGTCCTTTGCCGTAGGCCGTACGGGCTTTCCCATGTAAATATATACCACCTCAACTTAGTACCATTTTATCCTTGAAGTTGTTTTGGACTGCTACCCTTGACCTGGTTATGTTTTCTTACCATGAACTATCGCGTGTTCACTTAGGATTTACGCCACCTAGGACCACTAGGGATTATGCTACCTAATGAACGTTTCCGTGTCTCGGTTTGGGTTCAAGCCACCTAGGGCCACTAGGGATTATGCCACCCGTCAACCGCGCCCTTTATCCCGTGTATGTATCGTGAATCGTTTTCCATGTCTAGACGCACATGTTCCTCAATGTGCCATCCGAGTTCCGTGCCAGGGCAAATCAAGAAATACGGAACTCGGCCGGGAGCTTTAAGTCGTCTACTGATGCAGATATCAAGGTCTGTTTTTGTACCCGTGGCTATGGTCCCACGTGACCCCTCCCTCAACTACTGAAAGGCAATCCAAGAAAAATCATGTATGAGAACCACATCCCGGCCCCACTATAGCCCCACTTTCCTATGGGCCAACCTCACCCATGACTCGATAGCAAGAACATGGTCTGTTGGGGGTTCTCTGCCTTTCCGTTCGTACACGATTGAATAAAGATGGTAGGTAGTCGGCGACGTGCTATCCAGGGCAAAATCAAGTATCGTCGACTCCACGCTAATCCATCCCAGTCTTTAGGTCGCTCGCATAGCAACTAAGGCATACCCTTGGCTCTTCTACTGCAGACCTTAACCCCTGTGAGGCCGGGTTTCATGGACCATCTGCCACCTCACAGAGGGATACCAAGAGTACCCTCACGTCCCCCGAAGCTACCGCTTCATCACCCAGTTCGTTGGAGCCTTTATCTAAGTCAGATAATTTGCTCCTCCTCGTGTTTTAAGCGATGACCTACCGTACCGGGTTACTCATCTATTCATGAACTAGTCCCATGTCCTTGGCTAAGAATTATTACTTAGTTATACTTAACTAAGGTTTACCACTTAGCTTCATTTCCTCGTTACCCTTGATTAACTACGATTTTCTACCTAGTTCCTCTACTAGGGTTTTGCCTATTGGGTTAAGTGTTGTTATTCAAGTTCATGGCTTAGCCCGCCTATGAATCATGTCAAGATTGGCTAAGTATTCAAGTCCAAGACCTAGCCCTACAAGTTGGTTAAGTATACCAAGAAGCTCATGACTTAACCCTATTCAAACATCAAGTCAATTTGGTTAAGTACTTGTTTATCTTAACCCTATATGGTTATCGTGTTAGATTGGTTAAGCACAGATTATCTTAACCTCATCGGATTATCGTGTCGGATTGGTTAAGTATAGGTTAACTTAACCCCATCCACTAATCGTATTATAATGGTTAAGTATATTTAAAAGGTCTTATGACTTAACCCTATCAAGTCCGCATATTAGATTGGTTAAGTATAGGTTACTTAACCTCATCAAATCCTCATGTATAATTGGTTAAGTATAAGTTACTTTACCCCATTAAATTATCTTGTTAAGTTGGTTAAGTATTGGCTACTTAACCTCATTGAATTACCAAGTTTAGATTGGTTAAGTGTTTAATTTAACCCCATCGAAGTACCGTGTTTAGATTAGTTAAGTGTAGGTTACTTAACTCCATCTAATTACCGTGTTTAGATTAGTTAAGTCTAAATTTCTTAACCCCATCTAATTACCAAGTCGGATTAGTTAAGCATGAATTACTTAACCCCATCCCCTAATTGTCTTGTATGGTTAAGTGTCATTAAGAAATCAAGCCCGGTCCCACTTAACCTACCCATTCGTGTCATATCGGTTAAGTGTCATTAGTCAAATTTACTTAACCATATCATGTGGCATTAATTTAATTAATGCACTCTCAACCTCTCATATTAGACCTTGTTGTGGTTACTAGTTAAGCCGGGCGGGTCCGGGTAGTTTTACACCACAACCTAGTCTAACCTCGGGTCTTAAGCGCGACATGACCAACTTCTCTCATTGGATCCTATTGTTTGTAGCCACTTGTTAAGCCGGGCGGGTCCGGGTAGATTTATGCTACAAACTCAACCCAACCTCGAGTTGGCCACTTTCATGTTTGGTCTAGTGTTATATTACACTTACAACCCTCGTGTCTAGTTTCAAGTCCCATGTTTACCCCACATGTCATGTCCCCATTTAGGTGTATCATGAGTGTCATATTTTCATGAAATCCCATATCAAATTTTCATGTCATAATCACGCTCGTCTATCCTACCCCAAATCGTGTTTTACAACCCAAGTAAAAGCGAGTCAACATAGTAAGGATACAATGCTACATAATGGCCTAAAAACATGCACGATGTCAAGAAGGGGTTGGCCACAAATATGCATGGTATCATAAGGGGGTTTGGCCTCAAAATATGCATAGCATCATAAGGGGTTTTTGGCCACAAACATGCATAGTATCATAGGGGAATTTGGCCACAAACATGCATAGTATCATAAGGGAATTTGGCCACAAACATGCATAGTATCATAAGGGGATTTGGCCACGAACATGCATAGTATCATAAGGGGATTTTGGTTCATTTACATGCATAAGCCCTAAAGTCCAATCTTTGCCAATATTTCACAAGTCAAATGGTTCCCAAAGGTTCATGCTAGCATTCCATAGATAAAGATTCAAACTTGCAAGATAAACTAGGTTAATCATAACATGAATAGCATGATTTAGTCACTAAGCATAGCCAAAAGTCATAGGTTCAAGCAAAAGAGGCATGACAAGGTTCATATAAGCTAGCATACTTAGTTTAATCTCGTTTTATTCCATGCCATCATTAAAACCACCGTTTAGATCTAGAAGTAGCTAGAACTTACATAGCGTGGCTTAGCGAATTAGCATGAATCGTCTTGACGAAGAAAGGTGGCTCCTTTGAAGAAGAACAGTCATGAAACCGTCGTAGCAACGTTGATTTGGCCTCTATTTGGTGTAGCAAGCTCGCACCTTTTGATTCGGATCTAGTTTGAATGCATAGTCTCTTGGAGTTGGAGATGGAAGCCATGATCACTTGACATTTGGGCAGCACTTCGTGGCATGAGTGAATTATGAGGGGTTAGGCTACGTCTAGGGGTCTTTTTATAGATGTTAGGGTAGTTTTAGGCCGTAGGATAAACCCTAGGATAGATCTGAATCGTCAAAATCCGTCACAAGCCTCCAAAACCGAGCCAAAACCAGAAGCAGGTGCACCAGGTCGCTGGTTCGACCGGGGGGGGGGGGTCGACCCAGGGGTCGACACCCATGTCGACCCCCTGGAGGGGGGGTCGACCCTGGGGTCGACACCCATGTCGACCCCCTGGAGGGGGGTCGACACCCATGTCGACATGGGTGTCGACACCCTGTGTGTCTGGCGGGAATTTTCCCGCCTTCTCTTTTTGGGCTGAATTCAAATCTGTTTTCGGATTTGAATTTTCGTGAAACTTCGCGAGGCCATATCTCGGTCATGCGGACTTCGATTTACGAAATTTCGGACTCTATTTCGCGTATTTTTCCGAGACGAACGCAATGGCGCAACCCGTTTATCCTGATTCAGATTTTATAATTTAATTCTGCCTTGATTCTTGTCTTAACACGTTGTTAAAATTCGGGTTGTTACATTCTCCCCTCCTTTAAGGATTTCGTCCCCGAAATCACCAAGTTAGGAAGAACGTATCCTACCATCCATCATCCATCTACTCAAAACATCATCCACAAGTAATCATTGTCCTTAAAAGATTTCTAATGCTGTATGAACACATGCAGAAAGTGTGTGTATATGTTCCTTAGCTAATGCTAATGATCAGGCCTGAATGATCTTCTAATGCAAATTATGTTTAGTGCCATGAATCCAACATGTATGCAAATAGTCCTAGTCATATAAACACTATATGTGTGCACAACCATTCATTCTTATGCAACATCCGCATGATAACACATTCAATTTCATCCATAAACAGGTATAAATACTCGTGCATATGCAATATGAAATGTGAGTGCATCGATCTAGTATCTAATGTGTATTCGCGCATCCATGAGCAACCACTTGCAACCATTTGCAACCATATCAATCATAACATGCTTCAAACACATGTTTACATCCATAGGATTCTACCTAAGGTTCTCACGATAGGATCGAGGAGATAAACAAGGTAAACTCCCTACGGGGTTTGCAACAGAAATAGGACCAAGAGGATATTCACCAAAAGATAACATGCGAGCAAGCTCTACAGTAAAAACCAGGGATCAAGGATACACTCTTTAAAAAGAGGTACGATGCACGTGTCTAGCCTTACGTCTTCTAAGTCGCGTTTCCTTGAGCTTAATTCCTCGATGCCTTGACCATCTTTTTAACTCCATGATTTCGTAGCTCCTTGATTCCTATTTCCAAGATATGAGTTAGAACTCATTTCATTGTCGCCTCTTATTCCACTATAACTTATCCTTTACCTAGTATACTTGGCTCAAACGTATCCACTTACTCATGCAAGCTCTCCAAAATTCACTAGGGAATTCTGGATCTCGTTTGCCGATGCCAATCCATGTTGCCAAGAGTACTTACTAGGGTGATTCCCATAACTCATGCATAAGCGAAACGAACCATCCGCCTTAGCGGCGAATTCTATTCGAATGGATTACCAACAACTGCATCATGAGATTCTAGGTAACTAGCCATGACAGAGCCTAGAAGGTTACACGAGACTTCGAGGGTATTACCAAAGCAAGTCAAGAGTCTAACTACCCTCCTTTCAAAACCGAGAATGACACCCCTTATTGGGTGACCACTTTATCCCTAGAATCCATCCATAGCCAAGACATGTCATTCTCAAATCCAAACAAGTCATGAAGAAATGGAACGACTCTCCAACCAGATTTTTGGGACAAAAACTGGGATCCTCTACCATGCTAGTACTAAGGTGCAGAGACTCAACTATCCAAGCAGACTTAAATGATACGATGATCAAGACAAAGTCTGGACGGGATGATAGAAAAGAACGACTAAACCTTTACCAGAAACGGTACCATCTCTTTTAGGTACCCTAGAAATGGGAGCGTACAATTGCCCTCTCCGATGATCTTGTCCTTGTCCTCCTTGATGGACTAAGCCATACCAACAAGTTGCTTATCCTTAAGTTCGCGTCCTTTATCCTTACTCTTATTATCCTTCCTTGTACCACGGCAACAGGTCTCTCGAGAACCACCTCCATCGTACGGAAAACACCTACGTGGCTAGACAAAGATTAGTCACAGTTAGAGCTACTGTGACTACAGACGGAGGAAAGAAAGGAAAAGAGATTCAATCAAGGAATCAAAGGATAGTGCTAATGGCTTTTGGGGAATAGCCCTTAAAAACTTTTCTTGAAAAATGCTTCTTTGTAAACGGTTTTTCAAATATATTTCAGAAGGTTTTAAAAACTTTTGCCCAGTCTGGTAACCTTCAGCTCTGATACCATAATGTAACACCCCACCTCCACTAGGGTCACTCACAAAGGGAATGCACTAGGTTTGGTGAAGCATTATCGAGGTAAACATGCACAGAAATATTACAAGACAGAACATATATAAAACAGCGGAAGTAAAACAAATTTCATTACCTTATAAAATAAGGTCTAAAGCCTTTTACATCAGAATACATCAAAACCTATCTTGCAATAGTAAAGAAGCATAAAACCTTTTTCATAAATTATTCCCCACAATAAAGCGGTGAAGCAGCCATAGCCAAGAGCAGACCAAGCTATACATGATGACCTTCAAGCATAAGAGGTCTGAACTAAACAACATCATTTCCTCCCTGAAAACCTGAGGGGAGGGAAACGGAAGACAAAGAGGCGAAACAAAACGGGGTCAGTCATAAAGACTGGTAAGTCCTATCTACTTCCAGTATAAAAACAGGTAAAGGTAACATGACATGCATAAATTGAAAGTAAACATAAGGATGATGACAAGATAGATAAGCTAAACCAAGATAACTGGATGAACTACTGTAGCAAGATAGGCTAAGGTATCATGATAAACTACATGTCAAGATAAATCAAGGTATCACATCGTCAGGTTTCTATCAAGTATACTATCCCAAGGTACCTATCATGTATAACATCCCAAGGTATTTACCATGTATATTTGCTCTGCACCTCTCGTACTAGTATCTCAACCCGCGTCATGTGTTAACTATGAATGCCACTTGCCCAATGTCATGTAATGGTCCATGTCAACCTAATATATAGAATATGTAGGTTTTCCCAACTCGTATGTTTCTTTCCATGTATTAGTTCGGTCCTTTGCCGTAGGCCGTAAGGGCTTTCCCATGTAAATCTATACCACCTCAACTTAGTACCATTTTATCCTTGAAGTTGTTTTGGACTGCTACCCTTGACCTGGTTATGTTTTCTTACCATGAACTATCGCGTGTTCACTTAGGATTTACGCCACCTAGGACCACTAGGGATTATGCTACCTAATGAACGTTTCCGTGTCTCGGTTTGGGTTCAAGCCACCTAGGGCCACTAGGGATTATGCCACCCGTCAACCGCGCCCTTTATCCCGTGTATGTATCGTGAATCTTTTTCCATGTCTAGACGCACATGTTCCTCTATGTGCCATCCGAGTTCCGTGCCAGGGCAAATCAAGAAATACGGAACTCGGTAGGGAGCTTTAAGTCGTCTGCTGATGCAGATATCAAGGTCTGTTTTTGTACCCGTGGCTATGGTCCCACGTGACCCCTCCCTCAACTACTGAAAGGAAATCCAAGAAAAATCATGTATGAGAACCACATCCCGGCCCCACTATAGCCCCACTTTCCTATGGGCCAACCTCACCCATGACTCGATAGCAAGAACATGGTCTGTTGGGGGTTCTCTGCCTTTCCGTTCGTACACGATTGACTAAAGATGGTAGGTAGTCGGCGACGTGCTATCCAGGGCAAAATCAAGTATCGTCGACTCCACGCTAATCCATCCCAGTCTTTAGGTTGCTCGCATAGCAACCAAGGCATACCCTTGGCTCTTCTACTGCAGACCTTAACCCCTGTGAGGCCGGGTTTCATGGACCATCTGCCACCTCACAGAGGGATACCAAGAGTACCCTCACGTCCCCCGAAGCTACCGCTTCGTCACCCAGTTCGTTGGAGCCTTTATCTAAGTCAAATAATTTGCTCCTCCTCGTGTTTTAAGCGATGACCTACCGTACCGGGTTACTCATCTATTCATGAACTAGTCCCATGTCCTTGGCTAAGAATTATTACTTAGTTATACTTAACTAAGGTTTACCACTTAGCTTCATTTCCCCGTTACCCTTGATTAACTACGATTTTCTACCTAGTTCCTCTACTAGGGTTTTGCCTATTGGGTTAAGTGTTGTTATTCAAGTTCATGGCTTAGCCCGCCTATGAATCATGTCAAGATTGGCTAAGTATTCAAGTCCAAGACCTAGCCCTACAAGTTGGTTAAGTATACCAAGAAGCTCATGACTTAACCCTATTCAATCATCAAGTCAATTTGGTTAAGTACTTGTTTATCTTAACCCTATCAGGTTATCATGTTAGATTGGTTAAGCACAGATTATCTTAACCTCATCGGATTATCGTGTTGGATTGGTTAAGTATAGGTTAACTTAACCCCATCCACTAATCATATTATAATGGTTAAGTATATTTAAAAGGTCTTATGACTTAACCCTATCAGGTCCGCATATTAGATTGGTTAAGTATAGGTTACTTAACCTCATCAAATCCTCATGTATAATTGGTTAAGTATAAGTTACTTAACCCCATTAAATTATCTTGTTAAGTTGGTTAAGTATTGGCTACTTCACCTCATTGAATTACCAAGTTTAGATTGGTTAAGTGTTTAATTTAACCCCATCGAAGTACCGTGTTTATATTAGTTAAGTGTAGGTTACTTAACCCCATCTAATTACCGTGTTTAGATTAGTTAAGTCTAAATTTCTTAACCCCATCTAATTACCAAGTCGGATTAGTTAAGCGTGAATTACTTAACCCCATCCCCTAATTGTCTTGTATGGTTAAGTGTCATTAAGAAATCAAGCCCGGTCCCACTTAACCTACCCATTCGTGTCATATCGGTTAAGTGTCATTAGTCAAATTTACTTAACCTTATCATGTGGCATTAATTTAATTAATGCACTATCAACCTCTCACATTAGACCTTGTTGTGGTTACAAGTTAAGCCGGGCGGGTCCGGGTAGTTTTACACTACAACCTAGTCTAACCTCGGGTCTTAAGCGCGACATGACCAACTTCTCACATTGGATCCTATTGTTTGTAGCCACTAGTTAAGCCGGGCGGGTCCGGGTAGAATATGCTACAAACTCAACCCAACCTCGAGTTGGCCTCTTTCATGTTTGGTCTAGTGTTATATTACACTTACAACCCCCGTGTCTAGTTTCAAGTCCCATGTTTACCCCCACATGTCATGTCCCCATTTAGGTGTATCATGAGTGTCATATTTTCATGAAATATCATATCAAATTTTCATGTCATAATCACGCTCGTCTATCCTACCCCAAATCGTGTTTTACAACCCAAGTAAAAGCGAGTCAACATAGTAAGGATACTATGCTACATAATGGCCTCAAAACATGCACGATGTCAAGAAGGGGTTGGCCACAAATATGCATGGTATCATAAGGGGGTTTGGCCTCAAAATATGCATAGCATCATAAGGGGTTTTTGGCCACAAACATGCATAGTATCATAAGGGAATTTGGCCACAAACATGCATAGTATCATAAGGGAATTTGGCCACAAACATGCATAGTATCATAAGGGGATTTGGCCACGAACATGCATAGTATTATAAGGGGATTTGGATTCATTTACATGCATAAGACCCAAAGTCCAATCTTTGCCAATATTTCACAAGTCAAATGGTTCACAAAGGTTCATGCTAGCATTCCATAGATAAAGATTCAAACTTGCAAGATAAACTAGGTTAATCATAACATGAATAGCATGATTTAGTCACTAAGCATAGCCAAAAGTCATAGGTTCAAGCAAAAGAGGCATGACAAGGTTCATATAGGCTAGCATACTTAGTTTAATCTCGTTTTATTCCATGCTATCATTAAAACCACCGTTTAGATCTAGAAGTAGCTAGAACTTACATAGCGTGGCTTAGCGAATTAGCATGAATCATCTCGACGAAGAAAGGTGGCTCCTTTGAAGAAGAACCGTCATGAAACCGTCGTAGCAACGTTGATTTGGCCTCTATTTGGTGTAGCAAGCTCGCACCTTTTGATTCGGATCTAGTTTGAATGCATAGTCTCTTAGAGTTGGAGATGGAAGCCATGATCACTTGACATTTGGGCAGCACTTCGTGGCATGAGTGAATTATGAGGGGTTAGGCTAGGTCTAGGGGTCTTTTTATAGATGTTAGGGTAGTTTTAGGCCGTAGGATAAACCCTAGGATAGATCTGAATCGTCAAAATCCGTCACAAGCCTCCAAAACCGAGCCAAAACCAGAAGCAGGTGCACCAGGTCGCTGGTTCTACCGGGGGGGGGGGTCGACACCCATGTCGACCCCCTGGAGGGGGGGTCGATCCAGGGGTCGACACCCATGTCGACATGGGTGTCGACACCCTGTGTGTCTGGCGGGAACTTTCCCGCCTTCTCTTTTTTGGCTGAATTCAAATTTGTTTTCGGATTTGAATTTTCGTGAAACTTCGCGAGGCCATATCTCGGTCATACGGACTCCGATTTACGAAATTTCGGACTCTATTTCGCGTATTTTTCCGAGACGAACGCAATGGCGCAACCCGTTTATCCTGATTCAGATTTTATAATTTAATTTTTCTTTGATTCTTGTCTTAACACGTTGTTAAAATTCGGGTTGTTACATTGGAGGCACCCAATAAAATCACCGAAGTTAGAATACATCAGCCTAGTGAGCATCTTCTATGTCTGAATTAACTAGTCGGAAAAAGATAAACATTGGGCCAAAAATATAAGACCTCTCAAATAGGGGCACCAAAACAAGCAATTTCCTCCAATAAAAAGGGAGTGAGTCTAGTCAACTAAGCTAAAATTCCTTGACTAACGAGCAGACCAGGAAGTTCCAAGCACAATGTTGAAAGCAATAAACTTATCCATTAAAGTAGAAACTTCCTGTATTTTAGCCATAACTAAGGAACTCTAGTATAGTTGATCACATACAGTATATAAAGCTTGTAATGACCTTTTAGTATGGGGCATAACTACTGCATTAAAACAAATCAATAATATTCTCAAAACATACCATAAGATCGCTACAACTTACTAAACAAAAATAACTTGTATTGTAAATATGTAAAGAAACAGGCGTGGAATGCAAAATAAGAAATTGCGATAAAGCTTAAGTACGGCAAGCAGAGCATAGAACATAGTTTCATCACAATCAACAATAACACAAAGTCAAGTACAAAAGTTTCAAACACAGAGTAACATAAAGTAGTAAGCGAGGACCGGCGCTCGCATATACAACTAGTCTAAATGAAGTGCATAAAAGGAGGTAGCAGAAAGTAAAATAAGATGGCCTCGAGCATTACTTCTTCTTATCACCAAACCTCAAGAATGGTTTGTTGGAAGGAAGAGGAGCATCTGTCGCGCCACTAGGACTTTCTTGGCAAGACAAATCAATAACTCTTTTCTTCCGGATAGTACGCTTTCCCTCTTTGCGTTTCAAAGATGGCAAGGACTTGGTTTTCTTCTTTCCTCGATCTATAGCGGTATCTCCTTAGCTTTCGTCTGTTTCAGAAGCCTCGGAATCATTACTAAGATTATAGTCAATGTCCTCCAAGTCAGAAAGTGCATCGATCTTTGCATCCTACGACCCAGGAGTTGTAACGGCGAGGAAGGATGTGTCACCAGGAGGAGGAGTAGTAAATGGGGCAGGAGGAACCGACATCAAAGTTAAATCAGTGATTGTAATGACCCAGATTTCCGGTAGAATTTGAGCTGACCAAAAACACAAGTCCAACCCCAAATATCACGAAAATACGGAACATTTTTTTTAGAAGAAAAAGATAGAAGCAGAACAGAAATAACAACACAGAATCTCACATCGCAGCGGAACAAAATATAATGTATTATAACTTTTGAAATACAAAATCTCAACTGTATAACATACACTTACCAGAGTACAACACTTACAACCCAACGGAACAACACTATAACTAGATAACGCTGAAGCCTCCTGCTCCAAGCTCCTTTAGATATATCTGAAAAATCCTGAACTACTTGACTGCCCGTACAAATTTAGGCACCCAAGAGTTTAGGTAGAACAAAACAAATAAACTCTGGGTCAGTCATGGGACTGGTATGAGTAAACAGTTTAAAACAGTTTCAGAAAACTAAATGATATCTCATAAGACCACGCCGTATAACATGGAACGGGTTTTTCCCTTATGAAAATCCAAACACTTGACTTATCTTTATATCAAAACTCTTTTGATATTATGATAATGTCTAAATCAAGTAGATAACAATCTAGTGGAACGTTTGCATCTCACGTTCCACATATTTTTACAATCAAAATCGCAAGCACGTATTGGGTAATGGATTTCCAACTATGACAACGTATGGAGCCACCTTCCGCAGGTATATCTCTAGAGGAGAATACACCGAGTTCAACAAGAACATCTTGCAACTCAGCCACACATGACCGATCACTCATTTGGCTTGAGTGTATCGAATGTATATCACCAACGGTTGGGATCAGCAACCGTTTCCCGAATGGGACAGCATCGACAATAGATTTTTAGAAGTAAATGAAACTCTAGATTAGGTGATCATACACCCTAATAGGTGCGACCTACATAGCCATGCTGCTTGCCCGATTTCTGTCATTTACCGGTTGATGAGGCTAGAAGCTACGCTTTATCATCACACCAGATTCACTTTGAATGTCACATCGTCAAATCCATCAAATCACCGATTGACGTCTACAACAGTACATTACGTGTTAGCTAAAAGAAGTTTCCTTCTCCGCTTCCACTCTTGGTACGGTTGAAGAAATCAATGTACGTGACCTTTCTGGAAAGTACTCTGTCAGACATTCATCCATACACGTCACCCAGGAACAGGATGAACTGAAGGCACTATTTCTATTAATAGAAAAAGTCCTTGCACTCTACTCCGTCTTCGATTATCTTTATATAATCTGATTCGCACGCTACTGCCGATACGGAGTGGTTCTTCGGATAATAATCCAACCGGTCTCTCCATATTGACAACGATGGTCAAAACTCCGATAGTCTGTGATTTAACTATCGAATAAAAACCAGTGTTTCGATAGTCGATGATTTAACTATCGAATAAAACAAGTGTTCATCCAAACATCCAACAATCAGTGAGCCTTTAATTAATATTCCATTAATTAAATCTCTTCTCTATTTCTTATCAATATTTGTTAACCAAATATTTTCAATAACCATATTGGCCTTATACGTTATTTGGAAAACATTTCCATATATTGCCTTCTTTTATTTTCTAAACTTTAGAAAATATATGTTATTTATAATTGGGAAAAATTCCAATTACTTATCTCTTCTCCGATCTCGTTTATTTCTATACTTAGGAAATATTTATTATTATATTTCCCAGCTTACACTTATTTGGGTTAAAACGGATGTTGTGTAAAACATCGTTACGACAACCCAAATACTATATTCAACTAACTCTTATCCAACATTGATCTTCGAGCTTGAAATCTTACTGTTTATCTGTTAATAATGAAATCAATCAAGTTGGGGTATAACTACCTCTCAGACCTTGACTGAATAACATTTATAACGTCAAACAGATATGACTACTTACTCGAATAATCAATACCATTCAACTACTTCTTCACTTTTAAACACATATATACATTCTTTTTCTATTCTTACTAGATTTTATTCTTATACTTCCTTTTTGATTATACTATTCTATTTCTAAGTTCGTTTTCTTATCGACTTCTATATATATCGATACGTTGATTTCTAACTATCAAATTATCTTAAAAATATTCTATCTCCTTAAATTCCCGGAAAAATTCGCCATAACCTCCTTTGTACCGGGAGCATCGGGAAAATCCCCAAACTGCCACACAGGCCTTTTCCAATCAAAAAGAAAAAGAAAAGCCAAGCGGCTAGCCGATACGGCGCATAAAATCTCATATATGAATTAAATACGTACCTTTTTGTCGAGCAATCTATTTATATACCTTCTAACACTTTATTCCAAACTTGTCTCATGTATATTTATACCTGTCCAATCTATTTCCAACTATACCAATCGTTTTAACTAAATTTGTTAAATACATTTGTTACTTAACTCTTTAGTCTATTTCACCTTCATATTTGAACATGATATGTTCAAATATATTTTAACTTGCATATTAACAATTCTAATTATACTCATACTCTCGTTTCCTTATCGACTTCTTATTCAAATTCCAATTCAATTCTATTTGAATTCTCTTTATTTAAACTTCATTTGAATTCTATTTTCAAATTCTATAGTTTAAAGTCCATTTGAATTGTATATTCAAATTCTATAGTTTAAAGTCCATTTAAATTCTATATTCAAATTCTATAGTTTAAAGTCCATTTGAATTCTATGCCTTATTTATAAACAACGTTTATAACTTCACTTTAAATCCCACATTATATATTTATAAACAAAGTTTATAAATTCAATTCAAATCCCATCTTTTCTATTTATAAACAGAGTTTATAAATTCAATTCAAATCTCACATTTTCATTTATAAACAGAGTTTATAAATTCAATACTCGTTCATATATATTCAAAACAAGTTAATGTTTTCTATAGTTCATTTAAAATTCAAATTCTATTTATAAAAATAGAATTCCCCTTTTAAATTTCAAATACCCTTTTCGATATTTTCATAAATCAATATTCAAGCCCCAGGGATATTTTAAACAATCAAATCAACCAATTTTCAATCATTTGATTTTTAACACATCATATATGAATATATATGAAATCAAACAAACAGCAGAATATATATATTTTTGAGGAATCCAGTTGGATTCCTCCAACCTGTTTTCCTGCATCCACAGACGTTAGTCAACATAGTAATACCCATCCTGCTTCGAGGCAGGATATCACAGTATAAAAGGTCATCCACTAATCATAGCATGGGGCGTATAGGGTAATCATCAGCTAATGAAACCGCGGGCATCCGCTAATGAGACTGCGGGAATCCAATCAATCAACCCAATATATATATATAATAGTCCTAAATAACTAATATATTTAAATCAACCAAACAATATTCAAACAAGCACAAACAATTATTTTTAACTATATAAAAATAATTTCTAAATAAACAAAGGTGAGTGAGATTTACTCACCAGGATTTTTCCCCTTTGCTGAATATCCATTTCAATTCCACCTTTCACGGCTAAGAATCGTCTTGACCGAACTTACTCAACACCTTAATCACGTTTTATATTCTTCTCCCTTTAACTCCTCTGACCACCGATTGTTGCCACCCTCATCGCCGTCATCTGAACAACACCATCCCAAAGCTACAGCCACAAACTCCCGTTAACTCCACTGCGGTAATTCATCGAACAACTGATGTGCATCTGCACTCCATTAACCTCCTCACTGAACAGAACTACCACGCAACCTGGCGCGACTTCCAATTTCATGCGACAACCCTCAAATCTCTAAACGCGCACGCCTCTCCATTCATAGATCCTGACTTTCGATCCTAAATCCCTAACTTCCAGTATCACGAGACAGTCGCGGCTTCCATTAATTCTTACGAACACAATCATCACCTCAGACTGTTGCATACTCCAAAAACATCGAGGAACTCGAGCCCAAAAATCGCGATGTCCTCCAACTGATGCTCAGCAAAAATCCTCGCGTCCACTGAATCACCGCTCGCTTAACCCTAACGAAGACGTAGGATCGAAGTCGATTTGATTTTGAAAAGGGGCTCGTGATATTGAATTTAATCGGGACCATTTTTAAGTGGAGCTCGATTTTTGATTTTCAGAAATGAAGAAACAGGGAAAGAAATGAAGGCCGGTTTTGATTTATAAAGGAAAGGGGAAAACGTGGTTTATCTTATTTCCACGAAATTAACCAGAGGAGGTACGGTGTTGAACTTGAACAGCAAGGCTAAATTTTCTCTCTTACTTGTTTTGTTTCTGTCCACAACAAAAAGGAGAAAAATATATTTTATTTTAATTAGTTTTTGCTCAGTATCCTTAAATTTAAAACACTTCATGATCCCGAACTCCTTTCTGAACCCAACAACTGACAATCTTAGGGTAATACCACTATTCGGAACACACTGGGACAGGTCACGAAGTCCAATTCGATTGTCTGTAGAGGATATAATTTAAATTGATATAAATCAAATTTTAAAACAATAAATTTGCGAAAATAAATTATTATTATTCGAATTCAAACAGAAGTCTGAACTGTATTTAATTCAGTTTTTAAATCTCAAACTGAATTATATTTTCGCACTATGATGATTTAATATATTCGATATTAAATCGAAATTGATTATTAAACTGATAACTTAATATATAAATATTTATTTAATTTATCAAATTAATATTTAAAACCGTATTAAATATTCAAATTTAACCGATGGAATATCCGGGTCATTACAATCTTCCCCACTTAAAATAATTTCGTCCTCGAAATTGCTAAGGTAGAAAAAGTGCTACCAACCCATTTATCTTGATACTCAACATTTCAAACTTCAATACGTAACTCTCTTTCGAATAAATCCCTATTCGATAACTCCTCCCCTCGAATAACTATATTCGATTATCTCTCTATCGAATAACTAGATTCGAAAACCCTTCTTCGAATAAACTATATTCGATTTACTCTACTCAATTTACTCATATCAATTAACTCTATTGGATTTAACTCTTTTCGATTAACTCCATCGAATAACTAAATTCGATAACTCCTTCGAATAACCAATATTCTATAACTCACTTCGATTAAACTAATCGATGACTCTTTTCGATTAAACTATAATCGATAACTCATTTAATTCTATCGAATAAACTAATATTCGATTAACTCCTTTTAACTTTATTCGAATAACTCCTTTTCGATTAACTCCTTTAATTCTATTCGAATAAACTAATATTCGATTTAACTCCACTCGCTTGACTCTAGATCGCAGCGATCACAATGGTTACGCCTGATTCCCCCAGGAAACATCCGACCGCCCTAGGCTATCTGCAGCCCTGCAATTACGCTAGCAGTCGTACGAAATGGCAACTTATCCTGAGTAACTATGTTCGACTAACTCTATCTCAATAACTATATTCGATCAACTTTAATTGAATAACTAACATTCAATTAAATCCAAATTCGATTAACTATGTTCAATTAACTCTATCTGGTTAACTCTTACTCTAATCGATTTATCCTAACTCTAATCGATTATTTCTAACTCTAATCGACTTCTCCTATTCGAATAACATTTATTCATTTATAAAGATTCACTTTTGGTAACGGTTCTTCACTTTATAAATGTTCTCTTTAATAACGTTACTTCACTTATACAAGTGTTGTGTACCCCTTCTATTTAAAACTATCGGCTTTAAAAACCAATATCTCTCCTCTATATAAGTTCAGACTTATATATTCCATTTATCGAATGATAAATATTTAATTTAATTTATAAACTGTTATTTATAAATTAATCTTTTCTATTTATCTGTTAAAACAGATTTCCATTTTCTATTCATCTTCTATATATTCCTTTGATTAAATTCTACTTATTTAACAAATAAATCTCATTTATAATATTTTATTTATTTTCTATAAATAAATATTTCCTTTGAATATATTTGTAAATGTTTTTACAAATATTTCTCCTTCTATTTGTTTGCACATAACTTCCTTCGTATTTGTGTTAAAAATATATTTCCTTTTATATTTGTTTTACAAATATATTTTCTTTTTAACTCTTTTGGGTTTTTCCTTAATTCACACCCAATTCATATTCACATTCATTTTACTCAATTTACTCATTTCGATCCATTTAACTTACTTAAGTTAAATTTAATTTCAATCATTCAAATTCCCATTAACTAGTTGCTAATTAACCGTTTTGCCTATTTCACCCTTTTTATTTGAATATAACTTGTTCAAATATATGTAAACTTAATTATAACTCATCTAATAATATTTTCAACTCGAGTTATATATTCGATTTCGAATATAAATTCTCAATCTCTTTCACGTATCCAAAAACCCAGTTTCGATTCAAATTTCCTTTAACTAATTATTTTCCAATCTAGTTAATTCTATTTAACCATTTAAAATATGATTTTTGTCTTAAAAATCATTTCAATTACTTCACCGGAGTTCATATTTATTTTATATCTCCAGTCTGGATTTTTCAAATGCCAATTCGGATTTTATTTCCTAAAAATCCTTTTATTTATTTAAACCGTTATGGTTTTATAATGGTTCTGGCCCTGCTTTTCTAAAAAATTGATTTTGACATAACTCAAAATCTATACGACGAAATCCAGATTTTTCTCTTTCATTAGAAACCTATTATTCAACCGGTCCCGACGATTCTTGTTTCAAAGAATTCCGACTTCAATTGAGTTCTGTATACTAGATTGAAGTTCGAATCGCCAATATACGAACTGCCGCGCTACGACGAGCTCGTTTTAATTATATTTATAAATATAAACGTTTTAACTTTGTTTATAATAAATTTAACTCCATTCTGATATATTTTTAATATATACCCAATCCATTCCAACATAATATTCCCGATCTATTTCACTTCTAATATTCAAATCCTATATCTTAATTTTAAAATATTCAAATTCCATTTGAATTTCTTTATTCAAACTCTATATTATTTCCTTTTATTCAATTTCTATTTGAATTTCCTTCTATTCAAATTCTATTTCAATTACTTATCTTCAAATTCTATTTGAATTCCTTATCTTCAATTTCTATTTGAAATCCTTTATTCAAAACCCATTTGAAATCCTTTGTTCAATTTAAATTCTATTTAATTTCACTTTGAATTCAAATTCTATTTCAAACTTTATATTTTCTTTGAATTCTAATATTCATCCTCCACTTTATATTCTCTTTGAAATTCTATTTAACCAAATTCCATTTGAATTCTAATATTCAAATCTCTATTTGACTTTTCTTTATTCAAATCCATTTGAATTCCTTTGAATTCAAATTCCATTTCAATTTTTCTTATACAACTTCTATTTGAATTTTCTTTATTTAAACTCATTTGAATTCCTTTGAATTCAAATTCTATTTCACTTCTATTTGAATTATATATATATTCAAATTCCTTTATTTTACTTCTATTTGAAATCTATATTCCAATTCCCATTTCACTTCTATTTGAAATCCTATATTGCAATTCCCATTTCAAAATTCCTTTTAAGTAATATAAATATATACATATATTTATATCTATCACAAATTCAAAACATTTGAATTTTCAAACAACTTGTTTCTTTCAAACAAATTTCCATCAAAACCTTTCTAAGGCAGCAATTCATCACTTAGAAACTAGAAAATGAACACTGATGATGTTGCGACCATCATCAGAATTATTTCCCAGCTACTGAATGAGTTCAGTGCTTTATTTCTTTCAAACTCCATTTAGAAAAATATTTTCCAAACTCCCAGGATTTTAAATTCTGAATTCATGTTGGAATTCAATTTCAATTTATCACATTTGTATATTTGATTTCATATACAAATTCAATTGGTTATACATCTATTTCTGTTTTATAATCTAATTTGATTATAATCCTAACAATCAACTTAAATATTTGAAAACAATATCGTGTCCAATCTTCTGTTCAAGTGTTTATAAACTCCTATCGACATCGTGGCGTCCCACGATTCGACCAAAATTTATAATTCACTCAACAGACTAGTCAACACAATATAAAACAGTTTTTATATCAAATAACAAATACGCTCTCTCGTATATATATACACTCAACTCATTCTAGGATACTACTGATCCTATCTCTAATGAGCACATTCCAACAAGCCTAGGTATTCGCTCAACCTAAGCTCTGATACCAACTGTAATGACCCAGATTTCCGGTAGAATTTGAGCTGACCAAAAACACAAGTCCAACCCCAAATATCATGAAAATACAGAACATTTTTTTTTTAGAAAAAAAGATAGAAGCAGAACAGAAATAACAACACAGAATCTCACATCGCAGCGGAACAAAATATAATGTATTATAACTTTTGAAATACAAAATCTCAACTGTATAACATACACTTACCAGAGTACAACACTTACAACACAACGGAACAACACTATAACTAGATAACGCTGAAGCCTCCTGCTCCAAGCTCCTTTAGATATATCTGAAAAATCCTGAACTACTTAACTGCTCATACAAATTTAGGCACCCAAGAGTTTAGGTAGAACAAAACAAATAAACTCCGGGTCAGTCATGGGACTGGTATGAGTAAACAGTTTAAAACAGTTTCAGAAAACTAAATGATATCTCATAAGACCACGCCGTATAACACGGAACGGGTTTTTCCCTTATGAAAATCCAAACACTTGACTTATCTTTATATCAAAACTCTTTTGATATTATAATAATGTCTAAATCAAGTAGATAACAATCTAGTGGAACGTTTGCATCTCACGTTCCACATATTTTTACAATCAAAATCGCAAGCACGTATTGGGTAATGGATTTCCAACCATGACAAGGTATGGAGCCACCTTCCGCAGGTATATCTCTAGAGGAGAATACACCGAGTTCAACAAGAACATCTTGCAACTCAGCCACACATGACCGATCACTCATTTGGCTTGAGTGTATCGAATGTATATCACCAACGGTTGGGATCAGCAACCGTTTCCTGTAACGGCTGGAAATTTTCGACTCCTCGAGAGTCGAAAATTCCGAGACGTTAGTGAAAGAAAGTAGAGGGTGAGGAAGAAAAGATAGAACTAATAGAATAGAAGAAGAAGAAGAACTTACATCATCAGAGTAAACACGAATCTCACAGCGGAACGAATAAAATATAACATAACTTTGAAATACAAATCAGTACTCGTATATACATACCATTTCAAAGTACAACACTTAACAACACAGCGGAATAATAATAGCTATAATCCTGAAGTCTTCTGCTCCAAGCTCTCCAAGTGTATCTGTAAAATCCCGACTACTTGACTGCCCGTACAAATTTAGGCACCCAAGAGTTTAGGGAAAACAAACAAAATAAACTCCGGGTCAGTCATGGGACTGGTGTGAATAAAACTCCAACACTTGGTTAAATAAAGGATATCTTTCTGATATTATAACAATGTCTAAATACAAATAGATATCAATCTAGCAGAACGCTTGCATCTCACGTTCCACATACATAGTATACAAATAAAACCGTGAGCGCTTATTGGAGATTGGATTCCAACAGACAAGGTATGGGAGCACCTTCCGATCAGTGTACTCTAGAGGAGATACACTAGGGTTCAACAAGAACGTCTTGCAACCCGGCCACACATGACCGTCCACTCATTTAGCTTGAGTGTAACGAATATATTATCACCCATGGTTGGGATCAGCAACCATCCTTCCTGATAAGGGACAACATTGAAATAGATTATAAAGAAGTACAATGGAATATTCTCTTGATGGTGATAATACACCCTGCTTGGGTATGGCCCAACTAGCCATGCTGCCTAGCCCAACTTCTGTTATTTCCTGGTTGTGAGGTTTTGAGGTCACGTTTATCACTTTGACAGATTATTTCTTCAATTACTTTGAATGCCACATCGTCATACCCGCCAAATCATTATCAATTTCTCAAGCCATCACGGGTATAAAAGCTAAGAGAAACGAATTTCTCCGCCACCAACGTAATACGTTTAAAGAGATCAACATATATGATTCGTTAAGAATACTTTGTCAGACACTCGTCTATATAAGTTGTTCTGGGACTGAACAAACCGAAGGCACTATTCAGTGAATCCATCCTACCTAGGCTTTCCACAATAGCCCTTGCACTTCACTCCGTCTTTAATTATCTTCAGCGTACTTGATTCGCAACGCTTATGCTAATACGGAGTGGTTCTTCGGTTAATAATCCAACCGGTCTCTCCATATTTACAACGTAAATATGGTCAAAACTTTGATAGTCTGTGATTCAACTATCAAATGAAAACATGTCGGTGTACAAACAACGATCTTATTTCCAAATGGAAATTCGATCGATCAATCATCATATGTTCATATTTCCTTATTTCATATATTTAGAAAATATATGTAATTAATCATTGGAAAACATTCCCATAGCTTATTTTCACATGACTATTATTTCGCAACTATCAGTCCCTAACTGTAACTAGTATGAGAACAATTCTCTAAGTATCAATCCGGAAGGTCGAAACCAACCTCAAATCGTCACTTAGAAAACCGTTCAACTTACCCTCTCCAGTCAGTTTCTGAATTTGCTTAACTCTATTTCTTAAATTCTTATCATGAAAACATTTCATTTTCTATGTTTAGGAAACATATCTGACTATATTTGGAAAACGTTTCCAAAACTCATTTACGGATTTCCAATGAACGTTGTATAAAACATCGTTACGCTTAATCCATTAATCGCTTATTACTTAACTATATTTCAAATCAAACTTTCCTATCGAACCACAACTATTCCTTTGTCAATTCTGAAGTCAATCAAGTTGGGGTATAATTACCTCTCAGACCTTAATTGAACAACGTCCTTTACTGTGAAATAGATGAAGTTCATCACTCACTTTTTACAATCATCTGTTTACGCAAATTCTCGGATTCAGGTTACGAATCCACTTATTATATGACAACGTTTGACTATAACTATAACGTTATAATTCCTATCCCTAAAATATCCAACCTAAATTATAAATTTATTTCCTAACTCGAATAATTTAACAGACACCTAATTTCTAAATCAATAACTAAATCTTGATTTAAACCCTGGAAAGTAAATAGTACTTTCCCGAATTCGCTATAATCGAATTCGACGTATAACTCTCTTTCGAGTAATCTCTATTCGATTAACTCTCCCTTTTTAATAACTGATATTCGATAAACTCTATTTCGATTAACCCCTATCGAATAACCAATATTCGAATAACTCTTCTTGGTTGGCTCTATTTCATTAACTCTTATTGAATAACAAATATTCGATTTTCTTAAATGTGTCAATTCTTATCGAATAACTAACATCCGATTAACTTAAATGGATTTACTCTTATCGAATAACTTATTCGATTAACTCAACTTGATTTTCTTAACTCGATTATCTCAACTCGATTTCTTAACTCGATTACTTAACTCGATTACTTAACTCGATAACTTAACTTAACCCAAATCGATTAACTCAACTCTAATCGATTAACTTAATTTGATTTACTCCTTCGAATGACTCATTCGAATAACTTAATTGATTAACTTCTTCGAATAACTAATATTCGAATAACTTACCTTCGAATAACTAATATTCGATTTACTCTACCTCGATTAACTTAATTCTAATCGATTTACTCCATTTCGATTCAACTTAATTCAAATCGATTAACTTAACTCAAATTGATTAACTCCTTTCGAATAACTAAATTCGATTTAACTCTTCTCGAATAACTAAATTCGATTAACTCAAATTGAATAACTAATATTCAATTAACTCTTACGTGTTTAACTCTATTCGAATAACTAATTCGAATAACTTACCTTCGAATAACTAATATTCGATTTACTCTTCGAATAAATAATATTCGGTAACTCTTCTCAAATGAATAACATTTGATTTCTCCACTCGAATAAACTATATTCGATTACTCTTCCCTCGAATACACTATATTCGATAACTCTACTTCGAATAAGTGACATTCGACAACTCTACTCGATTAACTCCACTTGGATAACTCTAACTGGTCAACTTTAACTGGTCAACTTTAACTGGTCAACTCTAACTGTTTATCTTTAACTGGTAAACTTTAACTGGTTAACTCAAATGGTTTAACCTAACTTGATTTACTTGTCTCGATTAACTGAACTAATCTACTTAGTTTAACTTAGTTAATTCACTTTGATTAACTCTAACAGATTTACTTAGTTTAACTCAGCTAATTCACTTTGATTAACCCAACTAATTTACCTCGATTAACCGCTTAGTTTATCTTAACTAATTTACTTTGGTTAACTTAACCAATTACTTTGATTAACTCGACTAACTTGCTTTGGTTAACCTAACAAATTACTTTGTTTAACTCTATTCGAATAAGTAATTCGAATCACTCTAATGTGTTTAACTCTATTCAAATATCTAATTCGAATAACTCATTTCGAATAACTAAATTCGATTAACTCCTTTTATTAACGTTTATTCATTTCAAAAGATTTCCTTTTTACAACGTTTATTCATTTCAAAAGATTTCCTTTTTACAACGTTTATCCATTGATAAAGATTTACTTTTAGTAACGGTTCTTCACTTTATAAATGTCCTTTTAATAACGTTTCTACTTCTCTATATAAGTCCAGACTTATATATATTCCATTTATCAACGATAAATAATTTATTTAATTTATAAAACATTATTTATAAATTAATCTACTTCAATTTATCTGTTTAAAACAGATTTCCTATTAAATATCTCATTTAAATCCATATTGTGTTATACCGTGTGCGAAGCACGTGTTTAAATCTATCCTTGTATAATTCTATTTATTTTCCGAACAAGTGTTCCTTTATTTATTCCCTAAATAAATATTCCTTTATTCCATTTATTTATAATCTAAATAAATGTTCCTTTATTTATTTATTTCCTAAAATAAATATTCCTTTATATTCTAATTCATTTATTTTCTAAATAAATGTTTCTATTTTATTTCATTTATTTTCTAAATAAATGTTTCCTTTTTCATTTATTTACTTTCTAATTAAATAAATGTTTTCCTTTTATAAAATCCTATCGATTTTATAAATAAGATTCATTTTCAATATAAACATTGAAAATTCCCTTTTTACATTCTAGTATCACCTACGGTGTTTAACGTGTCGTATAACAATGATCGGTATCATTCAAACATATGAAATCAATAACAGATTTCATAACACATCATATATCACAATATATGAAAAAAAGTAAAATAAATGTTGAGGAATCCAGTCGGATTCCTCCAACCTGTTTCCCTGCATCACAGATGTTAGACAATATAGATAACATCACTTTCAGTTCCATATGATATATTCTGTTAAACAGAATCAATATAGAAATTTAACTAACTGGCTAGCAGTTCAATCAAACAATCAACACACAGTCAAACAGACAATTTTAACAGTTCTAACAATACAACATAAAATTATAAACTGTTCAGAGTTAGTGAGTTTTACTCACATTTGCGCGTTAACCGATAAATATCGGTTTGCGTTCATTGACTCAGTCGAACAATTTATTTTGCCATAAATCGTAACGAGCTCGGATTCACTTCCAGTCAGCTCCATGGTGTAGTGTCCATCCATACGATCCCAACGCAACTTACGGTTCGAATTTCTGATAACGTATGAAATTGATATACAGTTTTAAAAATTGAACTAATTTAAAATAAAACTCAACTAAATTAGATGGGCTTTTAAACCTTTCTTTCTGGCCCACTACCCACTAGCAAACCCAACCCGTGGCTCTTTCTTCTCCACTATCTTCACCGTAAGCTTCAGCACCGAACTCTACCATTGCTTCACCTTCCTTCGATTCAATCCCCATCCACACTTCACGGTTTCACCAACAGACCATACCAAAGTCTCCCCCTTCGAAACCACTCCCTCCTCATACCCAAATGGAGTGTCTCGAATCCCCTTTAGAAAACCCGAAATCAACAGCAGGTCGCTCCTCAACCTTTCGCCATAGCTGACGTTTACGCCCCAACTGCTCCTCATTTACTCATCGGAAATACAAACGAACAACACCATGATGCTCCTCTTCGTACCAGCTTCCCTCTCCTCCCCTAAATGTTCAACTCGACGGCACCCTAGGCCTCGCGTTTTCCAGTTCTGGCATGCCAACCCATACAACCATCGAACGAAATATCCGTCGCATAACCCCAAACTTTGCTAACCAGTTCAGTTCGATCCTCTAATCCCAACGACGCCTCTGAAACGACCCATCAGTGCCTCAGTCTCCGACAATCGAAAGCCCTAGCTTCATCGTACCTACGGCTTCACCAAAAAGACAGCACCGAGTGTACCAAAAATTGTGCTGGAGCGAAGCCACTCGCAAGAGGAACTCAAAGAAACAAGTTTTACTAATTTAGGCATTTCTTTGGTTTGTATTTGATTTTCTTTTGATCGAACTCTTTCTGTATTTGGTTGGTTTGTTACTTATAGGCTGTTTTGTGGTTGGTGAAGTTTGTGGCTGAGGAGAGTGGTCACGTGGCCTGTTTGTGATAAGAGAAAAATGGGGGAGATATTTTAAATTTGATTTTCTATTTTATTTTATCGATTATATGCTTGTCTCTCGTCCTTAAAAATCCCTACGACCACATACGATCTTCTAAAATCACGAAAATTGACATGCCACTAGAGTTTAACATTACGGTCCCAACGAAACTGGTTTCGTCGAATTCCGACTTCGTATGCTCACACAGTGTATTTTTAACTGTCCAGATACTGACTGTTTCTCACTCTAAAAATCGGTACGACCACACAGTGACTCTAAAAATCACGAAACTTCAAATCTAACAACTATTTGATATTGCGGATCCAACAAAACTGGTTTCGTCGAATTCCGACTTCGTATGCAAAAGTGGCTATTTTTAACGCTCTAAATAGCCTATTTAAATATATAAACATATTTAAATATAATTAAATTAAATATTTAAAATTAAATATTATCGTATATCTTCACATATGATATCATACAGCTTCAGAATATCATATCAGAATTTACAGCTTGATATTTCAGATTTCAGATTATCTCGGTATTCAGTTTATATCGAAAACCCTTTTATAACGTATATAAAGCGTCGCAAATTCTAAAGGAATTCTACAGCGACTTTTCTGAAATTTGATTTGGACATAACTCAAAATCTATACGACGAAATCCTGATTTTTCTCTTCCACTAGAAAGATATACTCCACCAGCTCCACACGTTTCTTGTTTCCCAGAAATCCGGCTTAAAACGAATCCTGTATATTCAGTTGAAGTTCAAATCGCCAAATAGCGAACTGCCGCGACGTTTCAGGTTCGTTTTAATTTTAATTATAAATTATAAGTTCGAACGTTGTACTTTAAGTTATCGATATCGCCAAATCGATATATAAATCATTAAATAAATTAATTATTCGACAGCTAACAAAACGCGCCATTACAGACTTCCCCCTTAAAATAATTTCGTCCTCGAAATTGCTAAGCTAGGAAAATGCTACCAACTTTACTAAATAGATTCAAATATCTTTTAGTTTACTTCTCAACTCCAGTTTCAACTGAACCATTTAATTTTCAATTAAATTATTAATTCATTCTGGCTAACTGAATTTCCATAAATCATGAGAATGTTCTAACGCCTGGAATTTTCGAAAAATTTCGCCATAACCTCCTTTGTACGGCTCAATACGTCAAACCACAACTCGCCTCTCTAGGCCTCCTCCAATCCAAAAAGGAAACCAAAATAGCCAAGCGGCTTGCTAATTCGGCTCATAAAATCCAAACTCATATATGATATAAACTTGTACCTTTTTGTCGGGAATTTAACTCTATCCCTTTCATCTGCTACTACTTCAACATATACCAATGTTATCCATTCCAATTGATCTCCAATCAGTTCATATCCTCAAATCCAAATCGAATTTCATTCGAACTCTAATATCAAATTCCAAATTATTGACTTATCAATTTGGTCCCATTCTAGATTATCTCTAATCCAATTCAATTCTATTTAACTCTGTTCAAGTTAAATTTCAATTTATTTTTACCATCTCATTTTATTTAACTTCATTAGTTAAATTTTAATTCCAGAACTTAAGTTCCAGGGTTTCTTTCAAATTAATTTGAAACCACATGCCAATTCAAAACCTTTGAATGTCTAAAACAACTTGTTTTCTCAAAACAATTCAAAAACAAAATCTTTGGTAGTAATCCGTCACTTAGAACTCGAAAATGAACACTGATGATGTCTAGATTCATCATCAGAATCTATTTTCCAGTTATCGAAGTGAGTTCAATACTATATCATTTTCAATTTGAAAAACATTTTCAAAATCTCCCAGGAACTTAAAATTTCCTTATTTTAAATTCCAAATTCTGATTTAAATTCATATTTAATTCAAACTATTTCATATATTACATTCATATGAATTCTGATTGGTCATTTATAACCCTTTCACCCTTTTATAATCTTATTCGATTATAATAACAACCAACACAATCAATATACTATAATAATTTCAAGATATATATTTCTTCCATAAACAAATATATTTTGGGAAAAATTATTTCATTTACCCTCTTTCAAAACATACCATGACGGTTCATCGTATTCAGGTGTTTAGTAACCCTTATCGATACAGTGGATCAAAACTGATCGACCAGAATTCATAAGCCACTCAACCAATGAGTCTCCACAATATAAAACCATTTTATATTGAATAACAATTACACGCTCATATATATACACTCAAACTCAATCTAGGATATTACTAATCCCATCTCTCTCGAGTTATGCCACAGAGCCAAGGTAATCACTTAACTTAAGCTCTGATACCAACTGTAACGGCTGGAAATTTTCGACTCCTCGAGAGTCGAAAATTCCGAGACGTTAGTGAAAGAAAGTAGAGGGTGAGGAAGAAAAGATAGAACTAATAGAATAGAAGAAGAAGAAGAACTTACATCATCAGAGTAAACACGAATCTCACAGCGGAACGAATAAAATATAACATAACTTTGAAATACAAATCAGTACTCGTATATACATACCATTTCAAAGTACAACACTTAACAACACAACGGAATAATAATAGCTATAATCCTGAAGTCTTCTGCTCCAAGCTCTCCAAGTGTATCTGTAAAATCCCGACTACTTGACTGCCCGTACAAATTTAGGCACCCAAGAGTTTAGAGAAAACAAACAAAATAAACTCCGGGTCAGTCATGGGACTGGTGTGAATAAAACTCCAACACTTGGTTAAATAAAGGATATCTTTCTGATATTATAATAATGTCTAAATACAAATAGATATCAATCTAGCAGAACGCTTGCATCTCATGTTCCACATACATAGTATACAAATAAAACCGTGAGCGCTTATTGGAGATTGGATTCCAACAGACAAGGTATGGGAGCACCTTCCGATCAGTGTACTCTAGAGGAGATACACTAGGGTTCAACAAGAACGTCTTGCAACCCGGCCACACATGACCGTCCACTCATTTAGCTTGAGTGTAACGAATATATTATCACCCATGGTTGGGATCAGCAACCATCCTTCCCGATAAGGGACAGCATTGAAATAGATTATAAAGAAGTACAATTGAATATTCTCTAGATGGTGATAATACACCCTGCTTGGGTATGGCCCAACTAGCCATGCTGCCTAGCCCAACTTCTGTTATTTCCCGGTTGTGAGGTTTTGAGGTCACGTTTATCACTTTGATAGATTATTTCTTCAATTACTTTGAATGCCACATCGTCATACCCGCCAAATCATTATCAATTTCTCAAGCCATCACGGGTATAAAAGCTAAGAGAAACGAATTTCTCCGCCACCAACGTAATACGTTTAAAGAGATCAACATATATGATTCGTTAAGAATACTTTGTCAGACACTCTTCTATATACGTTGTTCTGGGACTGAACAAACCGAAGGCACTATTCAGTGAATCCATCCTACCTAGGCTTTCCACAATAGCCCTTGCACTTCACTCCGTCTTCAATTATCTTCAGCGTACTTGATTCGCAACGCTTATGCTAATACGGAGTGGTTCTTCGGTTAATAATCCAACCGGTCTCTCCATATTTACAACGTAAATATGGTCAAAACTTTGATAGTCTGTGATTCAACTATCAAATGAAAACATGTCGGTGTACAAACAACGATCTTATTTCCAAATGGAAATTCGATCGATCAATCATCATATGTTCATATTTCCTTATTTCATATATTTAGAAAATATATGTTATTAATCATTGGAAAACATTCCCATAGCTTATTTTCACATCACTATTATTTCGCAACTATCAGTCCCTAACTGTAACTAGTATGAGAACAATTCTCTAAGTATCAATCCGGAAGGTCGAAACCAACCTCAGATCGTCACTTAGAAAACCGTTCAACTTACCCTCTCCAGTCAGTTTCTGAATTTGCTTAACTCTATTTCTTAAATTCTTATCATGAAAACATTTCATTTTCTATGTTTAGAAAACATATCTGACTATATTTGGAAATCGTTTCCAAAACTCATTTACGGATTTCCAATGAACGTTGTATAAAACATCGTTACGCTTAATCCATTAATCGCTTATTACTTAACTATATTTCAAATCAACCTTTCCTATCGAACCACAACTATTCCTTTGTCAATTCTGAAGTCAATCAAGTTGGGGTATAATTACCTCTCAGACCTTAATTGAACAACGTCCTTTACTGTGAAATAGATGAAGTTCATCACTCACTTTTTACAATCATATGTTTACGCAAATTCTCGGATTCAGGTTACGAATCCACTTATTATATGACAACGTTTGATTATAAATATAACGTTATAATTCCTATCCCTAAAATATCCAACCTAAATTATAAATTTATTTCCTAACTCGAATAATTTAACAGACACCTAATTTCTAAATCAATAACTAAATCTTGATTTAAACCCTGGAAAGTAAATAGTACTTTCCCGAATTCGCTATAATCGAATTCGACGTATAACTCTCTTTCGAGTAATCTCTATTCGATTAACTCTCCCTTTTTAATAACTGATATTCGATAAACTCTATTTCGATTAACCCCTATCGAATAACCAATATTCGAATAACTCTTCTTGGTTGGCGCTATTTCATTAACTCTTATTGAATAACAAACATTCGATTTTCTTAAATGTGTCAATTCTTATCGAATAACTAACATCCGATTAACTTAAATGGATTTACTCTTATCGAATAACTTATTCGATTAACTCAAGTTGATTTTCTTAACTCGATTATCTCAACTCGATTTCTTAACTCGATTACTTAACTCAATAAATCTTAACTCGATTACTTAACTCGATAACTTAACTTAACCCAAATCGATTAACTCAACTCTAATCGATTAACTTAATTTGATTTACTCCTTCGAATGACTCATTCGAATAACTTAATTGATTAACTCCTTCGAATAACTAATTCGAATAACTTACCTTCGAATAACTAATATTCGATTTACTCTACCTCGATTAACTTAATTCTAATCGATTTACTCCATTTCGATTCAACTTAATTCAAATCGATTAACTTAACTCAAATTGATTAACTCCTTTCGAATAACTAAATTCGATTTAACTCTTCTCGAATAACTAAATTCGATTAACTCAAATTGAATAACTAATATTCAATTAACTCTTACGTGTTTAACTCTATTCGAATAACTAATTCGAATAACTTACCTTCGAATAACTAATATTCGATTTACTCTTCGAATAAATAATATTCGGTAACTCTTCTCAAATGAATAACATTTGATTTCTCCACTCGAATAAACTATATTCGATTACTCTTCCCTCGAATACACTATATTCGATAACTCTACTTCGAATAAGTGACATTCGACAACTCTACTCGATTAACTCCACTTGGATAACTCTAACTGGTCAACTCTAACTGGTCAACTCTAACTGGTCAACTTTAACTGGTCAACTCTAACTGTTTATCTTTAACTGGTAAACTTTAACTGGTTAACTCAAATGGTTTAACCTAACTTGATTTACTTGTCTCGATTAACTGAACTAATCTACTTAGTTTAACTTAGTTAATTCACTTTGATTAACTCTAACCGATTTACTTAGTTTAACTCAGCTAATTCACTTTGATTAACCCAACTAATTTACCTCGATTAACCGCTTAGTTTATCTTAACTAATTTACTTTGGTTAACTTAACCAATTACTTTGATTAACTCGACTAACTTGCTTTGGTTAACCTAACAAATTACTTTGTTTAACTCTATTCGAATAAGTAATTCGAATCACTCTAATGTGTTTAACTCTATTCAAATATCTAATTCGAATAACTCATTTCGAATAACTAAATTCGATTAACTCCTTTTATTAACGTTTATTCATTTCAAAAGATTTCCTTTTTACAACGTTTATTCATTTCAAAAGATTTCCTTTTTACAACGTTTATCCATTGATAAAGATTTACTTTTAGTAACGGTTCTTCACTTTATAAATGTCCTTTTAATAACGTTTCTACTTCTCTATATAAGTCCAGACTTATATATATTCCATTTATCAATGATAAATAATTTATTTAATTTATAAAACATTATTTATAAATTAATCTACTTCAATTTATCTGTTTAAAACAGATTTCCTATTAAATATCTCATTTAAATCCATATCGTGTTATACCGTGTGCGAAGCACGTGTTTAAATCTATCCTTGTATAATTCTATTTATTTTCCGAACAAGTGTTCCTTTATTTATTCCCTAAATAAATATTCCTTTATTCCATTTATTTATAATCTAAATAAATGTTCCTTTATTTATTTATTTCCTAAAATAAATATTCCTTTATATTCTAATTCATTTATTTTCTAAATAAATGTTTCTATTTTATTTCATTTATTTTCTAAATAAATGTTTCCTTTTTCATTTATTTATTTTCTAATTAAATAAATGTTTTCCTTTTATAAAATCCTATCGATTTTATAAATAAGATTCATTTTCAATATAAACATTGAAAATTCCCTTTTTACATTCTAGTATCACCTACGGTGTTTAACGTGTCGTATAACAATGATCGGTATCATTCAAACATATGAAATCAATAACAGATTTCATAACACATCATATATCACAATATATGAAAAAAAGTAAAATAAATGTTGAGGAATCCAGTCGGATTCCTCCAACCTGTTTCCCTGCATCACAGATGTTAGACAATATAGATAACATCACTTTCAGTTCCATATGATATATTCTGTTAAACAGAATCAATATAGAAATTTAACTAACTGACTAGCAGTTCAATCAAACAATCAACACACAGTCAAACAGACAATTTTAACAGTTCTAACAATACAACATAAAACTATAAACTGTTCAGAGTTAGTGAGTTTTACTCACATTTGCGCGTTAACCGATAAATATCGGTTTGCGTTCATTGACTCAGTCGAACAATTTATTTTGCCATAAATCGTAACGAGCTCGGATTCACTTCCAGTCAGCTCCATGGTGTAGTGTCCATCCATACGATCCCAACGCAACTTACGGTTCGAATTTCTGATAACGTATGAAATTGATATACAGTTTTAAAAATTGAACTAATTTAAAATAAAACTCAACTAAATTAGATGGGCTTTTAAACCTTTCTTTCTGGCCCACTACCCACTAGCAAACCCAACCCGTGGCTCTTTCTTCTCCACTATCTTCACCGTAAGCTTCAGCACCGAACTCTACCATTGCTTCACCTTCCTTCGATTCAATCCCCATCCACACTTCACGGTTTCACCAACAGACCATACCAAAGTCTCCCCCTTCGAAACCACTCCCTCCTCATACCCAAATGGAGTGTCTCGAATCCCCTTTAGAAAACCCGAAATCAACAGCAGGTCGCTCCTCAACCTTTCGCCATAGCTGACGTTTACGCCCCAACTTCTCCTCCTTTACTCATCGGAAATCCAAACGAACAACACCATGATGCTCCTCTTCGTACCAGCTTCCCTCTCCTCCCCTAAATGTTCAACTCGACGGCACCCTAGGCCTCGCGTTTTCCAGTTCTGGCGTGCCAACCCATACAACCATCGAACGAAATATCCGTCGCATAACCCCAAACTTTGCCAACCAGTTCAGTTCGATCCTCTAATCCCAACGACGCCTCTGAAACGACCCATCAGTGCCTCAGTCTCCGACAATCGAAAGCCCTAGCTTCATCGTACCTACGACTTCACCAAAAAGACAGCACCGAGTGTACCAAAAATTGTGCTGGAGCGAAGCCACTCGCAAGAGGAACTCAAAGAAACAAGTTTTACTAATTTAGGCATTTCTTTGGTTTGTATTTGATTTTCTTTTGATCGAACTCTTTCTGTATTTGGTTGGTTTGTTACTTATAGGCTGTTTTTGGTTGGTGAAGTTTGTGGCTGCGGAGAGAGGTCACGTGGCCTGTTTGTGATAAGAGAAAAATGGGGGAGATATTTTAAATTTGATTTTTATTTTATTTTATCGATTATATGCTTGTCTCTCGTCCTTAAAAATCCCTACGACCACATACGATCTTCTAAAATCACGAAAATTGACATGCCACTAGAGTTTAACATTACGGTCCCAACGAAACTGGTTTCGTCGAATTCCGACTTCGTATGCTCACACAGTGTATTTTTAACTGTCCAGATACTGACTGTTTCTCACTCTAAAAATCGGTACGACCACACAGTGACTCTAAAAATCACGAAACTTCAAATCTAACAACTATTTGATATTGTGGATCCAACAAAACTGGTTTCGTCGAATTCCGACTTCGTATGCAAAAGTGGCTATTTTTAACGCTCTAAATAGCCTATTTAAATATATAAACATATTTAAATATAATTAAATTAAATATTTAAAATTAAATATTATCGTATATCTTCACATATGATATCATACAGCTTCAGAATATCATATCAGAATTTACAGCTTGATATTTCAGATTTCAGATTATCTCGGTATTCAGTTTATATCGAAAACCCTTTTATAACGTATATAAAGCGTCGCAAATTCTAAAGGAATTCTACAGCGACTTTTCTGAAATTTGATTTGGACATAACTCAAAATCTATACGACGAAATCCTGATTTTTCTCTTCCACTAGAAAGATATACTCCACCAGCTCCACACGTTTCTTGTTTCCCAGAAATCCGGCTTAAAACGAATCCTGTATATTCAGTTGAAGTTCAAATCGCCAAATAGCGAACTGCCGCGACGTTTCAGGTTCGTTTTAATTATAATTATAAATTATAAGTTCGAACGTTGTACTTTAAGTTATCGATATCGCCAAATCGATATATAAATCATTAAATAAATTAATTATTCGACAGCTAACAAAACGCGCCATTACATTTCCCGAATGGGACAGCATCGACAATAGATTTTTAGAAGTAAATGAAACTCTAGATCAGGCAATTATACACCCTAATAGGTGCGACCTACATAGCCATGTTGCTTGCCCGATTTCTGTCATTTACCGGTTGATGAGGCTAGAAGCTACGCTTTATCATCACACCAGATTCACTTTGAATGTCACATCGTCAAATCCATCAAATCACCGATTTACGTCTACAGCAGTACATTACGTGTTAGCTAAAAGAAGTTTCCTTCTCCGCTTCCACTCTTGGTACGGTTGAAGAAATCAACGTACGTGACCTTTCTGGAAAGTACTCTGTCAGACATTCATCCATACACGTCACCCAGGAACAGGACGAACTGAAGGCACTATTTCTATTAATAGAAAAAGTACTTGCACTCTACTCCGTCTTCGATTATCTTTATATAATCTGATTCACACGCTACTGCTGATACGGAGTGGTTCTTCGGATAATAATCCAACCGGTCTCTCCATATTGACAACGATGGTCAAAACTCCGATAGTCTGTGATTTAACTATCGAATAAAAATAAGTGTTTCGATAGTCGATGATTTAACTATCGAATAAAACAAGTGTTCATCCAAACATCCAACAATCAGTGAGCCTTTAATTAATATTCCATTAATTAAATCTCTTCTCTATTTCTTATCAATATTTGTTAACCAAATATTTTCAATAACCATATTGGCCTTATACGTTATTTGGAAAACATTTCCATATATCGCCTTCTTTTATTTTCTAAACTTTAGAAAATATATGTTATTTATAATTGGGAAATATTCCAATTACTTATCTCTTCTCCGATCTCGTTTATTTCTATACTTAGGAAATATTTATTATTCTGTTTCCCAGCTTACACTTATTTGGGTTAAAACGGATGTTGTGTAAAACATCATTATGACAACCCAAATACTATATTCAACTAACTCTTATCCAACATTGATCTTCGAGCCTGAAATCTTTCTGTTTATCTGTTAATAATGAAATCAATCAAGTTGGGGTATAACTACCTCTCAGACCTTGACTGAATAACATTTATAACGTCAAAAAGATATGACTACTTACTCGAATAATCAATACCATTCAACTACTTCTTCACTTTCAAACACATATTTACTTTCTCTTTCTATTCTTACTAGATTTTATTCTTATAGTTCCTTTTTGATTATACTATTCTATTTCTAAGTTCGTTTTCTTATCGACTTCTATATATATCGATACGTTGATTTCTAACTATCAAATTATCTTAAAAATATTCTATCTCCTTAAATTCTCGGAAAAATTCGCCATAACCTCCTTTGTACCGGGAGCATCGGGAAAATCCCCAAACTGCCACACAGGCCTTTTCCAATCAAAAAGAAAAAGAAAAGCCAAGCGGCTAGCCGATACGGCGCATAAAATCTCATATATGAATTAAATACGTACCTTTTTATCGAGCAATCTATTTATATATCTTCTAACACTTTATTCCTAACCTGTCTCCTGTATATTTATACCTGTCCAATCTATTTCCAACTATACCAATCGTTTTAACTAAATTTGTTAAATACATTTGTTACTTAACTCTTCAGTCTATTTCACCTTCATATTTGAACATGACATGTTCAAATATATTTTAACTTGCATATTAACAATTCTAATTATACTCATACTCTCGTTTCCTTATCGACTTCTTATTCAAATTCCAATTCAATTCTATTTGAATTCTCTTTATTTAAACTTCATTTGAATTCTATTTTCAAATTTTATAGTTTAAAGTCCATTTGAATTCTATATTCAAATTCTATAGTTTAAAGTCCATTTGAATTCTATATTCAAATTCTATAGTTTAAAGTCCATTTGAATTCTATGCCTTATTTATAAACAACGTTTATAACTTCACTTAAAATCCCACTTTATGTATTTATAAACAAAGTTTATAAATTCAATTCAAATCCCATCTTTTCTATTTATAAACAGAGTTTATAAATTCAATTCAAATCTCACCTTTTCGTTTATAAACAGAGTTTATAAATTCAATACTCGTTCATATATATTCAAAACAAGTTAATGTTTTCTATAGTTCATTTAAAATTCAAATTCTATTTATAAAAATAGAATTCCCCTTTTAAATTTCAAATACCCTTTTCGATATTTTCATAAATCAATATTCAAGCCCCATGGATATTTTAAACAATCAAATCAACCAATTTTCAATCATTTGATTTTTAACACATCATATATGAATATATATGAAATCAAACAAACAGTAGAATATATATATTTTTGAGGAATCCAGTTGGATTCCTCCAACCTGTTTTCCTGCATCCACAGACGTTAGTCAACATAGTAATACCCATCCTGCTTCGAGGCAGGATATCGCGGTATAAAAGGTCATCCACTAATCATAGCGTGGGGCGTATAGGGTAATCATCCGCTAATGAAACCGCGGGCATCCGCTAATGAGACTGCGGGAATCCAACCAATCAATCAACCCAATATATATATATATATATATATATATATATATAATAGTCCTAAATAACTAATATATTTAAATCAACCAAACAATATTCAAACAAGCACAGAAAATTATTTTTAACTATATAAAAATAATTTCTAAATAAACAAAAGGTGAGTGAGATTTACTCACCAGGATTTTTCCCCTTTGCTGAATATCCATTTCAATTCCACCTTTCACGACTAAGAATCGTCTTGACCGAACTTACTCAACACCTTAATCACGTTTTATATTCTTCTCCCTTTAACTCCTCTGACCACCGATTGTTGCCACCCTCATCGCCGTCATCTGAACAACACCATCCCAAAGCTACAGCCCCAAACTCCCATTAACTCCACTATGGTAATTCATCGAACAACTGATGTGCATCTGCACTCCATTAACCTCCTCACTGAACAGAACTTCCACGCAACCTGGCGCGACTTCCAATTTCATGCGACAACCCTTAAATCTCTAAACGCGCAAGCCTCTCCATTCATAGATCCTGACTTTCGATCCTAAATCCCTAACTTCCAGTATCACGAGACAGTCGCGGCTTCCATTAATTCTTACGAACTCAATCATCACTTCAGACTGTTTCATACTACAAAATCATCGAGGAACTCGAGCCCAAAAATCGCGATGTCCTCCAACTGATGCTCGGCAAAAATCCGAACCCTAAATGCCATCGCGTCCACTGAATCACCGCTCGCTTAACCCTAACAAAGACGTAGGATCGAAGTCGATTTGATTTTGAAAAGGGGCTCGTGATATTGAATTTAATCAGGACCATTTTTAAGTGGAGCTCGATTTTTTATTTTCAGAAATGAAGAAACAGGGAAAGAAACGAAGGCCGGTTTTGATTTATAAAGGAAGGGGGAAAACGTGGTTTATCTTATTTCCACGAAATTAACCAGAGGAGGTACGGTGTTGAACTTGAACAGCAAGGCTAAATTTTCTCTCTTACTTGTTTTGTTTCTGTCCACAACAAAAAGGAGAAAAATATATTTTATTTTAATTAGTTTTTGCTCAGTATCCTTAAATTTAAAACACTTCATGATCCCGAACTCCTTTCTGAACCCAACAACTGACAATCTTAGGGTAATACCACTATTCGGAACACACTGGGACAGGTCACGAAGTCCAATTCGATTATCTGTAGAGGATATAATTTAAATTGATATAAATCAAATTTTAAAACAATAAATTTGCGAAAATAAATTATTATTATTCGAATTCAAACAGAAGTCTGAACTGTATTTAATTCAGTTTTTAAATCTCAAACTGAATTATATTTTCGCACTATGATGATTTAATATATTCGATATTAAATCGAAATTGATTATTAAACTGATAACTTAATATATAAATATTTATTTAATTTATCAAATTAATATTTAAAACCGTATTAAATATTCAAATTTAACCGATGGAATATCCGGGTCATTATAGTGATAATAGCCTCAGTTGTCATTGTCTTGCCTATAGTGGGAGAAGGTTGTGGTGAGATTAAACCTAAAATAGATGAACAATAAGCGTAGAATGTAGTTGTCTCAAGTGAAGGGCATGGGAAGTCTAAGTATAATATAGCTTGAACAATTTCAGTTTTACCTGTGGCTTCAAGATTCTCTTGAATATTTTTGTAGTCGACCTCAAAGTTATCTACGTCATTATCATCCCCTTCATCATCTTCGTTGTGCTCCTTAGTAATGCCTCTCTCAATATTATGTTCCTCGGTAACTATGTCCTTTTCTTTGAGAGAAGCAGGAGGATTAATTGGATTTTGCGAGCTAGAGGCTTCAACGTTAGCAGGATCAGGGGGGCATGAATATTGGTTGTATCCTGATCTTGCCCCCCAGAAGGTCCAGCCCAGTCACCTAGCAATCCTCACACTTTCTTCAACCGAATCTTCCCCTCAGCTAAGGCTTTGCGAGATTCTTCATTTAAAAGATCTTCAATGAGATCGTCTTAAGTGTGATCATCGTCATCAATCTCAAGTACCTATTCCCAAACAAGAGCCAAAGTAATTGCAAATCTATCCCCCAACTAATGTAAACTCCCTTGGCACATGACACTGAAAACATAAAATATAAATAGATCATCATTGACATCATCCATAGCCTTTTTAAGCGTTTCTTCAGCAACTTCCTTATCCTTCTCAAGAGCTTCGACTTTAGTTGTTAATATGAAAACGGACGATTTCAAAGAAGTGTTAGTTTCGCGGAGCTGGGAGACTTCATCCTGATATTGTTTACAGATATCCCGCTCCGTAGGCAATATGATTTCAGTGGTGTGTTTGGCAGTCTGAGCTTCTTTAACCTGCGTTGCTAGCACACTTTCTCTTTGCTTAGCAGCAGCGAGTTCTTCTTTAAGCTTTTTATTCTCAACATCTAGCCCCTCCAATTATGTATTCCTCATTGTAAGATATGCAATGGTAGCTTCTCGAGAATCCAGAACCTCTTCCCACTTAGCTTTGTCGTTCTCTAAAGCAGCAATTTTAGCAAGATTAGCGTCATTGTGTTTTTGGAGATCATCACCAAACTTGTACCATTGACTCAACTATTTCTCAGCATGGTTCTTGACGTTACCCATCCATGCCTCGAGCAGACTTTTAGTAGTGTCAAATTGTGTGAGCATTTGACGTATTACAGTGTCCATCTCTTCAGATATATCTTGACTATCAAATGGATGTACACCACGATCAAAGAGCAAACCTTTCAGGTTCCAACCCTTGAATCGTCCCGCAAGAGTAGTATTTGCTGGCTCAGGTTCATTGCGAGGCCTCTGAATAATTGTATGGATTTCAGTAAGAGGAACAGGAGGGCCAACAGATGGGATTGCTCAAGCGATGATGGGAAATTTGTCCAGTCTATGGTGCTTGTGAGAACCATCATGGCCCTGATCATCCTTGTCTCGCTTCCTTCGGCGACTCTCTTCATCATGAAGATCATCATGTTCATCCCCAACCTAAGCACGTCGGTTCCTTTCCCCCTCATCTTCTTCTTACTTTTGTCGCCTCTGGTCATCATTCAATTCATGCTTCGATACTTGCGGAGGCTTGTGGGAAGGTTGAGGAGGCTGAGAATGATAAGATTGCTGGGAATGTTGTGGTTGTCGCAACTGATGAGGTAGCAAGAGATTCTTTGGATTGTATTTAGTGCTCTTTTGCCTAAAGTCTTGCAAGTATTTCCCGTGCATTTCTGAACCTGAAATAAGATAAAACAGGTTTTCAATACTTAAACTAGAAAGTGCTGGGGTAAACTATAAAGATTGTGGAGAGATTCAGGAAGTATATGTGTGTCAGAAGTATTTTCTAAAAAACATCTGTTAATGAACTAATTTTAATAGCTGGTTCTAAATCAATCCCTAGATTCATAAGCATTTTTCTTGGTACAATGACATTAAATCAATCCCTAGATTCGTAAGCATTTTTCTTGGTACAACGACGAGAGCTTCAAGTATGTTAGTTCCTGTATTTATGGCCTGGGGTTTAAGTGGTTGGATAACAATATCACCCTGGCTAAGGGTACTTAGCTGAACTGAGGTCACCTAAACCCTTAAAAGTATATGTAGAGCTCTCCTCTGAAACATCTAGAACAGTGGGATCCTTAGTTGTTGTCTCAACATTCGGATCAACTTCTAGGGTAGTCTCACCCTCCCCAATTTGTTCAGCTTCTTGTATTGTATTTGGGGTGGTGCCTTCTTTCTCAGTTTATTCGGCAGAAGTCAGAAGGCTTTTACCCTCGCGTTGTTTAAAAACTTCTTCTCTGATGGGAGTCAATTTAGACTTGGAAGGCGATTCACTGCCACCAAAAGGATCAGAGCACTTTCTCAGTGAAGATTTATCGGTTTGGCCTTTCGCAACATTGTCGTCACCAGCAGTACCAATATCTGATCATTTCCTAGAAAAGTGAAGTAATCCATACTTACGATGGGAGTCTTCTGTTATTACATACCGTCCCCGTCTATCTAATTCACCAGCAGTATGAATAGATTCATAAAGAGGTTTATAAAGAGCACCATCTTTGATTAACTGAAAAATCAAAAAGTAAATTTCAGTAATCGAAACTCGTAGAGAATTAGATAGGAATTATTTATAAAAAAGAATATTCACCTCCTTTTGTCTAGTTCCGCGAAAGGTTTCGGAATAGTGAACAAAGAAAATTTGGGTTAGGAATCCCGAAACGCTATCTGGTAAATCAAGTATAAGCTTCCGGTTCCGAGCTCCCTCAACATGAATAATAGAAGGGGTGTCTTTCATTGTCTTAAAAGAACATAAATAGCGAATCTCCTAAAAAGTAGGCTCGCGTCCTTCTTTGTCCATACCAAGAATGTAAAGCCCTAATAAGAAGATATAACCATTGGGGTGGAGCTAAAATGGAGTGGTGGCTAGGTAGTTCAGGATTCACTCTAAAAAAGGGTTAAACGGAGGAATGGCACCGCTTTCTAGCATGTGTCGATTTACAGCTACGAATCCAGCTGGGGGTATATCCGCGAATACGCCCTCGTATGGCAATATCACATATGTAATGGGAATTTCGTATTAACCACACAGTTGTTCAAATTGATCTTGGTTTAAGTAAGTAGAATTCCTTTCTTGATCCCTAGCATTAATTGGACGAAGCTCTGGGAATGGTTGTGGAAGAACTTGACCAGAAGCTAAAGTTGTCATGGTTTCTGGAGTAGTAGTAGAAGAAGTATTGATTTGAATAAAATAAGTTTCTTCAGTTTGGAGGCGAGGGCTCTGCCTAATAGTCATTCTACTCAAGTATACTTATCCATAAACATATCACAGGTATATAAGTTATACTTTAGCAGACATGATATCTAGTGTAAAAGTTTAAAGGTTTGGTGCCATTTAATTATCTAAACTGCTATCGAAGTGGGCAATCGGTAGTAATGTATAAGTTCAAAAAACCTACCAATGTTTGTTGTTATAAGACAAGAATATAACAGGAAAGTTTTCAACTTTAGAGCACTAAGATGCAAAGTGTCCAAATGTGGAAAGTTCGAGTGCAATGATACTTAAGACAACGACTTTAAAGCTAGGGCAGAACACGGCTTTAAGGTTAAGGCGTTCTACAGACTTGAGGATGAGTCACTCAACTACTTAAAGCTTAAGATGTTCAAAGCTCAAGTCATTGAAAACTCAATTCACTGAAAACTCAAGGTGATCAAAACTCTCGAAGCTCTAAGTCGTTTTAGCGGCTTGGGCATTAAAGGCATTTTAGCGACTTGGATGATTCAGTCATTTCTACGGTTTGGATACTTAAGCCATTCCATCAGTTTGGGTGCTCAAGTTGGGTTGGAGCCTCAGACCATCTTCGCGACTTGAAGATTCATGTCGTTCAGCAACTTGGTATCTTAGTTCGTTCACACGACTTGGCAATTAAAGTCGGTCCTACGGCTTGAGGACTTAAGTCGTTCATGCAGCTTGGTGGATTCACACGGTTTCTACGGCTTGGATTTCTAAATCATTTTTGAAGATTCAAAGGCCATGTCGTTTCTAAGGCTCAAAGACCCATGTCGTTCTTGCGGTTTGAAGATTCATGTCGTATCTGCGACTTGGGGACTCATTTCGGTTCCACGGTTTAGGGTTATAAGTCACATCAACACAGTTGCTCTAACAGTTTAAGCAATGAGATCAAGCTATCAACTTAAATCCTAAAATTACTACAACCATTTGAGTATACGAATCTCAAAGCAGACTGTTTCATTCATGCAAGTATGCTCAACAAAGTTGCAAAGGAAATATTGGACAAAAATAAACATCCACTGTCATATTAAAACACAAATTATAAGCTATTTGGTTTAGATTCAAGAGCATAGTATAGGAAAATTAGAAACTGATACAAAGACATGCAAATGATTGTGAAAAAGCTCATGGCACACATAATTCAGTTCAAACAGTGAAGGCATGCAAAGTTCTGAGTATCAAGCATTTCCACAAACAAATTGAATGCGTCAAAATTAAAATTAGGGTTTAATGAAATCGACAGCATCAAATTTAGTCAAAATTGTGTTTTCCAAGCTCAACAAAAGTTACAAGGCATCAGAATCAGTTTCAACTCAGCTCAAGCAAATTCAAACCGATACAACCCCAATATCCATTCAATTCAAACCCTAAGCAGTTCAAAATTTGTTGTGAACCCAGTTTACATTACAAATTGGATCGAACTCACAGACATTATTCCTTGACATCAAGGCACAACCATGAACCGTCATCATCCGATTGCCAAAACTCTCTAAACCCTAAGGAGCAAAAACATAAAATTCGAAATAAAATTAAAAAGAAAAAGATCGACACCAGTAGCGGTTTAGAGAGGGATTCGATGATCAGCGGCTTGATGGTATAGGCTTTCGGATTTAAATGATGGAAGGTTGCTTCGGAATTGACAGAGCTAAGTGAAGATTAAGTCGCCGCAACAATGATGATCGCTTTGAAGAGGAATTGAATCCCTAACAGTCAAAGACGATGCAAATTGATTGAGTTGTTGGAAGGATAGATGATGTTTTATCTCAGGGTTTGGTTTCCATTAATGAAGCTTCACTAGTAGGGAAGAGGAAATGCAAAAAGACACACCTATTGGAAAGTGATATAGGGGAGTAAGGCGTATATGGGCCAAAACGGGTCTATTGAAAGCCCATAATGACTTAAGAACCCGGAGCAACCTATGGCTTGGAGATGAATACGGGTTGGCTATCCAAAGAAGCAATAGACAACTTGGCAAATGCGCATTTCAAGCAACGACAAGGGTTTTATGATTCGAAGCCTATATTATTTCCAACAATACAAACTTTGAGGTCAAATGTTAACCCATAAAATATGGGTCTAATATGATATATAAGTTGTTATTTGTTAGCCAAGTCATTAACTCATGTTCTGGTCATCCAAAAGTGAGCCAAATCGTTCTCTAGTCCATGCTGGGCTAGCCGAGTGAACAAGCCATTATGAGTCAAGCCGTTATGTCCATGTCGGTCTTAGTTCATGGAGTTAGAGCTGATCCAGATTTAAGGCGCCATGATCCCAAGTCATTCCTCTTATGATACTCAGGTCGTTCAATGGCATGGGAGAAGCAAGCGCTCAACAGGAAGCCAAGTCGTAAGTCGCACCATCCATCGTGCCACAACCAACCATGTCGTAGCCGACATACGCCATGCCGCTACCAGCTGTAAACAGGTTGTTGCCAGTTGTCCTTTGCCAAGCTGTTGCCAGTTGGATCTTAACCAAGATGAACCATGTCGTTCCAACAACACGACTTCCTGGACACTATATTTTTAGCTTCCACCACTCCACACTTATTCCTATAAATACCCCATGGCCTCCACATTAATGGGGATGGATTGCCAACTCCATGAAGTGCTGCCAAACTTGTTCTTCAATCATCCTAAGCCAATCCAACCTTGATTAACCTTCTCTAAGCTTATATTCTCCATCAAATCATTCATGGAATCCATCAAAGTCACTCTAGTATTCAAATATTGAAGATAATCATCATCCAACCTTGCATTTAGAGAGATCAAGCCATTCCTTTGGAAGATTAAAGTAAATCAAAGTATAGAAGAGAAGTTTATTTATAGAAAGAGAAAATGTATATGATTAAGAAGAACATGCACCTTGTAACCTCCATGATAATAATGAAAAGTGCTTCCGTAGTGGACGCAGGTTATTTCTAAGCTGAACCACTCTAAAAATCTCTTATTCTTTACTTTCTGCTTGTTATTTTGTGTTTGTGGCTCCGTAGTTTCAAGATATACTGTTTGGTGAAGTATCCTAGAAATACCTTTGGTGTTGAGATCAATTTTTTGGTTTCAACAAACACCATACCTCCGCACATAGCAAAGTGCATCTGGTAGGACATGCTTGTAAGTTTTTTTTCATTTTTCGTTCTTTTTTATCGCTTTTGTACTGTTTATCGTTTACCGGGTAATGTTTTTTTTGTGAAATACAGGCTGAGCTGGACTTCCAAACAAATGACATGCAGCTTGCACGAGATTAAAATGTGAAAGAACTATAAGGATGCAATGTATGAAGTGTAGAAACAATCACAGAAACCGAATTGGATGGGGACAAATGTATGAGAAGGTTGGTTGAAATACTGGAATAGTGAGGAGGCAAAGGTAAATGTACTTCTTTTTTTTAATATGTGATTGATAGATAATTAAATATCAAAAAATATTTGATTGATAACTAATGTATCTAATTTTGAATGTACAGGCAGAGTCAAAAAAAAACTCAGCAAATAGAACCCGTCACCCATCGAGGAGGACCAAAGTCATTTTAGCAATATCAGCAGGAGTTGGTAAATTTACTGGATTTGAATTGTAAATATTTGATTTACTGTAATATTTTGAACGTACAATAATTGTATAAAATACTCAATTTCAAGAAGTAGAGGCAGAGGGTCATGTGTCGTATATAAACGTTTTTACTTGTACGCATGTCGTCAAGCATGTAAATCCAAACAGGACAGTTTCATATACATAACATGATCAAAAATCCAGCAAGGGCCACGTAAGTGTACTTCAATTTATTTACTATTAGTAGTTTTACTTATTAAACTGTATTTCAATTTACTTACTTTAGTAATTGATTTATTTAAATATATTTAATGTAGGAAAAGTTTATGGAGCAGTGGCAAAAAACATTGGCTAAGATGGGTCGGAAGCAACTGATGACAGATGAGGAAGATGCTATATATGAGTCAGTTATGAATCCACCGTCATAGAGCAAACGTTATGGATTTGGCAATCAAGAAGTGAGTAAATAATATATTAGAAGATATAAGTTTAATAATATATTAGAAACCAAATTATATAATTATTACAAGCTAGCAGCCAGAGACGAGACCGACAGACCCAAGCCGATATCGATCGTGCGAAGATCGAAAGTTTGAGTGCTAGAATGACACAGCTTGAGGATCAGAACCATCGTTAGGCCATAGAGATGACACAGCTACTGAATCAGCGTATTGTCGAGTATATGCAGCAATTTGGCCACTTCCCTTCCTCTGCTAGCTCTAGAGGTAATTCTACAAATGAGTGATGCTTTTGAGATGTATGTTTGTGACTGGGAGGATGACATACCTATTTGACTGTTGATTGATACATATTTGATCGTTGGTTGTATAATATTATAGACTTGATGTTGTCTTATGTGATGATACACTTGGTTGGTTGGTTATATGATTGTAGGCTTGTTGTTTTGATTGTTTGTGGATAGTTTGTAATGTATTATACGGTTGTTAGGCTAGTATGACTTGATTTTATATATTTCATGGTTTAATGAATCGTGTGAAGCTTTATTTTTATTTTTGGTTAGAATTGGGTACATTATGTACTATATAATAGTGGTGGAAGATTATTTGCGTATGAAATATGACAGGAAGACTAAAATGCATCTGGAATAAAAAAATTAGTAGTAGGTTTTCCAACGGCTTATCCGACAGCTTCCGGCGATTTCCGATACATGCAGTGGTAGACTTACACTAGGCCCGGAAGGGCCGCCTCCCCCACTGGAATTTTTAATATATATTTTTTGTATAACTGACTCCATATGTCAATGAACTGGAAAATCATATGTTGATGAACTGGAAAACCATATGTTAAACCATTATTATGAAACAAAATCTAAAAGGCACTTAATACCAAAATATTATCTCCAGATTGCCCATGAGATTGTTGTAGGCCAACGGGACCAACTACAACAAACACGCGTAACACATCACAAACATAATATGATGTATTCAGGCATGATATCTCCATCTACAGTCCAAATAATGCCCAATTGTAGTCTGTTCATGTTACTAAAATAATGTAGTTCCATGAGCTTTTCATAAAGCCACACGAAACCACCATAATCCATTAGGTACTTCTTATTATTTGATACGAATAGCCATTTTGTTGTTAAAAAAGATCACATTGTATGGTCGATGGAAGCATGCTAATTATTATCGTAATGAACTTTTCTATGAAACGTAAATATAGAACTTCTAGAGATTAATAATCATCTGAGCTAATATAGAATTATTTTTGTGTATGGTTTGTCTCATTGCAATTAATTCATTCTCAATGGCTGACAAGGGGAAAAAAACTAATTTAATTCTCCAAATTTGACCGATTATTTTTCTTCTGAAATAATTTAATGCAACTTGATCAATTTGACAACTACATCCTAAATTTGTAGTCCGACAATCAAATTTTCAATGTGGAAGAATCAGTGAATTTGCATTTTAAAAAAGGTTCAAAGGAAGAAATTTCATTTCCATTAGCACACTTGCTTTTGAAGTCAGGACAATCATTATCCATCGGTAGTACAACCGTTGAAAGAGTATTTTTGACTATGAAAATTGTCAAGGTTTCACTATGAAGTAGATTGTAAGATGATTCGATAAATAACTCATATCGAATGAGATATATCAAAAGCCGTTGAAATTAGCCATATCATTCAAAATACAAAACCTAGAAAGATACATTTGTAAACATATGATGTTGTGATATTTTTTTTCATGTGTAATATGAATATCAATATGGTTTTGTAGTGCAAATGTTTGTTAATTTTCTAATGAAAATATGGCGAAACTATATTTTGCAATTCCGCCCCCATAAAACCAAATTTCTGCGTACGCCACTGGATACATGTCGGAAGCCACCGACAACTGTTGGAAGCTAAATGTAGCTGTCACAAATATATACGACGACCGATGTTTGGAACCGTCGGAAACACTGCTCTCCAATTTCTTTATTTCCAGCGGCTTCCGACGACCGCCGATGGTTTCCAACCGTCGGAAATGCCACTCTTTCTTGTAGTGCATTGACTTGTAAAATATAATTTATCTTTTATAGATTGCTCAAAATAAAATTATGAAATATGTTACATAGTGTACGATAATTTTCTGAGATAAATGAACCAAAAACTAAAAGAGTTACTTTTATTTATGTATTTATATTACGTGATTTAAATATTTGAATGAAGAAGAAATAAGTTTATATTTTTTTCCCATTTATATGAATATTGTATTATCAAAATTCTCGTGTTTGAAGGATATGTTTCATGGATTAATGATTATTAGTTAATCATATTTATTTAAATACTTTAAATTTACAATTACACTATTAGTTAAAAATATAAACTTGAAATGCTAAGTATTAGAAGATAAATAAAAAGAGTTTCAACGTAATTGAAAAAAAAAAAGTATTTCAAGTTAATAAAAATTTATAGTGCAATCAATGAATGACAAGTTCATTTATTAAATAAATTTATTGTAGTCACTAACTTATATAATTTATGTCATGTGATTTATACATATTTGCATCTAAATGATTTTTTTAACCGATTCAATAATGTTCATTTAGTATACATATTGGAACTTTTATCTTTTAGGTTTACTAATAAATATAAGTTGATTTATTTTAGTTTAGAATTTGGATTACGTAATAAATTAAATGTTTGGATTTTAATGTAAAATTTCGACAGAGAATAGCAAAAATTTTGTGAACAATTATAGCTTTTTTACTATAAAGAATGTAACATAAAGAGTTTAGTAGAATATTTGTAATGAATGTTATGACACGTGCTTTGCACGTGAATTGTTTTTATATAAATTATATATGATTAATATATTCAAGAGAAATAATTTGTACAAGTATTTGATCATGATTTTATGTTAATATCATGTGTGGTTAGTTTAAATTTTTAATTCTAAGTTGAAGCATCTATTTTACTATAAGTATAAATTTTATCTATTAATCAATAAATGATGCTTATTTGTAAGATCCTAAATTTAAGCATGGAGGGATATTTTAAATTTGTAAAGAAGTTTGACTGTTAGATCATATTTTTAAGGGATGTTGAGATTTATTATATATATATATATATAGGGGCACGTTCTAGAGCACCCCAAACAGTGCAACACCCCAAAAGCCACTCAACCACAACTAAGTATTTCACACTCTTTCTCCTTCCACTCATTCTCTCCCTTCCAACTCACATTCTTTAATATAAATGAGTGGTTATGGCTCAGGTGCATATGGGGGGCTGAAATTCAGGGGGGGCTCTATGATCCTATCCCATATATATATATATATATATATATATATATAAGGGGACTTTGATTTCTATTAATCGATAAAAAATATTGTTTAGATAAGTTTATGTGTTATATCTTAATTTCAAACGATATTACGATTTACTAAAATCTATTGAGGTGCATTTTGAATTAGCAAATGATCTATTCATTAGATCCTACTTTTTAGCATTACTAAAATGTAATAATATCTAGGGGCATTATTAGTAGTTTACATTGATACCAAAAAAGTGTGATACCAAATGTATTATAACTATATAGAATCAAGATTTTATGTTGAAATCATGTGTGGTTAATTTAAATTTTTAACTCTGTTGAAGCATCTAATTTTTTTATAAGTATAAATTTTATCTATACTCATGATAAATAAATGATGCTTATTTGAAAGATCCTAAATTTAAGCATAAACGGATTTTTAAATTTGTAAAGAGGTGTGACTATTAGTTCCTATTTTCAAGGGGTGTTGAGATTTATTAATATATGTAGAGAGGCACTTTGATTTCTATTAATCAATAAAAAATAAATGTTTAAAGAAGCTTATGTGTTATATCCCAGTTTCAAACGAAGGGGGATAAAATCACGTTAAAATGAATTTTGCAAAGAAATTTTACTCGTTAGATCTATTTTTAAGTAATAAGATTTGATAATATTTTTAGATGGACGTTTTTTAATTTATAAAGAAAGTTCAATTGTTATATCATACGAGCGGAAACCCATGCGTTGCACGGAAGCATAGAGTACGGGGTGTTGTAGTTTGCATGGGAGCATAGAGTACGGGGTGTTGTAGTTTGCACGCACGTGGTTGTTAGACGCTCTTCGCGCGTGGTTGTGGCACGTGCTTCGTGCGTGATCGATGCAAGTCTTGCACGTCGATTGATGTTCATCAAATGTTATGTATATGTGGAGTAATCGTATATTTAAATTTTTACTTGTCGCATGTTATTTAATGTAAATTGGAAGTGGATGAATGTAAAATGTTGGAATTATTTCAGTTGAGCAGTAAAAGATGCGCGAAGTTGGCAACAGAATAATAAATGAAAGGGAAAAGTGTCATAATTAAAAATAAACTGCATAATACAAACTTATGCATACAAAGAAAAGACAGGTAAGTTTATATAGTGGTAACACAGGTGGGAAGTGAATGTAATTTATTAGAGGGGAATACAAACGGAACTGGTGAGTGTGAAAAGAAGGAAATGAGGTTATAATGGAGAAGCAGGTTGATTAATTGCTTGAACACCTTGCCAGATACTCTGCCTCGATCCTATCATAGTTTGCAAACTGCAGTGAAGAAAAAAATGGTTAGAAAAGAAGTTTGTATGATGTCATAGTGTCAAGGTACCAAACTGAATAAGTAATTGCGAACACACTTGTAATAGTGAAGAAAATAAGGACTTGCAAACAAATAAACTAACCAAAAAGATGGACATTGGTGATCGCGTCGGCGGCAGGCCAAATATTTTTATTGCAAAGCATCTGTAGACAAAATAAAGGTGTAAAACTGCAGTAAGAATTTTTTTAAAAAAAAAGTTTTACAAAACTAACTTTTGAGGAGAAAAGTACGTACATTTGTACTCCATTTTTTTTGTGAAATTATAGAAAAACCTCAGGATAAACGACATTTGTTGTAGATGTTGTTATAGTTGATTCTAGTAGTATTGAAATTCTACGGAATGCAGTGCATCTAGATAGAGCAACATACAGTTGACCATGACTAAACACTTCGGTGCATAAATCAATACCGACGTACTTCATAGATTGACCTTGTGCTTTATTGATAGTTAATGCGTAAGCAAGATTAATAGGAAACTGACGTCTTGACATGTTTATAGATAATTCTGAGGAAGATGGTTAAAGAGATATTCTAGGTATAAATATAAAATTACCAGCTTTATCTCCAATAAGTATTTGAGCTTCAATTATTCATGTTGCACATCGGACTACTAGCAACCTTGTTCCATTGCAGAGTCCCTCTTTTGGAGCTAGGTTTCTAAGCAGCATAATCGGGCATCCAACTTTAAGTTCAAGTTTGAATGGTGGTAATCCACTACACTCTAATGAATTCAGAAATTCAGTTGGGTAACGATCATTTTCCTCATTTTCCACTAACTTGTCAGCAGAAAGGAAAATATGAACATCACCAGAGCATTTCTACAGACATGCAGAATTTATTACGCTCACATTTTTGTTACGTGCTGAGAGAATAGTTATGTCCTTTAAAAAATCTGGAGATACTTGGTTGACAGTAAGTCGTGGATAAACAGTGTCAATTAAGTAAGCAAGATTACTGCATTTGTGCATCATTGATAGGTCAATGTGTTGTTCTGGCGTTGATCCGATCTGCATAACAATAAATTTGATTAAAAGAACGATAATATTAAATAGACATAGAGTCGAACTATTGTTATAATAGTAGTAGGAAATGAAAATGTAGTACCCTGGTTAGATATTCAGCAAAAGCACCACTCTCAACGTCGTTGGAACTTAGTCGCATATTTTCGTTTAAACATAAGACATGAACAACTGCCCATAACAGTGATCGGCGTAACGTTGATGCAACAATATCTTCACGTGTTCCCTTTGGGATAACAGGTAAAATTTGGCGAAAACTCCTCCTAAAAAAACTGTCAGTCCACCGAAAGGCTGTGTGTTATCTCGAATATCTTTTAATGATCGGTCAACTGTTTCAACACAAAATCGATGTTGCATTGGTACTTCATCCCATATAATGAGACTTGCTTATCTTATGAGCTCGGCTGTTGATGATTGTTTTGTAAATCCACAAGTTGAGTACTCTAAAAATATTTAATGGTAGGGAAAATGTTGAATGCGTTGTTCTACCTCCAAGAAGTAGTAAAGAAGCAATACCTGATGAAGCAACGGTAAGCACAATATGTCCTAGACTTCGACATTTGTCTGTAATTGTATTATATAAGTATGTTTTTCTAGACCCAGCTCTACCATTTAAAAAAAAAGTTTTTCCGTCTCGATTTTGAACAGACGAAAATATTAATTTGTATGTTGTCCGTTGATCATCGTTGAAAGTAAGAATATTTTTTTCTGCCTTTTCATCTTGTCCTCCATATTATAGTTGTTTGTGTTCCATTGTAAGTCTGTTTTGCACAGCAATTTCTCAGTTTTTAGTTGGCAGAGGCATTGGTGGAAAATCATGTAGACTTTTCCTGATTCTTGGAGTAATTTGTTAAGAATATGTAAACCATAATCTTGGATTTCATATTCAGTAGGATTAGTAATGTGGAACAGATTTGTGATAGTGTGCCCTAAATCATCACAAATGTGTGTAGCAAATTTTGTCCAAAGGTTATGCGGTCGTAAAGGGTAGCACTGAGTGAGAATAATGGAGAAAAGTCTTCTAAGTTGATATCCAGTGTTCATAATTGATGCCTCTTCCAAACATGTGACCCATTCTTCGTCATCTTCAAGCATACCTTTAGCAACACATGCATCTTTAAATGTTTCATGAACTTCGCCATTAACTGTTCGTAAATCCTCAAAAGATGTGGGACCTGTACAAATGGTAAGTGTAATAACCTGGAAATTCTCAACCAATTTAAAAATTTTATTTTGGCAATCTTGATGAATTTTTATTATTTAAAATGAATTATTTTAAATAATAACGACGAGAAATTTATTTTGAATAGAATTCGAACGTATATATTTATCTAGATCGTCGATAGAATATAAATATTTATTTATATATATAAAAGGAATTGAAAATGGCGCGGTAGTTCGATAATTCGATTTCAAACTTCAAATAGATGTACATGATTCAAAATAAACCGGATTTTAGTGAAATCAAAAATATTTGAATCTAATTGAGAATATCTTTCCAAGGAATCTGAAAAATCAAAATTTCATAGCAGGAATCAAAAGATATGCCCAGTTGAAAATTCAGAATAGTCGCTATGGAATTCTGGCCCTTAAAAATGGAAATTTTGCAAACGACCTCCGTTTTCGACGAAACCACTTTTGTTGGATCCGTGATGTCAAATTATTGCTAGATTCCAAAATTTGTAATTTTTCGAATCAATATGTGAGTGTGGCAAAGGAAAACGCGTTGGACCAGTTTTAGTTGATTTTAATCGACTGAAAAATTGCCATTTTTCAAATGGTCTCAGAATTCGACGAAACTAGTTTTGTTAGGACTGTATCATTAATACGAAGTTAGAAAATATTTTTTAGGAATTTTTAGAGTCCGTATGTGACCCCAATGAATTGAAATGCGCGTTCAAATTCAATATATAGAGTTATATTTTGATTTTGATGAAAACTGATCGAAATGATCGAATCAGCTTACGATACATATCACATTGTTTCGGAATGAGGGTAATTAGCTATGGACGACAGGCGGTGGGTTCGATTCTGAGTTCGAAAGAAAAAGTTACTTTTAGTGGATTAAAATAAATTAAATAAATAATATAATCCTCTCCCTCCCCCTCTCCATAACCGAAGTCAACCCCCCTATAAACGATCGATTTCAGATCGAAAAAAAGGAAAGGAGCGATGGAGGGGAAACCCGCCGCCGCCACTCCATCGCGGCCCCCCAGGTGGCGCACCCCACCGCCAACCACCCCCTCACTTCCCCTTCTCCTCCGCTTCCTCCTCCCCCTCTTTCCTCTCGCGTCGGCGCACCCCTGCAGACACCCGCCGCCGACGCTAGAACCTCCGCCCTCCTCCAGCCTCGCGCAACAACTCCGACCCCCTTCCCGATTACGACAATGAACTCCTCCCTCCCCTTCGCTGAAAATCGGTAAATCTTTTATTTTATTTACATCTCTTTATTTAATGTTTTACCTTATAAAAATATATATAATATGATTTTCAGTTCTATAGAAAATATATATGATTTTTAATTTCTGAAACCGTGGTTTTTATAAGTTGAAAGGTCGGATTTTTAATGTATGAAAGGTCGTATTTTTAACTTTGAAAAGGTCGTATTTTTAACTTTGAAAAGATCGTATTTTCAACTTTGAAAGGATCGTATTTTTAATAAGAAAAAGCTTTGATTTTTAAGTGAATAAAAATATGATTTTTATATAAGAAGTGAATAAAAAATATGATCTTTATTATATGAACACCGTTATAAAAATAGAATTTTTATCTATATAGTAGCGGTATAATAATAGAATTTTTATCTATATAGTAGCGGTATAATAATAGAATTTTTATCTATATAGTAGCGGTATAATAATAGAATTTTTATTAATATAGTAGCTGTATAAAAATGTGATTTTTATCCATATAGAGTGATTATAAGAATGTGATTTTTATATACATAGCAACAATTTAAAAATGTGATTTTTATATATGTAGTGGCTACGGACAATGAAAGTGACCAAAGGCGACTACAGCGAGGTTTTCTACATTTGTAGAGTCGCGATGTTTGGTTTAGCTCTTGGTGAGAACTCCTCACTTTTATTTTATTTTCTAGTTGAAATATATACTAGGATGCAGACGGTGCTTAGCAGCACCAACACCTGTCGTCCACAGACCATGGATGACTTGTTTGTTTGATTGCTGTGTTGTGAAATTTGATTGTGTGGGGTGGAATGAAATAAAATACTTTATAGTGGAAAATATTTTATAGTTAAAAATATAATTTTTAATATGTGTATAAAATGAATATTTATAAACAAATCGGACGATTTATTTATATACACTGATTTGACTGATATTGATTGGGATGATAAATTTTACACATCGCCCAACTGCACAAATAAAATCTGTGTTTGTTGATTTGAAACCCCACACGGGTATTGGGATGAGATTTGACGTACACTAATCCCGATTGTTTAGTTGTATGTCAATCGATGGATTGACAGACTGCATAAGCATTGATTATTTATATTTAATGCTTATGCAGTTGTGTAGTGCACTCTGGATGATGGTCGATGATTTATCGTTGCTGTTACATACATGTGTTATAGGGAATCCATATAATTAACGTTATATGGTAATTGATTGGGCCTCATTCCAATTTAGAAAATAAATTCATGTGTTGAATTGAAAATAAATATTCATGTGTTGAATAGAAATGTAAATTCATGTGTTGAATAGAAATATAAATTCATGTGTTGAATAGAAATATAGATTCATGTGTTGAATAGAAAATATTCATTTGTTGAATAGAATAACGAAGTTATTGAAATATAAAAGGCCATGTTGATTAGATTGACGCCATTTTGACGTGAACAATTTTTATATCGATTTTATTCATTTTTATAATGAATATAGAAAAGGAATTGATTTCAAAATATAACGTTTTGAAAATATTATCATTTGTATATCGATTATGTGGAATATTCAATTTTGATTTGAGATTGAATATGAAGTTGAAATCATTTTGAAAATGAATTTAAAACGATTTATATAATACGTTGTAAAAGGAAATCGACGAAATATATATAATATATATATTATATATAATGGCCTGAATAGAACGCGCTGCGGCAGTTAGCGAATTTCGACCATTGACTTCGAGTGGACATTGCGGGAGATCCGACCGTCGGATTCTCCTAAAACCGGAACCGTTGGGTTTGTATCGAAAAGGGCTTCTTAATGAATATTAGAGATTTGAAATCTAGCGGTTAGATTTGGAATTATGTCCAAAACAAATTTGGAAAAGGTCGCTGTAAGTGCGGTTCGATGGCTGTTGATGGAGATCGACTGTACGGGCCTTGATAAAATTATTAAAAATATCAATAATTTGTGTAAAATCATAAAAATGATTTGTGAAGAATTGGGATGAAAAATTCCATATCTGAAAAGATAAAAATAGATTTTTATCGAAATGAACTAGTTTTGAACTAGAGTTATAATTCTGTTTATTTTAAAAATAAATAAGGTGGATTTGAAATGGGTTTAAAAGTATCCAGAATTTCCAATAATTGTATTGGAATGGATTTGAATCGAAATTGTCTTTGGAATATTTCGATGTTCGATTTCGTGATGAAACAGATATTGTCATGGGAATTTAAAAGATATATTTATATCGTTATTTCCAATATGATATTTGTTGGTCGTAGAATTTGATATTGAATATAAGCCGATATATTTTCTATTTAGAGCCTTGTATATAATATCAAATGTGATTTGGGTTTGTTGTGAATGTCGTCATCGTTAACACTGTTCTTAAACCCAGTTGAGAAAGAGAATAAATCTTTTTATTTAGATTTAATGAAGTGTACCAATTAAATGGTATTTAATTGGAATTGAATTTGAATTTATTTTTGGGTTTATCGTGAACGGTGTTTTAAATAACACTCGTTCTTTAACCCGATAATTAATGGAATGTGATTTTGGGTTTATAGTGAACTGTGTTTTAAATGACATTGGTTCTTTAACCCAGTTAAAGACAGGATGTGATTTCCCCAGTTAAATAATCATTGATATTGATTTTTGGGAAGATTAAAACTAAGTGGAGTTTTAATGAATCTTTAATTAGATCGAAATAATCGAGAATGGAGTATCACCAGTTTTGCTCCAGGCGATAGTTAAATCTTTAACTAGAGTTGAATGTGAAATGGTAATTCAATTTACCGATAACACTGTGGTGTTAGATATGAAGTATGACCAATTTTACTTCATGGGATGAATAGGATGGGATTGGGAAATAAAATAAATGATTACTTCGGTGTGGTTCGCTAATCCCGACTAGTTTGAATTGATATTCAAAGAAGATTAAAGAATAAATTTAAAAAATTAATCTTTGATAAAATTAATGGGAACCTTTCCCAAAGTATAAGAATGTTTGAATAAAAGAATATTCTGAATTGGAATGAGGTGTATGTTGTGTTTGTGTAACACTTGTTTATTATATACGCGAGTTATTCAGAAAGACCGGGTTTATCCCATTCTGAATGACTGATTCGGCATGATGTCGAGGATGAAGACGGTGGTATAAGACCGGAGGTCTTCACATCGTTTGGGTAATTACTGATGATCTTGATTGGGCTGTACACCTAAGAGGAGGGAATCAGTTGGTGATCGTCCAAACGTACTTGGAGATCGATGGATATGCGAGCTACAAGGTGCCTCCAGTTTCGTTCAGACCCAGAACGAACTTGTAAATGGACTGTGTGTCTGACATTGGATTTTAGTCTGTGTGATAGATTTCTATTAAATATAAATCTGTTTGGCGGCGGAGAATTTATTCTCTTGCTTAACGCCCTTCTCTGAGACGTACGAGCTCAGGGGTTATATATTGATGGATATCGATCGCATGGAGTGAATTGCCTATGTGGCATGCCTAAGTGGCAAATGATCAAGGCTTTTTGTTGAAAAGCAGAGTCTTGTGGTTGATGATCAAAGCACGGCCTGTGTGACATAGCTTTGTGTAGCGTTGATTCGCGAGCCTCACACCCCGGTTGTGAACCAGAAACGGGAGAAGGATCCAGGGAGGGAATGCGTTTCTTTCTAGCTAGTGGTGGTGTCGGTGCTTAAACTGGTTGACATTCATATACTTTTCACCTGTGTGGTTGTTGCTATTGCGAGGCGCCTCGGATATATCGGTCGATCCGGGACCGATGGAGTCATTGGACTCATTTATGCCCCAAAGGGCGGGGAAACGCAGTGTTCAGGCATTTTATCTGCATTAGTGGACCGACCCTGTGGCTCCTAAGGCTTGCCTACGCGCTTGCTTGAGGCTCGGGCTAGACGGTCTCAAATTCGGTAGAGGACTATCTTTTGCCTCGGTTCACAGATGGAATCCAACTTTTAATACGTGACTGTGCGGTTTTGATTGTAGAGCCTAGTATGGCGACATGATATATGGTACCAATGTCATCTATGATTGATATTTGTGATTGAAATTGTTTTGACACTATACACTTATAATAGTATCAAATGATTTTTTTTTAACGTATCAAGCATTCTTTGGTTATTATAAGGTAAAACCCTATCCTCCGGCTTGTGTTGCATTGTCTGATGGGACCTGGGTCTTATAATAGCTTCATTGTTCTTTATTTAGCATTGTGCTGTTGTTTTATGCACTGGTATTCTTGGGAGGAAACCCATTCCGTGTTATACGGCGTGGTCTCTTGATTTACCTAATTTAAAATAAAGATTAATAACTGTTTTAGTTCTCACACCAGTCACATGACTGACCTAGAGTTTATTGTTTTAACCTAAACTCTGGGTGTCCTTATTTTGACACGGGCAGCTAGTAGTTTTGGTTTTGCATATTTATAATCACAGGATCCTAATTTACAACTGGAACGATACTCGGAAAGCTCTGTATCCGTGTATTACTTCTAGTTGTGTATTGTATTATTTTCCGCTGCTAAGTAATGTATTGTTATCTCTACTATTTTATGATGTGTAATATTGATTCATACTCTGTATATTCTTGTATTCTGATGTAATTGTTGTAATAAACAATGAAATGTTCTTCTGTCTGCGTTCCGATGTGGCTTGTTCTCTCTTCAATCCGGGTTTTCCTTACCGGGGAAGTTCGGGTCGTAACAGCTTGGTATCAGAGCTTTGGTTTACAAAGCTCAGAGAATAAGACACATTAGAACCATACGAAAGAATTCATCAGAGATTGGATTAGTAATATCCAATGGGAATGACTCGTTAGAGATAGGATCAGTAGTATCCTAGAACGAGTGTGTAGAGTATATTTTAGAATATGAAAAGAAACAAATTTTGTTTTGAAATTTAAATCGTATTATACGTATTTGAATAATTTGTTTTGTATTGAATTTGGACAGTTCAGTATATAAAGATTTTGCGTATACGTCTGATCCACGTGTATTCGAAGTTTTAATATACTGGATAGATATAGAATCACACTCTAGCCGCCCGGAGATGATTCTGATGATTACTCGAGTATCATCAGAATTTATATTCGAGTGCCGAAAGAGGGACTTCTATATGATTCCATTAGACTGGTGTGAGAACCAAAGCTAGATAGGTTTATAGTTGTGATTTGGTATCAAAAACATGATTTACTATATACGTACCAAAATTATGAATTTGAAGTGATAATCAACTAATTGACAGATGATTGTGTTGTTTGATTATAGTTGTGGTTAACTAGAATTTGAACCATTTAGCCAAATTGAACCAAATAGTGTGTTGTACTGAAAATTTGTCGCATTTGCATTTTACATTGAACAGGTCATAGCAAGGAGGCTAGAGCAGAAGAATAAAATTGTTTGCCCGACAAATAGGTACATGTTTACAAATTTATCGGGTTTGGATGATTTTATGAGCCGATTGGCTTTTTCTTTTTCTTTTGGATTGAAGAAGGCCATGGGAGGCTAGATGAAATATCCAGAAGTCCCCGGTGCAGGGGAGGTTATGACGAAATTTTTCGAAAATTTAGGGTGTTAGCCAAATTTTTGAAAAATTTGAAAAATTCTTAGAAACTGAAAAGTTGAAGAACTTAAGCCGTAATGAAAATAATGAAAGTTGAGTTGATTGGTTAAACAACTTTCGGCTTCGTTCCTTTTCGGGGATGAAATGTTTTAAGTGGGGGAGATTGTAATAACCCGGAAATTCTTAGCCAATTTAAAATTTTTATTTTGGCAATCTTGATGAATTTTGATTATTTAAAATGAATTATTTTAAATAATAACGACGATAAATTTATTTTGAATAGAATTCGAACGTATATATTTATATAGATCGTCATTAGAATATAAATATTTATTTATATATATAAAAGGAATTGAAAATGGCGTGGTAGTTCGATAATTCGATTTCAAACTTCAAATGGATGTACAGGATTCAAAATAAATCGGATTTTAGTGAAACCAAAAATATTTGAATCTAATTGAGAATATCTTTCCAAGGAATCTGAAAAATTATAATTTCATAGCGGGAATCAAAAGATATGCCCAGTTGAAAATTCAGAATAGTCGTAATGGAATTCTGGCCCTTAAAAATGGAAATTTTGCAAACGACCTCGGTTTTCGACGATACCTCTTTTGTTGGATCCGTGATGTCAAATTATTGCTAGATTCCAAAATTCGTAATTTTTCGAATCAATATGTGAGCATGGCAAAGGAAAACGCGTTCAACCGGTTTTAGTTGATTTTAATCGACTGGAAAACGGCCATTTTTCAAACGGTCTCAGAATTCTACGAAACTAGTTTTGTTAGGACCGTATCATCAATATGAAGTTAGAAAATTTTTTTAGGAATTTTTAGAGTCTGTACGTGACCCTAGTGAATTGAAATGCGCGTTCAAATTCAATATATAAAGTTATATTTTGATTTTGACGAAAACTGATCGAAACGATCGAATCAGCTTACGATACATATCCCATTGTGTTCAGAATGAGGGTAATTAGCTAAGGACGACAGGCGGTGGGTTCGATTCTGAGTTCGAAAGAAAAAGTTACTTTTAGTGGATTAAAATAAATTAATTAAATAATATAATCCTCTCCCTCCCTCTCTCCATAACCGAAGTCCAGCCCCCTATAAACGATCGATTTCAGATCGGAAAAAAAAGGAGCGATGGGGGGGAACCCGCCACCGCCACTCCATCATGCCCCCCCACCCCCACCCAGGTGGCGTGCCCCACCGCCAACCACCCCCTCACTTCCCCTTCTCCTCCGCTTCCTCCTCCCCCTCCTTCCTCTCGCGTCAGCGCACCCCGCAGACACCCGCCGCCGACGGCAGAACCTCCTCCTCCGCCCTCCTCCAGCCTCGTGCAACAACTCCGACCCCCCTTCCCAATTCCGATGATGAACTCCTCCCTCCCCTTCGCTGAAAATCGGTAAAACTTTTATTTTATTTACCTCTCTTTATTTAATGTTTTACCTTATAAAAATATATATAATATGATTTTCAGTTGTAACAACCCGGAAAATCTGGGCCAGTTTAAAATTTTTATTTTGGCAATTTTAGCGAATTTCGAATATTTAAAATGAATTATTTTAAATAAAAACGACGAGAAATTTATTTTGAATGAAATTAGAACGTATATATTATATACGTCGTCGTTAGAATATAAATAATTTTATATAATTATAAAAGGAATTGAAAATGGCGCGGTAGTTCGATAATTCGATTTCAAACTTCAATTGAATGTACCGGGTGTAAAACAATCCGGATTTTAGCGAAACCAAAAAAATTAGGATCTAATTGAGGATATCTTTTCAACGAATCCGACCAAATGAAATTTCATAGCGGGAATCAAAAGATATGTCCTGTTGAAAATTCTGAATAGTCGCTATGGAATTCAGGCCCTTAAAAATGGAAATTTTTGCAAACGACCTCGGATTTCGACGAAACCACTTTTGTTGGATCCGTGGTGTAAAGTTATTGCTAGATTCCAAATTTCATAATTTTTCGAATCAATATGTGAGCGTGGCAAAAGAAAACGCGTTTGACCAGTTTTAGTTGATTTTAATCGATTGGAAAATGGCCATTTTTCAAACGGTCTCAGAATTTGACGAAACTAGTTTTGTTAGGACCGTATCGTCAATACGAAGCTAGAAAATATTTTTATGGGATTTATAGAGTTAGTATGAGACCCCGGTAATTTGAAATGTACGTTTAAAATTCAATATAGTGATTTAGATGTAAATTCAACGGAAACTGATTGTAACTATCGAATCAGCTTGCGATACATATCCCATTGTGTTAGGAATGGGGGTAAAACGCTATGGGCGACAGGCGGTGGGCCTCGTTTGGAGGTCGAAAATAAAAGTTGCTTTTAGGTGGAAAATAAAAATATTAAAATAAACCTTCTCTCTCCCTCTCCCCCTATTTCTCTCTGCCCCCCCCCCCCCGTTCATTCTTCAGATCGAAAATAAAAAGAAAAAAAAAGGAGAAAGAAGGGCGACGGGGGGGATGAGCCGCCGCCACCACATCGCGCCCCCCAGCGACGCTGCCGCCGCCGCCGCTTCCTCTTCTTCCTCCTTCCTTCTTCCCTTCCTCCATTTCCATCTCCTCCGTCGAAACCCCCCCCCCCAAGCCCGCGTCCAACCACCTCTGCCCCCTTTTCTCCACCTGCGACCCTCCCCCACCCCCTTCTCGCTCCGTTCGACACCCAGAAACCCACGGGCACGAGATTGAGGGCACGATCAACTCCATCCACCCCTTGCTGCCACCGTACCACCCCATTCCGACCAGCTACACTTCCCCCTCCTCCGTGAATCGAAACACAGTAAGTTTTTACTTTTAACTAATTTAAATAATTAGTTAACATTTATAAAATCAGTTTTTATATAAGTAGAAAAATCCGATTTTTACTTAAAAAAAACTGATTTTTATTTATTTAAAAGTTAGGATTTTTAAGCATGAAAGCGATGACCTTTATGTTCGAAAGGATGCAATTTTTCCATATTAAATTGCGTTGTAAAAATAGAATTTTTATCTATATAATAGCGTTGTAAAAATAGAATTTTTATCTATATAATAGCGTTGTAAAAATAGAATTTTTATCTATATAGTAGCGTAGTAAAAATTCGATTTTTAAATATATGAAGTGATTGTAAAAATATGATTTTTATTTGTAAAAATATGATTTTTATATATTGAACATCGAAGTAAAAATATGATTTTTATATATTGAATAGCGAAGTAAAAAATTCGATTTTTACATATGTAGAGAATACGGGCGAAGAAAGTGATAAGAGACGAGAACAGTGAAGATTTCCTGCATTGGAAGTGCCGTGGAGTTAGGATAGCTATCGGTGAGAATTTCTCACCTTTCAATTTCATTTTCTAGTTATATATATATATATACTAGGATGCAGACGGTGCTTAGTAGCACCCGACACAATCGTCCACAGACCATGGACTTGTTTGTTTGGTTACATAAATTAGTTAGATGATTAGTTTTGAATTTGGTTGTTTGGTGAATTTGATTGATGTGTGAATGGCGTGGGCCTTCACTAGACTGGGGATAAGGCTAGGCCTTGTCCCGTTTCTAGTATCATGCCGTTATGCCGCCGAAATTTTCTAAAATATGTTAGAAAAATAAAATATCATTTTATTGAAAGAATGAACTGAATAGAAATTCATGTGTTGAAATAAAATGTTTTATCGTTAAAATATAATTTTTAACGTGAATGTGAATAAATAAATATTCATTTACAAACCGGACGGTTTGTTTATGTACACCTATTTGAATGACATTGATTGGGACGATAAATTTTACACATCGCCCAACTGCACAACTAAAATCTGTGTTTGTTGATTTGAAACCCCACACGGGTGTTGGGATGAAATTTGAAGTTCACTCATCCTGATTGATTAAATATGTCGATCGATTGATTGACAGGCTGTTATAAGCGTTAGATATCTATATTTGATGCTTATACAGTGTAATGCACTTTGGTTGATGGTTGATTATTTTTCAATGCTATTATATACGTGTGATGTATGAAAATCCATATAATTAACTTTATATGGTGATTGATTGGGCCTCATTCCAATTTAGAAAATAAAGAATATTATAAAATAAAGGTTCATGTGTTGACAGTACTCATCCGTTGAGATTAGTCATGTGTTGAACGAAATATTTTAATAATAAAATTTACATCTTTATCAATATAAAATAAAGGTTCATGTGTTGGCAGTACTCATCCGTTGAGACTAGTCATGTGTTGAACGAAATATTTGAAAAAGAAATATTTGAAATAGAAATATTTGAAAAAGAAATATTTGAAATAGAATATTTGAAAATAGGAATATATGAAGCCGTATTGATTAGATTGACGCCATTTTGACGTGAACGATATTTATATCGATTTTATTCATTTTATAATGAATATCGAAAGTGATTTCAAAATCTAATATTTTGAAAAGAATGGAAATTCGAATTGAAACTGAATAGAATTGAAATTCGAATTGAAATTGAATATAAATGAATTCGAATTGAAATTGAATTGAAAACGAACTGAAATTGAATTAGAAATCAATTTGAATTGAAATCGATTTGAAATGAATTTAAAATGATTTATAAAATTCATTTCGAAAGGAAATCGACGAAGTATATATTATATATATTATATATATAATATAATGGCCTGAATAGAACGCGCCGCGCCGCGGCAGTTCGCGAATTTCAACCATTGGCTTCGAACGGATATTGCGGGAGATCCGACCGTCGGATTCTCCTAAAACCGGAACCGTTGGGTTCGTATCGAAAAGAGCTTTCTAACGAATATTAGAAATTAGAAATCTAACGGTTGGATTTGGAATTATGTCCAAATCAAATTTGAAAAAGGTTGTTGTAAGTGCAGTTCGATGGCCGTTGATGGAAATCGACTGTACGGGCCTGGATAAAATTATTAAAAATAGTAATAATTTGTGTAAAATCATAAGAAATGATTTAGAAAGGATTGGGATGAAAAACTCCATATTTGAAAAGATAAAAATAGATTTTTATCGAAATGAACTAGTTTTGAACTGTAATTATAATTCTATTTGTTTTTAAATAAATAAATTGAATTTGAAAAGGGTTTTAAAAATAACCAGAATTTCCAATGATTGCATTGGAGTGGATTTGAATCGAAATTGTCTTCAGAATATTTCGATGTTGGAATTTGTGATTATACAGATGTTGTTATGGAAATTTGAAAGATATATATTTATATCGTTATTTCCAATACGACATTTGTTAATCGTAGAATTTGATGTTGAATATAAGCCGATATATTTTCTATTCAGAGCCTTGTATTGAATATCAAATGTGATTTGGGTTTGTCGTGAATGGTGTCTTCACTAACACTGTTCTTGAACCCAGTTGAGAAAAGATTAAATCTTTTTATTTAGATTTAATGAAGTATACCAATTAAATAATATTTAATTGGTATTGAATTGATATTGATTTTTGGGTTTATTGTGGACAGTGTTTTAAATAACACTCGTTCTTTAACCCGATAATTAATGGAATGGGATTTTGGGTTTATCGTGAACTGTGTTTTAAATGACACTGATTCTTTAACCCAGTTAAAGATTAAAACTAAGTGGAGTTTTAATGAATCTTTAATTAGATTGAAATAATCGAGAATGGAGTATCACCAGTTTTACTCCAGGCGATAGTTAAATCTTTAATTAGATTTGAACGTGAAATGGTAATTGAACTTACCGATGACACCGTGGTGTTAGATATGAAGTATTACCAGTTTTACTTCATGGGATGAATAGGTTGGGATTGGGAAATTAAAACAAATGATTACTTCGGTAAGGTTCGTTAATCCAGACTAGCTGAATCAAAATTCAAAAGAAGATTAAAGAATAAATTCAAGGAATTTATCTTGGATAAAATTAATGGGAACCTTATCCTATGAATGTGAAATTTAGAAACTAACTGTCGGTTAGCCAAGCAGAATGGTTTTCTGGATATTGATCTGATGTTGGTTTCGGCCTTCGGGGTTAATATTTAGGAAATTATTCTCTTGATTAATTTACGGTTAGTGACTGATGAATTGGAATGAGGCGTATGTTGTGTTTGTGTAACACTTATTTAAAATATACGCGAGTTATTCGGAAAGACCGGGTTTATCCCATTCTGAATAACTGATACGACGATAAGTCGAAGATGAAGACGGTGGTCGAAGACCGGAGGTCTTCACGTCGTTTGGGTGATTACTGATGATCTTGATTTGGCTGTACACCCAAGAAGATGGAAACAGTTGGTGATCGTCCAGACGTACTTGGAGATCGATGGATATACGGGGTACTACGTGCCTCCGGTTCCGTTCAGACCCAGAACGGACTTGTAAATGGACTGTGTGTCTGACATTGGATTTTAGTCTGTGTGATTGATCTCTATTAAATATATATCTGTTTGGCGGCGGAGAATTTATTCTCTTGCTTAACGCCCTTCTCTGAGACGTACGAGCTCAGGGGTTATATATTGATGGATATCAGAACGCATGGATTGAATTGCATGTGTGGCATGCCTAAGTAGCAAATGATCGAGGCCTCTGTTGAAAAGCAAAGTCTTGTGGTGATGATCAAAGCACGGCCTTTGTGGCGTAGCTTTGTGTAACGTTTACTTCGCGAGTTTCGCACCCCGGTTGTGAACCAAAAACGGGAGAGGAGCTCAGGGAGGGCATGCGTTTCTTTCTAGCTAGGGTGGTGTCAGTGACCTACCAGCCCTGACATTTATATACTTTTCACCTATGTGGTTGTTGCTGTTGCAAGGCGCCTCGGTTTGATCGGATGATCCGGGTCCGATGGAGTCATTCGTTGGCTCATTTGCGCCCCAAAGGGCGGGGAAACGTAGTGTTCAGGCATTTTAATCCACATCGGTGGACCGGCCCTGACGATCCAAGGGTCACTCGAGCTCTGATCCTGAGACATGGTAGGCTAGATTGTCTCGAATCGGTTGAGGACTATCTTTTGCCTCGGTTCATAGATGGAAACCCAATTTCCAAATACGTGACTTTGCGATTTTGATTGTATAACCTATATATGGCGACATAGCGGTATGGGGCATTCATGCCGCCTATGATTGATACTTATGATTTGAAGTTGTTTTATACACTATGCACCTATAATAGTATCAAATGATTTCTTTTAAACGTATCAAGCATTCTTGGCTATTATAAGGTAAAAACCCTATCCCCCGGCGTGCGTTGCATTGTGTGATAGGACCTGGGTCTTATAATAGCTTCATTTTTCTTTATTTAGCATTGCGCTGTTTGTTTTATGCACTGGTATTCTTGGGAGGAAACCCGTTCCGTGTTATACGGCGTGGTCCCTTGATTTACCTAACTTTAAAAATAAAGATCAATAACTGTTTTAGTTCTCACACCAGTCACATGACTGACCTGGAGTTTATTGTTTTAACCTAAACTCTGGGTGCCCTTTTTTTGACACGGGCAGCTAGTAGTTTTGGTTTTGCAGACTTATATTCACAGGATCCTAGTTTACAGCTGGAACGATATCCGGAAACCTTTGTATCCGTATATCTCCTTCTAGTTGTGTATTGTATTATTTTCTGCTGCTATGTATTTAAATGTAATTTAAATCTCTGATATTTCTGTGTAATATTCTTTTTTACTCTGTATATTCTTGTAATCTGATGCATTGTTGTAATATACAATGAAATGTTCTTTTATATGCGTTCTGATTTGTCGTGTTCTCAAAACAATCCGCGCTTTCTCCTCTTCGGAGGCCGGGGAAGTTCGGGTCGTTTCATCGTGGTATCAGAGCTTTGGTTTACAAAGCAGAGAACAAGGCACATTAGAACCATACGAAAGAATTCATCAGATATTGGATTAGTAATATCCAATTAGGATGACTCGTTAGAGATGGGATCAGTAGTATCCTAGAACGAGTGTGAAGAGTAAATTTTGAAAATAAAAATGAAAACCAATTTTGTTTTGAAAATTTAAAATCAACTATTCGTATTTGATTATTTATTCTATATTGATCGGGACAATCCGATATATAAAGATTTTGCATATACGTCTTGCAAACGTGTATTCGAAGTTTTGATGTATTGGATAGTTATAGAATCATACTCTAGTTGCCCGGGGATAAGTCTGGTGACGGGGCACCATCGCCAGTATTTATATTCGAGCGACGAAAGTGAGATTTCTATAAATTTCCAATTGACTGGTGTGAGAACCGAAACAAGATAGGGCCTATTGTTGTGATTTGGCATCAAAAATCTGATTTTTGACTATGTATCAAAATTATGAATTTGAAACTCTAATTCACTAATTGATTGATGTTTGTGTTGTTTGTTTATTTGTTTGCTAATTTTTAGCCATTTAGCCTAATTGAATCACATATTGAATTGTATTGAAAATTGGTCGCATTTGCTTGCATATACTTGTACTTACATTGAACAGGTCATAGCAAGGAGGCTAGAGCAGAGAATAAAATTTGTTTGCCCGACAAATAGGTACATGTTTACTACATAATTTACTGTTTTGTTTGGGTGATGATGATTTTATGAGCCTATTGGCTAGCCGCTTGGCTTTTTCTTTTTCTTTTTGAGATCAGAAGGCCTGTATGGCAATTTCGGGATTTTCCCGTGGCTCCCGGTGCAGGGGAGGTTATGGCGAAATTTTTCGAAAATTTAGGGTGTTAGCCAAATTTTTGAAAATTTGAAAATTCTCAGAAACTGAAAAGTTGGAGAATGGAAGCCGGATCGAGCGTAGAGTTGATTGATCAAACCACTTTCGACTTTGTTCCTTTTCGGGGATGAAAAGTTTTAAGTGGGGGAGATTGTAACAACCCGGAAAATCTGGGCCAGTTTAAAATTTTTATTTTGGCAATTTTAGCGAATTTCGAATATTTAAAATGAATTATTTTAAATAAAAACGACGAGAAATTTATTTTGAATGAAATTAGAATGTATATATTATATACGTCGTCGTTAGAATATAAATAATTTTATATAATTATAAAAGGAATTGAAAATGGCGCGGTAGTTCGATAATTCGATTTCAAACTTCAATTGAATGTACCGGGTGTAAACAATCCGGATTTTAGCGAAACCAAAAATATTAGGATCTAATTGAGGATATCTTTTCAACGAATCCGACAAACTGAAATTTCATAGCGCGAATCAAAAGATATGTCCAGTTGAAAATTCTGAATAGTCGCTATGGAATTCAGGCCCTTAAAAATGGAAATTTTGCAAACGACCTCGGATTTCGACGAAACCACTTTTGTTGGATCCGTGGTGTAAAGTTATTGCTAGATTCCAAATTTCATAATTTTTTGAATCAATATGTGAGCGTGGCAAAAGAAAACGCGTTTGACCAGTTTCAGTTGATTTTAATCGACTGGAAAATGGCCATTTTTCAAATGGTCTCAGAATTCGACGAAACTAGTTTTGTTAGGACCGTATCGTCAATACGAAGCTAGAAAATATTTTTATGGGATTTATAGAGTTAGTATGAGACCCCGGTAATTTGAAATGTACGTTTAAAATTCAATATAGTGATTTAGATGTAACTTCAACGGAAACTGATTGTAACTATCGAATCAGCTTGCGATACATATCCCATTGTGTTCGGAATGGGGGTAAAACGCTATGGGCGACAGGCGGTGGGCCTTGTTTGGAGGTCGAAAATAAAAGTTGCTTTTAGGTGGAAAATAAAAATATTAAAATAAACCTTCTCTCTCCCTCTCCCCCTATTTCTCTCTGCCAACCCCCCCCCCTCGGTTCATTCTTCAGATCGAAAAAAAAAGAAAAAAAAAAGGAGAAAGAAGGTAGACGGGGGGGGGGGGGATGAGCCGCCGCCGCCACATCGCGCCCCCCAGCGACGCTGCCGCCGCCGATGCTTCCTCTTCTTCCTCCTTCCTTCTTCCCTTCCTCCGTTTCCATCTCCTCCGTCGAAACCCTTCCCCCCCCCAGCCCGCGTCCAACCACCTCCGCCCCCTTTTCTCAACCTGCGACCCTCCCCCACCCCCTTCTCGCTCCGTTCGACACCCAGAAACCCACGGGCACGAGATTGAGGGCACGCTCAACTCCATCCACCCCTTGCTGCCACCATACCACCCCATTCCGACCAGCTACACTTCACCCTCCTCCGTGAATCGAAACACAGTAAGTTTTTACTTTTAACTAATTTAAATAATTAATTAACATTTATAAAATCAGTTTTTATATAAGTAGAAAAATCCGATTTTTACTTAAAAAAAACTGATTTTTATTTATTTAAAAGTTAGGATTTTTAAGCATGAAAGCGATGACCTTTATGTTCGAAAGGATGCAATTTTCCCATATTGAATAGCGTTGTAAAAATAGAATTTTTATCTATATAATAGCGTTGTAAAAATAGAATTTTTATCTATATAATAGCGTTGTAAAAATAGAATTTTTATCTATATAGTAGCGTAGTAAAAATTCGATTTTTAAATATATAAAGTGATTGTAAAAATATGATTTTTATATATTGAACATCGAAGTAAAAATATGATTTTTATATATTGAACATCGAAGTAAAAATATGATTTTTATATATTGAATAGCGAAGTAAAAATTCGATTTTTACATATGTAGAGAATACGGGCGAAGAAAGTGATAAGAGACGAGAACAGTGAAGATTTCCTGCATTGGAAGTGTCGTGGAGTTAGGATAGCTATCGGTGAGAATTTCTCACCTTTCAATTTCATTTTCTAGTTATATATATATACTAGGATGCAGACGGTGCTTAGTAGCACCCGACACAATCGTCCACAGACCATGGACTTGTTTGTTTGGTTGCATAAATTAGTTAGATGATTAGTTTTGAATTTGGTTGTTTGGTGAATTTGATTGATGTGTGAATGGCGTGGGCCTTCACTAGACCGGGGATAAGGCTAGGCCTTGTCCCGTTTCTAGTATCGTGCCGTTATGCCGCCGAAATTTTCTAAAATATGTTAGAAAAATAAAATATCATTTTATTGAAAGAATGAACTGAATAGAAATTCATGTGTTGAAATAAAATGTTTTATCGTTAAAATATAATTTTTAACGTGAATGTGAATAAATAAATATTCATTTACAAACCGGACGGTTTGTTTATGTACACCTATTTGAATGACATTGATTGGGACGATAAATTTTACACATCGCCCAACTGCACAACTAAAATCTGTGTTTGTTGATTTGAAACCCCACACGGGTGTTGGGATGAAATTTGAAGTTCACTCATCCTGATTGATTAAATATGTCGATCGATTGATTGACAGGCTGTTATAAGCGTTAGATATCTATATTTGATGCTTATACAGTGTAATGCACTTTGGTTGATGGTTGATTATTTTTCAATGCTATTATATACGTGTGATGTATGAAAATCCATATAATTAACTTTATATGCTGATTGATTGGGCCTCATTCCAATTTAGAAAATAAAGAATATTATAAAATAAAGGTTCATGTGTTGACAGTACTCATCCGTTGAGATTAGTCATGTGTTGAACGAAATATTTTAATAATAAAATTTACATCTTTATCAATATAAAATAAAGGTTCATGTGTTGACAGTACTCATCCGTTGAGACTAGTCATGTGTTGAACGAAATATTTGAAAAAGAAATATTTGAAATAGAAATATTTGAAAAAGAAATATTTGAAATAGAATATTTGAAAATAGGAATATATGAAGCCGTATTGATTAGATTGACGCCATTTTGACGTGAACGATATTTATATCGATTTTATTCATTTTATAATGAATATCGAAAGTGATTTCAAAATCTAATATTTTGAAAAGAATGGAAATTCGAATTGAAACTGAATAGAATTGAAATTCGAATTGAAATTGAATATAAATGAATTCGAATTGAAATTGAATTGAAAACGAACTGAAATTGAATTAGAAATCAATTTGAATTGAAATCGATTTGAAATGAATTTAAAACGATTTATAAAATTCATTTCGAAAGGAAATCGACGAAGTATATATTATATATATTATATATATAATATAATGGCCTGAATAGAACGCGCCGCGCCGCGGCAGTTCGCGAATTTCGACCATTGGCTTCGAACGGATATTGCGGGAGATCCGACCGTCGGATTCTCCTAAAACCGGAACCGTTGGGTTCGTATCGAAAAGAGCTTTCTAACGAATATTAGAAATTAGAAATCTAACAGTTGGATTTGGAATTCTGTCCAAATCAAATTTGAAAAAGGTTGCTGTAAGTGCAGTTCGATGGCCGTTGATGGAAATCGACTGTACGGGCCTGGATAAAATTATTAAAAATAGTAATAATTTGTGTAAAATCATAAGAAATGATTTAGAAAGGATTGGGATGAAAAACTCCATATTTGAAAAGATAAAAATAGATTTTTATTGAAATGAACTAGTTTTGAACTATAATTATAATTCTATTTGTTTTTAAATAAATAAATTGAATTTGAAAAGGTTTTAAAAATAACCAGAATTTCCAATGATTGCATTGGAGTGGATTTGAATCGAAATTGTCTTCGGAATATTTCGATGTTGGAATTTGTGATTATACAGATGTTGTTATGGAAATTTTAAAGATATATATTTATATCGTTATTTCCAATAGACATTTGTTAATCGTAGAATTTGATGTTGAATATAAACCGATATATTTTCTATTCAGAGCCTTGTATTGAATATCAAATGTGATTTGGGTTTGTCGTGAATGGTGTCTTCACTAACACTGTTCTTGAACCCAGTTGAGAAAAGATTAAATCTTTTTATTTAGATTTAATTAAGTATACCAATTAAATAATATTTAATTGGAATTGAATTGATATTGATTTTTGGGTTTATTGTGGACAGTGTTTTAAATAACACTCGTTCTTTAACCCGATAATTAATGGAATGGGATTTTGGGTTTATCGTGAACTGTGTTTTAAATGACACTGCTTCTTTAACCCAGTTAAAGATTAAAACTAAGTGGAGTTTTAATGAATCTTTAATTAGATTGAAATAATCGAGAATGGAGTATCACCAGTTTTACTCCAGGCGATAGTTAAATCTTTAATTAGATTTGAACGTGAAATGGTAATTGAACTTACCGATGACACCGTGGTGTTAGATATGAAGTATTACCAGTTTTACTTCATGGGATGAATAGGTTGGGATTGGGAAATTAAAACAAATGATTACTTAGGTAAGGTTCGTTAATCCCGACTAGCTGAATCAAAATTCAAAAGAAGATTAAAGAGTAAATTCAAGGAATTTATCTTGGATAAAATTAATGGGAACCTTTCCCTATGAATGTGAAATTTAGAAACTAACTGTCGGTTAGCCAAGCAGAATGGTTTTCTGGATATTGATCTGATGTTGGTTTCGGCCTTCGGGGTTAATATTTAGGAAATTATTCTCTTGATTAATTTACGGTTAGTGACTGATGAATTGGAATGAGGCGTATGTTGTGTTTGTGTAACACTTATTTAAAATATACGCGAGTTATTCGGAAAGACCGGGTTTATCCCATTCTGAATAACTGATACGACGATAAGTCGAAGATGAAGACGGTGGTCGAAGATCGGAGGTCTTCACGTCGTTTGGGTGATTACTGATGATCTTGATTGGGATGTACACCCAAGAAGATGGAAACAGTTGGTGATCGTCCAGACGTACTTGGAGATCGATGGATATGCGGGGTACTAGGTGCCTCTGGTTCCGTTCAGACCCAGAACGGACTTGTAAATGGACTGTGTGTCTGACATTGGATTTTAGTCCGTGTGATTGATCTCTATTAAATATATATCTGTTTGGCGGCGGAGAATTTATTCTCTTGCTTAACGCCCTTCTTTGAGACGTACGAGCTCAGGGGTTATATATTGATGGATATCAGAACGCATGGAGTGAATTGCCTGTGTGGCATGCCTAAGTGGCAAATGATCGAGGCTTCTGTTGAAAAGCAAAGTCTTGTGGTGATGATCAAAGCACGGCCTTTGTGGCGTAGCTTTGTGTAACGTTTACTTCGCGAGTTTCGCACCCCGGTTGTGAACCAAAAACGGGAGAGGACCTCAGGGAGGGCATGCATTTCTTTCTAGCTAGGGTGGTGTCAGTGACCTACCAGCCCTGACATTTATATACTTTTCACCTATGTGGTTGTTGCTGTTGCGAGGCACCTCGGTTTGATCGGACGATCCGGGTCCGATGGAGTCATTCGTTGGCTCATTTGCGCCGCAAAGGGCGAGGAAACGTAGTGTTCAGGCATTTTAATCCACATCGGTGGACCGGCCCTGACGATCCAAGGGTCACTCGAGCTCTGATCCTGAGACATGGTAGGCTAGATTGTCTCGAATCGGTTGAGGACTATCTTTTGCCTCGGTTCATAGATGGAAACCCAATTTCCAAATACGTGACTTTGCGATTTTGATTGTATAACCTATATATGGCGACATAGCGGTATGGGGCATTCATGCCGCCTATGATTGATACTTATGATTTGAAGTTGTTTTATACACTATGCACCTATAATAGTATCAAATGATTTCTTTTAAACGTATCAAGCATTCTTGGCTATTATAAGGTAAAAACCCTATCCCCCGGCGTGCGTTGCATTGTGTGATAGGACCTGGGTCTTATAATAGCTTCATTTTTCTTTATTTAGCATTGCGCTGTTTGTTTTATGCACTGGTATTCTTGGGAGGAAACCCGTTCCGTGTTATACGGCGTGGTCCCTTGATTTCCCTAACTTTAAAAATAAAGATCAATAACTGTTTTAGTTCTCACACCAGTCACATGACTGACCTGGAGTTTATTATTTTAACCTAAACTCTGGGTGCCCTTATTTTGACACGGGCAGCTAGTAGTTTTGGTTTTGCAGACTTATTTCACAGGATCCTGGTTTACAGCTGGAACGATATCCGGAAAGCTTTGTATCCGTATATCTCCTTCTATTTGTGTATTGTATTATTTTCCGCTGCTATGTATTTAAATGTAATTTAAATCTCTGATATTTCTGTGTAATATTCTTTTATACTCTGTATATTCTTGTAATCTGATGCATTGTTGTAATATACAATGAAATGTTCTTTTATATGCGTTCTGATTTGTCGTGTTCTCAAAACAATCCGCGCTTTCTCTTCTCTTTGGAGGCCGGGGAAGTTCGGGTCGTTTCATCAGTTCTATAGAAAATATATATGATTTTTAATTTATGAAACCGTGGTTTTTATAAGTTGAAAGGTCGGATTTTTAATGTATGAAAGGTCGTATTTTTAACTTTGAAAAGGTCGGATTTTTAATGTGTGAAAGGTCGTATTTTTAACTTTGAAAAGGTCATATTTTTAACTTTGAAAAGATCGTATTTTTAACTTTGCAAAGATTGTATTTTTAATAAGAAAAAGATATGATTTTTAAGAGAATAAAAATATGATTTTTATATAAGAAGTGAATAAAAAATATGATCTTTATTATATGAACACCATTATAAAAATAGAACTTTTATCTATATAGTAGCGGTATAATAATAGAATTTTATCTATATAGTAGCGGTATAATAATAGAATTTTTATCTATATAGTAGCTGTACAAAAATGTGATTTTTATCCATATAGAGTGATTATAAAAATATGATTTTTATATACATAGCAACAATACAAAAATGTGAATTTTATGTATGTAGTGGCTACGGACAATGAAAGTGACCAAAGGTGACTACAGCGAGGTTTTCTACATATGAAGATCGCGATGTTTATTTTAGCTCTTGGTGAGAACTCCTCACTTTTATTTTATTTTCTAGTTGAAATATATACTAGGATGCAGACGGTGCTTAGCAGCACTGACACCCATCGTCCACAGACCATGGATGACTTGTTTGTTTGATTACTGTGTTGTGAAATTTTGTTGTCTGGTGTGGAATGAAATAAAATACTTTATAATGGAAAATATTTTATAGTTAAAAATATAATTTTTAACGTGTGTATAAAATGAATATTTATAAACAAATCGGACGATTTGTTTATGTACACAGATTTGACTGATATTGAGTGGGAAGATAAATTTTACACATCGCCCAACTGCACAAATAAAATCTATGTTTGTTGATTTGAAGCCCCACACGGGTATTGGGATGAGATTTGATGTACACTAATCTCGATTGTTTAGTTGTATGTTAATCGATGGATTGACAGACTGCATAAGCGTTGATTATTTATATTTAATGCTTATGCAGTTGTGCAGTGCACTCTGGATGATGGTTGATGATTTATCGTTGCTGTTACATACATGTGTTGTAGAGAATCCATATAATTAACGTTATATGGTAATTGATTGGGCCTCATTCCAATTTAGAAAATAAATTCATGTGTTGAATTAAAAATAAATATTCATGTGTTGAATAGAAATGTAAATTCATGTGTTGAATAGAAATATAAATTAATGTGTTGAATAGAAATATAGATTCATGTGTTGAATAGAAAATATTCATTTGTTGAATAAAATAATGAAGTTATTGAAATATAAAAAGCCGTGTTGATTAGATTGACGCCATTTTGATGTGAACGATATTTATATCGATTTTATTCATTTTTATAATGAATATAGAAAAGGAATTGATTTCAAAATATAACATTTTGAAAATATTATCATTTGTATATCGATGATGTGGAATATTCAATTTTGATTTGAAATTGAATATGAAGTTGAAATCATTTTGAAAACGAATTTAAAACGATTTATATAATACGTTTTATAATGAAATCGATGAAATATATATAATATATATTATATATATAATGGCCTGAATAGAACGCACTGCGCTGCGGCAGTACGTGAATTTCGACCATTGACTTCGAATGGACATTGCGGGAGATCCGACCGTCGGATTCTCCTAAAACCGGAACCGTTGGGTTCGTATCGAAAAGGGCTTCCTAATGAACATTAGATATTTGAAATCTAGCGGTTGGATTTGGAATTATGTCCAAATCAAATTTGGAAAAGGTCGCTGTAAGTGCAGTTCGATGGCCGTTGATGGAGATCGACTGTACGGGCCTTAATAAAATTATTAAAAATATCAATAATTTGTGTAAAATCATAAGAAATGATTTGTGAAGAATTGGGACAAAAAATTCCATATTTGAAAAGATAAAAATAGATTTTTATCGAAATGAACTAGTTTTGAACTGGAGTTATAATTCTATTTATTTTTAAAATAAATAAGGTGGATTTGAAATGGGTTTAAAAGTAACCAGGATTTCCAATAATTGAATTGGAATGAATTTGAATCGAATTGTATTTGGAATATTTTAATGTTGGATTTCGTGATGAAACAGATATTGTCATGGGAATTTGAAAGATATATTTATATTGTTATTTCCAATAAGATATTTGTTGGTCGTGGAATTTGATATTGAATATAAGCCGATATATTTTCTATTCAGAGCCTTGTATATAAATCAAATGTGATTTGGGTTTGTTGTGAATGGTGTCTTCATTAACACTATTCTTAAACCCAGTTGAGAAAGAGATTAAATCTTTTTATTTAGATTTAATGAAGTGTACCAATTAAATGGTATTTAATTGGGATTGAATTTGAATTAATTTTTGGGTTTATCGTGAACGGTATTTTAAATAACACTCATTCTTTAATCCGATAATTAATGGAATGTGATTTTGGGTTTATAGTGAACTATGTTTTAAATGACATTGGTTCTTTAACCCAGTTAAAGACAGGATGTGATTTCCCAAGTTAAATAATCATTGATATTGATTTTTGGGAAGATTAAAACTAAGTGGAGTTTTAATGAATCTTTAATTAGATCGAAATAATCGAGAATGGAGCATCACCAGTTTTGCTCCAGGCGATAGTTAAATCTTTAACTAGATTTGAACGTGAAATGGTAATTGAATTTACCGATAACACCGTGCCGTTAGATATGAAGTATGACCAATTTTACTTCATGGGATGAATAGGTTGGGATTGGGAAATAAAATAAATGATTACTTCAGTGTGGTTCGCTAATCCCGACTAGTTTGAATTGATATTCAAAGAAGATTAAAGAATTTATCTTTGATAAAATTAATGGGAACTGTAACACCCCGTTTTTCTGTGAACGTATAAGTAACAAATCGGAGAATAATTAATTTTTAAAATAAGAATCAAGGGAAATAGGTAAAGCCATTGGGTTCGACTCGGAATTCTGCTTGAAATAGAGTCTGAGTTTGCGTAAAACGGATACCGTACGAAGAAGATATGGACGAACGAAGTTAGGCAGAAAAACTAGAAACCGGCCAGAATGCACTGGCGCACTTGGGAAGTGCGCCAGGGCAAAATTGCATTGGCGCACTTGGGAAGTGCGCCCATGCAATTTTGCATTGGCGCACTTGGCAGGTGCGCCCAGGCCGAGCAGCAGGCTTGCACAGCTTTCTGGTTTGACCCTGGCTGGCGTGGTCGGGTTCTGGTCGAATTTCTGAGCTCTGCTGTGTCACTAGGGCTAACTTGTCACTTTCTGATTGGCTTCTCTTGAGATAGATGGCCTTGATTAACTCTAGCTTCATCGACGGCTCTAATTAGTTTGAAACCCTATATAAACAGCCCCCTTGCCCCATTCTCTTTACACCATTCTTCTCTAACCTTATGCTGCACAATTTCATTCCTATATTCTGCCTCCGTTCTTATTAAATAAAATAACGGCGTCGTTACTCTGCTGGAATCAAAACTTGGACTGATGCATCTTCTTCCAACCTGAATAGAATTAAAAGCTAAATCAAATCTCAAATCAAAGTTTAGGGCTACAACAACAATTAAAGAGGAGTAATTCAGCATTTCTGCATCAACAACAGTTTATTATCCTTTCTTAAAACCACGAAAGACAAGTACAGTTATTTTCCGATATAAACTTTAATTATAATTGTGACATAATTATAAATCTGAATTTGAGGTTGTGTACATTCTGTTCTGATATATTTTATTCTGTATCTCTTTCTTCTTTCTGTTCTATAGCCAGGCTACCACGAGCCTGCGCCACATCTCATAAGAGATTAACGCACAAACGCAAAACTTTGGGACAAATATTGAATGATGGCATAATTGGACATGGCTAATCTGTGACTGATGTTGTAAACTAGATTTAGATCTATGCATATTCTGTGAATTGGAAGAAGAGGAACCATTTTATGTTAACATGTGACTTGAGACTTTGGACATAACGCATATTTTGAATTAAGATCTGTTATAATTTAAAGTTCTAGATTGTTGAGTATATTTTTATATAACGATTCATGACTTGAGATAAAAAGAGAATATGACTTAGGTGTGAAGATCTATATTAAGATTTGATAACTGTTAAATGTGAATAACACCTAAGTGGGAGATTTTTGAATATATGACATGCATTGAAATCGATGGCTATATTTGGTATAATTCATGTGTGAATCTTTTGTACTAGGCAAGTTTAACAAAAATTAGGACTTGAGTTATATGGTAAATTATGACCACAATTCCGTGCCATGTAATTTCAATGCAAACGTGGGGTATATGATCTTATTTTGAATCATGACAATTATTTCGGCATGCAAACTTAGGCCAAAATTATAATTAGGCAAGATGTGTCAATGAAACTTTAAGGAATGATTAAATCCGTTATATTCCTAATCTGCTAGTTCTGTTATATTGCCTAAACTGCTAATTAGATTGAATTTCCTAATCTGCTAATTATATTAAATTACCTTATCTGCTAGATCTGCTAAATCGCCTAATCTGCAAGATCTGTTATCTGTTTAATCTGTTGAATGGCGTAATCTGTTGGAACTGAAATGCTGAAATTTGAAGTATGTAAATCTGTAGGCTCGATTTAAAATTGAGAAAAACTTGTTAATAGAACGTTGAATAATCTGTTGTAACTTGTACAGAAGTTAATTTGTTAAATTAGCATGATTAGTCTGATATTAGCATAGTCTGTGAATGAATGCATTGGCTAAACATGAAACATGGCTAACTCGAGGTTAGAATAAGTTTGCGGCGTAATCCTGCCCGGAACCGCCCGGCACATCCAATGGCCGCAAACAATAGGTTCTAATGTGAGAAGTTAGTCATAACGTGCTTGAAACCCGAGGTTAGACTCAGTTTGCGGCAGAAACCTGCCCAGAACCAACCGGCCTAACCAGTGGCCGCAAACTGTCAGTCTAATGTGAGAGGTCTGCGCATCAATTAAATATTAATTGATACAAATCTAAGAAAAATATTATGTCTAAAACGTGTTGGGTGGATAGGGTTAAATCAATTGGACTAATGAATTTAACAAACCCGTTTCGTGAATCTGCAGGCCCAATTACAAAGTTAGACAAATATGTAAATCTGTTAAATCCGTATATCTGATCCGTTAGTCTAAAAACTTGTCTGATCTGTGAACTAGTTGATCTGAACTCTGTATGTCTGAACTTGTAAACAAGTTAATATGAAATCTGTTAGTCTGGGGACACAAGGTTAGGAGGGAAATTACTTGTGTCATCTGTTGTTTGGGATCCATATTAGTCAGTAACCCTTTCTGGTATCAAAACTTTGACCCAATAATAGGTAGGGTCCGGGCACGCTTACTGAACTAATTATAAGCGGTTCATTCTGATAATGGCGAAGGGTGTTGATGGTGCGTTCCAACTGGGTCATGTGCGTGCATGGATCCCAGTCTGCCTCTGAGGATGTAAGACGCCGTGACATCTGTAAATAGGTCTGTGCCAATTGGTTGTCACTTTAGGGAGTGATACACCCTAATGTGGGGCCGACATAGAGTATTTATGTATTAGGGAGCCGATCGCTTGGGGTAGGGTTTTAGGGTACACTTAGTTCTGTCTGTTTCTTTTGGTACCGTCTGTTTCTGTTGGGTGGTAACACCTGTCTGTTTCTGTGTGTTACCGTCTGTTCGAGTGGTAAAGGCCCATTTACTAGTGTACACCTAATTCTACATTCTGTTTTCATAGGGATTAATATGTTTCTGTTTCTGTACCTTCTATTCGGGTGGTAAAGGCCCATTATTAGCATTTTGTTTCTGTACCTTCTGTTCGGGTGGCAAAGGCCCATTATTAGCATTTTGTTTCTGTACCTTCTGTTGGGACGGTAAAGGCCCATTACTAGAATTCTCTTCTGTGGAAATTATTCTGTTCCCATTTCTGTTTAGATTAGACATTAGGATAACCCTAATCCTGTTATACTAGTATTAGTGCAAAGAAATGAAAAGTAATATTATTCTGTTCTTCTGTTTAACCTAAGTACATTTGCTGTTCCTGTTACTGTTATCTCTTATCCAGCTTATTTTCATGTCATAATTATTATTATCTGTTCATATGCCGAAAGTCACTGGACTTGCTAGACTTTATGTCTGACCTTGCTTGTTTTCGCCCCTTTTTCTTCTGTTCCCCTCCCCCCCCCAGGTTTTCCAAGGAGGGAATACTTTAGCTTGATCCGAATTTCTTCTGCTTGAAGTACTTAGAGTGCTTAAAGTATGGCTTGACTCCTTATGGCAGCTTCTGTGGGGATTATGATTTTAAAGTATTGTACTCTGATGATTTTCTGAACAAGACTGATATTTATGTACTTGAGTTTTCGGTAAAGATGTAACCAAACTGATTTCTGTTTTGCGTTGTAGAAAAGTTATAATTTCTCAAGTGTTGTTTATCTGTCTTGAAATTTTCTGTTCTGTTTACTAAAATGCTCCACCAAAGTTAAGGCATTCCCTTTGTGAGTGTCCTTAACGGAGGTGGGGTGTTACACTTGGTATCAGAGCTGAAGGTTACCAGATTGGGTAAAGTTTTTGAAAACTATTTTCAAAAAGGTTTTAAAAGGAAGTATTTTCAAGAATAAAGTTTATTTTGAAAAACATAATCCTCAAAAAGCCATATATCTATCTTTTCAGTTCTCCGTTTTAATATTTTTCTTTCATTCCAGCATGTATGGGAATCTTAACTTTCCAAAGGGCGTGCCAATATCTAGCTGGTTCAGGAGGTACCTAGAGGCTAGGGCCAACGATGCAGGCCCAACAGATATTCCTCCTCCAGCTGCAGCGATTCCTCCTCCTCTGCCTCCTCCTCGTGCAATTGCTTTTTCAAAGATCTGTAAAGATTTTAGGGCCATGGGTGGAAAGGATTTCAAGGGAACTGAATCATTCGTAGAAGCACGGAATTGGCTCAAAGAAACCGAGGATCTGTTCGTTATCTTCGAGGTGGACGATAGGCAGAAGGTACAATTGGCGGTATGGTTGCTCAAGGACAAGGCTTCCTATTGGTGGGAAGTCACTAACACCGAGAGACTGGTTGAAACATGGATGGATTTCAGAACAAGGTTTGAGACGAAATTCCTCTCGCAAGCTGAACGAAGTCTACAACTGGAAAAGTTCTTATCTCTTAAGCAAGGAAGTATGACGGTCAAGGAATACGTCAACCAGTTCAACCAACTGGCCAGGTTCGGACTAGATTTAGTCAACACCCAGCATAAAAAGGCTCTCCGCTTTGTTAAAGGATTGAACGAGCCACTGCACAGCCTAGCCATGACCCATGTACCCATGGGAGCGACTTACGAGAGATTGATGGACATGGCACTACTTCACGAGGAAGACAAGGGCAAGAAGGAGGCAAAGAAGGAAGAACCACAGAACAAGAAAGCATGGCCCAAAAAGGAAACACAATAGAAGGATGAAAAGTCTGAAGATAAGAAGGAGAAAAAGTGCTTTACTTATGGAAGCTCGACTCATCTGAACAAGGATTGCAGAAAAAGAAAGGGCACTTGCTTCAACTGTGGTGAGATGGGACACTTCACTAGGGACTGCCCGAAGAAACGAGGGCAAAGGCAGAGGGCAGGACCAACTTCTAGAGGGCAGGCAAACACTCTCTAGGCTAGTGGATAGGATAGAAATAGGAAAACTTTCTGTAGGAGGTTTAATTTCTTTATCTGATTTTTGAGTTAAAACTCTTTTCTGATTCAGGCATTTCGATTCTGTAATCGATACTCTGCACTTGAATACTAGTATTGTTTCTGATTCCGCTGTAGACTCAGACCCATAAGGGTTATGACTCGTCCAATTGTGATAAGTTGGGTATCTGTGTTGAGCGTTAAGTTGACTATGACGCATACATTCTGGGTTTTTATCATGCTTAGTTTCCTAAGAATCATTTAGTAATCTGATATATATCGGTAAAGTATAAATATCTGAATATTTCTGATAAGGTTGAGATTTCCAGTTTTGACATTGTTTGAAGAGGGTAAGGCTCTGGGTGTCAATCCGATGTTGATTTCGGTCTTCGGGGTTGATACTTAGGGGAATTTGTCTCTCAACCAAGGTCTAATGGAAACCAAGTTGTTGTTTATCTGCACTCGCTCCCATCACACGACTGTATCCTATCGATCGAGTCTTCGACCTATAGATAGGAATCCTATGGATGTAAACATGTGTTTGAGAAATGTTATGTTCGATGGTTGCAAGTGGTTGCTAGTGGTTGCTCGTGGATGCATATACACACACTAGGCACTAGATCGGCTCGAAAACACTCTCATACTGCATATGGATGTGTGAGCATTTTCAATTTCTGTGGATGCAAAATGATTGACTCATCACATGGATGTTGCATATGAATGAATGGTTGTCACTCACATAAGAATGATATGTATCAAATAGGAAAATTGCATACATGTTGGACTCATGACACTGACATAGTTCGCATTAAGGAGGTCAACTGAATCAGTGGACCACCTGATCTTTGCATTAGATAAGGAACATATACACACACTTTTGCATATGTTCATACAACATTAGAAGTTTTCTAAGGACAATGGATGCTTGTGGTTGATGGTTGAGTAGATGGATGACTAGATGGTAGGACACATTCTTCTTAACTTGAAGATTTCGGGGACGAAATCCTTTAAGGAGGGGAGAATGTAACACCTCGTATTTTCTGTGAAGTATAAGTAACAAATCAGAGAATAATTAATTTTTAAAATAAGAATCAAGGGAAACGGGTTACGCCATTGCGTTCGTCTCGGAATTCTGTTTGAAATAGAGTCCGAGTTTGCATAAAACGGATACCGTACGAAGAAGATATGGACGAACGAAGTTAGGCAGAAAAACCAGAAACCGACCAGAATGCACTGCCGCACTAGGGAAGTGCGCCAGGGCAAAATTGCACTGGCGTACTTGGGAAGTGCGCCCATGCAATTTTGCATTGGCACACTTGGCAGGTGCACCCAGGCCGAGCAGCAGGCCTGCGCAGCTTTCTGGTTTGACCCTGGCTGGCCTGGTCGAGTTCTGGTCGAATTTCTGAGCTCTGCTGTGTCACTAGGGCTAACTTGTCACTTTCTGATTGGCTTCTCCTAAGATGGATGGCCTTGATTAACTCTAGCTTCATCGACGGCTCTGATTAGTTTGAAACCCTATATAAACAGCCCCCTAGCCCCATTCTCTTTACACCATTCTTCTCTAACCTTATGTTGCACAATTTCATTCCTATACTCTGCCTCCGTTCTTATTAAATAAAATAATGGCATCGTTACTCTGCTGGAATCAAAACTTGGACTGATGCATCTTCTTCCAACCTGAATAGAATTAAAAGCTAAATCAAATCTCAAATCAAAGTTTAGGGCTACAACAACAATTAAAGAGGAGTAATTCAGCATTTCTGCATCAACAACAGTTTATTATCCTTTCTTAAAACCACGAAAGGCAAGTACAGTTATTTTCCGATATAAACTTTAATTATAATTGTGACATGATTATAAATCTGAATTTGAGGTTGTGTACGTTCTGTTCTGATATATTTTATTCTGTATCTCTTTCTTCTTTCTGTTCTATAGCCAGGCTACCACGAGCCTACGCCACATCTCATAAGAGATTAACGCACAAACGCAAAACTTTTGGACAAATAATCAATGATGGCATAATTGGACATGGCTAATCTGTGACTGATGTTGTAAACTAGATTTAGATCTATGCATATTCTATGAATTGGAAGAAGAGGAACCATTTTATGTTAACATGTGACTTGAGACTTTGGACATAACGCATATTTTGAATTAAGATCTGTTATAATTTAAAGTTTTAGATTGTTGGGTATATTTTATATAACGATTCATGACTTGAGATAAAAAGAGAATATGACTTAGGTGTGAAGATCTATATTAAGATTTGATAACTGTTAAATGTGAATAACACCTAAGTGGGAGATTTTTGAATATATGACATGCATTGAAATCGATGGCTATATTTGGTATAATTCATGTGTGAATCTTTTGTACTAGGCAAATTTAACTAAAATTGGGACATGATTTGTATGGTAAATTATGACCACAATTTTGTGCCATGTAAATTCAATGCAAACGTGGGGTATGTGATCATATTTTGAATCATGACAATTATTTAGGCATGCAAACTTAGGCCAAATTTATAATTAGGCAAGATGTGTCAATGAAACTTTAAGGAATGATTAAATCTATTATATTGCCTAATCTGCTAGTTCTGTTATATTGCCTAAATTGGTAATTAGATTGAATTTCCTAATCTGCTAATTATGTTAAATTGCCTTATCTGCTAGATATGCTAAATCGCCTAATCTGCAAGATCTGTTATCTATTTAATCTGTTGAATGGCGTAATCTGTTGGAACTGAAATGTTGAAATTTGAAGTATGTAAATCTGTAGGCTCGATTTAAAATTGAGAAAAACTTGTTAATAGAACCTCGAATAATCTGCTGTAACTTGTACAGAAGTTAATTTGTTAAATTAGCATGATTTGTCTGATATTAGCATAGTCTGTGAATGAATGCATTGGCTAAACATGAAACATGGCTAACTCGAAGTTAGAATGATTTTGCGGCGTAATCCTGCCCGGAACCGCCCGGCACATCCAATGGCCGCAAACAATAGGTTCTAATGTGAGAAGTTAGTCATAACGTGCTTGAAACCCGAGGTTAGACTCAGTTTGCGGCAGAAACCTGCCCGGAACCAACCGGCCTAACCAGTGGCCGCAAACTGTCAGTCTAATGTGAGAGGTCTGCACATTAATTAAATATTAATTGATACAAATCTAAGAGAAATATGATGTCTAAAACGTGTTGGGTGGATAGGGTTAAATCAACTGGACTAATGAATTTAACAAACCCGTTTCGTGAATCTGCAGGCCCAATTACAAAGTTAGACAAATCTGTAAATATGTTAAATCCGTATATCTAATCTGTTAGTCTGAAAACTTGTCTGATCTATGAACTAGTTGATCTGAACTCTGTATATCTGAACTTTTAAACAAGTTAATCTGAAATCTGTTAGTCTGGGGACACAAGGTTAGGAGGGAAATTGCTTGTGTCATCTGTTGTTTGGGACCCATATTAGTCAGTAACCCTTTCTGGTATCAAAACTTTGACCCAACAGTAGGTAGGGTCCGGGTACGCTTACTGAACTAATTATAAGCGGTCCATTCTTATAATGGCGAAGGGTGTTGATGGTGCGTTCCAACTGGGTCATGTGCATGCATGGATCCCAGTCTGCCTCTGAGGATGTAAGATGCCGTGACATCTGTAAATAGGTTTGTGCCAATTGGTTGTCACTTTAGGGAGTGATACACCCTACTATGGGGCCGACACAGGGTATTTATGTATTAGGGAGCCGATCGCTTGGGGTAGGGTTTTAGGGTACACTTAGTTCTGTCCGTTTCTGTTGGTACCGTCTGTTTCTGTTGGGTGGTAACACCTGTCTGTTTCTGTGTGGTACCTCCTGTTCGGGTGGTAAAGGCCCATTTACTAGTGTACACATAATTCTACATTCTGTTTCCATAGGGATTAACCTGTTTCTGTTTCTGTACCTTCTGTTCGGGTGGTAAAGGCCCATTATTAGCATTCTGTTTCTGTACCTTCTATTCGGGTGGCAAAGGCCCATTATTAGCATTCTGTTTCTGTACCTTCTGTTGGGGCGGTTAAGGCCCATTACTAGAATTCTCTTCTATGGAAATTATTCTGTTCCCATTTCTGTTTAGATTAGACATTAGGATAACCCTAATCCTGTTATACTAGTATTAGTGCAGAGAAATGAAAAGTAATATTATTCTGTTTCTTTTGTTTAACCTAAGTACATCTGCTGCTCCTATTACTGTTATCTCTTATCCAGCTTATTTTCATGTCATAATTATTATTATCTGTTCATATGCTGAAAGTCACTGGACTTGCCAGACTTTATGTCTGACCTTGCTGGTTTTCGCCCCTTTTTCTTCCGTTTCCCCCCAGGTTTTCCAAGGAGGGAATACTTTAGCTTGATCCGGATTTCTTCTGCTTGAAGTACTTAGAGTGCTTAAAGTATGGCTTAACTCCTTATGGCAGCTTCTGCGGGGATTATGATTTTAAAGTTTTGTACTCTGATGATTTTCTGAACAAGACTGATATTTATGTACTTGAGTTTTCGGTAAAGATGTAACCAAACTGATTTATGTTTTCTGCTGTAATAAAGTTATAATTTCTTAAGTGTTGTTTATCTGTCTTGAAATTTTCTGTTCTGTTTACTAAAATGCTTCACCAAAGTTAAGGCATTCCCTTTGTGAGTGTCCATAACGGAGGTGGGGTGTTACAGGAACCTTTCCCAAAGTATAAGAATATTTGAATAAAATAATATTCTGAATTGGAATGAGGCGTATGTTGTGTTTGTGTAACACTTGTTTATTATATACGCGAGTTATTCAGAAAGAACGGGTTTATCCCATTCTGAATGACTGATTCGGCGTGATGTCGAGGATGAAGACGGTGGTAGAAGACCAGAGGTCTTCACATCGTTTGGGTGATTACTGATGATCTTGATTGGGCTGTACACCCAAGAGGAGGTAATTAGTTGGTGATCGTCCAGACGCACTTGGAGATCGATGGATATGCGAGGTACAAGGTGCCTCCAGTTGCGTTCAGACCCAGAACGAACTTGTAAATGGATCGTGTGTCTGACATTGGATTTTAGTCTGTGTGATTGATTTCTATTAAATATACATCTGTTTGGCGGCGGAGAATTTATTCTATTGCTTAACGCCCTTCTCTGAGACGTATGAGATCGGGGGTTATATATTGATGGATATCAACCGCATGGAGTAAATTGCCTGTGTGGCATGCCTAAGTGGCAAATGATCAAGGCTTTTTGTTGAAAAGCATAGTCTTGTGGTTGATGATCAAAGCACGGCCTGTGTGGCATAGCTTTGTGTAGCGTTGATTCGCGAGCCCCACACCCCGTTTGTGAACTAGAAATGGGAGAAGGATCCAGAGAGGGCAGGCGTTTCTTTCTAGCTAGTGGTGGTGTCGGTGCTTAAACTGGCTGACATGTATATACTTTTCACCTGTATAGTTGTTGCTGTTGCGAGGCGCCTCGGATATATCGGTCGATCTGGGACCGATAGAGTCATTGGACTCATTTACGCCCCAAAGGGCGGGGAAACGCAGTGTTCAGGCATTTTAGTCCACATCGGGGATATCAATCGAATTCGGTAGAGGACTATCTTTTGCTTCGGTTCACAGATGGAAATCCAACTTCCAATACGTGACTGTGCGGTTTTGATTGTAGAGCCTATTATGGCGACATGATATATGGTACCCATGCCGTATATGATTGATATTTATGATTGAAATTGTTTTGACACTATACACTTATAATAGTATCAAATGATTTGTTTTTAATGTATCAAGCATTCTTTGGCTATTATAAGGTAAAGCCCTATCCTCCGGCTTGTGTTGCATTGTGTGATGGACCTGGGTCTTATAATAGCTTCATTGTTCTTTATTTAGCATTGCGCTGTTGTTTTATGCACTGGTATTCTTGGGAGGAAACCCGTTCTGTGTTATACGGCGTGCTCCCTTGATTTACCTAACTTCAAAATAAAGATTAATAACTGCTTTAGTTCTCACACCAGTCACATGACTGACCTGGAGTTTATTGTTTTAACCTAAACTCTGGGTGCCCTTATTTTGACACGGGCAGCTAGTAGTTTTGGTTTTGCAGATTTATAATCACAGGATCCTGATTTACAGCTGGAACGATACTCGGAAAGCTCTGTATCCATGTATTACTTCTAGTTGTGTATTGTATTATTTTCCGCTGCTAAGTAATGTATTGTAATCTCTGATATTTTATGATGTGTAATATTGATTCATACTCTGTATATTCTGATGTAATTGTTGTAATAAACAATGAAATGTTCTTCTGTCTGCGTTCCGATGTGGCTTGTTCTCAATTCAATCCAGGCTTTCCTTACCGGGGATGTTCGAATCGTAACAGCAAGTAGTAGTCATAGAAAAAACCGCTCACCAGAGTTCTGACTTGCAAAATACATTCTCCCTATAGCTCTGGAACTTGCAATTCGTGGGGACCATATATGTGTCTCTTTATTCCATGTATAAAACTCTGGAAATTGTTGATATGTATATTTTGTTGCTTCAGGATGTGCTGCATAGAATTTGAAGAACTCAATTAATGTGGAAGTTTGGTTTTTGCCCTTAATTTGATTGCATCCACAGATTCTGTCAGATCGAAGGTGACTTGGTGCATTCCGGGTAGATGTAGCTGTAGACGAATAACTGCTGGTTTTTCCTCATGCATACGGTAACCAAAAATATGCCATGCAGCTTCAGGAGGGCTTATGTATCAGGAGTCAAGATGTCGCTTAATTTCATCTTCCTCACCCATAACAACAGTAGTTCGATCGTGACCCTTATATATATATATATATATATATATATATGTATGTATGTATGTATGTATTTTACAGCTCGTACACTTGCACATCCTTCAACATTTCTATGACAATTAAACTTTTCAGAAAGTTTTGGATTATAAGGAACTACATCTCTATTATCCATAGAAATACCCCTTATTTCAAAAGATTTTCCGTCATTGCGCCGATGATATATTGGATATCCGTCTTTATCCATTGATGTATTATCAGCCCACTCCCTTGGATACCGCTTCGAACATTTTCCATTTTCCATACATGGAGCGTGCATATTTCCCTTGCATGGTCCATGTATCATACACCTTCTAATAGTTACAAAAAGTAACGGACGTTACTTTTCGTCAGGAAACTCTGTAGAAATCAAACTATCTACTTGATCCACTGTTCTTAATTTGTCTGCGGATTGTAGAAAAAAAGTGCATGCATATTTGGCAATCCCCTTTTTTGGAACTCTATAACATGTGCAACAACTGAACTAAAAATATGATTTTTATAAATTTCATCCATCAAACTTCTGCGTTTCAATTCAAATACCCGAGCGATAATGTCCGAACGATCGTTGGGTCTTTAGTTTGATTTCAAAGCTTGCTCAATTTCTGGCCAATTTGGATTCGCAGACATTGTTAAGAAGATATCTGGGTGATTATTATATCTTGTTATTGCTAGGGAGTCTTGATATATTTCATACATATGTCTAGGAGTACCAATATAAGAGGACGGTAAGACAAATCGCTTACCAATTTGATCTGCTTGTAAGACGTCCGACTCTACATCAGTAATTCCATAGTACAGATCCCTACGAAGCTCAGTTTGATGAGTCCTAACCCAATATAACCGATTTTGTTTGGTACATGTCCAAGCATCTACAACGAATTCTTGAAATAATTTACGTGCACGTAAAATTGTGGAATATTCACCCTCTCTTTCAAAGAGCCGATAACTATAATATGGTTGTTGTGTCAGTCTTTTGGTAACAGGAATGTTTAGTAATATCTCTAGTTCCAAAAATTTGAGATCCATCTCCAGGTAAGATAATAGCTATTTCATCCGTTGTTGGCATGTTATAGACACGTTTACCATTTGTCTGATTGTAATGAATATGCAAGGGAAGATTTTGGGCAGCGTCAGTCGAGTTTTTCAAAATATCATAAGCCTGACGATATAATTTTGTGAATTCATTGTCCCGCAAAAGAACACATTGTATTATTTCGAAAACTTGTCAATTAAGATGTTGGTTTCTTTCATGTCTAATTGTCAATGCAGCAGTAGGATCATATATATATAGTTGAGAATATACAGGGGGATTGCCAATATCAGGTAGCAAAGCACCCGTTCTATGTCGCAGTTCTCCATGTATTGTGAACGACTTTATACCACATGTACCGAGAGTTCTATCATCTAATTTGCAGCCAAGACTTGTGAATGCATTTGCAGAATTATACTCACGAATATGTTGCAAAAAAGAATTAGATAAAGAGTCGTTTCCATCATATAACTGTCGTAATTCCGTCGGAGGTTGTGATAATGGAGGTAACTTTACTTTTCCAGACTTACAACATGTTCCAATAATGGGATTAAATAAAGGAGATTTTGAAAAACATTCGTCGATCCAATGAAGTGCTCTACAAAATGGACATGGTATGTTCATTAAGCCAAGGGAATGACGTTCAATGTGTTGCACGTGGTAAATCCTTTCTCGTTCCCTGCGTAGCTTTTGAGCAATGGAGCGATTTGATAACGGTGTAACCAAGCCATCTTCAGTTAACCTAATGGAGATGAATATATTATGAGCGAAGTGACAGTTGTGTGTATTTATATTTTATGGTTGAGACATGGTATAGGCACGAATTGATTGACTACAAACAATAGTAGACATACATTTGAGTGTTATGTTGAGTAGATGAGGAGGGAAGAAGTGTTGGATCTTCGCTGGAGTTATCTTCTACACTACCGATCACTTGTGAAGATTAGGCTATACCATTACGTTGCATCATGGAAGCTGAAGAGGGAAGATTGAGTACTGAGTTTTGAGATTTCGTTCCCGAAGTTGTTGCATTTTTTGTCAGTCTTTCTTTTTGTCTACGCAAAGTTTAAGCAATTGATGGCCTAATTGCAGCGAAGATTAATTTTGCATGTATTAGAAGAAAATAAAATCAAAGATAAATACATAGCATGTTAATATGGTAGATTTAGTAAATAAATATGACAGAAAGTTTATTTCATGAGTAAATATAGGAAGTATGAGTAGAGTGTGCACATACATGTTGGTTGTAGTGCTTGTAGAGGTCTCAGTATCATTGTTATCAGCATCAATGAGCAAAGTGGTGTTAGTACTTTGCAGAATGGAACAAACATGGTTAATTATTTGCATCGAATGTACATATAAGATAAATGTTTACCAAACCTTATGACGCTTTCGATGTCCTGCAGACGTAGTAGGGGTACGATTGGTTATATCGACCAAAATACGTTTGTCTGCGTTTTCCATATGTACTACTGTCAGTTGCCAAATAAATTTGTGGTTAGTTATAATGAGTTAGAGATGAAGGTAAAACAAATTTGAATCTGTGAACAATAATGTTAAATTCAATTTTTAAACCTTCATAGCAAACTGATTTACCAAAATGCATAATATGTATATCCATTTTCAGTTCGTAACATATAGAAGCACGTGAGGAGAAATATTTATAGTATAAATTGAACTATTAATGAGCACCAGGTCAGCAGCAGTAGCAAACAGGTTATAACCATTGAAATATATAAGCAGTCATTGTATAAGCAATCAGTGAGAAAGAATACAAAGGCAGACAGAAATGAATCTAGGAAAGAAAAAAAATTGAAGTTCAAATAAGTAAATAAAAGTGTAACCTGAGTAGGAAGTTAACTTCAGTGGGTACAACGATGATGGAGAATGGGAGCAGTAAAATGTTAGGTCGAAATAGTGGAGAAGACAAAGTAGGCAGGGTTTATGTATCTTGTTGGAGAGTATTGATTGGAAAATGAATAGTTTATTTGTGCAGTTAGGGAAGAAGAAAGCATGTACTGGTGTATAGGAAGGAAGGGTGGGAGAAAAATTGGTAAATGGAAGACGTGGACCAGATAATGTAATTTGGCTGCTGGTATGATAATATTTCACGTCTGCAAGTATGATAAATAATAATTTATTCAGGAAGGACACTGTTAAAATGGCAATAGATTTTTATATTTACACAATATAAGATACTGTTAATATGTCAATAATAGGATATATATATATTAGTAATGAATGTTGTTGGATATATTTCTAATTTTAACACATGTTATTTTAATTGAAGGTACAAATGGTAATGAAATAATCATGGATAGCGGTAGCAACAGTTAATGATACTAACATAAAAACTTACGTTTTTCATGCACAGTTTAGACTTCTTTTCTGATTTCAGACTTGGTTTTATTCATATGTAGCTTTAAAGTTAATATTACGTTAATATGTGTGATCTAGAATTACATTGTTGTTGCTGGCTATGTACATGTAACTTCAGATGTATATAACCAATGAATCATTCCCTTTAATGTCCAAATTTACTGAATAAATGGCCATACAGACAATATTTTAACTAATTAATTTAAAAGCATGAAACATGTTATATATGCAGCATAGAAACATCATACTATCAAAGATAATTGATCTATAAACAGACTGTCAACATAAAGGAAGCAAGTTATCCATACCCCGTGGTAATCAATATACAAAGGCGTATGTGAAATATTTGTTATGTCAGCCAAGAACAATAGGATGAAACAAATGTCGTGGACTACATAATATAATTTGGCTGTTGGTATGATAATTTTCACGTCTGCAAGTATGATAAATAATAATTTATTTAGGAAGGATATAACACCCCGCCTCCGCTAGGGTCACTCACAAAGGGAATGCACTAGCTTTAGTGGAGTATTATCTAGGTAAACATGCACAGAAATATTACAAGACAGAACATATAAAAACAGCGGAAGAAAACATGTTTTTATTACTTTATAAAAGTAGTAAGGTCTAAAGCCTTTTACATCAAAGTGCCATAAAATTACTTACATTGAAACCTGTCTTGCAATAATAAAGAAGCATAAAACCATAGCCATAAATTATTCCCCAAGTAAAACAGTAAAATAGCCATAACCAAGAAAAGTCCAAGCCATAGATGATGATCTTGAAGCAGAAAATCCGCATTAAGTAGCAACATTTCCTCCCTGTAAACCTGGGGGGGGGGACGAAAGAAAAAGAGGCGAAACAAAATGGGGTCAGTCATAAAGACTGGTAAGTTCTAGCTACTTTCAGCCTAAAAACAGGTAAAGGTAACATGACATGTATAAACTAAAAGTGAACATAAACATGATGACAAGATACACAGATCAAACTAAGATAACAAGATAAACCCAAGTAACAAGATAACCAAGGTAACAGGATAACCAATGTAACAAGATAACAAGATAAACTCGGAATAGCATCGCATGTCTAACGTCCTCTGCACCAACCGTACTAGCATCCTAACTCGTATCATCTCTTCCATGTATATGTATAGTCCCTTGTCGTATATCGTACGGGTTCCATCACGTTATTCTGGACCACTACAACGTAGTGTCACCATCCTTGAAATCGCTTGGATTGCCATCCTTGTACTGACCAGATTCTCTTATCATGAATTATCGCGTGTTCATCTAGGATTTACGCCACCTAGGACCACTAGGGATTATGCTACCTATTGGACGTTTTCTAGATTCGATCAGGGTTTATGCCACCTAGGACCACTAGGGATTATGCTACCTATCGAACAACGCCCTTTTTCCACGTAACGATCTAATCGATCGACTCCCTACAAGTCCTAGCTCGTCGTGTGTCGGTGTCATACGGCCCAATCATGAATGTAGCTACTTTGTGCTAGGTCCACCCTAGGGTGTATCAAGCCCTAGGGTGTCACCATTCCAAGCACGCACAGTGTACAACTACTGGTGCCCATGCCTGCTTTTTCAACTCCGGACTCATGTGCACGACCATAGTCCGCCTGAACCTACAATGGCGCACCAACTCAGCCGTCGTTTTGGTCGCTTACAATCAGCCCAGTAATCGTGCCCCACCCTAGCCTAGTCCCTAGGGTATCGTGATACATCCAAGAGGGTTACTGCTGAAAAGGACCGCGTAACTAGGGTTTCCATCTAGCAAGTTAAGTGTTGTCATCTAAATTCAAGACTTAACCCCTATCAGTCTAACATGTCAAGTTGGTTAAGTGTGGTCACTCAAGTTCGTGACTTAACCCATCTACATGTCATGTCAAGTTGGCTAAGTGTTGTCATTCAAGTTCATGACTTAGCCCTATGAATCACGTGTCAAGTTGGTTAAGCGTATTCCAGCGGTTCATGACTTAACCCTATCCAAATCATCGTGTCAAATTGGTTGAGTATATTTAAGCTTAACCTCATCAAATCACCGTGTTAGATTGGTTAAGTATATTCAAGCGATTCATGACTTAACCCCATCAAGTTATCATGTTAGATTGGTTAAGTATATTCAAGCGATTCATGACTTAACCCCATCAAGTTATCATGTTAGACCGGTTAAGTATGTTCAAGCGATTCATGACTTAACCCCATCAAGTCACCGTGTTAGATTGGTTAAGTATATTCAAGCGATTCATGACTTAACCTCATCAAGTTACCGTGTTAGATTGATTAAGTATATGTTAACCTAACCCCATCCACTAGTCAAATTATAATGGTTAAGTGTTACCCTCGTGAGTTTACTTAACCTTACCATGCATCGCGTTATACTAGTCGGGTGTTATCGACCCATTCAGGTTAAACTAACCCATCCTCTAATCGTGTTATATGGTTAAGTGTCATCAAGAAATCAAGTCCGGTTTTTACTTAACTCACCCGTCCATGTCATAGTGGTTAAGTGTCATTAGTCTAATCAAGTTACTTAACCCACCCGTCCATGTCATATTGGTTAAGTGTCATTATTCTAATCAAGTTACTTAACCCACCGTCCATGTAATATTGGTTAAGTGTTATTAGTCTAATCAAGTTACTTAACCCACCCGTCCATGTCATATTGGTTAAGTGTTATTAGTCTAATCAAGTTACTTAACCCACCCGTCCATGTCATATTGGTTAAGTGTTATTAGTCTAATCAAGTTACTTAACCCACCCGTCCATGTAATATTGGTTAAGTGTTATTAGTCTAATCAAGTTACTTAACCCACCCGTCCATGTAATATTGGTTAAGTGTTATTAGTCTAATCAAGTTACTTAACCCACCCGTCCACGTAATATTCATTTATTATTTACTAATGCATCAACCTCTCACATTGGACTTATTTGCGGTCACTGGATATGCCGGGCGGTTCCGGGCAGAATTACACCGCAAATCCATTCCAACCTCGGGTTCAAGCATTACCACAATCTAATCTTTGCCTACGACCTCTCACATTAGACTATTATAGTTGTGGTCACTGGATATGCCGGGCGGTTCCGGGCAGAATTACACCACAACTCAAGTCTAACCTCGTGTCGAAGACATCCGTTAGATTGATAATTACATATGTGTCATCTAAGTCAAAATCCCCACTTTACATATTACTAAACATATGCCCAAGTTCCACCTTACATGCCCATGAAAACGTGTACCCAATTCTAGCCACTTTACATATGTCCAATTCTCGCCTATTTGCATGTATGCCAAGTTTATGACATCCCAACCTTATCAAGTTCTAGCCAAAGTTACATGTTGTCAAGTTCATGCCCAAATAAACCCACATCATGGTTCATGTTCCCAATTCCTCTTATGCCTAATTTACATAAGCCCAATCCCTTGATTTAACTTACATAGTCCCCAAAACTTGTGATTTAATTCATATGCCAATTCATGTATGCCCAAACTTGCAAATTACATTGGCAATACCCCAAATTTTCCTTGTTCATGTTATGCATAAATTCGACCACCCACACCTATATCCAAATAGGTGAAATCCCAATATTCCCCCGTATACAAATCGCACGTAAATCGTAGTTTAGGCCTAGGTCTGAAATCGACCAAGGTTCATCAAAAGGAAATAAATAGGGGAAGGTAGAAACTTTGCATAAAATAAGATCCGAGAGGAAAACATCATTACATGCATGATAAGGATATGAAAGAGTGATTTGCAACATGCATAGGTCCAAATTAATGTCATAGCAACATCCCCAAAGGTCAAGATCATAAATGAACAAGAATGAGCATGGATCGATTATCATGCATAGATCAAATTTTCAACTTTATCGCATGTCATATTCAAGTTATCGTTTCAATCTAAAAGCATCTAGAACTTACAAAGCGTGGCTAGTGAATTAGGAGCAAGAATCGTTGTAGAAGCTCTAGGAATGATGTAGCAACACTAGAAGCCTTGAGAATATAAGTAGTTCCTTTGATTTGATGGAGAAAGATTGCTCCTTTGACATGGATCTAGTTTGAATGCTCAAGCCTTTGGAGTTGGAGATGGAGGCCATGACCAAGAGAGGTTTTGGCAGCACTTCGTTGTTAGAATGAATTGTAGTGAATTAGGCTAGGTCTTAGGGTGTTTTTATAGAAGTTAGGAGTAGTTTAGGCCCTTAGATTAACCCTAGTTTAGATCTGGACCACTGAAAATCGTCACAGGCCAACCAACCATACCACACAAGCAAGCAGGTGCACCAGGCCATCCTGGCCCGACCAGGGAGGTCGACCCCCAGGTCGACACCCAGGTCGACTGGGCAGTCGACCTGGTCCCTGGGGGGGTCGACTCCCCAGTCGAGCTGGGGTTGGGTGGGAAATTTTCCCGCCCCGTCTTTTTGGGCTAAATTCAAATTTTGAAAGTCTATTTTCGTTTTCTGATTTTTCGTGAGACTTCTAGAGGCCACATCTCGGTCATACGGACTCCGATTTACGAAATTTCGGACTCATTTCCAACCAGAATTCCGAGACGAACGCAACGGCGCAACCCGTTTCACTTGATTCTTAATTTATAATTTAATTCTTCCCTGATTTCTTGTTTTAACATGTTATAAAATTCGGGTTGTTACAAAGGACACTGTGAAAATGGCAATAGATTTTGATATTTACACAGTATAAGATACTGTTAATATGTCAATAATAAGATATATATATATATATATTAGTAATGAATGTTGTTGGATATATTTCTAATTTTAACACATGTTATTTCAATTGAAGGTATAAATGGTAATGAAATAATCATGGATAGCGGTAGCAACAGTTAATGATACTGACATTGAAACTTACGTTTTTCATGCACAGTTTAGACTTCTTTTCTGATTTCTGATTTCAGACTTGTTTTATTCATATGTAGCTTTAAAGTTAATACTACGTTAAGATGTGTGATCTAGAATTACATTGTTGTTGTTGGCTATTTACACGTAACTTCAGATGCATATAACCAATGAATCATTCCCTTTAATGTCCAAATTTACTGAATAAATGGCCATGCAGACAATATTTTAACTAAATAATGTAAAAGTAGGTAACATGTTACGTATGCAATATAGAAACATCATACTATCAAAGATATTTGATCTATAAACAGGCTGTCAACGTAAAGAAAGCAAGTTCTCCATACCCCGTGGTAATCATTATACGAAGGCGTATGTGAAAGATTTGTTATGTCAGCCAAGAACAATAGGATGAAACAAATGTTCATCATCAAGTTTTTATAGGTGGTTAGTTAAAAAAGGACCCAAGATAAAATGGCAAAGTAAACAAACAGTTATTATATAGAACAGAAGGTAGAATGTACAAAAAATAAACGGAAACAACAAAAAGTGAAAAAAAATTACAGTAAACATTAAACTGGATAAGTAAATCATGAGGAATAAAAGTGTGCATAGGAAGTTAGAAACAGAAAGTAAATATGAGTCGACAACATGAGCGGGCACACAAAGAAAATGACTAAAACACATTTTCCATAAACATTTGCTCAAGTACACGGAAAAACGTGTAGCAAAACACAAAATTATGCATGGGTGCACTTATATGTAAGAGTTACATAAGGGAAATGGGTACAAAGAGAAATACAGCTAGGTGTTTATACCGGAAATGCAAATGAGAAACAAACGTAATTTATTAGTGCAGGATACATCCTCAGTTTCATAAATTAAAAAAAAGAAAAGAAAACTGATGCCAGATACTCTACCTAGATCCTGTCACAGTCCGCAAACTGCAGTTTAAAAGAAATTGGTTAGTAAAGGAATATGTATGATAAATATAGTTGTATGAATGGTTGGAAAAAAATTGTATCAAACCATTGCATTCCAATGAGCTTCGTCTTCGTTATCTGTATGTTGTGGAGTAGTAGGTGGAAGATCGCGAGCTTGATTTTCGTTCTAAAAATCGTTGGGTTGAACTTGAGGAGCAGTAGGAGATGGGACATTAGTCACAGTTGTGGTGGTTTCATAGCTGGTTGATTTATGGGGTACAGTTAGACGTGTGCTTTTACGTTTATGTTTTTGTACTAAAATGGGTAATGGACACTGTTTGGTTGGCACAGAAAGCTTGGACTGAACAATTTAATGTAAAATGAGCTAAGCAGATGTAAAAAAAAGTAGCAATTAAGTTAGAAGAAGAGAATTACCTTAGTCATGATGTGTTAGGAAGAGAACAAAACTGAGGAGTAAAAAAGAGAGGCTATGAATGTGGAAGGAAGAGTATGTTAAATTTTATGAGTGTAATGTAGTATATATTGAAGGAGTAATTAAAATAATGTCCATAACTGCATTTTTCTATAAAACTGATATTATATTTAATTTTCGTAATTGGAACAGGTTTAAAGGCTATAAACATGCAATGCCAGTATTTTTAACATTTAATGCTAAATTATATCACCAAAATAATATAGTAACTTTTCGATAAAGATCCGATGAAAATGTAAATATACAGAACCTTTCTGATTATCTACAAATCTTTTGAAATGCAATTTCACTCCATTGTACTAAAATATAAACAATTTCACGTATGTAGCAACATCAAAATCATACCTAAAATAAGGCAAGATTCAAGATGTATTCACAACATGTTAAATTGAGCCATTTAATGCTAAATTATATCACCAATAATATAGTAACTTTTAGATAAAGACCGTATGAAGATGTAAATATACGGAACCTTTCCGATTATCTACAAATCTTTTGAAATGCAATTTCACTCCATTGTAATGGAAAATAAACAATTTCACTCCATTTTTATATGGTAATCTTTTGATATAGTATTTTTAAAATTTCAAATATATTTTGAAGCTTTTAGCTCCCAACCCATTTAGTGCTAATTTCATAGTTTAAATTGGTTATCATTAGAATATTGATAGTGATTGGCTCTTATATAGAATGAAATGGATTTGCACACTTTTATCTTTTCATTTAAGCTATTTATTGCATGCATGAGATGCTAGGAATGTGTATCAGTAAACAAAATTTAATTCATACAGCAGTTTATGTTATGTAACTTCTTTGCTTTATACACGACCCATTTACATTAAATATAAGTATGTATGCTCGCATTTCCCCAAAACATATATAGCAACATCAAAATCATACGTAACATAAGGCAAGATTCAAGAGGTATTCACAACATGTTATATTGAGCCATTTAAAGCTAAATTATATATAGCAACATCAAAATCATACGTAACACAAGACACGATTCAAGAGGTATTCACAGCATGTTAAATTGAGCCATTTAATGCTAAATTATATATAGCAACATCAAAATCATACGTAACATAAGGCAAGATTCAAGAGGTATTCACAGCATGTTAAATTGAGTCATTTAATGCTAAATTATATATAGCAACATCAAAATCATGCGTAACATAAGGCATAATTCAAGAGGTATTCACAATATGTTAAATTGAGCCATTTAATGCTAAATTATATATAGCAACATCAAAATCATACATAACATAAGGAAAGATTCAAGAGGTATTCACAGCATGTTAAATTGAGCCATTTAATGCTAAATTATATATAGCAACATAATTTCAAATATATTTTGAAGCTTTCAGGTCCCAATCCATTTAATGCTAATTTCATAGTTAAAATTGGGTATCATTAGAATATTGTTAGTGATTGACTCTTATGATTTGCACATTTTTATCTTTTCATTTAAGCTATTTATTGCATGCATGAGATGCTAGGAATGCGTATCAGCAAACAAAATATAATTCATACAGCAGTTTATGTTATGTAACTTCTTTGCTATATACACGACTGACTTAAAGTAAAGATTTCATATGTATGCTCAACTGACTCCAAAAGGTATATAGCAACATCAAAATCATAAGTAACATAAGGCAAGATTCAAGAGGTATTCACAGCATGTTAAATTGAGCTAACCACATCACACGATTATTTTTTTCTTCATAAAAAGCAAATGCAGAGAGGACAAAAATAAATATGACAGACTTTGATACAGGATATATATTAAAACTTATTATCAACATTTAAACATATTTTTAAGTACACGTAAAAAAGTGTAATTATCGATCACCATGTCCTTACTCCAATGTGTTGAGTGCAAGTTAAGCTGCAAAAAAGAGTAAATAAGCAGTTGGTTAAAACAAAAAATGTACTTATTTTAGCATTCAAAATATAAGCAGTAGATTGTCTTAGTAATTCTTTTTAATGGTCATTCAGTAGTTTGCCGATTATTCATTGTATCCTCTTTATAGGCCAGTACTCCACTATCCCAAATCTGTAATATGATATGAAAAATGTAATATGAATTGATAATTAAATTAAAGAGTATACAAACACATGAGAAGAGGTTATACTTCACTTCTTAGACTTGTTCTCTGTCTTGACCATGTGCTTCTCCGAATTTGCATTGGCCGGTCTGGGTAAACATGTCGACCCTTCAAGATATGGGTAGATGTTATGTACTGATAATTTCAAATTAAAATATGTGAGCATACAACTAAAGGATAAACACTTACATGATTGTCAAACACAATGACATTAACCCCATATTCATGTAGCAAACATACAATTTTGGAAACAATATAATCTCCATCCGCCCAAAGATTTCAGGGAATGTTGAGATTATTAAATATTTCTGCTGCTTGTCGTCGCGCATCGTGTCCATAGGACATAATCATCGTGTACAATAAGTGAATTGGTAAGCGGAAAAATGTTGAGAGGGAAGATTAGAATGCGTGAATTGGGTGGAGATGGGATTAAATGAGAAGAGAAGGTGAAGTTGCGACTTGCGAGAAGAGAAGACAGAAGAGATTATCTACAAATATATAAAAAGGGTTGGTGGAAGAAAGAATTTAGAACGGAGTGGAGGAAGACGTGAGAACGTGAAAGTGGGAGAGCAAAATTACTGATATGCGTGATAACTAAATATAAGGCAAATGTGGATGAGGTGGCAATCAAAATATCAGGGGATGTGTTTAAATTAGGACGGTGGATTTTTTTTTGCGGGATTAAATCTGAACCACTCTTTGTCTTGTTGTTTGTCCAAGGGGAATTTTATTATATAGATTTTAAAGTTATTATTATTTAATAGATATATTTTGAATTTGTAAAGGAAAATAAATTTTATATCATATATTTAAGGAGATATTAATTCTTAGATTCGATAGTAATCCCGAGCTGATCATCAACCTCCTTGCCATTGACCGCCCCTAGAACGTCACTGTGGCCTCCCCTACTAGCACAAACGACCACATACTAAATGAATCCACCTCATCACAATTACTACAATGTACACAGGAAATAAATCTTCATTGCTACCATTATAGTCCTCAGCTGCGACTCCAACCAAAATCACCAAACGCCTTCCAGTCATGTTAGAAAATGAAAAACTTCATCAAATTAATAAAGCAACCAAATATTTTAAGTTTAATTATATTTATTAAAGTAGAAAAGTTGTCTGAAAACACCAACTTTGCTCAGCATCGCTCAAACAATAAGTGCAGTAAAGAGATAAAGCGAAAGGCAAAACATCCTAATTTATCAAAACATGTTTGCGAGTGGGTTCTCACCTGTTAATGATGTTATCCTCCTCAACACATGTCTATCTTCTTTGTTGTAGTGTAAGTCAATGTAAAATGCTGCAAATTTTTACAAAGTGTTGTTATATATACATATATGTGTGTGTGTGTGTGTGTGTGTGTGTGTGTGTGTGTGCTGTGAATATGCTTTTATTAGTTCTCTGTTTAGTCCCACATCATGGGAAAAAGGTAAACATCAGCTCCAAAGCCTATATATAAAGGAGCCAATGTAATAGAAAGAAACACACATCTGAATGAATAGAAATGTTCTCTCTCCCATATTTCTTCTGTTCTGTGTTCGTTTTATAACACGTTATCAACACGAAGCTCTATTAGAGCTATTGTTTGAAATATTCTAGATCTATATTTATGGTTGTTTGAAATATTCTAGACCTATATTTATGGATCTATCATGTAAGTTATTTTTTTATGTTTTGAAATCAGATAGATCTACAAATATGAACTTGTTGTGTCTTCTACTTAGATGTGATCTATACTTCTAGATCACTTTTCTTTTTTAGTTTTTGTAGATCTAGATTATATGCTAATGGATCTAACTTTTTAAATCTAATTTTTGTTGTTGTTGATCCTAAATATGTGTAGATCTAATTATTTTTTAACTTAGTGGTATCTAGATATCCACCTACTTATATTTGATTTGGTATTATGGTTTACCAGATATATTTTTTTAGGAAGATCCATTCATTTTCTTTTTATAATATTATACATGGATCTTTTACTCCATACGCCATACATAAAACATCTTCATTTGCTACTTTATCTCTTCAAAAACAGAGAATTCATTGCTAATAGGTATGCATATATGTAAATAGCAAGCTTCTTGTTAGCCAACATATGTATAACTGTGGCCATTATTTTTGTTATGTAACATGGTGTATGGCTCCTTGACGGTTCGTATTATTTCATTATTGTAAGAAGTTCATTGTAAATGCATAGAGAAAGACTTGAAGATTTAGATTTTTTTATGATTCAGTGCCGTAATATATTCAATTTATTATATGCATGTCTACGGTCCTATTCTATTTTACGAGATCTGCATTTTATTTATGATATAATAGTACTACAGTTTCATCGTTTTGTCCGTTCATTCGTTTTGATAATTAAAGAACATGTATACTGATATGTGAATTTTGTTTAATTAAGCATCTGCAATTATTATTTTTGTGAAGTTCACAAAAAATGTCGAACACTGAAATCCATTTAAAATCTCAATGCTTAGAGAGTACCATTAAAAATGGTAATAATATGTCCCAGCAGGACAAAGCAAAGGCCCTGATATTTTTAAGAGGCCATATCCAGATGATCTAAAATCAGAATATTTAATTGAAAAAAGATCCTCTCCACTTATGAAACTCCCTAAAGGAGCACTATGACCACCAGAAGACGGTCAAACTTCCAAACACAAAGCAAGAGTCGTTGAACCTGAAGTTCACATGCAAATGACCAAAAGCTCATATGATCTAAAGTTCATATACAAATTCTTTCAAACAAGGAACCTGAAGTTCATATGCAAACAAGGAACCTGAAGTTCATATTCAAATGAGAAACATGAAATAAAGCATAAAAGCGTATAATTGCAGTTAATATTTGCATATAGCAAATGACCTATAAAAGGAAAGGATTTGAAAAATAAATGAAACGAAAAATTTCAACAAAAGGGAAAAAGCCTTATATTCCAACTTTATGCTAATATAATGTCTTAAAGAAACTTATTTTTTGGAAGAGATCATTACATTTATAATAAATACTATTTTCTTGAAGAAAAATAGTAAAATGACTCTCATATGTAACTTTCTAGAAAAGTTGCTCCAATTTAAAATATGCAATAATAATATGTGAATAATAATAAAACCTGAAGTTTTACTATAGTAATTTTAGAGCATATCATATTTTCAGAAGAAATGTTTTTATTGTTCCTTAGGAAAAACTTTTATAAAGAAAATATGCATCCTGAAGATCATATTAAGTTAAGATCTAACTATTGATCTTAATTTTGCACACCGGAAGTGAATGCAAAAATGATTTTTGTCATTACATGGAAAATTTAGAACCTGCAGTTTCTAAAAAGGCAAGAAGCAATTTTAATATAAAAAGAAAGATCTAGAAGATCTTTATATGAGTTGTAGAATTTGAATCGAAAAATATATATATACATGTAATTTTTTATGTTTGTGAATTTTATGTATAGGTTTAAAAGTTTTTCAAATCATTCATATGAAGAATGAAAAAATAATTGAATATGAGACATGTAGTTTATTTCTGTTTATAGTTATGAATTTTATGTATAGATCTGTAAATTTTTGAACAATTCATATTAGAGAATGTAAAATGTTGATTATATGATTGATAAATATATTATATTACCTTATTGTCATAAATGCATTGAATGTTAGAGAATGCATTGTTATGATAATATATTGTATTACCTTATTGTCATAAATGCATTGAATAAATTATTATTGTTAGATAATTGATGTATGTTTGTATTTGGAATAAAATAAACATATGTATTATTATTCGATGTATTTAGCTAGTAATAACTAATGTTATGAAAGAAAGGATAGAACCACAACCTGAAGTTGTGCAAAGAAAATATTTATACTGGAAGTTGTATAACTCAAAGTCTTGGACCTGAAGTCCTGAATTATATATATATATATACAATATAATTTTTTTTGATAAAGTATACAAGTTTGAAATCTTGTCAATGAGCAAGAATGTAAAAGCTTCTAAAATAGAAGTATGTTAAAAGATTGAGAACTAGAAGTTTATCATAAATTTATAAAATTGATATGCATATGTGTAACAACCCGAAAATCTGGGCCAGTTTAAAATTTTTATTTTGGCAATTTTAGCGAATTTTGAAGATTTAAAATAGATTATTTTAAATAATATCGACGGAAAATTTATTTTGAATATAATTCGACGTATATATTATACGCGTCGTCGTTAGAATATAATAATTATATATAATTATAAAAGGAATTGAAGATGGCGCGGTAGTTCGATAATTCGATTTCAAACTTCAATGCAATGTACCGGGTGCAAAAAAATCCGGATTTTAGTGAAACCAAAAGTAATAGGATCTATTTGAGAATATCTTTCCAACGAATCCGACAAATCGAGATTTCATAGCGGGAATCAAAAGATATGTCCAATTGAAAATTCGGAATAGTCGCTATGGAATTCAGGCCCTTAAAAATGGGAATTTTGCAAACGACCTCGGATTTCGACGAAACCACTTTTGTTGGGTCCGCGATGTCAAATTATTGCTAGATTCCAAATTTCATAATTTTTCGAATCAATATGTGAGTGTGGCAAAAGAAAACGTGTTTGATCAGTTTCAGTTGATTTTAATCGACTGGAAAATGGCCATTTCTCAAACGGTCTCAGAATTCGACGAAACTAGTTTTATTAGGACCGTATCGTCAATACGAAGCTAGAAATAATTTTTCTGGAATTTTTTTTGAGTCCGTATGTGACCCCGGTAGATTAAAATGTACGTTTAAATTGAATATACAGTGATTTATAATTTAATTTGAATATAAATCTATCGAAACAGCCGAATTGGCTTATCGGACATATCCCATTATGTTCGAAATGAGGGTAATTAGCTAGGGGCGACAGTCGTTGGGTTTGATTTGGGGTTCGAACCAAATTGAATTTAGGAGAGAATTAAATTGAATAAAATATTAAAATATATTTATATATAAATACTCCTCTCTCTCTACCCTCCCTCTTCACTCCGCAGGCCCTAATTCGAACGGCCACCAATCTCCAAATTTCAAACCCTAAAATCGCCAAATTCATGCCGAATCAATTCATGAATCCAAACAAAACGATAGGGCTTCCCCCGAGCTTCATTCTCATACCATTAAGATCGAATTTCAAGACCCGATTTGTTTTGAATTTCTCCTCGAAGCTGACTAGTTCGAGACGGATTCACGGGCTGAAGAGGGGTTCGGATTAGCCCATACTTCTGGCGAAGGTGGAGCGTGAGGAGGCCGACGCCGTGCTATTTTCTGATCATCGTCTGGTCGCCTAGAAGTTGGTGCGCTGGTGGCTCTTTGTTTCATGAGGATGGGTTTCTTCGTTACCTGGTAGCGAGTTAAGGGAGATGGAAATTAAAAGGGATAACGGCCAGGATTGGAAGTTAATGAAGGTAATTAACTTGTTTAATTAATTAATTATATACAAATGTTCAAATTCAGTTCTAAATATAAAAACAAGGTTCAAAATCAGATTTTTAAATTATAACACATTGAAGAAAATGTGTTCTTGTATTATATAAATATAAGTAGCAAATATTTTTATCAATATAAGTAGCAAATATTTTTATCAATATAAGTAGCAAATATTTTTATAAATATAATTAGCAAATGTTTTATAAAAGGTGAACATCGAATAAAAGGTGATTCCTTTTGTTATGAAAACATTATTTTAAATCTGTTTTATTTATAAAAAAAACATATTTTAGAAATATAAATAGCATTTAGTTTCAGTATAAAAAAAAAGGGAGATAACAATCTTATAAAAATGTAATTTTTATATTGATAACATGGTGTTAAAAATGTTCCTTTTAAAGAGATTTTTTAATATGGTTTTATATATAACCTTGTTTTAAAATATGATTTTATATAGATAGCTTTGAAATAAAAATCATTTTTCAATTTATATAACGGTTAAAATATGATTCTTTAGGATATAAATAATATTGTTTTAAAAAAAAATATAAGGTGTTATAAAAATGTAATCTTTATATAAATAGAAAATGTAAATTTTTATACAGAAAGCAATATCAATATAAGAATTTGATTTTTATTATATGAATAACAATTTAAAAATATAAACAACATTATAAATATATGATTTTTATCGTATGTGAAATATAAAAATATAATTTTTATAAAGTAGAAGTATTAAAAATATGATTTTTAAAATTGAAAGTGAACAAATAAAAATATGATTTTTATTTTAAAGACATCAGTATATAAAAATGTGATTTTTATATATGTAGTGACTACGGGCAGCGAAAGTGATAAAAGGCGAGAACGACGAAGATTTCTACATAGAAAGTGTCGAGATGTTTGGATTAGCTATTGGTGAGAATTTCTCACTCTTCAATTTCTTTTTCTAGTTATATATATATACTAGGATGTAGACGGTGTTTAGTAGCACCCGACACCCGTCATCCACAGACCATGGATGGCTTGTTTGTTTGATTGATGTGTTGTGAAAATATCGAATATATTGAAAGTGATAATATATATATTGAAAGTGAAAATATTATATATATTGAAAGTGAAAATATCGAATATATTGAAAGTGATAATGTATATATTGAAAGTGAAAATATCATATATATTGTAAGTGAAAATATCGTATATATTGAAAGTGAAAATATCGCATATATATGAAATGAAAACGATATATATATGAAATATGAAAACGTATATATATGAAATATGAAAACGTATATATGAAATATGAAAACGTATAAATATGAAATAGAAAACGAAATGAATTTGAATTGAATAGAAAACCAATTTGAATTGAATCGAATAGAAAACCAATTTGAATTGAATCGAATAAAAAACCAATTTGAATTGAATCGAATAGAAAACCAATTTGAATTTGAATTGAATAGAAAACCAATTTGATTTGAATCGAATAGAAAACCAATTTGAATTGAATCGAATAGAAAACCAATTTGAATTGAATTGAATAGAAAAGGAATTTGAATTGAACTGAATAGAAAATGAATTCGAATTGAATTGAATAGAAAAGGAATTCGAATTGAATTAAATAGAAAAGGAATTCGAATTGAACTGAATAGAAAATGAATTCGAATTGAACTGAATAGAAAATGAATTCGAATTGAACTGAATAGAAAATGAATTCGAATTGAACTGAATAGAAAATGAATTCGAATTGAACTGAATAGAAAATGAATTCGAATTGAATTAAATAGAAAATGAATTCGAATTAAACTGAATAGAAAATGAATTCGAATTGAATTAAATAGAAAATGAATTCGAATTGAACTGAATAGAAAATGAATTCGAATTGAACTGAATAGAAAATGAATTCGAATTGAATTAAATAGAAAATGAATTCGAATTGAACTGAATAGAAAATGAATTCGAATTGAACTGAATAGAAAATGAATTCGAATTGAATTAAATAGAAAAGGAATTCGAATTGAATTAAATAAAAAATGAATTCGAATTGAACTAAATAGAAAATGAATTCGAATTGAACTGAATAGAAAATGAATTTGAATTGAACTGAATAGAAAATGAATTCGAATTGAACTGAATAGAAAATGAATTCGAATTGAACTGAATAGAAAATGAATTCGAATTGAACTGAATAGAAAATGAATTCGAATTGAACTGAATAGAAAATGAATTCGAATTGAACTGAATAGAAAATGAATTCGAATTGAATTGAATAGAAAATGAATTCGAATTGAACTGAATAGAAAATGAATTCGAATTGAATTGAATAGAAAATGAATTCGAATTGAACTGAATAGAAAATGAATTCGAATTGAACTGAATAGAAAATGAATTCGAATTGAATTAAATAGAAAATGAATTCGAATTGAACTGAATAGAAAATGAATTCGAATTGAACTGAATAGAAAATGCTTTTACATTTAGCATTGGGTTGGGTTGAAAATATCTATGTGCTAACGCTTTGTGAAACACCTCACGATTTGACGATAAGGTGTTTAGCGATGTTGTGTCCATTTCAAATTTAATGAATGATTGTGAAATGATATTTTTCTTAAGTGAAAAGAAATGTATTCCCGATTTTGGACATGGAATGTTTTATAAAAATGTTTTATAAAACAGAAAGGATTTCGAGGCCCAAAACCCGATGATTTCTAAAATGATTTAGAAATGTATTATATGTTACATTGTGGTTCATCGCGTATTCGATTAGTTGCTATTGATGATGTATCTGCTTGGTGGCGGAGAATTTATTCTCTTGCTTAACACCCTTCTTTGAGACGTACGAGCTCAAAGGTTATGTGATTAATAGTGACTGATCATATGCGTGAATTACTGATGTGAAGTACTATATTTTGAAAGTACTTGTGATTATTACGTTGTGAAATGATTTTCCCTACTTCGGGATATGAAATGATTTAGTATGTGGCTAAAGAATCGGGTAACCCTGAGACTAAAAGTATGGGTGAGAGGGCGGTGTATGCTCTCCATATGTGGGAGGTGCATATTCGGTGTAGCCTACTCCTATGTGGGGTAGGTGCACATTTATATATCGAGTTGCGAGGTGTGTACCCTTTGCCTTGTCGATGGGGAGCACGATATTTGGTTGCATACTTGTTTGTATGCATTGTTATGTTTTGGAATTCACATTTCCAAACGATTTGATTTGAGATCCCGAAGTGAAATCTACTTTGATATAGAAAGTTAGATATATATTTCAAATGATTTGAAATAAGAAATCGGGAATAAAATCCAAAGGAATGATTTCTGTAAATTAAATTGGATTTAGAAAATCTAAGTGTAGTGATTAATCTAAGTGGGTAGATTGGGATATTGCATGTTGATTGATGCATAGTAGATCCATATATCTATATTGATTGTTGTTTATACACTGGTATTCATGGGGGTAAACCCGTTCCGCGTTAGCGGCGTGGTCCCGTGATATACCATATTATCAAATAAGTTAATTATAACTGTTAGAGTTTCTCACACCAGTCCCATGACTGACCTGTAGTTTGCTTTTCCCTTGCGAACTCAGGTGCCCCTATTTTCCACACGGGCAGTCGAGTAGTTTTATTTTGCAGATGTATTGAGCAGGATTCTGGATTGAAGCTTTAAGCTGTGTCCAGAGTATTGATAGTCTTCCGCTGTGTAGTTTATATTTCTGCTGTGCACTGTATTACATTTATGAAAATTTATCTTCCGCTGTGTATTATATTTCGATATACTCTGATATTCTGTACTCTGATGTAACATTATTATGATGTTTATAGAAGTCTTCTGTTATTTGTTCTGATGTGTTGTATACCCAGAGTTAGCGTATGCGGGAATCGAACGGTCTTGGTCGATTTAGCGATCGATTAGGTACGGGCGAAATCCGTTGTCGTTACATATGGTATCAGAGCTTTGGTTAAACTCAAATCTTTGGGGTACAACTCGTTAGAACAGAATAAAAGACTCATCAGAGGTAGGATTAGTAATATCCTATGAAAGAATCCTCATTAGAGATAGAATCAGTAGTATTCTAGAATGAGTGACTCATTAGAGATGGGGTTAGAAATGCCCCAGAATGAGTCGAGAGTTATTTGTTTATAAATAATGTATTTGTGATTATATATATAATCCGGTTTTAGAAAATATAATTTTTAAATATATAAAATTATATATTTGAAAATATTATCAATTAATTGATTGATGTTTGTGTTGTTTGTTTATTTGTTTGATAATTTTGAACCATTATGCCTAATTGAACCGAATATTGAATTGTATCGAAAATTGGTCGCATTTGCTTGCATATACATGTACTTGCATTGAACAGGTCATAGCAAGGAGGCTAGAGCAGAGAATAAAATTTGTTTGCTCGACAAATAGGTACATGTTTATCATAATTTACTGTTTTGTTTGGGTGATGATGATTTTATGAGCCTATTGGCTAGCCGCTTGGCTTTTTCTTTTTCTTTTTGAGATCAGAAGGCCTATATGGCAATTTCGGGATTTTCCCGTGGCTCCCGGTGCAGGGGAGGTTATGGCGAAATTTTTCGAAAATTTAGGGTGTTAGCCAAATTTTTGAAGAATTTGAAAATTCTCAGAAACTGAAAAGTTGGAGAATGGAAGCCAGACCGAACGTAGAGTTGATTGATCAAACCACTTTCGACTTTGTTCCTTTTCGGGGACGAAAAGATTTAAGTGGGGGAGATTGTAACAACCCGAAAATCTGGGCCAATTTAAAATTTTTATTTTGGCAATTTTAGTGAATTTTGAAGATTTAAAATAGATTATTTTAAATAATATCGACGGAATATTTATTTTGAATATAATTCGACGTATATATTATACGCGTCGTCGTTAGAATATAATAATTATATATAATTATAAAAGGAATTGAAGATGGCGCGGTAGTTCGATAATTCGATTACAAACTTCAATGGAATGTACCGGGTGCAAAACAATCCGGATTTTAGTGAAACCAAAAATAATAGGATCTATTTGAGAATATCTTTCCAACGAATCCGACAAATCGTGATTTCATAGCGGGAATCAAAAGATATGTCCAGTTAAAAATTCTGAATAGTCGCTATGAAATTCAGGCCCTTAAAAATGGGAATTTTGCAAACGACCTCGGATTTCGACGAAACCACTTTTGTTGGATCCGCAGTGTCAAATTATTGCTAGATTCCAAATTTCATAATTTTTCGAATCAATATGTGAGCGTGGCAAAGGAAAACGGGTTTGACCAGTTTTAGTTGATTTTAATCGACTGGAAAATGGCCATTTCTCAAACGGTCTCAGAATTCGACGAAACTAGTTTTGTTAGTACCGTATCGTCAATACGAAGCTAGAAATAATTTTTCTGGAATTTTTTTGAGTCCGTATGTTACCCTGGTAGATTAAAATGTACGTTAAAATTGAATATACACTGATTTATAATTTAATTTGAATATAAATCTATCGAAACAGCCGAATTGGCTTACCGGACATATCCCATTGTGTTCGGAATGAGGGTAATTAGCTAGGGACGACAGTCGTTGGGTTTGATTTGGGGTTCGAACCAAATTGAATTTAGGAGAGAATTAAATTGAATAAAATATTAAAATATATTTATATATAAATACTCCTCTCTCTCTACCCTCCCTCTTCACTCCGCAGGCCCTAATTCGAACGGCCACCAATCTCCAAATTTCAAACCCTAAAATCGCCAAATTCATGCCGAATCAATTCATGAATCCAAACAAAACGATAGGGCTTCCCCTGAGCTTCATTCTCATACCATTAAGATCGAATTTCAAGACCCGATTTGTTCTGAATTTCTCCTCGAAGCTGACTAGTTCGAGACGGATTCACGGGTTGAAGAGGGGTTCGAATTAGCCCATACTTCTAGCGAAGGTGGAGCGTGAGGAGGCCGACGCCGTGCTATTTTCTGATCATCGTCTGGTCGCCTAGAAGTTGGTGCGCTGGTGGCTCTTTGTTTCATGAGGATGGGTTTCTTCGTTACCTGGTAGCGAGTTAAGGGAGATGGAAATTAAAAGGGATAACGGCCAGGATTGGAAGTTAATGAAGGTAATTAACTTGTTTAACTAATTAATTATATACAAATGTTCAAATTCAGTTCTAAATATAAAAACAAGGTTCAAAATCAGTTTTTTAAATTATAACACATTGAAGAAAATGTGTTCTTGTATTATATAAATATAAGTAGCAAATATTTTTATCAATATAAGTAGCAAATATTTTTATCAATATAAGTAGCAAATATTTTTATAAATATAATTAGCAAATGTTTTATAAAAGGTGAACATCGAATAAAAGGTGATTCCTTTTGTTATGAAAACATTATTTTAAATCTGTTTTATTTATAAAAAAACATATTTTAGAAATATAAATAGCATTTAGTTTCAGTATAAAAAAAGGGGAGATAACAATCTTATAAAAATGTAATTTTTATATTGATAACATGGTGTTAAAAATGTTCCTTTTAAAGAGATTTTTAAATATGGTTTTATATATAACCTTGTTTTAAAATATGGTTTTATATAGATAGCTTTGAAATAAAAATCATTTTTCAATTTATATAACGGTTAAAATATGATTCTTTAGGATATAAATAATATTGTTTTAAAAAAAATATAAGGTGTTATAAAAATGTAATCTTTATATGAATAGAAAATGTAAATTTTTATACAGAAAGCAATATCGATATAAGAATTTGATTTTTATTATATGAATAACAAATTTAAAAATATAAACAACATTATAAAAATATGATTTTTATCGTATGTGAAATATAAAAATATAATTTTTATAAAGTAGAAGTATTAAAAATATGATTTTTGAAATTGAAAGTGAACAAATAAAAATGTGATTTTTATTTTAAAGACATCAGTATATAAAAATGTGATTTTTATATATGTAGTGACTACGGGCAGCGAAAGTGACAAAAGGCGAGAACGACGAAGATTTCTACATAGGAAGTGTCGAGATGTTTGGATTAGCTATTGGTGAGAATTTCTCACTCTTCAATTTCTTTTTCTAGTTATATATATATATTTACTAGGATGTAGACGGTGTTTAGTAGCACCCGACACTCGTCATCCACAGACCATGGATGGCTTGTTTGTTTGATTGATGTGTTGTGAAAATATCGAATATATTGAAAGTGATAATTTATATATTGAAAGTGAAAATATTATACATATTGAAAGTGAAAATATCGAATATATTGAAAGTGATAATATATATATTGAAAGTGAAAATATCGTATATATTGAAAGTGAAAATATCGTATATATTGAAAGTGAAAATATCGCATATATATGAAATGAAAACGATATATATATGAAATATGAAAACGTATATATATGAAATATGAAAACGTATAACTATGAAATATGAAAACGTATATATATGAAATATGAAAACGTATAGATATGAAATATGAAAACGTATATATATGAAATATGAAAACGTATAAATATGAAATAGAAAACGAAATGAATTTGAATTGAATAGATAACCAATTTGAATTGAATCGAATAGAAAACCAATTTGAATTGAATCGAATAGAAAACCAATTTGAATTGAATCGAATAGAAAACCAATTTGAATTGAATAGAAAACCAATTTGATTTGAATTGAATAGAAAACCAATTTGAATTGAATCGAATAGAAAACCAATTTGAATTAAATTGAATAGAAAATGAATTCGAATTGAACTGAATAGGAAATGAATTCGAATTGAATTAAATAGAAAAGTAATTCGAATTGAATTAAATAGAAAATGAATTCGAATTGAACTGAATAGAAAATGAATTCGAATTGAACTGAATAGAAAATGAATTCGAATTGAACTGAATAGAAAATGAATTCGAATTGAACTGAATAGAAAATGAATTCGAATTGAACTGAATAGAAAATGAATTCGAATTGAACTGAATAGAAAATGAATTCGAATTGAATTAAATAGAAAATGAATTCGAATTGAACTGAATAGAAAATGAATTCGAATTGAACTGAATAGAAAATGAATTCGAATTGAATTAAATAGAAAATGAATTCGAATTGAACTGAATAGAAAATGAATTCGAATTGAACTGAATAGAAAATGAATTCGAATTGAATTAAATAGAAAAGGAATTCGAATTGAATTAAATAGAAAATGAATTCGAATTGAACTGAATAGAAAATGAATTCAAATTGAACTGAATAGAAAATGAATTTGAATTGAACTGAATAGAAAAATGAATTCGAATTGAACTGAATAAGAAAATGAATTCGAATTGAACTGAATAAAAAATGAATTCAAATTGAATTGAATTTGAAATTTGAATTGAATTGAAATGAATTTAAAACGAATTTATAAGGAAAAATTCAATTTGGATTTGAATTTGAATATGAAGTTGAAATCGTTTCGAAAACGAGTTTAAAAACAATTTATAAAATTCGTTTTAAATAGAAATCGATGAAATATATATTATATATATAATATATATAATAAAATGGCCTGAATAGAACGCGCCGCGCTGCGGCAGTTCGCGAATTTCGACCATTGACTTCGAATGGACATTACGGGAGATCCGACCGTCGGATTCTCCTAAAACCGGAACCGTTGGGTTCGTATCGAAAAGAGCTTTCTAATGAATATGAGAAATTTGAAATATAACGGTTGGATTTGGAATTATATCCAAATCAAATTTGGAAAAGGTCGCTGTAAGTGCAGTTCGATGGCCATTGGTGGAAATCGACTGTACGGGCCTTGATAAAATCATTAAAAATATCAATAATTTGTCTAAAATCATAATAAATGATTTGTGAAGAATTGGGATGAAAAACTCCATATTTGAAAAGATAAAAATATATTTTTATCGAAATGAACTAGTTATTAACTAGAAAAATAATCCAATGGTTATAAATAAATAAATTGGATTAGATTTAAATTGAAATTATCTTTGGATATTTTCGATATTGGATTCCGTGATTATACAGATATTGTAATGGGAATTTGGAAGATATCGATATCGTTATTCCCGATATGATATCTGTTGGTTTTAGGATTTGATGTTGAATATAAGTCGATACTATCTCTATTCAAAACCTTACATTTAATGTCAAATTTGATTGATTGATTGTTTGGATTGTGCTCGACCAGTTTATGAGAAAAATATGCTTTTACATTTAGCATTGGGTTGGGTTGAAAATATCTATGTGCTAACGCCTTGTGAAACACTTCACGATTTGACGATAAGGTGTTTAGCGATGTTGTGTCCATTTCAAATTTAATGAATGATTGTGAAATGATATTTTTCTTAAGTGAAAAGAAATGTATTCCCGATTTTGGACAGGGAATGTTTTATAAAAATGTTTTATAAAACAGAAAGGATTTCGAGGCCCAAAACCCGATGATTTCTAAAATGATTTAGAAATGTATTATATGTTACATTGTGGTTCATCGCGTATTCGATTAGTTGCTATTGATGATGTATCTGCTTGGTGGCGGAGAATTTATTCTCTTGCTTAACACCCTTCTTTGAGACGTACGAGCTCAAAGGTTATGTGATTAATAGTGATTGATCATATGCGTGAATTACTGATGTGAAGTACTATATTTTGAAAGTACTTGTGATTATTACGTTGTGAAATGATTTTCCCTACTTCGGGATATGAAATGATTTAGTATGTGGCTAAAGAATCGGGTAACCCTGAGACTAAAAGTATGGGTGAGAGGGCGGTGTATGCTCTCCATGTGTGGGAGGTGCATCGTCGGTGTAGCCTACTCCTATGTGGGGTAGGTGCACATTTATATATCGAGTTGCGAGGTGTGTACCCTTTGCCTTGTCGATGGGGAGCACGATATTTGGTTGCATACTTGTTTGTATGCATTGTTATGTTTTGGAATTCACATTTCCAAACGATTTGATTTGAGATCCCGAAGTGAAATCTACTTTGATATAGAAAGTTAGATATATATTTCAAATGATTTGAAATAAGAAATCGGGAATAAAATCCAAAGGAATGATTTCTGTAAATTAAATTGGATTTAGAAAATCTAAGTGTAGTGATTAATCTAAGTGGGTAGATTGGGATATTGCATGTTGATTGATGCATAGTAGATCCATATATCTATATTGATTGTTGTTTATACACTGGTATTCATGGGGGTAAACCCGTTCCGCGTTTGCGGCGTGGTCCCGTGATATACCATATTATCAAATAAGTTAATTATAACTGTTAGAGTTTCTCACACCAGTCCCATGACTGACCTGTAGTTTGCTTTTCCCTTGCGAACTCGGGTGCCCCTATTTTCCACACGGGCAGTCGAGTAGTTTTATTTTGCAGATGTATTGAGCAGGATTCTGCATTGAAGCTTTAAGCTGTGTCCAGAGTATTGATAGTCTTCCGCTATGTAGTTTATATTTCTGCTGTGCACTGTATTACATTTATGAAAATTTATCTTCCGATGTGTATTATATTTCGATATACTCTGATATTCTGTACTCTGATGTAACATTATTATGATGTTTATAGAAGTCTTCTGTTATTTGTTCTGATGTGTTGTATACCCAGAGTTAGCGTATGCGGGAATCGAACGGTCTTGGTCGATTTAGCGATCGATTAGGTCCGGGCGAAATCCGTTGTCGTTACAATTTGTATGTGTATATATATGCATAGGAACTCGAAGTTCCTCAATCAATGAATTTGAAATACTTCATAATTTAAAAGCCTGAAGCTTTATTCAAACCATATGAAATAATAACGTTACATTTCTTAAAGAAGTTAAATCATATGCGACAATAATAATGACTCTCCCCCACTTAAAACTTTTCGTCCCCGAAAAGGAACAAAGTCGAAAGTGGTTTGATTAATCAACTCTACGTTCGATCAGGCTTCCATTCTCCAACTTTTCAGTTTCTAAGAATTTTCTAAAATTTCTAAAATTTGGCTAACACCCTAAATTTTCGAAAAATTTCGCCATAACCTCCCCTGCACCGGGAGCATCGGGGAATTTCAAATAGCTTCCCCGGTCCTTCAGATCTCAAAAAGAAAAAGAAAAAGCCAAGCGGCTAGCCAATAGGCTCATAAAATCATCATCACCCAAACGAAACAGTAAATTACGTAGTAAACATGTACCTATTTGTCGGGCAAACAAATTTTATTCTCTGCTCTAGCCTCCTTGCTATGACCTGTTCAATGTAAGTATATGTATATGCAAGCAAATGCGACCAATTTTCAATACAATTCAATATTCGATCAAATTAGGCATAATGGTTCAAAATTATCAAACAACTAAACAAACAACACAAACATCAATCAATTAGTGAATTAGAGTTTCAAATTCATAATTTTGATACTTAGTCAAAAAATCAGATTTTTGATGCCAAATCACAACAATAGGCCCTATCTAATTTTGGTTCTCACACCAGTCAATAGGAAATATATAGATATCACACCTTCGAAACACGAATACCAATTCTGATGATGTTCGAACTATCATCAGAATCATCTTCGGGCGACTAGAGTGTGATTCTATATCTATCCAGTATATTAAAATTTCAAATACACGTGGATCAGACGTATACGCAAAATCTTTATATACTGGACTGTCCAACTCAATATAAATAGATAATCAGATACGAATAATTGATTTAAATTTTCAAAACAAAAATTTGTTTTCACTTTCAAAAATATACTCTTCACACTCGTTCTAGGATACTACTGATCCCATCTCTAACGAGTCATTCTCGTTGGATATTACTAATCCAATATCTGATGAATTCTTTCGTACGGTTCTAATGTGTCTTGTTCTCGAGCTCTGTAAACCAAAGCTCTGATACCACTGTGACGGCAAGGAATTTCGCTCGGTTCGAACCAGTCGCTAAACCGATCCAGGCCGTTCGAAACGCCCTATCGTTTGAGAACACGACAAAACAGAACGCATACAAAAGAACATTTCATTGCATATGACAACAATGCATCAGATTACAAGAATATACAGAGTATAAATGAATATTACACAGAAATATCAGATATTTAAATTACATTTAAATACATCGCAGCGGAAAATAATACAATACACAACTAGAAGGAGATATACGGATACAAAGCTTTCCGGATATCGTTCCAGCTGTAAACCAGGATCCTGTGAATATAAATCTGCAAAACCAAAACTACTAGCTGCCCGTGTCAAAATAGGGGCACCCAGAGTTTAGATTAAAACAATAAACTCCAGGTCAGTCATGGGACTGGTGTGAGAACTAAAACAGTTATAAATCTTTATTTTAAAGTTAGGTAAATCAAGGGACCACGCCGTATAACACGGAACGGGTTTCCTCCCAAGAATACCAGTGCATAAACAAATAGCGCAATGCTAAATAAAGAAAAATGAAGCTGTTATAAGACCCAGGTCCTATCACACAATGCAACGCAAGCCGGGGGATAGGGTTTTCCCTTATAACAGCCAAAGAATGCTTGATACGTTTAAAACAAATCATTTGATACTATTATAAGTGCATAGTATATGAAACAACTTCAAATCATAAATATCAATCATAGGCGGCATGGGTACCATATATCATGTCGCCATATATAGGTTTACAAATAAAACCGCAAATGTCACGTATTTGGAAATCGGATTTCCATCTATGAACCGAGGCAAAAGATAGTCCTCAACCGATTCGAGACTGCCTAGCCCGAGTCTCAGGATCAGAGCTCGTGTGACCCTAGGAGCGACAGGGCCGGTCCACCGATGTGGATTAAACTTAAATCCTGAACACTGCGTTTCCCTGCCCTTTGGGGCGTAAACGAGCCAACGAATGACTCCATCGGACCCGGATCGTCCGATCAAACCGAGGCGCCTCGCAACAGCAACAACCACACAGGTGAAAAGTATATAAATGTCAGGGCTGGTAGGTCACTGACACCACCCTAGCTAGAAAGAAACGCATGTCCTCCCTGAGGTCCTTCCTCCCGTTTCTGGTTCACAACCGGGGTGCGAAACTCGCGAAGTAAACGTTACACAAAGCTATGCCACAAAGGCCGTGCTTCGATCATCAACCACAAGACTTTGCTTTTCAACAGAAGCCTTGATCAATTGCCACTTAGGCATGCCACACAGGCAATTCACTCCATGTGATTTATATCCATCAATATATAACCCCTGAGCTCGTACGTCTCAGAGAAGGGCGTTAAGCGAGAGAATAAATTCTCCGCCGCCAAACAGATATATATTTAATAGAGATCAATCACACGGACTAAAATCCAATGTCAGACACACAGTCCATTTACAAGTTCGTTCTGGGTCTGAACGAAACCGGAGGCACCTAGTACCCCGCATATCCATCAATCTCCAAGTACGTCTGGACGATCACCAACTGTTTCCATCTTCTTGGGTGTACAGCCCAATCAAGATCATCAGTAATTATCCAAACGGCGTGAAGACTTCTGGTCTTCGACCACCGTCTTCATCTTCGACACCACGTCGAATCAGTTATTCAAAATGGGATAAACCCGGTCTTTCTGAATAACTCGCGTATATATTATAAAAGTGTTACACAAACACAACATACGCCTCATTCCAATTCAGAATATTCTTTTATTCAAATATTCCTATACTTTGGGAAAAGTTCCCATTAATTTTATCCAAGATAAATTCTTTAAATTTATTCTTTAATCTTCTTTGAATATCAATTCAAACTAGTCGGGATTAGCGAACCACACCGAAGTAATCATTTATTTTATTTCCCAATCCCAACCTATTCATCCCATGAAGTAAAACTGGTTATACTTCATATCTAACACCACGGTGTTATCGGTAAAATTCAATTACCATTTCACGTTTAAATCTAATTAAAGATTTAACTATCGCCTGGAGCAAAACTGGTGATACTCCATTCTAACACCTTTTCAATCTAATTAAAGATTCATTAAAACTCCACTTAGTTTTAATCTTTAACTGGGTTAAAGAATCAGTGTCATTTAAAACACAGTTCACGATAAACCCAAAATCACATTCATTAATTATCGGGTTAAAGAACGAGTGTTATTTAAAACACTGTTCACGATAAACCCAAAAATCAATATCAATTCAATTCCAATTAAATATCATTTAATTGGTACACTTCATTAAATCTAAATAAAAAGATTTAATCATTTCTCAACTGGGTTCAAGAACAGTGTTAGTGAAGACACCATTCACGACAAACCCAAATCACATTCGATATTCAATACAAGGCTCTAAATAGAAAATATATCGGCTTATATTCAATATCAAATTCTACGACTAACAAATGTCGTATTGGAAATAACGATATAAATATATATCTTTCAAATTTCCATAACAACACCTGTATAATCACGAATTCCAACATCGAAATATTCCGAAGACAATTCCGATTCAAATCCCCTCCAATGCAATCATTGGATATTCTGGTTATTTTCAAAACCCTTTCAAATTCAATTTATTTATTTAAAAATAAATAGAATTATAATTCTAGTTCAAAACTAGTTCATTTCGATAAAAATCTATTTTTATCTTTTCAAATATGGAGTTTTTCATCCCAATTCTTTCTAAATCATTTCTTATGATTTTACACAAATTATTACTATTTTTAATAATTTTATCAAGGCCCGTACAGTCGATTTCCATTAATGGCCATCGAACTGCACTTACAGCGACCTTTTTCAAATTTGATTTGGACGTAACTCCAAATCCAACTGTTAGATTTCAAATTTCTAATATTCGTTAGAAAGCTCTTTTCGATACGAACCCAACGGTTCCGGTTTTAGGAGAATCCGACGGTCGGATCTCCCGTAATGTCCGTTTGAAATATATGGTCGAAATTCACGAACTGCCGCGGCGCGGCGCGTTCTATTCAGGCCATTATATTATATATATATAATATATATAATATATATTTCGTCGATTTCTATTTAAAACGAATTATATAAATGGTTTTGAATTCGTTTCAAAAACATTTTCAACTTCCATTTCAATTCAAATCAAAATTGAATTCTTCTTTATAAATTCGTTTTAAAATTCATTTCTATTCAATTCAAATTTCAATTCAATTTGAATTCCTTTCAATTTTCTTTCAATTCAATTTGAATTCGTTTTCAATTCATTTCGAAATCGTTTTATATTCAATTCATTTCGAAATCGTTTTCTATTCAATTCATTTCGAAATCGTTTTCAATTCATTTCATTTCGAAATCGTTTTCAATTCATTTCATTTCGAAATCGTTTTCAATTCATTTCATTTCGAAATCGTTTTAAAATCGATATAAATATCGATCACGTCAAAATGGCGTCAATCTAATCAACACGGCTTCATAAATTTCTATTTTCAAATATTCTATTTCAAATATTTCTTTTTCAAAATAGTTGTTATTATCAAAATATTTCGTTCAACACATGACCAATCTCAATGGATGAGTACTGTCAACACATGAACCTTTATTTTATATTATTCTTTATTTTTCAAATTGGAATGAGGCCCAATCAATTACCATATAAAGTTAATTATATGGATTCCATACAACACATGTATATGATAGCATTGAAAAATAATCAACCATCAACCAAAGTGCACTACACTGTATAAGCATCAAATATAGTTATCTAACGCTTATAACAGCCTGTCAATCAATCGATCGACATATTTAATCAATCAGGATGAGTGAACTTCAAATTTCATCCTAACACCCGTGTGGGGTTTCAAACAATCAAACACATATTTTATTTGTGCTGTTGGGCGATGTGTAAAATTTATCGTCCCAATCAATGTCCTTCAAATAGGTGTACATAAACAAACCGTCTGGTTTGTAAATGAATATTTTATTTTATTCACTTTCACTATATTCATATTCACGTTAAAAATTATATTTTTAACGATAAAACATTTTATTCCAACATATGAATTTCTATTATTCATTTACACAATAAAATGATATTTTTATTTTCTAACATATTTTAGAAAATTTCGGCGGCATAACGGCACGATACTAGAAACGGGACGAGGCCTAGCCTAATCCCCGGTCTAGTGAAGGCCCACGCCATTCACACATCAATCAAAATCACCAAACAACCAAATTCAAATCAAATTATATAACTAGTCTATGCAACCAAACAAACAAGTCCATGGTCTGTGGACGATTGTGTCGGGTGCTACTAAGCACCGTCTGCATCCTAGTATATATATATAATTAGAAAAGAAATTGAAAGGTGAGAAATTCTCACCGATAGCTAAACCAATTCGCCTCGACTCTTCTTATGTAGGAACTCTTCGCCGTGCTCTTCCTTTTGTCACTTTCGTCGCCCGCATTCGCTACATATATAAAGATAATATTTTCATATCCTCTATTATATAAAAATCATATTTTTAATACTTCTACTTTATAAAAATTATATTTTTATCTTCTCTAGCATATAAAAATCGAATTTTTATAATCGCTACTATATAAAGATCGAATTTTTATTCTTTGTATAATATAAAAATTATATTTTTATTATCATACTTATTTTTATATAGTCAAAGATCGCTTCTTTATCATTAAAAATCACTTCTTTATTTTTATAAAGATCTAATTTTTAACTCGTTAACGTATACATAAAAATCAAAATTTTATGTCATAAAAATCAAATCCTTTCATGTGAACTAAATCTAAACTTTTATAGTAAAAAAAACTAATCTTTCACTTGTATAAAAATCTCTACTATACTAATTTTAAAAATCTTGTTTTTCTCTAATTAAAAATCACAACTTTCATCATCTAAAATTCATACCTTTTATAAACTGGAAATTTTATGTTTTACAACCTAAAAATGTTATCTTTTATAACCTGAAAATGATTAAATAAATAAAAGGAATAAATAAAGAAAGCTTACAGCGTTAACGAAGAAGCAGGAGAAGAAAGGGGAAAACGCGGTGCAGCAAAAAGGGGGGGTGATGCTGTCGGTCTGGTGGCGGGCTCTCAGAGGTGGTGGCGCGACTTGGGAGGGGGTGCGTCTTCTGCTCGCGTGCGTCGCTCGAGGTAAGAGATGGGGGGGTCGGAACTGGGGATGTCGGAGCTGCTGAGGAAGGTGGAAATCGAGGAGAGAGAAGGCGCGAGGGGGGGGATGAACGGCGTCGCGATGGGGAGCGAGGTGGAGATGGATGCGGCGGTGGGCGACATCGATTTGAAAGCGGTGGTTTTTTTTTTTTGACCTAATTCGACTGAGGAAAGGGAAAGAAAGAAAGGGGGCTTTATATAATAATTTATATATTTTTAATTTTAATTTCATCTCTATAAAGCAACTTAAAATTTCGGACTCGAAATCGAACCCTTTGACTGTCGTCCCTAGCTAATTACCCCCATTCCGAACACAATGGGATAGGCCACGTAGGCCAGTTTGGCCGTTTCGATCAGTTTTCGTCCAAATCAAAATATAACTCTATATATATTGAATTTGAACTCACATTTCAATTTACCGGGGCCACATTTTAACTCTAAAAATTCCCGAAAAATTATTTCTAGCTTCGTATTGACGATACGGTCCTAACAAAACTAATTTCGTCGAATTCTGAGACCGTTTGAAAAATGACCATTTTCCAGTCGATTAAATTTAACTGAAACTGGTCAAACGCGTTTTCCTTTGCCACGCTCACATATTGATTCGAAAAATTATGAAATTTGAAACCTAGCAATAACTTGACATCACGGACCCAACAAAACTGGTTTCGTCGAAATCCGAGGTCGTTTGCAAATGTCCCTTTTTTAAGGGCCTGAATTCCATAGCGATTATTTAGAATTTTCAACTGGACATATCTTTTGATTCCCGTTATGAAATCTTGGTTTTTCGGATTCGATAGAAAGATATTATCAATTAGATCCTATCATTTTTGGTTTCACTAAAATCCGGATTGTTTTGCACCCGGTACATTCAATTGAAGTTTGAAATCGAATTATCGAACTACCGCGCCATTTTCAATTCTATTTATAATTATATATAAATATTTATATTCTAACGTCGGCGTATATAATATATACGTTCTAATTATATTCAAAATAGATTTCTCGTCGATATTATTTAAAATAATCTATTTTAAATAATCAAAATTCGCTAAAATTGCCAAAATAAAAATTTTAAACTAGCCTAGATTTTCGGGTTGTTACAATAATGCATCCAAAGATTGCACAATTTTCAAAATGAGTTGTATCTTGCTTATATATTTATATTTACATACAGTATTGAAGAATAAATTTTAATAACTCGAAGTTGTTATATATTTTATTTGAACTAGAAGTTCAACACAGTAGAACCAGAAGTTCAATACAGTAGAACCAAAAGTTCAATATAGATAAACAACTTAAAGTTGTTCATATATTTCATTTGAACCAGAAGTTCAATACAGTTCCAAATCAGATATTTTGGATATTATGATACGATATTTAATATTTGCATTGATATTGCTTGATAAGCAAAAATTAATGATTGGAAACTTATGAACAATTTGTTCTAAAGTAAGCAACTTGAATGAGAAAGAATATGCAAATCAATTACATATGTAATACGTGGACACACGTATATACACATATATGTGAAAAATATATTAACAACCTGAAGTTGTCATGAGCTCATATTATAAATTATGCATATATTATATTTCAGAAAGTCGATTGACATCAATATTGAATGGCCTGAAGTCATGTGCATATTCAAATGATAGAAAATTCCTCCAAGTCATCGGATCAATGAAAGGGAATAAGTAATGCAATATGAATGCATCTTATCAATTAATAAGAGCATTATCCTCCTACGATTGAAAGACATCTAATGTATTTGCTAGCTATGATACTATAATGGATCAAAAATGAATCCAAAGTAGATTTGTTATTTAAAGTGACAATGTTTGTCAACATTGAGGGGGAGGATAAAGGAATCATCGATGTTAAATATTTGCTAACATATAGAATTATGCAAAGTATTAAGTAACTTGCATAATTATCAATTATGTCTCTAATAGACTTTCTTCAATATACATTTGAATCCCCGAAGAATCAAAATGTGTAAATCTCAGCTGAAAATGTGGTATAAAAGTCAGTTCAAAATATCTTTGGAGTAAGTCATAAAGATGCAAAATAAAGGAGGTGAGTTTTCCTGAATAAACACTTAAGGGTGCTTTGAAAGAAACCCATGACATGATTGTCAAGATTAACCCCAGAAGTGGTTTAGGTACCAAAAGCATGATAAGTTTTGAGATCTCAATAAATTAAGAATAGAACTGACAAGAAATAATCATCGATTATAAATTAATAAATAACAAAGCTCTTATATTTATAAATGGATTAAAAATCTCATATTAGAGAGTAATATGATGGGCTAAAACACCCCACCTCCGTTAGGGTCACTCTCAAAGGGAATGCCCTAATTTTGGTGGAGGTTTATAAGTATAAGTCACAGATATACAAGACAGATATAAGAACACATATTTTTGAACAGCGGAAAACAACAACTTTTATTTCATTAAAATACGTGTTACACCAACCATACCATAATTGTCTTACAATACTTCCAAAAACATAACATCTTCATAACTGTCTTGATTACATTATTTAAAGAAGCATAAAGATAACATAAATAAACTGCAAAAGTCCCATAGTTGTTGTCCAAAGCCATAGTCCAAAACGAAAAGATCCAAGCAATACATTCTTGCTCTTCAAGCTGGATATGAAGGCTGGTCAAGCTGCGGTATTCCCTCCCTGTGGACCTGGGGGGGAAACAGAAGAAAAGAAGACGAAAGAAAAGTAGAGTCAGACATAAAGCCTGAGTAAGTCTAGGACTATTCAGTCTATGAATAAAGAACTGGGTATGATAAGTATAAACTAGAAATGGGAAAGCACTATAAACTTAGTTAAGTTGTCTAGGGTCGAATATACTATCGTACCCCATATTAATCTCTGAACCCATATAAACTAGTTCCCAACTGGCACCTCATAATCAGGGTGAAGTGATCCATTTTATGATGATCGGCTCCTACTCGCATAGTTACATGTGTCTTACGGCCCCCGATGTTGTAGTTACCTATGCTGGTCCCACCATGGGGTGTATCAAGTGTAAGAACCCGTAACTTCCCCGTTAAGGAAAGAGCGGATACTTTGAGAACAACACACAAATGAACGCATACGGAAGAACATTTCATTGTTATTACAACAATTCCATCAGATACAAGAATATACAGAGTATAAATGATTAAATTACATTCGACAAATATCAGAGATTACAATAAATTACATAGCAGCGGAAAATAATACAAAATACAACTGAAAGTGATACACGGATACAGAGCTTTCCGAGCATCGTTCCAGCTGTAAATCAGGACCCTGTGAATATAAATCTGCAAAACCGAAACTACTAGCTGCCCGTGTGGAAAATAGGGGCACCCAGAGTTTAGGTTAAAACAATAAACTCCAGGTCAGTCATGTGACTGGTGTGAGAACTAAAACAGTTATTAATATTGGTTTTAAAGTTAGGTAAATCAAGGGACCACGCCGTATAACATGGAACGAGTTTCCTCCCAAGAATACCAGTGCATAGAACAAATAGCGCAATGCTAAATAAAGAAAAAATGAAGCTGTTATAAGACCCAGGTCCCATCACACAATGCAACGCAAGCCGGAGGATAGGGTTTTCCCTTATAACAGCCAAAGCATGCTTGATACGTTTAAATCACATTATTTGATACTATTATAAGTGTATAGTGTCAAAACAATTTCAATCATAAGTATCAATCATAGGCGGCATGGGTACCATCTATCATGTCGCCATACTAGTTCTACAATTAAAACCGCAATATCACGTATTGGAAATTGGATTCCGTCATGAGCCGAGGCAAGGGGCAAGCTCCTCTCCGCGTTCGAGACACTCTAGCAATGCCTCAGGACCCCACTCTGATCCTTTGGAACCTCCAAGGCCGGTCCTCTCTTACTTTTGAGGATTAATTATTCCTGAACACACGTTTCCCGGTCCTTACAGACCTATATCCGAGGCGCCTCATATCCAACAACCACACAGGTGAAAAGTATATAAATGTCAGGGCTGGTAGGTCACTGACACCACCCTAGCTAGAAAGAAACGTCGTGCACTCCTTGGGTCCGTATCCCGTTTTTGACTCATACCGAGGTGTGAGGCTCGCGAATCCACGTTATACACAAAGCTATGCCACACAGGCCGTGCTTTGATCATCAACCACAAGAATTTGCTTTTCAACAGAAGCCTTGATCAATTGCCACTTACGCATGCCACACTGGCAATTCATTCCATGCGACTGATGTCCATCGATATACAACCTCTGGGCTCGTATGTCTCAGAGAAGGGCGTTAAGCAAGAGAATAAATTCTCCGCCGCCAAACAGATGTATATTTAATAGAGATCAATCAACACAGAATAAAATCCAATGTCAGACACACAATCCATTTACAAGTTCGTTCTGGGTCTGAACGAAACCGGAGGCACTTTCCTCGCATATCCATCCATCTCCAAGTACGTCTGGACGATCACCAACTGATTCCCTCATCCTGGGTGTACAGCCCAATCAAGATCATCAGTAATCACCCAAACGATGTGAAGACTTCCGGTCTTCAACCACCGTCTTCATCTTCGACATCTCGTCGAATCGGTTATTCAGAATGGGTATAAACCCGGCCTTTCTGAATAACCCACGTATATAATAAACAAATGTTACACAAACACAATGAACGCCTCATTCCAATTCAGAATATTCTTTTATTCACAAAATCACATTCTTAGGGAAATGTTCCCATTAATTTTATCAAAGATAAATTCTTCTAAATTTATTCTTTAATCTTCCTTTGGATATCATCTCAAACTAGTCGGGATTAACGAACCACACCGAAGTAATTATTTAGTTTATTTCCCAATCCCAACCTATATATCCCATGGAGCAAAACTGGTGATACTCCATATCTAACACCACGGTGTTATCGGTAAAATTAATTACCATTTCACGTTCAAATCTAATTAAAGATTTAACTATCGCTTTGGAGCAAAACTGGTGGTACTCCATTCTCGATCACCTTTCAGATTTGATAATTTAAATTATCAATTCACGTTTTAATCTAATTAAAGATTCATTAAAACTCCACTTAGCTTTAATCCTTTCAAAAATCAATATCATGTCTTTAACTGGGTTAAAGAACCAATGTCATCTAAAACACGATTCACGATAAACCCAAATCACATTTGATATTAAATACAAGGCTCTGAATAGAAAATATATCGACTTATATTCAATACCAAATTCTGAAACCAACAAATATCGTATTGGAAATAACGATATAAAATATATCTTTCAAATTCCCATAACAATATCTGTATAGTCACGAAATCCAACATCGAAATATCCCGAAGATAATTTCGATTCAGCTCCAGTCCAATCCACGTATTGGAAATTATCGATTATTTTCAAAATCACTTTCAAATTCAATTTATTTATTTCAAAAATAAATTGATTTTAATTCTAGTTCAAAACTAGTTCATTTCGATAAAAATCTATTTTTACCTTCTAATGTGGAATTTTCCAGCCCAATTCTTTCCAATTCACATATTATAATTTTACACAAATTATAGATATTTTTGATAATTTTATCAAGGCCCGTACAGTCGATTTCCAACAACGGCCATCGAACTGCACTTACAGCGACCTTTTTCGAATTTGATTTGGACATAATTCCAAATCCAACCGTTAGATTTCAAATTTCTAATATTCATTGGAAAGCTCTTTTCGATACGAACCCAACGGTTCCGGTTTTAGGAGAATCCGACGGTCGGATCTCCCGCAACGTCAATTCGAAGTCAATGGTCGAAATTCACGAACTACCGCGGCGCGGCGCGTTCTATTCAGGCCATTATATATATAATATATATATATTATATATATTTCGTCGATTTCCTTTTAAAACGTATTTTATAAATCGTTTTAAATTCGTTTCAAAAACAATTTCAACTTCATCTTCAATTTCAAATCAATTTGATTTCAATTCAATTCGAGTTCATTTCAATTCAATACAAATTCAAATTCAAATTCGTTTCAATTCAATTCAATTCGAATTTACCTTCTATTTGATTCAATTCGAATTCGTTTCAAATTGATTTCAATTCAATTTCAGTTCATTTTAAATTTCAATTTCAATTTAATTAATTTCGAAATCACTTTTCAATATTCATTATACAACGAATAAAATCGATATAAATATCGTTCGCGTCAAAATAACGCATCTCTAATCAACACGGATTTATATTTTCAAAACTTCTATATTCTATCCAACAAATGAATATTTATCCCATTCAACACATGAATCTATATTTCTTTCAACACACGACTAATCTCAACACATGAGTACTGTCAACACATCACTATTTTTGTTATGTAAAATATTTTATAAAACTATGGTATCTATCGTTTGATTTTTAATTAGACTTCTACTGGGAAGTAGTTCTAATTTTAAATGTGATAAAGATGTAATTTATTTTATTTAAAATATTTTACTCAACACATGAATAGTTTCAACACATGATCATCGTCAACACATGACTATTTTTATATTCAACACATGAATTTTCTTTTATAATATTCATTGTTTTCCCGATTGGAATGAGGCCCAATCAATCACCATATAATGTTAATTATATGGATTCCATACAACACATGTATATAATAGCATTGAAAAATAATCAATCATCAACCAATGTGCACTACACTGTATAAGCATCAAATATAGATATCTGACGCTTATAACAGCCTGTCAATCAATCGATCGACATATTTAATCAATCAGGATGAGTGAACTTCAAATTTCATCCCAACACCCGTGTGGGGTTTCAAACAATCAAACACAGATTTTATTTGTGCAGTTGGGCGATGTGTAAAATTTATCGTCCCAATCAATGTCCTTCAAATAGGTGTACATAAACAAACCGTCCGGTTTGTAAATGAATATTTTATTTTATTCACTTCCACGTTAAAAATTATATTTTTAACGATAAAATATTCTATTTCAACACATGAATTTCTATTCATTTCATTTACACAATAAAAATGATATTTTTATTTTTCTAACATATTTTAGAAAATTTCGGCGGCATAACGGCACGATACTAGAAACGGGACAAGGCCTAGCCTTATCCCCGGTCTAGTGAAGGCCCACGCCATTCACACATCAATCAAATCAATTTCATTTCATCAAACAATTCAATTTAAACCCAACAAACTAACCAACTACTCAACCAAACAATTTAACAAACAAGCCATCCATGGTCTGTGGATGACGGGTGTCGGGTGCTACTAAGCACCGTCTGCATCCTAGTATATATATAACTAGAAAAAGAAATTGAAAGGTGAGAAGTTCTCACCGATAGCTATCCAACTTCACGACACTTCATTAACAGAAATCTTCCTCGTTGTTGCCTTTTTCATCTACGTTGCCCGTAGTCACTACATATATAAAAATCACACATTTTTATATTTTGATGTCTTTAAAATAAAAGTCACATTTTTATTTGTTTACTTTCAATTTGAAAATCATATTTTTATATTTAAAAATCGAATTTTTACTTCGCTATTCAATATATAAAAATCGAATTTTTACGACGATGTTATATAGATAAAGATTATATTTTTATAACGCTATTCTCTATATAAAGATTTCGCCCTTTCATAAATAAAGTTTTCGCCTTTATAAAAATAAAGTTTTCGCCTTTATAAAAATAAAGTTTTCGCCTTTTCTATTATTAAAATATCGTCTTTTAAATTTTAAAGATTTTACCTTTTCAATTCCATCCCTATAGAAATCGCATTTTATTTTGCTACCTATAAAAAGATGATATTTTTAATATTCCTAACATGTAAAAATTATATTTTTAATTCTTTAAAAATATAAAAATCATATTTTTTACATCTTCTATATAGTAAAGATTATATTTTTAATACTTCAAAAATATAAAAATCTTATTTTGATTATCTTCCTTATATAAAAATTATATTTTTAACTTCCACAATTCAAAATCAAATCTTTACTTTTCAAAATCAAATCATTTTGATTTAAAAAAAACTAATCTTACCTAGTTAATAAAAATCGCATCTTTCTAGTTTAAAAAGAACTATTTTTCCTAAATAAACATTTATTCTTTTCTAAACTAAAAATCAATGCTTTTAAATTAATAAAAATCAGTTCTTGTTAACTATAAAAATTCAGTTTTTTTTTTAATGGAAAACAAAAATCAGTTTTTGTTAATTATAAAAATTCAGTTTTTAAAATCGAACAGAACAATAACTAAAATTGAAAAATAAAAAAAAAACTTACAGGAATCGGAGAGGAGGGGGGCTTTACTGTCAAAGGTTCGGGACTGGGGGGGGGGGGGGGGTTCCTTCTCGTGGAGGTCGGCGGAGGAGGATGCGGTTGGGGGGGGCTGTCGCCATCTTCGATTTCCGAGGGGGGGCTGTCGCGATCGTTGCGCCACCGGGGGGGCTCTCGCGCATCGGCTCTGGCGCCTGGGGGGGGCTTCGCGTGGCGGCGATCGCCTGGAGGAGGGGCGCCAGCCTCTGGCGGCGGCGACAGGGGTTCCCCCCCCTTTTCCGTCGCCTCCCTTTTCTTTTTCTTTTTTCTGTAGAATGAAATCGGGGGGGGCCTGGGTAGTTTAGGAGAAAAGAATTTTAATTTTATTATTTTATTTAATTATTTTAATTTCTAAAAAGGTTGACTTTTACATACGACCTCTAAACGAGGCCCACCGCCTGTCGTCCATAGCGTTTTACCCCCATTCCGAACACAATGGGATATGTATCGCATGCTGATTTGATCGTTTCGATCAGTTTCCTTTGAATTTACATTTAAATCACTATATTGAATTTTAAACGTACATTTCAAATTACAGGGGTCACATACTAACTAGAAAAATTCCAGAAAAATATTTTCTAGCTTCGTATTGACGATACGGTCCTAACAAAACTAGTTTCGTCGAATTCTGAGACCGTATGAAAAATGGCCATTTTCCAGTCGATTAAAATCAACTGAAACTGGTCAAACGCGTTTTCCTTTGCCACGCTCACATATTGATTAGAAAAATTATGAAACTTGAAATCTAGCAATAACTTGACATCACAGATCCAACAAAAGTGGTTTCGTCGAAATCCGAGGTCATTTGCAAAATGTCCATTTTTAAGGGCCTGAATTCCATAGCGGCTATTCAGAATTTTCAACTGGACATATCTTTTGATTCCCGCTATGAAATTTCGATTGGTCGGATTCGTTGGAAAGATATTATCAATTAGATCCTAATGTTTTTGGTTTCACTAAAATCCGGATTGTTTTGCACCCGGTACATTCAATTGAAGTTTGAAATCGAATTATCGAACTACCGCGCCATTTTCAATTCTATTTATAATTATATATAATTATTTATATTCTAACGACGACGCGTATAATATATACGTTCGAATTCCATTCAAAATAAATTTCTCGTCGATATTATTTAAAATAATCTATTTTAAATCTTCAAAATTCGCTAAAATTGCCGAAATAAAAATTTTAAACTGGCCCAGATTTTGCGGGTTATTACAATCTCCCCCACTTAAAACTTTTCGTCCCCGAAAAGGAACAAAGTCGAAAGTGGTTTGATTAATCAACTCTACGTTCGATCTGGCTTCCATTCTCCAACTTTTCAGTTTCTGAGAATTTTCAAAATTTCAAAAATTTGACTAACACCCTAAATTTTCGAAAAATTTCGCCATAACCTCCCCTGCACCGGGAGCATCGGGGAATTTCAAATAGCTTCCCCGGTCCTTCAGATCTCAAAAAGAAAAAGAAAAAGCCAAGCGGCTAGCCAATAGGCTCATAAAATCATCATCACCCAAACAAAACAGTAAATTATGTAGTAAACATGTACCTATTTGTCGGGCAAACAAATTTTATTCTCTGCTCTAGCCTCCTTGCTATGACCTGTTCAATGTAAGTATATGTATATGCAAGCAAATGCGACCAATTTTCAATACAATTCAAAATTTGGTTCAATTAGGCATAATGGTTCAAAATTAGCAAACAAATAAACAAACAACACCAACATCAATCAATTAGTGAATTAACGTTGCAAATTCATAATTTTGATATATATAAAGAAATCATGTTTTTGATGCCAATTCACAACAATGTGTTCTAACTATATAACTTTTGGTTCTCACACCAGTCTAATGGAAATATATAGAAGTCACACCTTCGAAACACGAATATAAATACTGATGATGTGGCCACATCACCAGAATTATCCCCGGGTGTCTAGAATGTGATTCTATATCTATCCAGTATATTAAAACTTCGAATATACGTTCATGACGCGTATATGCAAAATCTTTATATACTCGATTGTCCATATTCAAAATAAATAAATAATCAAATACGTATAAAGCGATTTAAATTTTAAAACAAAATTGTTTTCATTTGAAAAATATACTCTTCACACTCGTTCTAGGATATTACTGATCCTATCTCTAACGAGTCATTCCAATTGGATATTACTAATCCAATATCTGATGAATTCTTTCGTATGGTTCTAATGTGTCTTGTTCTCGAGCTCTGTAAACCAAAGCTCTGATACCACTGTAAGAACCCGTAACTTCCCCGTTAAGGAAAGAGCGGATACTTTGAGAACAACACACAAATGAACGCATACGGAAGAACATTTCATTGTTATTACAACAATTCCATCAGATACAAGAATATACAGAGTATAAATGATTAAATTACATTCGACAAATATCAGAGATTACAATAAATTACATAGCAGCGGAAAATAATACAAAATACAACTGAAAGTGATACACGGATACAGAGCTTTCCGAGCATCGTTCCAGCTGTAAATCAGGACCCTGTGAATATAAATCTGCAAAACCGAAACTACTAGCTGCCCGTGTGGAAAATAGGGGCACCCAGAGTTTAGGTTAAAACAATAAACTCCAGGTCAGTCATGTGACTGGTGTGAGAACTAAAACAGTTATTAATATTGGTTTTAAAGTTAGGTAAATCAAGGGACCACGCCGTATAACACGGAACGAGTTTCCTCCCAAGAATACCAGTGCATAGAACAAACAGCGCAATGCTAAATAAAGAAAAAATGAAGCTGTTATAAGACCCAGGTCCCATCACACAATGCAACGCAAGCCGGAGGATAGGGTTTTCCCTTATAACAGCCAAAGCATGCTTGATACGTTTAAATCACATTATTTGATACTATTATAAGTGTATAGTGTCAAAACAATTTCAATCATAAGTATCAATCATAGGCGGCATGGGTACCATCTATCATGTCGCCATACTAGTTCTACAATTAAAACCGCAATATCACGTATTGGAATTTGGATTCCGTCATGAGCCGAGGCAAGGGGCAAGCTCCTCTCCGCGTTCGAGACACTCTAGCAATGCCTCAGGACCCCACTCTGATCCTTTGGAACCTCCAAGGCCGGTCCTCTCTTACTTTTGAGGATTAATTATTCTTGAACACACGTTTCCCGGTCCTTACAGACCTATATCCGAGGCGCCTCATATCCAACAACCACACAGGTGAAAAGTATATAAATGTCAGGGCAGGTAGGTCACTGACACCACCCTAGCTAAAAAGAAACGTCGTGCACTCCTTGGGTCCGTATCCCGTTTTTGACTCATACCGAGGTGTGAGGCTCGCGAATCCACGTTATACACAAAGCTATGCCACACAGGCCGTGCTTTGATCATCAACCACAAGACTTTGCTTTTCAACAGAAGCCTTGATCAATTGCCACTTACGCATGCCACACTAGCAATTCATTCCATGCGACTGATGTCCATCGATATACAACCTCTGAGCTCGTATGTCTCAGAGAAGGGCGTTAAGCAAGAGAATAAATTCTCCGCCGCCAAACAGATGTATATTTAATAGAGATCAATCAACATAGAATAAAATCCAATGTCAGACACACAATCCATTTACAAGTTCGTTCTGGGTCTGAACGAAACCGGAGGCACTTTCCTCGCATATCCATCCATCTCCAAGTACGTCTGGACGATCACCAACTGATTCCCTCATCCTGGGTGTACAGCCCAATCAAGATCATCAGTAATCACCCAAACGATGTGAAGACTTCCGGTCTTCAACCACCGTCTTCATCTTCGACATCTCGTCGAATCGGTTATTCAGAATGGGTATAAACCCGGCCTTTCTGAATAACCCACGTATATAATAAACAAATGTTACACAAACACAATGAACGCCTCATTCCAATTCAGAATATTCTTTTATTCACAAAATCACATTCCTAGGGAAATGTTCCCATTAATTTTATCAAAGATAAATTCTTCTAAATTTATTCTTTAATCTTCCTTTGGATATCATCTCAAACTAGTCGGGATTAACGAACCACACCGAAGTAATTATTTAGTTTATTTCCCAATCCCAACCTATATATCCCATGGAGCAAAACTGGTGATACTCCATATCTAACACCACGGTGTTATCGGTAAAATTAATTACCATTTCACGTTCAAATCTAATTAAAGATTTAACTATCGCTTTGGAGCAAAACTGGTGGTACTCCATTCTCGATCACCTTTCAGATTTGATAATTTAAATTATCAATTCACGTTTTAATCTAATTAAAGATTCATTAAAACTCCACTTAGCTTTAATCCTTTCAAAAATCAATATCCTGTCTTTAACTGGGTTAAAGAACCAATGTCATCTAAAACACGATTCACGATAAACCCAAATCACATTTGATATTAAATACAAGGCTCTGAATAGAAAATATATCGACTTATATTCAATACCAAATTCTGAAACCAACAAATATCGTATTGGAAATAACGATATAAAATATATCTTTCAAATTCCCATAACAATATCTGTATAGTCACGAAATCCAACATCGAAATATCCCGAAGATAATTTCGATTCAGCTCCAGTCCAATCCACGTATTGGAAATTATCGATTATTTTCAAAATCACTTTCAAATTCAATTTATTTATTTCAAAAATAAATTGATTTTAATTCTAGTTCAAAACTAGTTCATTTCGATAAAAATCTATTTTTACCTTCTAATGTGGAATTTTCCAGCCCAATTCTTTCCAATTCACATATTATAATTTTACACAAATTATAGATATTTTTGATAATTTTATCAAGGCCCGTACAGTCGATTTCCAACAACGGCCATCGAACTGCACTTACAACGACCTTTTTCGAATTTGATTTGGACATAATTCCAAATCCAACCGTTAGATTTCAAATTTCTAATATTCATTGGAAAGCTCTTTTCGATACGAACCCAACGGTTCCGGTTTTAGGAGAATCCGACGGTCGGATCTCCCGCAACGTCAATTCGAAGTCAATGGTCGAAATTCACGAACTACCGCGGCGCGGCGCGTTCTATTCAGGCCATTATATATATAATATATATATTATATATATTTCGTCGATTTCCTTTTAAAACGTATTTTATAAATCGTTTTAAATTCGTTTCAAAAACAATTTCAACTTCATCTTCAATTTCAAATCGATTTGATTTCAATTCAATTCGAGTTCATTTCAATTCAATTCAAATTCAAATTCAAATTCGTTTCAATTCAATTCAATTCGAATTTACCTTCTATTTGATTCAATTCGAATTCGTTTCAAATTGATTTCAATTCAATTTCAGTTCATTTTAAATTTCAATTTCAATTTAATTAATTTCGAAATCACTTTTCAATATTCATTATACAACGAATAAAATCGATATAAATATCGTTCGCGTCAAAATAACGCATCTCTAATCAACACGGATTTATATTTTCAAAACTTCTATATTCTATCCAACAAATGAATATTTATCCCATTCAACACATGAATCTATATTTCTTTCAACACACGACTAATCTCAACACATGAGTACTGTCAACACATCACTATTTTTGTTATGTAAAATATTTTATAAAACTATGGTATCTATCGTTTGATTTTTAATTAGACTTCTACTGGGAAGTAGTTCTAATTTTAAATGTGATAAAGATGTAATTTATTTTATTTAAAATATTTTACTCAACACATGAATAGTTTCAACACATGATCATCGTCAACACATGACTATTTTTATATTCAACACATGAATTTTCTTTTATAATATTCATTGTTTTCCCGATTGGAATGAGGCCCAATCAATCACCATATAATGTTAATTATATGGATTCCATACAACACATGTATATAATAGCATTGAAAAATAATCAATCATCAACCAATGTGCACTACACTGTATAAGCATCAAATATAGATATCTGACGCTTATAACAGCCTGTCAATCAATCGATCGACATATTTAATCAATCAGGATGAGTGAACTTCAAATTTCATCCCAACACCCGTGTGGGGTTTCAAACAATCAAACACAGATTTTATTTGTGCAGTTGGGCGATGTGTAAAATTTATCGTCCCAATCAATGTCCTTCAAATAGGTGTACATAAACAAACCGTCCGGTTTGTAAATGAATATTTTATTTTATTCACTTCCACGTTAAAAATTATATTTTTAACGATAAAATATTCTATTTCAACACATGAATTTCTATTCATTTCATTTACACAATAAAAATGATATTTTTATTTTTCTAACATATTTTAGAAAATTTCGGCGGCATAACGGCACGATACTAGAAACGGGACAAGGCCTAGCCTTATCCCCGGTCTAGTGAAGGCCCACGCCATTCACACATCAATCAAATCAATTTCATTTCATCAAACAATTCAATTTAAACCCAACAAACTAACCAACTACTCAACCAAACAATTTAACAAACAAGCCATCCATGGTCTGTGGATGACGGGTGTCGGGTGCTACTAAGCACCGTCTGCATCCTAGTATATATATAACTAGAAAAAGAAATTGAAAGGTGAGAAGTTCTCACCGATAGCTATCCAACTTCACGACACTTCATTGACAGAAATCTTCCTCGTTGTTGCCTTTTTCATCTACGTTGCCCGTAGTCACTACATATATAAAAATCACACATTTTTATATTTTGATGTCTTTAAAATAAAAGTCACATTTTTATTTGTTTACTTTCAATTTGAAAATCATATTTTTATATTTAAAAATCAAATTTTTACTTCGCTATTCAATATATAAAAATCGAATTTTTACGATGATGTTATATAGATAAAGATTATATTTTTATAACGCTATTCTCTATATAAAGATTTCGCCCTTTCATAAATAAAGTTTTCGCCTTTATAAAAATAAAGTTTTCGCCTTTATAAAAATAAAGTTTTCGCCTTTTCTATTATTAAAATATCGTCTTTTTATTTTTAAAGATTTTACCTTTTCAATTCCATCCCTATAGAAATCGCATTTTATTTTGCTACCTATAAAAAGATGATATTTTTAATATTCCTAACATGTAAAAATTATATTTTTAATTCTTTAAAAATATAAAAATCATATTTTTACATCTTCTATATAGTAAAGATTATATTTTTAATACTTCAAAAATATAAAAATCTTATTTTGATTATCTTCCTTATATAAAAATTATATTTTTAACTTCCACAATTCAAAATCAAATCTTTACTTTTCAAAATCAAATCATTTTGATTTAAAAAAAACTAATCTTACCTAGTTAATAAAAATCGCATCTTTCTAGTTTAAAAAGAACTATTTTTCCTAAATAAACATTTATTCTTTTCTAAACTAAAAATCAATGCTTTTAAATTAATAAAAATCAGTTCTTGTTAACTATAAAAATTCAGTTTTTTTTTTAATGGAAAACAAAAATCAGTTTTTGTTAATTATAAAAATTCAGTTTTTAAAATCGAACAGAACAATAACTAAAATTGAAAAATAAAAAAAAAACTTACAGGAATCGGAGAGGAGGGGGGCTTTACTGTCGAAGGTTCGGGACTGGGGGGGGGGGGGTTTCCTTCTCGTGGAGGTCAGCGGAGGAGGATGCGGTTGGGGGGGGGGGCTGTCACCATCTTCGATTTCCGAGGGGGTGGCTGTCGCGATCGTTGCGCCACCGGGGGGGCTCTCGCGCGTCGGCTCTGGCGCCTGGGGGGGGCTTCGCGTGGCGGCGATCGCCTGGAGGAGGGGCGCCAGCCTCTGGCGGCGGCGACAGGGGTTCCCCCCCTTTTCCGTCGCCTCCCTTTTCTTTTTCTTTTTTTTCTGTAGAATGAAATCGGGGGGGGGGGGGGCCTAGGTAGTTTAGGAGAAAAGAATTTTAATTTAATTATTTTATTTAATTATTTTAATTTCTAAAAAGGTTGACTTTTACATACGACCTCTAAACGAGGCCCACCGCCTGTCGTCCATAGCGTTTTACCCCCATTCCGAACACAATGGGATATGTATCGCATGCTGATTTGATCGTTTCGATCAGTTTCCTTTGAATTTACATTTAAATCACTATATTGAATTTTAAACGTACATTTCAAATTACAGGGGTCACATACTAACTAGAAAAATTCCAGAAAAATATTTTCTAGCTTCGTATTGACGATACGGTCCTAACAAAACTAGTTTCGTCGAATTCTGAGACCGTATGAAAAATGGCCATTTTCCAGTCGATTAAAATCAACTGAAACTGGTCAAACGCGTTTTCCTTTGCCACGCTCACATATTGATTAGAAAAATTATGAAACTTGAAATCTAGCAATAACTTGACATCACGGATCCAACAAAAGTGGTTTCGTCGAAATCCGAGGTCATTTGCAAAATGTCCATTTTTAAGGGCCTGAATTCCATAGCGACTATTCAGAATTTTCAACTGGACATATCTTTTGATTCCCGCTATGAAATTTCGATTGGTCGGATTCGTTGGAAAGATATTATCAATTAGATCCTAATGTTTTTGGTTTCACTAAAATCCGGATTGTTTTGCACCCGGTACATTCAATTGAAGTTTGAAATCGAATTATCGAACTACCGCGCCATTTTCAATTCTATTTATAATTATATATAATTATTTATATTCTAACGACGACGCGTATAATATATACGTTCGAATTCCATTCAAAATAAATTTCTCGTCGATATTATTTAAAATAATCTATTTTAAATCTTCAAAATTCGCTAAAATTGCCGAAATAAAAATTTTAAACTGGCCCAGATTTTGCGGGTTATTACAATCTCCCCCACTTAAAACTTTTCGTCCCCGAAAAGGAACAAAGTCGAAAGTGGTTTGATTAATCAACTCTACGTTCGATCTGGCTTCCATTCTCCAACTTTTCAGTTTCTGAGAATTTTCAAAATTTCAAAAATTTGACTAACACCCTAAATTTTCGAAAAATTTCGCCATAACCTCCCCTGCACCGGGAGCATCGGGGAATTTCAAATAGCTTCCCCGGTCCTTCAGATCTCAAAAAGAAAAAGAAAAAGCCAAGCGGCTAGCCAATAGGCTCATAAAATCATCATCACCCAAACAAAACAGTAAATTATGTAGTAAACATGTACCTATTTGTCGGGCAAACAAATTTTATTCTCTGCTCTAGCCTCCTTGCTATGACCTGTTCAATGTAAGTATATGTATATGCAAGCAAATGCGACCAATTTTCAATACAATTCAAAATTTGGTTCAATTAGGCATAATGGTTCAAAATTAGCAAACAAATAAACAAACAACACCAACATCAATCAATTAGTGAATTAACGTTGCAAATTCATAATTTTGATATATATAAAGAAATCATGTTTTTGATGCCAATTCACAACAATGTGTTCTAACTATATAACTTTTGGTTCTCACACCAGTCTAATGGAAATATATAGAAGTCACACCTTCGAAACACGAATATAAATACTGATGATGTGGCCACATCACCAGAATTATCCCCGGGTGTCTAGAATGTGATTCTATATCTATCCAGTATATTAAAACTTCGAATATACGTTCATGACGCGTATATGCAAAATCTTTATATACTCGATTGTCCATATTCAAAATAAATAAATAATCAAATACGTATAAAGCGATTTAAATTTTAAAACAAAATTGTTTTCATTTGAAAAATATACTCTTCACACTCGTTCTAGGATATTACTGATCCTATCTCTAACGAGTCATTCCAATTGGATATTACTAATCCAATATCTGATGAATTCTTTCGTATGGTTCTAATGTGTCTTGTTCTCGAGCTCTGTAAACCAAAGCTCTGATACCACTGTAAGAACCCGTAACTTCCCCGTTAAGGAAAGAGCGGATACTTTGAGAACAACACACAAATGAACGCATACGGAAGAACATTTCATTGTTATTACAACAATTCCATCAGATACAAGAATATACAGAGTATAAATGATTAAATTACATTCGACAAATATCAGAGATTACAATAAATTACATAGCAGCGGAAAATAATACAAAATACAACTGAAAGTGATACACGGATACAGAGCTTTCCGAGCATCGTTCCAGCTGTAAATCAGGACCCTGTGAATATAAATCTGCAAAACCGAAACTACTAGCTGCCCGTGTGGAAAATAGGGGCACCCAGAGTTTAGGTTAAAACAATAAACTCCAGGTCAGTCATGTGACTGGTGTGAGAACTAAAACAGTTATTAATATTGGTTTTAAAGTTAGGTAAATCAAGGGACCACGCCGTATAACACGGAACGAGTTTCCTCCCAAGAATACCAGTGCATAGAACAAACAGCGCAATGCTAAATAAAGAAAAAATGAAGCTGTTATAAGACCCAGGTCCCATCACACAATGCAACGCAAGCCGGAGGATAGGGTTTTCCCTTATAACAGCCAAAGCATGCTTGATACGTTTAAATCACATTATTTGATACTATTATAAGTGTATAGTGTCAAAACAATTTCAATCATAAGTATCAATCATAGGCGGCATGGGTACCATCTATCATGTCGCCATACTAGTTCTACAATTAAAACCGCAATATCACGTATTGGAAATTGGATTCCGTCATGAGCCGAGGCAAGGGGCAAGCTCCTCTCCGCGTTCGAGACACTCTAGCAATGCCTCAGGACCCCACTCTGATCCTTTGGAACCTCCAAGGCCGGTCCTCTCTTACTTTTGAGGATTAATTATTCTTGAACACACGTTTCCCGGTCCTTACAGACCTATATCCGAGGCGCCTCATATCCAACAACCACACAGGTGAAAAGTATATAAATGTCAGGGCTGGTAGGTCACTGACACCACCCTAGCTAAAAAGAAACGTCGTGCACTCCTTGGGTCCGTATCCCGTTTTTGACTCATACCGAGGTGTGAGGCTCGCGAATCCACGTTATACACAAAGCTATGCCACACAGGCCGTGCTTTGATCATCAACCACAAGACTTTGCTTTTCAACAGAAGCCTTGATCAATTGCCACTTACGCATGCCACACTAGCAATTCATTCCATGCGACTGATGTCCATCGATATACAACCTCTGAGCTCGTATGTCTCAGAGAAGGGCGTTAAGCAAGAGAATAAATTCTCCGCCGCCAAACAGATGTATATTTAATAGAGATCAATCAACATAGAATAAAATCCAATGTCAGACACACAATCCATTTACAAGTTCGTTCTGGGTCTGAACGAAACCGGAGGCACTTTCCTCGCATATCCATCCATCTCCAAGTACGTCTGGACGATCACCAACTGATTCCCTCATCCTGGGTGTACAGCCCAATCAAGATCATCAGTAATCACCCAAACGATGTGAAGACTTCCGGTCTTCAACCACCGTCTTCATCTTCGACATCTCGTCGAATCGGTTATTCAGAATGGGTATAAACCCGGCCTTTCTGAATAACCCACGTATATAATAAACAAATGTTACACAAACACAATGAACGCCTCATTCCAATTCAGAATATTCTTTTATTCACAAAATCACATTCCTAGGGAAATGTTCCCATTAATTTTATCAAAGATAAATTCTTCTAAATTTATTCTTTAATCTTCCTTTGGATATCATCTCAAACTAGTCGGGATTAACGAACCACACCGAAGTAATTATTTAGTTTATTTCCCAATCCCAACCTATATATCCCATGGAGCAAAACTGGTGATACTCCATATCTAACACCACGGTGTTATCGGTAAAATTAATTACCATTTCACGTTCAAATCTAATTAAAGATTTAACTATCGCTTTGGAGCAAAACTGGTGGTACTCCATTCTCGATCACCTTTCAGATTTGATAATTTAAATTATCAATTCACGTTTTAATCTAATTAAAGATTCATTAAAACTCCACTTAGCTTTAATCCTTTCAAAAATCAATATCCTGTCTTTAACTGGGTTAAAGAACCAATGTCATCTAAAACACGATTCACGATAAACCCAAATCACATTTGATATTAAATACAAGGCTCTGAATAGAAAATATATCGACTTATATTCAATACCAAATTCTGAAACCAACAAATATCGTATTGGAAATAACGATATAAAATATATCTTTCAAATTCCCATAACAATATCTGTATAGTCACGAAATCCAACATCGAAATATCCCGAAGATAATTTCGATTCAGCTCCAGTCCAATCCACGTATTGGAAATTATCGATTATTTTCAAAATCACTTTCAAATTCAATTTATTTATTTCAAAAATAAATTGATTTTAATTCTAGTTCAAAACTAGTTCATTTCGATAAAAATCTATTTTTACCTTCTAATGTGGAATTTTCCAGCCCAATTCTTTCCAATTCACATATTATAATTTTACACAAATTATAGATATTTTTGATAATTTTATCAAGGCCCGTACAGTCGATTTCCAACAACGGCCATCGAACTGCACTTACAACGACCTTTTTCGAATTTGATTTGGACATAATTCCAAATCCAACCGTTAGATTTCAAATTTCTAATATTCATTGGAAAGCTCTTTTCGATACGAACCCAACGGTTCCGGTTTTAGGAGAATCCGACGGTCGGATCTCCCGCAACGTCAATTCGAAGTCAATGGTCGAAATTCACGAACTACCGCGGCGCGGCGCGTTCTATTCAGGCCATTATATATATAATATATATATTATATATATTTCGTCGATTTCCTTTTAAAACGTATTTTATAAATCGTTTTAAATTCGTTTCAAAAACAATTTCAACTTCATCTTCAATTTCAAATCGATTTGATTTCAATTCAATTCGAGTTCATTTCAATTCAATTCAAATTCAAATTCAAATTCGTTTCAATTCAATTCAATTCGAATTTACCTTCTATTTGATTCAATTCGAATTCGTTTCAAATTGATTTCAATTCAATTTCAGTTCATTTTAAATTTCAATTTCAATTTAATTAATTTCGAAATCACTTTTCAATATTCATTATACAACGAATAAAATCGATATAAATATCGTTCGCGTCAAAATAACGCATCTCTAATCAACACGGATTTATATTTTCAAAACTTCTATATTCTATCCAACAAATGAATATTTATCCCATTCAACACATGAATCTATATTTCTTTCAACACACGACTAATCTCAACACATGAGTACTGTCAACACATCACTATTTTTGTTATGTAAAATATTTTATAAAACTATGGTATCTATCGTTTGATTTTTAATTAGACTTCTACTGGGAAGTAGTTCTAATTTTAAATGTGATAAAGATGTAATTTATTTTATTTAAAATATTTTACTCAACACATGAATAGTTTCAACACATGATCATCGTCAACACATGACTATTTTTATATTCAACACATGAATTTTCTTTTATAATATTCATTGTTTTCCCGATTGGAATGAGGCCCAATCAATCACCATATAATGTTAATTATATGGATTCCATACAACACATGTATATAATAGCATTGAAAAATAATCAATCATCAACCAATGTGCACTACACTGTATAAGCATCAAATATAGATATCTGACGCTTATAACAGCCTGTCAATCAATCGATCGACATATTTAATCAATCAGGATGAGTGAACTTCAAATTTCATCCCAACACCCGTGTGGGGTTTCAAACAATCAAACACAGATTTTATTTGTGCAGTTGGGCGATGTGTAAAATTTATCGTCCCAATCAATGTCCTTCAAATAGGTGTACATAAACAAACCGTCCGGTTTGTAAATGAATATTTTATTTTATTCACTTCCACGTTAAAAATTATATTTTTAACGATAAAATATTCTATTTCAACACATGAATTTCTATTCATTTCATTTACACAATAAAAATGATATTTTTATTTTTCTAACATATTTTAGAAAATTTCGGCGGCATAACGGCACGATACTAGAAACGGGACAAGGCCTAGCCTTATCCCCGGTCTAGTGAAGGCCCACGCCATTCACACATCAATCAAATCAATTTCATTTCATCAAACAATTCAATTTAAACCCAACAAACTAACCAACTACTCAACCAAACAATTTAACAAACAAGCCATCCATGGTCTGTGGATGACGGGTGTCGGGTGCTACTAAGCACCGTCTGCATCCTAGTATATATATAACTAGAAAAAGAAATTGAAAGGTGAGAAGTTCTCACCGATAGCTATCCAACTTCACGACACTTCATTGACAGAAATCTTCCTCGTTGTTGCCTTTTTCATCTACGTTGCCCGTAGTCACTACATATATAAAAATCACACATTTTTATATTTTGATGTCTTTAAAATAAAAGTCACATTTTTATTTGTTTACTTTCAATTTGAAAATCATATTTTTATATTTAAAAATCGAATTTTTACTTCGCTATTCAATATATAAAAATCGAATTTTTACGACGATGTTATATAGATAAAGATTATATTTTTATAACGCTATTCTCTATATAAAGATTTCGCCCTTTCATAAATAAAGTTTTCGCCTTTATAAAAATAAAGTTTTCGCCTTTATAAAAATAAAGTTTTCGCCTTTTCTATTATTAAAATATCGTCTTTTTATTTTTAAAGATTTTACCTTTTCAATTCCATCCCTATAGAAATCGCATTTTATTTTGCTACCTATAAAAAGATGATATTTTTAATATTCCTAACATGTAAAAATTATATTTTTAATTCTTTAAAAATATAAAAATCATATTTTTACATCTTCTATATAGTAAAGATTATATTTTTAATACTTCAAAAATATAAAAATCTTATTTTGATTATCTTCCTTATATAAAAATTATATTTTTAACTTCCACAATTCAAAATCAAATCTTTACTTTTCAAAATCAAATCATTTTGATTTAAAAAAAACTAATCTTACCTAGTTAATAAAAATCGCATCTTTCTAGTTTAAAAAGAACTATTTTTCCTAAATAAACATTTATTCTTTTCTAAACTAAAAATCAATGCTTTTAAATTAATAAAAATCAGTTCTTGTTAACTATAAAAATTCAGTTTTTTTTTTAATGGAAAACAAAAATCAGTTTTTGTTAATTATAAAAATTCAGTTTTTAAAATCGAACAGAACAATAACTAAAATTGAAAAATAAAAAAAAAAACTTACAGGAATCGGAGAGGAGGGGGGCTTTACTGTCGAAGGTTCGGGACTGGGGGGGGGGGGGGGTTTCCTTCTCGTGGAGGTCAGCGGAGGAGGATGCGGTTGGGGGGGGGGGCTGTCGCCATCTTCGATTTCCGAGGGGGTGGCTGTCGCGATCGTTGCGCCACCGGGGGGGCTCTCGCGCGTCGGCTCTGGCGCCTGGGGGGGGGGGGCTTCGCGTGGCGGCGATCGCCTGGAGGAGGGGCGCCAGCCTCTGGCGGCGGCGACAGGGGTTCCCCCCTTTTCCGTCGCCTCCCTTTTCTTTTTCTTTTTTTTCTGTAGAATGAAATCGGGGGGGGGCCTGGGTAGTTTAGGAGAAAAGAATTTTAATTTTATTATTTTATTTAATTATTTTAATTTCCAAAAAGGTTGACTTTTACATACGACCTCTAAACGAGGCCCACCGCCTGTCGTCCATAGCGTTTTACCCCCATTCCGAACACAATGGGATATGTATCGCATGCTGATTTGATCGTTTCGATCAGTTTCCTTTGAATTTACATTTAAATCACTATATTGAATTTTAAACGTACATTTCAAATTACAGGGGTCACATACTAACTAGAAAAATTCCAGAAAAATATTTTCTAGCTTCGTATTGACGATACGGTCCTAACAAAACTAGTTTCGTCGAATTCTGAGACCGTATGAAAAATGGCCATTTTCCAGTCGATTAAAATCAACTGAAACTGGTCAAACGCGTTTTCCTTTGCCACGCTCACATATTGATTAGAAAAATTATGAAACTTGAAATCTAGCAATAACTTGACATCACGGATCCAACAAAAGTGGTTTCGTCGAAATCCGAGGTCATTTGCAAAATGTCCATTTTTAAGGGCCTGAATTCCATAGCGACTATTCAGAATTTTCAACTGGACATATCTTTTGATTCCCGCTATGAAATTTCGATTGGTCGGATTCGTTGGAAAGATGTTATCAATTAGATCCTAATGTTTTTGGTTTCACTAAAATCCGGATTGTTTTGCACCCGGTACATTCAATTGAAGTTTGAAATCGAATTATCGAACTACCGCGCCATTTTCAATTCTATTTATAATTATATATAATTATTTATATTCTAACGACGACGCGTATAATATATACGTTCGAATTCCATTCAAAATAAATTTCTCGTCGATATTATTTAAAATAATCTATTTTAAATCTTCAAAATTCGCTAAAATTGCCGAAATAAAAATTTTAAACTGGCCCAGATTTTGCGGGTTATTACAATCTCCCCCACTTAAAACTTTTCGTCCCCGAAAAGGAACAAAGTCGAAAGTGGTTTGATTAATCAACTCTACGTTCGATCTGGCTTCCATTCTCCAACTTTTCAGTTTCTGAGAATTTTCAAAATTTCAAAAATTTGACTAACACCCTAAATTTTCGAAAAATTTCGCCATAACCTCCCCTGCACCGGGAGCATCGGGGAATTTCAAATAGCTTCCCCGGTCCTTCAGATCTCAAAAAGAAAAAGAAAAAGCCAAGCGGCTAGCCAATAGGCTCATAAAATCATCATCACCCAAACAAAACAGTAAATTATGTAGTAAACATGTACCTATTTGTCGGGCAAACAAATTTTATTCTCTGCTCTAGCCTCCTTGCTATGACCTGTTCAATGTAAGTATATGTATATGCAAGCAAATGCGACCAATTTTCAATACAATTCAAAATTTGGTTCAATTAGGCATAATGGTTCAAAATTAGCAAACAAATAAACAAACAACACCAACATCAATCAATTAGTGAATTAACGTTGCAAATTCATAATTTTGATATATATAAAGAAATCATGTTTTTGATGCCAATTCACAACAATGTGTTCTAACTATATAACTTTTGGTTCTCACACCAGTCTAATGGAAATATATAGAAGTCACACCTTCGAAACACGAATATAAATACTGATGATGTGGCCACATCACCAGAATTATCCCCGGGTGTCTAGAATGTGATTCTATATCTATCCAGTATATTAAAACTTCGAATATACGTTCATGACGCGTATATGCAAAATCTTTATATACTCGATTGTCCATATTCAAAATAAATAAATAATCAAATACGTATAAAGCGATTTAAATTTTAAAACAAAATTGTTTTCATTTGAAAAATATACTCTTCACACTCGTTCTAGGATATTACTGATCCTATCTCTAACGAGTCATTCCAATTGGATATTACTAATCCAATATCTGATGAATTCTTTCGTATGGTTCTAATGTGTCTTGTTCTCGAGCTCTGTAAACCAAAGCTCTGATACCACTGTAAGAACCCGTAACTTCCCCGTTAAGGAAAGAGCGGATACTTTGAGAACAACACACAAATGAACGCATACGGAAGAACATTTCATTGTTATTACAACAATTCCATCAGATACAAGAATATACAGAGTATAAATGATTAAATTACATTCGACAAATATCAGAGATTACAATAAATTACATAGCAGCGGAAAATAATACAAAATACAACTGAAAGTGATACACGGATACAGAGCTTTCCGAGCATCGTTCCAGCTGTAAATCAGGACCCTGTGAATATAAATCTGCAAAACCGAAACTACTAGCTGCCCGTGTGGAAAATAGGGGCACCCAGAGTTTAGGTTAAAACAATAAACTCCAGGTCAGTCATGTGACTGGTGTGAGAACTAAAACAGTTATTAATATTGGTTTTAAAGTTAGGTAAATCAAGGGACCACGCCGTATAACACGGAACGAGTTTCCTCCCAAGAATACCAGTGCATAGAACAAACAGCGCAATGCTAAATAAAGAAAAAATGAAGCTGTTATAAGACCCAGGTCCCATCACACAATGCAACGCAAGCCGGAGGATAGGGTTTTCCCTTATAACAGCCAAAGCATGCTTGATACGTTTAAATCACATTATTTGATACTATTATAAGTGTATAGTGTCAAAACAATTTCAATCATAAGTATCAATCATAGGCGGCATGGGTACCATCTATCATGTCGCCATACTAGTTCTACAATTAAAACCGCAATATCACGTATTGGAAATTGGATTCCGTCATGAGCCGAGGCATGGGGCAAGCTCCTCTCCGCGTTCGAGACACTCTAGCAATGCCTCAGGACCCCACTCTGATCCTTTGGAACCTCCAAGGCCGGTCCTCTCTTACTTTTGAGGATTAATTATTCTTGAACACACGTTTCCCGGTCCTTACAGACCTATATCCGAGGCGCCTCATATCCAACAACCACACAGGTGAAAAGTATATAAATGTCAGGGCTGGTAGGTCACTGACACCACCCTAGCTAAAAAGAAACGTCGTGCACTCCTTGGGTCCGTATCCCGTTTTTGACTCATACCGAGGTGTGAGGCTCGCGAATCCACGTTATACACAAAGCTATGCCACACAGGCCGTGCTTTGATCATCAACCACAAGACTTTGCTTTTCAACAGAAGCCTTGATCAATTGCCACTTACGCATGCCACACTAGCAATTCATTCCATGCGACTGATGTCCATCGATATACAACCTCTGAGCTCGTATGTCTCAGAGAAGGGCGTTAAGCAAGAGAATAAATTCTCCGCCGCCAAACAGATGTATATTTAATAGAGATCAATCAACATAGAATAAAATCCAATGTCAGACACACAATCCATTTACAAGTTCGTTCTGGGTCTGAACGAAACCGGAGGCACTTTCCTCGCATATCCATCCATCTCCAAGTACGTCTGGACGATCGCCAACTGATTCCCTCATCCTGGGTGTACAGCCCAATCAAGATCATCAGTAATCACCCAAACGATGTGAAGACTTCCGGTCTTCAACCACCGTCTTCATCTTCGACATCTCGTCGAATCGGTTATTCAGAATGGGTATAAACCCGGCCTTTCTGAATAACCCACGTATATAATAAACAAATGTTACACAAACACAATGAACGCCTCATTCCAATTCAGAATATTCTTTTATTCACAAAATCACATTCTTAGGGAAATGTTCCCATTAATTTTATCAAAGATAAATTCTTCTAAATTTATTCTTTAATCTTCCTTTGGATATCATCTCAAACTAGTCGGGATTAACGAACCACACCGAAGTAATTATTTAGTTTATTTCCCAATCCCAACCTATATATCCCATGGAGCAAAACTGGTGATACTCCATATCTAACACCACGGTGTTATCGGTAAAATTAATTACCATTTCACGTTCAAATCTAATTAAAGATTTAACTATCGCTTTGGAGCAAAACTGGTGGTACTCCATTCTCGATCACCTTTCAGATTTGATAATTTAAATTATCAATTCACATTTTAATCTAATTAAAGATTCATTAAAACTCCACTTAGCTTTAATCCTTTCAAAAATCAATATCCTGTCTTTAACTGGGTTAAAGGACCAATGTCATCTAAAACACGATTCACGATAAACCCAAATCACATTTGATATTAAATACAAGGCTCTGAATAGAAAATATATCGACTTATTGTAACGACCCAGGTTTTTGAACGATTTATTTTAAATATTTAATATCGTTTTAAATATTGTGTTGGTAATATAAAAGAATTTTTATTGAATTTATCGATTAAATAATCAATATAGGATATAATTCAGATTTAAAACTGAATCGAAACACTTCGGTCAATTAATATAAATTCTATGTTGAATTAAAACGATAATAATAATTTATTATCGATGAAATTAAATGTTGAAATCTATTTATATTTAAATCGAATTTAATTTAAACCATTGATTTAATTTGTTATTTCTTCTATGCTGTCGAATTAAAATTCAGAATTTGGTTCTACTAATCTTGTAACGTCAATGGTTGCGTTGAAATAACGGTTCAGGATTTTAATTAGGAGACCAAGAGATACTTTGAAATATTATATTACAAAGTCAAATCAATATATATATAAATCCATTACATCAGCCGACCTTAGTTTCATTTCGCAGACCTATATTTCTCGAGCACGAATTAGTGTCTCCCAGCTTCACAACAAGGAAGACAACGAATTCAATGGCGTGTACCTTCTGTTCTCGTTCGCGTTCTATATAAACAAACCGAGCTTTCATTCTGCAACCAACATACAGTTCAAGTCTTTCTTCTCGTTCTTTTTCCAATCAATGGCCGCTCCTAAATTCCCTTTAAAACCGAATGTGATTTCGAACTCGTCCTTTCCTCAAAATCAATTCGAAAGGGGGCTAAATCCAATTTGCGCTCAAGGACCGCGGCTTCCAGGGAGGTCAACATCATATCGGAGGCACTCAAATTCAGGAAGAGGTGCGATGGAAATCGCTGTATCCTCTGAAGCTCGTCATCGGTCTGAAGTTGCTCGATTTGGGGTCAGTACAACTACCGTTGGTTTATTTCGAGGTCAGCATGCCGTTCAACGGGAGAGAAGAGCACCAGTGGTCGGGTTTTAGTGGCATGCGATGGTCCGATAGCCGATTCGATTTCGAGCTACATCTACAGATCGCGATTGATGGTTTTTGGGGTTGCATTCAAGTTCGAAGTTCAGAAGGCCGAGGCAATAGCGGCCTTTGTACTGAAGCATAAGGTGGAGGATTCAATTTATAAGGTAATTAACATAAGTATTTTTATTTTTGTAAAATAAATTTTTATGTAAGTGCATGGAGATTAATTTAAAACTGAAATTAGCATACTGTTTGATCATAAACTCTAGTTAAACATGTATATTTAACTAGTATGTAGGTAAATTTTAAATTAACCATTAAGTAGGTATTTAAGGTTTAAATTGGAATTTTGTTACACGCGGGTAATTATTAAATTTAATTAGTATAATTAAATAACTGAAATTTATTTATACTATTTTACATTGAAAAACAGACGGTTGGAGAAATCACTGTGAAATCTATATAATAGACTTCATCGGGTATTCAGCACAAATAAAATCCCTGGTGAGTAAATCTCACTCACCTTTTATTTTTAATTATTTTTATTTCGTTAAAAATAATTGTTTGTTGCTTGTGTGAATTTTTCTGCTTGTTTTATATATATATTAGTTATTTAGGCTATATATATATATTGGGTTGATTGGTTGGTTGGATTCCCGCAGTCTCATTAGCGGATGCCCGCAGTTTCATAGCGGATGATTACCCTATACGCCCCACGCTATGATTAGTGGATGACCTTCTATACCGCGATATTCTGCCACGAAGCAGAATTGGTATTATTTATGTGCTAACATCTGTGGATGCAGGAAAACAGGTTGGAGGAATCCAACTGGATTCCTCAAAAATATATTATCTATTTGTTTGTTTGTTCTGTTTGATTTCATATTCATATATGATGTGTTAAAATCAAATGATTGGAAATTGATTGATTTGGTTGTTTAAACTATCACTGGGCCGAAGTGTAAATTTAGATAAATATCATGAAAGGATCGTGGAGATTTAAAAAGGAAAAATTCTGTTTTAAATAGAATTTGAATTTTAAATGGAAATAGAAATATAAAACTTGTTTTTGAAAAATAAAACAAGTAGTTTCTTTTTAAACGAAGTTTATAAATAGTTCTTTTATAACGAAGTTATAAATGAAGTGGAAAAAAAATTATCATTTGATAATTCAGAAATAGAAATACAAGTGTTTTGAAAATATGATTCAAAAGGAAATTTAAATATAGAATTTGAATAATAGAAAAGGAAATGGAAATTTGAATTCAAAAAGAAAAGGAAATGGAAATTTGAATTCAAAAAGAAAAGGAAATAGAAAATTTGAATTTAGAATTCAAATAGAAAATCCAAGGTAGATTTGAATATAGAACTTTCAAATGGTGTTTGAATATAGAGAATTTGAAATAAAATTTCCAAATAGAATTTGAAATAGAATTTCAAAATAGAATTTTCAAAAGAGAATTTGAAATAGACTTTGAAAATAGAATTTCAAAGAAGAATTAAATAGAGATTGGAATTGGAATTCAAATGTGAAATTTGAATAGAGATTTGAATTGGAATTCAAATATGAAATTTGAATTGAGATTTGAAATAGAAATTCAAGTGTTGAATTTGAACATGGAATTGAATACAGAAAATCAAGTAGAAAATTGAATATGAGATTTCAAAATAGAAGTTGAAATAAAAACTTTGCAATAGGATTTCAAAGCAGAATGGGAAATGGAATTTCAAAAATAGGATTTCAAATAGAAAATCCAAATGGTTTGAAAATGGGATTTGAATTCAAGGAAATTCAAATGAATTTGAATAATAGAAATTCAAATGGTGTTAAAAATGAGTTGAATATTAGAATTCAAATGGGGTCGGAAATGGAAAATGAAATTTGAATATAAGAGATTCAAATTGAATTCGAATAGGAATTGATCTATGGGATTTGAATATGAAATTCAAATGGGTTTTAAAATATGGAATTCTGAATATAGAATTTAAAAAGGAGTGAATATTTGAATCTCAATAGAATTCAAATATAGACATTGGAATATAGAAGTTCAAATGGGACTTGAAACATTTAGAATTTCAAATAGAAATTTAAATGGAGTTTGGATATTTAAATTCAAGTATGAATTTCAAATATAGAAATTCAAAAAGGAGTTGGATTTGAAATGGAATTCGAATAAAGAATTTGAAATGGAATTCGAATAAAGAATTTGAAATGGAATTCGAATAAAGGATTTCAAATGAGATTTGAATACAGGATTTAAAAACTATGGAATTTGAAATGTAAAAATTCAAATGGGATTTGAAATATATATGAATATATATATTTGATGAAGTTGAATTCATTTAAAGAAGTTTAAAAGGTTTATATATATAAATATAATTAAAACGAACTCGCCGCAGCGCTGCAGTTCGTAAATTGGCGATTCGAACTTCAATTGAATATACAGAACTCAATTGAAGTCGGAATTCTTCGAAACAAGAAACGTCAGGGCCGATTTGATAATAGTTTTCTAATGAAGAAGAAAAATCTGAATTTCGTCGTATAGATTTTGAGTTATGTCAAAATCAAATTTTTAGAAAAGCAGCGCCAGAATCGTTTTAAAACCATAATGGTTTATTTAATGTTATAAAAAGGATTTTAAGCAGGAAGAAAAATCCGAATTGTCTATTTAGAAAATTTCAGAGTTGAGTTGTAAAATATATGTGAATTCAAGTTGTGTAAATAAATATGATTTTTGAAACAGAAACCAGATTTTGATTTATTGAATAGAATTAACTAAATTGAATAGAAATTAGTTAATAAGATTTCGAATGAATATTGGGGGTTGGATAAGTGAATTCGATTTGAAAATTTATATTCGAAATCAAAAAGGAAACTAGAATTGAAATTGAAACTCAATTTGAATGTAAGCAAGTTAAACATTTTGTTTGAACATGTTATGTTCAACAAAAGAGTAAAATAGGCAAGATGGCCGATTTAAAGGATAAATGGCGAAACTGAATTCAAACGATTAGATAGTGTTGAATTGAATTGAAAACAGGTAAACAGGTGTTAAACAGATATGGGATGGAGTATATGAAGATTTAAATTTATGTGCTCGACAAAAAGGTACGTTTTAATTCACATATGAGATTTTATGCGCCGTATCGGCAAGCCGCTTGGCTTTTCCCTTTTTCTTTTGATTGAGGAAGATACCGGGAAGCTATTTGAAATTTCCCGATGCTCCCGATACAGGGGAGGTTATGGCGAAATTTTCCGGAAATTTAAAGAGTTAGAATATTTTTAAGATATTTTGATAATTAGAGATCATTATATCGACGTATTGAATTCGATAGTAAAGTGAATATAAAAATCGAATATTGCAAACAAAAAGGGATATAGATAAGTAATTGAAATTGTTTTCAATTGCAAATAAAGATATTTTCTAATATATAGAAAATAAAAGAAGTTAATATTTGGAAACGTTTTCCAAATGGCATAAAAGGCAAGAGAATTATTGGAAATATTTGGTTAACAAATATTGATAAGGAAATGGAAAAGTGATTTAATTAATGAAATATTAATTAAAGAGCCCAGTGATTTGTTTGATATGTTGATTGAACACATGTTTTTATTCGATAGTTAAATCACAGACTATCGAAGTTTTTGACCATCGTTGTCAATATGGAGAGACCGGTTGGATTATTATCCGAAGAACCACTCCGTATTGGCATAAGCGTTGCGAACCAAGTATGCTGAATATATTGAAGACGGAGTGAAGTGCAAGGGCTTTTCTAGTAATAGAAATAGTGCCTTCGGTTTCGTTCAATCCCAGAACGAACGTAAATGGACGAATGTCTGACAGAGTATTTCCAATGATCAAATGGGTTGGTCTGTATGAATGTATATGGTTGCAACGGATTTATCCTTTAGCATAATATCCAGAATATTTGTGCAAACTCAACTAGTAATTAACGGATCTGACGATGTGGCATTCAAAGTGAATTGTGTTATCAAGGAATGGTAAGTATGCGTAGCCTCAGGCCTCAACAACCGGGAAAGGACAAAAATCGGGCAGGCAGCATGGCTATGTGGGTCGCACCCATTAGGGTGTATAATCACCTATCTAGAGAAATTCCTTTTGTTTCTAAATCTATCGATTCTGCCCATTCGGGAAACGGTGGTTTGAGTCCAACCGTTGGTGATATACATTCGATACACTCAAGCGAAATGAGTGGTCGGTCATGTGTGGGCCGGGTTGCAAGACGTTCTTGTTGAACCCAGGTGTATTTGCCTCTAGAGATGCACTGTCGGAAGGTGGTCCCATACCTTGTCATGTTGGAAATCCAATCTTCAATAAGCGCCATGCGGTTTTTGATTTTATCATATACATGTGGAGCGTGAGATGCAAGCGTTCTGCTATTTGGTTATTTACTTGATGTAGACATTACTATAATATCACTGGACTTTCGTATCAAAGCGATTTGGGTTATAGTAAGGTAAAAACCGTCCATGTTTATGTGTGGGCTGGTCTTACTATTATCTTTTCTTTCGAAAAGGATTTTTAAAGTTAAACAAGTGGTTGGAGTTTACTCACACCAGTCCCATGACTGACCCAGAGTTTATTTTGTTTTGTTTTCCCTAAACTCTTGGGTGCCCAAATTTGTACGGGCAGTCAAGTGTTTCAGGCTTTTACAGATACACTTGGAGGAGCTTGAAGCAGGAGGCTTCAACGTTGGTTATTTAGAGTTACTTCCGCTGGATCAAATGTTATGTGTACTCTGATGATGGTATGTATGTATGTACAAAACAGATTTGTATTTCGAAGCTTATGTTCTATAATATATTTTATTCGTTCCGCTGTGAGTTTGTGATCTTCGTTTTCTTCTATTCTAATATTTCTTTCTTTCTATTTCTCATCCTCTAACTTCTTTCTAATAATGAGTCGTATTCTGTGCAATTTGGGTTGGACGTGTGGTGTTATTAGTCAATTCAGGTAGCACGGATTTGCGGGTCTTTACAGTGGTATCGGAGCTTAGGTTGAGCGAACACCTAGGCTTGTGTGGCATGTGCTCATTAGAGATAGGGTCAGTAGTACCCTAGAATGAGTTGAGTATATATACGAGAGAGCGTATTTGTTAGTTGATATAAAAAATTGTTTATATTGTGTTGGCTAGTCTGTTGAGTGGTTTATGAATTCTGGTCGAATCGTGGGACGCCACGAAATCGATAGGAATTTCTAAACACTTGAACAGGAGATTGAACACGATATTGTTTTAAAGTGGGTGAATGAAATAATTTTACCCAAAATTCTATTTTGATATAGAAAGAATAATTTTCTGAAATTATTATTATTATATGGATGTGTTGGATGTTGATTTTATAATCAATGAGATTATAAAATTGGGATGGTTATTTATAACCAAATAAGATTTGTATAGAAATTAAATATACAAATGAGATGAATTAGAATTAAGTTCAAACCAGAATTGGAATTTAAATCCTGGGAAGTTGAAAAATATTTTTCAAAGTATATTAAAATAATATAGATTTGTTTTAGAAGGATTTGAAAGAAAATCATTTTAGATGGATTTAGAAATAATAAAGCACTAAACTCACTTCAGTGGCTGGGAAATAATTCTGATGATGATTGCAACATCATCAGTGTTCATTTCCGAGTTTCTAAGTGATGAATTGCTACCTTAGAAAGTTTTTGATGGAAATTTGTTTTGAAAGAAAACAAGTAGATTGAAAATTCAAATGTTTTGAATTGAGATGAAAATAAATATAAGTACACATTTATGTATTTCAAAAGGATTTGAAATGAAAACCCTGAGATTTGAATTCTGGAATTGGAATTTAACTTAAGCAAGTTAAATGGGTCGAAGTGAGTGAATTGATTAGAATCAATTTAAATAGATTTATTGAAATAAATATGAATTGAATGTGAAGGCATATGAAAGGAAGAAGACCAAAAGTTTTGGTTGAAAATAAAGTCATAGAAATATGAGGAGTTGATTTTCAACATAAACGAGATGTTGAAAAGAAATATATTTGTACCATTTTTCTACCTTAGCAATTTCGAGGACGAAATTATTTTAAGGGGGGAAGAATGTAACGACCCAGGTTTTTGAACGATTTATTTTAAATATTTAATATCGTTTTAAATATTGTGTTGGTAATATAAAAGAATTTTTATTGAATTTATCGATTAAATAATCAATATAGGATATAATTCAGATTTAAAACTGAATCGAAACACTTCGGTCAATTAATATAAATTCTATGTTGAATTAAAACGATAATAATAATTTATTATCGATGAAATTAAATGTTGAAATCTATTTATATTTAAATCGAATTTAATTTAAACCATTGATTTAATTTGTTATTTCTTCTATGCTGTCGAATTAAAATTCAGAATTTGGTTCTACTAATCTTGTAACGTCAATGGTTGCGTTGAAATAACGGTTCAGGATTTTAATTAGGAGACCAAGAGATACTTTGAAATATTATATTACAAAGTCAAATCAATATATATATAAATCCATTACATCAGCCGACCTTAGTTTCATTTCGCAGACCTATATTTCTCGAGCACGAATTAGTGTCTCCCAGCTTCACAACAAGGAAGACAACGAATTCAATGGCGTGTACCTTCTGTTCTCGTTCGCGTTCTATATAAACAAACCGAGCTTTCATTCTGCAACCAACATACAGTTCAAGTCTTTCTTCTCGTTCTTTTTCCAATCAATGGCCGCTCCTAAATTCCCTTTAAAACCGAATGTGATTTCGAACTCGTCCTTTCCTCAAAATCAATTCGAAAGGGGGCTAAATCCAATTTGCGCTCAAGGACCGCGGCTTCCAGGGAGGTCAACATCATATCGGAGGCACTCAAATTCAGGAAGAGGTGCGATGGAAATCGCTGTATCCTCTGAAGCTCGTCATCGGTCTGAAGTTGCTCGATTTGGGGTCAGTACAACTACCGTTGGTTTATTTCGAGGTCAGCATGCCGTTCAACGGGAGAGAAGAGCACCAGTGGTCGGGTTTTAGTGGCATGCGATGGTCCGATAGCCGATTCGATTTCGAGCTACATCTACAGATCGCGATTGATGGTTTTTGGGGTTGCATTCAAGTTCGAAGTTCAGAAGGCCGAGGCAATAGCGGCCTTTGTACTGAAGCATAAGGTGGAGGATTCAATTTATAAGGTAATTAACATAAGTATTTTTATTTTTGTAAAATAAATTTTTATGTAAGTGCATGGAGATTAATTTAAAACTGAAATTAGCATACTGTTTGATCATAAACTCTAGTTAAACATGTATATTTAACTAGTATGTAGGTAAATTTTAAATTAACCATTAAGTAGGTATTTAAGGTTTAAATTGGAATTTTGTTACACGCGGGTAATTATTAAATTTAATTAGTATAATTAAATAACTGAAATTTATTTATACTATTTTACATTGAAAAACAGACGGTTGGAGAAATCACTGTGAAATCTATATAATAGACTTCATCGGGTATTCAGCACAAATAAAATCCCTGGTGAGTAAATCTCACTCACCTTTTATTTTTAATTATTTTTATTTCGTTAAAAATAATTGTTTGTTGCTTGTGTGAATTTTTCTGCTTGTTTTATATATATATTAGTTATTTAGGCTATATATATATATTGGGTTGATTGGTTGGTTGGATTCCCGCAGTCTCATTAGCGGATGCCCGCAGTTTCATAGCGGATGATTACCCTATACGCCCCACGCTATGATTAGTGGATGACCTTCTATACCGCGATATTCTGCCACGAAGCAGAATTGGTATTATTTATGTGCTAACATCTGTGGATGCAGGAAAACAGGTTGGAGGAATCCAACTGGATTCCTCAAAAATATATTATCTATTTGTTTGTTTGTTCTGTTTGATTTCATATTCATATATGATGTGTTAAAATCAAATGATTGGAAATTGATTGATTTGGTTGTTTAAACTATCACTGGGCCGAAGTGTAAATTTAGATAAATATCATGAAAGGATCGTGGAGATTTAAAAAGGAAAAATTCTGTTTTAAATAGAATTTGAATTTTAAATGGAAATAGAAATATAAAACTTGTTTTTGAAAAATAAAACAAGTAGTTTCTTTTTAAACGAAGTTTATAAATAGTTCTTTTATAACGAAGTTATAAATGAAGTGGAAAAAAAATTATCATTTGATAATTCAGAAATAGAAATACAAGTGTTTTGAAAATATGATTCAAAAGGAAATTTAAATATAGAATTTGAATAATAGAAAAGGAAATGGAAATTTGAATTCAAAAAGAAAAGGAAATGGAAATTTGAATTCAAAAAGAAAAGGAAATAGAAAATTTGAATTTAGAATTCAAATAGAAAATCCAAGGTAGATTTGAATATAGAACTTTCAAATGGTGTTTGAATATAGAGAATTTGAAATAAAATTTCCAAATAGAATTTGAAATAGAATTTCAAAATAGAATTTTCAAAAGAGAATTTGAAATAGACTTTGAAAATAGAATTTCAAAGAAGAATTAAATAGAGATTGGAATTGGAATTCAAATGTGAAATTTGAATAGAGATTTGAATTGGAATTCAAATATGAAATTTGAATTGAGATTTGAAATAGAAATTCAAGTGTTGAATTTGAACATGGAATTGAATACAGAAAATCAAGTAGAAAATTGAATATGAGATTTCAAAATAGAAGTTGAAATAAAAACTTTGCAATAGGATTTCAAAGCAGAATGGGAAATGGAATTTCAAAAATAGGATTTCAAATAGAAAATCCAAATGGTTTTGAAAATGGGATTTGAATTCAAGGAAATTCAAATGAATTTGAATAATAGAAATTCAAATGGTGTTAAAAATGAGTTGAATATTAGAATTCAAATGGGGTCGGAAATGGAAAATGAAATTTGAATATAAGAGATTCAAATTGAATTCGAATAGGAATTGATCTATGGGATTTGAATATGAAATTCAAATGGGTTTTAAAATATGGAATTCTGAATATAGAATTTAAAAAGGAGTGAATATTTGAATCTCAATAGAATTCAAATATAGACATTGGAATATAGAAGTTCAAATGGGACTTGAAACATTTAGAATTTCAAATAGAAATTTAAATGGAGTTTGGATATTTAAATTCAAGTATGAATTTCAAATATAGAAATTCAAAAAGGAGTTGGATTTGAAATGGAATTCGAATAAAGAATTTGAAATGGAATTCGAATAAAGAATTTGAAATGGAATTCGAATAAAGGATTTCAAATGAGATTTGAATACAGGATTTAAAAACTATGGAATTTGAAATGTAAAAATTCAAATGGGATTTGAAATATATATGAATATATATATTTGATGAAGTTGAATTCATTTAAAGAAGTTTAAAAGGTTTATATATATAAATATAATTAAAACGAACTCGCCGCAGCGCTGCAGTTCGTAAATTGGCGATTCGAACTTCAATTGAATATACAGAACTCAATTGAAGTCGGAATTCTTCGAAACAAGAAACGTCAGGGCCGATTTGATAATAGTTTTCTAATGAAGAAGAAAAATCTGAATTTCGTCGTATAGATTTTGAGTTATGTCAAAATCAAATTTTTAGAAAAGCAGCGCCAGAATCGTTTTAAAACCATAATGGTTTATTTAATGTTATAAAAAGGATTTTAAGCAGGAAGAAAAATCCGAATTGTCTATTTAGAAAATTTCAGAGTTGAGTTGTAAAATATATGTGAATTCAAGTTGTGTAAATAAATATGATTTTTGAAACAGAAACCAGATTTTGATTTATTGAATAGAATTAACTAAATTGAATAGAAATTAGTTAATAAGATTTCGAATGAATATTGGGGGTTGGATAAGTGAATTCGATTTGAAAATTTATATTCGAAATCAAAAAGGAAACTAGAATTGAAATTGAAACTCAATTTGAATGTAAGCAAGTTAAACATTTTGTTTGAACATGTTATGTTCAACAAAAGAGTAAAATAGGCAAGATGGCCGATTTAAAGGATAAATGGCGAAACTGAATTCAAACGATTAGATAGTGTTGAATTGAATTGAAAACAGGTAAACAGGTGTTAAACAGATATGGGATGGAGTATATGAAGATTTAAATTTATGTGCTCGACAAAAAGGTACGTTTTAATTCACATATGAGATTTTATGCGCCGTATCGGCAAGCCGCTTGGCTTTTCCCTTTTTCTTTTGATTGAGGAAGATACCGGGAAGCTATTTGAAATTTCCCGATGCTCCCGATACAGGGGAGGTTATGGCGAAATTTTCCGGAAATTTAAAGAGTTAGAATATTTTTAAGATATTTTGATAATTAGAGATCATTATATCGACGTATTGAATTCGATAGTAAAGTGAATATAAAAATCGAATATTGCAAACAAAAAGGGATATAGATAAGTAATTGAAATTGTTTTCAATTGCAAATAAAGATATTTTCTAATATATAGAAAATAAAAGAAGTTAATATTTGGAAACGTTTTCCAAATGGCATAAAAGGCAAGAGAATTATTGGAAATATTTGGTTAACAAATATTGATAAGGAAATGGAAAAGTGATTTAATTAATGAAATATTAATTAAAGAGCCCAGTGATTTGTTTGATATGTTGATTGAACACATGTTTTTATTCGATAGTTAAATCACAGACTATCGAAGTTTTTGACCATCGTTGTCAATATGGAGAGACCGGTTGGATTATTATCCGAAGAACCACTCCGTATTGGCATAAGCGTTGCGAACCAAGTATGCTGAATATATTGAAGACGGAGTGAAGTGCAAGGGCTTTTCTAGTAATAGAAATAGTGCCTTCGGTTTCGTTCAATCCCAGAACGAACGTAAATGGACGAATGTCTGACAGAGTATTTCCAATGATCAAATGGGTTGGTCTGTATGAATGTATATGGTTGCAACGGATTTATCCTTTAGCATAATATCCAGAATATTTGTGCAAACTCAACTAGTAATTAACGGATCTGACGATGTGGCATTCAAAGTGAATTGTGTTATCAAGGAATGGTAAGTATGCGTAGCCTCAGGCCTCAACAACCGGGAAAGGACAAAAATCGGGCAGGCAGCATGGCTATGTGGGTCGCACCCATTAGGGTGTATAATCACCTATCTAGAGAAATTCCTTTTGTTTCTAAATCTATCGATTCTGCCCATTCGGGAAACGGTGGTTTGAGTCCAACCGTTGGTGATATACATTCGATACACTCAAGCGAAATGAGTGGTCGGTCATGTGTGGGCCGGGTTGCAAGACGTTCTTGTTGAACCCAGGTGTATTTGCCTCTAGAGATGCACTGTCGGAAGGTGGTCCCATACCTTGTCATGTTGGAAATCCAATCTTCAATAAGCGCCATGCGGTTTTTGATTTTATCATATACATGTGGAGCGTGAGATGCAAGCGTTCTGCTATTTGGTTATTTACTTGATGTAGACATTACTATAATATCACTGGACTTTCGTATCAAAGCGATTTGGGTTATAGTAAGGTAAAAACCGTCCATGTTTATGTGTGGGCTGGTCTTACTATTATCTTTTCTTTCGAAAAGGATTTTTAAAGTTAAACAAGTGGTTGGAGTTTACTCACACCAGTCCCATGACTGACCCAGAGTTTATTTTGTTTTGTTTTCCCTAAACTCTTGGGTGCCCAAATTTGTACGGGCAGTCAAGTGTTTCAGGCTTTTACAGATACACTTGGAGGAGCTTGAAGCAGGAGGCTTCAACGTTGGTTATTTAGAGTTACTTCCGCTGGATCAAATGTTATGTGTACTCTGATGATGGTATGTATGTATGTACAAAACAGATTTGTATTTCGAAGCTTATGTTCTATAATATATTTTATTCGTTCCGCTGTGAGTTTGTGATCTTCGTTTTCTTCTATTCTAATATTTCTTTCTTTCTATTTCTCATCCTCTAACTTCTTTCTAATAATGAGTCGTATTCTGTGCAATTTGGGTTGGACGTGTGGTGTTATTAGTCAATTCAGGTAGCACGGATTTGCGGGTCATTACACTTATATTCAATACCAAATTCTGAAACCAACAAATATCGTATTGGAAATAACGATATAAAATATATCTTTCAAATTCCCATAACAATATCTGTATAGTCACGAAATCCAACATCGAAATATCCCGAAGATAATTTCGATTCAGCTCCAGTCCAATCCACGTATTGGAAATTATCGATTATTTTCAAAATCACTTTCAAATTCAATTTATTTATTTCAAAAATAAATTGATTTTAATTCTAGTTCAAAACTAGTTCATTTCGATAAAAATCTATTTTTACCTTCTAATGTGGAATTTTCCAGCCCAATTCTTTCCAATTCACATATTATAATTTTACACAAATTATAGATATTTTTGATAATTTTATCAAGGCCCGTACAGTCGATTTCCAACAACGGCCATCGAACTGCACTTACAACGACCTTTTTCGAATTTTATTTGGACATAATTCCAAATCCAACCGTTAGATTTCAAATTTCTAATATTCATTGGAAAGCTCTTTTCGATACGAACCCAACGGTTCCAGTTTTAGGAGAATCCGACGGTCGGATCTCCCACAACGTCAATTCGAAGTCAATGGTCGAAATTCATGAACTACCGCGGCGCGGCGCGTTCTATTCAGGCCATTATATATATAATATATATATTATATATATTTCGTCGATTTCCTTTTAAAACGTATTTTATAAATCGTTTTAAATTCGTTTCAAAAACAATTTCAACTTCATCTTCAATTTCAAATCGATTTGATTTCAATTCAATTCGAGTTCATTTCAATTCAATTCAAATTCAAATTCAAATTCGTTTCAATTCAATTCAATTCGAATTTACCTTCTATTTGATTCAATTCGAATTCGTTTCAAATTGATTTCAATTCAATTTCAGTTCATTTTAAATTTCAATTTCAATTTAATTAATTTCGAAATCACTTTTCAATATTCATTATACAACGAATAAAATCGATATAAATATCGTTCGCGTCAAAATAACGCATCTCTAATCAACACGGATTTATATTTTCAAAACTTCTATATTCTATCCAACAAATGAATATTTATCCCATTCAACACATGAATCTATATTTCTTTCAACACACGACTAATCTCAACACATGAGTACTGTCAACACATCACTATTTTTGTTATGTAAAATATTTTATAAAACTATGGTATCTATCGTTTGATTTTTAATTAGACTTCTACTGGGAAGTAGTTCTAATTTTAAATGTGATAAAGATGTAATTTATTTTATTTAAAATATTTTACTCAACACATGAATAGTTTCAACACATGATCATCGTCAACACATGACTATTTTTATATTCAACACATGAATTTTCTTTTATAATATTCATTGTTTTCCCGATTGGAATGAGGCCCAATCAATCACCATATAATGTTAATTATATGGATTCCATACAACACATGTATATAATAGCATTGAAAAATAATCAATCATCAACCAATGTGCACTACACTGTATAAGCATCAAATATAGATATCTGACGCTTATAACAGCCTGTCAATCAATCGATCGACATATTTAATCAATCAGGATGAGTGAACTTCAAATTTCATCCCAACACCCGTGTGGGGTTTCAAACAATCAAACACAGATTTTATTTGTGCAGTTGGGCGATGTGTAAAATTTATCGTCCCAATCAATGTCCTTCAAATAGGTGTACATAAACAAACCGTCCGGTTTGTAAATGAATATTTTATTTTATTCACTTCCACGTTAAAAATTATATTTTTAACGATAAAATATTCTATTTCAACACATGAATTTCTATTCATTTCATTTACACAATAAAAATGATATTTTTATTTTTCTAACATATTTTAGAAAATTTCGGCGGCATAACGGCACGATACTAGAAACGGGACAAGGCCTAGCCTTATCCCCGGTCTAGTGAAGGCCCACGCCATTCACACATCAATCAAATCAATTTCATTTCATCAAACAATTCAATTTAAACCCAACAAACTAACCAACTACTCAACCAAAAAATTTAACAAACAAGCCATCCATGGTCTGTGGATGACGGGTGTCGGGTGCTACTAAGAACCGTCTGCATCCTAGTATATATATAACTAGAAAAAGAAATTGAAAGGTGAGAAGTTCTCACCGATAGCTATCCAACTTCACGACACTTCATTGACAGAAATCTTCCTCGTTGTTGCCTTTTTCATCTACGTTGCCCGTAGTCACTACATATATAAAAATCACACATTTTTATATTTTGATGTCTTTAAAATAAAAGTCACATTTTTATTTGTTTACTTTCAATTTGAAAATCATATTTTTATATTTAAAAATCGAATTTTTACTTCGCTATTCAATATATAAAAATCGAATTTTTACGACGATGTTATATAGATAAAGATTATATTTTTATAACGCTATTCTCTATATAAAGATTTCGCCCTTTCATAAATAAAGTTTTCGCCTTTATAAAAATAAAGTTTTCGCCTTTATAAAAATAAAGTTTTCGCCTTTTCTATTATTAAAATATCGTCTTTTTATTTTTAAAGATTTTACCTTTTCAATTCCATCCCTATAGAAATCGCATTTTATTTTGCTACCTATAAAAAGATGATATTTTTAATATTCCTAACATGTAAAAATTATATTTTTAATTCTTTAAAAATATAAAAATCATATTTTTACATCTTCTATATAGTAAAGATTATATTTTTAATACTTCAAAAATATAAAAATCTTATTTTGATTATCTTCCTTATATAAAAATTATATTTTTAACTTCCACAATTCAAAATCAAATCTTTACTTTTCAAAATCAAATCATTTTGATTTAAAAAAAAAACTAATCTTACCTAGTTAATAAAAATCGCATCTTTCTAGTTTAAAAAGAACTATTTTTCCTAAATAAACATTTATTCTTTTCTAAACTAAAAATCAATGCTTTTAAATTAATAAAAATCAGTTCTTGTTAACTATAAAAATTCAGTTTTTTTTTAATGGAAAACAAAAATCAGTTTTTGTTAATTATAAAAATTCAGTTTTTAAAATCGAACAGAACAATAACTAAAATTGAAAAATAAATAAAAAAAACTTACAGGAATCGGAGAGGAGGGGGGCTTTACTGTCGAAGGTTCGGGACTGGGGGGGGGGGGGGGGTTCCTTCTCGTGGAGGTCGGCGGAGGAGGATGCGGTTGGGGGGGGGGGGCTGTCGCCATCTTCGATTTCCGAGGAGGGGGGGCTGTCGCGATCGTTGCACCACCGGGGGGGGCTCTCGCGCGTCGGCTCTGGCGCCTGGGGGGGCTTCGCGTGGCGGCGATCGCCTGGAGGAGGGGCGCCAGCCTCTGGCGGCGGCGACAGGGGTTCCCCCCCTTTTCCGTCGCCTCCCTTTTTTTTTCTTTTTTTTTCTGTAGAATGAAATCGGGGGGGGGGGGGGCTGGGTAGTTATAGAGAAAAGAATTTTAATTTTATTATTTTATTTTATTATTTTAATTTCTAAAAAGGTTGACTTTTACATACGACCTCTAAACGAGGCCCACCGCCTGTCGTCCATAGCGTTTTACCCCCATTCCGAACACAATGGGATATGTATCGCATGCTGATTTGATCGTTTCGATCAGTTTCCTTTGAATTTACATTTAAATCACTATATTGAATTTTAAACGTACATTTCAAATTACAGGGGTCACATACTAACTAGAAAAATTCCAGAAAAATATTTTCTAGCTTCGTATTGACGATACGGTCCTAACAAAACTAGTTTCGTCGAATTCTGAGACCGTATGAAAAATGGCCATTTTCCAGTCGATTAAAATCAACTGAAACTGGTCAAACGCGTTTTCCTTTGCCACGCTCACATATTGATTCGAAAAATTATGAAACTTGAAATCTAGCAATAACTTGACATCACGGATCCAACAAAAGTGGTTTCGTCGAAATCCGAGGTCATTTGCAAAATGTCCATTTTTAAGGGTCTGAATTCCATAGCGACTATTCAGAATTTTCAACTGGACATATCTTTTGATTCCCGCTATGAAATTTCGATTGGTCGGATTCGTTGGAAAGATATTATCAATTAGATCCTAATGTTTTTGGTTTCACTAAAATCCGGATTGTTTTGCACCCGGTACATTCAATTGAAGTTTGAAATCGAATTATCGAACTACCGCGCCATTTTCAATTCTATTTATAATTATATATAATTATTTATATTCTAACGACGACGCGTATAATATATACGTTCGAATTCCATTCAAAATAAATTTCTCGTCGATATTATTTAAAATAATCTATTTTAAATCTTCAAAATTCGCTAAAATTGCCGAAATAAAAATTTTAAACTGGCCCAGATTTTGCGGGTTATTACATCAAGTCTCATGGTGGCGGCCCGACACAATCCTAGAATGCACAGGTATGCTACTAGTGCCCAGTGCCTTATTTTTCTGCGCCGGAGTGTGTGCACGCCCGCACCCCGTTAGAACCTACACTACTGCACCACCGCCGTCGATTTGACCTCTTACAGTCAGCCCAGTAATCGTGCCCCACCCTGCCTAGTTTCAGGGTATCATGATACCTTATAGGGTTACTGCTGAGAAGGGTCCCCCGCTACTAGGTTTTTCTATTTCTAGCCAACATGCTAAGTTGGTTAAGTGTTTTATAAACCTAACCCCCAATCAGTCTGTTTAGTTTAGCATGTTCCATTTTGATTAAGTATTAATATAATTTACTTAATCCTATCAATCCTGACTCAGCCTTAATTGCCTTATTAAAGCCTTGACCTTTCACATTAGACAGGTATTGTTGTGGCTGCCTGTTGCCGGTTGGGTCCGGGCAGTCTTACGCCACAACTCAGTCTAACCTCGGGTCCTTATTGGGCTCCATGTTTAACCACCCACATTGGATAGGTATTGTTGTGACTACTGGACAGCCGGGCGGTTCCGGGCAGGTTTACATCACAACTCAATCCAACCTCGGGTTAAACACATCGTATTTTCTACATTTACATATTTTGTCTTTCTTCTTTTTATATGTAAATATTTGCGGCCCATTATTCAAATTCATCTTTATTGGTTAAGATTTATTTATGCCACTTAATTGTTTTTCAAAGTTATTGGCGTGCGTCAAACAAGCCAACACATATGTTCTATATTTTAGCCCAAACGTCATTACCCCCGTTTTATATGTTCGTTCCAATGTAAGGTGTGTTGGGTTTAATACATTAAACCCAATTTAGCCATATGAAAAGGGGAGGCTATAACATGGTGTTTATAAGGTGACATAAAAAGGGAAGTGTGAACGCATGAACTTGCAACATAATGATCTAATTAACATAAGATAGGCATATGTGAACTTGCAATTGTAACAACATATAATATAAGCAATACTTGAACATGAATCATTCTATTCACATAATCATGGTGTAAACGAAACATGTAGTCATGGCATAAATAGTACTTAAACATGAACCACACTAATCATATAATTATGGCATAATAATAATTGAACATGAGTCCTTATATGGTCATGGCATAAACATAATTGAATATGAATCCTACTATTCATATAATCATGGTTTTTGTCCTATCTATGTAACTTGTAAGGGGATGTAATTCTAGTGTAATTTCTAATGTAACTTATGTGCCAAATATATTATCATATGATTAAGATAACAACATAAGCTCAGAAACATGTTTTTTAACTAGGCATAATAACAAACATAGCTTAGTCATGTTCATAAAATTAATACAAGCTTACAACGACGCTTGCTTTTGTCATTATCACAAAATCATAATTTTTATACTTGAACTATGATGCCAATTTCAACATAACCTTCATATGAATCATAATACTTAGGTGAATCAAATTACACTAAAGATGACCATAGAATCATGTTGTCATAACAATAGATCATAGACTTTCATGAATTTCAAAATAAACTGTTACAACATATAGTTGTTGTTTCAACATGAGTCTTATACTTGCATATACCAAATGGGTATTGTAAATAACTACCACAAACATGTAGTTTTCAATATGAATCATATGCTTGCATGAGTCCCAATCAAAATTCCACAACATGTGGTTGTCAACATAAACCATATACTTGTATGAATCAAACCATAGCATTGCCAAATCGTTTAGAATCAAAATAACATACAAATATAAGTCATTATCGCCACAATTCCATTTCGTTTCCAACGCAAATCGCGTACTTGCAAATATCCAATCGTATTCCATAATATTCCCAAATCGTTTTGCATCAAAGCAACATACAAATATAGATTATTATCGCCACAATTCCATTTCTTACATTACACAAATCAACACAATTATTTAATTCATATCGGAATAACACTCTACTTACAACGTATGACGAATCTTCAATTCAGGAATCTGAATTCTGAATTTGGAGATGCTATCCTTTGTTGTAGGTGTTGCTTTGATTTGATTAACGTTGCTTTAAGCTTCAAATTATCTTCTAGTTGTCTCCCTATTTCTGACGGCTATCTTCAGTCTCTCCTCAGCAGCATGACGGTCTCATCTCCATTTTAGTTTATGTGAATTAGGGTTAGTCTTAGGTCCTTTTTATAGAGTTTGTGAGTTGATTTAGACCGTCGATGAAGCTTGGTTCAATGATAGCCGTTCGTTTGAAGGAGAGACCAACCAGGAGTTGACACCTAGCCCTAGTTACAAGGTAAGGCTCAGAAAATCGACCAAACACAGACCAGGCCAGCCAGGGTGGGCTGGGTTCGACCTGGCTCTGGGGCCAGGTCGACAACCCAGTCGACACCGTGTCGACTTGGCAGTCGACACGGGTTACCCAGGTCGACTGCCCAGTCGACCTGGCTAGCCCAGGTCGACTGCCAAGTCGACCTGGGTGCCTTAGGCGGGAATTTTCCCGCCCTGTCCAATTGGGCCCGATTTTGAATTTTAAACTTGTTTTTCTGAGCTGTTTTCGTCTGTTTGAATTTTAACCTGAATTCTGAAACTTCCGGAGGCCATATCTTCTTCATACGGACTCCGTTTTTCGAAAACTCAGACTCTATTTCGCGTATTTTTTCCGAGACGAACACAATGGCGTATCCCGTTTCACTTAATTCTTTGATTTGAAATCAATTATACTTTAATTTGTGAATTTCACTGTTATAGAATACACGGGGTGTTACATTCTCCCCCACTTAAAAGGATTTCGTCCCCGAAATCTTCAAGTTTAGGAAAAATATATATATCCTAACATCCAAACATCCATCTGCTCATCCATCAAACACGAGTATCCATTGTCCTTAAAAGACTTCTAATGCTTCATGATCATATGCGAAGTGTGTGTGTACATGTACTTATCTAATGCAAAATCAGGCGGTCTACTGATTCAGTTGACCTCCTTAATGCGAATTATGTAAGTGCCATGAATCCATTATGTATGCAAATTTTCCTATTCATGATTCTACATGAGTGCACAATCATTCATACAAATGCAACATCCATATGACAACACATTAAAGTTCAACCATATACGAATGCAAACATATATGCATATGCAATATGAAGTGACTGAGCCGATCTAAAACCTAGATTGTGTGTGTATATGCAACCACGAGCAACCACTAGCAATCACTTGCAACCACTTGCAACCATCATCCATAACATGTTTCAATTACATGTTTTCATCCAAAGAGTTCCTACCTAAAAGATAGGGTCGAGGAGATATACCTAAAAAAAAGATAGATAAAAGCGCAACTTAAGGAAAAAGAAAGATCAAGGATGTACCCTCGAAAAGAAAAGGGTAGGCAGCGCGTATTCTAGCTTCAGTTTCCCAAGTTGCGTCTCCCTCGGCGTCGCTCCACTGAACTTTGACGAGCTTGACTTCGCGGTTGCGTAGCTTTTTCACTTCCGTTCCTAATATGCGGGTTGGAACTTTTCTTATGGTTGCTTCGCGTTGCACTTCAGCTTCTTCTAGGATATTTGGCTCTACCACTTCAGCAGACTCATGTAGACATTTTCGGAGATATGAAACATGAAAAACGTTGTGAACTCCGGCCAGCTTTTCGGGTAGCTCTAATCTATAGGCCATTTTCCCAATTTTCTCGATGATAGGGAATGGCCCTACGAACCTTGGTGCTAGCTTTCCTATGGTTCCAAAACGAACAACGTTCCTTAGCGGAGATACCTTAAGAAAAACTCTGTCCCCAACCTCAAATTCAAGGTCGGTCCTCCTCTTGTCGGTGTAGGACTTTTGTCTGTCTTGGGCCGTCTTCATCCTTCTTCGTATTAAGTCTACTTTCTCTGAAGTCTCTCGGATCATATCTGGTCCAAGTATGAGCTTATCAGTAGACTCCCACCAACAAGTGGGCGATCGACACGGTCTTCCATATAAAGCTTCGAAGGGCGCCATTCCGATGGTTGCTTGATAGCTGTTGTTGTAGGCAAATTCCACCAAAGGAAGATGGTCTTCCCACGTTCCTCCGAAGTCAAGGACGCACAGTCTTAAAAGGTCCTACAAAACTCTGTTCACTCTTTCCGTTTGGCCGTCGGTTTGGGGATGATAGGCTGTGCTCAAGCATAACTGCGTGCCTACCGCTTCTTGCAGACTCCGCCAAAACTCACTTGTGAAGATAGGGTCTCGGTCACTAACAATGCTGGATGGTATTCCGTGGAGTCGGACAATTTCCTTGAGGTAAAGAGATGCTAGAGATGAGGCAGTTCTTTTACTTTTGACAGGTAAAAAGTGGGCGCTTTTAGTAAGCCTATCCACTATTACCCAAATGCTAGTGTTGCCTCTCCTAGACCTAGGCAACCCATCGATGAAGTCCATTGAGATGCTATCCCACTTCCACTGCGGGACCTCTAGAGGATGGAGCAGACCGCCAGGCTTTTTCTGTTCCGCTTTAACCTGTTGGCACACCATACACTTAGAAACGAATTCTGCCACGTCCTTTTTCATGCCGTTCCAGAAGAAAGTTCTTTTTATATCTTTGTACATTTTATCTCCGCCTGGGTGTATCGTCATCTTGGAGTGATGTGCTTCCTCTAGAACCTTCTTTACTAAATCCCTTGTCTGTGGGACGCATAGTCTTCCGTCTCGCCTTAGCAAACCCTTATCGTCGATGGAGTATCTGTTGAGGTGACTCGAAGACTCACCCCTAATTAGCTTATCAATCGTTTCCATGAGCTGAGGTCTTCGCGTTGTGCTGTCCCTATTGAGTCCACTAAAGTCGGGCGCACTTCGAGAGATGCTAGCAAGCCTGGTACAAAATCGGAGGAAGGCCTAAAGTCGAAGCTGGCTATAAACTCTAGGCTTTGTCTTTCAACAAACAGCGGGCTTAAGGCCAGTTTCTTTCGGCTTAACGCGTCTGCTACTACGTTGCCTTTGCCCGGAGTGTAGGAGATCTCGAAATCATACGAGGCAAGAAACTCCATCCATCTCTGTTGCCTCAAGTTAAGATCTTTCTACGAGAAAAGATATTTCAACGATTTATGGTCAGTGTAAAGTTCGAACTTCACACCTAGGAGATAGTGTCGCCAAGACTTGAGTGCAAAGACGATGGCAGCTAACTCAAGATCGTGGGTCGGGTAGTTCTTTTCGTGCACTTTCAACTGCCTCCCGCCATAAGCTACTACCCTTCCTTCTTGCATTAAGACAGCGCCTAACCCTGTCCCACATGCATCTGTATAAACTGTGAACATCTTGCTTCCATCTGCCAACGTTAAAACTGGGGCTGTTGTAAGAGCCCTTTTTAGTCGTTGGAAAGCAAACTCGCAATCCAAGTCCCAATTGAACACTAGATTCTTCTTGGTCAGCCTTGTGAGCGGAGCTGAGATTTTCGCAAAATCCCTTATGAACTTTCGATAGAAACCTGCTAGTCCTAGAAAACTTCGGACCTCAGTTGCATTCCTTGGTGTCTTCCAATCCTGTACCGCCACTACCTTAGCAGGGTCCACTGCTAACCCTTGTCTGGATACTATGTGCCCAAGGAACCTCACTTCTTCTCTCCAAAAGTGGCATTTGGAGAATTTGGCTTTTAGTTGATGGACTCGCAGAGTTTCCATGATTGCCCTTAAGTGCTGAGCATGTTCCTCTTAACTCTTTGAGAAGATAAGGATATCGTCTACGAAGACCACTACGAACTTATGGAGGAAATCTCTGAATACCCTACTCATCAGGTCCACGAAGTAAGCAGGTGCATTTGTCAAGCCGAAAGGCATGACAAGCCATTCAAAGAAGCCGTCTGGGGTTCTGAATGCCGTTTTATCGATGCTATCTTCAGCCACCCTTAGCTGATGAAAACCGGTCGCTAAATCGAGTTAGGAGAAAACAGACGCTCCTAGAAGTTGATCAAACGGATCGTCGATTCTGGGGAGAGGGTGTTTATTCTTTTTCGTTAGCTTGTTGAGCTCCCTATAGTCAACACATAGACGGAGTGAACCATCCGCCTTTGTAGCGAACACCACTGGAGCGCCCCATTCTGAAATGCTCCTTCTAATGAACCCCTTCTCTAGAAGCTCTTTAATCTGTTTACTGAGCTCTTTTCTTTCCCGTGGAGCCATGTGTCTAACGGGCAACGCAACGGGCTTTGCATTATCTACAAGATATACGCGGAAGTCTATCTCCCGCTTCGGAGGCAAGCCCTTCACCTCTTCGAAGACATCCGGATATTCCCGGACCACTCTCACTGATTGCAAATTGTCGACAGAGGCATCTAGCGATTCAAGATAACTAAGCATAACCGCATACGAGGGATTACAAGAAATTTCCAAAGTGTTACCGAGCTGGGTCAGGAGCCTAACATCCCTTTTCTCACAATCAAGGATGGCCCCATTACTGGATAGCCAATCCATGCCCAAAATCAAACCATATCCCGAAAAGCCCAAAACAAAGGCACTACATTTAAATTCTACGCTTAGAATAGAAATTTTCAATCCCAAACAGATCATAGACAAATGAGCTGGGCCCCCAATTGGGTTTGAAACAATTAAGGGGTCCTCTACCATACTAGTTTTTAGGTGCAGAGATTCTACTAAAGCAGACGAGATAAAGGAGTGTGATGCGCCAGAATCAAATAAAGTGCGAACGGGGTGATCATAAAGATAAACTATACTTTCTACAGAAGTATTTATACCTCGCTGTTGCAGAGGTGGCGCTTCTAGCACATGAACCTGCGCCCCCGAGGTGGATCCAGCCCTCTGCCCCTGTCCTCGTTTCTTTGGGCAGTCCTTAGCCATGTGGCATGTCTCACCGCAAGAAAAGCACCCACCATTCTCCTTGGCCTTCTTTTTCCGGCAATCTTTCACTAAGTGCCCCACTTTGCCACAGAAATTACACTTCCTCTTCTCTTTGTTGCCTTTCCCGCCCTTCTTAAAGTCTGTCTTCTTAGGCTGCAAACCCTCTTTCTTCCCTTGAGAGCTTTCTGCCTTTGTCTCCTTCTTGCCCTTATCCTCTTCGTTCAGCAATGCCATTTGTACCAACCTTTCATATGTAGCTCCCATGGGTATATGGGTCATGGCCAAACTGTGTAATGGCTCATTCAACCCTTTGACGAAACGGAGAGCCTTCTTGTGCGGGGTGTTGACTAGGTCCAGCCCAAACCTAGCCAGCTCATCGAACTGATTAACATACTCTTTGACTGTCTTGTTCCCTTGCTTAAGAAATAAGAATTTTTCCAACTGCAAACTCCTTTCCGCATCTGAGAGAAATTTAGCCTCAAACCTTGCCCTAAAGTCCTCCCATGTTTCCACTGGTCTTTCTGCATTGGTGACTTCCCACCAGTAGGAAGCCTCGCCCTTTAATAGCCACACTGCCAGTTGTACTTTCTGTCTATCTTCTACCTCAAAGATGATGAATAAGTCCTCGGTTTCTTTCAGCCAATTTCTAGCTGCCACGAAGGACTCAGTTCCATGAAAATCCTTTCCTCCCATAGCTTTAAAATCTTTACATATCTTAGCAAACGTGTTTCCCCGTGGAGGAGGTGGAGGAAGAGGTGCTGCTGCAGCTGGATGATTTCCTACAGCAGGGGGAGGAGGAACGGTAGGACCTGGCTGAGTGGCCCTTGCTTCTAAGAACCGTCTAAACCAACCAGGTATTGGTACACCCTCTGGCAAGTTAAGTTCTTCGGACATGCTGAAACAAAAAGGATAGATTCAAAACGAAGGATAAGAGATAGTACCTATGGCTTTGGGGGGACTTTGCCTTTTAAAATAAAATAATATTTTATCTTTTTAAAAAAAATGCTTCTTCAAATTTCCTTTTTGAAAATAATTTTTCAAAACTTTTTATCTTATCTGGTAAACCTATGCTCTGATACCAAGTGAAACACCCTACCTCCGTTAGGGTCACTCTCAAAGGGAATGCCCTAATTTTGGTGGAGGTTTATAAGTATAAGTCACAGATATACAAGACAGATATAAGAACACATATTTTTGAACAGCGGAAAACAACAACTTTTATTTCATTAAAATACGTGTTACACCAACCATACCATAATTGTCTTACAATACTTCCAAAAACATAACATCTTCATAACTGTCTTGATTACATTATTTAAAGAAGCATAAAGATAACATAAATAAACTGCAAAAGTCCCATAGTTGTTGTCCAAAGCCATAGTCCAAAACGAAAAGATCCAAGCAATACATTCTTTCTCTTCAAGCTGGATATGAAGGCTGGTCAAGCTGCGGTATTCCCTCCCTGTGGACCTGGGGGGGGGGGAACAGAAGAAAAGAAGACGAAAGAAAAGTAGAGTCGGACATAAAGCCTGAGTAAGTCTAGGACTATTCAGTCTATGAATAAAGAACCGGGTATGATAAGTATAAACTAGAAATGGGAAAGCACTATAAACTTAGTTAAGTTGTCTAGGGTCGAATATACTATCGTACCCCATATTAATCTCTGAACCCATATAAACTAGTTCCCAACCGGCACCCCATAATCAGGGTGAAGTGATCCATTTTATGATGATCGGCTCCTACTCGCATAGTTACATGTGTCTTACGGCCCCCGATGTTGTAGTTACCTATGCTGGTCCCACCATGGGGTGTATCAAGTCTCATGGTGGCGGCCCGACACAATCCTAGAATGCACAGGTATGCTACTGGTGCCCAGTGCCTTATTTTTCTGCACCGGAGTGTGTGCACGCCCGCACCCCGTTAGAACCTACACTGCTGCACCACCGCCGTCGATTTGACCTCTTACAGTCAGCCCAGTAATCGTGCCCCACCCTGCCTAGTTTCAGGGTATCATGATACCTTATAGGGTTACTACTGAAAAGGGTCCCCCGCTACTAGGTTTTTCTATTTCTAGCCAACATGCTAAGTTGGTTAAGTGTTTTATAAACCTAACCCCCAATCAGTCTGTTTAGTTTAGCATGTTCCATTTTGATTAAGTATTAATATAATTTACTTAATCCTATCAATCCTGACTTAGCCTTAATTGCCTTATTAAAGCCTTGACCTCTCACATTAGACAGGTATTGTTGTGGCTGCTTGTTGCCGGTTAGGTCCGGGCAGTCTTACGCCACAACTCAATCTAACCTCGGGTCCTTATTGGGCTCCATGTTTAACCACCCACATTGGATAGGTATTGTTGTGACTACTGGACAGCCGGGCGGTTCCGGGCAGGTTTACATCACAACTCAATCCAACCTCGGGTTAAACACATCGTATTTTCTACATTTACATATTTTGTCTTTCTTCTTTTTATATGTAAATATTTGCGGCCCATTATTCAAATTCATCTTTATTGGTTAAGATTTATTTATGCCACTTAATTGTTTTTCAAAGTTATTGGCGTGCGTCAAACAAGCCAACACATAATGTTCTATATTTTAGCCCAAACGTCATTACCCCCGTTTTATACGTTCGTTCCAATGTAAGGTGTGTTGGGTTTAATACATTAAACCCAATTTAGCCATATGAAAAGGGGAGGCTATAACATGGTGTTTATAAGGTGACATAAAAAGGGAAGTGTGAACGCATGAACTTGCAACATAACGATCTAATTAACATAAGATAGGCATATGTGAACTTGCAATTGTAACAACATATAATATAAGCAATACTTAAACATGAGTCATTCTATTCACATAATCATGGTGTAAACGAAACATGTAGTCATGGCATAAATAGTACTTAAACATGAACCACACTAATCATATAATTATGGCATAATAATAATTGAACATGAGTCCTTATATGGTCATGGCATAAACATAATTGAATATGAATCCTACTATTCATATAATCATGGTTTTTGTCCTATCTATGTAACTTGTAAGGGGATGTAATTCTAGTGTAATTTCTAATGTAACTTATGTGCCAAATATATTATCATATGATTAAGATAACAACATAAGCTCAGAAACATGTTTTTTAACTAGGCATAATAACAAACATAGCTTAGTCATGTTCATAAAATTAATACAAGCTTACAACGACGCTTGCTTTTGTCATTATCACAAAATCATAATTTTTATACTTGAACTATGATGCCAATTTCAACATAACCTTCATATGAATCATAATACTTAGGTGAATCAAATTACACTAAAGATGACCATAGAATCATGTTGTCATAACAATAGATCATAGACTTTCATGAATTTCAAAATAAACTATTACAACATATAGTTGTTGTTTCAACATGAGTCTTATACTTGCATATACCAAATGGGTATTGTAAATAACTACCACAAACATGTAGTTTTCAATATGAATCATATGCTTGCATGAGTCCCAATCAAAATTCCACAACATGTGGTTGTCAACATAAACCATATACTTGTATGAATCAAACCATAGCATTGCCAAATCGTTTAGAATCAAAATAACATACAAATATAAGTCATTATCGCCACAATTCCATTTCGTTTCCAACGCAAATCGCGTACTTGCAAAAATCTAATCGTATTCCATAATATTCCCAAATCGTTTTGCATCAAAGCAACATACAAATATAGATTATTATCGCCACAATTCCATTTCTTACATTACACAAATCAACACAATTATTTAATTCATATCGGAATAGCACTCTACTTACAACATATGACGAATCTTCAATTCAGGAATCTGAATTCTGAATTTGGAGATGCTATCCTTTGTTGTAGGCGTTGCTTTGATTTGATTAACGTTGCTTTAAGCTTCGAATTATCTTCTAGTTGTCTCCCTATTTCTGACGGCTATCTTCAGTCTCTCCTCAGCAGCATGACGGTCTCATCTCCATTTTAGTTTATGTGAATTAGGGTTAGTCTTAGGTCCTTTTTATAGAGTTTGTGAGTTGATTTAGACCGTCGATGAAGCTTGGTTCAATGATAGTCGTTCGTTTGAAGGAGAGACCAACCAGGAGCTGACGCCTAACCCTAGTGACAAGCCAAGGCTCGGAAAATCGACCAAACACAGACCAGGCCAGCCAGGGTGGGCTGGGTTCGACCTGGCTCTGGGGCCAGGTCGACAACCCAGTCGACACCGTGTCGACTTGGCAGTCGACACGGGATACCCAGGTTGACTGCCCAGTCGACCTGGCTAGCCTAGGTCGACTGCCAAGTTGACCTGGGTGCCTTAGGCGGGAATTTTCCCGCCCTGGCCAATTGGGCCCGATTTTGAATTTTAAACTTGTTTTTCTGAGCTGTTTTCATCTGTTTGAATTTTAACCTGAATTCTGAAACTTCCGGAGACCATATCTTCTTCATACGGACTCCGTTTTTCGAAAACTCGGACTCTATTTCGCGTATTTTTCCCGAGACGAACACAATGGCGTATCCCGTTTCCCTTAATTCTTTGATTTGAAATCAATTATACTTTAATTTGTGAATTTCACTGTTATAGAATACACGGGGTGTTACATTGGCCATCATAAAATTCTGCTAAATAAGATATATGGACCTGTAGTCCATAAGATATGAACCTGTAGTTCATAAGATAAAAATAGAAATATATATAATGATTGAAGCACCATAGAGAGTCAACAACATGTTAAGTACCATAAGCATTGTATTTTCAGAGATAATTGAATTGATTAAAGTGGTGAAAGTGTTTAAAACACTTATAATACCCTGAAGGTATAAAAAATGAAAGTATACAAATTGCAGAAGAATTTAAATAATTTTGGTAGTGATAAAAAGAAAGAAATGTAGATTACAACATTCTTTTAAGTATTGTTGCGATGAAAATCTTGAAATAATTCATGATGAGTAGATCACTTCCTGCTTTGTTGTAATAAAACTCTTAATATTCATTGAAGTGGTAGTTGCGATATGCAAAACTTATTATATTATATAATTTCCTGAAGAACATCAATAACATTTGTTATTATAAAGAATACCAAGAACATCGATGATAGATTGCAACATTCTTCTAAGTATTGTTGTAATGAAAATCTTGATATACTTCAAGATGAGTAGACTACTTCCTGCTTAGTAATGAAAGTTGTCTTATTCATCAAATATGTATTGCAACATGTAAGTCCGATTGAAACAGAAAATTATAAGCACCTGAAGTGTATTCATAAATGAATATTAGTATCATACAAATCACAAAAGGAAGACATTTTAAATAAGAAAGCATGCCTGAAGCATGAAAATGCACATGAAATTTTAAAAGAAGAAAAAAACTCCATTAAGACGTATTTGTAAGCAATTTGAGTTACTGAAAGAAGAATACGAGTTTAGAGGAAATTTAAAATCAGAGGGAGCATCCATAAGTATGATATAATGCACTCTTTTTCCTTAACTAAGTTTTTCCCCATTAGATTTTCTTAGTAAGGTTTTAATGAGGCATGAGTCATGATCCAGAAGTATCAACCCAAAAGTAACATACAAAATAAGTTATAATATACTCATTTTCCTTATTTAAAAATTTTCCCACTGGGTTTTTCTTAATAAAGTTTTAACGAAGCATTAACATTGATCCAGAAGTATCATACTATTTTTGACGTAGTAAATATAACATTGTATGTTGTACTTTTTTCCTTCACTAAGATTTTTCCCATCGGGTTTTTCTTAGTAAGGTTTTGACGATGCAACGTTTTGATCCAGAAGTATCAAACATATTTTGATGCAGTAAACTATTATTTATGAAGAAGACAAGGCAGTTTGCATGGCTCAAATTCAAGTGAATTATATCAAGTATGAAAGGATGGAGCACATTTCTTCTAAATTTCTCTTCACATATGCATGAAAGGATAACAAGAAAAAGGAGAAATAAGTTCAGTTTCAAGAAAAGAGGGTAGATCCATTCTCAAAGGCAATTTCCAAATCAACATTCCAGAAGATGATATATAAAATTGGCATGCGTCGACTACATCAATAGACTAATTGAATAATGAGTTATAAATAAGGGGAATATATAAAATTATGTTATAATGTACTCTTTTCCTTCACTAATATTTTTCCCATTGGTTTTTTGTTCGTAAGGTTTTTAATGAGGCATTATCTTCATCCTGAAGTATCAACCCTTACGGTAACATCGTAAAACATGTTACCTAAAAAGGAAATAAATTTGCACTCTTTTCCTTGTTTATGATTTTCCCCACAGGGTTTTTCATAAAAAGATTTTTAATGAGACATTGTTTTGATCCTGAAGAATCAAACTCTTTTAAAGAATATCATTTTATATGATATTCATAATGTCAGACGTTGTACTCTTTTTCTCGTTCAAGGTTTTTCCCATTGGGTTTTCCTGATAGAGTTTTGAAGGCAACAGACAATAATTGTATCAACTGAACGGATATATGCAAGCAAGATAATAATAAGGGGGGGAGCAATCATCATATATGTTTTAAAAAGGACAACTTTAAGTTAGCGGAGCATTCAAGTTTTTGAAGACGCATATTCAAGGGGGAGTATTGTAATATATATATATATATAAATGTTGTGAATATGCTTTTATTAGTTCTCTGTTTAGTCCCACATCATGGGAAAAAGTTAAATATCAGCTCCAAAGCCTATGTATAAAAGAGCCAATGTAATAGAAAGAAAAACACATCTGAATGAATAAATATGTTCTCTCTCCCTTATTTCTTCTGTTCTGTGTTCGTTTTATAACACAAAGCCCTTTTTTTATTATTATAAAGAGAAACAGTGGAGAACAGTAGGAGTAATGGTGGAGTGGAGAAATGGTGGAGAATCTTATGCGATATTCATAGAGTTCAACATTTAAAAATAATAAATCGTCCAGTTGCAAAATTTAAGGTGATATTTTGAACTGTTCATGCACGGATAACCAAATTTTAGCCGATTCATTGCTTATTGAAAATGCAATAAATGGTAGAAAAGAGCATTTAAAAATAAGAAATCGTCAAGTTGCAAAATTTAAGGTGATATTTTGAACTGTTCATGCACGGGTAACCGAATTTTAGCCGATTCAATGCTTGTCGGAAATGTAGTAAATGCAAGAAAAGAGCATTTAAAAATAAGAAACCGTCAAGTTGCAAAATTTAAGGTGATATTTCGAATTATTAATAAAGACAGAAATGAATATGAGAATTTTAAGAAATTGACTGTTTTTAGAAATAGAGCAATTAATATTATAGGAATGAATAAGAGAAATTTAAGGAACTGACTATTTCTGAAAATAGAGAAATTAATATTATACGGATGAGTATGAGAATTTTAAGGAATTGACTATTTCTGAAAATAGAGCAATCAATTTTGATTCAGCAAAGAGGAAATGTAGGACATAATTTCGAATAAAGGGCATTTTCAGTAGTTATATCTTAATTTCAAACAATATTATGATTTACTAAAATCTATTTAGGTGCATTTTGAATTAGCAAATGATCTATTCATTAGATCTTACTTTTTAATATTACTAAAATGTAATAATATGTAGGGGCATTATTGATAGTTCAATGGGGCATTATTGATAGTTCACATTGATATCAAAAAAGTGCGACACCAAATGTATTACAACTATATATAATCATGATTTTATGTTGAAATCATGTGTGGTTAATTTAAATTTTTAATTCTAATTTGAAGCGTCTATTTTTTTTATAAGTACAAATTTTATCTATACTCATAATTAATAAATGATACTTATTTGTTGACTGTTAGATCCTATTTTTAAAGGGTGTTGAGATTTATTAATACATATAGAGAGGCACTTTAATTTCTGTTAATTAATAAAAAAAAAATGTTTAAATAAGCTTATGTGTTATACTCTAATTTCAAATGATATTATGATTTACTAAAATCTGTTGAGGTGCATTTCGAATTAGCAAATGAACGATTCATTAGATCCTATATTATAGTGACATATACCGAGGTTTATTAAAATCACGTTAAAATGAATTTTGCAAAGAAAGTTTACTCGTTATATGATTTTTAAGTAAAAAGATTAGATAATATTTATAGATGGACGTTTTTAATTTGTAAAGAAAGTTCAATTGTTATATCATATTTTAAGTTATTATTATTGAATAGATATGTTTTGAATTTGTAAAGAAAAATAATTTTTATATCATAAATTTAAGATATATTAATTTTTAGATTCGATAGTAATCCTACTTTTAGGGGATATTAAGATTTGAAAATATAGATAGAAAAGAGTTTTGAATTTGTAAATAAAGCTTATTAATTAGATCCTATTTTGAAGGAAATTTGATAACATATATAGATTAGATCTTGATTTTAAGGAGATTTGAAACTAAAGCATAAACAATAAACAATAAATGATGCTTATTTCTAAGATACGAAACTAAAGCATGAACGGATTTTTAAATTTGTAAAGAAGTTTGACTATTAGATCTTATTTTGAAGGGGTGTTGAGATTTATTAGTATATGTAGGGAGTCACTTTGATTTTTATTAATCAATAAAAAAATAAATGTTTAAATAAGCTTATGTGTTATATTAGGGTTGTCAATGAATACCCGAAAAATTCGATATCCATCCGAATCCGTATCCAAAAATATGAAAAATATCCGTTATTCGGCATTATCCGAAAAGCGGATACGGATATGGTTATAGTGGTATCCGCATCCAAAAAATATCCGTCCGACTAATTGATGTAGTATATATAACTCAAAACAGAAAAATAGAGTAAATAATTATTTTGTAACTGTTTGATGTTACTATGATATAAATTTTTGTCCATTTTTAGTGAAAAATGGTAGTTTTAGTGTTTAATTTTGAAATATTTTTGGATATGCTTATGGAATTGGTATAAAACATTAATGTTTGATCATCATATTTCTTTATTTTCTATTTTTTTACAAACGTTAGTATAAAAATTATTTTATGTTGTTCCAATTTTTTTTATACTCTTAAATTTATTAATTACGTGCGTAGCGGATAAATATCCGATATCCGTCTGTATCCGAAAATTAAGCGGATATGGATATCCAATATCCGAAATTAAACGGATACGGATATCCGATATCCTAAAATAATTTCGGATACGGATACGGATATGACACTATCCGTATCCGAAAGCATCCGTTGACAGCCCTATTTATATCCTAATTTCAAACGATATTATGAGTTACTAAAATCTGTTGAGGTGCATTTCGAATTGGCAAATGAACTATTCATTCGATCCTATATTTTAGTGACATAATATATAATGAGGTTTAACAAAATCACGTTAGAATGAATTTTGCAAAGAAAGTTTACTTGTTTGATCTATTTTTAAGTAATCAGATTTGATAATATTTTTAGATGGACGATTTTAATTTGTAAAGAAAGTTCAATTGTTATATCGTACTTTTAAGTTATTATTATTTAATAGATATATTTTGAATTTATAAAGGAAAATAAATTTTATATCATATATTTAAGGAGATATTAATTCTTAGATTCGATAGTAATCCTACTTTTAAGGGATATTAAGATTTGAAAAATATAGATGAAAAACAGTTTTGAATTTGTAAATAAAGCTTATTAATTAGATCCTACTTTGAAGAAAATTTGATAACATGTATAGATTAGATCTTGTTTTTAAGGAGATTTGATAACATCTACAGATGAACATTTTTGGTAGTTCACGTTGACATCCAAAAAATGTGATATCAAACATAGGATATAATAAATCTTAATATTGCTAAAATATAGGATCTAATAAATAAATATCATTTACTAATTCAAAATGCGAACTTACATATGTTATTAAATCATAACATCGCTTGAAAATAGAATCTCATACTTCAATTTTATTTACAAATTCAAAACGTTCATCTTTAAATATTAAGTAGTCTTAATATTTCTTAAAAATAACATCTAACAAATAATCTTTATACATAAATTCATTTTCATTAATCAATCAATAATACAAATGAAGATTAAAAAATATACGAGATTGCAACTTTGAAAAAAAACAATATTTTAAAATCAAAATATAAATGTAAATCATTCTATTTTGAATCGGTTGAAAATATAAGACTTGTAAATAAACAACTCATCCGCGAAGCGCGTACCGTAACGTTCGTAAAGTAATGGTGTGATAAATAAAAGGATTTTTGAAAACAAAATATTTAGATACTGAGAGAATTAAGTAGAATATTTATAATTCCAAAATTTAATGTGAAAGCTTCAAAATCTCCTACTTTAGTGGACGAGCTTGAGGCTTATGCTACGTAAGCAATGCGATCCATATGGATATCTGACCATATTAGAATATTTTATGGCGAGTTAAAATCTCAATCTACGCTTATAAATCTGAAAATGTAAGAGAATGAAAAAACCGTCGCTCATCACACTAAACAAAAGAAAAATATGGGAGGAAAATTGAAGGGAAAGCAAAGGCAGGATAAGTTCTATCGCCTGGCGAAAGAGCAAGGATATAGATCACGTGCGTCGTTTAAGCTCCTTCAGCTGGATGCTAAGTACAGGTTCCTACCATCGTCCCACTCTATCCTCGATCTGTGCGCCGCCCCTGGTGGTTGGCTCCAGGTCGCCGTCCGCAACGCCCCGGTCGGATCCTTTATCCTTGGCGTCGATCTTTCCCCTATCCGCCCTATCCGTGGCGCCCACACCATCGTCCAAAATATCACCACCTCCGAATGCTGTCACGAGATCAGGAAAGTCATGGAAGGTCGCCTTCCCTTTGACTGCGTCTTACATGACGGTGCGCCCAATGTTGGTGCCAGTTGGAGCAAGGACGCCACCAGTCAATCTGCCCTTGTCGTCCGCGCTGCTAAGCTGGCCTCTATGTTTTTGGCTCCAAAGGGCACTTTTGTTACGAAGGTTTTCCGCTCTCAGGACTACAGTGCTATAATTTATTGCCTGAAGAGGCTGTTTGACAAAGTTGAGGTTACCAAGCCTGTTGCCAGTCGCAACACATCTGCTGAGATTTATGTTATTTGCTTGAAGTATAAGGCTCCTGCTAGGATTGATCAACGTCTTTTTGATATCGATAGTCTCTTTCGAAGAGTTGCAGAACCCGCCAAGGTTATTGTCTTAGTCACTTAGCTGTTCTTCTACATTTGTTGGTCAGTGTTCTAAATTATCGTCTCTTTGTATTGTGAGCAGGCAGTTGATGTTCTCAAAGGAACAAAACAGAAGAGAAACCGCGAAGGGTACATTATTTATCACTTCTATTAAACACTTAGTTGTAAATGGAATAAATATTTGTTCAAATGGCGCATATACGGAACATCCCAGCAATTTATCACTTATGGTTATACTACAAAGTTCGGTTCATGTTAGATATATGCACAATTGTTTGATACTGTGTTGTTGTAAACACCAATGTAGGTATGAGGATGGTGTATCTCTTTTGTGGAAGACTGTTCCTGCATCAGTTTTTATCTGGTCAGACAATCCAACTGTATTTCGTGGTTCTGTTGACCAGTTGTCTTTTGATGACCCAGAAAGCTTACCTATAAATGAGCATGAATTAACTACTGAAGAGGTAAATTTTGTCCTCTTATTGTGGTCGTTGGTGAATGTATATAGATTCTCATATTATATGTTTTTCTATGTAGGTTAAATCTTATTGTAAAGATTTACACGTGTGGGGTCCACACATCTTCAAAGACTTGCTAAAGTGGGTTACCGCTATCACAACTATTATTATAACATAGTATAAATATACATTTATTCATAATCGTATAAAAAAATTTGACTGAAAATATAGCTCTATTTTTCTATAGATGGCGTGTAAAGATAAGAAACGCATTTGCATCGAGTAAAGCTGTTTCTTCAGATGCCACTGCAAATGCAAATGACAATGATGCTAGTGGTGATAATCTCGATCCTGATGAAGATGAGAAGTTACTTATTGAAATGGAAGAACTGACAAATGCTCTTAAACACAAGAAAAAGAGAGAGAAGAGGCTTCTTGCAAAACGACGAGATAAGGTTTGCAAGTATTAGTTTTCTGCCATATTTTTGGTTTTATAATTATATATTAATTTGTTCGTTTATTTCAGAACAAAATCTGGAAAGCAACTGGAATGCAAATCGATGCTACTCAAGATAGCTATCATGACCAAGATTTGTTTTCTCTTGCCACTGTGAAGGTTTTTGGTTACACCACTCATTTGCGTTTATCTCTTTTATAGTACCAGTAGTTCATTAATTTTAGATTTAAGTTGGTTCATTTTACATATACCAGTATGTATTGATTGTCAAAAATAAGTATTGGAGACGTTTTCCTTTGAAATGTTATATATACAGGCGAACAAGTTTTAGTGAATGCTTAAAGAATCTCAAACTACAAGCTTTAACTAATTAAAGAATAGAGTTTGGTTGCAATATTGATCAAAATTTGTAAATTGCGTTTAGCATATGGTAAGGGAAGTGAATAAAAGTAAAATTAATAACATCTCCAGAATAGTAATAGAAGGCTACCAAAACTTAAAAGATGCCAAAAACAATTTTAAACCTAAAATTAAGGAAATATTAACAAATTAGTATGGTATACATGTTCCTTGTAGGAAAAGGAAACAAATTAAGCAGTAAGAAAATAATTCGTGAAATTGATTCTAAAAGTCAAGTTGTAGACATTCACGATGTGTCCTTCTCTGGACATGAATTTGCTCTTCATTTCAATAACATCACAAATCCAAATTTATATTGGCCAATAAACTGAAAAGATAAAACACAGATTGAAAATTGACAAAATATAAACCTTTTTAGGGACTTTCTTGATTATTGAAAGAGAGGTTGTTTGTTTTCAAAGACATTATCTTTATAAATTATCGAAGCCTTACATAACATATGCTTGCCACTATTGGTGGATAAACAATTAATACCTGTGTGGTAATACCTGTGTGTTAATTGTTTGAGCAACACAGAAACTTTAATGTAGAATTCCCCAGTTTTGCATATAGCGATGGGCAATTGAGCTTGCAATCGGCGGAAATTAAACAGATATCGTCATCAAATCCGCCCGTTGGTGCTGCAAGTACAAGTCGCCTCGTCGAATTTGATTAATCTTCACTTTTTTATTATGTTTATTCTCGCTTGAAAATTTCAATTTTGACATCCTATATTCCGCACGAAATTTAGAGTAATATTACAATGTTGATCATTGTTAACCCTGTTTTATGAATTTTTGATTTTATTGCGAAATCATTTGTTGTAGTCCAATGAAAAATATCCATAGTTAAATCAAATAGTTTACGAATTTTGTTGTCGTTTATTATTCAAAAAGATATTTTTCCTTGAACAGCCGAAACTGTTTCTTATTTATGAGGATCTGATGCATCTAATTCGTAATTAGTTATCTACTACATGTAATTATATTTGAGAGTGTATTTTCTTAGCAAAAAAAGTAGTTCCTTTTTGTCCTTAATGTTGTTTCCACATAAAAAGGACTATTTTCAAAAGGATTACTTCAATGTATCAGTTACGCAATGGAATTGACTGATCAACCCAACCACTACGAACATGCACATTGTACTCGCCAATATCTACCGATTTAAAAAAACGGTTTTATCTTAGTGTTATGATTCAACACTAATACAGATATATCATTATTGACAAAAGATATCGATTAATCTCTATTTACTAAGACCTTAGCTGGAAGCCTGGAACTACAGGTCATGAGAAGAGTAAGCGAAATCAATATCATTTTGAGGCCATGGTGGTATTCCTGTTTATTTTATTTTGATTTGTATGTCAGTTTTTGAACCTTTTCTTTTTAATTCCATTTGGATTCGGTGTGCATTTAGTTGAACAACGAACTGACTTATGTACGGATAAACGGTGTTTATTCTATCAGAACAATTTTCTTACTGTCCAAACCCGTGGAATAAATATTTAGGACTTAGCTGCACCACCTTCTGTTTTTTTATTGCTAAATAGTTTTTCTCTCTTTCTTCTCTTCTTTTTCTTTTTAGCTTTATTTTTTGCTATTTTTTCCTTTGCATGTCATATCGACCACTGCTGCTGTTTATTTGGACATACACATATGCTATTGATTTAGTTATATTGACAATGATATTTGCATAATCCCCATTCTTTTTCAAAGCTGTCTAATCAATTTGTATATTAAACACCGGTGAATGCTTCATTCACTCCACTACATTGTTAACACAGGTTGCTGCTTCTTCCCATTCTAGGACCCTAAGTTAATATTTTTAGATGGTCGACCTTATGCATGCAACATTGTTAACAGTTAACATAATTAAAATTTTTTCTATATGCGCAATTACCACATCCAAGGTTACCGTTTGCTGTTTCTTAATAAAAGGACATTGCTTCTTTGCTTTCCCCCCAATATAAAAAAGTAAAATATTGATTTTTCCCACCTAAATTTGTCTTCCATTTAAAATTTAACTATCTCACGGTATTGTTTATATAGTTCAATGTTTAAATAATTGATAATATTTAAAGTTTCTTCTTTGTTAGTTCAGCTACCAATATACTGTCGTAGTTCTGTGTAGGTATTGTTATTACATCGTAGTTAAACTAATGATTTGCTTAGTTCTTTCTCTTCTCAACATCCAGTGATGAATCACCTTTAGCCTGGATACCCATACTGCACTATCTAGTCACAGCCGTTATTCCATTTTGACCATTTACCATAATTTCATATGCTAATACTTATAGAGTCAAGATTACTATAATTTCATATGCTAACACTATAGAGAAAAAATTTCAATTTTTTACAAATAATTTAAACAAGTGCATATTTTATCCAAATATAATTCAATGCAACAGTTGAAAATGATTGTCCCGTAGATTTGGTTGTAATTGAAATAACATTATCTAGATGGCTCTTCTACTTAAAAAATGAAGCATAATTTATTTAAAAATTAGATGAAGTATAAAATATAAATCCAAAAAAATAATCGAAAAGCTTAGGCCCAGCTTGGTTTCGTTTCGATTTTATGTCTCAACTTGCACTACAAAGTACTAAGAATTATGAGAAGACCTATAATTCTCAGTCATTCCCCGAACAGCGAAAAACGAAGGAGTTGGATTGTTCTTCATGCTTTTGTTATCTCTAAAATATGAAAATAAATAAATTTGTTTTCTATTTTACATGCTAAATTTGTTTTTCAACTTGATTTTTGTTTTTGAACAATACATACATCGTGCTTATTTTTATTTAGACGAACACACAAAACTACAAATGACAAACTGAACAGGGTCTTACCTGTTGATCATTGATTTTTTTTACAAGACCATGGAATAATGGCAGAGAAAACTAATTCAGTTATTGAATTGAAAAGGAGCAAAGGAGAGTAAAATTTTGGGAAGATCAACTCATGCCATAAATCAACTTTGTTACCCTGAGTTAGGATTCTCGAATTACTTGGATTATTATGCCTATCCAAAATGCACCGAGTTATCATTAGTTGCTTTGATTGTTCATTTTTTGACCTAATTTGTGAGGCTCGTGAAAAAGAGATGAGAAGTGATGTGAAAATCGGTCTGCGAACAGAATTGGGAATCTGGTGTGGAGATGCAAAGACTAAGTGGTGGATGTCATGGGGCTAAATAAGAGGGTTGCAGATCCTAGCTCGCTTTTTCTACACACACTCACTTACATGCACATTCTCAACCATATTCTGCTTTTCTTAAATTGCATGTGTCTTGTATTTAAGTTCCATTTTGGTTCATTCTTGCTCATTGAATATAATATGAACCCCTTTTTGGACTCTGTTGTAAATCATCACTAATTATTTCACTACTTTTGAATAAATTCTCTTCTGAGAATGCCATATATTGCATGTTGCAGGGGAAAAAAGACCTGGATGTTATTGGTTGTACAGAAATTGATGAGGAAAATGATGTCAAAATAAGTGAAAACGAAGAGGAAGCTTATGCTGTAGAATCTTGTAGCGATATGGATTCGGATGAAGAACAAAGACGGTGAGTACAAGTATTTCTCATAAGAAATTTTGTTATGTCTTATTTGGTTTACTGATTGCATTTTTTATTCATATGAACTGTATATTGACAGATATGACCAGCAATTGTCAGAAATGATTGATGGAGCCTATGAACAGTATCTAAGTAAACATAGAAGTGTTACAAATCAGCCCAAGCGTGTGAAGCAAACTCTTTCTAAGGGCTACGCTGAGTTGTTTGAGGTATATTGATTATATCATCTTTCTCCATTTTCCTAAAACATAAGCATTACAGTCCTTCTGACATCGCTTTGAAACACAGGGGGATGACAACGAGGGGATTACAGCAGATGGAGACGTGACCCAAAACCAAAAAAGCGAAGGGAAAAACCCTTTAATGCAACCTTTGTTTGGGGAAGAAGACCCAAGTCAAGAGCAGATCATGGAACAATGGTTCAGTCAAGATGTGTTTGCTGAAGCAGTACAAGACGGGGTGTTCATGGAAAAAAGCGAGAGCGAAGAAGAAAGAGAAAAGGAAGAGGGAGTAAAATACGTAAACCAAAGCAGCAAAAAACCATCAAAGCAAAACATCACCACTTCTAAAACTCCTAATTCTACAGAAGAGGATTTTGATATTGTACCATCAGAACCCATAAAGGGTGCTGAAGATTCTTCATCTGACGATGAGGATGAAGAAGACATGGACTGCGACACTAAAGCAGTAATGCTGGCATATGCAAAGACAATGCTGAGGAAGAAACAGAGAGAGAAGATTCTGGATGAGGGCTACAACAAGTACATGTTTGACGACGATGAAGAAAGCTTACCTACATGGTTTGTGGAGGAAGAGAGGAGGCACAACAAGCCGATGAAGCCAGTAACCAAGGAAGAGGTTGAGGCATTGAAGGTACGATTCAGAGAAATCGATGCTAGGCCCGCTAAAAAGGTAGCTCAGGCGAAAGCTAGAAAGAAGAGGGCGGCAATGAAGCAGCTTGAGAAGGTTCGTCAAAAGTCTAATACCATTGCTGATCAAACCGACATATCGGAAATGTCGAAGAAGAGAATGATAGACCAGCTGTACAGGAGGGCGATGGCTAAGAGACCCAAGAAAGAATTAGTGGTGGCAAAGAAGGGAGTTCAGATGAGGACAGGGAAAGGGAAGAAGTTGGTAGATCGCCGTATGAAGAAGGATACGAGGACCAAAGGGTCTGGAAAACCTGGGAAAATGGGCAGAGCTGCCAAAGGGAAGGGGAAAGGCGCTGGCCCTAAAAAGGGAGGCAAAATGAATCATCTTGATTGAGAGCATCATCTTTGAATTCATCTTTGGATTCGTCAATTAAAGGTCTATTTATTTATTTGGTTATGTTTGATGAGCTTTTGAACAATATTTTATCTGTAGTGTTTTTGCAATTTTACTGGGTAGAATTGCACTTTATGTTTGCTTTTTTGTATTGAACTGCAACTATGGTTTCTTATATGTACAGCTTAGTATCTATTAACCTTCGTGTAGATTAGCTCAACTTAATTTGTCATGTTGCATTTTCGTTCACATACATATCCAGTATTTGACCATTACTACATTGTATGTGTATACTTATCGAAATAGAATTTCCATTTCTGGGAATGGGTCCAGCTGCCTATTACAAGTCTGGAAAATGAAAATATACAACTATCACTGTTATGTTCGTGTTCTGTTATATTGGTACACCTAAGCATGCTAACTGCGAATAAATCCAGCTGCCTATTGCATGTGTACACAATGCAAATATACAGCCTTTACTCTTACATGCGTGTACTGCTACAATGCTTCTACTAGCTCTGACAACTGTTTTGAATAATATATGCCTTCAAGGTTATGTGTACACACAGACACAAACATATTCTCTTCTAATCCTGAATAATACGGTTCTATACGATACTGATTCCATGATTTTATTTCAACTATCTCAGTATTCTTGTAAAATTTGTCACTAACAACCAACATTATGCTATGTACACTTCGCTTCATAAGAAACCAATAATAACAATGATTGCCCGTGTGCGTAGCACATGCCACACACTAGTTGGTACTACTGTCGTTGCACTCATGTTCATCTTCGTTTTTGTGTTATGTTGCTTCACCTCTGCAACAATGGTCAAGCTTATTCGCTTGCCATGGTACCCAAGCTTCTACCTGCTTGTCATCTCTTTGCTAATGTTTTTGTTGTTTCATCACCATTTTTGTTTCATTTGGCCGCTTGCCCTGTGAATAAGCTACCAATGGAAATCTTTTGCCCCCCCCCCCCCCCCCACACACACACACGCGCGAAGGATCTCGATCCATTTTTTGGTAATTTACAAATTCTGAATCAATCCATGTTTTGCCATTATATTCAAAAAAGGATTTCCAATCTGCACATAAATACTACAATAAATTTGCATATACGCTCACACATATATGTACAAACATCTATATAATATAATTCCTTGGTTAGTTTTAAAAGACAAAGAAAGGCTGAGATTTATTCTTAGCATGGACAAAGGAAGGCTTCGATTAGAACACGCGTCTCATTCCCACTATCTGCCACGATCTCCTCATGGTTATATAACTGCGTTATTCTACCCCTACCAAACCCATTTACCCTTCTTCCTCACGATCATTTCCACCCCCCCCCCCCCCCCCCTCCTCACCCCGGAAAAAAAAAATTTGAAAAGAAAAAAAAACCCTCATTGGTAATGTCCAATCGATGTTCTCAGCAGAAAATCATGTTGAAGCCCTAAGTTCTCTTACGTTAGCATAAAAAAGAGAAGAAATTGTGAAGCAATTTGAAGAACTAAATAAGCAATGATGGAGACTATGCGATCTGCTGATGTTGAAAACCAAACGTACCTCACCTCAGGTTTACTTTTCAAATATATTTGCTTACATATGGATTTTTTGGTATTTGATGATATAGACTAGCTGTTGGTAATTCCTTCAAGGCAATGATGAATGTGCTGTCATTAGTTTTTTATTTTATTCTTCCAAAAACTTGATAACTACATTCCTGTTGTGATTGAGGAGAAGATTCAACTCCTATAATATGAAATTGTTAAAGAGAAAGAGGTATTAATGAAAACATTAATAAATTTATTAAAAGGGAAGGGATGTGCGGAAGTTTAAACACTAATGAAATTATCGAAGAGAAAGGAACATCCACTGCTTTAAACATTGGTAAGATCTTATAACTTCTCTTTTGTTGTTCTGATTCTTTGACTAGTTGTTTTAATCAATGGGTGTTTGTGCTCTTGAGGCTTTCAGGATTTGGGAGTTAGCCATCTTTGACTATTTTTAACTGCAGATGTGAGTTTTGTAATGCAAAATGGTTTGGTCCTCTGTTTTCCGGTATAACGAATACATTAAAATCTGATATACATGTTTTTTCATAGACTATTAATTACATTCCTCTTGATGATGCATTTGAACCGACAGTTCCTTTGGTTAATCAGTTTAATTTTTTTTCCAATTTTTTTCCTCAAATTCTCTTTTCCTGCATTTTGTTCCAACTTTTTTTTCCTCAAATTCTCTTTTTCTGCATTTTGTTCCAACTTTTTTCCTCAAAATCTCTTTTCCTGTTACCACCATATAATATTCAAGTGGTCTACCTATTACTCCTTTTGACTCTAACTGCTTCCTCATCAGTTTCCTTCTATTATTTGTATGCCCAAATTTACATGATGGTGATTACATAATATATCTAAAATTCCTTTGCTGTCATTAGTTTTATATTTTATTCTTCCAAAAACTTGCTCAATGACATTCCTGTTGTAAAGATTCAACTCCTATAATATAAAATTGTTAAAGAGAAAGAGGTATTAATGAAAACATTAATAAACTTATTAAAAGGGAAGGGATGTGCGGAAGTTTAAACATTAATGAAATTATTAAAGAGAAAGGAACATCCACTGCTTTAAACATTGATAAGATCTTATAAACTTCTCTTTTGTTGTTCTGATTCTTTGATTAATTATTTTAATCAACGGGTATTTGTGTTGTTGAGGCTTTCAGGATTTAGGAATTAATAATCTTTGACTATTTTTAGCTGCAGATGTGAGCTTTGTAGTGCAAAATGGTTTTGTCTTCCGTTTTCCGTTTTAACGAATACATTAAAATCTGATACACATGTTTTTTCATAGACTATTAATTACATTCCTCTTGATGATGCATTTTAACTGACAATTCCTTTGGTTAATCAGTTTAATTTCGTTCCAATTTTTTTCCTCATATTCTCTTTTCCTGCACTTTGTTCCAACTTTTTTTTTTCCTCAAATTCTCTTTTTCTGCATTTTGTTCCAACCTTTTTTTTCCCCTCAAATTCTCTTTTCCTGTTACCACCGTATAATATTCAAGTGGTCTACCCATTATTCCTTTTGACTCTTAACTGCTTCTTCATCAGTTTCCTTCTATTATTTGTATACCCAATTTTACATGATGGTGATCGCATAATATATCTAAAATTCCATGGTCATGTTTTTGGTACGATATATGGAAACGATTATTTTCTTGTAACGTAATTTCTCTTATACTATTTCAATACTCTGTACATTGACAAATAGAAAGCACCCAAAACTGTAGATTTATTATATGTTTAATTGGATGATGCTAGAGGATGAGAACAGTTGTGAGGATCTGAAAACGGAGGGAGGAAATTAGGATGTGCTATGGTTTTGTGGGTGCAGGATTTTTCTGGCTTGATTTCATAATCTTTAAGGGCTGTTGTATTTAATTGTCCATGATGCTATGCAATGATGAAATTACAACATAATTTAGGTATACTGTACATTACTGACAATTTAATACTATTAACCAAGGTTTTCAAAATTAGATTCAAATCGTAAATCGTAAAGTTCAAACTATGAATCGAAATGGGATTTACATCGTAAATCGTGTATTCAGAAAACATATATTTCAAAGCTTGCACACACTTTAAAGTTAATTTTAATGTTTAAACTTCTACATCTGAACCTAAAACATCATTTTCTATCTTGTTTCGATTTTAATTTATTTTTAAATGATTAAAATAGTAATTGTAGACCTAAATAAGTATGTTGAATATATTAATTTTAATTGAATAGTATTTCTAAAGTGTGGTATTAGTCTGGTTTAAATCGGAATATAAATCGAATCGTAAGGGGAGAGATTCGATTCAAAACGGGATTCAAATCGTAGGATTTTTGACAACAATGCTATTAACCATTGCATTTTAATGTTGTTCCAAACAATTGACTAGAACTTTGTAGCTTTATTTGATGTACTACACTGCTTTTTCAGGTTTATATTATGATTTGAGCTCTTCTGCGAGGTATGCCGACCTTCACGACAAGTTTGTTAGACATTGCTCTTGATTTTCCTGGGTTCCAATGAAGAACGTGGTTCAAAACTGATTGTTGTTTTAATTGTTAACGTTAAAAGGGTAATGATCGAGGTATTCCTTTTGCTAATTTCTATTTCCATTAATTTATCTTAATGTCATTGCTTTTTTGGTTTCTATTAAATTGATCTTCGATTTACGGATGCTTAATAATGGAATATAAATGTTATGTTGAATTTTGTCTTGACATCTTTTTTTTAATTCATACCATAAATAAAGTGATAGTTCTCTTTCTGACAAACTTAAGAACTCAAATGAGTGATGTATTTATGCTTTGAAAGCCACTCCAATCAAAGACCAGTCATACTGCCTTCCACAATTTATATTATTTTGATGATAGTTATGTTCGGAATTTTGCTTTATATATATTTTGAGAAGTATAACGTTCTTCTACATTAATATTAAATTAATAGAACAAGCATGGCCTATTTATTACTCAGCTTCTTCACGATATTTTTCTACCTATACATGCACGGACATTAGTTCATTGATTTAGCAGCATTATCAACTTATTAACATTATTTTAGTTTATCTCCACTAACGTTGGATAGCCAATCTCGGAATAGAAGTTTCCTAAATTGTTGGTTACCTTATTCAAAACCAACTACGACCGAAAGGTATAACTTAGGGGTTCATCAATTATTTCATACCGCATTCTACTATTTGATTCCGGTTACCCAATTGGCAAAATTAATGGACTGGCCTAAAGTTTGAACTATATATTTTTAATCAACTGATAGGTATAGAAAATTATGACGGGATAAAGAAATATGACGAAAGATTGTAATCATCCAAAAAATAAGGTGATAAAGGCACTAAAGGATCATCTGATGCACTATAAATTTATGTATCCCACCTTATGCAGAAAAGTTTTTGGCATCGCAGGCATTAAAAGCTAATTAAAATGATAAAATATCATTTTTGATTTTTGCAGTATTCTGTTGTTTTATCTAATAAGTTTTAGTTTTAAATAATATTGATTATGATGTACTTTTAAAACATGGATGTGTTTAAACGTATCCATTTTGCAATGCATTTTGTATCAGTTATTGTAAAAATACATTTTAAACTGCAGAAAGGATTATCAACAATTAGACAGAAAATCCAAATCTTCTATGACCAACAAATTGGTGCACTTTTTTTAATCCAATTTTTTTTTTCTAGGAGCCAATCGCGGTAGCTATACCAGAATACATACATGTGTGTAGCGGTAAACAAACCAAATTCCTTCAAAAACATGTATTTTTGCATGGTAATGATTTTTTTAAAACGAACATTATCTGTAATATAGTTCTTAAATGTTTATCTTAATGCATGGTTGTTATGCAAATATACATGATGAATTCTACATTGCTGCTATATCATTAAAGGCAAATGATTTTTCAATAAGAATGCAAAATATAAATTTTTGCAACATTACAAAAGATTTTCTGCTTCAAAGTCAGTGTATAGCTTTATGTACCTAAGAGTAAAGTGCCCAAGGATTCATCAAAATTAATTTATTACTGTATTTAGTTTCTTAAGCATTACTGGGATTATCACTTATTCCTATATTTCATCAACACAAATAAAATCATTTTTGTATGTTTAAACTGCAAGTTTACCACTATGCATGTTTCATATAAAATGGAAATGAAATCAACTTATACATATACATATACATATACATATATATGTATATATATATATGTTGTTATAGTTTAGAAATTTATTTTGTGGTAATAATACGAAATAAAGTGGGCATATGAAATTGTGTAAACTTCACCATATTAAATTAATTATTACATGCATACTCTTATGTATGTTCATGTTTGCATATATTCAATTTTGGTTTGGATAAATGAACATGAATTTCAAAATATGCCCGTAGTTATTGTATTTTACAAAGCATAATCTCAGACAACGTATCAAATTGGTTAAGATCATTAGACAGGAAAGCTTTAGTCAAATAAAGGTTCTGCTGCGAGCAATATTGAGTGAAGCTAGCGTTGATGTGAGAAGGCCATCTCACAATTGTTTGATATGCGTTGTTAAAAATTAACCGTTCCCTTTCACGTAGAGCTAATGAAATTTTTTTACTTAGGAAATTTGTTTGGGCTGTATCGGAGCAAATACTGCTTTTGAAGAGTGGTTGAAAAGTTTGTATAGCTGTGTGGAGAATGGGAAGGAGTTGCCTAAGGTTTTTCTGTAGTGGACAGGAGCTGCCTGAGGTCTTTTCTGTTCTTACTGGTTCAGAGGACTCATTGGTTTTCTCAAGGATTGGCGATGACTTTTTCCATGCCTTTGAAATAATTGGGTGCTCCTTTTAGAAGAGACGAACTAAGAGGCGGTAGCTTTATAGCTCAAAGAGATGATCGATTTCTTGGCTGCAGACTGCAGGGTAGAGTTAGAGTTGCTGAATTTGTTGCATATTTGAAATATTCGAGTAAGCAAAGTGCACAATTCATGTTTTTGTTTAGAACAGCCTGTTTGTTCACCCATAGACTACATTTGTCTGAATAAGCGTTAGAAAAAAATTAAGAATTTTGTGTGCATTATGGCACAATGATCGCTTCTGTTTGTGAAAAAGACTGAGAGCATATGTTTTGTTTGCGGAAGAATGAGACTAATCTTAGATCTCCCGATTGGAAAAATTCTTTGGAGAATGTGCTGGCCTAAAGCATGACCTACATATTTTTAATCTACTTGCAGAAATAGGAAATTTTGAACGGATAAAGAAATCTGACAGAATATTGTAATCATAAAAAAAATAAGTGATAAAGGGCACTGAAGGATTATTTTGATGCACCATAAACTTACTATAGTTATCGATCTTGCCATATACAGAAAAGTTTTTGGCATGGAAGGTGTTAAAAGCTGCTTTAAATGATAAAATATCATTTTTGATTTTTACATTAGTTTTTCGTTTCATCTATGGTATTATCTGGCCCATAAATTAGTTTTTTGTTTCGTCTATGCTATTATCTGGTCCATAAGTACGGATAAATTGCTTAAGGTTTTGCTTTTATTACACCAAATTGTTATATATATATATACATACATATATATATATATATATATATACACATATATATGAGATAGGATCAGGAGCACCCCAAATAGTGCAGCATCCCTTTAGTCCTTCTGATTTCCACCATACACTCCCGTTTCTCTCTCTTTCCACTATCTCTCTTCCTGTGGCCTTCCTGTTTTTTCACCACGCAATCGATTTTTTTCTCTCTCCACTATCTCTCTCACTTCCTCCACTATCTTTTCTAATATAAATGAGAGGTTGATATCAAAAGGCTAAAGGGGTGCTGAAATTTTGGGGTGTCATTGAACTTGCCATGTATATGTATGTATATGTATATATATAATATGAGCACCTACATATTATTTGAAATTTCTTTTCTTCATAACTTTTTGTCATGTTCATCGCTACAGGAGCGGTTCAACGACGATAGTCGACCTAGATGGTTAAGTCTAAACAATGATATGTTGATCGTTCTATTTGGTTTCAATTACGTTGAAATGAAACTAAATCGAAATTTTATTTAACAAAAAAAAAAAAACCACTGTTAAACTTCAAATTATACAAAAAAAGAACCTCATTTATTTTAAATGTTAGGGAAACTTTGGATCAACACCTCAAATGCAGCGAAAATGATAGGATCGTATTAAGGGTGGAGTAGAAGAAAGAAGATACTAATATATAAAAACGAACAATTGTGGACCATAGATGTACAAATAGAAAAGAAAAACCAGTTATAGGATATATAGTAATAGCAAATTTGATTTAGATCTCCAGAAATGCTGAGTTGCCCCCCCCCCCCCTTTTTGTTAAAACTTTCGATGGCAAGATTACCCTTTTCATATTATTTTTTCTTCGTATTTTCAGTTTGCCACTGCGTGGTTCCTTCACGTACCACGCAGTGTCACTACATGGTATTCAAACACACCTCGTAGCGCATTTACGAGGTGACTTAGGGTACCACGTAATCGCACTGCGTGGAGGGAGGGTATTTTTAGGGTTTTTTTTTTAAAAAAGGGGGAAACTCAACAAAACAGCAAGGTTACTTGCTTTTTCAAAATTTAGGGGGCAACTCAGCATTTCTGGAGGTCTAAATAGAATTTGCTTATAGTAATTCCAATTTCGCAAGACAATGTACTTCCATTTTGGAATGAGAAGATTTTATTATTTTATGTCTAAAAGAGAATTAAAAGATTGATAATGGAGGCTGAAAATATTTTGCAATATGAAAATGGTATATCATCGAAATTAAACAATCTCTAAATTAACACTATATTTCCATACAAGTCTACCAACTCCACTTCTGTCCTTATAATCCAAGCAATTATCGGGTAAAATACCATGGATATTTTCCCTATTGAATTTCGGCATGGTCACCACTTATTGCACTTTATCAACATACTCCAATAGGACCATCACCCAACAATAAAGTGTTGAAAGTACTATCTTCATGTAGAATCTATGAATATCCACAATAAAAAGAAATTTCTTCTTTTGTTTGACTATCTCTGGTGTATTTGTGGTTGTTTGGTCTTTGCTGGTGTTTACCTGAGTTTTAGATCGTTTGAGTGTGTCTTGCTAGTTATAGTTGGTTTGTCAACTTGTTTGCAGTGTGGAAGTCTCGTCTTTAATGCGGTGCCCCTTGTGTTAGCCTCTTGCTCCACACCGACCTTGCTAGACTTTACTTCACGGCTTCTTCCTTTTCCCGCTTTCTCTTGGTTTAATTGCAGATCTTATGAAGCATGATATTATCGAAGTTTGTTTTTTCTCTAAAGTGCCCACAGCTGCGTATATGGCTTATAGTCTGAGTTTGGTAAAGCAATGTGTTGATTTCTCCTCTGCTTGGTGAGTCTGTTGCTCTGTGCTTTCTTTTGATTGGTTTTTTTCGCTGGAGTTGCTGTGCTTTTGGAATTTGTTGGTGTATCCCTGTGTCATAGTTTAGCCGGAGTTTGGTTGTTTTCAATTGTTGTGTCGGCTTGTTTGTGGCGAGTTGTTCTCTGGTTTAAGTGTTTAGTCAGTTTGAGTTACTGTGATGCAGTTGGTTCTCTTGTGCAGTGGGGTAGTCTTGAGTTGTATGTGATGATCTTTTGGTTACTTATTGCTTCTCCTAGGTTTGCCAGCATGCTTGTGCACCCACTTAGTTGTAGGTCGGGGAATCATTGTGATTTCATGGTGCAAGTGAGTATTTCAAGTCAGCTTCCAAGCCTGTGTTGTTTGGATGTAATTTTTTAAGGTCATTTGTGTTTGATGTTATTCACACCTGTTTGTGTATGTTATTGTATCTGGACAGTAGTGTCTTTGATGAAAATGTACACACTGCGTGGAGTTCGGAGGTTTTGTTGTTTATGTATATGTCCTAGCCCTTGATATAAGCTAGAGAGTTACAGTGGACAGTCCAATATAAAAGCTGATTGTAACAGTTAGACACTCTGCCTAACTCATGTATGTAATGTGTTTATTATTTGTTATAATAAAATGTGTAACAGATCACTATAAAAACTGATCGACCATGCCAAAAAGAAACGTCTTCGTTCTTCATCAATCAACTCACTCTCCCTCATGTGTCATCATGTGGCAACTAGCTCCTCGATAATTGAACCAAATTCGTGCAACGCACGAACTTTTCAGTAGGTAAGGACATAAGAAACGTATCTGTTGCATTTCCCCCATGTAGGTATGCAACAGGTAAGAAGTGTCCATTTAATCTCTTCATCACAACTGTATCTTAAACTACTTTTATCGTTTTATATTTGTTTTCCTTTAAATGGTGATAACATTTAAAGGAAATCCCTTACTACAATATCATGATAGACCCTTTACATAGTCGAATTCAATTAACCTTACGTTTAAGAATGTCAAATAATTGCACTTTACATAAACTGGTCAAACTAACATCTCGGTAGGGCCGTCAATAGGTCATGTCGGGTCGGGTCGGGTCAAGTCAGGTTCATATTGATTTATAAACAGATTGGGTCAGTCTGTTTATTAAACGGATCATTTTTTCCCACCCCAAACCCTAACCCGGCCCATTTATAAACGAACTGACCCGAACCGACCTGTGTAACCCATTTAACTAAACGGGTCATGTCAGGTCATGTCGTGTTGGGTTTACCCGTTTCATCCATTGGAAAATATTGCTTACCAATGTAAACACCAAGAGAACCAAATCGCCAACAAGCGGTAGTATTATATAATCACCAGCCGAAAGCAAGTTACAAAATCACCAACATGCAACAAGTTATAAAATCACCAACATGGAGCACATATATAAAGCATGAAATCATCATATCCAAAAATCATTATCCATACATAAGAAAATATGAGCATACTACATACATAAAAAACTAACAGTATGGAAGCGTTACAGTTGTTATAAGTAAATATAACTAACAACATACAAGAATAATTAGTAAAGTATAACAACTTACATAAGAATATATGAGCATATTGATTACAATCGAGTTTGGCGATCAAAATCGGGTTAGCGGGTCAACTCTAAAACCACCCATTTATAAATGGGTCAAATTCAGGTTGACCAGAAAATGACCCGTCAAATAAATGGGTCGGCTTAACTTGCTACTTTCCGTGCGGGTTTCGGGTTGGTGTAGGAAATTGACAGCCCTACATCTCGGTGATCATATTCTTGGTTTAAACTATAGTTTTGGTCTTGTGTTATACTTAACACAATATGATCATTTTGTAATAAATCAAATTGAATATTCGATCCCATAGTATTATTTGTTGCTTTATTTTCGAATGAACTAACTTCATCGAATTATCGTACATTACGAACTATGATCATTCACCATCTACATTTATATGCAATATTATATGGATCAAATATCCATAGTTTAGTAATGTAATTAGATTTCAAAACTCCTAAAATGCCACAAACGATCTTGATGAAATAAACACGTAAAAGACCAAAATGTGAATGTATTATGTGTTGATACTAATATTTTTGTTTGATGATAACAAATAGATTTTTGTTACTGGAGTGTTTGATTGTGGAATATCTAGTATTATTGGAAAATAAAATAACACAGACTTTACACAGAATATAGAAAAACAAATCAAATAAATTTTATTTCCAATAATATTATTTATTTTACAATTCATTTACACACAAAACTTTACAAATCACTTTACAAGTAATTTCAGTACATACATTTTTTTTCAAGCGCTTCATTTTTTTTCTCATTTCTAGCTGGATTATTCTTGTTGAGAACACCTTAGCTGCCCAATGCATCATCCTGTAATCTGTCACAAAAGAAAAATACACAGTACACTGGAACTAAAACAAATACTTTTGACAAAAATTGATTCTCTGTGTGATTAATTCAATTTTTTTTTTGTCTCAGCTTTCTGTGTGTTTTTCTCATCATATTTCAGACTTGAACAGCCACATCAAAACCATACTAGTTTGCTGATCAGAACCAACTGATTCTGACCAGCCTCAACTCAGTACAGTTTGACTGCTGTTTGTTTTTTTTTTTTTTTTTTTCAGAATCAAAAGACAAGATAAAAATCAAAAAAAAAAAGGTATACATCAGAAATCAGCAAAAACAAGGCAGTGCTTCAGCAAACAGATCAAAACACAACATGGTGATCATGGCAATGTGGTGTGCTTAAATAAGGTGGCAGATCAGAACAAATCAACACAAGTGCAAACAGACTGTAACAAGTGCAAGTACAAGATCAAAAGACCAAATGCAAAATGATGGTTCAAGTACAAAGCCAAGACATAGCAGTCGAGCCAACATGGAATGCATGACAGCAAATACATGGTAACAGCATCATGCATGCACAAGTACAAAGTGCATCAAGAAGACAGCAAAGCTCAGGACAAACATACATGATTCAATTGAAAAATGGTCGAGTGAATCATGGTGTGCCAACATGGTTAACTATGGTCGAGCTCTTAGCAAGATGACACAACCATGAGTGCAACAAGTATGAAAAAGGAAGACCAAATGAATGGTGCAAGGGTCGAGCACATGGTGGTAACAACAAATTCAAAATTCAGGGACAAGTTTCCAGTTTTTTTTTGGCAAAACAGATAGCAAGTATACAAACAGGTGACACAGAAACTAATCAGCATGATACCATGGATGCACAAATACAAGTGTACATTTTTCAAGTATCATAGTCAACATTCAAAAACAGTCAGACTTTATGCATGCAGACAGAAACTTTGTAAATGCAGTATTTCAGGGAAGTTAGGTTCAAGCACAAATGTATATGGCTCAATTACATGCCGAACTGATATGGTACATGTATAGCATGTATTTACAAATTCAAATGGGTACAAGTTCATGGCTGTGCACATATAATCTACTGAGCAGAAACAAATAAAGTATTTCCAGAAAATCTCAAATTCAATTTCAAAGAGAAACACATGCATGGAAAGAATATTTGGCAAGTTTCAAAAACATATCAGTGAATATTCTTTAGCAAAGTTTAAATGTTTTTTTCCAGAAAATAAGCAACTCATTTCGAAGAGAACTGTTTTAGCAGAAATCAATTCTGTTTCGATTTATTTCCTGTTTTTGATTCAATCAGGAACTTCATCCAAGGCAAAAATATATATGTGCATATTTTCAGGTGATCAATCATGGTATACAAGTTGCAAATCTGCACAATCAATTCGAGATGAGTGTGTGTGAACGAAAAATCAGGAAAGTCTGTAAATTGATCTTTTTTTTAAAAGAGTGTGTCAAAAAGGGAATTTTTTTTGTGACTTGAAAATCCTTGAAATCGGTTTCACAGAAGTAAGGAAAGTTTTTAATCAAGACGAGTCAGCATCAAATCATGATTAAATCTTCGAGACTGCAGAAAAACATTGGAGCAAAAACAAGAAGTTTTTTAATTCGGTTTAAATCTGGACAAATTTTTTAGAATTAAAATCGAATATTCCACAATCAAAATCGAGCAAGACTTAAAGGTGAAATCAGAGGATAGGGTTGAGAAACCCCTATAAATTCACACTACTTCATCATCGACAAAATACAATCAAGATCACACAGAAGAAATCCGAAACCCTAGATTGCAAGAGTTAAAAAAAAAAAAAAAAAAAGAAACTCACTTTTTGATCGCAAGTTCCAAATCGAGGTGACCAAGAGCAAGACAAATATTCAAGCCATCAGAGGAACAATTTCACCAAATTCCAGAAACCACGGTTTGGAAGAAGAAGCTTGAAACCCTAGTTTTTTTTTGGAGGCGCCGCCATTTCAGTTTTCTCAAAGCAATCGGGATATTGTGTTAAGGGTTTACAAATGGGCCGGCCAAGTGAACTTGAGTGACAAAGGGGATGACCCCACTTTTAACTCCTCTTCCTATTTCCTTTAAAGCTTTGTTTTTTTAATATTTTTTTTATTTTTCTTTTCTAGTTTTATTGTAAAACTAGGAAGCACAGAATATTGAAGTGTAATCTGAGAAATTCTAGTCTAGGGTATACAGACTAGTCTAGGATTTTGAGCTTAGGGATAAACAGGAGCAGGAGTTGCGAGTTTACATAGGATTGTAAGCGGGATCTGTTTGTATCTCCTAGTAAAAATCTTAGAAAGGCAGCAGTAGGCACAGTTTGCCGAAGCTGGGTATATCCGTGTGTGATTTTATTTTTACTGCATTTCTTTATTACTGTGTTTAGTTTAAATTTATTGTTAAAAACCCTATTCACCCCCCCTCTAGGGTTATTATCGATCCTACAATTGGTATCAGAGCAGGTGTTTGAACCCTAGAATCATGACTTCAATAAACAATGCTTTTTCTGAAGGTCAATCTATTGCTAGACCACCCATGTTCAATGGTAGTGATTACGCGTATTGGAAAGCTAGGATGAAAATTTATCTAGTGTCTGTTGATTATGATGTCTGGGATATCATTGAAACTGGATATACATCTCCGACTGAAATTGTTAATGGTATTGTAACACCTAAACCAAAAAATAGGTGGGATGCAAATGATAAGAAATTATACTCTATAGATTCTAAAGCTATGAATGCTCTGATTTGTGCTCTTGATAAAACAGAATATAACAGAATTTCTCATTGTAATACAGCCCAGGAAATTTGGCATACTCTGGAAGTCACACACGAAGGAACGTCTCAGGTTAAAGAATCCCGTCTTGCCATGTTCAGTAATGAATATGAAAACTTCAACATGCAGAAGGACGAGAGCATCAAGGACATGTATGGTCGCTTCTCCGTACTAGTTTACAATGCCAGAGCCCTTGGGAAGGTCTATACAGAAGTGGAGCTTGTGAGAAAGATTCTGCGCGTTCTGCCCATGAACTTTGAAGCAAAAGTCACAGCCATTCAAGAATCCAAAGATCTGAGCAAGCTGAGCATGGAAGAACTTATCGGAAATCTGATGACATATGAAATGGAGCTGAAAGCAAGAGAAGATCGCAACAACTCAGATCTGAAAAAGAAGTCAATAGCTTTGTCCAACACTGTCACTAGCGATAGTGAAGATCCCATTGAACAACTTGCCATGGCAGTCAGACAACTCACGAAGTGGAGAAAATTCAAACCTCGAAGAAATAAGCCAAAGAGCAACAATTCAGAAGACGAACCACTCTGCTACAACTGTCAAAAGCCTGGACACATAAAACCAAATTGTCCACTTCTCCAAAGAAACAAGAAGAAAAAGAAAGCTTTTGCCGTGACTTGGGATGACGAGGAAGGAGAAGAAGATTCAGACAGCAGTGAGGAGGAAAGCAATTTGTGCTTCATGGCAAAATCAGACCTAGAAGATACTGACGAGGAAACCACTGAGGTATACAGTTATGACGATCTGGTTTTAATGTGTAAACATCTTTCTGAAATTATTGACACGTTAGAATCAGACGCAGAGAAACTAAAAGCGGAAAACTTCAACCTTGTTCACAATAATAAGAAGTTGGAATCTGAGATTAAAAATGCTTCAAAAACCAATAACCTAGATTGTGAAATGTGTAAAGATGTGAATCTAGAAATTTTAACACTCAAGAGCACCATTGAGAATCTTGAAAAAGAAAACTTGACTCTAAAAGTTGAAGATGACACTAAAAGAAAGAACTACATTGAACGATGCACTTCACTTGTGAATGAGAACACAATCTTAAAAACAAGAGTCCAAGATCTAGAAATCACATTGAACAAATTCTCAATCGGTCAAACATCTTTTAAAATGTTACTTGGATCCCAATTGGTTGGGAATAATAGAAAAGGACTAGGTTTTGGGAAGATCCAGGAAATAACTGGAAGTGACAATGCTAAAGGTATTCTTCCCAAATGTGTAAAATGTGGGGTGATTGGTCACAGTCATGAAAATTGCAAGTTTAGCAGTAAAATTCAGAAGTTCAAAAAGGTATGGGTCCCTAAACACTTGGCACACAATTATCACAAAGATTGGAACACAAAGAAAAATCAAATTTGGATTCCAAAAGAATCTTATGACTATCATTCTTCTACTACTGATATGATTAGGCCTAGAAGTTTCTCTAGGTCATCTTCTTCTTTGTTTGTGTAGGTATGTTGGCGGGCTAAGGAGCAACAAAAATGGTACTTGGATTCAGGTTGCTCCAGACATATGACGGGTGATAAAAGACTGTTCCTTAGCCTGGAAAAACATAAAGGTGGGAATGTGACGTTAGGTGATAACAGCAAATGTAAAATTATTGGTAAGGGAAAAGTAGGTAACAGTATCTTTGCCTTAACTGATGTTTTATATGTTGATAATCTTTTTCACAATCTTATCTCCATCAGTCAGCTTTGTGATAAAGGAATGAATGTTGTGTTTGATAGTAATAGTTGCAAAATCATTGAGATCTCCTCTGGAAAGGTTGTGTTTACAGGGAAAAGAAAAGGAAATGTCTATACTCTCTCATTCGATGATGTAACAGTATCTAGGTGTTTGGTAGCAACAGAAGAGGAGGCAATCCTATGGCACAGAAGATTGGCACATGCAAGTATGGGTCTTCTTGAAAGACTAAAAGCAAATGAACTTGTCAGGGGTTTACCACATCAGAATTTCAAAAATGACAAAGTATGTAAAGCTTGTACCATGGGAAAACTTAGTCGTTCATCTTTCCGTCCAAAAAATGTTGTTAGCACTTCACGAGTGCTTGAATTGATTCATATGGACTTGTTTGGACCTACTGATACTGCTAGTTTAAATGGTAAACGTTATTGCTATGTATTGGTTGATGATTACTCTAGGTTTACATGGGTTTACTTTCTAGCCAAAAAGTCTGAAGCTTTTGATTATTTTTTAAAGTTTTCAAAACTTGTCCAAAATGAAAAAGGGGTTTCAATTAAAACTTTAAGAAGTGATCATGGAGGTGAATTTGAAAACTTAGACTTTGAAAATCTTTGTGAAGAAAATGGTTTCAAACATGAATTTTCCGCTCCTCGAACACCTCAACAGAATGGGGTGGTTGAAAGGAAAAATCGTACATTACAAGAAATGGCTAGATCTATGTTATGTGAATATCAATTGCCTCAAACTTTCTGGGCTGAGGCAGTTAATACTTCGTGCTATGTAATGAACAGAGTTATGATTAGACCAATACTTAATAAAACGTCATATGAACTGTGGTCAAACAAAAAGCCTAACATCTCATATTTTAGAGTGTTTGGATGTCCTTGTTATATTTTGAACACAGGTGAACAGCTTGGGAAATTTGAGTCAAAAACGGTTGATGGAATCTTCATGGGTTATTCATCAAGAAGTAAGGCTTACAGAATCTTCAATAAACAGTCAAGAACAATTGTGGAAACCGTCAATGTCAAGTTCAATGAATCAGATTTGGATACAATACCTGAAGATGATAAAGATGATGCTGGTGCACAAGAAATTGAACAAGAAAACAATGATGTTGAGACAAACAATGAAAAAGCCATTGAAGCAGCAACAGATATTGAAAGACTAAAATTCAAGCCAAGTCATCCTCCAGATTTGGTAATTGGAAGTCCAACTGCTGGTGTTCGTACACGATCCTCTCTCAATAGGGAAGTTTGTACCCTTTGTATTCATAATGCCTTTGTATCTGAAATAGAACCAAGTTCTTATGATGTTGCTCTTAATGATGAATTTTGGTTGTTAGCTATGCAGGAGGAACTTAACCAGTTTGAGAGAAACAGAGTCTGGAACTTGGTACCCAGACCAAAAGACTACCCAGTTGTAGGAACAAAATGGGTATTCAAAAATAAGCTTGATGAATCTGGAAATGTAACAAGAAACAAAGCTAGGTTGGTCGCTAAGGGATACAATCAAATCGAAGGTGTTGACTTTGATGAAACCTTTGCCCCAGTTGCTAGGCTTGAAGCAATCAGAATTTTGTTAAGTTTTGCATGCTTTAAGGGGTTCAAATTAAAGCAAATGGATGTTAAGAGTGCTTTTCTGAATGGAGAACTGAAAGAAGAAGTGTACGTTGAACAACCCCCTGGTTTTGAGAGTCATGATTATCCAAATCATGTATACAAACTGGAAAAAGCATTGTATGGCCTTAAGCAAGCTCCTCGAGCTTGGTATGACTGTCTGTGTACATATCTCTTGGAAAATGGCTTTAAAAAGGGAAGTGCTGACACAACCTTGTTTTTATCTCATGATGGTGATGATTTTTTAATTGTCCAAATTTATGTTGATGATATCATATACGGTGCTACTAATGATGTCTTGTGTGAAAAATTTGAAAAAGTTATGCAGGGCAAATTTGAGATGAGTTTGGTTGGAGAGCTGAAATTCTTCCTTGGTTTCCAAATCAGACAAAGTAGCAAAGGGATCTTTATCTCTCAAACGAAGTACGTTATGGAGTTGTTAAAGAGATTTGGAGTTCAAGATGCAAAGCCAATGAAAACACCGATGAGTCCAACAACCAAACTTGACAAAGATGAAAAAGGTGTTGCTGTGGATCAAAAGAAATATCGCGGTATTATCGGTTCACTTCTTTATCTTTCTGCTTCTAGACCCGATATTATGTTTTCTGTTTGTTTGTGTGCTCGTTTTCAATCAAATCCTAAAGAATCTCATCTAAAAGCCACAAAACGGATTCTAAGATATTTGTTACACACACCAAATTTGGGATTATGGTATCCTTCTTGTGATAACTTTAATTTAGTTGGGTTTACTGATGCTGATTATGCTGGTTCACTCACTGATAGAAAAAGTACTAGTGGGACGTGTTTCATGCTAGGTCATTCACTTGTGTCGTGGTCAAGTAGAAAACAAAACTGTGTTGCCTTATCCACCACTGAGGCTGAATATATTGCTTTAGGAAGTTGTTGTGCACAGATTTTATGGATGATGCAGACTTTATCTGATTTTGGACTTTGTTATAAACGGGTTCCTTTAAAATGTGACAGTAAGAGTGCAATTGACTTATCAAATAATCCAGTACATCACTCACGCACGAAACACATTGATGTAAGACACCACTTTCTTAGAGATCATATTGCTTGTGAAGATATTTGTATAGAATTTATTCCAACCGAATCTCAACTTGCTGATATTTTTACAAAACCTCTTCCTGAAGACAGATTTTGCAGATTACGTTTAGATTTGGGAATTATAGAAATAAATTAATCTTTTAGCATTTTTGGATAAATTTTCTCTTAAGATGTTCTGTTGGCAATTATCTTTCTGACAAATAATCCATGCTTCAAATCATCAAGAAAAGACCAGTTTGTTTTTTGGACATTTATGATAAATTTGTGACTGTGTAAGTTTTCAGAATATGAGATGTTTGAAAATTTGTAGCTCTGATACAATCAAATATGCTTTATAATATGAGTAATTGAAGAACTTTTGTTCACTTTCATCTTCTGTCTCTATCATCCTTCTATCAATCATCATTATTTTATATATATCAAGGGGATTTAAATATACACAAATAATAATAATAATAATAAGTATTTCTCTAATCTCATTTAAAAATCCAAGCTCTGGTCATGCACGGTTATGAGAATACTTATTTCTTTCATGCTATCACTGATTCCATTTAAAAATCCAAGATCTGGTTATGCGTGGTCAGTATAGTATTGAAATCTTTTTCATGTTGCAACTAATTCCATTTAAAAATCCAAGCTTTGGTCATGCGTGGTTAGTTTGCTATTGAAATATATTTAAAAAAAAAAAAAAAAAAAAAAAAAACCCTGATATATATTGAATATTCCATCGTTCCACTTTCTGTCTTGTGAAATGTGCTCTTCTTTTACAGATTATTCTAATCCTTTTGTTTGATTATTCGGAGTGTTTGAATCTGATACCGTCAAATGACTTGATTGCTAATTACAGTCCATACTCTTTACAGATGTCCAGAATTGTTATTCTTTTGATGATTACAAAGGGGGAGAAGAAGTTAAGATTTTGTGTTGTTTACAGACATCTATAGATTTTATTTTGCCATTAATGCTAAGTGTTTAATTTTTTTTGTTATTTTCAATTTCTTTACTCATGTCTGTTTACAACTGATAGAACTGATAGGGGGAGCTCAAATGTAGGGGGAGCAGCTCAAATGTAGGGGGAGCCCTTGCCCTTGTTCAAACACATCTCGTTATTCACAAAAATCTTAAGTCTGTTTGTCATCATCAAAAGGGGGAGTTTGTTGATACTAATATTTTTGTTTGATGATAACAAATAGATTTTTGTTACTGGAGTGTTTGATTGTGGAATATCTAGTATTATTGGAAAATAAAATAACACAGACTTTACACAGAATATAGAAAAACAAATCAAATAAATTTTATTTCCAATAATATTATTTATTTTACAATTCATTTACACACAAAACTTTACAAATCACTTTACAAGTAATTTCAGTACATACATTTTTTTTCAAGCGCTTCATTTTTTTTCTCATTTCTAGCTGGATTATTCTTGTTGAGAACACCTTAGCTGCCCAATGCATCATCCTGTAATCTGTCACAAAAGAAAAATACACAGTACACTGGAACTAAAACAAATACTTTTGACAAAAATTGATTCTCTGTGTGATTAATTCAATTTTTTTTTTGTCTCAGCTTTCTGTGTGTTTTTCTCATCATATTTCAGACTTGAACAGCCACATCAAAACCATACTAGTTTGCTGATCAGAACCAACTGATTCTGACCAGCCTCAACTCAGTACAGTTTGACTGCTGTTTGTTTTTTTTTTTTTTTTTTCAGAATCAAAAGACAAGATAAAAATCAAAAAAAAAAAGGTATACATCAGAAATCAGCAAAAACAAGGCAGTGCTTCAGCAAACAGATCAAAACACAACATGGTGATCATGGCAATGTGGTGTGCTTAAATAAGGTGGCAGATCAGAACAAATCAACACAAGTGCAAACAGACTGTAACAAGTGCAAGTACAAGATCAAAAGACCAAATGCAAAATGATGGTTCAAGTACAAAGCCAAGACATAGCAGTCGAGCCAACATGGAATGCATGACAGCAAATACATGGTAACAGCATCATGCATGCACAAGTACAAAGTGCATCAAGAAGACAGCAAAGCTCAGGACAAACATACATGATTCAATTGAAAAATGGTCGAGTGAATCATGGTGTGCCAACATGGTTAACTATGGTCGAGCTCTTAGCAAGATGACACAACCATGAGTGCAACAAGTATGAAAAAGGAAGACCAAATGAATGGTGCAAGGGTCGAGCACATGGTGGTAACAACAAATTCAAAATTCAGGGACAAGTTTCCAGTTTTTTTTTGGCAAAACAGATAGCAAGTATACAAACAGGTGACACAGAAACTAATCAGCATGATACCATGGATGCACAAATACAAGTGTACATTTTTCAAGTATCATAGTCAACATTCAAAAACAGTCAGACTTTATGCATGCAGACAGAAACTTTGTAAATGCAGTATTTCAGGGAAGTTAGGTTCAAGCACAAATGTATATGGCTCAATTACATGCCGAACTGATATGGTACATGTATAGCATGTATTTACAAATTCAAATGGGTACAAGTTCATGGCTGTGCACATATAATCTACTGAGCAGAAACAAATAAAGTATTTCCAGAAAATCTCAAATTCAATTTCAAAGAGAAACACATGCATGGAAAGAATATTTGGCAAGTTTCAAAAACATATCAGTGAATATTCTTTAGCAAAGTTTAAATGTTTTTTTCCAGAAAATAAGCAACTCATTTCGAAGAGAACTGTTTTAGCAGAAATCAATTCTGTTTCGATTTATTTCCTGTTTTTGATTCAATCAGGAACTTCATCCAAGGCAAAAATATATATGTGCATATTTTCAGGTGATCAATCATGGTATACAAGTTGCAAATCTGCACAATCAATTCGAGATGAGTGTGTGTGAACGAAAAATCAGGAAAGTCTGTAAATTGATCTTTTTTTTAAAAGAGTGTGTCAAAAAGGGAATTTTTTTTGTGACTTGAAAATCCTTGAAATCGGTTTCACAGAAGTAAGGAAAGTTTTTAATCAAGACGAGTCAGCATCAAATCATGATTAAATCTTCGAGACTGCAGAAAAACATTGGAGCAAAAACAAGAAGTTTTTTAATTCGGTTTAAATCTGGACAAATTTTTTAGAATTAAAATCGAATATTCCACAATCAAAATCGAGCAAGACTTAAAGGTGAAATCAGAGGATAGGGTTGAGAAACCCCTATAAATTCACACTACTTCATCATCGACAAAATACAATCAAGATCACACAGAAGAAATCCGAAACCCTAGATTGCAAGAGTTAAAAAAAAAAAAAAAAAAAGAAACTCACTTTTTGATCGCAAGTTCCAAATCGAGGTGACCAAGAGCAAGACAAATATTCAAGCCATCAGAGGAACAATTTCACCAAATTCCAGAAACCACGGTTTGGAAGAAGAAGCTTGAAACCCTAGTTTTTTTTTGGAGGCGCCGCCATTTCAGTTTTCTCAAAGCAATCGGGATATTGTGTTAAGGGTTTACAAATGGGCCGGCCAAGTGAACTTGAGTGACAAAGGGGATGACCCCACTTTTAACTCCTCTTCCTATTTCCTTTAAAGCTTTGTTTTTTTAATATTTTTTTTATTTTTCTTTTCTAGTTTTATTGTAAAACTAGGAAGCACAGAATATTGAAGTGTAATCTGAGAAATTCTAGTCTAGGGTATACAGACTAGTCTAGGATTTTGAGCTTAGGGATAAACAGGAGCAGGAGTTGCGAGTTTACATAGGATTGTAAGCGGGATCTGTTTGTATCTCCTAGTAAAAATCTTAGAAAGGCAGCAGTAGGCACAGTTTGCCGAAGCTGGGTATATCCGTGTGTGATTTTATTTTTACTGCATTTCTTTATTACTGTGTTTAGTTTAAATTTATTGTTAAAAACCCTATTCACCCCCCCTCTAGGGTTATTATCGATCCTACATTATGTATTTGTAAAATTAGGCACTTGTATGGGTATAGAAAGAATCCCATGCAATAATCATTTATTACTCGATTTATACATATTTCTATATGTCAATTTTCAGTTCGGATTATTTGTACATCTTAATTGATAAATGTTTTACCAATCATATTAAATGCATATATAAATTTATCATTATAAATAATTATAACATTTGACAAGGCCCTTGTCAAATTGGTTAGGACATATCGATAGAGTGCAAGAGTCATAGGCTTGATTCGCACCTTACAGGGTCGAACTCACTTGTCATGTATCATGTTATATGTTACATAAAACCTTGTATATAAAGTACCTAATTAAAAAAAAAAATTATAACATTTTTAACATATGTTCATGTAATATTAGAAAGCTTAAATGTTACAATTTTAATTTTCTTATAATGCTTGCATTGGTCGTCTATGTTTCTCGAAACGCTAAGATAAAACATAGAAGTTTTTTGACTTTACTAGCGGGTGTTAGGACTCGTATGCCTTGAGATTCCGGTCTTAAGGAAATCTCAACAAATCATATTCCTGCATACGGTAGATAACTCTTTATCGGTGGTATGACATACAACTTCTAACCTTTGATATCTTGTCCTAATCCTGCATTTACCTTTAGGAAAGCTCAATAAGAAAAGTGAGACCATTCACTTGGAACCAATCATTTCATGACGGTCTATGTATAATGCATATACCTAGAGGAAAGCTCAACAAATACATGCATTTATCTTACCTCGTCTATTCAATATATTAAAAGTACTGCACATAATATCCCCAGCTTGATGAAAGCTCAACAATTAAGGAGTATGCAAGTAATTTATTTATCTATGTATATGTATATGTGTGTATGTGTGTGTGTATATAAAATAACTTCTTCAAAAAAAATTATATATATATATATAATAAAGGACCAATTTATATTAAAGATGCATAATCTTCAATATAGTAAATCGAATGATATTGACTTACGAAATAGTGCATTTCTTATAAAATACTCTCATGATTCAAGTGTCCAACACATCATAAATCACGATATTCATACATTACATGTGTATTTATTTCTTAAGTCTACCAGGGTTCATTTTATGTTCCACATTAGTTTTATGTATTCATATTATATAAGTTCTACTATTGTATAACTTTCACGTTTCATATTACTTATATAATAAGCTTTTGTATAGTATTATATTAATTAAATCTTATTTAATTACATAACATTTTAATTAATTTTTATTTCTTTAATATAACATATATATTCAATAATTAGTATATAGTAGTATGACCTTTATAGTGTAACACTCATGTCATTCTAAAACATGAGAAAAAGTCATGGAATCACTCTCTGTTTTCCCCTTCATTAGATCCCCAGCTGTTTTCCTGCCATCACGACCCTATCTTATTGTCTTGATCTGAGTTTTCTACTTCAAATTTTCGTTTAACTTCTCATGGTGTCATATTTCTCTACCTCTCGCTATCGGTTTCTAGGACTCGTCACGTCCTCCGTTTCCCAAATTGTCCTTTGCGGCCCTGAGCACAAGAATTCCAATGGCTCTTACCGAGAGGCAGGTCTACGTGGTTGTGATCAACTTGTCAACGTGCTAGTGTGTGTCGCCTCTGTTCTGTTTTCCTGGGTTGTTTCAGGTGGTCCGTGGATCGTGTTTGGATGACCTGTCAGTTGTGATTTTCGTGGTTAGTTGTATTGTGTGTCCGACTTGAGTTTTTTTTTGTCATTTTTGTTTACGGTTTACTTGAGATCCACTGCTCTTGTGGTCATTTGGTAGTTATTTCTTTTGGTTGTCGTGTCTTGTTGTATTGAAGGGTTTGTCTATGTTGGTTGTCATCTGTGTTGCGTGGAGCAAGTGGGATCTTATGTTGTGTGTATTACAAGTGAGTTTCAGGCGTTGTGAGCAAATCAGATCAATCTTGGGTTGTGTTGTTCACTTGTTCTTATCATTTGCTAGTTTGAGTTAGGAGAATTTTCTCGTTTTTTGAGTTTGATATAGTTATCTTGGGTTGTGTTGTTCACTTGTTCTTATCATTTTCTAGTTTGAGTTAGGAGAATTTTCTCATTTTTTGAGTTTGATATAGTTGGAATCAACTGTGCAGTGGTGTTCCCTGCAAGAAGCGTGGTTATGTGAGTTGTCCTTGTAGCGGAGTTGCCTCACTTACTTTCAGATTCATTTCTGTACAACTCCTCATCGTGGAGGCTTAGTCTGTTGTTGGCTGCTATTGCCATCTATGATTGTGAGATTGAATTCTTGCTAGTTGCTACAATGTGAGTTATTGACGAAGAGACTGTGCAAGCAGCTTGGTGTGTTTTCTATGTTTCAGTGGTGGTGCCGGGATGTAAATGTGATTATGTTTTTTACATTTTCTTTATGCTTAGTCGCACCGTGCGCGTTGATGTTCTAGTTTTTTAGATAGTATCTCTTGTGACTTAGCTTTGTAAAATGCCTGTAGCAGGTAGGCGACCTGTCTACCTCCTATATTTTGTTTTTTCGTTAGTTGTTTTAATGAAAAAAGTATTATGGATCACTATAAAAACCGGTTGGCCTTGCCAAAAAAAACAACATAGCGTATACCGTAATATATAATACATGTATACAGTTATTAATTAATTAACTTATTTAATTAATTTAATTTAATTAATCTCATTGATAACTTATAAATATCGAAATTAGTTTTTAAATGCTTTGAAATAATATCGTATTATAACATTTATAACTATGTATATTATTTATTTTAAATTTTAATTTTAAAAACAAATTTTAAATCACTGAAATGTTTATATTATAACATTTATAATATGGTCCTTATTTTAAATTTATATTCTAATTTCAAGAATTGAAAATTAGCCTAAGGATCAATTCGAAATAAGTCTTTTCTAGTAGAGATTGGGCTCATATATCTGTTCGGACTAGACTGGTAATTAGGTAGGGCAGAGTACTTGATTATCCAAATTCAATCCTCAATACTGCCTTTCTAGACACTCTATTAGTTAGGTTGTGAGCTTAATTAGTTGATCCTAACATAACTAATTAGATCGTAAAGGCTGTTACTTTCTGATACCATTGTTGAAACCGATCCAGCTTATAATGCACGTTATGAGTAAATTTCAATTTCTTTAACCATTTTGGATCTTTATTAGGCTATGAAGTTTAACTTATTTAGAGTATTTCAAAACCATTTTAAGTAAAATCAGGTATTTTATTTTAATTCAAATCTTATATAATACTAAAGCAAAAGCCATTGAGGGCACGTGTCAGCATCAGGTGAATTGTTTTCCCACCAAAATGCATTTCATTTATACATGCGCACCTCTTTTTTTAATTGAAAAAACACTAATTATTGGTGATATAGATTTCCAAGGCAAAGGTAATAAAATATTACTGGGTTTTGTTTCCAAGATAACTAATTATTACTGAAATAGATTTCCAAAGCAATAAATTATTATTGGGTTTAGTTTTCAAGGCTCACAGCCACTTAATAATTATAAATTACTAGTGTGTAACTCATGCGTTGCATACGATAATATTTTAAAATATAGTTTTAAAAGTTTCAATGTTAAAATTTGAACTTTACTATACAATATATGATGAAACCGACAAAATAAATATAATATAAGTTATTGTTGTTGTTTATATATGATATGCATTATGTAACTCATATTTCTTTGAAGTAAAACAATAATTTTATTGCTTTTACTACTATGAGCAAGCGTTCTTGTTCAAATTGACATATTATAATTATTTTAGATGAATTAACAGATATTATTTTACTTATTTTTTTATATATGTTAAATTTGAAATATGTAAGTAGTCAAAATATATCGATTTAAGAGCAAATAATATGAATAAATCGAGAATGATTTTGTAAAAAGATTATAGAGATTTTAATGTGGAGTCATCTAAAGTTAAAAATAGATTTTTATTTTTAACGTTGCCTGTAATAAATTTATTATTCATGTACATAAATGATAATATTTTATTTACAAATTAACTTTTATTTTATTGTTTAAATGATTGTAGTTTATTTACAAACTAACTTTGATTTTATTGTTTCTCTCTCTCTATATATATATAATGTGATCTATATATTTATATATTTAAACACGATAGCTTTTATAAGTATGTGTGTATACATATACAATTGATATATAGATTATTGAAATACTTTAAATTTGAGATTTTGTAAGCAGTAAGAAATTTTTTTTTTCTAAAATTTATTATGCATAATGCATGTTATAGGATTATTTGAACATAGCGTCTGGATTTATATTATAGTTTATATTTTGACCCATAAATACGCCGATTATAAAACATTTCAGGATAGCAGTTTGTACCTGCAAAATAAAGTTTTGCCCAAAGTAAATAAATATTGCTCATAGAGCGTAAGTGAATCAATATTGGGATAAATCTTGGCTAATGCAAAAACATGAGAGATAACTATCCATGAATACGAACAGAGTGTATAAAGTTAAAAAATGTTTCGATGAACTAATGATTTGCTACTAAGTTAAATGCTTTGTCCAACTTCAATATAGGATACCAATATAATAATAACTATAAATTTATTTGTCCTTGTTTCACCTCATCTTTATACATTCATATTTCATAGCCTGTCCTGAGATCCATATAAAAAGTGGTAGCTAATTGACAAATAAGAATGGACGTGCGAATCACTATCAATAATTTGAAAATTGTAAAGAGCATCATTCTCTAAAAAACTGACAATTCTATAGCAGTTTTGTGCATTTATTATAATATAACACCTAATTTAAAAAGAAAGTACCCATATCTGCATTAATTCCATGTAGCAAAGTAGACGTTGGTTAGTTGTATTTAGAGTGGCAATTATACCCGACCGGATGGACCCGGATCTAACCCGGCAGGTCTCGATTCTAGGCGGGTAAAGTTTTGTCGGGTATGAATCATACATTTTAAAAATTCAAACCAGAGCCGACCCGAGATTTGGTTCAGGTCGTGCCGGTTCAGGTTCGGTTGGAAAATAACACTAAAAATACATATATTTCAATGCTTTTTTTCGGGCCTTTCGAGTCGAGCTAATTCGAGTCAGTTTGATCGGGTATTAATTGTATTTTTCATCACCTAGACCAAATCCGAGACTCGTCGTGTTCGGTTCGGGTTCAAGTCTTTTCGGTTCGGTTTGGTTTCAGATTCTCGGTTCTAATTGGCAGCCCTAACTGTCTTTATGTCATCATGTGGATTTAATAACCGAGATAAATATTGAATACACGACGTGTTCTTGCCCAATTGGGCTTCCATGGTATTATTACTTGTTTTAATTTTTGAGGCATTGGCTGGGTTGATTCCATTATTATGCTCTCCTTCGATAAATGATGCCCCTCTTAGGCATGGACTTAACATTTACACATGTTCGCATGGATTATGACACGACCCAAACTCGCCCTTATGGGAAAGCCCGGATTGAGTTGAGAACACGGCAGATCAGAACACAAACACCAGAACATTTCATTGTTATTACAACAATCACATCAATATAAGAATATAATAGAGTATGAATAAATAATATACATTTGATAAACATCAGGGATTTACAAATTACAATGCAGTGGACAAATAATACAAAACACAACTGAAAGAAATACACGGATACGAGCTTTCCTAATATAGTTTGAGTTGTAAATCCAGGATCCTGTTAGTATAATATCTGCAAAACCAATACTACTAGCTGCCCGTGTGGAAAATAGGGGCACCCAGAGTTTAGGTTAAAACAATAAACTCCAGATCAGTCATGTGAATGGTGTGAGAACTAAAACAGGTATTTAAAACTTTACTTTAGAAATAAAGTAAATCACGGGACCACGCCGTATAACACAGAACGAGTTTCCTCCTAAGAATACCAGTGCATAAAACAAACAGCGCAATGCTTTTTGGAAAAAATGAAGCTAATATAAGACCCAAGTCCCATCACACAATGCAATGCAAGCCGGAGGATAGGGTTTTCCCTTATAATAGCCAAATAATGCTTGATTTGTGAAATTTCATCTTTTATTATTACTATAAGTGAAGAAATCAACCTTAAATATAAATGTATCAATCATAGACGACATAGTATCCATGCTACTATGTCGCCATACTAGTTTTACAACTAAAACCGTAAGGTATCGTATTGGAAATTGGATTCCATCAATGAGTCGAGGCCAGGGATGGCTCCTCACCGATTCGAGACACTCTAGCAAATGTATCAGGATCACACCTACGGGCAACCCTTAGATGCTTCTGGGTCCTTCCTCTCTTACTTTTGAGGATCAGTTATTCCCTAACACACGTTTCTCGGTCCTATCGGACCTATATCCATCGGCTCCGTAGTAATCGATATATCCGAGGTGCCTCGCTATCCATCATCCACATAGGTAATAAAAATATAAATGTATAGGCTCCATACCATGACACCACCCATAGCTAGAAAGAAACGTCGTGCACTCCCTGCAGTCCGATCTCGTTTTTGGCTCATACCAAGGTGTGAGGCTCGCGAATTAACGCTATACACAGAGCTATTCCATTTAAGGTCGTGCTTTGATCATCAACCACAAGACTCTGCTTTTCAATAGAAGCCTTGATCATTTGCATCTCAGCATGTCACACAGACAATTCACGCCATGCTATTGATGTCTATCGATATATAACCTCTGAGTTCGAGACGTCTCAGAGAAGGGCGTTAAGCAAGAGAATAAATTCTGCGCCGCCAAATAGATATATATTTACTAGAGATCAATCAAACACAGAATAAAATCCAATGTCAGACACACATCCATTTACTAGTTCGTTCTGGGTCTGAACGAAACCAGAGGCACCTTATTCCTCGTCCCGTGTCCAATACAGGAGAGAGGTCCTCGCATATCCAGTCGATCACCAAGTACGTGTGGACGATCACCACTTATTACCTTGTCTTGGGCGTACAACACAATCAAGACATCGGTAATCATCCAAACGATGTGAAGACCTCCGGTCTTTAACCACCGTCTTCGTTGTCGTCTTATCGTCGAATCAGTTATTCAGAATGGGTATAAACCCGGCCTTTCTAAATAACCTGCGTATAATTTAAACAAGTGCTAGAAAAACACAACATGCGGCTCATTCAATTCTGAATATTCTTTTATTTAAATATTCATATCCTTTGGGAAAGGTTCCCGTTAATTTTATCAAAGATAAATTCTTTAAATTTGTTCTTTTATTTTCCTTTGGATCTCAACTCAAACCAAATTAAGGTTTATCCAAACTAGTAGAGATTAGCGCACTTTACCGAAGTAATCATTTGTTATATTTCCCAATCCCAACCTATTCATCCCATGAAGAAAAACTGGTAGTACCCCATATTTAACACCATGGTGTTATAGGTAAATTAATTACCATTTCACGTTCAAATCTAATTAAAGATTTAACTATCGCTTGGAGCAAAACTGGTGATACTCCATTCTCAATCATTTCCCAAAGTTGATAATTTAGATTATCACATTCATATTTCAATCTAATTAAAGATTCATTAAAACTCCAATTAGTTTTAATCTTCCGAAAAATCAATATTATTGATTATTTAACTTTGGGAAGTCAAACATGCCGCATCGATAATCTACACTGTACCATTGATTTTTGCCTATATATAACCTCTAAGCTACGTCTTCGAGAATGGTGTTAAGCAAGAGAATAAATTCTCCGCCACCAAACAGATATATATATATATATTTAGCAGAGATCAACGAATACAGTTCGAAATACAATGTTAGACATGTAATCTTGTCTTTACTGGGTTAAAGAACTAATGTCATTTAAAACACAGTTCACGATAAACCCAAAATCACATTCCATTAATTATGGAATCTTCATGGAAAACGATCAATATATAATCGATATCAATTTCCGTATCCGACTAATAATATAAATGGAATAACGACAAAGCCTTTTAAATTCCATATATATTAACAGTCTTCCTCCATAGAAGCTCACTTCGATTATTATCAAATTGAATTCCATTCCATTCCAATTTAATATATTAAACTGGAAAACTTTACTTTGGTAAATTTCCATTAAATCTTAATTAAAAAGATTTATATATTCCAAATCACATTTCATTGTAAATCGAGATAAAGAACGAATGTCTTTAAAAATACAGTTCACGATAAACCCAATCCACATTCCATTTTATTCCAAGTAAATGTAAATTAATTGGAAACACTAGTAATCTTAATTAAAAGATTTATTCTTTTCACATGGGGTTTATGAACAGTGTTATTAAAGACACCATTCACGACAAGCCCAAAATCCAGTTCAATGTTAAATACAAGACTCTAAATAGAAATTATATCGGCTTATATTCAATATATAATTCTGAAATCAACAAATATCATATTGGAAATAACGATATGTATATCTTTCAAATTCCTCCACAATATCCGTATAATCCCAGAATCCAATATCGAAATATTCCGAAGATAATTTCGATTCAAATACATTCCAATTCATATATTGGAAATTCTGGTTATTTTTAAAACCATTTCAAATCCAATTTATTTATTTAAAAATATTGGATTATAATTCTAGTTCATAACTAGTTCATTTTGATAAAAATATATTTTTATCTTTACAAACGTGGAATTTTTCATCCAAATTCTTTCCAAAAAATTTATTATGATTTTACACAAATTATTAATATTTTTAATAATTTTATCAAGGCCCGTTCCGTCGATTTCCGTAAACGGTTATCAAACTGCACTTACTGCGATCTTTTCCAAATTTGATTTGGACATAATTCCAAATCCAACCGTTAGATTTCAAATCTCTTATATTCGTTGGAAAGCTATTTTCGATACGAACCCAACAGTTCCGGTTTTAGGAGAATCCAACGGTCGAATCTCCCGTAACATCAATTCGAAGTCAATGGTCGAAATTCGTGAACGGTCGCGGCCCGTTATATTCAGGCCATTTAATATATATATTTCATCGATTTCCATTTTAAACGTATTTTATAAACCGTTTTAATTCGTTTTAAAAATGATTTCAACTTCATTATCAATTTTAAATCAAAATTGAGTACTCCTTATCATTGTAATATATATAAATGATAATATTTTCAAAATATTAAATTTGAAGTCATTTCCTTTTTCGATATTCATTATAAAAATGAATAAAATCGATATAAATATTGGTCGCGTCAAAATGGTGCAAATCTAAACAGCATGGCTTCATATATTTCAATATTCCTGTGTCCATCCCAAACAGACATCAAATCATATTTTTATCCTTTACAGAATATTATTTTAAAATATTCGTTATTTTAAAGTTTTCATTATTCGTTATTTTCGAATTGGAATCAGGCACAGTCAATTACCAAATAATGTTATTTATTTGAAATTCATACAACACATGTATATAACAACAATTATAAACAATCATCCATCATCCAGAGTGCACTACACAACTGCATAAGCATTAAATATAAATAATTAATGCTTACACAGTCTGTCAACCTATTGATCAACATACCACTAAACAATTGGGATTGGTGTACGTCAAATATCATCCCAATACCCGTGTGGGGTTTCAATCAACAAACATAGATTTTAATTGTGCAGTTGGGCAATGTGTAAAATTTATCGTCCCAATCAATGTCAGTCAAATGGGTGCAGATAAACAAATCGTCCTATTTGTAAATGAATATTTATTTCAATGCATCACTATTTTATATAGTTCATATATTCAATAAAAATGATATTTTTAATGTTCAAATATTTTATTCAACACATGAATATTTCATTTTCCATTTTACATCACCATCACAACCAATTTCCACAACACAATACAATCAAACAAGTCGTCCATGGTCTGTGGACGATGGTGTCATGAGCTACTAAGCCCCGTCTGCAACCTAATATATATTTAACTGTAAAAAGTTTGAGGAGAAGGAGTTCTCACATTGGGATCCACTCCGCCATGTTTTTCTGACGTTCTGATTTGTTGTTCTGATTTCAGACTTTGCAAATGAGCTTTAATCCTCAATCCAGTTTTTTTCTAGCGTAAGCACGCCATTTCAGATGACTTTCGCCGAGTGGACTTTTCTCCGAAAATACTCTAATTCGCCAGAATTCGCGAAATTACATAAATTGGACATTAGACTTTGGACGCGTTTTCTGAACAACCCCGCAATCCAAAATTTGACTTCCATATACTCATATTGAAAAGGAGAGCGTGCTCTTCGACTTTGGCAGTGTGAAGTTTTGGCCATAGGGGCTCGGTTTGGAAGATATTGGATAAAATATTCTAGGGGTATTTTTGTAAACTGAAAAATATATAAAAACCGTATTTTTACTCGTAGGGCCCCACTGGTTGGCCGTTGGTGGCGGGGGAGGTGACTGGAAGGTCGGGGAGGTGGTGGAGGGTGGTCAGCTGGTCGGTGGCGGGCCCATGGTGGTTGTGGCGGCGGATTCCAATCGAATGGGGAGGGGGATTGAAATTCACGTCGGGGGGGGGGAGGGGATGGTGGGGATCGGAGGTGGAGGGGGCCGGTGATGGAAGATGGGGGTGCGGCGCTGTCAGCGGCGGCGGTGGCGGCGTGGGGAGGGTGGCAGTTGGAGATTTGAAGAAAGGGGGGGGGCTGCTCAAAAGAACGACGGGTTTTGGGATTGGGGAAGGAGGGTTGGGGTTTTTATTTATTTATATAAATTTTATTTTCCATATAAAGCAGGTTTTTCATTCGAACCCCAAATCTGTAACAACCCAGAAAATGCGAGCCAATTTAAAAATTTTATTTTGGCAATTTTAGCTGAATTTGAATATTTAAAATAGATTATTTTAAATAATATCAACGAGTAATTTATTTTGAATATAATTAGAACATACACATTTACATACGTCGTCGTTAGAATATAAATATTTATTTATATATATAAAAGGAATTGAAAATGGCGCGGTAGTTCGATAATTCGATTTCAAACTTCAATTGAATGTACCGGGTGCAAAATAAACCGGATTTTAACGAAACCAAAAATATTAGAATCTATTTGTGAATATCTTTCCAACAAATCCGAAAAATTGAGATTTCATAGCGGGGTAAAAAGATATGCCCAGTTGAAAATTCAGAATAGTCGCTATGGAATTCCGGCCCTTAAAAATAGCCATTTTGCAAACGACCTCGGTTTTTTACGAAACCACTTTTGTTGGATCCGAGATGTCAAGTTATTGCTAGGTTTCAAATTTCGTAATTTTTCGAATCAATATGTGCGCGTGGAAAAGGAAAACGCGTTTGACCAGTTTTAGTTGATTTTAATCGACTGGAAAATGGCCATTTTTCAAACGGTCTCGGAATTCGGCGAAACTAGTTTTGTTAAGACCGTATTGTCAATACGAAGCTAGAAATAATTTTTTTGGAATTTTTAAAAGTCGTATGTGGCCCCGGTAATTTGAAATGTACGTTTAAAATAGAATATATAGATTTATATTTTAAATTCAGCGGAAACTGATCGTAACAGTCGAATTGGCTTACCGGACATATCCCATTGTGTCCGGAATGGGGGTAATAGCTAGGGGCGACAGTCGATGGGTTCGATTTTGATATCGTTATAAAAAGTTACTTTATGAGAATTTAAAATAAAATTAAATATTATAAACTATATATCCCTCTCCAACCCTCTCCCTTAGTCAACCCAGTCAAACCTAAATTAAAAAAAAAAACCGATGATGGAAAATCGCAGCGCCCTCCTCCACGTCTCGACCGCTGCCTCTCCCATCGGACCACTGCCGCCCATCACCAGACCCCCTCTCTCCAGCTCCGACCGCCGTCCCTTCCCTCTCTCCTCTCCCTCCTTCTTCCTCTAACAAAAACCGACCAGAAACTGTCGCTGGCCCCTGCAGGATCGCCGTGCCCCTGCCACACCATCGCCGGCGATCGATGGCCTCTCCCTCCTCCTCGCGATGGCACACACCTCTCCGCGCCTTTCTTATCCTCCCCTTTCGCATTGAAAATCCCTGGAACCCTAGCCTACCCCCGAATCGAAGACCGCGCCGCTGCTCCACTAGGCCGCCGACCACCTGGCGACTCACCATCATCAATACGACAGCGCCTAGACCTCCTTGCGCCACTGATGTGGAGTTTCTCCGGTAAAGATTCGATTTTTAGAAGCGAGAAAGTGAGTTTTCTAATACCGAATTTTATTTTTCAGTTTTATACATATGAATAGCATAGAAAAGTTGGATCTATAAGCATAGGAAGAAAAGTATGATTTTTGGTGTGTGTACGTTAATAAAAATTTGATTTTTATAACAAAGAAAGGTTCGATTTTTATGAAAAGAATAGATCTTTAAAAAGAACGAAAAGATTTGATTTTTGAATTGGAAATGTGAGGATTTTTATAATATAAAAGGAGGGATTTTTAATTTAGAAAAGAAAGGGCTTTTATATAAGAAGGAAATGTTTTTTATAGAAAAGGAAAGTTTATATTTTTATTCAAGGAAAGTTTATATTTTTAATCAAAGAATGAAAAGATTTTTAATCATAGAAAGATTAGATTTTTAACAAAATAAAGAAGTGATTTTTTTTATCTATGAAAGACGATAATTTTTATTATATATAGAGAAGTTAAAAATATAATTTTTATACTAGTGGCATATTAAAAATATGATTTTTATTCATGTAGAGTAATAAAAATATAATCTTTATTAGGAGAAGAGCAATATAAAAATATAATTTTTATAACGAAGTGAAGATAAAAATTAGATTTTTATATATATGAAGCGAAGATAAAAAAAATTCGATTTTTACAAATATGAAGTAGCGGTAAAAATTCGACATTTACATAAGAAATAGCTTTATTAAAAATATAACTTTTAACATATACTTCGTGGAACAGACTGCGTGGAAGAACGATGAAGATTTCCTACATATGAAGAGTCGTGGTGAATTGGATTAGCTTTGGTGAGAACTCCTCACTTTTATTTTAAATTTCTAGTTTAAAATATATACTAGGATGCAGACGGTGCTTAGCAGCACCCGACACCCGTCGTCCACAGACCATGGACGACTTGTATGCTTGTTTGTTTGATTTTGATGTGGAAAATTGAATGTGTGATGTGTGAATGAAATAAAATATTTATATAGTGAAATAAAATATTTATATAGTTAAAAATATAATTTTTAACGTGTATATAAAATGAAATATATATTTATAAACAAATCAGATGATTTGTTTATATACACTGATTTGACTGATAATGATTGGGACGATAAATTTTACACATCGCCCAACTGCACAAATAAAATCTGTGTTTGATTGTTTGAAACCCCACACGGGTGTTGGGATGATATTTGGCGTACACTAATCCCAATTACTTAATTGTATGTCGAACGATTGGTCGACAGACTGTGTAAGCGTTAATTATATATGTTTAATGCTTATGCAGTTGTGTGGTGCACTTTGGATGATGGTTGATTATTTATCGTTGTTATTATATACGTGAATTGTATGGAATCCATATAATTAACATTATATGGTAATTGATTGGGCCTCATTCCGATTGGGAAACTAAAGAATATTATAAAATAAAGATTCACGTGTTGACAGTACTCAATTGTTGAGATTAGTCATGTGGTGAAAGAAATATAAATTCATGTGTTGAATAGAATAAATATTCATTTGTTGAATAGTATAACGAAATTATTGAAAAATATAAAGCTGTGTTGATTAGAGTTGCACTATTTTGACGCGAACGATAGTAAGCGTTAATTATATATGTTTAATGCTTATGCAGTTGTGTGGTGCACTTTGGATGATGGTTGATTATTTATCGTTGTTATTATATACGTGTATTGTATGGAATCCATATAATTAACATTATATGGTAATTGATTGGGCCTCATTCCGATTGGGAAACTAAAGAATATTATAAAATAAAGATTCATGTGTTGACAGTACTCAATTGTTGAGATTAGTCATGTGGTGAAAGAAATATAAATTCATGTGTTGAATAGAATAAATATTCATTTGTTGAATAGTATAACGAAATTATTGAAAAATATAAAGTTGTGTTGATTAGAGATGCGCTATTTTGACGCGAACGATATTTATATCGATTATATCCGCTTTTAAAATGAATATTGAAAAGAAAATGAAATTGAATAGAATATAAAATGAATTCGAATTGAATAGAATATATAATGAAATTGAATAGAATATAAAATGAATTTGAATAGAATATAAAATGAAATCGAATTGAATAGAATAGAAAATGAATTTGAATAGAATATAAAATGAATTCGATTTGAATAGAATATAAAATGAATTCGAATTGAATAGAATAGAAAATGAATTTGAAATTGAATTGAATAGGAATGAATTCGAATTGAATAGAATTGAATTTGAATTGAAATCAATTTGAAATGAATTTAAAACGAATTTATATTGGAAAAATTCAATTTTGATTTGAATTTGAAATGAAGTTGAAATCGTTTTGAAAACGAATTTAAAACGATTTATAAAATTCGTTTTAAATAGAAATCGATGAAATATATATATATTATATATATAATATATAATGGCCTGAATAGAACGCACCGCGCTGCGGCAGTTCGCGAATTTCGACCATTGACTTCGAACGGACATTGCGGGAGATTCGGCCGTTGGATTCTCCTAAAACCAGAACCGTTGGGTTCGTATCGAAAAGAGCTTTCCAATGAATATTAGAAATTTGAAATCTAACGGTTGGATTTGGAATTATGTCCAAATCAAATTTGGAAAAGGTCGTTGTAAGTGTAGTACAATGGCCGTAGATGGAAATCGACTGTACGTGCCTTGATAAAATCATTAAAAATATCTACAATTTTTGTAGAATCATAAGAAATGATTTGGGAAAAACTGGGATGAAAAACTCCATATTTGAAAAGATAAAAATAGAAATGAACTAGTTTTGAACTAGAATTAAAATCAATTTATTTTTGAAATAAATAAATTGAATTTGAAATGGATTTTAAATAACCAGAATTTCTAATATATTTAATTAGAATTGATTTGTGGGTTTACCGTGAACGGTGTTTTAAATAACACTTGTTCTTTAACCCGATAATAAATAGAATGTGATTTGGGTTTATAGTGAACTGTGTTTTAAATGACATTAGTCCTTCAACCCAGTAAAAGGAGTTTTAATGAATCGGTAATTAGATTGAAATGTGAATTGATAATTTAAATTACCAAATTTGGAAAGTGAGCGAGAATGGAGTATTACCAGTTTTACCCCTAGCGACAGTTAAATCTTTAATTAGATTTGAACGTGAAATGGTAATTAAATTTACCGATAACACCATGGTGTTAGTTATGGGGTAATAACAGTTTTGCTCCATGGGATGAATAGGTTGGGATTGGGAAATAAAATAAATAATTACTTCGGTGTGGTTCGCTAATCCCGACTAGTTTGGAAAACCATAATACGGTTTGAAATGATATCCAAAGGAAGATTAAGGAATAAATTTAAAAGAATTTATCTTTGATAAAATTAATGGGAACCTTTCCCTAGGAGTGTGAATATCTGAATAAAAGAATATTCTGAATTGGAATGAGACGTATATTGTGTTTTATAGCACTTGTTGATTAAGATACGCGAGTTATTCAGAAAGTCCGGGTATAACCCATTCTGAATAACTGATTCGACGACGAGTCGAAGAGATTGAAGACGGTGCAAGACCGACGATCTTCACATCGAATGGATGGGTGCTACTAATGCTCACGATGGGAGTAGCTACCTTGAAGGGGGCTAAAGTAGTAGCCGTCCGGACATGCTTGGAAGTCGACGGATATGCGAGGAAAGTGCCTCCGGTTTCGTTCAGACCTAGAACGGACTTATAAATGGATGGTGTGTCTGACATTGTATTCCTTTATATTGTATTCGTTGATCTCTGCTAAATATATATCTGTTTGGCGGCGGAGAATTTATTCTCTTGCTTAACGCCCCTCTCTGAGACATACGAGCTCAGAGGTTATATATTGGCAGAAATCAGTGGTACGATATGGATTGATAGTGTGGCATGCTGAGATGCAGTGATCCAGACTTTTGTTGAAAAGAAAAGTTTTGTGGATGATGATCAAAGCGCAGCTTTAATATAGCACAGCTTTGTGTATAGCGTTGATTCGCGAGCCTCACACCCCGGTATGGTGGTAAACTGATGGTTTGATCAGTATGCTTTTTAGTGGATGGGCACCTTAGTGATGTCGTGGATTCGGTCGACCGAGATTGAGCTTAGTGCTCAGAGGGATAGGGTAAGCGGTGTTTTCTCTCGCCGGGACGTAAGCCGCAGTGATACTCGATTTCCCAAAAGTGCGGATGTGCATTACGGTGTTTTCTCTAGTTGAGACGTAAGCCGTTGTAGATGGCACTACGCGATCGATCTTTCGAATCAGGAGCCACCATGATGGAAATCCAATTTCCAAATATGACATTTTGCGGTTTTGCTTGTAGAGCCTAGTATTGGCGACATGATATATGGTACCCATGCCGTCTATGATTGATATATTTATATTTGAAGTTGTTTTCTTCACTTATAGTTATAATATAAGATGAAATTTCACGTATCAAGCATATTTGGCTATTATAAGGGAAAACCCTATCCTCCAGCTTGCGTTGCATTGTGTGATGGGACCTGGGTCTTATAATAGCTTCATTGTTCTTTATTTAGCATTGCGTTGTTTGTTTTCTGCACTGGTATTCTTGGGAGGAAACCCGTTCCGTGTTATATGGCGTGGTCCCTTGATTTACCTGACTTTAAAAACAAAGATTAATAACTGTTTTAGTTCTCACACCAGTCACATGACTGACCTGGAGTTTATTGTTTTAACCTAAACTCTGGGTGCCCCTATTTTCCACATGGGCAGCTAGTAGTTTTGGTTTTGCAGATTTATATTCACAGGATCCTGATTTACAGCTGGAACGATATCCGGAAAGCTCTGTATCCGTATATCTTTTCTAGTTGTGTTTTGTATTATTTCCGCTGCGATGTATTTAAATGTAATTGAAACCTCTGATATTTTCTGTGTAATATTAATTCATACTCTGTATATTCTTGTATTCTGATGGAATTGTTGTAATATACAATGAAATGTTCCTCTGTTTGTGTTCTGTTGTAGCTTGTTCTCGAAGTATCCGCTCTTTCCTTACCGGGGAAGTTACGGGTCTTCACAAAATCTAACCTAACGACTATCGTCCCTAGCTAATTACCCCCATTCCTAACATAATGGGATATGTCCCGTAACCCAATTCGACTGTTTCGATCAGTTTTTGTTTAAATTAAAATATAAATCAATATAGTGAATATGAACATACATTATAATTTACCGGAGCCACATACTGACTCCAAAAATGCCAGAAAAATAAATCTAGCTATGTTTTGACGATACGTCCTAACAAAACCAGTTTCATCGAATTTGGAGGCCATTTGAAAAACGGTCATTTTCCAGTCGATTAAATTCAAACTGAAATTGCCAAACACGTTTAAATTCACCACGCTCACATATTGATTCCAAAAAATATGAAAATTGGAATCTAGCAATAATTTGACATTCTGGGTCCAACAAAGGTGGTTTCATCGAAAACAGAGATCGTTTGCAAAATGACTATTTTTAAGGGTTATATTATGTTAAAATATATATAAATCATATAACGACTTTTCTGAATTTTAAATTGGATATAACTTTTAATTTATAAAGTGAAATCTCAGTTTCTTACATTCGTTAGAAAGATATTGTTAATCAGATTCGAATATTTCTTATTTCGTCCAATTTTGACTTATATTGAATTCTATACGTTAAATTAAAATTAGAAATCGAATTTTCAAACTACCGTGCCATTTCAGGCTCGTTTTATAATTAATATAAATTTATACGCTCTAACTTCGATTAAAATAAATTTTTAGTCATTATTTAAAATAAATCATTTTAAATATTCAAAATACAATAAATTTCTAAAATAAAAATTTTAAATTGGTTCTGATTTTCCGGGTTGTTACAATTTCCCTGACTTGAAATCTTTTCGTCCTCGAAAAGGAACGGAGCTGAAAGTTGTTTTAACTAACCTACTCAAGTTCCATTCTGACTTTCATTCTTCAACTTTTCAGTTTCTAAGAATTTTCTAATTATTCAAAAATTTATTAATTTTTCGAAAATTTATTAATTTTTCGAAAATTTGGCTAACACCCTAAATTTTCGAAAATTTTCGCCATAACCTCCTTTGTACGGGGAGACCTTTAAAACTGCAACTAGCCACGCAGGGCGCTCACCAATCCAAAAGAAAAAGAAAAAGCCAATCGGCTCATAAAATCATCCAAACCCAATAAATTAGTGAACATGTACCTATTTGTCGGGCATACAATTTTATTCCTCTTCTTAGCTTCCATGCTATGACCTATTCACACATATATATGTACATGTATGCAATTTCAAACAATTTTCAATTCAGTTCAATATTTGATTCCATTTGGCAAAATATTTGTCTTTCTTTCACATGTTGGTTTAAATGAATAATCACACAACACAATCATCAATCAATTAGTTGATTAGCTTTTCAAACATATATCTTTAATATATATACTTAAAAATCCAATTTTTAGTGCCAAATCACAACAAATAACCCTATCTAAGTTTTGATTCTCACACCAGTCAATTGGAAACATATAGATATCACACCTTTGAAACTCGAACATAAACATTGATGATGGTGCACCATCGCCAGAATTATCCCGGGCGACTAGAGTGTGATTCTATATCCATCCAGTATATTCGAGGCTTTGTATACACGTTTGCAAGGCGTATATGCAAAATCTTTATATACTTGATTGTCCAAATTTAATATAAATAAAAATATTCAAATATGAATAATTAATATAAAATTTTAAAACTAAATTTGAATTTAAAATTTCCACTCTTCACACTCGTTATAGGATACTTCTGATCCTATCTCTAACGAGTTATTCTTTTTGGATATTACTAATCCAATCTCTGATGAATTCTTTCGTTTGGTTCTAACGTATCTTGTTCTCGAGCTCTGTAAACCAAAGCTCTGATACCAAGCTGACACGACCCAAACTCGCCCTTATGGGAAAGCCCGGATTGAGTTGAGAACACAGCAGATCAGAACAAAAACACCAGAACATTTCATTGTTATTACAACAATCACATCAGAGTATAAGAATATAACAGAGTATGAATAAATGATATACATTTGATGAACATCAGAGATTTACAAATTACAATGCAGTGGAAAAATAATACAGAACACAACTGAAAGAAATATATGGATACAGAGCTTTCCAAATATAGTTCCAGTTGTAAATCCAGGATCCTATGAATATAATATCTGCAAAACCAAAACTACTAGCTGCCCGTGTGGAGAATAGGGGCGCCCAGAGTTTATGTTAAAACAATTAACTCCAGATCAGTCATGTGACAAGTGTGAGAACTAAAACAGTTATTTAAAACTTTACTTTAGAAATAAAGTAAATCAAGGGACCACGCCGTATAACACGGAACGGGTTTCCTCCCAAGAATACAAGTGCATAAAAAAACAACGCAATGCTTTTTGGAAAAAATGAAGCTATTATAAGACCCAGGTCACATCACACAATGCAACGCAAGCCGGAGGATAGGGTTTTCCCTTATAGTAGCCAAATAATGCTTGATATGCGAAATTTCATCTTTTATTATTACTATAAGTGAAGAAATCAACTTCAAATATAAATTTATCAATCATAGACGGCATAATATCCCATGCTACTATGTTGCCATACTAGTTTTACAACAAAAAGCCGAAAGGTATCGTATTGGAAATTGGATTCCATCTATGAGTCGAGGCCAGGGATGGCTCCTTACCGATTCGAGACACTCTAGCAAATATCTCAGGTCACACCTATGGAAAACCCTTGGATGCTTCAGGGTCGGTCCTCTCTTACTTTTGAGGATTAGTTATTCCTGAACACACGTTTCCCGGTCCTATCGGACCTATATCCATCGGCTTCGTAGTAACCGAAATATCCGAGGCGCCTCACTATCCATCATCCACATAGGTAATAAAAATATAAATGTCTTGGCTCCATACCACGACACCAGCCATGGCTAGAAAGAAACGTCGTGCACTTCCTGCAGTCCGATTGCGTTTTTGACTCATACCGAGGTGTGAGGCTCGCGAGCTATGCCATTTAAGTCTGTGCTTTGATCATCAACCACAAGACTCTTCTTTTCAACAGAAGCCTTGATCATTTGCATCTCAGCATGCCATACAGGCAATTCACGCCATGCGACTGATGTCTATCGATATATAACCTCTGAGCTCGTACGTCTCACAGAAGGGCGTTAAGTAAGAGAATAAATTCTCCGCCGCCAAATAGATATATATTTATTAGAGAACAATCAACACAGAATAAAATACAATGTCAGACACACATCCATTTACTAGTTCGTTATGGGTTTGAACGAAACCGGAGGCACCTTATCCCTCGCCCCGTATCCAATACAGGAGAGAGGTCCTCGTATATCTGGTCGATCTCCAGGTACGTCTGGACGATCACCACTTATTACCTTGTCTTGGGTGTACAGCCCAATGAAGACATCAGTAATCATCCAAATGATGGGAAGACCTCCGGTCTTCAACCACCGTTTTCATCGTCGACTTATCATCGAATCAGTTATTCAGAAAGGGTATAAACCCAGCCTTTCCGAATAACTCGCGTATATTATAAACAAGTGCTACAAAAACACGACATACGCCTCTTTCCAATTCTGAATATTCTTTTATTTACATATTCATATCCTTTGAGAAAGGTTCCCGTTAATTTTATCAAAGATAAATTCTTTAAATTTATTCTTTAATTTTCCTTTGGATCTCAATTCAAACCAAATTAAGGTTTATCCAAACCAGTCGGGATTAGCGCACTTTGCTGAAGTAATCATTTGTTATATTTTCCAATCCCAACCTATTCATACCATGGAGCAAAACTGGTAATATTCCATATTTAACACCATGGTGTTATCAGTAAATTTAATTACCATTACACGCTCAAATCTAATTAAAGATTTAACTATCGCTTGGAGCAAAACTGGTGATACTCCATTCTTGATCATTTCCCAAAGTTGATAATTTAGATTATCACATTCACATTTCAATCTAATTAAAGATTAATTAAAACTCCAATTAGTTTTAATCTTCCCAAAAATCAATATTAATGATTATTTAACTTTGGGAAATCAAACATGCCGCATCGAAAATCTACACTGTACCATTGATTTCTGCCTATATGTAACCTCTAAGCTCATACATTTTAGAGAAGGGTGTTAAGCAAGAGAATAAATTCATATATATTTAGCAGAGATCAATGGATACGGTTTGAAATACAATGTTAGACATGTAATCCTGTCTTTTCTGGGTTAAAGAACTAATGTCATTTAAAACACAGTTCACGATAAACCCAAAATCACATTCCATTAATTATGGAATCTGCATGGAAAACAGATCAATATACAATCGATATCAATTTCCGTATCCGACTAATAATATAAATGGAATAATGATAAAGCCTTTTAAATTCCATATATATATTAACAGTTTTCCTCCGCAAGAGCTCACATCGATTATTATCAAATCGAATTCCATTCCATTCCAATTTAATATAGTAAACTGGAAAACTATACTTTGGAAAATTTCCATTAAATCTTAATTAAAATGATTTATATATTCCAAATCACATTTCATTGTAAATCGGGTTAAAGAACGAATGTCGTTAAAAACACAGTTCACAATAAACCCAATTCACATTCCATTTTATTCCAATTGAATGTTAATTAATTGGAAACACTAATAATCTTAATTAAAAGAATTATTCTTTTCACACGGGGTTTAAGAACAGTGTTATTAAAGACACCATTCATGACAAACCCAAAATCCAATTCAATATTAAATACAAGGCTCTGAATAGAAATTATATTGGCTTATATTCAATATCAAATTCTAAAATCAACAAATATCGTTTTGGGAATAACGATATATATATATCTTCCAAAGTCCTCCACAATATCCGTATAATCACGAAATCCAATATCGAAATATTCCGAAGATAATTTCAATTCAAATCCATTCAAATTCATATATTGGAAATTCTGGTTATTTTTAAAACCATTTCAAATCCAGTTTGTTTATTTAAAAATATTGGATTATAATTCTAGTTCATAACTAGTTCATTTTGATAAATATATATTTTTATCTTTACAAACGTGGAATTTTTCATCCATATTCTTTCCAAATTATTTATTATGATTTTATACAAATTGTTAATACTTTTAATAATTTTATCAAGGCATGTTCAGTCGATTTCCATAAACGGTCATCAGACTGCACTTACTGTGACCTTTTCCAAATTTGGTTCGGACATAATTCCAAATCCAACCATTAGATTTCAAATCTCTTATATTCGTTGGAAAGCTCTTTTCGATACGTACCCAAAGGTTCTAGTTTTAAGAAAATCCGACGGTCGGATCTCCCGTAACGTCAATTCAAAGTCAATGGTCGAAATTCGTGAACGTTCGCGCCGCGGCGTGTTCTATTCAGGCGATTTAATATATATAATATATATAATGTATATATATATATAATATTACATCGATTTTCATTTAAAATGTAATTTATAAATCGTTTTAAAAACGATTTCAACTTCGTTATTAATTTTAAATTAAAATTGAATACTCATTATCATTATAATATATACAAATGATAATATTTTCAAAATATTAATTTTGAAATCATTTCCTTTTTCGATATTCATTATAAAAATGAATAAAATCAATATAAATATCGATCACGTCAAAATGTCGCAAATCTAAACAACACGGCTTCATATATTTCAATATTTTAGTGTCCATCCAAAATCGGACATCAAATCATATTTTTATCCTTTACAGAATATTATTTTAAAATATTTGTAATTTTAAAATATTCATTATTCGTTATTTTCGGATTGGAATCAGGCATAGTCAATTACCATATAATGTTATTTATATGGATTTCACACAACACATGTATATAACAACAATTATCAACAATCATCCATCATCCAGAGTGCACTACACAACTGCATAAGCATTAAATACAAATAATTAATGCTTACATTGTTTGTCAACCAATCGATCGACATACCACTAAACAATTGGGATTAGTGTACGTCAAATATCATCCCAATACCCGTGTGGGATTCAATCAACAAACACAGATTTTATTTTACAGTTGGGTGATATGTAAAATTTATTGTCCCAATTAATGTCAGTCAAATGGGTGTACATAAACAAATCGCCCAATTTGTAAATGAATACTTATTTCAACGCATAACTATTTTATATAGTTTATATATTCAATAAAAATGATATTTTTAATGCTCAAATATTTTATTCAACACATGAATATTTCATTTTCCATTTTACATCACCATCACGATCAATTTCCATAACACAATACAATTAAACAAGTCCTCCATGGTCTGTACTAAGCCTCGTCTGCAACCTAATATATATTTAACTGTAAAAAGTTTGAGTGAGAAGGAGTTCTCACATTGGGATACACTCCATCGTGCTTTTCTGACGTTCTGATTCGTTGTTCTGATCTCAGACTTCGCAAACGAGCTTTAATCCTCAATCCATCTATTTTTCTAGCGTAAGCACGCCATTTCGAACGACTTTTGCCTAGTGGACTTTTCTCCGAAAATACTCCAATTCGCCAAAATTGGGGAAATTACATAAATTGGACAGCAGACTTTGGACGCGTTTTCTGAACAACTCCGCAATCCAATCTGACTTCCATATACTCAAATCGAAGAGGAGAGTGTGCTCTTCGACTTTGGCAGTGTGGATTTTTGGCCGTAGGGGTTCGGTTTAGGAGATATTGGATAAAAAATTCAGCGGTGTTTTTGTAAACTGAAAAATATATAAAAATTGGATTTTTACTCGCGGCCCCCCATTGGTTGGCCATTGGTGGCGGGGGAGGTGACTGGAAGGTCGGGGAGGTGGTGGTGGGTGGTCAGGTGGTCGGCGGTGGGTCTATGGTGGCTGTGGCGGTGGATTCAGGTCGAATGGGGAGGGGGGTTATAACTCACGTCGAGGGGGGGCCGATGGTGGGGATCGGAGGCGGCCGACTATGGAAGAGGGGGGGGGGTGCGGCACTATCAGGGCGACAGTGGTAGCATGGGGAGGGTGGCGGCTGGCGATTTGAAGAAAGGGGGGCTGCTCAAAAGAACAACAGGTTTTGGGATTGGGGAAGGAGGGTTAGGGTTTTTATTTATTTATATAAATTTTATTTTCCATAGAAAGCAGGTTTTTCATTCGAACACCAAATTAGACCCACCGACTGTCATCCCTAGCTAAGTACCCCCATTCGGAACACAATGAGATATGCATCGTAACCCAATTCGACTGTTTTGATCAGTTTTTGTTTAATTTAAAATATAAATCGATATATATTGTATTTGAACGTACATTTTAATTTATCGGAGCCCCATACTAACTCCAAAAATTTCAAAAAAATAAGTCTAGCTATGTTTTGACGATATGGTCGTAACAAAACTAATCTCATCGAATTTGGAGACCGTTTGAAAAACGGTCATTTTCCTGTCGATTAAATTCAAACTGAAATTGCCAAACACATTTAAATTCACCATGCTCACATATTGATTCCAAAAAATATAAAAATTGGAATCTACCAATAATTTGACATTCCGGGTCCAACAAAAGTGGTTCATCGAAAACGTAGGTCGTTTGCAAAATGGCTATTTTTAAGGGCTATATTATATTAAAATATATATAAATCCTATAGCAACTTCTCTGAATTTTAAATTGGACATAACTTTTAAATTATAAAGTGAAATCTCAGTTTCTTACATTCGTTAGAAAGTTATTGTTAATCAGATTCAAATATTTTTTGTTTCATTTAATTCTGACTTGTATTGAATTTTGTATGTTAAATTGAAATTAGAAATCAAAATTTCAGAGTGTTGCGCCATTTCAAGCTCGTTTTATAATAAATATAAATTTATACGTTCTAACTTTGATTAAAATAAATATTTAGTCGTTATTATTTAAAATAAATCATTTTAAATATTCAAAATACATTAAAATTGCTAAAATAAAAATTTTAAATTGGTTCTGTTTTTTCGAATTATTACAGATTAACAAACATATTCATACAAAATAAGAAACCAGTAATTGCTGGAAATAATTTGCATTAATGTTTGAGATTTAGCATTAAACATATAGGTTTTGTTAGAAAATTGTGATCTTGCCAGAAATATTCTATTTATATTAAGGCAAGAAAGGAATTTTTTATGAACTTTTAACTTATATAGAAATTAAAATTAAAGAGGTGAGACATATCGTCTTTCGTTCCGGTTTTCACCGGTAATTAAACCAACTTAAACCGTTCACAAAGGCGGATTGTTATGGGTACTAACATATATTGATTAAAACAATAGAACTTTTTATATCATGATACAATATTTTATCAGAGTTACATAGAATATCAGAGTTACATACATATATATAAGATAATTCGAATTTATAATAATTAATTGCAAGATATGCAGTTAACCTTTCCATACTATATAAAGTTAACAAAATAGAAATCATCCATAAATATCTAATAAGTAGAATATATTGACCATTAATGCATAATTGATTGCTAATCTATACAATTAATTCTTATTAACAAAAGCACTAAATATAAGATTTTATGTATATGTTTTCTTCATACCAAATTGCAAGACCAAAAATAATTTCTTAATTAAATTACAAAATAAATTCATTATGGTAAAAATCTTGTTTTCTATAACGTTCACTTAAATATCGCTCAAAATAGACAAAGTTCCAAATATAAATATTTATTATGCGATAAATCTTAATTTAATTTATATTTTTAAATGTCAAATTTTCTAGGTTATTACAATCTCCCCTACTTAAAACTTTTCGTCCTCGAAAAGGAGAGCTGTAAAATTTTGCTTAAGTAAAATAAATATTACTTATAAATTTATGGTTTACAATACACTCCCTCGATGAAATATTCCAGAATCTCATTCTAAGGCATTTTTAACCCTGTCTCTAATGAGATACTATAACTCTGATGAGTTCTATCTTTTGTTCAAATATATGTTAGTACCCATAATAATCCGCCTTTATGAACGGTTTAAGTTGGTTTAATTACCAGCGAGAACTGGGCAAAAAGACGGGTCGTGACAAGTGGAAACATCAACATAAACTATAAGGTTTTTATTCAAAAAAATTATCAATTGTAAACTAGTGGCATGAAAAAAAAAGTTGAACATCAATTTCGGAATATAAAATCAATGATCCTGACACTCTCAAGAATACAATCGCCACTGCCAGCATGCACAATAAGTAATTTGCATTTAAGAAATAAAAGTATAATGGATCATTAATACACTGTCGTATCATTCCTACATCTAAGAATATTTGTTAGAGATTCACATCCATCCTCTCTATTAATAGCCTTAGTATGGTTATTATAGCCAATGAACTCAATCTGAAGAAAATAGCTCTTATCGCGGTTTAAAGAAAATGACAGTATTCCATGAAGGCAATGGAAATTAGTGTTATAATTGAAAGGCGAACAACCATAATTAGATAAAAGTAGTTGCTAAAAACGCAGTAGATGAGCAACTATCTATAGTGCTGGAACACAATTGTCTAATAGGAATGACATGTTTTTCTAAAATCAATCAACACTCAATATAAATATATGAAATAACGATATAGCATGGAGTATTTCTAGTCTATAAAAACATAGTATAGGATGATATAATATGAGTAGCAAATAGGAAATGTGTGAGCTGTTTATTACAAATGATTAAGTAGCAAACAGAGATACATTGTTGCTAAGGAAAAAAAAATCGACTGAATGTAAGCTTGCAACATGCCAAATCAGTTTTTATCATCTATGGATATAAGGAAAATTAGACGTACTTGCAGACATAGACATAAGCTTAATATTAGAGAGAAAACTAATAAGCGGAGGAATAGTGGTAAGAAACATCCCAAAATAAGATCAAAGCAAAACTTGGCATTCCGTCCCTTGGCATTTTCTTGTTCCTGAACATTATCACGACAAAAATGGTAAAAAATGTTGTAGTGTTGAATGCTTTAGGATAAAAAAAATGTATATGTAACTTCAAAACAAATAATGCCACATTTTTATATTTAAGGAAGTTGCATGGACGGGAAGAAAGCATAATGTACTTAGTATGTTACAACTAATAATGTAAGACCATAGAGTATGCATCATTATTTATTTTTATATTTTTCCATTTGATTAAGAGTTTGAGTGAAAAGTGAGGTAAGAACATGAGTTATAGTGGCTGCAATTGTCGCATTCGTAGCCATGGTAACTGCATAAGTCGCAACTGAGGCAGCTGGAACAGTTGCAAAATGAGACAACTGCCTCAGTTAAAACCAAGACATTATCCGCAGTTGAATTAAAGCCGACTGATTCAGATGAAACTGATGCAATTGACTTAGACCAAGTTTAGGAAACTGAGGCTTCTACCTGAATTTTAATTGAGGCCCTTGGTTTATCGACTGAGTCTCTTTTGCAAGTGAGGCAAGAACTTTAGATGGAAGTGAGGCAACTGCCTCAGTTTTAGTTGAGTCAAATGCCTTGGTTGCTTTAGAGGCAACTACCATAGCTGTGAAATGAGGCAGTTGACTATTTAATATGTTCAAATTAGTCCACATTGCAAGTGAGGCAAGGGGCATTGCTCCCACCAAGGCAAGAGCTATGGTTGAAAATGAGGCAACTGCCTTAGTTGCAATTCAGTCAACTGCCTCAATTGCAATTGAGGAAAATGCTAAAGTTGGAAAGGTAGACAACTATTTTAATAAAAAATATTATTCGTTTTCTAGGTAGGAAAGTAATTTTTTTATACATATAAATGTCTGGCAAGAATAAACAAAAGATCTGATAACTGAAGTATCTATTGTAGTTGATCCTCGTTATATTATTGTGATACTACATAATCGCTATATAACATGTTTTATTTGTTGAACCATAAATTATTTTTGTGTCTAATCAAAAGATTACTTTTCTTTATATGAATCTATCTAATTAGTAGTTAACTTCGTCTTTTTAGGAACAAACGGTTCCATTTGAACATTATAGGAAGAAAACCATGCTTAAATGACATACTTATGAGAACAATACTAATTTTTTAACTGATAGAACATTGCATAGAAGATTGGTATTTCAGAAGTTAGAGCAATAGTTATACATTTCATATTGACAATCGTATTATTACGATTTTATTTGATTGGATTATACTGGCATACAATTTCATTTCGATGGACATTTGTCTTTTTTCTTACATTAGAGAGATCGTATCTCTATCTTTTAAAATTGTTTATCTATGCCTTGGTAAGTAGCAATGAGTAACCCTATAGCCTAAGAATGGGTTTGTTTTTTGGTTAATCTACTTTTACTGCTTTGGAGAATACATGTGTAGATAAACCAATAAAGCGATAGTATATTCCTACATTAGGGTATTGGATAACTTTCTAATTTGTTAAAAGGTTTAAAAAACCCTACAAAAAGGGTACATAAAAGAATAGGAAGAAAAAATTGTGGATAATAAATGTACACAAAAAAAATTGAATTTAGAAAAGTTATAACTATTATAAAAGTAAAGGAAGAAGAATATGGTAAAAGGTTAAATTTGCAACTGCACTAGTAATTATCATAATCAATATGCTTAATGTTATATACATGACTTTATGTCAGTTAATTTTTTATTTAAATTAAATATAGTGTTTTCTATATATTTATGAATTGTATATAACGAACTAAATTAATATGGAATTCATGCATAAGAGCACCGATAAAAATACCTAAACATGTTTGTACATCAATTGCATTTCAGGGTAAATATTTATAGATGTGGATATCATGTTGGTATATATTCTTTTTATCAAGAGATGTAGGCACTGACTAATAGTACCCGCAATGATTACCAGGTAAACAAAGGAGGCAATAATCGATAGTGCAGTTACATCTACTAATTACCCAAGCTAACAAATCCATAAAACCATGAAGTTTCCTAGTAAATGTGGCAAATTATACGATAATCCATACTTCCAATGAACTTAGGAAAAATAATAAATGAAAGAACCTGCCCTATTGTTAATTTTATATTTCATTGGAAATTGTCCCGAATTGTCCAAAGTGGGAAGAGACTTCTCTGCTCTAATAAATATTTAACCAACAACATCTAGGTTCTTCTATGGATATATAAATCAAAAGATTTTTTTTAAAACTGAACTTTATTTGATCAAACTCTAAATAGTTGAAATAAATCCATATTCTTTCGTACTACTAATATATATATATATAAAAAGATTATACCAACTAAAAAATGTCCACCCAACACTTAGTATGTAAATTCAAACATGTAAAATTTTGAAATGGTGCGTTAACAAAGAACAAAAGTATTTAGTTTAGGAATATAATCAATGGTTATTACGACAAGTAAAGATTAGAAAGAATCATGGCAAGTCAGCAGAAAAAATAAAAGTGCAAATGGAATAACCTGAGTGTAGCGGTAGTGAAAAGATGAAACTTTTAATATCCATTTGTAAATCCATCTTGGACTGATTAAAAAATATTTTGAACTTATAGTTCTAATTGTAAAGAAAGTCTCCGCCGAGCCTAGAAAAATAGATTAATATACTTGGCAAAGAGAAAAAATTCAAGCTAAGCTTTGCTTGCAATATATTCCTAAGAAAAAAAAAAGATTTAATTCAGCAGTATACGTCCAAATTAAAACATATACAATTAGACTTAACAATTTTTGAATGATTACAATTTTCCAATAATGTTTTTTTTAAATTCCACACACATGACTTTAAAATAAAATGATTGCAGTTATTAACACTACAAGAAAACACTGATTTTGTGTCAAAATTTAGAAGCGGAAATTTCCGTCGCTAATTTGCGACAGATTTCCATGAGATCTACAAGGAATAATTTTTTTTTCAATTTTTTGTCCTTTATTTATCACCGTCGCCTTGTGTTATCCCTTGTTAATCCACTGCAAATTGCGTCAATTTATCAAGAAAAAAATTTCCCATAGCTATTTTCCTCTGCAATTTGAGACAGAATACCAACGGATATGTTTTGAAGGTATTTTATAGTAGAATTCCAATGTATTGCAACATATATTTATGTTATTTTTATAAAAGATGCTTTAATGTTATTTTTTTGTAATTATTAACATGTTTAATAATTCATTACAAAAAATATATTAAGAAGTAATCTTTAATAATATATGATTAATAAGTAATTTTTAATAATTAAAAAGTAAAATTTATTATCTCGTATCTAAAATTCAATAATTATAATTGATAATTATGTTTAATACGTATTAATTCAAAAAATTAAAACTTCTGTATTTTCGAAAATAAATATAAAATTTTAAAGTTTCATAATTTTGAAATAAATATAAAATTTTGTAAAATGTTCAAAATTTTAAAATAAGAAATTTTATTAATATTACAGAGTTTCGAAATTCAAATAATGCAAACATAACCATACTAGTTATTATATCCATGCTTATTTACGGGCTTTCACATATAATTATCTTCTCTCACACATAGTAAGTATTATATATGTTTTCAATTGTGATAAATAGTTTATAATTACACATTGAATGCTATGTATTTTTTAGAAACCGATTTTTCTTGAACATATTTTTAATAATCGATAGTCATGAGTTGATTTTAATGATTTGATAATTAAAATTACTATTATAATAAATATCTAGTAATTAATTGATGGTTGTGAGTCGATCATACCATAAATCTCTTCCAGTTCGCATGTCTCTATCTCCATACACTTTAAAACCACTGTTTCTCTTCCACTTCGCCAACTCCTCTCTCATCAGCATCGCTTCCTAACCCAAATACATCTACTTCTCCCAAAAGTCATGGAACAGCCAATGAAAACAATATTTAATAATTAATACATAATATTTATTATCAACATTTTATAGCCATATTGTTATTCAATATGAATAGTTTAATACTTCAATTAATTTGCAGTTTTTTGAATTGATTTTAAATACAAAGTTTGAAATTTTCATTAGATACAAAAATATAAAACTAACTGTTAAATTAAAATTTTAATTTTTTTAAAATTTCAAAATAATTCAAAGTGAATAATAAAAACCTTTATTATACCTCATGAGTTGATTTTAGCCTATAACGGCTGAGTTGCAGTTAAGGGCGCACAGGCATTCTCGAAAATTTTGTGAACAATCGCGAGTTTTCCCTTCTTGCCCTATTCCATCTCTTCGCTACTCCTTCCTGCCTCTTGCGTACAATATTTCTACCTTCATCTTTTCTTCCTCCAACCCTGATTTCAATTCGCCATGGTGATTTCCTTTCCCTTCAACTCTTTCTCCCCCAATATATCATCTTCACATTTTCGCCAAGGTCCGTGGGTATGTACCAATTCGTACAAAGGTAGTCCCCTATTTTCTATTATCCAGTTCAGCGCTAAGCATTCTCTTTCTGCAATTGAAATTGTGAATTATTTAATAGTTTTCTAGGGAGGGTTTCATACGAAAATATTGACCCAAATCTCCGCGAAGTAGGATTTCTTAGAAAAATATGGAAAGCGACGGAATGTAATTCGTCTTAGCACTAAATAAATTAGGGGCTTCTACTTCCGTTAATCATTTCACTATGTAATTTTATCTCCTATTTGTTCTAGATTTTATATCAATTGCAAGTTATTTCTATTTTCAGGGGTTAGAAGCTTTAACTGATTTAGGTGGTACTTACTGTATAGAAGAAAGTATTTGTGTCCAAAAGTAGGAGATAAGGCATATTAAGGTAATTAAAATTTGCATAATCAATTTTTTTCTTGATTGGGAATTGCAGCACTTCCTATTTGTTTATTACTGTTGGAAATTTAATTTTTCCCATTACTTAACAAACTTTTCCGGTTGTTCTGAAATATTATAATCAAATAGAGAATTTCAAATTGTTGGGTTTATAACCAAATAGTCTCTTTGCTGACTTCAGGGCTCAGTCTTAATGAGCCCAACACTTTTGGAAACAGAATTCATAGGATGCTGAAGTTGGGATTGAGCATTGATGAGAATGAGGCCGACTGTTGATGTTGATAATGAAATGCCAGTTTTGGATGATGTTGATGTTGAAAGCAAGATGGAGGAGGTTGGCTAAAGATGTATCAAGCGTAACTCTTTGTTTTGGCATTTTTACTATTTTGGATTTCTTAGTACTACAATGTTTTATTTTGTTCTATGGCGCTTTATGAATTAATTGGTTGGTTTGTGAACTCATATATTTGAATTTGACATGAATTTTGTTCTTCCTGTTATAAATGGCTCAATCAAATTTAATAAGTAGCAACATAATTTAGGTTTGAGATGATAAGGAGCACTTCAAAATACAATATGAAACATTGCAATCAGGTAGTACATGATTTTAGATGCACATGGTAATATATTGGAAGAAAAAAGACCAAAGGGTTGAATGGTGTATGTGTGTGTGTGTGCATGAGCGCATGTGTGTAATATAGGACTTATCTGTACTGTATTATTATTACCGAGTTCAATTTTGAGTGCGATGAAGCCTCCTTAGCATATTATGAATCAAAAATTCACATTTTTTCTCTCAGTCCGTATATCTTTTTGCACCCTCTCTCCACATCAACAATTATAAAACTGAATGATTATGCTACAATTTATGCTTTGAATTTTTTTCCTTCACTCTTGAATTGATTGACTTGCATTCCACTTTTGACCATGAGATTTTACTTTACATTTCATAGTGCAATTACCATAGTTGATTTACCGATACTCCTGTTTTATCATACCAAATACTCATACTGCTATTCGACAATTTCAACTTCTCCTCTATGTCACTGCAAATTCCCTGCTGTCGTTTTCCCCTTTCATAATGGTGATTTTCTCGGATTTTCTTTCATTAAGTTTGCTTTATTATTTTTTGTGCTTCAATTTGGTACTTTTTTTTAGTCTTATCGATAATTTGTTTTTCGATTTGGTACATCTGAGATATTGAAAAGTAAAGCGAATTGCTTGTTTGATATCTTTTGCAACATTATATTATTAAAATCACAAACTGTTCCATTTTCTCACACTAGTTAGAGTTTCAAGTACGATTATTTGATGTTAAAGATGTTGATATTTCAATGCATTTCCAACTACATCGATTCAGTCCTTCTGGAAATAGATATGTAAGATTCATGTATACTTTGTACATGTACACTGCACTTAGTGGACGAATTATTTGAAATTTTCTATGTTCTCCGTGAATTGAGACACATAGTATAAAGTATTACTGTTTACGTTCTACCATTTTCATTCTAATTTTCAGTTTTCCTTTTCTTCCTATTCATTTCGGGGATTCTTCAAGAAAAGCTTATTCACTCAGGTTGTATTATTATGGTCTTCCATAAATGTTTGTGTTACTTTATGGACTTCATTAGATGTGATACAACTTACACCTTCGATCTATAGATTATACACATTATTATTTATAAGTTAATATTTTTCTTCTATGCAGGTGCTAACAAAGAACATACTATGACTTTAGAGGCAGATCGCCCAATTCTACAGTAGCAATCAGTCGGACAAGACAGCTGCATGAGCTGCATGCTAAAAAGAACAACACACTAGGTATAAGTTTTAATGTGGTTTAAATTGATTTTCCCTTGATGACATTGTCCATGCATTACCTGTGAAGTTTTGACCCAAAACACTTAACACAGAGTTTGCAACTTATGCTAGTTTACTTTACTTCTGCCTTATGGTTGAATATCAATTCTTGCTCACCCTTCATTGATTCCTATCGGGTTACCGTCACTCCAGAAAACTATATCTTGCATGTGCTTCCATTTATTAAAACTACATGGTTAAGCTATAGAAGATGTGTTTTCCCATGTATTTTCGAGGATCTGTTGAAATGTCATGATTGTAGCGAATAACCACTGAATTTTTAGAGGTGCTTTCCTTTTCATTTTCAGATAAATTCTTCCCTCCTCTATTTGCAACTACAAAACTGTAGCCAAGTATGATAATGGGCATGTTATATGCATAAAATGTGAAACATTCTTTTTTATCCATACGTAGATTTTTTTTGGGTTTATATTACAACCTTAAAAATAAAATCACATGTCAACATTTCCCTCTACTGTGCAACACTGACTTGGTATTACCTTCATATTATTCACCCCTATTTAATGCACCATTACATGTTACTGAGTGTAGTATGGAAAATATTTGTTCACCTTTGTTTTTCGCCTCATTTAATGCTTGAAAGTACTCATTTTGAAATAAATTTCTAATTTTGGTCAAATGCAGTTTCATGTGTGTTATGATTCCTATACTTACAATTTGCACTGGACTGCCTACGGCAAAAACACAACATTATCCATTTCTCTACCAAAATTGTAACAACCCGGATAATCCGAACCAATTTAAAAATTTTATTTTGGCTTTTTTAACGAATTTTGAATATTTAAAATGATTTATTTTAAATAATAACTACTAGAAATTTATTTTGAATAGAATTAGAATGTATAAATTTATTTAAATCAAAGTTAGAACGAATAAATTTATTTTAATTATATAACGAGCCTGAAATGGCGCGGTAGTTTGAAAATTTGATTTCAAATTTCAAATGAATGTACAGGATTCAAAATAAATCAGATTTCAGTAAAACCAAAAATATTTGAATCTGGTTGAAAATATCTTTCTAACGGATCTGAAAAATTCAGATTTCATAACCAGAATAAAAAGTTATGCCCAGTTGAAAATTCAGAATAATCACTATGGAATTTATATATATATATATATTAATATAATAAATAGCCATTTTGCAAATGACCTCCATTTTCGGTGAAACCACTTTTGTTGGATCCGGAATGTCAAGTTATTTCTAGATTCCAATTTTCATATTTTTTTGGAATTAAAATGTAAGCGTGGTAAAGTTAAATGCGTTTGGTCAATTCAATTTGAATTTAATCGACTGAAAAATGATCGTTTTTCAAATGATATCCAAATTCGACGAAATTAGTTTTGTTAGGACCGTATCGTCAAAAATAGCAAGATTTATTTTTATGTAATTTTTGGAGTCAGTATGTGGCCCCGGTAATTAAAATGTGTGTTCAAATTCAATATATATTGATTTATATTTTAACCTTGATGAAAACTGATCAAAACGATAGAATTAGCTTACGAAATATATCCCATTGTGTCCAGAATGGGGGTATTTGTTTAGGGGCGATAGTCGCTGGGTTTGATTTGGAGTTTGTATAGATAAACTAGTATTTTTAAAATAGGATGAATTAAATAATATTATATTTATTATATATATATGTAATAAAATAAAAATAAAAAACCCTAGCCCTATCGTTCCTATCAGAGCCGCCCCTTTTTACGGTTGAAATCATCCAAAATTCAAGACCAAAATTTTCCTAATCCAAAACGAATTAAGATATGAAATTAAAGGGGAAATCGTAGAGATTCTTCCCATCTTCGATTCCATAACCTTATGATCAACTTCCGTTCAGAATCTCATCCAAATTTGGTTCTCAAAGACGCCACAATCGCCGGCGTTTCTAGAGAGGACGAGGAAACCACGACGGCCGCCGTCGCAGGCGAAGGGGGAGTCGACGTAGCTCATCGACATGTGAACCTCCGATCTGAGCCCGGTTGGGTGTAGCGCGAGCGGCGGGTGGAGGTCCATATTGAAGTATGGGTTCTCGTTCAGACTATTCAACGATGAAGAGAATACTGTAAAGGGTAACGTTTTTTTAAGAACGTTACCAAAAGTTAATAAAGGTTTTATTTTAATTAATTAATTTAGTTTAGTTTAAAATGTTAGATTTTTATTATGTAAATAACTTTAAATAAAATATTTTTTTTGAAATATGAATATCATTGTTTTCAAAATATAAATATTGTTGTTTTAAAAATAGAAAAAGCATTGTTTTTAAAATGAAATTATATATATATATAGTATAGAATAAATAAAATCAATTTTATAATATAATACCATTATTTAAAGATTTGTTTTTAAAATAAAAATAGCTTTATTTTTAAAAATAAAATATACTTTGTTTTAGAAAATATAGATTATTTTTGAAAAAAGAAAATATAGATTGTTTTTGAAAAAAAGAAAATATAGATTGAATTATTTTTGAAAATAAAAATTGCATTATTTTAAAATAAAATTAGAAAGGATTTTTGAAAATAAAAACAACATTGTTTCTTTTCAGTTTTAAAAGAAAGAAAATGAAATAGCATAAATAAAAATACGGGTTTTTATATATATAATGTTTGGTATAAAAATATGATTTATATATATATAACTCTGAAATAAAATGGGTGATTTTTATTTATAAATATCATTGTGTTAAAAATATAAATTTTAAATTATATACATTGTTTTTGAAATATATATGATAGCGGAATAAAAATATGATTTTTATATATATGATGGCATTATTTAAAAATATGATTTTTAATTTAAACTGCGTGAAACAGATTGCGATGGGACTGACTGGAAGCGAACAGAATCCAAACCGTCCAGTAAAGAATGACGGAGTGGAAACCAAAGGTGAGAACTCCTTCTCACTAATTGTTTTATAGTTAAATATATACTAGGTTGTAGACGGGGCTTAGTAGCTCCTGACACCGTCGTCCACAGACAATGGACGACTTGTTTGATTGTATTGTATTGTGAAAATTGATTGTGATTGTGATGTGGAATAAAATATATAAAATATTCATGTATGGAATAAAATATTTGAACAATAAAAATATCATTTTTATTGAATGAATATAATATATAAAATGTTCATGTATGAAATAAAATATTTTAACAATACAAATATCATTTTTATTGAATGAATATAATATATAAAATATTCATGTATGGAATAAAATATTTGAACAATAAAAATATAATTTTTATTGGATATATGAATCATATAAAATGGTCATGTGTTGAAAATAAATATTCATTTACAAATCAGACGATTTGTTTATGTATACCCCTTTGACTGATATTGGTTGGGACGATATATTTTACACATCGCCCAACGGCACAAATAAAATCTGTGTGTGTTGATTGAAACCCCACATGGGTATTGGGATGATATTTGACGTACACTAATCCCAATGGTTTAGTTTTATGTCAATCGATGGGTTGACAGACTGTTGTAAGCGTTAATTATTTATATTTAATGCTTATGCAGTTGTGTAATGCACTTTGGATGATGGTTGACTGTGTATGATTATTGTTGTGTACACGTGTGTATGAAATCCATATAAATAACATTATATTGTAATTGACTGTGTCTGATTCAAATTCAGAGCGAACGAATATTTTAAATTAAAGAATATTTTAAAATAACGAATATTTTAAAATAACGAATATTTTAAAATAATATTCAATAAAGGATTAAAATCAGAATTGATGTCCGATTTGGGATGGACACGAAAATATTGAAATTTATGAAGCCATGTTGATTAGATTAACGCCATTTAGACGTGAACGACATTTATATCGATTTTATTCATTTTATAATGAATATCTAAAAGGAATATTCAAATTTGATTTGAAATGAAAATGAAATCGCTTTAAAATGAATTTAAAATGAATTTATTAGGGAATATTCATATTTGATTTGAAAATTGAAATGAAATTGAAATCGTTTTAAAATGAATTTATAAAGAAATATTCAGTTTTGATTTAAAATTGAAAATGAAGTTGAAATCGTTTTAAAAACGATTTATAAAATACGTTTTAAATGGAAATCGACGAAGTGTATATATATATATATATATATAATATAATGGCCTGAATAGAACTCATCGCACCGCGATCATTCACGGATTTCGACCATTGACTTTGAATTGATATTACGGTTGATCCGGCCGTCGGATTCTCCTAAAACTAGAACCGTTGGGTTCGTATCGAAAAGAGTTTTCCAATGAATACAAGAGATTTGAAATCTAATGGCTGGATTTGGGGATACGTCCAAATCTAATTTGGAAAAGGCCGTTGTAAGTGCAGTTCGGTGACCATTATTGGAAACCGACTGTATGGGCCTTGATAAAATTATTAAAAATATCAATAATCTGTGTAAAATCACAATAAATGATTTGGAAAGAATTGAGATGAAAATTTCCACATTTGTGAAGATAAAAATATATTTTTATCGAAATGAACTAGTTATTAACTAGATTTGAAATCCAATCATTTTTAAATAAAATAAACTGGAGTGAGAATGGGTTTTAATATAACCAGAGTTCCCAATATATGAATTGGAGTGAATTTGAATGGAAATCATCTTCGGAATATTTCAATGTTGGATTTCGTGATTATACAGATATTGTTATGGAAATTTGGAAGATATATTATATCGTTATTTCCAATACGATATTTGTTGGTTTTAGGATTTGATATTGAATATAAGCCGATATAATTTCTGTTTAGAGCCTTGTATTTGATATCTAATGGGATTTCGGGTTTGCCATGAATGGTGTCTTTATCAACACTGTTCTTAAACCCAGTTGAGAAAAGAATAAATCTTTAGTTTAAGATTTAGTGAAGTTTTTCTAGTTAATTAATATTTAATTGGAATTGAATAAAAGAATTGGATTTTTGGGTTTATACTGAACGATGTTTTAAATGACATTTGTTCTTTAACCCGATTAACCGTGGAATGTGATTTGGAATTTATAAATCTTTTATTAAGATTTAACGGGAATTTTCCAAAGTAAAGTTTTTCAATTTAATATAAATAAATTGGGATTGAATGGAATTCAATTTGGTAATAATCGAAGTGAGCTTCTGTGAAGGAAGACTGTTAATATATATGGAATTTAAAAGGCTTTGTCGTTATTCCATTTATATTATTAGTCGGATTCAGAAATTGATATCGATTATATATTGATTCATTTTTCCGTGAAGATCCCATAATTAATGGAATATGATTTTGGTTTTACCGTGAACTATGTTTTAAACGACATTGGTTCTTTAACCCAGTTAAAGACAGGATTACATGTCTAACATTGTATTTCGAACTGTATGGTTGATCTCTGCTAAATATATATCTGTTTGGTGGCGGAGAATTTATTCTCTTGCTTAACATCCTTCTCTAAGACGTATGAGCTTAGAGGTTATATATCGGTAGAAATCAATAGTACGGTGTATATTATTATCGATGCGGCATGTTTGTGTTTCCAAAGTTAAATAATCATTAATATTGATTTTTGGGAAGACTAAAACTAAGTGGAGTTTTAATGATTCTTTAATTAGATTGAAATGTGATAATTTAAATTATCAAATTTGGGAAATGATCGAAAATGGAGTATCACCAGTTTTACTCTAGGCGATAGTCAAATCTTTAATTAGATTTGAATGGGAAATGGTAATTAATTTTACCGGTAACACCGTGGTGTTAGGTATGGAGTATTACCAGTTTTGCTCCATGGGAAGAATAGGTTGGGATTAGGAAATATAACAAATGATTACTTTGGTTAGGTGCACTAATCCCGACTAGTTTGGATAAACCTTAATTTGGTTTGAATTGAGATCCAAAGGAAGATTAAAGAATAAATTTAAAGAATTTATCTTTGATAAAATTAATGGGAACCTTTCCCTAATGATGTGAATATTTGAATAAAAGAATATTTTGAATTGTAATGAGGCGTATGTTGTGTTTTTATAGCACTTGTTTATAAGATACATGAGTTATTCGCAAAGACCGGGTTTATCCCATTCTAAATAACTAGTTCGACGAAAAGTCGACGATGAAGACGGTGGTTGAAGACCAGAGGTCTTCACATCATTTTGATGATTACTAATGTCTTGATTGGGTTGTACACCCAAGATAAGGTAATAAGTGGTGATCGTCCCGACGTACTTGGAGATCGACCGGATATGCGAGGACCTCTCTCCTGTATTGGACACAGGACGAGGAATAAGGTGTCTCCGGTTTCGTTCAGACCCAGAACGGACTTGGAAATGGATGTGTGTCTGACGCTGGATTTTATTCTGTGTTGATTGATTTCTATTAAATATATATCTGTTTGGTAGCGGAGAATCTATTCTCTTGGTTAACACCCTTATCTAAGACGTACAAACTTAGAGGTTTTATATCGATAGATATCAGTCACATGGCGTGAATTGTCAGTGTGACATGCTGAGATGCAAAGGATCAAGGCTTTTGTTGAAAAACAGAGCCTTGTGGTTAATGATTAAAGCACGGCTTTAAATAGCATAGCTTTGTGTTGCGTTAATTCGCGAGCCTCGCACCCAGGTGTGAACCAAAAACGGGATAGTGACTCCATGGAAATGGACATATGTTAGTTCTAGCTATGAGTAACGTCTTGGTATGGAGCCCAGACTGTTTTCTCATGTGGATGTTGCACACTATTATTACTTGATTGAAGACGAGGTACCTCAGATATATCGGCTCTGCGGGGCTAATGGATATTATATCGGCAACTACGGGACTGATGGATATGGTCAACATACTGACCATTTTAGAGGTTCGATAGAACCAGCTAACATATAGTTTATGGTATAACTAATCGTCGACGGATGACCGGCCATGAAGATTCAAGGGGTTCAGTGCGGGGGATCCTGAGGCACTTGCTAGTGTGTCTCGAAATCAGTGAGGATCATCCCTTGCCTCGGTTCATATATGGAAACCCAATTTCCAATGCGTAATATCCAGTTTTAGTTGTAAATATATATATGGCGACGTAATATAATGGTACCTACGCCGCCTATGATTGATACATTTATATTTGAAGTTGATTTCTTCACTTATAGTAATAATAAAAGATGAAATTTTGCCTATCAAGCATATTTGGCTATTATAAGGGAAAACTCTAACCTCGACTGTGATCGTTGTGTGATGGGATCTGAGTTTTATAATAGCTTCATTTTCCTCTTTAGCATTGCGCTGTTTGTTTTATGCACTGATAATCTTGGGGGGTAAACACGTTCCATGTTATACGGCGTGGTCCCTTGATTTACCTATATTTAAAATCAAATTAATAACTGTTTTAGTTCTCACACCATTCACATGACTGACCTGGAGTTTAATGTTTTAATCTAAACTCTGGGTGCCCCTATTTTCCACATGGGCAACTAGTAGTTTTGGTTTTGCAATTATTATATTCATAGGATCCCGGTTTATAGCTGGACCTATATTCGGAATGCTCTGTATCTGTGTATTTCTTACAGTTGTGTTATGTATTATTTTTCCGCTGCTATGTAATGTATTTTAGTCTCTGATATTTTCCAATGCGTAATATTTATTCATAATCTGTTATATTCTTGTACTCTGAAGTAGATTGTTGTAATAAGCAATGAAATGTTCTGTCGTTTGTGTTCTGATTTGTCGAGTTCTCAACCCAATCCGGACTTTCCTTTACTGGGAAGTTTGGTTCATCTAAAAAATAGTAACATTTTACAACACTCTGATCCCCTTATAGTGTTGATAAAATCTTTTTGTCGCTTAGTTTTCTACCACATTGAATTTGAACGAATTTTAATCAAATAGTGACAAGTTAACTGGATCAGTGAAAAAAAAAACGTTTTGGATGGGATATTAAGGGGAATATTATGTTGTACAATGGTTAAATAGGAATGTATTATCATAACCATTGTTCAGATAATCATTTTGATTATTACCTGTAGATAAGAATTATGGTGGTAAATATGAGTGGTTGTTGTAGTAAGGAAGTGTAACGACCTGGGTTTTCCAGTTATCTGAATTCGAATATTTAAATTGGTTTAAATATTTTATTTGGAAATATTAATTGATTTAATATCGAATTCATTTATAAAATGACGGTGCGTATATTTAACATTCGGCATTGAATAACGGCCACCGTATAAAATAATAAACCTACCTTGTGCGTTCATATCAAATTAAGGACAACACGCACAACAATGAACATAAATGTGACAATGACTACACTGATGAGGTGTTAGTATTTTATTTTTAAATTTTACACGAGATAGGTGTTGTTTTGGAAATTTTGTGAAATGTTATACGTCTCGTTTGCGAATTTGTATCAGCTAAGGCGATAGTTTGCGTCAACCATTCATCGAAAACAATTGCTTTAGCGATCAGATTCTTTGGGGTGCTACTAATATCATAAAACATCCTACCTGTATCATCACATGCACCCCATTGTGTGTAAATCTTTGTCATTTGATACTAGTATCATAACCCACCCTACCTGTATCTTTTTGCAGCTACCCTCAGTCTAAAAGCTTCGCACATGCAAAATCGGTACACACTATATTTCAATCTTTCCAGCTAATCTATCTATGAAATCTCACACCGACAAGATGCACATACAATTCCCGTCAAATACGTGCAGTTAACCACTTATTTCCTCATCTTTAAGCAACAACTTGCACCTAGTAGTTAGGCTATATTGTTTAGCACATGCTATAGCAACAGCCTACAAGTTAAATGAAAAGACTGGACTCATGAAATAAATTAAGCAAGCCTATCTCATAGCATATGCCTTAGCTATCCGAACACTGGAGAGATGGATGTTGTCTTCTTCAATTTAATAGCGCTGTCCCTATGCACATGAGAGTTAATCACATACAGGCGAAGCATAGTACAATGCCAACCATTAGGAGCGATGGAACAAAATAAACAAGACAACCTATACTACTCTATGCCGCATACCCTATGAGTTAGTTCCTTGCGTGCCAATCCAACCCAATACCGTGAGTGCCAAGGTAATGCACGCTATAAATACACCCTTCACTTTCCAGTATTTCTTCCCCAGTTAACACAGTAACCACACCTTCTCTTACATAATAAAAACACAAGCACCACTGAATAAAATCAAAACCCCACCTCACCAAATAAATGGAACCCATCTTCAAATAACAAGGAAAGGGCGCGGTTTATTTTCGAACAGTGGGAGAAGAAAAGATAAACTGGAAGGGAGCCAATGGGATGCGATGGCAGCCGGAGCATGAACAAGCAGGTTTGGAGGATGGAAAACAAGGATGGGCGCATATAGAGGAGTCAAGTTCGGATCTGCTGCGGCCCTGATTACTGCTCCGATGGAGGGTGGGCGTGCTTTCGAGTGAAAGTTCGGGCGTCGAAAATGGAAGGAGGAAGTGGTTTGCTTGACGGGAAGTTGCGTGAAACATAGTAACCGCTGGAAGGATGGGAAGGCGTGAAAAACAACATGAGGAAGACTTGGCTTGCTCTGTTTAACGTGATTTAGGGAAAAAAATATACAAAAGGGAACAACGAACCGGAGGGAGGACGAGAGCAGCTAAGAGCTTACGGTAAGGAGCCAAACCTTGATGTGGAAAGGAAAATCAAAAGGGAAAGAAAGGCTGAAAATGTGAAGAACATAAGAAACAGGTAAGCTACGTTCAAACAACAGTGTATGAAAAGAAATCACATCGGGTAGTATAGGGTGAACGTTGGAACGCATGCAATAGTGAAGTGGAGTGAAGGGAACGGAGGAACCGTGCGTGTGTTTCGTTTCAAAGAGGTGATCGGTCATGTTTTATAAGGTAGTTAATGGTTTACTTTAATTTAATAATTAAGGTTAACTAGGATTTAATTAAATTAATTAATCCAATTAATAAATCATATCCGTTCTAATATTAATAACTTCTGATTTCGATATTAGATTTAAACAAAACAAAAGGCAATGGGATGAGCACTACAGTATAGAGTGAGAGCGGTCGAAGCAGGAAGATACTGCAATTTTTGATTTAATTAAGTGCTTGTTTAATTAAATCAAAGCAAACCATTCTAACGACGAATCAAAGCGAGGTGAGTTAAACTCACTCAGTTCTCCCACTTATATTTATTTAAGTCGGATTTAATTTGTTGGATATGCTTGCTAAGTGTTGGTTGATTTGATGGTCGTTTAGATTTTTGTTAAATATTTTATAACTATTATTTAAATCAAAAGGTTGTTTAATTTAAATGAAATGACATTTTTATTTTAATGATGATTTCCAAACAAGGTAACTTACCTTGTTGGTTACGTTTATAACAGTATAAATGTATTGCATGCTTGAATTATTATTACTGGTTGACCGCTATTAGTCGAATTGATTACTTATCTGTATATGGTCATTATATGAAATGTTGAACTCACATGGCTGGATTATTGAATTGTTATTTGATTGTTAAATCCAAATTCAACAATTGTTTGGTTATTAACCAATGGGTGATATTGGTTGACTAATTTATAGCAGATGGACAAAATACGAACTGTTTTATAAGAATCGATTTACCGTCAGGGGAATCGATTGAAATAAAGTTATGAAATTTATTTTATAACTGAATATAGTTCAAATATATATATATATATATTATTGTAATGAAGTTGATATAAAAGAGATAGACTAAACACATTTATATATTGATTGTTTTGACCACCATTTTTGCATCAAAAACCGCCATGTGCTAAGCACGTGCTTCATCTAATATATTGGATGACTTCTGTTAAAGCTAATGCTTATATTACTAAGATGGATGCAAGTGAGAAAAGACTAATGTTGCGATTTATGAATGATATTAATTTATTAAGAAATAATTAAATGATCTTATTTTAAATTGATTCTTATTTATAATCGAAGTAAATGAGATTATTTAAATTTATAATATTATTTATTTAAATGAAGAAGACGAGTTAGTATTGATTAACGGGTTAATCATATTTTGAAGTTGACATAACGACAATTGATTATTAAGATAAATAAATTTGTGCAGATTTATCTAACGAAATAAATTTAGCAGATAGTGTTTAACCTAATAACAAAAGGAAATTGGATATTTATCCAAGTTAATGATTAAGTAAATTATTTCTTAAATGAAGTTCATTTAAGTGGTCGAAGTTATAAATGAACTGTTATTGGATTTTAAAGAAAGTTGTGAACAGTTTTATATTTTAAAACCAGATTTTATAAATTAAGTTATAAAAGGGTTTTAAATAAAGGCGATAAGCTTTTAACAAAGACTACTTATGTAATGACCCGGATTTTGAGCGACTTTGGTTATCGACATAAACTCGATGTCGATAACCAATCATCGAAAAATCCCGGTAATTAATGAAAGAAATTAGAGGGTGAGGAAAGATAAGATAGAAACTTATAGAAAAGAAGAAGAAGAACGCAATATCAGAGTAACACGAATCTCACAGCGGAACGAATAAATATATTTCATAACATAACTTTGAAATACAAATCTGTACTTGAATATACATATCATTACCAAAGTACAACACTTACAACAAAGCGGAAAAACTATAGCTATATAATCCTGAAGCCTCCTGCTCCAAGCTCTTCCAGTATCTGTAAATCCCGACTACTTGACTGCCCGTACAAAATTAGGCACCCAAGAGTTTAGGGAAAACAACAAAATAAACTCCGGGTCAGTCATGGGACTGGTATGAGTAAAACAGTTTAAAACAGTTTGAACAAGTAAACGATATCTCATAAGACCACGCCGTATAACGGAAAGGGTTTTTCCCTTATGAGAATCCAAATTATCTTTATATCAAAAACCTTTTGATATTATAATAATGTCTATCAACCACAACTATAATAATCATCTAGTAGAAACGCTTTCATCTCACGTTCTACATATATAGTATACAATCAAAACCGCAAGCACGTTTGGGTAATGGATTTCCAACTATGACAAGGTATGGAACCACCTTTCGCTTGTGTACCTCTAGAGAGGAATACACTGGGTTCAATAAGAACATCTTGCAACCCGGCCACACATGACCGACCACTCATTTCGCTTGAGTGTATCGAATGTATATCACCAATGGTTGGGATCAGCAACCGTTTCCCGAATGGGGCAGCATCAACAATAGATTTTAGAAATAAAAGAAACTCTAGATCAGGTGATTATACACCCTATTTCGGTGCGACCGACTTAGCCATGCTGCCTGCCTGATTTCTGTCATTTACCGGATGTGAGGCTATAAGCTACGCTTTATCATCACACCAGATTCACTTTGAATGCCACATCGTCAAATCCATCAAATCACCGATTGACGTCCTCAACCATACATTATGTGTTAGCTAAAAGAAGTTTCCTTCTCCGCTTCCACTCTTGGTACGGTTGGAGAAATCAATATACGTGATCGTCTGGAAATACTCTGTCAGACATCCGTCCATACAAGTCATCCAGGAACAGGATGAACCGAAGGCACTATTATGTAAACAGGATAGCCCTTGCATAACTACGTCTTCAATTTCCTTTGGCATATATGATTCGCAACGCTTATGCCAATACAGAGTGGTTCTTTGGATAATAATCCAACCGGTCTCTCCATATTAACAATGTTAAAATGGTCAAAACTTCGATAGTCTGTGATTTAACTATCGAAGAAAAACAGGTGTGCAAACAACGATATTATTTCCAAATGGAAATTTATATCGATCAAACATCATTCAACATTTATCTCTTTATTTCATTAATTTACTTATCTCCTGTTTCCCTATGTTCAATATTTCTTATTTTCTAAATTGGGAAAATATACGTTATTAACAATGGAAAACATTTCCATTTCTTGTTTTCTTTATTAGAAAACATTTCTGGTTTCTTCTTTGGAAAACATTTCCAAAGCTTCTTCATTGGACTTAGACAGATGTTTAAACAAACCATCGCGATGCCAACTCAAACCATTTCCTTTAATTACTAAATTCACTTAACCATCCTTTACTATCGAACCTTAACCATTCCTTAGTTAAAAATGAAGTCAACCAAGTTGGGGTAATACTACCTCTCAGACCTTGACTGAACAACGTTTCTAACCTTGAAATAGACAAAGTTCCCCCTTCTAATTCTTTTACAAACTTCCTTACGTAACTCTCTTTCAAATCTTTTCTATTCGATAATTCTTTCCTTCGATAAGGTATATTCGATAACTCTATTCAATTTATTCTATTCACTTAACTCTTTTGATTTAACTCTAACTCTATTCACTTAACTCCTATCGAATAAACTATATTCGAAAACTCTTTTAATTCTATTTGAATAAACTATATATTCGATTAACTCCTTTTACTCTATTCGAATAAACTATATCCGATTAACTCCTTTATTCTATTTGAATAAACTATATTCGATTAACTCCTTTTACTCTATTTGAATAAACTATATTCGATTAACTCCTTTATTTTATTCACTTAACTCTTTTGATTAAACTCTAACTCTATTCACTTAACTCCTATCGAATAAACTATATTCGATAACTCTTTTAATTCTATTTGAATAAACTATATATTCAATCAACTCCTTTTACTCTATTTGAATAAACTATATTCGATTAACTCTTTTATTCTATTTGAATAAACTATATTCGATTAACTCCTTTATTCTATTTGAGTAAACTATATTCGATTAACTCCTTTATTCTATTTGAATAAACTATTTTCGATTAACTCCTTTTACTTTATTATCGAATAAACTATATTCGATTAACTCCTTTATTCTATTTGAATAAACTATATTCGATTAACTCCTTTTACTTTATTATCGAATAAACTATATTCGATTAACTCATTTGCTTTAACTCTAATCGATTAAACTAACATCGATTAACTCCTTTCAATTAAACTAACATCGATTAACTCCTTTTAACTCGATTAAACTATTCATTTATAAAGATTTACTTTTGGTAACGGTTCTTCACTTTACAAATGATTTCCCTTTTATAAAACTCTATTCATTTTATAAACATTTCCCCTTTTATTTACTTTCAAAATATTTCCTTTTTATAAAATCTATTGACTTTATAAAAAACCCTTTTATTTCAATATAAATTGAAATAATTCTTTTTACATCCCAGGGTCTTTTATGATATTTAAAATATCGAATAACAATGATCAACATCATTCAAACACACATAATCCATAACAAATATACATCACATCATATATCACAATATATGAAAACAGTAAATAAATGTTGAGGAATCCAGGCGGATTCCTCCAACCTGTCTCCCTGCATCCATAGATGTTATACAATATAAAATCAACATCACTTCCAGTTCCATATGATATATTTTGTTAAACAGAATCAAATATAGAAATTTAACTAACTGACTAGCAATTCAATCAAACAGTCAACACACAGTCAATCAGCCAATATCTAACAGTTCTAAAAATACAACATGAAATTATAAACTGTTCAGAGTTAGTGAGATTTACTCACTTTGGCAGTTCATCGTTAAAGAACGACAAACTGTTGTTTGATTTGAATCAAACAATTTATTTCATCGTAAATTCAAACAAACTCCAATCCACTCCTAGTCAGTTCCATGTTGTAGTGCCCGTCCATACGATCCCAACGCAACTTACGGTTCGTCAATCTGATATCGTATGTCCAAGTTATGGATTTTACAAGTTAAGATAAATTTAAATTAAAACTAAACTAATTTAAATTGGCTTTTACCCCAAAATCCGGCCCACTAACCACATAAAGGCCCATACCCGCCTGGCGTCCCTTCTTCCTCAATGCGAGCTCCAGATATTTCAAGGTACCAAATGTCGATCCTCTCTCTAGTGTTCCTCCTTCATTCTTCAACATTAGTCAAAACAAAAATCACCCTCTATCCTAGCATCAAAATCTCTACCAACATATACCACACAAATCAAGTTCGCACCCCTCCCTGAAATCGCGTTCGAACAGCCCTGACGCGGATTCCAGAAACTTTCAGTGACCTTTTTCTTCTTTGAATCATCCCAAAAATTCAAACTCAACTCCATTTTCCACAACAAATCCCAAACTAAACTTCGATTCTCGAACTAACGCTCCCTTCTCCACAAAATTCGAATGCTAATTCTCGGCAGCTTCACTTCAGCGAACGGAGACAAGGTCGAACCCACGAAGATTGGTACGAGGTTAAAGCCGTTCTTGCTGGGAACTCAAATATGTGTATAACATGATTTAAGGGGTTTGATTTCTATTTCTTTGATTTTCTTTTGTTCATCGTTCTCCTGGTGAACGAGATTAAGTGGCGGCCTTGAGAGATCAGTTTTATAGGGAGGGGCTAAGTTTGTGTGGCTCTAACGAGGAGTATGTGGCTTGTTAAGGTCCACAAACAATTATTTTATTTTATACTATAGTGTCATACTAGTCCTTAAAAATCCCTGTGATCACTCATGATACCCAAAAATCAACAAAGTGGACATGTAGCTAGAGTTCGACATTACGGTCCCAACGAAACTGGTTTCGTCGAATTCCGACTTCGTATGCTCACACAGCGTATTTTTAACCGTCAAAATACTGACTGTTTTTCACTCTAAAGTCCGTACGCCACACAGTGACTCTAAAAATCACGAAACTTGACATCTAACAATAATTCGATGTTGCGGATCCAACAAAACTAGTTTCGTCGAATTCCGACTTCATTTGCAAAACCGGCTATTTTTAAAGCTCTGGATGACCCATTTAAATATATAAATATATTTTAAATAATTAAATTAAATATAAATAAATTTATATTATCGTATATATCCACAGTGGAATACCATACAGCTCTAAAATATTCCTATATGAATTTCTAACTCGATATTCACTTCTGGGTCAACCCGATATTCGATTTATATTGAAATTCCTTTTTAAAAATATAAATAATTCCTTTTTAAAAATATAAATAATTCCTTTATAAATTATAAAGGAATTCCACAGCGACTTTTCTGAAATTTGATTTGGACGTGAATCAAAATCTACACGACGAAATCCCGATTTTTCTCTTCCACTAGAACGACATACTCCACCAGCTCCACACGTTTCTTGTTTCACAGAAATCCGGCTTAAAACGAATCCTGTACATTCAGTTGAAGTTCAAATCGCCAATTTACGAACTGTAGCGCCATTTCGAGCTCGATTTTAATTATATTATAACCCTACGTTCAAACTGTCGTTTATATAATATATTCGTTATTCAAATTAAATTCCAAGCTGAATTAAATATCACAGATGATCCAGTTCACACCATATCGCCATTTCAGCCAATTCTGATTATTTCAGAATTAAATATATTATTTAATTTATTACTTTAATTAAATATTCACCATTATTTAATTCCACAACCATTAAATTCACTATATCACTATTTATATAATTAAATAAATTAATTATAATACCTCTGCCAATGCGGGTCATTACAATCTTTCCCACTTAAAATAATTTCGTCCTCGAAATTGCTAAAAGGTAGAGAACGACTCTATCGACTGGTTAGAACATATTTGTTCACTTCTGAACTTCAGTTTCAACTGAACCAATTTAATTTCAATTAAATTATTAATTAATTCTTATAAATGAAAATTTTCAAAAATCCTGAAAATTTTCTAACGCCTTAACTCTTCGAAAAATTTCGCCAGCACCTCCTTTGTACTGGTCAATACGTCAAACCACCACTCGCCTCTCTGGGCCATTTCCAACCCAAAAGAAAATCAAACAGCCAAGCGGATTGCCAATTCGGCTCATAAATCTTATATCCAATAGAAATATAAACTTGTACCTTTTGTCGGCATATCAACTCTATCACTTCCATATGCTATTAACTCAGCATATACCAATGTTATCCCAATCAAATTCCAATCTGCTTTTATCCACAACACCACCATTTGCTTATATCCGAGCCAAATATCATTTTAACTCGAGTTTCTTCTCGATTCCCAGCTCTTAACTTGATTATCATATTACACTTCAAATTTGAATCTCACAATCCAATTTATCTTTGATATCATTCTAATTCAATCTCAGTTACCACTTTACTGGATTTACTTTAATTCAAATTTGCTTTCACAAATTTCTGTTAAATTTGTTTTTAATTCTAACAGTCTTTCCCTGGGAGTTTTTAAATAGTTTACTCTTTTCAAAAATCCAATTTTCCTTTTGAACACGTCACTGAGCCCTTAATTAATATTTCATTAGTTAAATCACTTCTCTATTTCTTTATCAATATTTGTTAACCAATTGTTTTCAATAACCATATTGGCCTTTTATGTTATTTGGAAAACATCTCCGAATATCGCCTTCCTTTATTTTCTAAACTTTAGAAAATATATGCTATTTATAATTGGAAAATATTCCAATTACTTATCTCTTTTCCGATCTCGTTTATTTCTATACTTAGTAAATATTCTTTATTATATTTCCAAGCTTACACTTACTTGGGTTGAAACGGTGTTGTGTAAAACATCGTTACGACAACCCAAATACTATATTCAACTAACTCTTATTCAACATTGATCTTCGATCCTGAAATCTTACTATTTATTTGTTAATAATGAAATCAATCAAGTTGGGGGTATAACTACCTCTCAGACCTTGACTGAAAAACATTTATAACATCAGAACAGATATGACTACTTACTCAAATAACCAATACCATACAACTACTTATTCACTTTTAAACACATATTGTAACAACCCGGATTTTTACAACATGCTAAGACAAGAATCAAGGCAGAATTTAATTATAAAATCTGAATCAGGAGAAACGGGTTGCGTCATTGCGTTCGTCTCGGAAAAATACGTGAAATAGAGTCCGAGTTTTCGGAAATCGGAGTCCGTATGACCAAGTTATGGCCCGTCAAAGTTTTCAGAGAATTTCAAGTTCAAAAACAGTTCAAATTTGAATTCAAAATTCAAATACGGGCCCAGCAGGACAGGCAGGAAAATTCCCGCCAGCCCCAAGTCGACTGGGGAGTCGACTTGGGAGTCGACACACCCCAGGTGGTGTCGACTGCCCAGTCGACACCCCTGTCGACTTGGGTGGTCAGCTAGTTTGGCCTGGGTGCACCTGACTTGTTCCTCAAGACATGTTTGGAGGCTTGTGACGGAATTTAAAGGCTCAGATCTATCCTAGGGTTAATCTAAGGGCCTAAACTACTCCTAATCTCTATAAAAAGACCACTAAGCCTACCCTAAACCCTCACAAATCACTCATGCCACGAAGTGCTGCCCAAATGCCAAGTGATCATGGCCTCCATCTCCAATTCCTAGAGACTATGCATTCAAATCGGATTCAAATCAAAAGGTGCAAGCTTTCTACACCAAATCAAGGAGAGATCAACGTTGCTACGCAAATTTCATGACGATTCTTCAACAAAGGAGCCACCTTTCTTGGTCAAGACGATTCATGATCTTTCCCTAAGCCTCGCTATGTAAGTTCTAGCTACTTGTAGATTCTAACGGTGGTTCTAATGTGACAAGGAATAAAATGCGATGAAACATAAGTATGCTAGCCAATGCGAACCTAACTTTTCCCCTTTTCTATGATCTACGACCTTGGGCTAAGTTTTAGCGACTTAATCATGCTACTCATGCTATGTTTAACCTAGTTTATCTTGCAAGTTTGAATCTTTATCTATGGAATGTTAGCATGAACCTTTGGGAACCATTTGAATTGTGAAACATTGGCAAAGACTTGACTTTGGGGCTTATGCATGTAAATGAACCCAAACCCCTTATGTTATCATGCATGTTTGTGGCCAAATTCCCTTATGATACTATGCATGTTTGTGGTCAAATTCCCTTATGATACTATGCATGTTTGTGGCCAAATTCCCTTATGATACTATGCATGTTGGTGGCCAATCCCTTTTTGACATCGTGCATGTTTTGAGGCCAATATGTAGCATAGTATCCTTACTATGTTGACTCGCTTTTATTTGGGTTGGAAACACGATTTGGGGTAGGTTAGACGAGCGTGATTATGACATGATAATTTGACATGGGATTTCATGAAAATATGACACTCATGATACACCTAAAGGTGGACATGACATGTGGGGTAAACATGGGACTTGAAACTAGACACGTATGGGTTGTAAGTGTAATATGACACTAGTCCAAACGTGAAAGTGACCAACTCGAGGTTGGATTGAGTTTGTAGCATAAATCTACCCGGACCCGCCCGGCTTAACTAGTGGCTACATACAATAGGACCCAATGTGAGTAGTTGGTCATATAGCACTTAAAACCCGAGGTTAGACTAGGTTGTGGTGTAAAGCTACCCGGACCCGCCCGGCTTAACTAGTAACCACAACAAAGTCTAATGTGAGAGGTTGGGGTGCATTAATCTAATTAATGCCACATGAAAAGGTTAAGTAATTTTGACTAATGACACTTAACCGATATGACACGAATGGGTAGGTTAAGTGGAACCGGACTTGATTTCTTAATGACACTTAACCATGTAAAACAATTAGGGGATGGGGTTAAGTAATTTACACTTAACTAATCCGATTTGGTAATTAGATGGGGTTAAGTAACTTAGACTTTACTAATCTAAACACGGTAATTAGATGGGGTTAAGTAACTTAGACTTAACTAATCTAAACACGGTAATTAGATGGGGTCAAGTAACTTAGACTTAACTAATCTAAACACGGTAATTAGATGGGGTTAAGTAACCTACACTTAACTAATCTAAACACGGTAATTCGATGGGGTTAAGTTAAACACTTAACCAATCTAAACTTGGTAATTCAATGAGGTTAAGTAACCAATACTTAACCAACTTAACATGATAATTTAATGGGGTTAAGTAACTTATACTTAACCAATTATACATGGTGATTTGATGAGGTTAAGTAACCTATACTTAACCAATCTAATATGCGGATCTGATAGGGTTAAGTCATAAGACCTTTTAAATATACTTAACCATTGTAATACGATTAGTGGATGGGGTTAAGCTAACCCATACTTAACCAATCCGACTCGATAATCTGATGGGATTAAGATAATCTATGCTTAATCAATCTAACACGATAATCTGATAGGGTTAAGACAAACAAATACTTAACCAATTTGATTTGATAGGGTTAAGTCATGAGCTTCTTGGTATACTCAACCAACTTGTAGGGATAAGCCTTGAACTTAAATACTTAGCCAATCTTGACATGATTCGTAGGCGGGTTAAGTCATGAACTTAAATGACAACACTTAACCCATTAGACAAAACCCTAGCTCAGGGGACTAGGTTGAAAATCGTAGTTAACAAGGGTAGCTGGAAGAGAAGCTAAGTGGTAAACCTTAGTTAAGGATAACTAAGTAATAATTCTTAGTCAAGGAAATTGGACCAGTTCACAGATAGATGAGTAACCCGATACGGTAGGTCATCGCTTGAACACACGTGGAGGAGCGAATTATCTGACTTAGATAAAGGCTCCAACGAACTGGGTAGCGAAGCGGCAGCTTCGGAGGACGTGAGGATACTCTTGGTATCCCTCTGTGAGGTTGCAGATGATCCGCCTGGGCTCACAAGAGGTTAAGGTCTGCGGTAGAAGAACCAAGAGTATGCCTTGGTTGCTATGCGAGCGACCTAAAGACTGGGATGGATTAGCGTGGAGTCGTCGATTCTTGTTTTTGCCCTGGATAGCGCGTCGTCGACTACCTACCATCTTTAGTCAATCGTGTACGAACGGAAAGGCAGAGAACTCCCAACAGACCATGTTCTTGCTATCGAGTCACGGGTGAGGTTGGCCAATAGGAAAGTGGGGCATAATGGGGCCGGGATGTAGTTCTCATACATGATTTTTCTTGGATTGCCTTTCAGTAGTTGAGGGAGGGGTCACGTGGGACCATAGCCACGGATACAAAAACAGACCTTGATATCTGCATCAGCAGATGACTTAAAGCTCCCGACCGAGTTCCGTATTTCTCGATTTGCCTTGGCACGGAACTCGGATGGCACATTGAGATACATGTGCGTCTAGACATGGAAAACAATTCACGATACATACGTGGGATAAAGGGCGTGGTTGATGGGTGGCATAATCCCTAGTGGCCCTAGGTGGCTTGAACCCAAACCGAGACACGGAAACGTTCATTAGGTAGCATAATCCCTAGTGGTCCTAGGTGGCATAAATCCTAAGTGAACACGCGATAGTTCATGGTAAGAAAACATAACCAGATCAAGGGTAGCAGTCCAAAACAACTTCAAGGATAAAATGGTACTACGTTGAGGTGGTATAGATTTACATGGGAAAGCCCGTACGGCCTACGGGAAAGGACTGAACTTATACATGGAAAGAAACATACGAGTTGGGAAAAACCTACATATGCTATATATTAGGTTGACATGGACCATCACATGACATTGGGCAAGGGACATTCATAGTTAACACATGACGCGGGTTGGGATACTAGTACGAGAGGTGCAGAGCAAATATACATGATAAATACCATGGGATGTTATACATGATAGATACCTTGGGATAGTATACTTGATAGAAACCTGACGATGTGATACCTTGATTTATCTTGACACCATAGTTTATCATGATACCTTAGTTTATCTTGCTACAGTAGTTCATCCAGTTATCGTGGTTTAGCTTATCTATCTTGTCGTCATCCTTATGTTTACTTTCAGTTTATGCATGTCATGTTACCTTTACCTGTTTTTATACTGGAAGTAGATAGGACTTACCAGTCTTTATGACTGACCCCGTTTTGTTTCGCCTCTTTGTCTTCCGTTTCCCCCCCCCCCAGTTTTTCAGGGAGGAAATGATGTTGTTTAGTTCGGACCTCTTATGCTTGAAGGTCATCATGTATTACTTGGTCTTCTCTTGGCTATGGCTGCTTCACCGCTTTATTTTGGGGAATAATTTATGAAAAGGTTTTATGCTTCTTTACTATTGCTAGACAGGTTTTGATGTATTCTGATGTAAAAGGCTTTAGACCTTATTTTATAAGGTAATGAAATTTGTTTTACTTCCGCTGTTTTATATATGTTCTGTCTTGTAATATTTCTGTGCATGTTTACCTCGATAATGCTTCACCAAACCTAGTGCATTCCCTTTGTGAGTGACCCTAGCGGAGGTGGGGTGTTACATTTGGTATCAGAGCAGAAGGTTACCAGACTGGGCAAAAGTTTTTAAAACCTTCTGAAAACTATTTGAGAAACCGTTTACAAAGAAGCATTTTTCAAGAAAAGTTTTTATAGGCTATTCCCCAAAAGCCATTAGCACTATCCTTTGTTTCCTTGATCGAGTCTCTTTTCCTTTCCTTCCCTCATTCGTAGTCACAGTAGTTTTAACTGCGACTAATCCTTGTCCAACTAAGTAAGAGTTTTCCGTACGATGGAGGGAGTCCCCGAGAGCCCTGTTGCCATGCTATAAGAAAGGATAATAAGAGCAAGGATAAAGGACACGGACTTAGGGATAAGTAACTTGTTGGTATGGCTTGATCCACAAAGGAAGACAAGGACGAGATCAGCAAGAAGGCAATCGTATGCCATCACTAGCGTACCTAAGGGAAGTGGTACCGTTTCTGTTAAAGGTTTATCCTTTCTTTTCTAACATCCTATCCAGACTTTGTTTTGATCATATCATTTAAGCCTGCTTCGATAGTTGAGTCACTGCAACTTAGTACTAGCATGGTAGAGGATCCCATTTTTGTCCCAAATCTTGTTGGAAGATTGGTCCATTATTTCAAGACTTGTTGGGCTATGGATGGATTCTAGGGGTAAAGTGGTTATCCAGTAAGGGATACCATCCTCGGTTTTGAAAAGAGGGTAGTCAGACTCTTGGCTTACTTTGGTAATACCCTCGAAGTCTCATGTAACCTTTTGGGTTTTGTCATGGTTAGTTACCTAGAATCACTTGATGCATTTATCAGAAATCTCTGATCCGATCAAGTAACGTTCGCTAATAAGGCGGATGGTTCATTCCGCTTAAGCGTGGGTTATAAGAAACACCCTAGTAAGTGCACGTGGTAACATGGATTGGCATCGGTAAACAAGATCCAAAATTCACTAGTGAATTTTGGAGATCTTGCATGAGTATGCAGATATGTTTGAGCCGAGGGAAAGAATAAGTGAAAAGAGAGGCGACAGTGAAATGAGTTCCAACTCATACCTTGGAAATAGGAATCAAGGAGCTACGAAATCATGAAGTCAAAGGCGGTCAAGGCACAATGGAATTAAGCTCATGGAAATGCGGCTTAGACGCGCGCATCATGTCTCTTTTTAAGAGTATATCATTGGTCCCTGGTTCTCCTGTAGAGCTTGCTTGCATGCTATCGCTTGGTGGATATTCTCTCGGTCCTGTTTCTGCTACAAACCCCGTAAGGAGTTTGTCTTGTTTATCTCCTCGATCTTATCTTGGGAACCTTAGATAGAACTCTATGGATGTAAACATGTATTTGAAACATGTTATGATTGATATGGTTGCAAATGGTTGCAAGTGGTTGCTCGTGGATGCGCGAATACACGTTAGATACTAGAACGACGCACTCACATTTTGCATTGCATATGCACGAGTATTTATACTTGTTTGAAAGTTAATGTGTTATCATGCGGATGTTGCATATGAATGAATGTTTGTGCACGCATGTAGTGTTTATATGACTAGGACTATTTGCATACATGTTGGACTCATGGCACTAAACATAATTTGCATTAGAAAGATTATTCAGGCCTGATCATTAGCATTAGCTAAGGAACATATACACACACTTTCTGCATGCGTTCATAAAGCATTAGGAGTCTTCTAAGGACCATGGTTGCATGTGGATGATGTTTGAGTAGATGGATGGTAGGATACGTTCTTCCTAACTTGGAAATTTCGGGGACGAAATCCTTTAAGTTGGGGAGAATGTAACAACCCGGATTTTTACAACATGCTAAGACAAGAATCAAGGCATAATTTAATTATAAAATCTGAATCAATAGAAACGAGTTGCGTCATTGCGTTCGTCTCGGAAACATACGCGAAATAGAGTCCGAGTTTTTGGAAATCGGAGTCCGTATGACCAAGTTATGGCCCGTCAAAATTTTCAGAGAATTTCAAGTTCAAAAACAGTTCAAATTTGAATTCAAAATTCAAATACGGGCCCAGCAGGACAGGCGGGAAAATTCCCGCCAGCCCCAAGTCGACTGGGGAGTCAACTTGGGAGTCGACACACCCCAGGTGGTGTTGACTGCCCAGTCGATACCCTTGTCGACTTGGGTGGTCAGCCAGTTTGGCCTGGGTGCACCTGACTTGTTCTTCAAGACATGTTTGGAGGCTTGTGACGGAATTTAAAGGCTCAGATCTATCCTAGGGTTAATATAAGGGCCTAAACTACTCCTAATCTCTATAAAAAGACCCCTAAGCCTACCCTAAACCCTCACAAATCACTCTTGCCACGAAGTGCTGCCCAAATGCCAAGTGATCATGGCCTCCATCTCCAATTTCTAGAGACTATGCATTCAAATCGGATTCAAATCAAAAGGTGCAAGCTTTCTACACCAAATCAAGGAGAGATCAACGTTGCTACGCAAATTTCACGACGATTCTTCAACAAAGGAGCCACCTTTCTTGGTCAAGACGATTCATGATCTTTCCCTAAGCCTCGCTATGTTAGTTCTAGCTACTTGTAGATTCTAACGGTGGTTCTAATGTGACATGGAATAAAATGCGATGAAACATAAGTGTAACGACCCGGATTTTCGGCGACTTTGGTTATCGACATAAGCTCGATGTCGATAACCAAAACATCGAAAAATCCCGGTAATTAATGAAAGAAATTAGAAGGTGAGAATAGATAAGATAGAAACTTAGAATAGAAGAAGAAGAAGAAGAACACAACATCAGAGTAACACGAACCTCACAGCGGAACGAATAACATATAATATATAACATAACTTTGAAATATAACAGTTATGTATACAATAGCACTTATCAGAGTACAGCACTTACAATATAGCAGAAATAAACTATAGCTATATGATCCAGAAGCCTCCTGCTCCAGCTCTTCAAGTATATCTGTATATCCCGACTACTTGACTGCCCGTACAAATTTAGGCACCCAAGAGTTTAGGGAAAACAACAAAGTAAACTCCGGGTCAGTCATGGGACTGGTGTGAGTAAAACAGTTTAAACAGGTGTATGAACAAGTAAACGATATCTCATAAGACCACGCCGCAGAACGGAACGGGTTTTTCCCTTATGAGAATCCAAAATATCTTTATATCAAAAACCTTTTGATATTATAATAATGTCTATGTACAAATAGATATCAACTAGCAGAAACGCTTTCATCTCACGTTCTACATATATAGTATACAATCAAAATCGCAAGCACGTCTTGGATAATGGATTTCCAACTATGACAAGGTACAGAACCACCTTCCGATCAGTGTACTCTAGGAACGATACACTGGAGTTCAACAAGAACATCTTGTAACTCAGCCACACATGACCGACCACTCATTTTGCTTGAGTGTATCGAATGTATATCACCAACGGTTGGGATCAGCAACCGTTCCCGTATATATATGGGACAGCATTGATAGATTTAAGAAACAAATGAATATTCTCTAGATAGGTGATTATACACCCTACTTCGGTGCGACCGACTTAGCCATGCTGCCTGCCCGATTTCTGTCATTTACCGGATGATGAGGCTAGGAGCTACGCTTTATCATCATATCAGATTCACTTCGAATGCCACATTGTCAGATCCATCGAAAATCACTAATTGACGTCTACAACAGTACATTACGTGTTAGCTAAAGAAGTTTCCTTCTCCGCTTCCACTCTTGGTACGGTTGAAGAAATCAATGTGCGTGACCTTTCTGGAAATACTCTGTCAGACATCCATCTTCATTCACTTAAAATGTCACATCGTCATACCCGCCAAATCACAAATTGACTTATCCAAAAATAACACGGGTATACAACTAAGAGAAACGAATTCCTCCGCCACCAAACGTGAATACGTTTGAACAGATCAACTTACGCGATCCATTGGATATACTCTGTCAGACCTTCGTCCATACAAGTTGTCCTGGGACTGGACAAACCGAAGGCACTATTCAGTATATCCATCTTAGTCACTGTTATCTAAGATTTATACAACAGCCCTTGCACTTTTACTCCGTCTTCAATTTCTTTGGCATATATGATTCGCAACGCTTATGCCAATACAGAGTGGTTCTTTGGATAATAATCCAGCCGGTCTCTCCATATTAACAACATTAAAATGGTCAAAAACTTCGATAGTCTGTGAGTCAACTATCGAAGAAAAACAAGTGTGCAAACAACGATATTATTTCCAGATGGAAATTATATCGAACAAACATCAACATATATCTATATATATATATTCACATTGCCTTATTTTCTATGTTTATAAAATATATGTTATTAACACTGGAAAACGTTTCCATCTGTTATTTACAAATCACTACCCTTCCCCAACTATCAGTCCCTGACTGTAAACTAGTATGAGAACAATCCCCTAAGTATAAATCCCGAAGGTCGAAACCAACATCAGATAGGCACTTAGAAAACCATTCAATTTACTAATCTCTAGTCAGTTCTAATTTTACTTAACTCTATTTGATTAACTCTGATTGATTAACTATAACTGGTTAATTCTAACCGATCAACTCTAACTGGTCAACCTTAATTAATTAACTCTATCTGGTTTTACTTGGTTTGACTAACTCCATTTATTAACTCGACTGACACATTCAACTCGATTACCCTAACTTGATTTACTTATCTCGATTAACTGAACTAATCACTTTGATTAACTCGACTAATTCACTTTGGTTAACCTAACCAATTCACCTAACTAATTCACTTAGTTTAACTTAACTAATTCACTTAACTCCTGTCGAATAAACTATATTCGATAACTCCTCTAACTCTATTCGAATAAACTATATTTGATTAACTCATTTACTCTATTCGAATAAACTATATTCGATTAACTCCTTTTCTCTATTCAAAAAAACTATATTCGATTAACTCCTTTTCTCTATTCGAATAAACTATATTCGATTAACTCCATCGATTTAACTAATATTCTATAACTCACTTTGATTAACTAATAATCGATAACTCCTTCGAATAAACTATATTCGATAAATCTCCTCTCGAATAAACGATATTCGATAATCTTCCCCTTCGATTTAACAAATCGATAACTCCTTTTCGAATAACTAAATTCGATATCTCCTTTTGATTTAACTAATCGATAACTCCCTTCGATGAAACTAACATCGATACTCCTTTTCGATGAAATTAACATCGATTAACTCCTTTCGATGAAACTAACATCGATACTCCTTTTCGATGAAATTAACATCGATTAACTCCTTTCGATGAAACTAACATCGATACTCCTTTAGATGAAACTAACATCGATTAACTCTTTTTCGATGAAACTAACATCGATACTCCTTTTCGATGAAATTAACATCGATTAACTCCTTTCGATGAAACTAACATCGATACTCCTTTAGATGAAACTAACATCGATTAACTCCTTTTCGATGAAACTAACATCGATTAATTTAACTCGACGAACTTAACTCGACTCACTTATCTCGATAATCTAACTCAAGAACTTAACTCCTATCGAATAACTAATATTCGATTTAACTTCATTCGCTTGACTCTAGATCGCAGCGATCACAATGGTTACGCCTGACTCCCTCAGGAAACATCCGACCGCCGTAGGCTATTTACAGCCCTGCGAATTACGCTAGCAGTCGTACGAAATAGCAACTTACCCTGAATACTATGTTTGACTAACTCTGTCTCAAATAACTATATTTGATTAACTCTAGTTCGTTTCAACTCTAATCGATTAATTCTAACTGATTTACTCTAACTGATTAACTCTAACTGGTTAACTCTACCTGATTAACTCTACTGAACTGGTTAACTCTACTGAACTAGTTGACTCTATTCAACTAACTCGACTCGACTAACCCCTTTCGAATAGCATATTCATTTTACAAACTTTCGAATACCATATTCGATTTACTCCCTTTGAATACCATAATCGATTTAACTCCTTTCGAATACCATATTCGATTTACTTTATTCACTTTATTTAGATTTCCTTTTTAATAACGTTTTATTCATTTGAAAAGATTTACTTTTAAATAACGGTTCTACACTTTAAAAATGATTTCCTTTTTATAACGTTTCCTTTTCAATTCTATTTGTAAATGGTTTACAAATATTCCCTTTTCAAATTTATTCTTGAAATATTCTAACTCCTTAAATTCTCTGAAAAATTCGCCATAACCTCCTTTGTAACGGGAGCATCGGGAAAATCCCCAAACCCGCCACACAGGCCTTTCCATTCAAAAAGAAAATGGTTTGAAATTATTTCCTTTTTGAATATCTCCTATTTATAAATATTCCAATTTATAAACATTTCTTATTTATAAATATTCCACTTTATAAATATCTCTTATTTATAAATATCCCATTTTATAAATATTCTATTTTCAATATCACTTTGAAAATCCCCTTATCAAAATTCTGGTGTTTCTTATGGTATTTAACACACCATATAACAACGATAACTATCGTCCAAAGCACACATAATCAACGTCAGATTATATATCACATTATATATCACAATATATAAATCACAGTAAAATAACTGTTGAGGAATCCAGTTGGATTCCTCCAACCTGTCTCCCTGCATCCACAGATGTTACACAATATCATTATCATCACTTTCAGTTCAATATAAATTATTCTGATAGAAGAATCAATATATAACTATTTAATGGTTTATATATATATAATATTCACTAACTGACTAGCAGTTCAATCAATCAACCAACACACAACAATCAACAGATGATTAACAGTTCTAAAAATACATTATAAAAATATAACTGTTCAGAGTTGGTGAGTTTTACTCACATTGGACGGTTATCGTTAAAAACGATTAACTGTCTTTGATTTAGACGGACAATATATTTTGCAATAAATTTAACGAGCTCGGATGGACTTCCAGTCAGTGTCATCGTGTAGTGTCCGTCCTCACGATCCCGATGCAACTTACGGTTCGTGAATCTGATATCGTATGGTCAAGTTATGATACCGACAAGTTCGAATACTTTTTAATTAAATTAAAATTCCATTTCTAATTTAATTTCTTGGGCTTACCTTTAATTTCTGGCCCATCTTCTACACAGGCCCGCCCTAAACGTATATACCCGAACCCGCTTGCTCTCCTTTAATCCCCCAATTCGATTTTGCTCCCTCCAGTCAGTTTCCAACCCTTTGACCGCACCATTGACCTCCTCACTCCATCACCTCGGTTACCCAACTCCGGCGCAACCACCACCATCGCGTTCTCCACTTGAAACTCCACACGCTGGTACCCTCAAACCCGAGCTCGAACTCTCTCAGGTCGATCGACGTAGCGCTCTTCTTTCCGACTTCCTGAGGACGGAACCAGCCAAAGACCACCGGAGTGCCTCCGAGCGCCACCACCAGCTGCGTCTCATCACGCCGAACCTCACTACACCATCGAATCGACCTCTGACCTCGCCTAGCTCCGTCGAACCCTTACCCTAGCTTCAATGTCCACTTTCAGCGAACAAAAATTGGAACCGAGTCCAACGAAACTCATGCTAGAACGAAGAGCATCTTTCAGTGAATTCACATATACATGTAGTTTGATTTAGGGTATTTCTTTGGATTTGTTATGAATTTTGAAAGAGGATATTTTCATGTTTTGTTTTGCTGGAAAGTTTAGAAGCGACGGCGCATTGTTTCTGAGTGGAAATTAGGTTTAGGCAATGTTCCACTATTTATAGAGGGATCAAAATATCTAGATATTTTGTTAGGACATTTTTATATTAATATTTTTATATTTTATTTAATCCTTTATGTTCGTTTCCGACTTCTAAAAATCCGTGTGATCACACATGATGCCTGTAACACCCCACCTCCGCCAGGGTCACTCGCAAAGGAATGCACTAGCTTTGGAGGGGCATTATTGGTAAACATGCATAATGATATAGCAAGGCAGGACATGACATATATATATGTAAATAACAGAGTAAGTAAATAAAACAGCGGAAGATTTATAAACCATTTCAAAACACAAGTCTGGTACATCAAAATGTCAATTTCCCAAAATTACAAGTCTAGATAAATACATCATCTGATAAACTGAAAAATACATAAGTACTATCCCCAAATAAGAGTGATAAACCATAGCGGCTCAAGTCCAAAGCATACTTGAGCTATCCACGGAAGCAGCAAAGATCCAAGCTAGGCTCCAATATTCCCTCCCTGAGAACCTGGGGGGGGGGGGAACGGAAGAAAAGAGGCGAAACAAAACGGGTCAGTCAAAAAGACTGAGTAAGCCCTGCTACGATCAGTCTATAAACTAATAAAGTTAACAACATGATGGAAACTGAGATGATCATAGATAACAACATACTGGCATGATAAATCAACTACAAGATAGATAGAGGTGTCATCGCATAAAACAAGGTTAAGTTTTTGCACCACGGTGTACTAGCAAACCAACATAACAGGTATTGATCCCTTAGCCCAAACTTTGGCCCCATAACATGAAGTGACCTTAATATAAGGTCCAGCCCAACGGTCTAGTTGATCGGCTCCCTATAAGCCTAACACGTCACGTGTTGCTGTCCATACGGCCCATGTATGGATGTAGTCTGACTGTGCTGGGTCCACCTTCGGGTGTATCAAGCCCTCGGGTGCCAACCCCGGACACTTAAGCAATAGTGCACAGCCCAGATCTACTGGTACCCATGCATAGTATGCGTCCAACATCGGACTACGTGCACGTCCGTAGCCCGCCTGGACCCGCATCGCGATACCACTCGGCCTCGTCTTTGGTCGTTTACATCCGTCCAGTAATCGTGCCCCGCCCTAGCCTAGTTTCTAGGGTTGTGATGATACCAAACTGGGATTACTGCCGGAACAGACCCGCCGCTAGGGTTTCCTAAGAGGGTTAAGTGTGATTTAACCCTTCACTAATCCTGGATTAAACTAGTTAAGTGTAACTTAACCCCATTCTAATCCCTCGAAATCCCAAGTGGATTTGACTGGCTAAGTGTAACTAACACCTAACCCCATCTCAATCTCTCTAATTCCCAAATGGATTAAGTATTAGTGGACCCTGACTTAACCCAAATCATGAGGCATTAATTAATTTAATGCACCTTAACCTCTCACATTAGACCTTGTTGTGGTTACTAGTTAGGCCGGGCGGGTCCGGGTAGGTTTACACCACAACTTAGTCTAACCTCGGGTTTTGGCACCACATGACCAACTTCTCACATTGGGTCCTATTGTTTGTAGCCACTAGTTAAGCCGGTCGGTTCCGGGTAGGATTACGCTACAAACTCAACCCAACCTCGAGTTGGCCACACTTATGTTTTCTAAGTGTCATGTCCACTTTATTTCAAAACATAATTACAAGTCAACAAATACTTGGGTAGACCTAACTTAATAGGTAAATTCCCAAGGGGTAGACCTAACTTAATAGGTAAATTCCCAATCTTATATTTTCATGTATTTTAAGTTTACCCCAAACCCCCAACGTCATTCTATCGCTTACATATTCGTAGTAACGCATAAAGGATAGGAAGAGGGAACTTGGCACAACATACATGATAAACTTGCACAACAATCATGCATAACATGTTAGACTTGCACAACTTAGCATAGTGAACTTTGCATATTACCCTAAACATGCATAACATGGTTAAACTTGCATAACTTAGCATAGTGAATTTGCATATTACCAAAACATGCATAACTTGTCAAACATGCACAACTTGCCATTTTAAACTTGCACAAACATGCATAGCTTGTCAAACATGCACAACTTGCCATTTTAAACTTGCATAAACATGCATAACTTGTTAAACATGCAAATCAAGGTTTAGCAAACTCGCATAAACATGCATACTCAAATAAACTTGCAAATCATGGTTTAGCAAACTCGCATAAACATGCATACTCAAATAAACTTGCAAATCATGGTTTAGCAAACTCGCATAAACATGCATACTCAAATAAACTTGCAAATCATGGTTTAGCAAACTCGCATAAACATGCATACTCAAATAAACTTGCAAATCATGTCATAGTGAACTTGCAAAACATGCATAACTTATCAAACTTACAAATCATGTCATAGTGATCTTGCAAAACATGCATAACTTGTCAAACATGCCCATCATGTCATAGTGAACTTGCAAAACAAGGCTTAGCAAACTTGCATAAACTTGCATAACTCATCAAACATACATAAACCCCAACTTTTATCACACATTAACTTTAGAGTTTCTAAAATGAAGGTAAGAGGGCTTACAATGCTTATGCGGACTCAAATGGGTATAACAAATGCAAGAAACCCCTTATGCAACTAATTAAAACCCCCAAATGCAAGCAAACTTGATCAAGGCTCCTCCTTTATGATGCCAATTGAAAAACAAGCCTTTAATGCAAGCTAAGGAGGATCATACAAGCCTAAATATGCTTGTATGCATAGAAAATTACTTAGGAATCAAATTGGGAATTGTATGAAGAGGGTGGAGGCCATGAGAGGATGGATTTTGGCATAGTTTTGTTGCTAGAGTGAATAATGAGTGATTTAGGGTAGATTAGGGCCTTATTTATAGATTAGGGTAGTGTTTTTAGGCCATAGGATTAACCCTAGATTCAATTAGGTCCATCAGGTCCCGGAACTCTCTAGAACCAAGCCACAAGACCCAGCCCAAATCAGAAATGGTGCACCAGGCTAAACAGCCCGGGCACCCCCTGTCGACAGGGCTGTCGACAGGTCAGTCGACATGCCAAGACCCCTGTCGACAGGCCTGTCGACATGGGGTCCATGGCGGGATTTTTCCCGCCTTGGCCCAGCTGGCCCAATTCTTGATTTTAATTTAAATTTAAATCTGTTTTAATTATGGAAATTTCTGAAAACTTTCATGGGCCTTAACTGGGTCATACGGACTCCGATTTTCGAAAACTCGGACTCTATTTCGCGTATTTTTCCGAGACGAACGAAATGACATAGCCCGTTTCCCTTGATTCAGATTTTTGAATTAAATTCTGCCTCCATTTACATTATTACAGGTTATTGAAAATACGGGTTGTTACATTCTCCCCTCCTTAAAGGATTTCGTCCCCGAAATCTTCAAGTTAGGAAGAACGTATCCTACCATCCAATCATCCATCTACTCAAAGCATCATCCACGAGCAATCATTGTCCTTACAAGATTCTAAATGCTGTATGAACATATGCAAAGGTGTGTGTATATGTACTTACCTAATGCAAAAATCAGGCGGTTACTGATACAGTAAACCTCCTTAATGCATATGTATGTAAATCAGGCGGTTACTGATACAGTAAACCTCCTTAATGCACATGTATGTCAGTGAAATGAATCCATATGTATGCAAATTCCTAAATTCATAGTATATATATGAGTGCACATAACATTCACCCATATGCAACATCCATGTGATAACACACAATTTTCATCCATAAATGAGCAAAAACACTCATGCATATGCAACATGAAGAGTGTGTGAGCCGATCTAGTGCCTAATGTGTATAATGCATCCACGAGTAACCACTTGCAAACACTTGCAACCACTTGCAACCATCACGCATAACATGTTTCAAACATATGTTTCAACCAAAGGGTTTCTACCTAAGGTTCTCATGACACGATAAACATGATAAACTAGATAAACTAGATAAACATGGACAGAGAGATATGCTTAGAAGATAAGCAAGATAAACTCCTTTTTGGCTTTCAAGAAATCCATTCAAATTCTGACATATAGTACTGACCGATGAGTATTAACCCCCTTATGGAGTTTACAACAGAAATAAGATCGAGAATGGGACTGAGAGGATATATACAAAAGATAACTTGCAAGCAAGCTCCACAGGAAAACGAGGATCAAGGATACACTCTTAAAAAGAGATATGATGCGCGTATCTAGTCTTCACTCTTCTTAGTTACGTTTCCTTGAGCTTAACTCCACTGTGCTTTGACTGTCCCTTACTTCATGATTTCTTGGCTTCCTAACCCCTATTTCCCAAATTCGAGTTGGAACTTATTTCATTATTACCTCTCGTCTTCCTTTTCCACTTATTCTTGTATACTTGGCTTAAACATAACTGTAACCTTATGATTTCATACAAGCTCTCCAAAATTCACTAGTGAATCCTGGATCTCGTCTACTTACTATAAAGTGTCCCACGCAGCAGAAAATACCAACCCACGTTGCCAATTGCCCCTTATAAACGTGATTTTCTATAACTCATGCTTAATCGAAATGAACTATCTGCTTATGAGTGATAAGTCATACCTAGATTCCGCTGCCTACTCATGGCTTCCTGTAGGCTATTTTAAAACTGGCCAACTTCTTGAGGGTAAACCGTTTCTAACCATGGTGCAGTCCTCTCGCTCTTCCCCGGACTGAAATGAGCACTCTTCGTGAGTCTACCTATTATGACCCACATACCCGTATTCCCTTTCTTTGATCTAGGTAGTCTATCCACATAATCTATCGAGATGTTTTCACACTTCCCTTGCGAAACTTCTAATGGAGGTAATGGCCCACTGGGCTTCTATGACTCGGCCTCAAGCTGGTGGCACAATATGTATCCTGAAACCAACTCGGCCACCTCCTCGAGTGATGCGCATCTTCAGGAACCCTCTTTACCAAGTCTTTCACTCGAGGAACACAAAATCTCTCATCGCGCCTTAGTCATCCCTTGTCATCTATAATATATCTAACGAGGTGACTTAACATCTCGCCTCGAATCAACTGGTCCATGTTCTTGACTAACTGCGGGTCTTCTTCCTGTGAAACCCCCTTCTTGATCCAGAAGAGTAAGTCTAAGCTCAGGGATTGCTAACTAACTAGCCAAACGGAGGAAGCTTCTTACTTCAATTGCCTTCCTCAGAGTTTTCCGGTTTTAAACCGTAACCACTTTAGCGGAATCCCCCGCTAAGCCTTACTTAGGAACTATGTGCCCAAGAAATCCAACTTCTTTCCTCCAAAGTGACATTTGGAGAACTAGACCTTCCACTGGTGGCTCTAAGCGTATCCATCTCCTTCTTGAGATGTATAGCATGCTCTTCCTCGCTCTTTTGAGGAGATCAAAATATCGCCTACGACGACCACGACAAACTTGTTCAAGGACTCCCTAAACACCCTACCCATCAAGTTTACGTAATATGCGGGTGCATTAGTCAAACCAAATAGCATGACTAGCCATTCCAAAACCCATCTAGAGTCCTAAACGCAGTCTTGTCAATTCCATCCTCAGCCATCCCAAGCTGATGGAGTCCGGTAGCTAGGTCAAAAGAAAACAGATGCTCCTACAAGCTGATCAAACCAATCATTGACCCTTGGTAACGGTTATCTTACGATAATCAACACATAAGCAAAACAAACTGTCTACATCAGTAACGAATACTACTGGAGCACCCTACTCGAAAATGCTTCGTCTCAGGAAGTTCTTCTCAAGCAACTCCTTGACTTGCTTCTTAACTCTCATCTCGTGAGGTCACGTGCCTAACCAGCCACGAAACTGGCTTGGTGTTACCAACCAGATAATACGGAAATCTATTCCCAGATATCAGGATATTCTCGGACCACCCTCATAGATTGCAAACTATCGATAGACGAGTTGAGGAATTCAAGATAATATAACATGACGGGACCCATAGGGTTACTAGAAATTTCTAGGGTATTACCGAGGCGAATCATGAGCCCCACACCCTATATAAAAAACCCAGAATGGCTCCAAAACAGGACAACCATTCCATGCCCAAAACCAACCCATATCCCCTGAAACCGAGAATATAAACATCCCACGAGAATTCTATACTCAAGATAGAAATTTTCAAATCCACTCAGACCACAGACAGGCGGGCAGAACCCCCAATTGGATTTGAAACACAGACGGGATCCTCAACTAGGCTAGTACTTAGGTGCAAACTTTCAACTAGATCAGATGAAATAAAATTATGCGATGTGCCAGAATCAAACAAAGTTTGAACAGGAAAAATCAGAAAATGCAAACAAGATTTTCGACAGAAACACTACCTCTATCATAAGCTGGAAGAACGGTGTTGAGGGGATGAATTCGCCCTCCAGATAGTCCTGCACACTGAGTCTGACCTTGCCCTTGTTTCCTCGGGCAATCCTTGCGGAGATGTCCAAACTCACCACAATGAAAGCATTCGCCCCGCATTCTCTTCTTCTTCCTACATTCCTTGGCTATATGTCCAACTTTACCACAGAAGTTACATTTCATATTCTTGCCCCGTTTCCTGGAATTTACTCTTTTGCCTTGAGACTTATTTGCCTTGACCTCTTTCTTATCATTGCTACCTTCTTCTTGAAGTAGGGCCAAATTCACTAAACTCTCGAAAGTCGCCCCCAAGGGTATATGAGACAGGGCCAAATCATGTAATGGCTCGTTTAATCCTAGAGCAAAGTGTAGGGCCTTCTTCTGAGCTGTATTAACCAAGTCTAAATCGTCCTGAGCCAGTTGATTAAACTTATCTATGTATTCCCTAATAGTCATGTCCCCTTGCTTTAGTGATAAGAACCTTAGTCCAAACCTTCCTCTAAAGTCATCCCAAGTCTTAATTGGCCTAGTAGCGGTGGTGACTACCCACCAACGTGCAGCTTCTTCCTTTAGCAACCATACTGCTAATAAAACCTTCCTGCGGTCACCTATATCTAAGGTGGCTAAAAGATCTTCGGTCTCTTTCAACCAATTCCTTGCCTCTACTAAAGTCTCGGTTCCAAAGAAATTCTTGCAACCCATCATCTTAAAGTTCTTACAAGTTTCCACAAAATCCGCTTGTGGAGGCTGAGGGAGAAGAGGAACATTAGCTATGGAAGGAGGAGGAGGAGGAACGGCGGCCTCGACTGGGGAGACAGTATGAGGGACATCCGGGACCGGTGCCGTAACTTCCAAGTACCGACGAAACCAATCGGGTATCGTTACTCCTTCGGGCAAGATGAGATTATCGGACATGCTGGAAACGAAAAGAGTTCAAACGAGGGATCAAAGGATAGTGCTAATGGCTTTTTGGGGAATAGCCTTTTAAAAATAACTAGACTTTTCTTTGGAGAATACTTTATACTTGGTTTCGAAAATAGTTTTTCAAAAGTTTTTAAAACCTTTTTATCCCTTCTCGTAAACCATATGCTCTGATACCAAATGTAACACCCCACCTCCGCCAGGGTCACTCGCAAAGGAATGCACTAGCTTTGGAGGGGCATTATTGGTAAACATGCATAATGATATAGCAAGGCAGGACATGACATATATATATGTAAATAACAGAGTAAGTAAATAAAACAGCGGAAGATTTATAAACCATTTCAAAACACAAGTCTGGTACATCAAAATGTCAATTTCCCAAAATTACAAGTCTAGATAAATACATCATCTGATAAACTGAAAAATACATAAGTACTATCCCCAAATAAGAGTGATAAACCATAGCGGCTCAAGTCCAAAGCATACTTGAGCTATCCACGGAAGCAGCAAAGATCCAAGCTAGGCTCCAATATTCCCTCCCTGAGAACCTGGGGGGGGGAAACGGAAGAAAAGAGGCGAAACAAAACGGGTCAGTCAAAAAGACTGAGTAAGCCCTGCTACGATCAGTCTATAAACTAATAAAGTTAACAGCATGATGGAAACTGAGATGATCATAGATAACAACATACTGGCATGATAAATCAACTACAAGATAGATAGAGGTGTCATCGCATAAAACAAGGTTAAGTTTTTGCACCACGGTGTACTAGCAAACCAACATAACAGGTATTGATCCCTTAGCCCAAACTTTGGCCCCATAACATGAAGTGACCTTAATATAAGGTCCAGCCCAACGGTCTAGTTGATCGGCTCCCTATAAGCCTAACACGTCACGTGTTGCTGTCCATACGGCCCATGTATGGATGTAGTCTGACTGTGCTGGGTCCACCTTCGGGTGTATCAAGCCCTCGGGTGCCAACCCCGGACACTTAAGCAATAGTGCACAACCCAAATCTACTGGTACCCATGCATAGTATGCGTCCAACATCGGACTACGTGCACGTCCGTAGCCCGCCTGGACCCGCATCGCGATACCACTCGGCCTCGTCTTTGGTCGTTTACATCCGTCCAGTAATCGTGCCCCGCCCTAGCCTAGTTTCTAGGGTTGTGATGATACCAAACTGGGATTACTGCCGGAACAGACCCGCCGCTAGGGTTTCCTAAGAGGGTTAAGTGTGATTTAACCCTTCACTAATCCTGGATTAAACTAGTTAAGTGTAACTTAACCCCATTCTAATCCCTCGAAATCCCAAGTGGATTTGACTGGCTAAGTGTAACTAACACCTAACCCCATCTCAATCTCTCTAATTCCCAAATGGATTAAGTATTAGTGGACCCTGACTTAACCCAAATCATGAGGCATTAATTAATTTAATGCACCTTAACCTCTCACATTAGACCTTGTTGTGGTTACTAGTTAGGCCGGGCGGGTCCGGGTAGGTTTACACCACAACTTAGTCTAACCTCGGGTTTTGGCACCACATGACCAACTTCTCACATTGGGTCCTATTGTTTGTAACCACTAGTTAAGCCGGTCGGTTCCGGGTAGGATTACGCTACAAACTCAACCCAACCTCGAGTTGGCCACACTTATGTTTTCTAAGTGTCATGTCCACTTTATTTCAAAACATAATTACAAGTCAACAAATACTTGGGTAGACCTAACTTAATAGGTAAATTCCCAAGGGGTAGACCTAACTTAATAGGTAAATTCCCAATCTTATATTTTCATGTATTTTAAGTTTACCCCAAACCCCCAACGTCATTCTATCGCTTACATATTCGTAGTAACGCATAAAGGATAGGAAGAGGGAACTTGGCACAACATACATGATAAACTTGCACAACAATCATGCATAACATGTTAGACTTGCACAACTTAGCATAGTGAACTTTGCATATTACCCTAAACATGCATAACATGGTTAAACTTGCATAACTTAGCATAGTGAATTTGCATATTACCAAAACATGCATAACTTGTCAAACATGCACAACTTGCCATTTTAAACTTGCACAAACATGCATAGCTTGTCAAACATGCACAACTTGCCATTTTAAACTTGCATAAACATGCATAACTTGTTAAACATGCAAATCAAGGTTTAGCAAACTCGCATAAACATGCATACTCAAATAAACTTGCAAATCATGGTTTAGCAAACTCGCATAAACATGCATACTCAAATAAACTTGCAAATCATGGTTTAGCAAACTCGCATAAACATGCATACTCAAATAAACTTGCAAATCATGGTTTAGCAAACTCGCATAAACATGCATACTCAAATAAACTTGCAAATCATGTCATAGTGAACTTGCAAAACATGCATAACTTATCAAACTTACAAATCATGTCATAGTGATCTTGCAAAACATGCATAACTTGTCAAACATGCCCATCATGTCATAGTGAACTTGCAAAACAAGGCTTAGCAAACTTGCATAAACATGCATAACTCATCAAACATACATAAACCCCAACTTTTATCACACATTAACTTTAGAGTTTCTAAAATGAAGGTAAGAGGGCTTACAATGCTTATGCGGACTCAAATGGATATAACAAATGCAAGAAACCCCTTATGCAACTAATTAAAACCCCCAAATGCAAGCAAACTTGATCAAGGCTCCTCCTTTATGATGCCAATTGAAAAACAAGCCTTTAATGCAAGCTAAGGAGGATCATACAAGCCTAAATATGCTTGTATGCATAGAAAATTACTTAGGAATCAAATTGGGAATTGTATGAAGAGGGTGGAGGCCATGAGAGGATGGATTTTGGCATAGTTTTGTTGCTAGAGTGAATAATGAGTGATTTAGGGTAGATTAGGGCCTTATTTATAGATTAGGGTAGTGTTTTTAGGCCATAGGATTAACCCTAGATTCAATTAGGTCCATCAGATCCCGGAACTCTCTAGAACCAAGCCACAAGACCCAGCCCAAATCAGAAATGGTGCACCAGGCTAAACAGCCCGGGCACCCCCTGTCGACAGGGCTGTCGACAGGTCAGTCGACATGCCAAGACCCCTGTCGACAGGCCTGTCGACATGGGGTCCATGGCGGGATTTTTCCCGCCTTGGCCCAGCTGGCCCAATTCTTGATTTTAATTTAAATTTAAATCTGTTTTAATTATGGAAATTTCTGAAAACTTTCATGGGCCTTAACTGGGTCATACGGACTCCGATTTTCGAAAACTCGGACTCTATTTCGCGTATTTTTCCGAGACGAACGAAATGACATAGCCCGTTTCCCTTGATTCAGATTTTTGAATTAAATTCTGCCTCCATTTACATTATTACAGGATATTGAAAATACGGGTTGTTACAATGCCCAAAAATCATGAAACCGGACATGTAGCTAGAGTTCGACATTACGGTCCTAACGAATCTGGTTTCGTCGAATTCCGACTCCGTATGCTCACACAACATATTTTTAACCGTCAAAATACTGACTGTTTTTCACTCTAAAAATCCGTACGGCCACACAGTGACTCTAAAAATCACGAAACTGGAAATCTTACAACTATTTGACATTGCAGATCCAACAAAACTGGTTTCGTCGAATTCCGACTTCGTTTGCAAAAGTGGCTATTTTTAACGCTCTGAATGACTCATTTAAATATATAAATATATTTAAATATAATTAAATTAAATATAAATAAATTTATATTATCGTATATCTTCACATATGATATCGTCCAACTCCAGGATATCATATCAGAATTTTACAGCTTGATATTTCAGATTCCAGATTATCTCGATATTTAATTTATATCGAAAATCCATTTATGACGTAATTAAAGCGTCGCAAATTATAAAGGAATTTCGCAGCGACTTTTCTGAAATTTGATTTGGACATAACTTACAATCTACACGACGAAATCCCCATTTTTCTCTTCCACTGGAAAGATATACTCCACCAGCTCCACATGTTTCTTATTTCACAGAAATCCGGCTTAAAACGAATCCTGTACATTCAGTTGAAGTTCAAATCGCCAAATCACGAACTGCAGCGCCATTTCAAGCTCTATTTTAATTATAATATAATTATACGTTCAAACTGTCGTTTATATAATATATTCGTTATTCAAATTCAATTCCAAGCTGAATTAAATATCACAGATGATCCAGTTCATAGAATATTGTGATTTCCAATATTTTTGCTTATTTCTGAATTAAATATATTATTTAATTTATTTAATTTAATTAAATATTCCATATTATTTAATTCCACGACCATAAATCTTTTAATTCACCATTTATATAATTAAATAAATTAATTATAATACCTCTGCCAATGCTGGTCATTACATTCTTCCCCACTTAAAATAATTTCGTCCTCGAAATTGCTAAGTTAGAGAACGACCCTATCTATTGGAATTCCTAAGATTTGTTTATCCCTTATTTCTGATTTCAACTGAACCAATTAATATCGACTAAAATATTAATTCCTTCCGACTAACTAAAATTTTCAAAAATTCTGAAAATTTTCTAACACTTTAAATTTTCGGAAAATTTCGCCAGCACCTCCTTTGTACTGGTCAATAGCTCAAACTCCAACTTGCCTCTCTGGGCCTTCTTCAACCCAAAAGAAAATCAAAACGCCAAACGGCTTGCCAATTCGGCTCATAAATTCCAAACTCATATAAAATATAAACTTGTACCTTTTTGTTGGGCATATCATTATATCTCTACCATCTGTTATCAACTCGGCATATACAAATGCCATCCCAATCAACTCCAACCAAGTTATTCTTAACACAACCATTCGCTTATTCAAGCCGGATTTAATTTCAAATTCGAGTTTCAAATTCCAAACTCTCAACTTATCATTTCAAATCCAGATTATTCTCTAATCACTTCAGTTTTTCTAAACCTATCATCTCAAGTTAAATTCTGGTTTATTATTTACTTTTACCATCCCATTCAAATTAACTTCACAAGTTAAATTTTAATTTCTAGAACTTAAATTCCTGGGTAAATTTCAAATCAATTTGAAATCATAATACCTATTCAAAACCTTTTAATTTCTAAACAACTTGTTTTCTCAAAACAATTCAAATCAAAATCTCTGGTAGTAATCCACCACTTAGAAACTCGAAAATCACACCGATGATACTGCGCAGTCATCATCGGAATTATTTTCCAGCGACCCAAGTGACTTCAACACTATATCATTTCAAAACCCTTACTAAATACATCCATTTTGAAAACATCTCAAAATCTCCCAGGAACTTAAAATTTCCTTATTTTAATTCCAAATCTGATTTAAATTCATATTTAATTCATCTTATTTCACGTATTTCACTTATATGAATTCTGATTGGTTATATATAACCATTTCACATGTTATAATCTTACTCGATTATAATCACAACCTATATATGATAATATATCACATATCCATACTGTGTCGGTCCATCGTATTCAAGTGTTTACAAACCCCTACCGATACAGTGGATCAAACTGATCGACCAGAATTCATAAACTACTCAACCAATGAATCTCCACAATATAAAACCATTTTTATATCAAAAACAAATACGCACTCGTATATATACACTCAAACTCAATCTGGGTATTACTAACCCTATCTCTACCGAGTCACGCCACAGAGGCAAGTAATTCTTAACTTAAGCTCTGATACCAACTGTAACAACCCGAATTTTCGGCGACTTTGGTTATCGACATAAGCTCGATGTCGATAACCAAAACATCGAAAAATCCCGGTAATTAATGAAAGAAATTAAAAGGTGAGAATAGATAAGATAGAAACTTAGAATAGAAGAAGAAGAAGAACACAACATCAGAGTAACACGAACCTCACAGCGGAACGAATAACATATAATATATAACATAACTTTGAAATATAACAGTTATGTATACAATAGCACTTATCAGAGTACAACACTTACAATACAGCGGAAATAAACTATAGCTATATGATCCAGAAGCCTCCTGCTCCAGCTCTTCAAGTATATCTGTAAATCCCGACTACTTGACTGCCCGTACAAATTTAGGCACCCAGGAGTTTAGGGAAAACAACAAAGTAAACTCCGGGTCAGTCATGGGACTGGTGTGAGTAAAACAGTTTAAATAGGTGTATGAACAAGTAAACGATATCTCATAAGACCACGCCGCAGAACGGAACGGGTTTTTCCCTTATGAGAATCCAAAATATCTTTATATCAAAAATCTTTTGATATTATAATAATGTCTATGTACAAATAGATATCAACTAGCAGAAACGCTTTCATCTCACGTTCTACATATATAGTATACAATCAAAATCGCAAGCACGTCTTGGATAATGGATTTCCAACTATGACAAGGTATGGAACCACCTTCCGATCAGTGTACTCTAGGAACGATACACTGGAGTTCAACAAGAACATCTTGTAACTCAGCCACACATGACCGACCACTCATTTTGCTTGAGTGTATCGAATGTATATCACCAACGGTTGGGATCAACAACCGTTCCCGTATATATATGGGACAACATTGACAGATTTAAGAAACAAATGAATATTCTCTAGATAGGTGATTATACACCCTACTTCAGTGCGACCGGCTTAGCCATGCTGCCTGCCCGATTTCTGTCATTTACCGGATGATGAGGCTAGGAGCTACGCTTTATCATCATATCAGATTCACTTCGAATGCCACATTGTCAGATCCATCGAAAATCACTAATTGACGTCTACAACAGTACATTACATGTTAGCTAAAGAAGTTTCCTTCTCCGCTTCCACTCTTGGTACGGTTGAAGAAATCAATGTGCGTGACCTTTTTTGAAATACTCTGTCAGACATCCATCTTCATTCACTTAAAATGTCACATCGTCATACCCGCCAAATCACAAATTGACTTATCCAAAAATAACATGGGTATACAGCTAAGAGAAATGAATTCCTCCACCACCAAACGTGAATACGTTTGAATATATCAACTTACGTGATCCATTGGATATACTCTGTCAGACCTTTATCCATACAAGTTGTCCTGGGACTGGACAAACCGAAGGCACTATTCAGTATATCCATCTTAGTCACTGTTATCTAAGATTTATACAACAGCCCTTGCACTTTTACTCCGTCTTCAATTTCTTTGGCATAAATGATTCGCAACGCTTATGCCAATACAAAGTGGTTCTTTGGATAATAATCCAACCGGTCTCTCCATATTAACAACGTTAAAATGGTCAAAAACTTCGATAGTCTGTGAGTTAACTATCAAAGAAAAACAAGTGTGCAAACAACGATATTATTTCCAGATGGAAATTATATCGAACAATTATCAACATATATCTATATATATAGTCACATTGCCTTATTTTCTATGTTTAGAAAATATATGTTATTAACACTGGAAAACGTTTCCATCTGCTTATTTACAAATCACTACCATTCCCCAACTATCAGTCCCTGACTGTAAACTAGTATGAGAACAATCCCCTAAGTATAAATCCCGAAGGCCGAAACCAACATCAGATAGGCACTTAGAAAACCATTCTATTTACTAATCTCTAGTCAATTCTAATTTTACTTAACTCTATTTGATTAACTCTGATTGATTAACTCTAACTGGTTAATTCTAACCCATCAACTCTAACTGGTCAACCTTAATTAATTAACTCTATCTGGTTTTACTTGGTTTGACTAACTCCATTTATTAACTCGACTAACACATTCAACTCGATTACCCTAACTTGATTTACTTATCTCGATTAACTGAACTAATCACTTTGATTAACTCGACTAATTCACTTTGGTTAACCTAACCAATTCACCTAACTAATTCACTAAGTTTAACTTAACTAATTCACTTAACTCCTGTCGAATAAACTATATTCGATAACTCCTCTAACTCTATTCGAATAAACTATATTTGATTAACTCATTTACTCTATTCGAATAAACTATATTCGATTAACTCCATTTCTCTATTCGAATAAACTATATTCGATTAACTCCTTTTCTCTATTCGAATAAACTATATTCGATTAACTCCATCGATTTAACTAATATTCTATAACTCACTTTGATTAACTAATAATCGATAACTCCTTCGAATAAACTATATTCGATAAATCTCCTCTCGAATAAACGATATTCGATAATCTTCCCCTTCGATTTAACAAATCGATAACTCCTTTTCGAATAACTAAATTCGATAACTCCTTTTGATTTAACTAATCGATAACTCCCTTCGATGAAACTAACATCGATACTCCTTTTCGATGAAATTAACATCGATTAACTCCTTTCGATGAAACTAACATCGATACTCCTTTTCGATGAAATTAACATCGATTAACTCCTTTCGATGAAACTAACATCGATACTCCTTTAGATGAAACTAACATTGATTAACTCCTTTTCGATGAAACTAACATCGATACTCCTTTTCGATGAAATTAACATCGATTAACTTCTTTCGATGAAACTAACATCGATACTCCTTTAGATGAAACTAACATCGATTAACTCCTTTTCGATGAAACTAACATCGATTAATTTAACTCGACGAACTTAACTCGACTCACTTATCTCGATAATCTAACTCAAGAACTTAACTCCTATCGAATAACTAATATTCGATTTAACTTCATTCGCTTGACTCTAGATCGCAGCGATCACAATGGTTACGCCTGACTCCCTCAGGAAACATCCGACCGCCGTAGGCTATTTACAGCCCTGCGAATTATGCTAGCAGTCGTACGAAATGGCAACTTACCCTGAATACTATGTTTGACTAACTCTGTCTCAAATAACTATATTTGATTAACTCTAGTTCGTTTTAACTCTAATCGATTAATTCTAACTGATTTACTCTAACTGATTAACTCTAACTGGTTAACTCTAACTGATTAACTCTACTGAACTGGTTAACTCTACTGAACTAGTTAACTCTATTCAACTAACTCGACTCGACTAACCCCTTTCGAATAGCATATTCGTTTTACTAACTTTCGAATACCATATTCGATTTACTCCCTTCGAATACCATATTCGATTTAACTCCTTTCGAATGCCATATTCGATTTACTTTATTCACTTTATAAAGATTTCCTTTTTAACAACGTTTTATTCATTTGAAAAGATTTACTTTTAAATAACGGTTCTACACTTTAAAAATGATTTCCTTTTTATAACGTTTCCTTTTCAATTCTATTTGTAAATGGTTTACAAATATTCCCTTTTCAAATTTATTCTTGAAATATTCTAACTCCTTAAATTCTCTGAAAAATTCGCCATAACCTCCTTTGTAACGGGAGCATCGGGAAAATCCCCAAACCCGCCACACAGGCCTTTCCATTCAAAAAGAAAATGGTTTGAAATTATTTCCTTTTTGAATATCTCCTATTTATAAATATTCCAATTTATAAACATTTCTTATTTATAAATATTCCACTTTATAAATATCTCTTATTTATAAATACCCCATTTTATAAATATTCTATTTTCAATATCACTTTGAAAATCCCCTTATCAAAATTCTGGTATTTCTTATGGTATTTAACACACCATATAACAACGATAACTATCGTCCAAAGCACACATAATCAACGTCAGATTATATATCACATTATATATCACAATATATAAATCACAGTAAAATAACTGTTGAGGAATCCAGTTGGATTCCTCCAACCTGTCTCCCTGCATCCACAGATGTTACACAATATCATTATCATCACTTTCAGTTCAATATAAATTATTCTGATAGAAGAATCAATATATAACTATTTAACGGTTTATATATATATATAATATTCACTAACTGACTAGCAGTTCAATCAATCAACCAACACACAACAATCAACAGATGATTAACAGTTCTAAAAATACATTATAAAAATATAACTGTTCAGAGTTGGTGAGTTTTACTCACATTGGACGGTTATCGTTAAAAACGATTAACTGTCTTTGATTTAGACGGACAATATATTTTGCAATAAATTTAACGAGCTCGGATGGACTTCCAGTCAGTGTCATCGTGTAGTGTCCGTCCTCACGATCCCGACGCAACTTACGGTTCGTCAATCTAATATCGTATGGTCAAGTTATGATACCGACAAGTTCGAATACTTTTTAATTAAATTAAAATTCCATTTCTAATTTAATTTCTTGGGCTTACCTTTAATTTCTGGCCCGTCTTCTACTCAGGCCCGCCCCAAACGTATATACCCGAACCCGCTTGCTCTCCTTTAATCCCCCAATTCGATTTTGCTCCCTCCAGTCAGTTTCCAACCCTTTGACCGCACCATTGACCTCCTCACTCCATCACCTCGGTTACCCAACTCCGGCGCAACCACCACCATCGCGTTCTCCACTTGAAACTCCACCCGCTGGTTCCCTCAAACCCGAGCTCGAACTCTCTCAGGTCGATCGACGTAGCACTCTTCTTTCCGACTTCCTGAGGACGGAACCAGCCAAGGACCACCGGAGTGCCTCCGAGCGCCACCACCAGCTGCGTCTCATCACGCCGAACCTCACTACACCATCGAATCGACCTCTGACCTCGCCTAGCTCCGTCGAACCCTTACCTTAGCTTCGCTGTCCACTTTCAGCGAACAAAAATTGGAACCGAGTCCAACGAAACTCATGCTAGAACGAAGAGCATCTTTCAGTGAATTCACATATACATGTAGTTTGATTTAGGGTATTTCTTTGGATTTGTTATGAATTTTGAAAGAGGATATTTTCATGTTTTGTTTTGCTGGAAAGTTTAGAAGCGACGACGCATTGTTTCTGAGTGGAAATTAGGTTTAGGCAATGTTCCACTATTTATAGAGGGATCAAAATATCTAGATATTTTGTTAGGACATTTTTATATTAATATTTTAATATTTTATTTAATCCTTTATGTTCGTTTCTGACTTCTAAAAATCCGTGTGATCACACACGATGCCCAAAAATCATGAAACCGGACATGTAGCTAGAGTTCGACATTACGGTCCCAACGAAACTAGTTTCGTCGAATTCCGACTCCATATGCTCACACAACGTATTTTTAACCGTCAAAATACTGACTTTTTTTCACTCTAAAAATCCGTACGGCCACACAGTGACTCTAAAAATCACGAAACTGGAAATATAACAACTATTTGACATTGCAGATCCAACAAAACTGGTTTCGTCGAATTCCGACTTCGTTTGCAAAAGTGGCTATTTTTAACGCTCTGAATGACCTATTTAAATATATAAATATATTTAAATACAATTAAATTAAATATAAATAAATTTATATTATCGTATATCTTCACATATGATATCGTCCAGCTCCAGGATATCATATCAGAATTTTCAGCTTGATATTTCAGATTCCAGATTATCTCGATATTCAATTTATATCGAAAATCCATTTATGACGTAATTAAAGCGTCGCAAATTATAAAGGAATTTCACAGCGACTTTTCTGAAATTTGATTTGGACATAACTTACAATCTACACGACGAAATCCCCATCTTTCTCTTCCACTAGAAAGATATACTCCACCAGCTCCACACGTTTCTTGTTTCACAGAAATCTGGCTTAAAACGAATCCTGTACATTCAGTTGAAGTTCAAATCGCCAAATCGCGAACTACAGCGCCATATCAAGCTCTATTTTAATTATAATATAATTATATGTTCAAACTGTCGTTTATATAATATATTCGTTATTCAAATTCAATTCCAAGCTGAATTAAATATCACAGATGATCCAGTTCATAGAATATTGTGATTTCCAATATTTTTGCTTATTTCTAAATTAAATGTATTATTTAATTTATTTAATTTAATTAAATATTCCATACTATTTAATTCCACGACCATAAATCCTTTAATTCACCATTTATATAGTTAAATAAATTAATTATAATACCTCTACCAATGAGGGTCATTACAATAAGTATGCTAGCCTATGTGAACCTAACTTTGCCCCTTTTCTATGATCTACGACCTTGGGATAAGTTTTAGCGACTTAATCATGCTACTCATGCTATGTTTAACCTAGTTTATCTTGCAAGTTTGAATCTTTATCTATGGAATGTTAGCATGAACCTTTGGGAACCATTGACTTGTGAAACATTGGCAAAGACTTGACTTTGGGGCTTATGCATGTAAATGAACCCAAACCCCTTATGTTATCATGCATGTTTTGGCCAAATTCCCTTATGATACTATGCATGTTTGTGGCCAAATTCCCTTATGATACTATGCATGTTTGTGGCCAAATTCCCATATGATACTATGCATGTTGGTGGCCAATCCCTTTTTGACATCGTGCATGTTTTGAGGCCAATATGTAGCATAGTATCCTTACTATGTTGACTCGCTTTTACTTGGGTTGGAAACACAATTTGGGGTGGGTTAGACGAGCGTGATTATGACATGATAATTTGACATGGGATTTCATGAAAATATGACACTCATGATACACCTAAAGGTGGACATGATATGTGGGGTAAACATGGGAATTGAAACTAGACACGTATGGGTTGTAAGTGTAATATAACACTAGACCAAACATGAAAGTGGCCAACTCGAGGTTGGGTTGAGTTTGTAGCATAAATCTACCCGGACCCGCCCGGCTTAACTAGTGGCTACAAACAATAGGACCCAATGTGAGTAGTTGGTCATATAGCACTTAAAACCCGAGGTTAGACTAGGTTGTGGTGTAAAGCTACCCGGACCCGCCCGGCTTAACTAGTAACCACAACAAAGTCTAATGTGAGAGGTTGGGGTGCATTAATCTAATTAATGCCACATGAAAAGGTTAAGTAATTTTGACTAATGACACTTAACCGATATGACACGAATGGGTAGGTTAAGTGGAACCGGACTTGATTTCTTAATGACACTTAACCATGTAATACAATTAGGGGAAGGGGTTAAGTAATTTACACTTAACTAATCCGACTTGGTAATTAGATGGGGTTAAGTAACTTAGACTTAACTAATCTAAACACGGTAATTAGATGGGGTTAAGTAACTTAGACTTAACTAATTTAAACACGGTAATTAGATGGGGTAAAGTAACTTAGACTTAACTAATCTAAACACGGTAATTAGATGGGGTTAAGTAACCTACACTTAACTAATCTAAACACGGTAATTCGATGGGGTTAAGTTAAACACTTAACCAATCTAAACTTGGTAATTCAATGAGGTTAAGTAACCAATACTTAACCAACTTAACATGATAATTTAATGGGGTTAAGTAACTTATACTTAACCAATTATACATGGTGATTTGATGAGGTTAAGTAACCTATACTTAACCAATCTAATATGCGGATCTGATAGGGTTAAGTCACAAGACCTTTTAAATATACTTAACCATTGTAATACGATTAGTGGATGGGGTTAAGCTAACCCATACTTAACCAATCCGACTCGATAATCTGATGGGATTAAGATAATCTATGCTTAATCAATCTAACACGATAATCTGATAGGGTTAAGACAAACAAATACTTAACCAATTTGACTTGATAGGGTTAAGTCATGAGCTTCTTGGTATACTCAACCAACTTGTAAGGCTAAGCCTTGAACTTAAATACTTAGCCAATCTTGACATGATTCGTAGGTGGGTTAAGTCATGAACTTGAATGACAACACTTAACCCATTAGACAAAACCCTAGCTCAGGGGACTAGGTTGAAAATCGTAGTTAACAAGGGTAGCGGGAAGAGAAGCTAAGTGGTAAACCTTAGTTAAGGATAACTAAGTAATAGTTCTTAGTCAAGGAAATTGGACCAGTTCACAGATAGATGAGTAACCCGATAAGGTAGGTCATCGCTTGAACACACGTGGAGGAGCGAATTATCTGACTTAGATAAAGGCTCCAACGAACTGGGTAGCGAAGCGGTAGCTTCGGGGGACGTGAGGATACTCTTGGTATCCCTCTGTGAGGTTGCAGATGATTCGCCTGGGCTCACAAGAGGTTAAGGTCTGCGGTAGAAGAACCAAGAGTATGCCTTGGTTGCTATGCGAGCGACCTAAAGACTGGGATGGATTAGCGTGGAGTCGTCGATTCTTGTTTTTGCCCTGGATAGCGCGTCGTCGACTACCTACCATCTTTAGTCAATCGTGTACGAACGGAAAGGCAGAGAACTCCCAACAGACCATGTTCTTGCTATCGAGTCATGGGTGAGGTTGGCCAATAGGAAAGTGGGGGCATAATGGGGCCGGGATGTAGTTCTCATACATGATTTTTCTTGGATTTCCTTTCAGTAGTTGAGGGAGGGGTCACGTGGGACCATAGCCACGGATACAAAAACATACCTTGATATCTGCATCAGCAGACGACTTAAAGCTCCCGACCGAGTTCCGTATTTCTCGATTTGCCCTGGCACGGAACTCGGATGGCACAATGAGATACATGTGCGTCTAGACATGGAAAACGATTCACGATACATACGTGGGATAAAGGGCGTGGTTGACGGGTGGCATAATCCCTAGTGGCCCTAGGTGGCTTGAACCCAAACCGAGACACGGAAACGTTCATTAGGTAGCATAATCCCAAGTGGTCCTAGTTGGCATAAATCCTAAGTGAACACGCGATAGTTCATGGTAAGAAAACATAACCAGATCAAGGGTAGCAGTCCAAAACAACTTCAAGGATAAAATGGTACTACGTTGAGGTGGTATAGATTTACATGGGAAAGCCCGTACGGCCTACGGCAAAGGACTGAACTTATACATGGAAAGAAACATACGAGTTGGGAAAAACCTACATATGCTATATATTAGGTTGACATGGACCATCACATGACATTGGGCAAGGGACATTCATAGTTAACACATGACGCGGGTTGGGATACTAGTACGAGAGGTGCAGAGCAAATATACATGATAAATACCGTGGGATGTTATACATGATAGATACCTTGGGATAGTATACTTGATAGAAACCTGACGATGTGATACCTTGATTTATCTTGACACCATAGTTTATCATGATACCTTAGTTTATCTTGCTACAGTAGTTCATCCAGTTATCGTGGTTTAGCTTATCTATCTTGTCGTCATCCTTATGTTTACTTTCAGTTTATGCATGTCATGTTACATTTACCTGTTTTTATACTGGAAGTATATAGGACTTACCAGTCTTTATGACTGACCCTATTTTGTTTCGCCTCTTTGTCTTCCGTTCCCCCCCCCCCCAGGTTTTCAGGGAAGAAATGATGTTGTTTAGTTCGGACCTCTTATGCTTGAAGGTCATCATGTATTACTTGGTCTTCTCTTGGCTATGGCTGCTTCACCGCTTTATTTTGGGGAATAATTTATGAAAAGGTTTTATGCTTCTTTACTATTGCAAGACAGGTTTTGATGTATTCTGATGTTAAAGGCTTTAGACCTTATTTTATAAGGTAATGAAATTTGTTTTACTTCCGCTGTTTTATATATGTTCTGTCTTGTAATATTTCTGTGCATGTTTACCTCGATAATGCTTCACCAAACCTAGTGCATTCCCTTTGTGAGTGACCCTAGCGGAGGTGGGGTGTTACACATATACACTTTCTCTTTCTATTCTTACGAGATTTTATCCCTAGACTTCTCTTTTGATTATACTATTCTATTTTTAAGTTCATTTCCTTATCGACTTATATATATATATATCGATACGTTGATTTCTAATTATCAAATTATTTTAAAAACTTTCTAACTCCTTAAATTCCCGGAAAAATTCGCCATAACCTCCTTTGTACTGAGAGCATCGGGATATTTCAAATAGCCTCCCATGGCCCTCACCAATCTAGAAGAAAAAGAAAAAGCCAAGCGGCTTGCCGATACGGCGCATAAAATCTCATATATGAATTAAATACATACCTTTTCGTCGAGCATTCTATTTATTTCACTTCTATACTATATTCCAAACCTGTCTCCCGTATATTTATACCTGCCCAATCTATTCTAACTATACCCGATCGTTTTAACTCAATTCGTTAATAAATTTGTTAATTAACTCTTTAGCCTATTCCACTTTTATATTTGAACATGAGATGTTCAAATATATTTTAACTTGCTTATTAACTAATTTGAATCCAAATTTCAAATTTAATTTCTATATTCGATTTCGAATATCCATTTACAAATCCAATCCACCTTCCAAAGTTCAACTTCAAATTCAAAACTCGATTAACTAATTCCTCTTCGACTTAGTTAATTCTATTCAATTTCTATTCAAAATTTTATATTATAATTCCCGTTTGAATTTCTATATTCAAATTCCATATATTCAAATTCTATATTATAATTCCATTTGAATTTCTATATTCAAACCCCATTTGAATTTCTATATTCAAATTCTATATCACTTCCATTGAATTTCATATATTCAAACCCCCTTTGAATTTCTATATTCAATTTTTATTTCAATTCCATTGAATTTCATATTTTACTATTATAAATCCCATTTGAAATTCAACACAACTTTTCTTTCTCAAAACAAATTCAAAACAGTATCTCTGGTAGTAATTCGTCACTTACAACTCGAAAATGAATACTGATGATGCAGCTGTCATCATCAAAATCTATTTTCCAGCAATCGAAGTGAGTTCAATACGATAAAACCATTTCTAAACATTTCCACTTTGAAATTCATTTCAAAATATAATTCACACTGCTTGTAAAACAATTTAAAATCTCCCAGGATCTTAAATTTTCCTTATTTTTAATCCAAATCCATTTACAAACACTTATCCAATTCTCTAGAATTTTAATTCAATTTCTGGTTTAAATTTCAAATTTAACTCATTTGATTTCACGTATTTCACTTATACGAATTCTGATTGATTATTTACATAAATATTTAATTTATAATCTTACTCGATTATAATAACAACCAATATATCCAATATATTATAACCATTCCAGTATAAATCCTTTATATCAAAATATAATTTGGGTAAATTATTTCGTTTACCCTCTTTTCAAACCATATCATGACGGTTCATCGTATTCGAGTGTTTACAAAATCCCTACCGATACAGTGGATCAAACTGATCGACCAGAACTCATAAACAACTCTACCAATAAATCTCCACAATATAAAATTATTTTTATATCATATAACAAATACGTTCACTCGTAGATATACACTCAACTCAATCTAGGGTATTACTAACCCTATCTCTACCGAGTCACGCCACAGAGCCAAGGTAATTCACTTAACTTAAGCTCTGATACCAACTGTAATGACCCGGATTTTGAGCGACTTTGGTTATCGACATAAACTCGATGTCGATAACCAATCATCGAAAAATCCCGGTAATTAATGAAAGAAATTAGAGGGTGAGGAAAGATAAGATAGAAACTTATAGAAAAGAAGAAGAAGAACACAATATCAGAGTAACACGAATCTCACAGCGGAACGAATAAATATATTTCATAACATAACTTTGAAATACAAATCTGTACTTGAATATACATATCATTATCAAAGTACAACACTTACAACATAGCGGAAAAACTATAGCTATATAATCCTGAAGCCTCCTGCTCCAAGCTCTTCCAGTATCTGTAAATCCCGACTACTTGACTGCCCATACAAAATTGGGCACCCAAGAGTTTAGGGAAAACAACAAAATAAACTCCGGGTCAGTCATGGGACTGGTATGAGTAAAACAGTTTAAAACAGTTTGAACAAGTAAACGATATCTCATAAGACCACGCCGTATAACGGAACAGGTTTTTCCCTTATGAGAATCCAAATTATCTTTATATCAAAAACCTTTTGATATTATAATAATGTCTATCAACCACAACTATAATAATCATCTAGTAGAAACGCATTCATCTCACGTTTTACATATATAATATACAATCAAAACCGCAAGCACGTATTGGGTAATGGATTTCCAACTATGACAAGGTATGGAACCACCTTTCGCTTGTGTACCTCTAGAGAGGAATACACTGGGTTCAATAAGAACATCTTGCAACCCGGCCACACATGACCGACCACTCATTTCGCTTGAGTGTATCGAATGTATATCACCAACGGTTGGGATCAGCAACCGTTTCCCGAATGGGGGCAGCATCAACAATAGATTTTAGAAATAAATGAAACTATAGATTAGGTGATTATACACCCTACTTCGGTGCGACCGACTTAGCCATGCTTCCTGCCTGATTTCTGTCATTTACCGGATGTGAGGTTATAAGCTACGCTTTATCATCACACCAGATTCACTTTGAATGCCACATCGTCAAATCCATCAAATCACCGATTGACATCCTCAACCATACATTATATGTTAGCTAAAAGAAGTTTCCTTCTCCGCTTCCACTCTTGGTACGGTTGGAGAAATCAATATACGTGATCGTCTGGAAATACTCTGTCAGACATCCGTCCATACAAGTCATCCAGGAACAGGATGAACCGAAGGCACTATTCTGTAAACAGGATAGCCCTTGCATAACTACGTCTTCAATTTCCTTTGGCATATATGATTCGCAATGCTTATGCCAATACAGAGTGGTTCTTTGGATAATAATCCAACTGGTCTCTCCATATTAACAATGTTAAAATGGTCAAAACTTCGATAGTCTATGATTTAACTATCGAAGAAAAACAGTTGTGCAAACAACGATATTATTTCCAAATGGAAATTTATATCGATCAAACATCATTCAACATTTATCTCTTTATTTCATTAATTTACTTATCTCCTGTTTCCCTATGTTCAATATTTCTTATTTTCTATATTGGGAAAATATACGTTATTAACAATGGAAAACATTTCCATTTCTTGTTTTCTTTATTAGAAAACATTTCTGGTTTCTTCTTTGGAAAACATTTCCAAAGCTTCTTCATTGGACTTAGACAGATGTTTAAACAAACCATCGCGATGCCAACTCAAACCATTTCCTTTAATAACTAAATTCACTTAACCATCCTTTACTATCGAACCTTAACCATTCCTTAGTTAAAAATGAAGTCAACCAAGTTGGGGTAATACTACCTCTCAAACCTTGACTGAACAACGTTTCTAACCTTGAAATAGACAAAGTTCCCCCTTCTAATTCTTTTACAAACTTCCTTACGTAACTCTCTTTCAATTCTTTTCTATTCGATAATTCTTTCCTTCGATAAGGTATATTCGATAACTCTATTCAATTTATTCTATTCACTTAACTCTTTTGATTTAACTCTAACTCTATTCACTTAACTCCTATCGAATAAACTATATTCGATAACTCTTTTAATTCTATTTGAATAAACTATATATTCGATTAACTCCTTTTACTCTATTCGAATAAACTATATCCGATTAACTCCTTTATTCTATTTGAATAAACTATATTCGATTAACTCCCTTTACTCTATTTGAATAAACTATATTCGATTAGCTCCTTTTACTATTTGAATAAACTATATTCGATTAACTCCTTTATTCTATTCACTTAACTCTTTTGATTTAACTCTAACTTTATTCACTTAACTCCTATCGAATAAACTATATTCGATAACTCTTTTAATTCTATTTGAATAAACTATATATTCGATCAACTCCTTTTACTCTATTTGAATAAACTATATTCGATTAACTCCTTTATTCTATTTGAATAAACTATATTCGATTAACTCCTTTATTATATTTGAATAAACTATATTCGATTAACTCCTTTATTCTATTTGAATAAACTATTTTCGATTAACTCCTTTTATTTTATTATCGAATAAACTATATTCGATTAACTCCTTTATTCTATTTGAATAAACTATATTCGATTAACTCTTTCTACTTTATTATCGTATAAACTATATTCGATTAACTCATTTGCTTTAACTCTAATCGATTAAACTAACATCGATTAACTCCTTTCAATTAAACTAACATCGATTAACTCCTTTTAACTCGATTAAACTATTCATTTATAAAGATTTACTTTTAGTAACGGTTCTTCACTTTACAAATGACTTCCCTTTTATAAAACTCTATTAGTTTTATAAACATTTCCCCTTTTATTTACTTTCGAAATATTTCCTTTTTATAAAATCTATTGACTTTATAAAAAACCCTTTTATTTCAATATACATTGAAATAATTCTTTTTACATCCCAGGGTCTTTTATGATATTTAATATATCGAATAACAATGATCAACATCATTCAAACACACATAATCCATAACAAATATACATCACATCATATATCACAATATATGAAAATTGTAAATAAATGTTAAGGAATCTAGGTGGATTCCTCCAACCTGTCTCCCTGCATCCACAGATGTTATACAATATAAAATCAACATCACTTCCAGTTCCATATGATATATTTTGTTAAACAGAATCAAATATAGAAATTTAACTAACTGACTAGCAATTCAATCAAACAGTCAACACACAGTCAATCAGCCAATATCTAACAGTTCTAAAAATACAACATGAAATTATAAACTGTTCAGAGTTAGTGAGATTTACTCACTTTGGCAGTTCATCGTTAAAGAACGACAAACAGTTGTTTGATTTAAATTAAACAATTTATTTCATCGTATATTCAAACGAGCTCCAATCCACTCCTAGTCAGTTCCATGTTGTAATGCCCGTCCATACGATCCCAATGCAACTTACGGTTCGTCAATCTGATATCGTATGTCCAAGTTATGGATTTTACAAGTTAAGATAAATTTAAATTAAAACTAAACTAATTTAAATTGGCCTTTACCCCAAAATCCGGCCCACTAACCACATAAAGGCCCATACCCGCCTGGCGTCCCTTCTTCCTCAATGCGAGCTCCCGATATTTCAAGGTACCAAATGTCGATCCTCTCTCCAGCATTCCTCCTTCATTCTTCAACATTAGTCAAAACAAAAATCACCCTCTATCCTAGCATCAAAATCTCTACCAACATATACCACACAAATCAAGTTCGCACCCCTCCCTGAAATCGCGTTCGAACAGCCCTGACGCGGATTCCTGAAACTTTCAGCGACCTTTTTCTTCTTTGAATCATCCCAAAAATTCAAACTCAACTCCATTTTCCACAACGAATCCCAAACTAAACTTCGATTCTCGAACTAACGCTCCCTTCTCCACTAAATTCTAATGCTAATTCTCGGCAACTTCACTTCAGCGAACGGAGACAAGGTCGAACCCACGAAGATTGGTACGAGGTTAAAGCCGTTCTTGCTGGGAACTCAAATATGTGTATAACATGATTTAAGGGATTTGATTTCTATTTCTTTGATTTTCTTTTGTTCATCGTTCTCTTGGTAAACGAGAATAAGTGGCGGCCTTGAGAGATCAGTTTTATAGGGAGGGACTAAGTTTGTGTGGCTCTAACAAGGAGTATGTGGCTTGTTAAGGTCCACAAACAATTATTTTATTTTATACTATAATGTCATACTAGTCCTTAAAAATCCCTGTGATCACTCATGATACCCAAAAATCAACAAAGTGGACATGTAGCTAGAGTTCGACATTACGGTCCCAACGAAACTGGTTTCGTCGAATTCCGACTTCGTATGCTCACATAGCGTATTTTTAACCGTCAAAATACTGACTGTTTTTCACTCTAAAAATCCGTACGGCCACACAGTGACTCTAAAAATCACGAAACTTGACATCTAACAATAATTCGATGTTGCGGATCCAACAAAACTAGTTTCGTCGAATTCCGAATTCGTTTGCAAAACCGGCTATTTTTAAAGCTCTGGATGACCCATTTAAATATATAAATATATTTTAAATAATTAAATTAAATATAAATAAATTTATATTATCGTATATATCCACAGTGGAATACCATACAGCTCTAGAATATTCCTATATGAATTTCTAACTCGATATTCACTTCTGGGTCAACCCGATATTCGATTTATATTGAAATTCCTTTTTAAAAATATAAATAATTCCTTTTTAAAAATATAAATAATTCCTTTATAAATTATAAAGGAATTCCACAGCGACTTTTCTGAAATTTGATTTGGACGTGAATCAAAATCTACACGACGAAATCCTGATTTTTCTCTTCCACTAGAAAGACATACTCCACCAGCTCCACACGTTTCTTGTTTCACAGAAATCCGACTTAAAACGAATCCTGTACATTCAGTCGAAGTTCAAATCGCCAATTTACGAACTGCAGCGCCATTTCGAGCTCGATTTTAATTATATTATAACCCTACGTTCAAATTGACGTTTATATAATATATTCGTTATTCAAATTAAATTCCAAGCTGAATTAAATATCACAGATGATCCAGTTCACACCATATCGCCATTTCAGTCAATTCTGATTATTTCAGAATTAAATATATTATTTAATTTATTACTTTAATTAAATATTCACCATTGTTTAATTCCACGACCATTAAATTCACTATATCACTATTTATATAATTAAATAAATTAATTATAATACCTCTGCCAATGCGGGTCATTACAACTTAATACTGGAATTAAGTAAGGGAAATCGAAATGAAAAAGGGCTTTATAATAAACCAAAGTTGTATACACGAGTTATAAAAAGTGGTGGGAAGTTAAAACGTTAATTTTAAATTAACGTTACTTAATAATGGCATTGACTGTAATGGATGAAATTTAAAAGGAGATTTCCCAAATTTCATGATGGAAAGGTTTAGAAAGAGGACTCATGCAACTGAATTTGATAAAAGATCGAGTAACATGTTTTGAAATAAGATTTTGGATAATAAAGCAAACAATTTAAGGAAATTAAGATGTAAAAGTGATGTTATTTAATTAATTAATAGCAAATGAATTTAGTAATAATAATATATTTAAAAAGGAGATTTCAAAAGTAAGAAGGTTTATAAAACTGTATGTTAAATAAAATAGGGAAGTGGTAATTGTTGATATTGGAATGAATATCTGTTTTTGTATTACAACTGATATTTATCTTAAGATAAGAATGTTGTTGAGCAAGATCTGAGAGGTAATTAAAATAACCCAACTTGAACAAATTTAGGATTATCGAAGGATGGTATTAGTCGTAATGGTGAAGAGGTTATTGGAATTTATTTTGAGAAATAATAATATTATTTATAAAATTTGGAAGTATATATAATGGATTCCGAAGGAAATTGAAACGGGAGTGGGAATATGAAAAGATATTTCCATAGAAAAGGAAATAAAAGAGAGTTGCGAAAATATAACGATATTTATAGGAAATGAGATTTAGAAAGGGGTTTATTCTAAAATCTAAGTGACGATTATTTTGTGTTATATAACGGAAACAAAGAAGATTTTGGATCGATTATTTTGCAACGATAAGTGGAATCAATTTCCCAATTATAAATAATAAGTGATATTATAGAAAATGTTTTGAAATGGTAGTTAACAAGAATTTGGATATTGTTTTAAGATATTTTTCTAAGTATATAAATAAAATGATTTGAGAATATTTACATTATTTTAGCATTACAAGTGATATATTATTTTAGTGGCCAAATGACGCTATACACTGAACCAATGGATTTATTCTATTTTTATGATTGTTTATTTGATAGTTAAATAACCGACTATCAAAATCTGACCCAACGGTATTGGTACGGAAAGGCCGGGATCGAATTTATATTCGAAAACCATTTCGACCAATAAATACGAATACGTCGAAGATGCTAATCGAGATGGAGCAATTGAAGACCGTAGATCTTCATAAAACGGAAGAGTTACTTACAATCTCTGACTGATCCCTTGAGATATACTATGATTTTGTCATGGTTGAAATCTACGGGTTGCAAGGATTACTCGCTACTGATCTATAGGGTGATTCCTAGGATATGGTAGGAGGGTGCCTTCGGTTCATCCTGTTCCTAGATGACTTGTGTGGGGACGATGTGCATAGTGGCCAGATATTCCAAAAATCGATTATATCCTCAAGCCACATCAACCGGGAAATGACAAAAATCGGGCAGGCAGCATGGCTATGTGGGTCGCTTCCATTAGGGTGTATAATCACCTATCTAGAGAAATTCCTTTTGCTTCTTTAATCTATCGATGTTGTCCCTTTTCGGGAAACGGTGGGTAGCTCCCAACTGTTGGTGATATACATTCGATACACTCAAGCGAAATGAGTGGTCGGTCATGTGTGAGCCGAGTTGCAAGATGTTCTTGTTGAACCCAGTGTATACGCCTCTAAAGATACACTATCGGCAGGTGGTTCTATACCTTGTCATAGTCAGCATCCAATCTCCAATAAGCGCCTGCGGTTTTGTTTGTATACTATATATGTGGAGCGTGAGATGCAAGCGTTCTGCTAGATTCTATTTATTTGTATTTAGACATTATTATAATATCAGAATAATATATTGTTTTTCAAAAATGTTTTGGGTAATCGTAAGATAAAAACCGTCCTATTTATGTGTGGATTTGGTCTTACGATTATCCTTTTCTTTCAAAAAGAATTTGAACTTTAAAATCAAGTTGGATGATCCCCCTTAAACTTTACGAGTATTTCTCACTCTGGTTCACCAGACTGACCCGGTGTTTGTAATGCTCGGGTTAAACCGGGTTATACAGGTTCAGGTTAATGGATGTTGTGAGGACCAATGAAGAGTTGAAGGTGTTCAGACGTATGATATTATATAGTATTATTCCGCTGTGTGTTGTATATGAGGACAAGTAATTATAACTGTCCAGATGTGTTGATGTACTCTGATGATTATAAGTTTTTATTTCAAAGCTCTCTATAAAGTTTATTTCTATATTATATTTTGTTCCGCTGCGATGTGAGACTCTGTTGGTGTTGTGTTGTTATTCTACTTTTTCTATTCTAATATTTCTTTCTTTCTTATCTCACCTTCTAATTTCTTTCTAATAATGTACTGGTGTTTTCGATGATTGAATGTTCGACATGGTGTTTCGTGTCAATTTTCAGGGTCGAAAATCCCTGTTCGTTATAGTGGTATCAGAGCAATGGTTTAGGAATAACCTTTGCTCTGTGATATAACTCGATAGAGGTTGGGTTAGCAATACCCTAGATCGAGTTGGAGGTGTATATATGAGCGAGTGTAATTGTAGATTTTATATACAATTGTTTTGTATTGTGTTGTTTGATCGGTTCAAGCTGAACTGGCAATTGATGCAATATTGTTTTGAAAGGGGTGTAAATGAAATAGTTTTGCCCAAATTATATTTTAAAATATAAAAGAAATTATTTTATCAAATTATTAAAATATTGGTTTGTTGATTGATTTGAATGAATTCAAATAGGATTATAAATTTGAATGGTTTAATAAAACCAGAAGGGAATTTAAATTAAAAAATTTGGGTGGATAAAATTTGAATATGGAATTGAATATTTAACCGAAGATAAGTTAAATAAAATTGAATGGGTTGGTTGAATTTATTATTCATTGTTTGCTTGGTGAATGATGACTAGTTGTATAATTAATTTCATCAACAATTAAATAAATTAAAAACAAAGATAAATAGGATTCAAGAAAATGAATTCGAATGAAATTAAATATGGAATAAAACCAGATGATTTAACCATATATATGTTATTGGCTTTGGATATGGAGTTGAGTGCAGGATTTGGAAGAGGTGAAAGAACTGATAGTTGCTTTGCTTCGAGATTAGAGATTGAGTTGTCCGACTAATAGGTAAACCTTGAAAATATTGATTCGGGTGATTGATTTTATTCCCCTAAGTTGGGTAGCCGCTTGGCTTTTGTTTTCTATTGATCGATGTAAGGCCGGAATGGCGAGCTGTAGTTGTTGGGATCGAACAATACAGAGGAGGTGCTGGCGAATTTTTTTGAAATTAAACTAAGAAATTATTTTTGATAACATTTCTTTTGGAAATAAATTGTGTTCGGAGCATTCTTCTTAACTTAGCAATTTCAGGGACGAATTTTTTTTGGGGGGAAGAATGTAACGACCCGGGTTTTCCAGTTATCTGAATTCGAATATTCAAATTGGTTTAAATATTTTATTTGGAAATATTAATAGATTTAGTATCGAATTCATTTATAAAACGACGGTGCGTATATTTAACATTCGGCGTTGAATAATGGTCACCGTATAAAATAATAAACCTACCTTGTGCGTTTATATCAAATTAAGGATAACAAGCACAACAATGAACTTAAATATGACAATGACGACAATGATGAGGTGTTAGTATTTTATTTTTAAATTTTACACGAGATAGGTGTTGTTTTGGAAATTTTGTGAAATGTTATACGTCTCGTTTGCGAATTTGTATAAGCTAAGGCGATAGTTTGCGTCAACCATTCATCGAAAACAATTGCTTTGGCGATCAGCTTCTTTGTGGTGCTACTAATATCATAACACATCCTACTTGTATCATCACATGAACCCCATTTTGTATAAATCTTTGTCATTTGATACTAATATCATAACACACACTACTTGTATCTTTTTGCAGCTACCCTCAATCAAAAAGCTTCGCACATGCAAAATCAGTACACACTATATTTCAATCTTTCCAGCTAACCTATCTATGAAATCTCACACTGACAAGATGCACATAATATTCCCGTCAAATACATGCAGCTACCCACTTATTTCCTCATCTTTAAGCACCAACTTACACCTAGTAGCTAGGCAATATTGTTTAGCACATGCTATATCAGCAGCCTACAAGTTAAATGAAAAGACTGGACTCATGAAATAAGTTAAGTAAGCCTATCTCATAGCATATGCCTTAGCTATCCGAACATTGAAGAGATGGATGCTATCTTCTTCAATTTAATGGCGCTGTCCCTATGCACATGAGAGTCAATCACACATAGGCGAAGCACAGTACATGCCAGCCATTAGGAGCGACGAAACAAAATAAACAAGACAACCTATACTACTCTATGCCACATACCCTATGAGTTAGTTCCTTGCGTGCCAATCCAACCCAATACCGTGAGTGCCAAGGTGATGCACACTATAAATACATCCTTCACTTTCCAGTATTTCTTCCCCAGTTAACACAGTAACCACACCTTCTCTTACATAATAAAAACGCAAGCACAACTGAATAAAATCAAAACCCCACCTCACCAAATAAATGGAACCCTTCTTTAAATAACAAGGAAAGGGCGCGGTTTATTTTCGAACAGTGGGAGAAGAAAAGATAAACTGGAAGGGAGCCAATGGGTTGCGATGGCAGCCAGAGCATGAACAAGCAGGTTTGGAGGATGGAAAACAAGGGAGGAGTCAAGTTCGGATATGCTGCGGCCCTGATTACTGCTCCGATGGAGGGAGGGTGTGCTTTCGTGGGAAGTTTCGGGCGTCGGAAATGGAAGAAGGAAGTGGTTTGCTTGACGGGATGTTGCATGAAACACAGTGACCGCTGGAAGGAAGGAAAGGCGCGAAAAGTTGCATGAGGAAGACTTGGCTTGCTCTGTTTAACGTGATTCAGGAAAAAAAATATACAAAAGGGAACAACGAACTGGAGGGAGGACGAGAGCAGTTAAGAGCTTATGATGAGGAGCTGAACCTTGATGTGGAAAGTAAAATCAAAAGGGAAAGAAAGGCTGAAAACGTGAAGAACAAAAGAAACGGGTAAACTACGTTCAAACAACAGTGTATGAAAAGAAATCACATCGGGTAGTATGGGGTGAATGTTGGAACGCATGCAGCAGTGAAGTGGAGTGAAGGGAACGGAGGGAGCGTGCGTGTGTTTCATTTCAAAGAGGTGATCGGTCATGTTTTATAAGGTAATTAATGGTTTACTTTAATTTAATAATTAAGGTTAACTAGGATTTAATTAAATTAATTAATCCAATTAATAAATCATATCCGTTCTAATATTAATAACTTCTGATTTCGATATTAGATTTAAACAAAACAAAAGGCAATGGGATGAGCACTACAGTACAGAGTGGGAGCGGTCGAAGCAGGAAGATACTGCAATTTTTGATTAATTAAGCTCTTGTTTAATTAAATCAAACCATTCTAATGACGAATCAAAGCGAGGTGAGTTAAACTCACTCAGTTCTCCCACTTATATTTATTTAAGTCGGGTTTAATTTGTTGGCTATGTTTGCTAAGTGTTGGTTGATTTGATGGTTGTTTAGATATTTGTTAAATATTTTATATCTATTATTTAAATAAAACGGTCATTTAATTTAAATGAAATGACATCGTTATTTTAATGATGATTTCCAAACAAGGTAACTTACCTTGTTGGTTACGTTTATAACAATATGAATGTATTGCATGCTTGAATTATTATTATTGGTTGACCGCTATTAGTCGAATTGATTACTTATCTGTATATGGTCACTATATGAAGTGTTGAACTCACATGGTTGGATTATTGAATTGTTATTTGATTTTTAAATCCAAATTCAACAATTGTTTGGTTATTAACCAATGGGTGATATTTGTTGAGGAATTTATAGCAGATGGACAAAATTCGAACTGTTTTATAAGAATTGATTTACCATCAGGTTAATCAATTGAAATAAAGTTATGAAATTTATTTTATAACTGAATATAATTTCATATATATATATATACACATTATTTTAATGAAGTTGATATGAAAGAAATAGACTAACCATATTTATATATTGATTGTTTTGACCACCATTTTTGTATCAAAAACTGCCGTGTGCGAAGCATGTGCTTCATCTAATATATTGGATGATTTCTGTTAAAGCTAATGCTTATATTACTAAGATGGATGCAGGTGAGCAAGGACTAATGTTGCGATTTATGAATGATATTAATTTATTATGAAACAATTAAATGAGGTTATTTTAAAATGATTCTTATTTATAATCGAAGTAAATGAGATTATTTAAATTTATAATATTTTTTATTTATTTAAATGAAAAAGACGAGTTAGTATTGATTAACGGGCTAACCATATTTTGAAGTTGACATAACAACAATTGATTATTAAGATAAATAAATTTGTGCAGATTTATCTAATGAAATAAATTTAGCAGATAGTGTTTAACTTAATAACAAAAGAAAATTGGATATTTATCCAAGTTAATGATAAAGTAAATTATTTCTTAAATGAAGTTCATTTAAGTGATCGAAGTTATAAATGAATTGTTATTGGGTTTTAAAGAAAGTTGTGAACGGTTTTATATTTTAAAACCAGATTTGATAAATTAAGTTATAAAAGTGTTTTAAGTATAGTCGATAAGCTTAGAATAAAAACTACTTAATACTGGAATCAAGTAAGGGAAATCGAAATGAAAAAGGGTTTTATAATAAACCAAAGTTGTATACACGAGTGGGACGACCCCAAACCCTGTACTGACGGCGGCAAGGGTAATCCTTGGAATATAACACAGAAACAGATAACAACAAAACAGAAATTAAATAAATACACCAGATAATGCACAATAGAATATACTGGATAAACGTAATCATCAGAGTTACACAGTATACAGGATCATACTTAGTATAAATACAGTTCAGCTATACATAAATGTCTACAGCGGAAAACAAACATAATGTACAATAGGAGCTGAACAGCATAAAAAGAGATAAATGATAGAATCCATCTCCAGCTCCAGCTATCCAGAAAAGCCTGCTAAACCTGAACACAAGGCTGCCCGTGTAGAAAAAGGGCACCCGAGTTTGAAAGTGAAACAAACTACGAGTCAGTCATGGGACTGGTATGAGAAATCTACTCAACACACTTAAAATATGGCTAATCACAGGACCATGCCACTTTCGTGGAACGCGTTTACTCCATTGGATTGCCAGTGCTTTAAAAACAAATCTTTCTTTTAAACATCGCAATGCTTTTTATAAAAATGAAGCCATTATAAGACTCAGTTCCCATCACACAATGCAACACAAACCGGAGGATAGAGTTTTACCTTATAATGGCCAAAATATGATTGATACGAATAAAACAAAAGCATTTGATATTATTACTAGTGTTTATTTGTTTCAAAAGCAATTTCAATCATAACTATCAATCATAGACGGCATGGGTACCATATATCATGTCGCCATATATATATAAAATCAAAACCACACAGTCACGTAATTGGAAATTGGATTTCCGTCAGGAACCAAGGCAAAAGATAGTCCTTACCGAATTTGAGACAGCCTAGCCCGAGCCTCAGGATCAGAGCTCGAGTGACCCTTGGATCGTCAGGGCCGATCCACCGATGTGGATTAAAATTCCTGCACAATGCGTTTCCCCGCCCTTTGGGGCGTAAGTGAGCCAACGAATGACTCCATCGGACCCGGATCGTCCGATCTAACCGAGGCGCCTCGCAACAGCAACAACCACATAAGTCAAACTCGTCAGGGCGTGTAAAACCACTGACGCCACTTCTAGCTAGGAAGAAACGCATGTCCCGCCCTGAGGTCCTCTCCTGTTTCTGGTTCATACCGGGGTGTGAGGCTCGCGATTTCACGATATGCACAAAGCTACGCCACACAGGCGGTGCTTTGATCATTACCACAAGACTTTGCTTTTCAACAGAAGCCCTGATCACTGCATCTTAGCATGCCATACAGGCAATTCACACCGTGCAACTGATGGCTATCAATCACATAGAATAAATTCCAATGTCAGACACACTGTCCATTTGCAAGTCCGTTCTGGGTCTGAACGAAACCGGAGGCACTATATACCTCGCAAACCCATCGATCACCACGTACGTCTGGACGATCACCACTCATTATCCATATTTCGGGATGCCTCCCAATCAGGACCTCGGTTACCATCCAAACGAGGTGAAGATCTCCGGTCTTCGACCACCGTCTTTATCTTCGATTTCTTATCGTCGATTCAGTTATTCAGAATGGGATAAACCCGGTCATTCTGAGCAACTCACGTATATGATAAACAAGTGCAACACAAATATACATACGCATCATTTCAATTCATTAGTTGCTAACAGTCAATCAGTAAGTGAACGATTTCCTAAATATTAACCCCAAAGGCCGAAACCAACATCAAATCAATACCCAAGAAACCATTCGACTTAACCAACCTTCAGTTAGTTTCTAAATTTCACATCCATATCGTTTATAATATTTTATAACGATTTATCGCTAGTTTTATTTATTTTAAAATAGCCAATTTATTCAAAACGATGCTTCGGGCCATAACGCGACCGTGGCGCTGTTTTTCTTTAGATTTGATTTACACATATCTGAAAATCTAACCGTTGGATCTTCACAAAATTTACATCATTAGAAAGATCTTTTCAAAACGAATCCAACGGTTCCAGTTTCGGGAAAATCCGACGGTCGGATCTCCCGGTATAATCGTTTGAAGTTTCGATTTCAAAATATGAACTACAACGACGTTATTCGATTAAATATAATTATATTTATATCTATATATATATATATAAATATAATCGATTATGGCGCTGTTTTTCTTCAGATTTGAATTAAACATTCCAGACAATCCAACCGTTGGATCTTTACAAAGTTGGTGCCGTTGGAAAGATATTTCCAAAGCGGACCCAACGGTTGCGTTTTCGGGAAAATCCGATGGTCGGATCTCCCGCACTAATCGTTTGAAATCACGGTTTCAAAATACGAACTGCAGCGTCGTTATTCGATATATTTCAATTCTATTTATATATATATATATCGATTCTTCGATTTCAAAGCTATGTTCTTTTCATATATTTGATAAAAATTATATTTTTATCTAACTGTCTTCTATTTCAACACTTCACTATTTTTAACAATTCATGTATATTATAAAAATGTGATTTTTAATGTAAAACAATTTATTTCAAAACCCGATTATTTTATTTATTTCATATAGGTGATAAAAATTGGATTTTTATTATAAAACAATTTATTTCAAAACAAGGTTATTTTATATAGTTCATATCGATGATAAAAATTGGATTTTTATTATAAAACACTTTCTTTCAAAATATGAATACCATTCAACACATGAATTTCTATTCAACGAATAAATTTCGATTCAACACATGAAGGTTTTCTACAGTTTGTATATGTAGGTAAAAAGGTGATTTTTATATTTAAAACCACGAATACCATTCAACACATGAATTTCAATTCAACGAATGAATATCGATTCAACACATGAAGGTTTTCTATAGTTTGTACATGTCGATAAAAAGGTGATTTTTATATTTAAAACACGAATACCATTCAACACATGAATTTCTATCCAACGAATGAATATCGATTCAACACATGAAGGTTTTCCATAGTTTATATATGTCGATAAAAAGGTGATTTTTATATTTAAAACACAAATACCATTCAACACATGAATTTCTATCCAACGAATGAATATCCATTCAACACATGAAGGTTTTAGTTTATATATATCGATAAAAAGGTGATTTTTATATTTAAAACACGAATACCATTCAACACATGAATTTCTATCCAACGAATGAATATCGATTCAACACATGAAGGTTTCCTATTCAACAGATAAATATAGTTTCAACAAATGGAAATAATTCTAACACATGAATATTATTCAAAATTTCGGTAGCATAACGGCAGGGTAGTTAAAACCGGGACCGTCCCTAGTACGGCTCCTCGCTCTATCTTAAAACCTAGCGGTTTTTGACAATGGGGAATCATGCATCTAGTTCGCACGCAGGCGGCATGTATATTTATTTCATTTCCACAAACTAATCCTATGTGGTTTCAACCAAACATTTCTCAACCACAAATGGGTATTTTTCAACCACAATCAATCAATTTCAACCACAAACAATTCCAATCAACCATTCGCTATCAATCAATTTTCACACCAATCACAACCAATAAATATCGTCCATGGTTTGTGGACGAGGGGCGTATATATATATATATATATATATATATATATTTATATATAGCAATTCACTTCTATTTCAACACATATATAATTTTTACAACGCATATATAACTTATACATCGAACGTACAACTTATACAACGCTTATACATGAGGTGTACAACGCTTATATAACCCATACATTGATTATATAATTTATACATCGTCGTTTTCCATATCGTTTATAAATTAGAAATCTCACATTGGGTTCCACTCCACCAAAAATAGCAGAAGGCTCAGAAAAATATGCGGTCTCTTCTAGAAGGTAGAAGACATCCACACGAGTCCACTGTCTCTTGTTTCACTGAATTTCGATCACACACGAAAAAGATATGATTTTTCAAAGTTTGCAACGGTTTAAAGGTGTTAAAACTGTTGAAAATAAATATAGCCGATACCTTCAGCAAACTGTTCAAAACTAGGTTTGCATTTATCTCGAAATCCGTGTAGCTATTCGTCGATCGGCCTTCGCAGCGTCGAAGGGGAGGAGAGGCGCACGTGCGCAGGGGGGTGCGGCGGCGCTCGATGGTCGGAATCGCGGTCGGCGGCGAGATGAAGGCGTCGACTTCTCGGCGTCCGTTCTCCCAAAATACACAATGAAAAAATCGAAGCCAGGTATGGATTTGAAGATCTCGAGGAGCTCTACAAAATCTTCAACTGGAGGAGGGGCTAATTTTGCGTGGATTGATCGGAAAATGAGGGGGAAGGGTTTGAGCTATTTCCGCCGTCAGGTTCTGAGAGGAGCGGGGAGAGAGATGATTATGTGGCCCAATGAGAATTTTTTATTTTATTTTATAATTTTTAAAATCTCCAAAATACCCCTGTCCCACATGAACACCAATTCAAACCCAACGACTGTCGTCCCTAGCGTTTTATCCCCATTCCGAACATAATGGGATATGTTTCGTAGGCCCATTCGACTATTTCAGTCAGTTTTCCTTCAAATTAAAATACAAAACATTCAATATTAAATTTGAACGTACATCTCAATTTGCCAAGGCCACAATCTGATTCGAAAAATTCCAGAAAAAATAAATCTAGCCATGTTTTGACGATACGGTCCCAACAAAACTAGTTTCGTCGAATTCTGAGACCGTTTGCAAAAAAGCCCATTTCTGGTCGATCCAATTTAGCTGTAATTGACCAAAACACGTTTTCCTTTGCCACGCTCACATACTAGCTTCAAAAATTATGAAATTTGAAATCTAGCAATAACTTCACATCCTGGATCCAACAAAAGTGGTTTCGTCGAATTCCGAGGTCGTTTGCAAAATGGCCATTTTCACGGGCTATATAAATTCCATAGTGACCTTTCTGAAAATTCATTTGGTCATAACTTTTGCTTTCCGCTATGAAACTTCGATTTTTCAGATTCGTTAGAAAGTTCACTAACAGATTTAAATATTTTTGGATTCACTCAAATCTGTTTTGTTTTGCACCCGGTACAGTCCGACAAAGTTTGAATTCAAATTTTGAAACTGCAGCGCCATTTCAGGCCTTGTTTATAATTAGAATTAATTATATTCGTTTTCAAACGTCAATTCAAACTCACTTTTCATTGCTATTATTTAAAATATTTATTTTAAATATTTAAAATCCATTATTTTAGCCAATTTAAAATTTTTAAATTGGTTCAGATTTTCCGGGTCGTTACAACGAGTTATAAAAAGAGGTGGGAAGTTAAAACGTTAATTTTAAATTAACGTTACTTAATAGTGGCATTGACTGAAATGGATGGGAATTGAAAGGAGATTTCCCAAATTTCATGATGGAAAGGTTTAGAAAGAGGACTCGTGTGACTAAATTTGATAAAAGATTGACTAACATGTTTTGAAATAAGAATCTGGATAATAAAGCAAATAATTTAAAGAAATTAAGATGTAAAAGTGATGTTATTTAATTAATTACTAGTAAATGAATTTAGTAATAATAATATATTTAAAAAATGAGATTTCAAAAGTAAGAAGGTTTATAAAACTGTATGTTAAATAAAATAGGGAAGTGGTAATTGTTGATATTGGAATGAATATCTGTTTTTGTATTAAAACTGATATTTATCTTAAGATAAGAATGTTCTTGAGCAAGGTCTGAGAGGTAATTAAAATACCCCAACTTGAACAACTTCAGGATCATCGAAGGATGGTATTAGTCATAATGATGAAGAGGTTATTGGAATATATTTTGAGAAATAATAATATTATTTAAAGAATTTGGAAGTATATATAATGGATTCCGAAGAAAATTGAAACGAGCATAGGAATTTGAAATGATATTTCCATAGAAAAGGAAATAAAAGAGAGTTGCGAAAATATAACGATATTTAGAGGAAATGAGATTTAGAAAGGGGTTTATTCTAAAGTCTAAGTAACGATTATTTTGTGTTATATAACGGAAACAAAGGAGATTTTGTATCGATTATTTTGCAATGATAAGTTAAATCAATTTCCCAATTACAAATAATATGTGATGTTATAGAAAATGTTTTGAAATGGTAGTTAACCAGAATTTGGATATTGTTTTAAGATATTTTTCTAAGTATATAAATAAAATGATTTGAGAATATTTACATTATTTTGGCATTACAAGTGATATATTATTTTAATGATCAAATGACGCTATATAATGAACCAATGGATTTATTCTATTTTTATGATTGTTTAGTTGATAGTTAAATAACTGACTATCAAAATCTGACCCAACGGTATTGGTACGGAAAGACCGGGATCGAATTTATATTCGAAAACCATTCCGACCAATAAATACGAATATGTCGAAGATGCTTATCGAGATGGAGCAATTGAAGACCATAGATCTTCATAAAACGGAAGAGTTACTTACAATCTCTGGCTGATCCCTAGAGATATACTGTGATTTTGTCGTGGTTGAAATCTACGGGTTGCAAGGATTACTCACTACTGATCTATAGGGCGATTCAAAGGATGTGGTAGGAGGGTGCCTTCGGTTCACTCTGTTCCTGGATGACTTGTGTGGGGACGATGTGCATGGTGGCCAGATATTCCAAAAATCGATTATAACCTCAAGCCTCATCAACTGGGAAATGAAAAAAATCGGGCAGGCAGCATGGCTATGTCGGTTGCTCCCGTTAGGGTGTATAATCACCTTTCTAGAGAAATTCCTTTTGCTTCTTTAATCTATCGACGCTGTCCCTTTTCGGAAAACGGTGGGTAGCTCCCAACCGTTGGTGATATACATTCGATACACTCAAGCGAAATGAGTGGTCGTTCATGTGTGGGCTGGGTTGCAAGACGTTCTTGTTGAACCCAGTGTATTCGCCTCTAGAGATACACTATCGGCAGGTGGTTCCATACCTTGTCATAGTCAGAATCCAATCTCCAATAAGCGCCTATGGTTTTGTTTGTATACTATATATGTGGAGCGTGAGATGCAAGCGTTCTGCTAGATTCTATTTATTTGTATTTAGACATTATTATAATATCAGAATAATATATTGTTTTTCAAAAATGTTTTGGGTTATCGTAAGATAAAAACCATCCGTATTTATGTGCGGATTTGGTCTTATGATTATCCTTTTATTTCAAAAAGAATTTGAACTTTAAAATTAAGTTGGATGTTCCGCCTTAAACTTTACGAGTTTTTCTCACTCTGGTTCACTAGACTGACACGGTGTTTGTAATGCTCGGGTTAGACCGGGTTGTACAGGTTCAGGTTAACGGATGCTGTGAAGACCAATGATGAGCTGAAGGTGTTCAGACGTATGATATTATATAGTATTATTTCGCTGTGTGTTGTATATGAGGACAAGTAATTATAACTATCCAGATGTGTTGATATACTCTGATGACTATAAGTTTTTATTTCAAAGCTCTCTATAAAGTTTATTTCTATATTATATTTTGTTCCGCTGCGATGTGAGCTCTGTTGGTGTTGTGTTATTATTCTACTTCTTCTATTCTAATATTTCTTTCTTTCTTATCTCACCTTATAATTTCTTTCTAATAACGTACCGGTGTTTTCGATGACTGAATGTTCGACATAGTGTTTCGTGTCAATTTTCGGGGTCAAAAATCCCTGTTCGTTACAGTAAGTGGGATGGCATGTATGTTGCTTGCAAGCGTAATAAATGATACAAAAAATTGTGCTGCCATGTTTAAAACTCTATGTGACATGATGCAGAATTGTGTCTGCTTTATAAATGTTAACAGGAAAATGATTAAACACAAATGGTTGATTTTTTTTAATGATACATCATTTTTTCATGTCTATTTGTTGCACAATGTGATGGATTATTATTATATTTAACTATATATGTAATGACCCAAATATTTCGTCGGTTAAATTTGAATATTTAATACAGTTTTAAATATTAATTTGATAAATTAAATGAATATTTATATTAAGTTATCAGTTTAATAATCAATTTCGATTTAATATCGAATATATTAAATCATCGTAATGCGAAAATATAATTCAGTTCGAGATTTAAAACTGAATTAAATCCAGTTCAGACTTCTGTTTGAATACGAATAATAATATTAATTTATTTTCGTAGAATTTAAATTGTTTTGAATTTAATTTATTGATTTAAATTAATATCTTCTATAGACGAGCAAATTGGACTTCGTGACCTATCCCAGTGTGTCCGGAATAGGGGTATTACCCCGGAATTGACAGTCGTTGGGTTTAGAAAGGAGTTCGGAATCATGGAGTATTTTATTTTAAGGACAACGGTTCAATTAATATAAAATAAAAAAAGGGGATTTTTATTTAATATAATACCCACTTTAATGCCTTGGTGCTGATGAATGCAAGTTTATAACTGACGTGCGCTATCTCCTTCCATTCAACAATAAAAGGAAATCAAAATGGCCACGCACCCCATTTTTTCTCTATAAATCGCGAACTCCCCTTCTTTCCTTTTCGTTCCTCCGTTCTCAGCTAAACGAATTAAAAACCGGATCCATTTCCAGTTCGATCCCTCGAGCAGAATAAAACCCAAATTGCAAGGAATACTGTGGATCGTGAAGCCGGAAATCACGATCTGAAACCAGACGGAAGTCCAACGATCGACCTAATGCTAAAGACACTCGCGATAAAAGGGGGTAATCGTTTGAATCCAAATTCTGAACGCTGAAATGACAACATTGAGTTAGCGCAGGGAGTATCGCGTTCGATAGGGGGCTGCGCTGTGAAGTTTTGAGGAGATTCGAACCTGAAATCCTCGCAATTTTTCCATGCCAGTTGTGCGGGATTGATAGGCCGCGATGGGTGAAATGATGAAGGAAAATGTCGCAACCTTCAACCTGAATTCGAAGTCACTGCTGGGTCAAGTAGGTGGTCAGATTTAAGGCACTCAAGTGTTCAACGTTTTGGGCATACCAGTAGGAAGTTTGGGAAGAGTCTGGGTTGATACCTTGATAGTGGATGCATGCATAGTGGCAATGGATGTCCAGGGAAGGTTTGCAGTATGGATTAAGGTATAACCAAACAATAAATTTAGTTAATTGAGTTTTTTAATTTGTTTGTTTAGTCAAGAATTGTAGGCTTAGTAAGGTGAAACTAATTTACTTAAATTCAAGGGATTAATGTATGAAATTTATTTCAAGACAGGTAGTTGACTTGGGTATTTTATTAGTGTGAAATAATTGAAATTTAAATACATGAAAATTATATTATATAAGTGATAATTGATTAAAATAAATTAGTTTATATAATTAGTGGATATAAAGGAAACTAATTAATAAAGAAATAAAATGTGTAGACTAATCGTTCGAGAAAGGTTTAGGTTAAATTCGAAATTTGTTTACATGTGGGAAGTTAATTAAATTAGTATACTTCGGTAATTGAAATTTTATTTGTTTTACATTGAAAAACAGTGAAATGGAGGAACCACTATACAATCTACATAATAGACTTCATCGGGTATTCAGCGCAAATAAACACCCTAGTGAGTAAATCTCACCTGTTTGTTAAGAATTATTTTTATATCGTTAAAAATAATTGTTAGGCTTGTTTGAATGCTGTTTGGTTGATTTTAATATATATAGTTATGTAGGCTTAACTATTATATATATATATATATATATTGGGTTGGTGATTGGATTGTTCCCGCAGTCTCATTTGCGGATGCCCGCAGTTTCATAGCGGATGATTTCCCTATGCGCCCCACAAATATATATTAGTGGATGACCTTCATACCGCGATATCCTGCCTCGAAGCAGGATGGGTAGTACTATGTTGATGACGTCTGGGGATGCAGGAAAATAGGTTAGAGGAATCCGACTGGATTCCTCAAAAATATATTATCTTTTGTTTATTTGTTTGCATATATACTGTCATATATGATGTGTTAGAAAACCTGAAATAAATAATTGGTTGTTTGAATATCACTGGGCCTAAGTGATAATTTATAAAAATACCCTGAAAGGGGTATTTGAGATTTAAAAGAGAAATTCTATTTTTCAAATATAGAATTTGAATTTTTAAATAGATTTGAAATATAAACTTGTTTTGAAAAATAAAACAAGTGGTTTCTTTATAAATGAAGTTTATAAATAGTTCTTTTATAAACGAAGTTTATAAATGAAGTTAAAATAATTTTCATTTGATAATTCAGAAATAAAAATCAAGTGTGAAATTGAAAAGGGAAATCTATTTTCCAAAAGTAGAAATATCGATTTCAAAAGGAATTGAAATCGAGACTTGTTTAAAGAATGAATAAAGAAAGTTTGAAATACAAATTGAATATAGAAATTCAAAGGGAGTTTGAATATATGAAATTCAATGGAATTGAAATAGAAATTGAATATAGAAATTCAAAGGGAGTTTAAATATATGAAATTCAATGGAATTGAAATAGAGTTTGAATATAGAAATTCAAATAGAGTTTGAATATAGAAATTCAAATGGAATTCAAATATTGAATTTGAATATAGAAAATATAAAGGAATTCAAATATAGGATTTGAATATCGAAACTGGAATGAAATTTGAATATAAAAATTAAATGTAATTTGAATATAGAATTCAAATGGAATTCAAATATAGAATTTAAATATATAGAATTTGAATATATAGAATTCAAATAGAATTTAAAAATGGAGTTTGAATCAATTAAATTCAAATAGAATTTAAAAATGGAGTTTGAATCAATAGAATTCAAATAGAATTTGAATAGAGTTGAAATAGAATTTGAATAATAGAAGTGAAATAGAATTTGAAAAATAGAAGTGAAATAGAAGTAGAATTAGTTAATATACAAGTTAAAATATATTTGAACATGTCATGTTCAAATATAAAAGTGAAATAGACTAAAGAGTTAATTAACAAATTAATTAACGAATTGAGTTAAAACGACTAGATTGAATTAAAATGAGTTGGAAATAGATAGATATACTGGAGACAGGTATGGATAAGGTTTGAAGATATATATATATATATATATATATATATATATAATGCTCGACAAAAAGGTACGTATTTAATTCATATATGAGATTTTATGCGCCGTATCGGCAAGCCGCTTGGCTTTTCTTTTTGGATTGGTGAGGGCAATGGGAGGCTATTTGAAATATCCCGATGCTCCCGGTACAAAGGAGGTTATGGTGAATTTTTCCGAAAATTTAAGGAGTTAGAATATTTTTAAGATAATTTGATAATTAGAAATCAATGTATCGATATATATAGAAGTCAATAAGGAAACGAACTAAAAAATAGAATAGTAGAATCAAAAAGGAAGACTAGGAATAAAATCTCGTAGGAATAGAAAGAGAAAGTGTATATGTGTTTGAAAGTGAAGAATTAGTTGTATGGTATTGATTGTTCGAGTAAGAAGTCTTATCTGTTTTGACGTTATAAATGTTATTCAGTCAAGGTCTGAGAGGTAGTTATACCCCAACTTGATTGATTTCATTATTAACAAATAAATAGTAAGACTCCAGGCTCGACGATCAATGTTGGATAAGAGTTAGTTGAGTATAGTATTTGGGTTGTCGTAACGATGTTTTACACAACATCCGTTTTAACCCAAATAAAAATGTAAGCTTGGAAATATAATAAAGAATATTTCCTAAGTATAGAAATAAACGAGATCGGAAAAGTGATAAGTAATTGGAATATTATCCAATTATAAATATCATATATTTTCTAAAGTTTAGAAAATAAAGGAAGGCGATATTTGGAAATGTTTTCCAAATAACGTAAAAGGCCAAAATGGTTATTGAAAATATTTGGTTAACAAATATTGATAAAGAAATAGGGAATTGATTTAATTAATGGAATATTAATTGAGACGACCCCATTTCTCGTACAGATGGAGACAAGGGTAATCTTTGGAATATAATACAGAAATAGATAACAACAGAACAGAATTAAATAAATACCCCAGATAATGAACAATATAATATACTGGATAAAAGTAATCATCAGAGTTACACAGTATACAGGATCATACTTAGTACAAATGCAGTTTAGATATACATAAATGTCTACAGCGGAAACAAACAAAATATGTACAATAGGAGCTGAACATCATAAAAAGAGATAAATGATAGAATCCATCTCCTGCTCCAGCTATCCAGAAAGAACCAGCTAAACCTGAATACAAGGCTGCCCGTGTAGAAAAAGGGGCACCCGAGTTTGAAAGTGAAACAAACTACGAGTCAGTCATGGGACTGGTATGAGAAATCTACTCAACACATTTATAATATGGCTAATCACAGGACCACGCCACTTTCGTGGAACGGGTTTACTCCATTGGATTGCCAGTGCTTTAAAAACAAATCTTTCTTTTAAACATCGCAATGCTTTTTATAAAAATGAAGCCATTATAAGACTCAGTTCCCATCAAACAATGCAACGCAAACCGGACGATAGAGTTTTACCTAATTATGGCCAAAATATGCTTGATACGAATAAAACAAAAGCAATTGATATTATTACTAGTGTTTACATGTTTCAAAAACAATGTCGAATCATAACTATCAATCATAGACGGCATGGGTACCATACATCATGTCGCCATATATATATATACAATCAAAACCGCACAGTCACGTATTTGGAAATTGGATTTCCATCATGAACCAAGGCAAAAGATAGTCCTTACCGCCTTCGAGACTCTCTAGCCCGAGCCTCAGGCACAGCCGCAACCGTACCTTGGATCGTCAGGGCCGGTCCACACGAAGTGGATTATAATGCCTGAACAATGCGTCTCTCCGCCCTTTAGGGCGTAAATGGGCCAACGAATGACTCCATCGGACCCGGATCGTCTAATCTAACCGAGGCGCCTCGCAACAGTAACAATCACATAAGTCAAACTCGTTAGGGCGTGTAAAACCACTGACGCCACTTCTAGCTAGAAAGAAAACGCACGTCCCCCCTGAGGTCCTTCTCCCGTTTCTGGTTTATACCGGTGTGTGAGGCTCGCGATTTCACGTTATACACAAAGCTACGCCACACAGGCGGTGCTTTGATCATCACCACAAGAATTTGCTTTTCAACAGAAGCCCTGATCATTTGCCACTTAGGCATGCCACATTAGCAATTCATGTCATGCGACTGATGTCCATCGATATACAACCTCTGAGCTCGTGCGTTTCAGAGAAGGGCGTTAAGCAAAAGTATAAATTCTCCGCTGCCAAACAGATGTATACTTAATAGAGATCAATCAACATAGAATAAAATCCAATGCCAGACACACAGTCCATTTACAAGTCCGTTCTGGGTCTGAACGAAACCGGAGGCACTAAATACCTCGCAAACCCATCGATCACCATGTACGTCTGGACGATCACCACTCATTATCCATATTTCGGGATGCCTCCCAATCAGGACCTCGGTTACCACTCAAACGAGGTGTAGATCTCCGGTCTTCGACCACCTTCTTCATCTTCGATTTCTTATCGTCGATTCAGTTATTCAGAATGGGATAAACCCGGTCTTTCTGAACAACTCGTGTATATAATAAACAAGTGCAACACTAACATACATATGCATCATTTCAATTCATTAGTCACCAACCGTCAATCAGTAAGAGAACGATTTACCAAATATTAACCCCTAAGGCCGAAACCAACATCAGATCAACACCCAGGAAACCATTCGACTTAGCCAACCTTCAGTTAATTTCTAAATCACATCCATATCGTTTATAATATTTTATAACGGTTTATCATTATTTTTATTTATTTTAAAATAGCCAATTTTCTTCTAAACGACGCTTCAGGCCATAACGCGACCGTGGCGCTGTTTTTCTTCAGATTTGATTTACATATATCTGAAAATCTAACCGTTAGAAAGATGTTTTCAAAACGAATCCAACGGTTCCAGTTTCGGGAAAATCCGACGGTCGGATCTCCCGGTATAATCGTTTGAAGTTTCGATTTCAAAATACGAACTGCAGCGTCGTTATTCGATTAAATATAATTATAATATATATATAAATATAATCGATTCTGGCGCTGTTTTTCTTCAGATTTGAATAAAACATTCCAGACAATCCAACCGTTGGATTTTTACAAAGTTGGTGCCGTTGGAAAGATTTTTCCAAAGCGAACCCAACGGTTGCGATTTCAGGAAAATCCGATGGTCGGATCTCCCGTACTAATCATTTGAAATCACGATTCCAAAATACGAACTGCAGCGTTGTTTTTCGATATATTTCAATTCTATTTAAATATATATATATATATATCGATTCTTCGATTTCAAAACCATATGAATTTCATACTTTTGATAAAAATGATATTTTTATCAAACTGTCTTCTATTTCAACACTTCACTATATTTAACAACTCATGTATATAATAAAAATGTGATTTTTATTATAAAATAATTTATTTCAAAACGAGATTATTTTATACATTTCATATAGATGATAAAAATGTGATTTTTATATTTAAAACACGAACACCATTCAACACATGAATTTCTATCCAACGAATGAATATCGTTTCAACAAATGAAAATAATTCAAACACATGAATATTATTCAAAATTTCGGCAGCATAACGGCAGGGTAGTTAAAACCGGGACCGTCTGTAATGACCCGCATTGGCAGAGGTATTATGATTAATCTATTTAATTGTATAAATGGTAGGTTAGTGAATTACATGGTCATTGAATAAAATAATAGTGAATATTTAATTAAAATAATAATTAAATAATATATTTAATTCTGAATAATCAGAATTTGTCGAAATGACGATATAGTGTGAACCGGATCATCTGTGATATTTAATTCAGCTTGGAATTGAATTTGAATAACGAATATATTCAATCGTCGACAGTTGAACGTATAGTTTATAAAATAATTATAAACGAGCTCGAAATGGCGCTGCAGTTCGTAAATTGGCGATTCGAACTTCAACTGAATGTACAGGGTTCGTTTTAAATCAGATTTCTGTGAAACAAGAAACGTGTGGAGCTGGTGGAGTATATCTTTCTAGTGGAAGAGAAAAATTGGGATTTCGTCGTGTAGATTTTGATGTATGTCCAAATCAAATTTTGAAATAGTCGCTATAGAATCGTTTATCGACCGTATCGGTTTATTCGATATAACTAGAGATGGGGTTTGAATTTAGACAAGGTTCTTTTGGGACATAGTGATAATTTAATTTTTAGAATTTTACTGTAATTTTTAATTAATTAAATAAGCAACTTTTTATTTGAAGTGTTTTGCACCCTGTAATCAACATTTTGAGGTTTCAAAATATGAGTTAATCTACCGGTATTATTATATTTTTGGAACCGTGACACGATGCTTGTCACAACAGTATTTTTATTTCTGTCGTTGGCCATCCGGATGAGAACGGAACTTCATATATAAGGGTCACCAAAATGCTAAAACAAAATATCCTAACAATTCTTTGATCTAGAAGAGGCCACGTCCTCTTTGTTTCTCAGCAGCACACTCAAGTTTTTAGAACGCAAGAAATCCCATTTCTTCAAACAAACGGCAAGACTTTAAAATTTAATTCCTTAAAACCTAATTCCATTTTTCATTTATCCCAAGCCGCCACCAAACAAGGTAAAACGCAGCAAAATGAATTCAAAGAAAATGAAAATACACGAGCTTATATCCGTTGGAACCATACGAGGGAGCACTTCAAGCCAGTGGTATTCTTGTTTGGTGCTCGAAATACTATAGCGTGAGCTACAGGGGAGGCATGGCGTCGGATTGTGGCATAAGTGACCGGAGTTGTTTTCGAGGGTACGAGCGGTGGAGAACAAGGGGAGCGAGGTGTGAAGCCGAAGCTCCGGCGAAGCAAGGAGCAACTGGATATTTTGTAAACAGGGAAGTTTGCATGCGGTAGTAAGGGAAAAACATGCGGTTGTACAGGGAGGGGGAAAACGCATGAAGTAAGCATGAAAGTGGTATACAGTGGGTGAGCAGTGAAGGCCTGTTGCGTGAAAAGAGAATGGATGATGGGTGTTTGGACTAAGTGGCGTGGGAAGGGCTGGTTATGATGTAGTAGAAGAGGGAGCGGGGTATGTCAAGAACCGTGGGGTCTGGTAGGGGATGGTAGAACAAGGTGGTTTGGGAAAGGAGACCAGAAACTGGAGAGTGCGTGAGTTGCAAAGTACGAAAATGGTGATTTTTAATGTTTTGCCGTGATGAAAGGGGAGATTTTGAATCGCTGAATGCGTCGACAATGGGAAGTGTTGGTTACCAGGAGACGGAAGTTCTGAAATTGAAAGATGGATTGCGGCCTTGGGGTTGTATGGAATGAAATGGGCCGGGTTTTAAAGTGGTGAGGCCCAGTATATAAAAAAAGGTAAGTTTATTTTAATTTAAAAATAATATACTAACTTATAAATGGTATATCGTACCCACACGTTATCGAGATTCAGTGAAACAAGATCTGTTGGGATCGTATGGACGGTGGCTACACCATGGAACTGACTGGAAATGGATTGGGGCTCGTTTGAAATTATGGCGAATTAGACTGTTTGATTCAGATCAAACAACAGTTTATCGTTCTTTAACGATGAACTGCAAATGTGAGTAAATCTCACTAACTTTGAACAGTTTATAATTTCATGTTATATTTTTAGAACTGTTAGATATTGGTTGATACTGTATGTTGACTGTTTGATTGAACTGCTAGTCAGTTAGTTAAATTTTCTATATTGATTCTGTTTAACATAATATATCATATAGAACTGAAAGTGACGTTATCTATATTGTTTAACATCTGTGATGCAGGGAAACAGGTTGGAGGAATCCAACTGGATTCCTCAACATTTATTTTACTGTTTTCATATATTGTGATATATGATGTGTTATATAATCTGTTATGGATTATGTGTGTTGGAATGATGTTGATCATTGTTATTCGATATTGTAAATATCATAAAAGACCTTGGGATGTAAAAAGAAGTATTTCAATGTATATTGAAATAAAGGAATTTTATAAAATCACAGGATTTTATAAAAGGAAATATTTATAAAACGAACACGGTTTTATAAAAGGGATATTTATTTAGAAAATAAATAGAAGTTATAAATAAAAAATATTTGTAACGGTAAATAGAAGTTGTAAATAGGAAATATTTGTAACGGTAAATAGAAGTTATAAATAGGATATATTTGTAACGGTAAGTAAACGTTATAAAAAGGAAATAGTTGTAACGGAAAACGTAGTTTATCAAAAGAAGTTAATCGATGTTAGTTAATCGATTAGAGAATAAAGTAAAAGAAGTTAATTGATGTTAGTTAATCGATTAGAGAATAAAGTTGAAAGGAGATAATCGATGTTAGTTTAATCGATTAGAATAGAAGCAAATGAGTTAAATCGAATATAGTTATTCAAATAGAAGCAAATGAGTTAAATCGAATATAGTTATTCAAATAGAAGCAAATGAGTAAATCGAATATAGTTATTCGAATAGAAAGTAAAAGGGAGTATCGAATATAGTTTATTCGAAAGGAGTTAAGTGAAATGAGTAAATCAATAGCGTTAGTCAAATAGAGTTAATCCAATAGTGTTAGTCCAATAGAGTTAATTGATAAGGGTTAATCAAATAGAGTTAAGTGAAAAGAGTCAATCGAATATAGCTATTCGAAGAGGGTTAAGTAAGGAAGTTAGTAAAGGGATATAAAGTGAACTTTGTCTATTTCAAAGTCAGAAATGTTGTTCAGTTAAGGTCTGAGAGGTAGTTCTACCCCAACTTGATTGGCTTCGTTTTTAACTAAGGAATAGTTAAGGTTCGGCAGTAAAGGAAATGGTTTGAGTTGGCATCGCGATGATTTATTTAAACATCTGTCTAAGTCCAATGAAGAAGCTTTGGAAATGTTTTCCAAATAAGAAACCAGAAATGTTTTCTAATAAAGAAAACAAGAAATGGAAATGTTTTCCCTTGTTAATAACGTATATTTTCCAAATGTAGAAAATAAGAAATGTTGAATATAGGGAAACAGGGGATGAAAAATGAACTAAGGAGATGAATGTTAAATGATGTTTGATCGATATAATTTCCATTGGGAAATAATATCGTTGTTTGCACACTTGTTTTTATTCGATAGTTAAATCACAGACTATCGAAGTTTTATCCATTTTAACGTTGTTAATATGGAGAGACCGGTTGGATTATTATCCAAAGAACCACTTTGTATTGGCATAAGCGTTGCGAATCATATATGCCAAAGGAAACTGAAGACGGAGTTATGCAAGGGCTATCCTGTTTATAGAATAGTGCCTTCGGTTCATCCTGTTCCTGGGTGACTTGTATGGACGGATGTCTGACAGAGTATGTCCAGACGATCACGTATATTGATTTCTCCAACCGTACCAAGAGTGGAAGCGGAGAAGGAAACTTCTTTTAGCTAACGCGTAATGTATGGTTGAGGATGTCAATCGGTGATTTGATGGATTTGATGATGTGACATTCGAAGTGAATGTGGTATGATGATAAAGCGTAGCTTCTAGCCTCATCAACCGGTAAATGACAGAAATCGGGCAGGCAGCATGGCTAAGTCGGTCGCACCGAAGTAGGGTGTATAATCACCTGATATAGAGTTTCATTTATTTCTAAAAATCTATTGTTGATGTTGTCCCATTCGAGAAACGGTTGCTGATCCCAACTGTTGGTGATATACATTCGATACGCTCAAGCGAAATGAGTGGTCGGTCATGTGTGGCCGGGTTGCAAGATGTTCTTGTTGAACCCAGTGTATTCCTCTCTAGAGGTACACTAGCGAAAGGTGATTCCATACCTTGTCATAGTTGGAAATCCATTACCCAATACGTGCTTGCGGTTTTGATTGTATACTATATATGTAGAACGTGAGATGAAAGTGTTTCTACTAGATGATTATTATAGCTGTGGTTGATAGACATTATTATAATATCAAAAGGTTTTGATATAAAGTTATCTTGGATTCTCATAAGGGAAAAACCCGTTCCGTTATGCGGCGTGGTCTTATGAGATATCGTTTACTTGTTCGAACTGTTTTTAAACTGTTTTACTCATACCAGTCCCATGACTGACCCGGAGTTTACTTTGTTGTTTTCCCTAAACTCTAGGGTGCCTAAATTTGTACGGGCAGTCAAGTAGTCGGGATTTACAGATATACTGGAAGAGCTTGGAGCAGGAGGCTTCAGATCATATAGCTATAGTTTATTTCCGCTGTGTTGTAAGTGCTGTACTTTGATAATGATATGTATATTCAAGTACCAAGTTTGTATTTCAAAGTTATGTTATGAAATATATTTAGTCGTTCCGCTGTGAGATTCGTGTTACTCTGATGTTGTGTTCTTCTTCTTCTTCTATTCTAATTTTCTATCTTATCTTTCCTCACCCTCTAATTTCTTTCACTAATTACCAGGATTTTTCGGTGTTTTGGTTATCGACATCGTGCTTATGTCGATAACCAAAGTCGCTCGAAATCCGGGTCATTACAGTTGGTATCAGAGCTTAAGTTAAGAATTACTTGGCTCTGTGGCGTGACTCGGTAGAGATAGGGTTAGTATTACCCTAGACTTAGATTGAGTGTATATATACGAGTGAACGTATTTGTTATTGATATAAAAATTTGTTTTATATTGTGGAGATTCGTTGGTTGAGTCGTTTATGAGTTCTGGTCGATCAGTTTGATCCACTGTATCGGTAGGAGTTACTAAACACTTGAATACGATGAACCATCATGGTATGTTTTGAAAAGAGGGTAAATGAAAATAGTTTACCCAACGTATATTTTGATATATAGTGGATATATTAGTTGTTATTATAATCGAGTAAGATTATAAAGTGAAATGGTTATGTGAATAACCAATCAGAATTCATATAAGTGAAATACGTGAAATCAGATGAGTTAAATCTGAAATTTAAACCAGAATTGAAGTTAAGACTTTGGAGAATTGGATAAGTGTTTGTAAATGGATTGGGATTAAAAATAAGGAAAATTTAAGATCCTGAGAGATTTTAAATTGTTTTACAAGCAGTGTGAATTATATTTTGAAATGAATTTCAAAGTGAAATGTTTAGAAATGGTTTTATAGTATTGAACTCACTTCGATCGCTGGAAAATAGATTCTGACGATGACAGCTGCATCATCAGTATCCATTTTCGAGTTGTAAGTGACGAATTACTACCAGAGATACTATTTTGAATTTGTTTTGGGAAAGACAAGTGTGTTGAATTATAAAATGGGATTTAAAATATAGAATTGAAATTTTTAAATAGATTTGAAATATTAACTTGTTTTAAAAGAAATAAAACGAGAAGTTCCTTTATAAATGAAGTTTATAAAAAGTTCTTTTATAAACGAAGTTTATAAAATGAAGTGAAGAGAATTATCATTGGATAATTCAGAAATAAAAATACAAGTGTGAAATTGAAAGGGAAATCTATTTTCCAAAGGTAGAAATATCGATTTCAAAAGAAATTGAAATCGAGACTTATGTAAAGAATGAATAAAGAAAGTTCGAAAAGGAATTTGAATAAAGGAAGTACAAACATAGAATTTGAATATAGAAAATTCAAAGGGGATTTGAATATAGAAATTCAAATGGAATTCAAATAATGGAATTTGAATAGAGAAAATATAAAGGAATTCAAATATAGGATTTGAATGTAGGGAGTTTGAATATATGAAATTCAATAGAAGTGAAATTGCAAATTGGAATATAGAAGATTCAAATAGAATTGAAATGAAATTCAAATATAGAATTTGAATAAGGAAATTGAAACGAAATTAAAATATAGAATTTGAATAAGAAAATTGAAATGGAATTTGAATATAGGAAATTCAAATAGAATTGAAAAGGAATTCAATTAGTTGATAAACAAGTTAAAATATATTTGAATATGTTATACTCAAATATGAAGGTGAAATGGGCAAACCAGTAATTTGAAAATCACTTAACGAAATAAGTTAAAACGATTGGATTAAGTTGGAATGAATTTGAAATGTATGGATATGCATGAGACAGGTTTGGAATATAGTATAGAAGTGAAATAGATAGAATGCTCGACGAAAGGTATGTATTTAATTGAATATAAGATTTATGAGCCGAATTGGCAAGCCGCTTGGCTATTTGATTTTCTTTTGGGATGGAGATGGCCCAGAGAGGCGAGTTGGAGTTTGACGTATTGACCGGTACAAAGGAGGTGCTGGCGAATGTTTTTGAAAAGTAAGGCGTTAGAAAATTTTCAGGATTTTTGAAAATTTTCGTTGATAAGAAAAAATTAATAATTTAATTGAAATTAAATTGGTTCAGTTGCAACTGAAGTTAAGAAGTGAACAAATAGGTTCTAACCAGTCGATAGGGTCGTTCTCTACCTTTTAGCAATTTCGAGGACGAAATTATTTTAAGTGGGGAAGATTGTAATGACCCGCATTGGCAGAGGTATTATGATTAATCTATTTAATTGTATAAATGGTAGGTTAGTGAATTACATGGTCATTGAATAAAATAATAGTGAATATTTAATTAAAATAATAATTAAATAATATATTTAATTCTGAATAATCAGAATTTGTCGAAATGACGATATAGTGTGAACCGGATCATCTGTGATATTTAATTCAGCTTGGAATTGAATTTGAATAACGAATATATTCAATCGTCGACAGTTGAACGTATAGTTTATAAAATAATTATAAACGAGCTCGAAATGGCGCTGCAGTTCGTAAATTGGCGATTCGAACTTCAACTGAATGTACAGGGTTCGTTTTAAATCGGATTTCTGTGAAACAAGAAACGTGTGGAGCTGGTGGAGTATATCTTTCTAGTGGAAGAGAAAAATCGGGATTTCGTCGTGTAGATTTTGATGTATGTCCAAATCAAATTTTGAAATAGTCGCTATAGAATCGTTTATCACCGTATCGGTTTATTCGATATAACTAGAGATGGGGTTTGAATTTAGACAAGGTTCTTTTGGGACATAGTGATAATTTAATTTTTAGAATTTTACTGTAATTTTTAATTAATTAAATAAGCAACTTTTTATTTGAAGTGTTTTGCACCCTGTAATCAACATTTTGAGGTTTCAAAATATGAGTTAATCTACCGGTATTATTATATTTTTGGAACCGTGACACGATGCTCGTCACAACAGTATTTTTATTTCTGTCGTTGGCCATCCGGATGAGAACGGAACTTCATATATAAGGGTCACCAAAATGCTAACACAAAATATCCTAACAATTCTTTGATCTAGAAGAGGCCACGTCCTCTTTGTTTCTCAGCCGCACACTCAAGTTTTTAGAACGCAAGAAATCCCATTTCTTCAAACAAACGGCAAGACTTTAAAATTTAATTCCTTAAAACCTAATTCCATTTTTCATTTATCCCAAGCCGCCACCAAACAAGGTAAAACGCAGCAAAATGAATTCAAAGAAAAATGAAAATACACGAGCTTATATCCATTGGAACCACACGAGGGAGCACTTCAAGCCAGTGGTATTCTTGTTTGGTGCTCGAAATACTATAGCGTGAGCTACAGGGGAGGCATGGCGTCGGATTGTGGCATAAGTGACCGGAGTTGTTTTCGAGGGTACGAGCGGTGGAGAACAAGGGGAGCGAGGTGTGAAGCCGAAGCTCCGGCGAAGCAAGGAGCAACTGGATATTTTGTAAACAGGGAAGTTTGCATGCGGTAGTAAGGGAAAAACATGCGGTTGTACAGGGAAGGGGGAAAACGCATGAAGTAAGCATGAAAGTGGTATACAGTGGGTGAGCAGTGAAGGCCTGTTGCGTGAAAAGAGAATGGATGATGGGTGTTTGGACTAAGTGGCGTGGGAAGGGCTGGTTATGATGTAGTAGAAGAGGGAGCGGGGTATGTCAAGAACCGTGGGGTCTGGTAGGGGATGGTAGAACAAGGTGGTATGGGAAAGGAGACCAGAAACTGGAGAGTGCGTGAGTTGCAAAGTACGAAAATGGTGATTTCTAATGTTTTGCCGTGATGAAAGGGGAGATTTTGAATCGCTGAATGCGTCGACAATGGGAAGTGTTGGTTACCAGGAGACGGAAGTTCTGAAATTGAAAGATGGATTGCGGCCTTGGGGTTGTATGGAATGAAATGGGCCGGGTTTTAAAGTGGCGAGGCCCAGTATATAAAAAAAAGCTAAGTTTATTTTAATTTAAAAATAATATACTAACTTATAAATGGTATATCGTACCCACACGTTATCGAGATTCAGTGAAACAAGATCTGTTGGGATCGTATGGACGGTGGCTACACCATGGAACTGACTGGAAATGGATTGGGGCTCGTTCGAAATTATGGCGAATTAGACTGTTTGATTCAGATCAAACAACAGTTTATCGTTCTTTAACGATGAACTGCAAATGTGAGTAAATCTCACTAACTTTGAACAGTTTATAGTTTCATGTTATATTTTTAGAACTGTTAGATATTGGCTGATACTGTATGTTGACTGTTTGATTGAACCGCTAGTCAGTTAGTTAAATTTTCTATATTGATTCTGTTTCACAGAATATATCATATAGAACTGAAAGTGATGTTATCTATATAGTTTAACATCTGTGATGCAGGGAAACAGGTTGGAGGAATCCAACTGGATTCCTCAACATTTATTTTACTGTTTTCATATATTGTGATATATGATGTGTTATATAATCTGTTATGGATTATGTGTGTTGGAATGATGTTGATCATTGTTATTCGATATTGTAAATATCATAAAAGACCCCGGGATGTAAAAAGAAGTAATTCAATGTATATTGAAATAAAGGAATTTTATAAAATCACAGGATTTTATAAAAGGAAATATTTATAAAACGAACACGGTTTTATAAAAGGGATATTTATTTAGAAAATAAATAGAAGTTATAAATAGGAAATATTTGTAACGGTAAATAGAAGTTATAAATAGGAAATATTTGTAACGGTAAATAGAAGTTATAAATAGGATATATTTGTAACGGTAAGTAAACGTTATAAAAAGGAAATAGTTGTAACGGAAAACGTAGTTTATCAAAAGAAGTTAATCGATGTTAGTTAATCGATTAGAGAATAAAGTAAAAGAAGTTAATCGATGTTAGTTAATCGATTAGAGAATAAAGTTGAAAGGAGATAATCGATGTTAGTTTAATCGATTAGAATAGAAGCAAATGAGTTAAATCGAATATAGTTATTCAAATAGAAGCAAATGAGTTAAATCGAATATAGTTATTCAAATAGAAGCAAATGAGTAAATCGAATATAGTTATTCGAATAGAAAGTAAAAGGGAGTATCGAATATAGTTTATTCGAAAGGAGTGAAGTGAAATGAGTAAATCAATAGCGTTAGTCAAATAGAGTTAATCCAATAGTGTTTGTCCAATAGAGTTAATTGATAAGGGTTAATCATATAGAGTTAAGTGAAAAGAGTCAATCGAATATAGCTATTCGAAGAGGGTTAAGTAAGGAAGTTAGTAAAGGGATATAAAGTGAACTTTGTCTATTTCAAAGTCAGAAATGTTGTTCAGTTAAGGTCTGAGAGGTAGTTCTACCCCAACTTGATTGGCTTCGTTTTTAACTAAGGAATAGTTAAGGTTCGGCAGTAAAGGAAATGGTTTGAGTTGGCATCGCGATGATTTATTTAAACATCTGTCTAAGTCCAATGAAGAAGCTTTGGAAATGTTTTCCAAATAAGAAACCAGAAATGTTTTCTAATAAAGAAAACAAGAAATGGAAATGTTTTCCCTTGTTAATAACGTATATTTTTCAAATGTAGAAAATAAGAAATGTTGAATATAGGGAAACAGGGGATGAAAAATGAACTAAGGAGATGAATGTTAAATGATGTTTGATCGATATAATTTCCATTGGGAAATAATATCGTTGTTTGCACACTTGTTTTTATTCGATAGTTAAATCACAGACTATCGAAGTTTTATCCATTTTAACGTTGTTAATATGGGGAGACCGGTTGGATTATTATCCAAAGAACCACTCTGTATTGGCATAAGCGTTGCGAATCATATATGCCAAAGGAAATTGAAGACGGAGTTATGCAAGGGCTATCCTGTTTATAGAATAGTGCCTTCGGTTCATCCTGTTCCTGGGTGACTTGTATGGACGGATGTCTGACAGAGTATGTCCAGACGATCACGTATATTGATTTCTCCAACCGTACCAAGAGTGAAAGCGGAGAAGGAAACTTCTTTTAGCTAACGCGTAATGTATGGTTGAGGATGTCAATCGGTGATTTGATGGATTTGATGATGTGACATTCGAAGTGAATGTGGTATGATGATAAAGCGTAGCTTCTAGCCTCATCAACCGGTAAATGACAGAAATCGGGCAGGCAGCATGGCTAAGTCGGTCGCACCGAAGTAGGGTGTATAATCACCTGATCTAGAGTTTCATTTATTTCTAAAAATCTATTGTTGATGCTGTCCCATTCGGGAAACGGTTGCTGATCCCAACTGTTGGTGATATACATTCGATACGCTCAAGCGAAATGAGTGGTCGGTCATGTGTGGCCGGGTTGCAAGATGTTCTTGTTGAACCCAGTGTATTCCTCTCTAGAGGTACACTAGCGAAAGGTGATTCCATACCTTGTCATAGTTGGAAATCCATTACCCAATACGTGCTTGCGGTTTTGATTGTATACTATATATGTAGAACGTGAGATGAAAGCGTTTCTACTAGATGATTATTATAGCTGTGGTTGATAGACATTATTATAATATCAAAAGGTTTTGATATAAAGTTATCTTGGATTCTCATAAGGGAAAAACCCGTTCCGTTATGCGGCGTGGTCTTATGAGATATCGTTTACTTGTTCGAACTGTTTTTAAACTGTTTTACTCATACCAGTCCCATGACTGACCCGGAGTTTACTTTGTTGTTTTCCCTAAACTCTTGGGTGCCTAAATTTGTACGGGCTGTTAAGTAGTCGGGATTTACAGATATACTGGAAGAGCTTGGAGCAGGAGGCTTCAGGATCATATAGCTATAGTTATTTCTGCTGTGTTGTAAGTGCTGTACTTGATAATGATGTATATTCAAATACAGATGTATATTTCAAAGTTATGTTACATATATTATAGGTTATTCGTTCCGCTGTGAGATTCGTGTTACTCTGATGTTGTGTTCTTCTTCTTCTATTCTAATTTTCTATCTTATCTTTCCTCACCCTCTAATTTCTTTCACTAATTACCAGGATTTTTCGACGTTTTGGTTATCGACATCGTGCTTATGTCGATAACCAAAGTCGCTCGAAATCCGGGTCGTTACACCGTCCCTAGTACGGCTCCTCGCTCTACCTTAAAACCTCGTGGTATTTGACAATGGGGAATTATGCATCTAGTTCGCACGCAGGCGGCATGACTATTTATTTCATTTCCACAAACTAATCCTATGTGGTTTCAACCAAATATTTCTCAACCACAAACGGGTATTTTTCTACCACAATCAATCAATATCAACCACAAACAATTCCAATCAACCATTCACTATCAATCAATTTTCACACCAATCACAACCAATAAATATCGTCCATGGTTTGTGGACGAGGGGCGTATATATATATTTATATATAGCAATTCACTTCTATTTCAACACATATATAATTTTTACAATGCATATATAACTTATACATCGAACGTACAACTTATACAACGCTTATACATGAGGTGTACAACGCTTATATAACCCATACATCGACTATATAATTTATACATCGTCGTTTTCCATATTGTTTATAAATTAGAAATCTCACATTGGGTTCCACTACACCAAAAATAGCAGAAGGCTCAGAAAAATTTGCGGTCTCTTCTAGAAGGTAGAAGACGTCCACATGAGTCTACTATCTCTTGTTTCATTGAATTTCGTCAATACACGAAAAAGATATGATTTTTCAAAGTTTGCAATGGTTTTAAACTGTGGAAATCAGTTCAGAAGTTCAAACCTGTTACCTGCTTTAAATCTTCGAAACTAGGTTTTAACCTTTCGCTCGATCCGTGAGGTGTTGCGTCAATCAGCCACTGCCACGCTATAGAGGGGAGAGAGGCGCACCCAACGATGGTGGCACGGTGGTCTCCGGTGGTCGGAATCGGGTGCGGCGGCGGTGGGAACGACGCAACTTCCTGGCCCTGTATCTCGACGAACACGAATCGAGGAGGGGCGAAGGTGGTATAGATTTGAAGAGGGGAGGGAGGCGAACAAAAAACCCAACTGGAGGCGGGGCTGAAGATCGACGAGGCGGCGGCAAAATGCTCGGGAAGTTTTGAGCCACTTCCGTCGTTTATCGGGGGGAGGAGAGAGAATTTCTTTTTTATATAAAAATTATGATTGGCCGGTGGGTTTTAAAGGGGTTTTCTAGCACGACCACAAATCTAAACCCAACGACTGTCGTTCCTAGCGTTTTACCCCCATTCCAAACACAATGTGATATGTTTCGTAGGCCCATTCGACTGTTTCAGTCAGTTTTCCTTCAAATTAAAATATAAAACATTCAATATTCGATTTGAACGTACATTTCAATTTGCCAGGGCCACAAACTGATTCGAAAAATTCCTGAAAAAATAAATCTGGCTATGTTTTGACGATACGGTCCCAACAAAACTAGTTTCGTCGAATTCTGAGACCGTTTGGAAAAAGGCCCATTTCTGGTCGATCCAATTTAACTGTAATTGACCAAAACACGTTTTCCTTTGCCACACTCACATACTAGCTTCAAAAATTATGAAATTTGAAACCGAGTAATAACTTCACATCCCGGATCCAACAAAAGTGGTTTCGTCGAATTCCGAGGTCGTTTGCAAAATGGCCAATTTCACGGGCTATATAAATTCCATAGCGACCTTTCTGAAAATTCATTTAGCCATAACTTTTTCTTTCCTCTATGAAAATTCAATTTTTCAGATTCGTTAGAAAGGTATTCACTAACAGATTTAAATATTTTTGGTTTCACTCAAATCCGTTTTGTTTTGCACCCGGTACAGTCCGACAAAGTTTGAATTCAATTTTTGAAACTACCACGCCATTTCAGGCCTTGTTTATAATTAGAATTGATTATATTCATTTTCAAACGTCGATTCAAACTCACTTTTCATTGCTATTATTTAAAATATTTATTTTAAATATTTAAAATCCACTATTTTAGCCAATTTAAATTTTTTTAAATTGGTTCAGATTTTCCGGGTCGTTACATTAATTAAGGGCTCAGTGATTGTTTGATGTTGAATGAACACTTGTTTTCTTCGATAGTTAAATCATCAACTGTCGAAACACTTGTTTTTATTCGATAGTTAAATCACAGACTATCGAAGTTTTTGACCATCGTTGTCAATATGGAGTGACCGGTTGTATTATTATCCGAAGAACCACTCCGTATTGGCAGTAGCGTTGCGAATCAGATTATATGAAGAAAATCGAAGATGGAGTAGAGTGCAAGGACTTTTTCTATTAATAGAAATTGTGCCTTCGGTTCATCCTGTTCCTGGGTGACTTGCATGGATGAATGTCTGATAGAGTATTTCCAGAAAGGTCACGTATACTGATTTCTTCAAACGTACCAAGAGTGGAAGCGGAGAAGGAAACTTTTTTAGCTAACACGTAATGTACTATTGTAGACGTCTATTAGTGATTTTCGATGGATCTGACAATGTGGCATTCGAAGTGAATCTGATGTGATGATAAAGTGTAACCTCAAGCCTCATCAACCGGTAAATGACAGAAATCGGGCAGGCAGCATGGCTATGTAGGTCTTACCTAATAGGGTGTATAATCACCTGATCTAGAGTTTCATTTACTTCTAAAAATCTATTGTTGATGTTGTTCCATTCGGGAAATGGTTGCTGATCCCAACCGTTGGTGATATACATTTGATACACTCAAGTGAAATGAGTGGTCGGTCATGTGTGGCTGAGTCGCAAGATGTTCTTGTTGAACTCGGTGTATTCTCCTCTAGAGATATACCAGCAGAAGGTGGTTCCATACTTTGTCATAGTTGGAAATCCATTACCCAACACTTGCTTGCGGTTTTGATTTTATATTATATATGTGGAATGTGAGATGCAAACGTTCCACTAGATTGTTATTCACTTTATTTAGACATTATTATAATATCAAAAGAGTTTTGATATATAAAAATTATCGTTCCTTTCAAAGGGATTTTGAAAGTTAAATCAAGTGTTTGGATTCTCATAAGGGAAAAACCCATTCCGTGTTATATGGCGTGGTCTTATGAGATATCATTTAGTTTTCTGAAACTGTTTTTAAACTGTTTACTCATACTAGTCCCATGACTGACCCGGAGTTTATTTGTTTTGTTTTACCTAAGCTCTTGGGTGCCTAAATTTGTACGGGCAGTCAAGTAGTTCAGGATTTTACAGATCTATCTAAAGGAGCTTGGAGCAGGAGGCTTTAGCATTAGTTATATAGAGTTTTGTTCTGCTGTGTTGTAAGTGTTGTACTCTGATAAGTATATGTGTATACAATACAAAGTTTGTATTTCAAAAGATATGATATATTATATTTTGTTCCGTTGCGATGTGAGATTCTGTGTTGTTGTTTCTTTTCTTCTTCTACCTTTTTCTTCTAACAAAAAAATGTTTCGTATTTTCGTGATATTTGGGTTGGACGTATGATGTATATAGTCAACTCTGATGTTGCGGACTTTGCGGGTCATTACAGTTGGTATCAGAGCTTAGGTTGAGCGAATACCTAGGCTTGTTGGAATGTGCTCATTAGAGATAGGGCCAGTAGAACCCTAGAATGAGTTGAGTGTATATATATACGAGAGAGCGTTTTTGTTAATTGATATAAAAACTGTTTTATATTGTGTTGACTAGTTTGTTGAGTGGATTATGAATTCTGATCGAATCGTGGGACGCCACGATGTTGATAGGTGTTTATAAACACTTGAACAGAAGATTGGACATGATATTGTTTTAAATAGTTGAGTTGATTGTTAGGATTATAATCGAATAAGATTATAAGAAATGAAATAGTTATGTATATAACTAATAGAATTTGTATAAGAATGAAATATATACAAATGTGATAAATTGAAATTGAATTCCAACCAGAATTCAGAACTTAAAATCCTGAGAAGTTGGAAAATATTTTCCGAATTTTATTAAAATAATATAGGTTTATTTTGGAAGGAATTTTGGAATAAAAATCATTTGAATGGATTTTGAATATAATATAGCACTGAACTCACTTCAGTGGCTGGGAAATAATTCTGATGATGGTCGCAACATCATCAGTGTTCATTTTCGAGTTCCTAAGTGATGAATTGCTGCCTTAGAAAGGTTTTTGATGGAAATTTTTTTTGAAAGGAAAACAAGTTGTTTGAAAATTCAAATGTTTTGAATTTGAGATAGTGATAAATATATGTATATATTTATATTACTTCAAAGGAGTTTTGAAATAAAACCCTGGGAATTTGAATGATTGAAATTAAATTTAACTTAAGTAAGTTAAATGGATCGAAATGAATAAACTGAGTAAAGTCAATGTGAATGAAATATGAATTGGGTGTGAATAAAGGAAAGACCAAAAGAATTAAAAAGAAAATATATTTGTAAAACAAATATAAAGGAAATATTTGTAAAACAAATACAACGGAAGTTATGCACAAACAAATATAAAGGAAATATATTTGTAAAACAAATACAAAGGAAGTTATGTGCAAACCAATAGAAGGAGAGATATTTGCAAAAACATTTACAAATAGAATTTAAAACGAAATATTTATAAAACATTTACAAATAGATTAAATGGGAATATTTATTTATAGAAAATAAATAGAATGTTATAAATGAGATATTTGTTTGTTAAATAAATAGAATTTAATCAAAGGAATATTTTGAAAATGGAAATCTGTTTTTAACAGATAAATAGAAAAGATAAATTTATAAATAACAGTTTATAAATTAAATTAAATATTTATCATTTGATAAATGGAATATATAAGTCTGAACTTATATAGAGAAGAGATATTGGTCTTTAACACCGATAGTTTTAAATAGAAGGGGTACACAACACTTGTATAAGTGAAGTAACATTATTAAAGAGAACATTTATAAAGTGAAGAACCGTTACTAAAAATAAATCTTTATAAATGAATAAACATTATCCAATAGGAGTTATTCGAATAGGAGAAGTCAATTAGAGTTAGAAATAATCGATTAGAGTTAGAAATAATCGATTATAGTTAGAATAAATCGATTAGAGTAAGAATTAACCAGTTAGAGTTAATCAGTTAGGGTTAATCCGTAGAGTTAATTGAATATTTGTTATTCAATTAGAATTTATCGAATATTTGTTATTCAAATTAAGAGTTAACCAGATAGAGTTAATTGAACATAGTTAATCGAATTAGGATTTAATTGAATGTTAGTTATTCAATTAAAGTTGATCGAATATAGTTATTGAGATAGAGTTAGTCAACCATAGTTACTCATGATAAGTTGCCATTTCGTACGACTGCTAACGTAATTCGCAGGGCTGCAGATAGCCTAGGGCGGTCGGATGTATCCTGAGGGAATCAGGCGTAACCATTGTGATCGCTGCAATCTAGAGTCAAACGAATGGAGTTAATTCAAATATCAGTTATTCGAATAAAGTTAAAAGGAGTTATCGAATATTAGTTATTCGAATAGAATTAAAGGAGTTAATCGAATATAGTTTATTCGAATAGAGTTAAAGGAGTTATCGAATATAGCTTATTCGGAAGGAGTTAAGTGAAAAGAGCTAATCAAATAGGATTAATCGATAAGAGTTAAATCCAATAGAGTTAATTGATAAGAGTAAATTGAATAGAGTAAATCGAATATTGTTTATTCGAAGAAAGGTTTTCGAATATAGTTATTCGAAAGAGAGATTATCGAATATAGTTATTCGAAGGGAGGAGTTATCGAATAGGGATTTATTCGAAAGAGAGTTACGTAAGGAAGTTTGAAATGTCGAGTATCAACATAAGTAAGATTTTGAAAAGTTAATGGCTTTGTAGCACTTTTTCTACCTTAGCAATTTCGAGGACGAAATTATTTTAAGTAGGGAAGAATGTAATGACCCGGATATTTCGTCGGTTAAATTTGAATATTTAATACGGTTTTAAATATTAATTTGATAAATTAAATGAATATTTATATTAAGTTATCAGTTTAATAATCAATTTCGATTTAATATCGAATATATTAAATCATCGTAATGCGAAAATATAATTCAGTTCGAGATTTAACTGAATTAAATACAGTTCAGACTTCTGTTTGAATACGAATAATAATATTAATTAATTTTCGCAGAATTTAAATTGTTTTGAATTTAATTTATTGACTTAAATTAATATCTTCTACAGACGAGCATATTGGACTTCGTGACCTATCCCAGTGTGTCCGGAATAGGGGTATTACCTTAGAATTGACAGTCGTTGGGTTCAGAAAGGAGTTCGGAATCATGGAGTATTTTATTTTAAGGACAATGGTTCAATTAATATAAAATAAAAAAGGGGATTTTTATTTAATATAATACCCACTTTAATGCCTTGGTGCTGATGAATGCACGTTTATAACTGACGTGCGCTATCTCCTTCCATTCAACAATAAAAGGAAATCGGAATGGCCATGCACCCCATTTTTTCTCTATAAAACGCGAACTCCCCTTCTTTCCTTTTCGTTCCTCCGTTCTCAGCTAAACGAATTAAAAATCGGATCCATTTCTAGTTCGATCCCTCGAGCAGAATAAAACCCAAATCGCAAGGAACACCGTGGATCGTGAAGCTGGAAATCACGATCTGAAACCAAACGGAAGTCCAACGATCGACCTAATGCTAAAGACACTCGCGATAAAAGGGGGTAATCATTTGAATCCAAATTCTGAACGCTGAAAGGACAACATCGAGTTAGGGCAGGGAGTATCGCGTTCGATAGGGGGCTGCGCTGTGAAGTTTTGAGGGGATTCGAACCTGAAATCCTCACATGTTTTCCATGCCAGTTGTGCAGGATTGATAGGTCGCGATGGGTGAAATGATGAAGGAAAATGTCGCAACCTTCAACCTGAATTCGAAGTCACTGCTGGGCCAAGTAGGTGGTCAGATCTAAGGCACTCAAGTGTTCAACGTTTTGGGCAAACCAGTAGGAAGTTAGGGAAGAGTCTGGGTCGATACCTTGATAGTGGATGCATGCGTAGTGGCAATGGATGTCCAGGGAAGGTTTGCAGTATGGATTAAGGTATAACTAAACGATTAATTTAGTTAATTAAGTTTTTCAATTTGTTTGTTTAGTCAAGAATTGTAGGCTTAGTAAGGTGAAACTAATTTACTTAAATTCAAGGGATTAATGTATGAAATTTATTTCAAGATAGGTAGTTGACTTGGGTATTTTATTAGTGTGAAATAATTGAAATTTAAATACATGAAAATTATATTATATAAGTGATAATTGATTAAAATAAATTAGTTTATATAATTAGTGGATATAAAGGAAACTAGTTAATAAAGAAATAAAATGTGTAGATTAATCGTTCGAGAAAGGTTAAGGTTAAATTCGAAATTTGTTTACATGTGGGAAGTTAATTAAATTAGTATACTTCGGTAATTGAAAGTTTATTTGTTTTACATTGAAAAACAGTGAAATGGAGGAACCACTGTACAATCTACATAATAGACTTCATCGGGTATTTAGCGCAAATAAACACCCTGGTGAGTAAATCTCACCTGTTTGTTTAGAATTAGTTTTATATCGTTAAAAATAATTGTTATGCTTGTTTGAATGCTGTTTGGTTGATTTAAATATATATATAGTTATTTAGGCTTAACTATTACATATATATATATATTGGGTTGATGATTGGATTGTTCCTGCAGTCTCATTAGCGGATGCCCGCAGTTTCACAGCGGATGGTTTCCCTATGTGCCCCACAAATATATATTAGTGGACGACCTTCATACCGCGATATCCTGCCTCGAAGCAGGATGGGTATTACTGTGTTGACGACGTCTGGGGATGCAGGAAAACAGGTTGGAGGAATTCGACTGGATTCCTCAAAAATATATTATCTGTTTGTTTATTTGTTTGCATATATACCGTCATATATGATGTGTTAGAAACCCTGAAATAAATAATTGGTTGTTTGACTATCACTAGGCCTAAGTGATAATTTATAAAAATACTCTGAAAGGGGTATTTGAGATTTAAAAGAGAAATTCTATTTTTCAAATATAGAATTTGAATTTTTAAATAGATTTGAAATATAAACTTGTTTTGAAAAATAAAACAAGTGGTTTCTTTATAAACGAAGTTTATAAATAGTTCTTTTATAAATGAAGTTTATAAATAGTTCTTTTATAAACGAAGTTTATAAATGAAGTGAAAAGAATTTTCATTTGATAATTCAGAAATAAAAATATAAGTGTGAAATTGATAAGGGAAATCTATTTTCCAAAAGTAGCAATATCGATTTCAAAAGGAATTGAAATCGAGACTTGTTTAAAGAATGAATAAAGAAAGTTTGAAATAGAAATTGAATATAGAAATTCAAAGGGTGTTTGAATTTATGAAATTCAATGGAATTGAAATAGAGTTTGAATATAGAAATTCAAATAGAGTTTGAATATAGAAATTCAAATGGAATTCATATATAGAATTTGAATATAGAAAATATAAAGGAATTCAAATATAGGAATTGAGTATCGAAAGTGAAATGGAATTTGAATATAAAAATTCAAATGGAATTTGAATATATAATTCAAATGGAATTCAAATATAGGATTTAAATATATAGAATTTGAATATATAGAATTCAAATAGAATTTAAAAATGGAGTTTGAATCAATAGAATTCAAATATAATTTAAAAATGGAGTTTGAATCAATAGAATTCAAATAGAATTTGAATAGAGTTGAAATAGAATTTGAATAATAGAAGTGAAATAGAATTTGAATAATAGAAGTGAAATAGAATTTGAATAATAGAATTGGAATTAGTTAATATACAAGTTAAAATATATTTGAACATGTCATGCACAAATATAAAAGTGAAATAGACTAAAGATTTAATTAACAAATTAATTAACGAATTGAGTTAAAACGACTAGATTGAATTAAAATGAATTGGAAATAGATAGATATATAGGAGACAGGTATGGATAAGGTATGAAGATATATATATATATAGATAGAATGCTCGACAAAAAGGTACGTATTTAATTCATATATGAGATTTTATGCGTCGTATCGGCAAGCCACTTGGCTTTTCTTTTTCTTTTTGGATTGGTGAGGGCCATGGGAGGCTATTTGAAATATCTCGATGCTCCCGGTACAAAGGAGGTTATGGCGAGTTTTTCCGAAAATTTAAGGATTTAGAATATTTTTAAGATAATTTGATAATTAGAAATCAACGTATCGATATATATAGAAGTCGATAAGGAAACGAACTAAAAAGTAGAATAGTAGAATCAAAAAGGAAGACTAGGAATAAAATCTCGTAGAAATAAAAAGAGAAAGTGTATATGTGTTAAAAGTGAAGAATTAGTTGTATGGTATTGATTATTCGAGTAAGTAGTCTTATTTGTTTTGACGTTATAAATGTTATTCAGTCAAGGTCTGAGAGGTAGTTATACCCCCAACTTGATTGATTTCATTATTAACAAATAAATAGTAAGATTCCAGGCTCAAAGATCAATGTTGGATAAGAGTTAGTTGAATATAGTATTTGGGTTGTCGTAACGATGTTTTACACAACATCCGTTTTAACCCAAATAAAAATGTAAGCTTGGAAATATAATAAAGAATATTTCCTAAGTATAGAAATAAACGAGATCGGAAAAGAGATAAGTAATTGGAATATTTTCCAATTATAAATAGCATATATTTTCTAAAGTTTAGAAAATAAAGGAAGGCGATATTCGGAAATGTTTTCCAAATAACGTAAAAGGCCAATATGGTTATTGAAAATATTTGGTTAACAAATATTGATAAAGAAATAGGGAAATGATTTAATTAATGGAATATTAATTAAGGGCTCAGTGATTGTTTGATGTTGAATGAACACTTGTTTTCTTCGATAGTTAAATCATCAACTATCGAAACACTTGTTTTTATTCGATAGTTAAATCACAGACTATCGAAGTTTTTGACCATCGTTGTCAATATGGAGTGACCGGTTGTATTATTATCCGAAGAACCACTCCGTGTTGACAGTATCGTTGCGAATCAGATTATATGAAGATAATCGAAGACGGAGCAGAGTGCAAGGACTTTTTCTATTAATAGAAATTGTGCCTTCGGTTCATCCTGTTCCTGGGTGACTTGTATGGATGATTGTCTGACAGAGTATTTCCAGAAAGGTTACGTATACTGATTTCTTCAATCGTACAAAAGTGGAAGCGGAGAAGGAAACTTCTTTAGCTAACACGTAATGTATTGTTGTAGACGTCAATTAGTGATTTTCGATGGATCTGACAATGTGGCATTCGAAGTGAATCTGATGTGATGATAAAGCGTAACCTCAAGCCTCATCAATCGGTAAATGATATAAATCGGGCATGCAGCATGGCTATGTAAGTCGCACCTATTAGGGTGTATAATCACCTGATCTAGTGTTTCATTTACTTCTAAAAATCTATTGTTGATGCTGTCCCATTTGGGAAATGGTTGCTGATCCCAACCGTTGGTGATATACATTTGATACACTCAAGCGAAATGAGTGGTCGGTCATATGTGGCTGAGTTTCAAGATGGTCTTGTTGAACTCGGTGTATTCTCCTCTAGAGATATACCAGCGGAAGGTGGTTCCATACCTTGTCATAGTTGGAAATTCATTACCCAACACTTGCTTGCAGTTTTGATTGTATATTATATATGTGGAATGTGAGATGCAAACGTTCCACTAGATTGTTATTTACTTGATTTAGACATTATTATAATATCAAAAGAGTTTTGATATATAAAGACTATCGTTCCTTTCAAAGGAATTTTGAAAGTTAAATCAAGTGTTTGGATTCTCATAAGGCAAAAACCCGTTCCGTGTTATATGGCGTTGTCTTATGAGATATCATTTAGTTTTCTGAAACTGTTTTTAAACTGTTTACTCATACCAGTCCCATGACTAACCCGGAGTTTATTTGTTTTGTTTTACCTAAACTCGTGGGTGCCTAAATTTGTACAGGCAGTCAAGTAGTTCAGGATTTTACAAATCTATCTAAAGGAGCTTGGAGCAGAAGGCTTCAGCGTTAGTTATATAGAGTTTTGTTCCGCTGTGTTGTAAGTGTTGTACTCTGATAAGTATATTTGTATACAGTACAAAGTTTGTATTTCAAAAGATATGATATATTATATTTTGTTCCGCTGCGATGTGAGATTCTGTGTTGTTGTTTCTGTTCTTCTTCTACCTTTTTCTTCTAACAAAAAAATGTTTCGTATTTTCGTGATATTTGTGTTGGACGTATGATGTATATAGTCAACTATGATGTTGCGGACTTTGCCGGTCATTACAATATACATACAGAAATTTTAACACTCAATTCTGGACCCAAGTTATTTTTTCTTCCCATATATTTTCATATGCAAGTTTCAACAAGTAAGTTAGCTATAGGATCTGTCTATGGATAACACTAATTTTTTTTATGTTACTGTACTGCAGCCTTTTTAGTATTTTAGTGAAGTGAGCAACGTAAAGGCTTTAGTATATGACATTTTTTTGATGGAATGGTGAAGACAAAAGTTCTTAAAAATACCATTTTATAGTAGTACTCCATAATTGTATTACGTATGTAATATTTCGATCCCTTGCCTAAAAATTTATATCCATACATGATTTTATTTAATATTTTAATGCTCCTACAACATCTGGGATATAGTAACCGTAGTAAGCCTAAATAATAATTTTATATTTTCTGCTAGGAAAGGTGAAAAGTACCGACAATAGCTAGAGAACCAAATTTGGACCATCAAATGTCCAACGCAAAGTACATAGAAGTGGATATAATGATTGTGATTCATGTGGAGAGCACATCAACTATGACATATATATTTTTCTATCAATATGCACGGTACGATTTTGTCATCATAACTCGATAAATTCAAATTATATCCATAATAAAGGTTGAAAGGTAAAACTCCGCTTGGTTCTTCCTGCTAGTCAATTATGTTTTATTATGTCACCAAAAAAACCGACTTTAAGATAGATGTATAACTACGCAACATGTATTTGTTTAGTATGTAGCATTTGCCTTGCGGTTGAGTGCTTCACGTTCTCATAACGATGCTTTGCATCGTAGTAACAACGATACGTGTTCAAAACAAAGAAAGGCATGCTAAGAGCTTAGCAGGTGTATACATCGAGATCAACCATTTATGTGGTGTTCCGGGCTAGGTGCACTAGGGGTTGATTCCAATCAGTTTCCCTCTATACTAATTCAAAATAGAATCTTGATTTTAATTTTGATTATTTTTCAGGTATTTATGTTTGAATAACTGTTATGCACATTCTTAATCACTCCATTACAATCTTGGGAATTTTTTCATGTATATCTTCCTTTAACGCATGCCTTCTTTTTAATTGAGTTCTTTTGAATTCACAATTACGTAATAAATTTGTTTTATTTTAAACTACCAGGTGGTTCTGTCTTGAAGCTTAACGATATAGAAGTAAGACATAAGAAGATTTGAAGCCTCTACCATTGGTTCAGCCGCTGCCTAACTGACCTTCAAGTTCCTAAAACTGTATTGTCCAATTTCTGTAACTCTTCTACCACTTAATGATAGCAAAAGATGATACATAAAGCATTTTCCTGCTGATATCTGTGGTTATTCTCAAATGGTATTTTCTATTCACTGTTTTGTTATACAAGTTGATTTTCACTAACTTTTGATATTCACATTCTGATTGTCTCTTCTAACTCTACACTTATTCTTTTTTCAAAAATATATACACAATGTTTGTGTAGATGACAGGTACATATTGAACCATGATTGACTATACATTAAAATACTTGGTAATTTTAAATTTTAGGCAATGTACTGATATGACAGTGGGGGATAACTAACATGTTTAACTACCTTTTTATCTATGCATTTAAGCCCACTGTAGTATGTACTTGAGTTTTAATATTTTGAATTTGTCACTGATTTTGAGTTTAGCTAATTGGATGTCTAATATGAATCTTGACTATTGTGTGTAACTTTAACTTATTCCATTTTTAAACTACTTATCATTGCGGAATTATACAGAGTTACTTTGTACGTGTATTTTACTTAGGCTTCCATTACTTTACTAAATTTAGGTGGCTTCTAAATCCAGCAAGTTAAAGATATCGCAAGGCATACAGCTCGGTTCACACAAGCACAAAACAACATAACTAAAAGGAACCAAAGTGTACGTTTCTTGATTTGGTTATGTTCTGCATAGAGACGAAGAGTGAAAAGCAGAAGCCTCCAGAAAAAGAAAGGAAGAGGTATCAAATTTTTACCCAATCCTTCAATAGTGAACTATTCATTTTCTTTCATACCCGAAGGCTTGAGGAAGAATAAGCAGGACACGGAGAGCATTGAAGTGCAAATGACAAAGATGATGGTAATGCTTAGGGGCTGTGATAGAGTTTTGCATTTATCGTCGTCGTCATCGTAGATTGGTTAGGTTTGTTAAGACTTATTTTAGTGTAAATATAATGTTATGTGGCATTTGTATGACATTGTATGTGTTTGTTTATGGGATAATATTAGCACCAGCTAAATAGTTTTGTTGAGCGTATTTCAACCTCGTGTAAGAATTAATGAAGGATTATGGATGTTCTTTTTTGTATATGATTATAAATGTTCTTTTTTGTATATGATTATAAATGTTCTTTTTAGTTCAAAATTAATATCATTGGCAAATTTTAACTTTTCTTTTTTGACATGCTATATATATACATATATATATATATACATATATATATATACATACATATATATATATATATATATATATATATATATAAAGGCATATCAGAAGGGGAATAACGACGGATTGCCAACTAATGATGTTAGATGAATTGTTCACATAAACAAAAATACGTCGCTAATCCTTAAGGGTTTACCGATAACTTATTGACAAAAATATTTTAAATAAAATATATTTTGATGCAAGTCCCTTGCTAACTAGCAAGGGGATTACTGACAGATGTTTTATAAATAATAATTTCTCAAAAATACGTCCATTGCTAAAACGTTGGTAAATAAATTTTTGAATAATTTAAAATTAAATTTTATATTAAGAAAAATGACGGAAATTGGTCGGAGAACTCACGCTAAAATCCGTCGCAAAAGTTTGACACAGATACCGTCTTGAAATTTACTGACCACTCAGATTCATAGGTAACCCGTCGCTAACGCCTATATAGCGAAGGATTACCAGCGGATTACGCCGCTGCAAAATCAGCTTTTTCTTGTAATGTAAGAAAGCATGCATTATTTTATCAACGAACAATACTGTAACAAAAAACTGTTTTTTTATTGGGTGTGCTTTACCATGATTGTGCATTTATAACTATAAAATGAACAAAACAGATGCAAAATTTTAGAAGATATATATTGAGAGTCATTACATCATCTAGTTAGTACAGTTGGTTAGTTCTTTATTTTTTTTATACCATGCTCAACCGAATAATAAACATGTGAAGCAAACATGTATCATTTTCAATTGAAAATAAAGCTGCTTTCATCCATAATACTCAGTTGATAAGAAACCTAAATATATGACATATAAATGAGAATCATCTCCACAAACGCATAAAAGGAACAATAATTATCAACAGAAAGGAAGGGTGGAAAAATCCAAGAATATGAATACAGTGTCAAAGATGCTTACAACCAAAAGTTTATCTAAATATATTTCTAAATGACACACATAACAAATTATTGAAAATATAAAATTTGGTTTTCAATTTTTTTAATAACTTTAAATGACTATAGTAAATCAAGCAACAATTTATGAAACTTGTGGCAAGGGTGGGACACGTGGAATTCTTTTTAGTAATAGTATGTATGCATACTTATCCATTTATATCTAGTAATATTGAATGGAACTTGTGTATATAATAGCAACTGATTATATTTCAACTTAAAAACGAAAACTGTTTTTTATCGTAGGGTTAAATTCAATACTAGCCATGACAATGAATAACTTATTGCCTATACCAAATACAGAAGCATACAAAATGAAGTCGCAAGTACTACTAGTATGCCTCACTTGGTACTGCTGATTTACTGAGCAACTTATCTAATGATCATGTCAAAGCAAAATATATAATATTCAACCATACTTGGCCTTGATTCAACAACATTTGTATGTCATTTATACTAAGAAAAAGCTACCATTGACTCACCAAATACATTCATGTGATTTTATAGATTTAATTTTTCCTATACTATCACAAAAAAGGGGGAAAAATCATTTACCTGGTGGCTTTTTAACATAAGAATTCAGGACAAATTTAAATTTTATAAGGTACTAACAATGCAAGAAAGCAAGATTGTACACAACATAATTTAATATTATTTATTTTATGATAAGTATAGTAAAATTATAGGTCCTGCAACCTATAACAGTTACAATTCTGATTTTAGCTCATGGCTGCAAGGGTTAAAATTAACCTATTGAATAAAGAACATCCTCAAAGTTGTCCTAAAAATCTGAAAATAAAGAAACATTATATTGAAGTAGATTATCTTTGATAGTTTGAATACAGTAAGAGATTTTATCATAATAGCCAAGTTCTTCGGATGAACCTCCGTTTTTTTTCCAGAAGATAAATTTGACAGTTATTTGTGAATAAATAGTTCAGATGATATCATAACTTTGCAGTTTTCTTACTTAACTTAAACTGGGTTAAATGAGTAATATTAATGGCCTAGCAACCTCTTTTTGATCTAATACTAATTTTAAATAATGAAAAATTTAATGATTATCTCATTTAATGTATTTGAAATGCGGTAGAAGGGAAAAAAAATCACCTATTCAAACCATGCTTACATGTACCGTCTCTTATACAGATAAAAATTAAACCATATTAAATCTTGCATGAATTGTGTCAATAATCAAAGCGACATAATTTTATGCCAAGAAAAGAAATAAAATGGAGAAGTGGGAAATTTGACAGAGGAGGTTACCTGGTGGCAGAAGTGGAAGCTTTGAGGCATCCAAAAAATGTACGGCCGTAGATAGGAAAGTGCCACTATGGACAAAGTGAGGACAGATTTTAGCAAATACAATAGACGATGACAGGGTGGCCGAATTCAATCACATTTTAGCTTATCGTAATTTTAATAAATCATGATTCAATAAAGGGTTTAACTTTTTAGGATTCAATGAACAAAATGAAATTCCTAGACTAAACAAACATAAATTCATAATTTACATAAATCTACATTTCATTACAGTAGACTGCATTACCTCATGAAAGGATTGACAGAAGCTAGAAGGTTGTGGCATATAAATTTGGGGAAAGCATCAACATGAGGTGACGGGTGGCGAGACAGGAAACAACAAAAAAAGCTATCCAATTGAGACAACATAGTTTGTAGAAGGTCCAGGTTAGTTAATTGATGTTGCGTCAACAATCATCGAACTGAGATAGTGAAACCCTGGCAATAGGGATGGCAATGGGAGGGTCCAGGGTCCAAACCTGCTTGACTCGCCCCTTTTTGACCCATTTAGACCCGGCCCCTTGGATATTCAGAGAGGATAGACCCGCGACCATCTTTTGGAGGTCCAGGTCTAGGGTTAGGTCTGGGGCATGGCTAACCCTCCCCCCCAACCTGACCCGTACGATTGAAACATCATAAAATATATTATATAACTATAATGATTACTTGTTAATCTTCTTAGGTATACATGTGTAACGACACGGATTTCGCCCGGACCTAATCGATCGCTAAACCGACCAAGACCGTTCGAATCCCGCATACGCTAACTCTGGGTATACAACACATCAGAACAAATGACTGAATACTTCAATAAACATCATAATAATGTTACATCAGAGTACAGAATATCAGAGTATATCGAAATATAATACACAGCGGAAGATAAATTTACATAAATGTAAAACAGTGCACAGCGGAAATATAAACTACACAGCGGAAGACTGTAAATGCCTGGACACAGCTTAAAGCTTCAATCCAGAATCCTGCTCAATACATCTGCAAAATAAAACTACTCGGCTGCCCGTGTGGAAAATAGGGGCACCGGAGTTCGCAAGGGAAAAGCAAACTACAGGTCAGTCATGGGACTGGTGTGAGAAACTCTAACAGTTATAATTAACTTATTTGATAATATGGTATATCACGGGACCACGCCGCTAACGCGGAACGGGTTTACCCCCATGAATACCAGTGTATAAACAACAATCAATATAGATATATGGATCTACTATGCATCAATCAACATGCAATATCCCAATCTACCCACTTAGATTAATCACTACACTTAGATTTTCTAAATCCAAATTAATTTACAGAAATCATTCCTTTGGATTTTATTCCCGATTTCTTATTTCAAATCATTTGAAATATATATCTAACTTTCTATATCAAAGTAGATTTCACTTCGGGATCTCAAATCAAATCGTCTGGAAATATGAATTCCAAAACATAACAATGCATACAAACAAGTATGCAACCAAATATCGTGCTCCCCATCGACAAGGCAAAGGGTACGCACCTCGCAACTCGATATATATATGTGCACCTACCCCACATAGGAGTAGGCTACACCGACGATGCACCTCCCACACATGGAGAGCATACACCGCCCTCTCACCCATACTTTTAGTCTCAGGGTTACCCGACCCTTTAGCCACATACTAAATCATTTCATATCCCGAAGTAGGGAAAATCATTTCACAACGTAATAATCACAAGTACTTTCAAAATATAGTACTTCACATCAGTAATTCACGCATATGATCAGTCACTATTAATCACATAACCTTTGAACTCATACGTCTCAAAGAAGGGTGTTAAGCAAGAGAATAAATTCTCTGCCACCAAACAGATACATCATCAATAGCAACTAATCGAATATGCGATGAACCACAATGTAACATATAATACATTTCTAAATCATTTTAGAAATCATCGGGTTTTGGGCCTCGAAATCCTTTCTGTTTTATAAAACATTTTTATAATACATTCCCTGTCCAAAATCGGGAATACATTTCTTTTCACTTAAGAAAAATATCATTTCACAATCATTCATTAAATTTGAAATGAACACAACATCGCTAAACACCTTATCGTCAAATCGTGAAGTGTTTCACAAGGCGTTAGCACATAGATATTTTCAACCCAACCCAATGCTAAATGTAAAAGCATATACTGCTCATAAACTGGTCGAGCACAATCCAAACAATCAATCAATCCAATTTGACATTAAATAGAAGGGTTTGAATAAAGATAGTATCGACTTATATTCAACATTAAATCCTGAAACCAATAGATATCATATCGGGAATAACGATATCATTATCTTCCAAATTCCCATCACAATATCTATATAATCATGGAATCCAATATCGAAAATATTCAAAGATAATTTCAATTCAAATCTAATCCAATTTATTTATTTATAACCATTGGATTATTTTTCTAGTTAATAACTAGTTCATTTCGATAAAAAACTATTTTTATCTTTCCAAATATGGAGTTTTTCATCCCAATTCATCACAAATCATTTCTTATGATTTTACACAAATTATCGATATTTTTAATAATTTTATCAAGGCCCATACAGTCGATTTCCACCAATGGCCATCGAACTGCACTTACAGCGACCTTTTCCAAATTTGATTTGGACATAATTCCAAATCCAACCGTTAGATTTCAAATCTCTAATATTCGTTGGAAAGCTCTTTTCGATACGAATCCAACGGTTCCGGTTTCAGGAGAATCCGACGGTCGGATCTCCCGTAATGTCCGTTCGAAGTCAATGGTCGAAATTCGCGAACTGCCGCAGCGTGGCGCGTTCTATTCAGGCCATTATATTATATATATAATATATATTTCATTGATTTCCTTTTAAAACGTATTTTATAAATCGTTTTAAATTCGTTTTCAAAACGATTTCAACTTCATATTCAAATTCAAATCCAAATTGAATTTTTCCCTTATAAATTCTTTTTCCATTCACTTCTATTTGATTTCAATTCAAATCGATTTCAATTCTATTTCAGTTCGTTTTCAATTGAATTCAATTCAATTCAGATTCGTTTTCAATTCAATTCAATTCAAATTTGTTTTCAATTCAATTCGAATTCGTTTTCAATTCAATTCAATTCGAATTCGTTTTCAATTCAATTCAATTCGAATTCGTTTTCTATTCAATTCAATTCGAATTCGTTATCTCTTTAATTCAATTCGTTTTCTATTCAATTCAATTCGAATTCGTTTTCTATTCAATTCAATTCGAATTCGTTTTCTATTCAATTCAATTCGAATTCGTTTTCTATTCAATTCAATTCGAATTCGTTTTCTATTTAATTCAATTCAAATTCGTTTTCTATTTAATTCAATCCAAATTCGTTTTCTATTCAATTCAATTCAAATTCGTTTTCTATTCAATTCAAATTCGTTTTCAATTCAATTCGAATTCGTTTTCTATTCAATTCAATTCAATTCGAATTCGTTTTCTATTCAATTCAATTCAAATTCGTTTTCTATTCAATTCAAATTCGTTTTCAATTCAATTCGAATTCGTTTTCTATTCAATTCAATTCGAATTCGTTTTCTATTCAATTCGAATTCGGTTTGAATTTCAATTCTTTTCAAAATATCAGATTTTGAAATCACTTTCGATATTCATTGTAAAATGAATAAAATCGATATTCATTATAAAATGAATAAAATCGATATTCAGTATAAAATGAATAAAATCGATATAAATATCGTTCATGTCAAAATGGCGTCAATCTAATCAACACGGCTTCATATATTTCTGTTTTCAAATATCCTATGTTAAATATTTCTTTTTCAAATATTTATATTCAAATATTTCTATTTCAAATATTTCTATTCAAATATTGAACGAAGCCCAATCAATTACCATATAATGTTAATTATATGGATTTTCTACAATACATGTATGCAATAACAACGATGAATAATCAACCATCATCCAAAGTGCACTCTACACTGTATAAGCATCGAATATAAATATTTAACGCTTATAACAGTCTGTCAATCAATCGATTGACATACAACTAACTTTTGGGATTAGTGTACGTCAAATATCATCCCAATACCCGTGTGGGGTTTCAAACAATCAAACACAGATTTTATTTGTGCAGTTGGGCGATGTGTAAAATTTATCGTCCCAATCAATATCAGTCAAATGTGTGTATATAAACAAATCGTCCGATTTGTTTATTTTTATTTCATTTCATATACACGTTAAAAATTCTATTTTTAACTATAAAACATTTTCCACTATAAAATATTTTATTTCACTATATAAATGTTTTATTTCATTTCACATCACATCACACAATCAACTACACATCAAAATCAAACAAACAAGCATACAAGCCGTCCATGGTCTGTGGACGACGGGTGTCGGGTGCTACTAAACACCGTCTGCATCCTAGTATATATATATATAACTAGAAAATTAAATTAAAGTGTGAGAAATTCTCACCGAATAGCTAATCCAATGCCACGACTCTTCTTATGCAGAAATCTTCGTCGTATCTTCTTTCATCACTTTCGTCGACTGTATTCACTACATATATATAAAAATCGAATTTTTACTTTACTATCCAATATATAAAAATCGAATTTTTACTTCGCTATTCAATATATAAACATCGAATTTTTACTTTGCTATTCAATATATAAAAATCGAATTTTTACTTTGCTATTCAATATATAAAAATCGAATTTTTACTTTGCTATTCAATATATAAAAATCAAATTTTTACTTCGCTATTCAATATATAAAAATCAAATTTTTACTTTGCTATTCAATATATAAAAATCGAATTTTTACTTTGCTATTCAATATATAAAAATCGAATTTTTCTAGAAACCAATGTCGTATTTTTACATTTTCAAAGATCGTATTTTTATAACTTCAAAGATCGTATTTTTATAACCCCACTCATATAAAAACCATATTTTATATATCGCCTTCACATACATGAAAATCATATTTTTCTATAATGAGATATCTAATCTTTTAAAGTTTAAAAATCTAAACTTTTATAGTTTATATATCAACACTTTGTTAGTTTAAAAATCTATTTTTAATTCTATTTAAAAATCATATTTTATTCTTCAATTCCATTTTAAAACAATGATATATTTTATTTCTAAAAACAATGTATATATTTTATTTCTAAAAACAATGTATATATTTTATTTCTAAAAACAATGTATATATTTAAAATAAAATAAAAAAGAAACAAAACCTTCCTGTCTCGTTCCAGTCTCGTGCTCAGCCCCTAGGGCTCGATGCCACCACCGCCACGCTTGACCAGAGGTTGATCGCCATCCTCCACCAGCTGCGCCGGAGCGCCACCTCCCTCCCCTGACCACCGCCTGCAACTCGACGCACCCCAGGGCCAACAAAACCGCCGCGAAGTCGGCCTGTTTGAGGAGGAAGTTCTCCCGATTCTTGAAATGAAAATCGATCTATGCGGTATCAATTTGAAGATGTGAAGAAGCGCGACGATTTCTGGTTTGGGGCTTGAAGTAATTCGCTAAGGATTGAAAGAATTTTGCTGTAGAAATTTCGATCATTTATGGACGTTGAATTGAAGAGGGCGGCAACTTTATTTGGAAATTAGGGTTTCCTTTGACTGGGTTTGACCATGGCCTTTTATAGAAAAATATATTATTAATTTAATCAATCTTTTAAGTCAAAATCACAAACGAACCTCAGATCAAACCGAACAACTGTTGCCCCTAGCTAATAATCCCCATTCCGAACACAATGGGATATGTCTGGTAAGCCAATTCGGCCATTACGATCAGTTTCCATTGAAATTCAAATATAACTCTATATATTCAATTTTAAACGTACATTTCAATTTACCGGGGCCACATACTAACTAGAAAAATCCCAGAAAAATATTTTCTAGCTTCGTATTGACGATACGGTCCTAACAAAACTAATTTCGTCAAATTCTGAGACCGTTTGAAAAATGGCCAATTTCCAGTCGATTAAAATCAACTGAAACTGGTCAAACGCGTTTTCCTTTGCCACGCTCACATATTGATTCGAAAAATTATGAAATTTGAAACCTAGCAATAATTTGACATCACGGATCCAACAAAATTGGTTTCGTTGAAATCCGAGGTCGATTGCAAAATGGCTATTTTTAAGGGCCTGAATTCTATAGCGACTATTCAGAATTTTCAACTGGACATATCTTTTGATTCCCGCTATGAAATTTCGATTTTTCGGATTCGTTGGAAAGATATTCTCAAATAGATCCCAATGTTTTTGGTTTCACTAAAATCCGGATTGTTTTGCACCCGGTACATTCAATTGAAGTTTGAAATCGAATTATCGAACTACCGCGCCATTTTCAATTCCTTTTATAATTATAAATAATTATTTATATTCTAACGACGAACTATATAATATATACGTTCGATTTATATTCAAAATAAATTTCTCGTCGATATTATTTAAAATAATCTATTTTAAATAATCAAAATTCGCTAAAATTGTCAAAATAATTTTTTTAAACTAGCCCAGATTTTCGGGTTGTTACAACATGGTTATAACTTCAATATTATACTCTTCAAATCAATAAACTATAAATTTTCATAGTATAAATTTGCATAAATGATAATCATACAATAACAAATGCATACATTTTGAACTATTATCTTACAACTCATTTTATTATATTCTCTTATCATTCTGAACACATTATAATATGTACATAATTTATCATTTAGTGATAAAAATATAAGTATATAAATTTGTGTATATTAGAACACAATAACATCGGGTCATGAGGTGGGTCGGTCTACCCTGACCCGGATGAATTTCAGATACGAGGCGAAATTCCAGACCCGCACCAGGTCTACGGGGTGGGTCCCGGGCGAGGTTTAAAAAGTCTGGGTCTGGTCTGAGGCACGAGAATCTGCCCCAACCCGCCCCGTTGTCGTTCCTACCTGACAATCAAAAGGCGATTAAGGAACTGAAGTTGCAAAACCTTAAAAATTAAATGGCGATGGAAAAAGTGATATTTATTTGGATGCATCTGTTTGAACGAATTGACCGGGACTGGAAGTGTTAAATGATAAAGAATATAATTATGCGATAACTTCTACCAATTCAATCTGAATTACTGCGGAAGTTTAAATTTTCGAAAATATAAAATTAAGCAGATAGGGTTAATGGAGAGAATTAAGGAGAATTCTGTTTTTTGTTGTAATATATATGAGTGAATATGCTTTTGTCATATTCTGTTTAGTCCCACATTGTGGGATAAGTTTTACTCCAAGCTCCAAGCCTTTATATAAGGAGCTCATGTAATGTAAATATAGTGCTAATTTTGAAATAAATAAAAGTATCTTATTTCTCCTCCTCTAATGGCTTTTTTATTGTATATTGTTTACAACCTGTTATCAGCAAGAGATTCTATTAGAGCTATTGTTTGAAATATTCTAGATCTATATCTATGGATCTATCATGTAAGTAATTTTTATTTAAAGATATTAATTCATGGATTTATACATAATTATTTTCTGTTTTAGAATATTTGATTAATGGATCTATGAATTTGTCATATCTTTTGTTCATTTAGATCTGACTCAAACTTCTAGATCTCTTTTCCTATATATTTTTTGTAGATCTAGATTATATTCTAATGGATCTAACTTCTTAGATCTGATTATTTTTGTTGATCCTAAATATGTGTAGATGTATTCTTTTATTTCTTTGCGGATCTAATTTTGAATTTTCCAAATCCAATTTGATGGAGATTCGATTGTATATGTATTATTTACATTATTGATGATGTAGAGGTAGATCTAATTTTATCCTTTCCGATCTACTATTACTTTTCGTATGTAATTCTTTTGGATAGACTGAAGATAAAATATGTATGATTTTTTTAAGTACACCCAACAGAATTATGGGTATAAAATATGTTGGTGTAGCATTTAAACTCAATAACAATATTGATTTATCACTGGAAGTGAAACTGAAAACTCATTATGTAAACAAACTTTTTCAAATGAGGAACCTGAAATTCATATGCAAATGAGGAACCTGAAGTTCATATGCAAATGAGAAAGATGAAATAAAAGACTCGAAGCATTTAATTGCATTTAATTTTTTGCTTCTAGCAAATGACATGTAATAGAATAGGATTGAAAAAACAATGAAGTAGAAAAAGAAAAGCTTTCATTTATTGAAGTTATTTTTGATTTAGCACCTGAAGTGAATGGAAATATCAATGAAAGCATACACGAGAAACTTAATTTTTAGTATTTGAAATGAAAGTTGAGAACTTGTAATTCCTTTATAGTCAAAAATTTTGAGTTTCCATGAATTATTGAATGCATTTGTTATTTGTGATAGAAATCTTTTATGCAATATATCTCATTTGCTAAAATTACAGATGTAAGATTTGTTGCATCCTGAAGATGCTATTATATCAAGAAGAGATATTTTTTTTAGAAAATCTAATTATTGAGTAATAAATTTCATTATTAAAATATTCATTTTAATTTTATCATTGAGTAATATTGACCATAAACCTAAGATGAAATTGCATTACTTTAAGTACCATTTCTCAATTGATTCATATATTTGTAATGAAATCATTAAACTGTGACGATAGTTATATCCTCGGCCATATAAATGTTAATTGCGGTTATTATTATCATAAATGCATTGGTTATTATAAATTAAATGTTATATGTTCATGCTTAGAATATGGATATAAGTATGGTTTTTTATGTATTTATTTGGCAAGTAATATATGATATAATGGAAGAAATAAGTTCAACAACCTGAAGTTGTGTGAAGAAATTATTTTAACAAGGAGTTGTATAACTCAAAACCCAAGCCCTGAAGTCTTGAATTCATATCAATATTTTTCTTAACTTGTCAAAATTTATAAGCTTCTAAACAAGAAGTTTACACATAATTTGAGAACCCGAAGTTCATAAAAAAATTAATGAACTTGAAGTTCACGAATAACTTGCGTGAAGGTATGTTTGAATTATGTAAAATGATAAGATTTTACTTCCTGAAGAAGCTAAAGGAAGTAAACAAATCATAATACTCAAGAAATAGAAACCCGAAACTTTCTTGAAGTTGTGACATGAAAAGATTGTACTTCCAGAAGAAGTTAAAAGAGACACACACATAATAATATGCGACAATAACATTGGATTCAATAGAAAATCTATAAACGAGTTTCATCTAACTGACATATTTCATGTATAATTTATATTAACTGAATATCCTGAAGATATAATGTGCATATTAATATCTTGAAGAGATGTACTAGAGATTTATTTTTATATAGCAAATCCAACATCCTAGAAGAGATGTTAGAGATTTTTTTTGTTGCATTGCAATTACAAAAATAAAAGATGTGTTCCCTGAAGGATTATCATACACTCTAGAAGTAGTGATTTCTTTTCTTGAATCTTATTTTTATTTAATGCATCTAATTTTGTTATTGCATTTAAAATTTGATATGTATTTTTGTATATTAATATGACATTTCAATAGTTTGTATATATTTATCTCTAGAGGAGATAAGTTCATCCCAGAAGCGGTGATAACAAAATATCTTTTGAGAATATTTGTATATTTGGAGCTGGTAAGATATCTCTAGAAGAGATATGTTTATTTGAAAATAATAAATATCTCCAGAAGAGACTTCTACAATTAAAAGCGATAAATATTTATAGAAAAGTTCATAAATTTCTCCAAAAAGAGAAAATACGTATTAAAACTCCACAAATGTTGTTTATGGAATATCCCACAAGCGATATTAAAACTCCATCACTTAACAACTTGAAGTTGTTCATATATTTATTTGGACCAGAAGTTCGATATGTTTTCAAACTAGAAGTTTTGAACATTATCATATGATCCTGAAGAATTTGTAATGACATTGATCAATACGTTGAAATCAGTAGTTTGATCTTTGTAATAATTTATTCTAAAATTACTAACTCAAATGAGAAAGAATATGTAAATTTATAATACGTGGATGCACGTATTTATATATTCATATCTGTAAATATTTAACTAACAACTTGAAGTTCGTTATAAGCTTATTTTATAGATTATGCATAAATATTATTTAGTGATTTAAATTTCAATCAACATGAATGTTAAATGACCTGAAGTCATATGTGTATTCAAATGATCTATATAATAAGAAAATTCCTCCAATATTGCTAGATCAATGAAAGAGAATAAGTAATAAGAAAAATGAATGCATCTTATCGACTAATTAAAGGGTTATCCTCCTACAACTGATATACATATAATATATTTGCTAGCAGCAATGTGATAATGGATCAAAATGAGAATCCCATGATGATTATTATTTAGTGTGACAATGTTTGTCAACATTGTGGGGGAGGATAAAGGATACAATTTCATTTTGAGTATCAGTGTTAAATAATTGACTCACGAATAAATTATAAATAATACCCCTTGTAGACTTGCTTCAGTATATATATATATATATATATATATATATATATATATATATATATATATATATATTTGAATCCCTGAAGGATCAAAATGCAACCACATTTAAAGATTGGTTCAAAAGTCAGTTCGGAATACTTTTGAAGTAAGTAATAAAGATGTCAGATGAAGGAGGTGAGTGTTCTTGAAAAAACACCTAAGGAGTCTCTTGAAGAGATCCATGACATGATTGACAAATAACCCCAGAAGTGGTTTAGGTACCTAAAATAGATAATAAAGAGATCTCAGTAAATTATATCTAGAACTGACAATATATAATCATCGATGATAAATTTATAAAAAGTAAAGCACTTATGTTAAATCATGATTGGCCATCATGAATCCTTCTCTAATTGAGAAATGTGGACCTGTAGTCTGCAAAGTAGTGAATAAACCTCGAAGGTATGAATATTTGTTAAATCACACTAAATGATCAAAGAATATTAGTTCCTGAAGAACATAAACTACTTTGTTTGTTATATAGAACATAAAGAACAAAGAGAGTTGATTACAACATTCTTTTAAGTATTGTTATAATGAAAATCATGATATAATTGATGATGAGTAGATTATTACCTGCTTTTAATTATTGTTGTAATGAAATATTTAATATACTTTTGAGTATAGTTGCGATATGCAAAATTCGTCGAAGTGTACAGGTTTCTGAAGAATACAAATAACTTTAGTAATTATAAAGAATGCAAAGAACATAGAATATAGATTACAACATGCTTCTAAGTATTGTTGTAATGAAAATCTTGATATAATTCTAGATGAGTAGATTACTTCCTACTTTTAAGTATTGCTGTAATGAAACTATTGTTGTTCATTACAAATGTATTGCAGTGTGCAAACCTGATTGAAGCACAAAATTGTAAACACTCGAAGTGTATAGCAAGCGAGCACAAACAAAAGGTGCTTTAAATAATAAAACATGCATGAAGCATGGAAATGCACACAATTTTTTTAATGAAAAGTTCATTAAGAATTATCTTGTGATGTTGTACTCTTTTTACTTCACTTTGGTTTTTTCCCATAGGGTTTTCCATTGTGAAGGTTTTAATGAGGAAAATATTAATAAATGATGAACATCGGAAGTATGAAGCATGAGGCAAATGTTAATAAATGATGAATATCAGAATCTTTACCCGTCTTTGACTCAATAAACTTCTTCCATTCCTTCATACTTCTGATGTTTTCTGGTTTTAGTTGAAGTTGCTCCTACTTGGTTTTTTCTTGTGCTACTTTTTTAACAAATATGCCTTTTTGAACACCTCCAAATGCACCCCATTTGCTTAAAAATGGGAGTCTTTTGCCATTCCTCATCTAATTTAAATCTAGCCTATAGCATTTATCAAAATGATAATTAAAAAAAAAAACTATCACCAAGCAGATACACATTTTAAAATATATTGTCCTAAAAATATCATTCCAGCCATTATAGTTCATCTTTCAGTGATCCTTAATTATACTATATTTTTTTTTGACAAATTTTTTTATTTTTTCAGGTTATATCAACGAGAACTTGTTGGACTAGGCAGTCTCTAATTAATTATAATTGATAAGTATCATGTACTCCCATAGGAATTATTGAAGTTCTTGATGTTATTACTCTAGAAAATCAAGTAACCACAAAATTCTGATTGAATACAGACGCACTTAACATCAATGAATATATTCACAAGTCAGTGTCGTATGGTCTTGCAATATTATAGTTCTAATCCAAACCTTTAATTGAACTTTTACCCTCCGCTTTAATAGGAATTTGGTTTGATGCCATGGTAAGTCAATCAAAGTGTTTCCATTTGTTGTGGGCTTAGATTCATCAACAATTTATCCTAGAATATTTGTATATTATCGCTGAAGAACTTTGCATCTACACATCCAACATTCCAGAATTTTCTAGGTAAAATATGATTCAGTATCAATGCATCATGCCTGTATTTTTCTTCTTAGGGTAAAATTTATTGTAGTAGTTAATGCATTTTGGGTTCCTATGTTGTACCAGGAGATCTCCTTTGTAGAATACATATCTTAAAACATAAAGCTACGCGATTCAATGTTTTATTTTACATGCAGCAACATTTCTGATTGTTATGTTTATTGTTTGTCTTGAGATTTGTTTGCTATGCATAGTATTAATTGCAGTCCATTAGATGAGAAGGGAAGCAAGATGGAAGAACTTAAATAGAGCATCCAAGATCTTAATCTGAGAATGGATCAGGTACCCCAATTGCATCGAGGTTAAAATTTGTCCAACTTGTGGTTTTACTTAATGATGCTCGCTGTTTTTAAGATTATACTACAAACGCCTCTAGTAAATCATAACCTTGTATTGTAGTTATTCTAAACACTTGTGTTGAACCAAGGAGTTAGTGCCAAGATCTCCGATCTTCTACCTTAAGCTATCGTTATTGAAGTTCTCTTTCTGCATTCATGTATAATATATATATATATATATATATATATATATATACAATAAACGGCAGTAACCCTGGCAATAATATATTTAGGACCATATATTTTAAAAGGCTGAATTTTAAACTGTTGTTTAATACATATATTTTAAAATTTAAGCAACGTGTAGGCGCAAAGACTATCGGTGATGAATTTAAATATGACTATGCAATCATGTCTTACACATATAGAATTTAAATCATGTTTTTTTTTTTAAATATGGACATATATACTTTACTACATTATGTAGAAAAAAATCCACAAATTGTGAAGCACATGATGCAAATATACCAGAAGTTGCATATTCATATGCAGAAGTTGCATACTCATATGCAAAAGTACGAAGATGAAGAATGCCGAAAAGGCATACTTTTGAACAGCTGTTGCTATTCACTTTCGTAAAAAATTACATATCCGAAACATCTCCTTGTTGGCAAAGGCGGCCAAGCAACATTCTCCATCCTCTTCTTCCACCTTTGCCTTCGATACGGCCTTCCCTCCTCTTCCCTCTCGTCCATCTATACCCCAGATCCACCCCCTCCCGTAGTCAATCCCTCATCAGCCAAACCCTCCGTAGCAAATCTGGGATCGAATCTCCCTGAATCTGATGCAAATCAAGGATCGAGCCCAAATCCAAGATCTGATGCGAATTAATGATCGAACCTACTGGATCCTAGATCCGATGCTAATCAAGGATCGAGCCTCCCAGATCCAAGATCTAATACAAATCAAGGATCAATCCTTCCATATCCTAGAAATTCTTCATTTAGATCCACTCCTTCTAACGTTTCCCCTCCTCTGGCTAGTTGTTCCAATACCAATCTGACGAACGCTAATCAATCCTCGTCAAACTCCTCATATCCCGCCTTCACGAAATTGGACTATGCTTCCCTTTTTAGTTCTCTCCCTCGAAATGTTAGAGTATTTCAACCACAACACTGCGACATCCCTAGGGATGGTATTCCGAAGAAGAATCCCGAAATGGTCAGGGCAGAAGGTATGAATTATTGGAGCAATTTCTTGGTTGGCTTTTTCCTGGATGGCACGACATCGTATCCTTCAGTGGTAAATTTCTTAAACTGGTTTTGGAAATCATATAGTGAGTTAGTATTAATTCAGATGGAGTTCATTTCTATTTCAAGTTTATAAACGAATCTGATCGAGAAAGAATTCTAAAATCTGATCCTATTTTTATAAGAGGTCGAATGTTTATTTTAACTAGATGGGATCCGTCTATAGAAAATACACAAGCGTGGATTAAAAAAGTTCCTATACGGGTCCATTTTTATCGAATCTCGACTATTCTTTGGACTTATTGGGTATAAACTGGCTTGCTTGTCATGTGGGGAGATTGATATGTTTTGATAATAGCATTGAAAAGTTGTAGAAATTTAGATACGCAAAGGCTTTAATTGAGATCTCTTCTAAGTTTGAATTACCAGATAGAATAGTGGTCGATGGTTTAGGTAAGGATTGCCCATCAGTTAGGTTGCCCTATGATTGGAGACCCAATATCTGTACCACTTGTAAGGTTTTCGGCCATACAACTAATAAATGTGAATTCAATGCAAAGGCAGATGTGGATGGAGACAATGTTGAGGATCTTGGAAATAATTTTCATGATAATCCTCATGATCAAACTGGACAGAATAATAGGAAGTTCAAAACAAACACTAATAAAAGTAACTGGACATCAGTTAATACAAAATCTAAAAAGTATTGGAGAAAGAAGGGGGTTGCTAATGATAAGGCTAATGTTGATGTCGACGCTGACATGACTAATGTTAATGCAAATCCTTTTGATACTTTAGCAAATGAGAATGATGGAAATGGTAATACTGAGGTGGTTAATGATGAAGTTAATACTAACACTAATGTGCAAGTTAATAGTCTACAAGTTGATCATAATATATGAGGTAATGCTGAAGCTGCTACTGGCTTTGTAGCACTAATCAATACTATTCAGGAGGCTGCAACTCAAAATATTGAGCAAATCAATCAAGTTGAAGAGGAGTTGGATCTGCTAGGTAATCTCTTTGATGAAAATCCTGTTAATGTTGACAAATTCCCTAAAGGAAATTCAGGCATGCGCAATTCTTCTGCATCATATGGTCTGATCTACTGCTGTAATAAATCCAGTCCCTTATAAACCCTCTCCTATTGCCATAAAATCCTGCACATCAGCACCTTTATCTTCTACTACCTCAAAATCTTCTCCATATGGAAACTTGAAACCTCCTTCAAACTTTCAACTACCTCCTCCTAATGTAACAGGCACATGTCTAACATTTCCCATTGTTAACAATGTCCTGCTTTCCACTGCGGTGCCCACTACCTCCCTTCCATTGTTTAATTCCAAGAACAATAACCTGAAAGGAAAATTTTGGGCAGATGATGATCTAGATGAAGGTAATGATTACGGTCTAGAGGATGTGATGCCTCTCAACAGTAAGCTGAAAACTACCAAAAGGCATACGAGGAAAAATCTGCTGCATGACCCTTCTCTTATCTGATGAGAAAAGGTTGTACTTCATTCAATTGATGTAGTTGCAGTGACAATTCATTGATGTTAAGTGATATTCTGGTTTTTGGGTTCTCTTATGATTGCTTGCAGCTTCATTTTTTTAGATTTCATGTTATGTTGTTTTTCAGCATGTAGACTTGAGACTAGCAAACTAATCGGATACATCAAGCTTCAATGAGCTATGCAACAAGTTACAGTTATCTGTTATTTGCTTTTACCATAATATTCTTTTGACTTGTGGGTCATATAATTTGCTACAGTGGCATTAGTACTGTTTTGAGATTATTCATTTTGTAAGTCATGCATATGTTTGTATATGCTTGAGAGCTTAAAATTGTAAATATTTTGTTGATTAATAAAATTAGCGCTTAATTTAAAAAAAAAAAACAAGTTGTATACTTGATGTTATGTGAACCATGCACAAAATATGTAAATTAACTTAAAAAAAAAACATGTTTCCGGAAATGCATACATTATTGTAGTTTCTTTTGAAAAGTCCATAAAAACAACAGTATATGTGTTCTTGCAAAAAAAGGAGGAATTAAACTATCAAAAACAGGAAGCACTGGCAGTAACCAAAAATACATCGTCAGCTCTCATAATAAAAACAAGAAAGTCCGTGTAGTAACTAAAACTCAAATGCATGTAGTTCAATGGCTAAATACTAAAACTCAAATGCACGCAGTTCATCGCCAGCTCTGAATTTTGGAATTATTCTATCTGTTGTGGATTTCTCCTTTTGTATTTTAGTTACAGTTGAGTTCACTTTCAGTTTTATTTAATATATTCGTAACCTGCAGAATAAACATTGCTTGTCATTTATTTCCCAAAACCATGTTCTTGGCCATTTAACCAATCCAGCAATAGCAATATAACTTGTTAGCCTTACATAGCATTTTGTTTTATTTTTAATTCATTTTCTGAACCTAAACACTTCTTAGCATGTCTACTATTTAATGCATTTAAAATAACATATAACCAATTGGATACTTGTTCACTTGTTATGTCACAAAGACAAGCTAATTAAAACAGGCATCCAACCTTGAGTAACAACACACATCGTCAGATAGAATCACATGTAAAATCATAACAACAAGTTGCTTTCAATATTACTTATAGGACCATCCGACAATACTTATAAAACTACCAGTTCCATACTACTGATTTCACATGTACTATAACATTAATACATGGGGTAAACATGGTCATACAAATAGAATTATGTTTTGGAGTGAGCTTTAAATGTGTGACTATACTTTGATGCAGTAAAAAAAATGTGTTTGGTGATACGTCATTGATATGTAGATACATAAAGATATAAATTTATATTTCCATAATTATACACAAATCAAACACGGTTATATATACAAGTAGATATACATTTTACCTGAATGGATTTCCATAGAATTACTTTCAAATCATCATTAAGTAGCCTCCCATCATCAAGTGTAAATGGAACGTGCTCATGGAAAAGTGGCCTAAATGAGAAGATAGTTTCACCGACCCTCTCCCAACCGGTATGCCGGATGGATTAAACTCAATTTCAATTCGGCTAGCAACATCCGAAGGAAGTCTTTTAACTTTAGTTGGGCCTCTAGTCCTCTTTTTTGAACCTTGTTTTGCTTCGACATTTTCGATTGATCTATCCATTTCCATCGTAGTTTCAAGATTTACAACGATTTGCATAGCTATGGATGCGGTTGGCTTGCTTGCATTTTCAACATCCATATTTTCTGAAGGTGGCTCAATATTCTCTCCCATTGCATTAGACCCATCGGATGCATATTCGGAATCTATAAGTCTTTTTTGAGAGCGAGTAAGCTTCTTATTTGTTGTGTTCTTCGTACTTTTAACCATTTTCTGCATAAAGACCATGCCGAATTCCCCAGTCTTCTAAATCATGTCTACAATTAATCCCATCCTTTGATTTGTTGTCATGCAACATTGTACCTAGTAAGCTTTTACAAACATTTTTCTCAACATGCATTACATCTAAATTATGACATAATAGAAGTTTCTACAGAAAAAGTAAAAGTCTTGCATTAAAAAAATTATAATTTATTTTTAATGGATTGACAATGAAAAATGTAACTTAAATACTAATCTCTCAATATGGCAGGTCAAAAAAGATTGATCTTTTTTTCCACCTTGATAACTCTTTTTTTATAGGATCATTATCCTCATCATCATCATCATCATCTTCACTATTATCATTAATCCTCATTTTCCTACTTTTCCCTCTAATCTCCCTTTTTTAGTTTGTTTTGTATCATTTAACTTCACACTCTTCTTTTTGCTTTCCACATATTTTCCAAAATCATTAGTAAAATCTTTCAAAGCAAGAGAGATATTGTTGCCAGCTAGAATTCTAGGCATCTTTCTATCCTCCACAGTGTTATCAAACCAAGCTTTTTTTTCCTCAATGGATTTGAAGAGGGTAAAAATCTTCTACGACCCATATAAACAGTTTTTCGACGATATTTCAAACATCGATGGCGAGTATTGACACCACATAATGGACAAGCCTTATTTTCCTTTTACACAACATCTAGCAAGATTGCCATAAGCTGGAAAATCATTTATCGTCCACAGTAAAATAGCTGTCATGTTAAAAAATGTCTTAGTTAATGCATCATATGTCTCAACTCCACTACTCCACAAGTGATGCAAGTCTTCTACTAATAGCGCTAGATATACATCAATATCATTTTCTGGTTGCTTTGGACCTGGAATTAAAAGTGTTAACATAATATTCTCTTTCTTTATGCACAACATTGGTGACAATTTATATGTCACAAGCATTACTGGCCAACAACTATACTAGGAGTTTAAAATAGAAAATGGATTGAACACATCTGTAGCTAGACCAAGTCTAAGATTACGTGGATGCTGAAAATGGCTTTAAATTTTCATCAATGATGCTCCACGTTACATAATCTACAAGATGTCGCATCTTTCCATCGCTACTTTTATTTTTGAATGCCATCTTAATTCTTCGGCCGTCTTTTCATATCTGAACATTCTTTTAAATCTTGAGATTATTGGAAAATATCTCAGCACCTTAACTGGGATACCTTGCATAATCACCTTTGTATCTTGAATTATCTTCCATCGCGACGAACCACATTTAGGACAATTATTTAAATTTTTGTACTATTTACGGAAAAGACAGCAGTCATTCTCACAAACATGAATTTTTTCAAACCCATGTCAAATAGTTGAGAAATTTCTTTACTTTATACGAAGTCTTGGGGAGTACGTTATTCTTTGGTAAACACAAATGATGGACGGTAAGAAGTTTATCAAAACCAGTATCAGATATTCCAGTTTCACATTTAAGATTATACCAAATAGTGATGGCAGATAACTTTGTATGGTCTTTGCAACCAGGATACAATGGGGTTTCTACATCCTCCAAATTTTTAAGTAAATCATCATGGCGTCTTTGTGCATTGTCCTTATCTTTGTCATCATCAAAAAAAGTATGATTAAAATAGTCTTCATCTTCATAGTGAATCATCTTGAGCAAGTCGTACGTCTCGCTCATTTTAATCTTATTTTCAACTTTCACTTGCTCGCCATGATTATACCATGTATCATCTCTGTACTTAGGATCCATTCTCTTTATAATCAGGTGTGATGACTAAGATTTCGATAGTCTAGATAAGGACACAATATTTTTTCCATATCTCCTAAATTTTTCTTCGCAACATGCACAAAATTCTGTGCTCCTAGACCATACTCTCTACTAGCTCTATGATAGAAATTAAAAACAAAAAATATTAGCTTTTATTACCAAAACATTAATTCTAAATTTAAGTATAAATTAGTTACCACATGATTACCTATGTAGATGTAACCAATCTTTCTCCATCATCATATACAATATCTAAACAACCCTGTGTCTAAAATTCAAATAGTAATTTATTATCAAGTCAAGAGAAACATTTCATGCAATGAATAAATAATACCTCTTGAGCAGCAACATTGTTATCTAATAAAAAAATAAGCCATTTATGTTGATCTGAGGCAGTTGGCCGATGTTATTTTTTGGTCATACCTCATTTATTTTTTGTTTTCTTCGAATTAAATCAGCTGTTGTGTCAGTTCAATATAATACATTCTTACGGGTGGTTAAAAAATAGACTACCATGGCAACCATGCAAACTGTGATAAGCATGTCCTCTATGGTAATTATTTTGGCATTGCTGAAGAGGTTAACAGTCCTGTAATAACCATATTTTTATGTACTTCATGCGACTTAAAAAATCTTTTGGACCCTGTTAGGCTGTTATCGCCATGGTTCTACTGTGATATGCTTGACCACTAGTTCATATACTGCGATATGATAAACCATGATTACAAAAGCACTACAGTTGTTAATTATTATTTCATCACTACTCTTTAATATATAGAACCAGAAAAAGTGTACAATATATAGAACTGGCCAAAGTGGCTGGTGTGCACAATTGATGTCTTAGATCTTTATCCCACTGCGTACGTATTTATTGCATTTCGTTGCTTTTTTTCACGCGTTAGCTAAGTGGCTAAACGATGAAACATGACGTTGAAGTTTTTGTTTCAGGGGTGTCGATTCATAATATAAATATAGCAAAAAGATTACTGGAAATACGGTTTACATATGGACAAGAATGTAGTTGGAATATACACATCATTGCATGATTTTTTACCAGAATACAAATTTATTTCTGAAAGCTAAAGAAGAGGATTACTGGCAAATTAATTTCACATTGGGTACACCTAGTGCATGTCATAAATTAACTTATACCCAAGAGAACTCCACATGTCAGTTGCTACAACTTACATCTCACCAACTTTTGCTATATTACCGACTTCATATAATTAATATATATACCGACTATACAGGACTGACGAGATCCCATCAATGGTTATGTACTCTAATATATTATCCTCGCAAGTCTCTTCCAACTATATATATAAGTATATAACAACAAAACGTCTACTATCGCATTCCCAATGATAACAATGTACACTTTTTATTAGACAACAATCATATAATTACTATTATTTATTTCATGAAACGATAACAATGTACGCTTTTTATTAGATAACAATGTTATTTTCAATCATATAAAAAAATATTATGTAGCATCATTATTTATGTAACATCATAATGTGAAATATAAAAACACATAACATGCTTACAATATAATTAGTGATGCCCGAGGATCATCAATTGAGCAACACAGCATGCTCAAGGTACAAATAGAATGCCAAATAACCGGAAAAGTAGGAGACTTAACAAATGAAACATGATGAACTTGCAAAAACTAACGTTGCTTAAGCTCATGATGATACAGTATACCTTTAACAAATATGGTATAGTTCATAAGAAGGTCGTGGGCAACACACTCTAAGCTTTAATAAACACGAGAGCATTAACTTCTTGAATATCAAAATCATGGTAATCGCTTGAACTTATACCAGATCAATGCTTCTAAATTATTTAAAGGGTGACAAAACACCAAGATAATCTAAAATTAACTAACATATAAAACCCAAAAATCAAAATCAAGCATGATATATCAAAATAAAAAATCAAAATCAATAAACCCAATTTGTGTGTGAAAAAGAAAATTGTACTATTGTTTTTATTATGTTAATCACTGAAACAGATATTCCTGCTTAAAGGACAAACACATTATATGGTAAAGTAAATTAAATTTTAGAAATTACAGTCTAATATGCTATGTTTTAAAAGTAGGATTTAAATCTTAAGTCGAAGGGTTTAAGCTTCGAACTGGATCTGAATTCGAAATCAGGACAAATCAACACCTAAACCACATTCTAAGTCCTCATACCCACATATGTTCATGACAATATCACATACGATCACTCATTATTTTATCCTTAACTAGATAACCGAATGAGAACCTTTATATTGGTTTACCCTAAGTCTCAATGCAACGACAATAATAAGAAATGATTCGAAATAGAAATGAAAATATGGCTAAAAGACACTCACCAAAGTTCCTATTCTCCACCGAAGGAAGCTCAACCACAGATAGGGGGAAGGAAAGCTATCGGGTTTAGGGCAACCGCGAATAGGGAAATCGAAGAGGAAAAGGAAATCACCGAGGAAAAAGAAACCGTGGATGGAGAAATCTACGTGGAGACTGAAGAGATGAAAATCAAAATTAACTTTGGGGAAAATGAAAACCGCGGGAGAGGAAATGAATACCGCGCAAATAGATGAAAATCTAGAATTGTGGGGGGAACTAAAGACCACATTTAGGAGGCAAATATAATATTTTTTCTTAGCATTAAAACAAAAAATAAATATTGGCAAATATGATTTCTACATCTTTCAACCTAAAAACGCTGAAACTAATTGCTGTGGAAACTTAGTTTTGTTGTAGTGTTTCAATTAAATTAAACACCCGTTTAATTTAATCAAAATGAACCGTTTATGATGGAAACCAAGGTGAGTTCAACTCACTCAGTTTTATCCCACTTATATTTTATATAAGTCAGGTTTAAATATTTGTGTGTTATGGTTGTTAGTTGTTGATGGATGCTGAATATATTTACATGTGTTGACTAAACTGATTAAATTAAACATTTGTTTAATTTAATTTAAACCCAATCATTATTTTTAATGATTATTCCCAAATGAGGTAACTTACCTCGCTGGCCACGTTTATAATAAAATAAACATGTTAAATTTATAGTTGGATGTTTTGATTGTTGTTATTGTTTGATTATAGAATATTTTATCTATTATTGAATATTATGTTTTATTTGAGGTAACGTATTTGGATGCAGGGATAAACAGGTTGGAAGAATCCAACTGGATTTATCAAATTTATTGTTTATTTTCATATTACAATTATATGAATTGTTTAACCGATATGAGTGAATGATTGATTTGATTATTGATTGTTGAATCTAAATTCAACGTGTGTTTGAATGGGTAGTATTGGTAAACTAATTAACAAAAGATGGCCTAGAAATCCATTATTCTATAAATCAATAGAAGTGAAGTTATAAAGTTATTTTATAACTGAAGATACTTTGAAATCTATTATTTTGAAATAAAGTTTATTAAAAAGCAGATTAATATTTGTTAGACCAAAAAATGGCACTAACACCCAGTACAGTGTGAAATCCTCATAATCACAGATCGCAGAATGCAGAAAACAGTAAATAAAGAGGAGACACACGGGGTTTTTATAGTGGTTCAGCTGTAGAAGTAGCCTACGTCCACTTTATAATCTTATTGTTATACTGACAGATTACATGAATCAGTTACATCAAACACACACCCAGTGTGTTTATTGATAGTACAGGAATTTATACACGTAATCCACATGTTAAATATGTAGGAAGAGAGGAGTTTATATGAGTGATGGTGCAAAGTCCTATGGGGATGTAGGAGAAAAGCCTCAGCCCAAATTCCCTTCATTTTCCTTCAAGTGGTGTATTTATAGCTGTTTTCGGGTAGCATGTCGTGAGCCATGTGTCACACCCAGAGGCGATCTCAAAAAGTAGTGGAGAATGCTCTCAAAATCGTGCAATGCCAAGTGGAAGTTGATCCACGGATGTAGGAGGAAGTTATTCTTTAAGAACATGTCAAAATTGATGTGTAACAGCAGGTCCAGGCGAATCGGGTCACGGGACCTGGCCCGGTCCAGGGGGCTACCCAGAAGGGGGTGACTCGACCCTAGTGGGCGACCCAGAAGGGGGGCGACCGGACCTCAGTGGGCGACCCATAAGGGGAGCGACCCGACCCTAGGGTCGACCCGACCCTAGGGTCGACCCGACGCCAGTGGGCGACCCAAAAGGGCGGGTGACCCAATACAACTTCGTGATTCTCTGTAACTTTGGCACTTTGTCCAAATGTTTGCCAACTTACACCTGCTTGTACTAATGACCTGAGCTATTCCAGTGATAGAATTCGAGATGAGATTATCTTTGCCAAAAGGTAGTCTGACAATATTTATTATTTGAGTTTATAAATTATTAAATGGCTTTTACGAAGTAAATTCTTATGTTAATAAGATTTTAGAAGCAAGTGGGCAGATATTAACCTAACGATTAATAACTGGAATTAATTGTTTATTGGTAAATAATTAAAGTGAAATTATATTGGAATTGGTGATTAATAATCAAAGTGAATGATATTAATTAAATAAATTATATTATTAATTAATTTAAAATGGAAAGACAAACTGTAATGCATTAACGAATTAGTTATGCTAAGTTCAATAAACCAACTGCTTTAATGGTAATCGAGTATTAAGTTGTTATAAATGAATTCAATGGAAGTTTATAAACCCTATTATTAGCCAAATGAGTTTTAAGAATATATATATGTGTATATATATATATATTAACAATTATTTATATGGTTGTTTACATTGAATTCTCCTTAGAGTTCTAATTAATTATCAGACCAAGTTATTTAAAAGTACCGTAAGCGAGTGTAGTTATGGAAACAAGTAATAAAGTTGTAAACTTTGGAATGATTATGAAATAAATGGAATGTTAGAAGTGTGACGATGAAAACAGAAATCGAAACCCAAATGGAATTAAAATGGTTTGTCGAGATGAGTTATAAGGATTCAATTCTAAATCGTTTATTTTAAAACAAGAGATGAGATTTTATTAAGATATAACCAGAATAGATTTGAAGTAAGTTTTTAAATGAAGTTTTATATAGTATTTGATTTATACTTGAATCAAGGCTCATTTATAATGTTTTATCACTACAAGAAAAAACTGCATTTAGCAGCGGCAATATTCACTTCTAATCCGTCGCTAAACAGGCCTTAGCGATAGATTTCCTGCATGACGATGTGGTCGGTAAAAACCACGATGGTATTTGCGTCCGATTTTTGCGACGGACTTTAGCGTTAGTTTTCCGATAGTTTTCCGTCAATTTACTAACTATATAATAAAAATAAAATTTCATTTATTAATTTCATTTAAATTTATATACCGACTATTTACCGATGGATAATTAATTTATAATAAATTATTATTTATAAAAGAAATTGGAAAATCCTTACTAATTATCAAGGGATTAGCGACGAAAATTAAATTGAGGTAAACTTAACATCCCTTTTTTGTTGGTAATCTGCTGCTATTCCCCTTCTGATCTGCCTATATATATGTGTGTGTACATACATACTAATATACATACATATTCATCACACACAATTTATGTTCCATTAATACACAATCCTAATGTAAATACAACACAAATATTATTATTATTATTTATTATTATTTTTCTTCAATATAAATTTAAACCAAGATAATCCATCCACAGTACAGTATAACTGTTTGAGCAACAAGCTCAGAGTGAGACAATACAAAAATATTAGAGTACATCTCTAAAACAAAAATATTTCAGGATAATTTCCCATCATATAAAAATTGTTAGACGCAAAATAAGAAAACTCAACAATAAATAGAACCTCCAACTTATCATCACCATCTTAAGCTCCACGTAATCCGAACTTCTTTCCAAAGGGAAGTAATTGAAGTTTGTCATAACCAGAAAGCACACCAGCAACAGCACGCAAGATGTTGGCATCAGCTCCCTTGAAGAGAGACTTGGGTCCTTCATTCTTCAAGATTTGTTGGAAGGCATCCAAAGAGCTCTTGTACTTTACTGCCTCTCCTAATGTCACCATCATTCTTCTTTGGACTGTGTCAATTGGGCAGGATGCAAGTCCTGCACCATTGGTGATGACCCATCCAAGTGCAAAGCTAGTAAAGAAACTGTCCTGTGTTTGTCCAAAATTACAAACGTGGTTAGCTATCTATAAATTCGTACAAAATTTTCCAAGATTTACTAAATACATACATTATGATGGGTAAAACAGATGCACACTAGGCAAAAGGAATGTACATTCTTCCAGTGTACAAATTTAAAAAGACCATTCAATCTTTTTTTCCAAATTTAAAATCTCATGTAGCATCTAATCCTTAATATAAACAACTAATGATTATGTAACCAAGCCCAAAGAAAATACCAGAAAAAGCAATATCCTAAAGACGAAAGACATACCTGCATCTTTCCAGGAAGAAGTGGCTTCAAGGAATCGTACATACCAAAGTAGAGACCACGGTACACAATAATACCAACACATGAAATGTTAAATCCACGGTATAATCCAGCAATGCTATCAATCTTCGGCGTCTTGTGGTACACATCAACAAGACCATTGAATTATCTGTCACCACCACCCATGGCAGCCTTGGCATCATTAGCCAAATGGGTACGGGTATAGTCCAAGGAGTAAACAAAGAAAAGGGATGAGGCACCTGCAGCACCACCAGAACCAAGATTTCCAGCATACCATTTCCAATAACCATCTTTGTCTTCCTTGAAGTTAAAGAGCCTCTTGAAATAGTCCTTGAAAGAAAAGTTCAGGGCCTGAAGACAGAGAAAGTTGAGGCTAGCATTTGCAAATTAAATGAAACGTCAACAAGAAAAAAATGAGGAAAACTATCGAAACAATGTCATAATTTTTCAAACTACAACACAACTCAGTATGAACTGAAACACCAGTATTTTGAAGCAAGTAATTATGCACTTTTGTTTCTTTCAAAAAACATACTATGTAATGGAAATACAATTAACCATACATAAACTCAAAACATCTTATACATACATAACATGCATACCCATTAAAGTTCACATCAATGGCACAATATACAACCAAAACAGGTAATGTAAAAGAGCAATTTTGGGGAGGGGAAAACTATGAATTCTGACAGCTTAAAGTAGGTAATTTTTTTACTTTTAGATGGGTTCAAGTAAAATGTAAGAAATAAAGCTGCTTTTTAAATAAATGGTGCATAAAAGAGAGTCCATATTAAAAAGATGGTATTTTAATAAAACTAAGTTCAAAAATATTTAGCATTTACCTGTTTATGACTTGCAAGCTTAAGATTTAACTGCCTCTTCTTGTTTGAAGTTGAATAGTTCTAAAATATAAGCACTTTTCAAGTTGTCGTGACTAACATGATATTTGTTCAATTAATATACAAATAAACCACAAAAAAAGGACATGTTTCAAAACGTTAAACTCTATGATTCTTAAAAGAAATACAATGCCATACATCATGGAAACATAAATGGTCATCAAAAGTCTTCTTGAATAAGAAAAACTACATGGAATGCTTTAATATACCTGCGTTGCGAAATAACGGATGACAGTGGCAGTATTTCCTCTCCACAGAGACCCATGTTACGTCTATTAGCTTCACACTTCTATCTTTTATTGGTTAACTAGTTAAATTCTACGTATTCTATTGTGTCATCCTCCTGTCTACCCATGTGGAGCTACGTACATGGAATACAAGGCAATGAACAAACTGTTTTTTTTTTTTTTTTTTTTTTTTTTTTTTGCGTATTACAACTAGTGGTCTCAATATTTCCGCAATTTAACAAAGTTTTCAAAAATTGCAACCATAATTCTCATCCCTACTTCCTGCGCTTGTACCTGTAACTAAAACAATGTCAGTCCAAAACATTAATATGCAAATATTACAAGCAATGAGTTTGTAACCAAATCTTCCTGGATATAGAACCTTTTTTTAAATACAAAATTGTGGTTTATGAACGAATAAGTATTTCATGTAGATCATGATGAATAGTTCAACAATGATTTACTGCGTGAAATCTCTTTAGGCATTGACCGAGTCAGCACCTCACAATCGGTCTCTGTTATTAGGACTTCACCCTCTATTCTTATACCAACGCCCCGATACCTTCAGGGAGCATCAAAAGAGGGTGAAATATAAACACCGGGTTCAATGGTTATCATAGTGCCAGGCAGCAGAGGCTTGTCATTGCTGACAGTAAAAGAGTCGTGGATACCCATCCCTAAATAATGACCTAGTGAAGTAGGATTCAACTGATGGTAGGAACAACTATTCTCATTCTTCAGAATTCCGAGTTCTTTGAATCCTTTTCTTAGCATTTGAACCTAGTGATGTATTTGCAAAATGCTCGTTCCTCGTTTACAAAGCAAATGAAGAGCAAATGAAAACCAAATGATGTATATATAATCGTAGAAATGGATCCTAGAGGCTTCTTAACCTTTCATAATAACAACTATGAGCTTGTTGCAAAAGGAAGAGCTTATGATAAATCTCTTTTGGATGATCCTGAAACCCAAGCTTATGATTTTAAACAAGCAAATAGTAAAAGTTTGTATGAATTTTTCAACGATGTTGCGACCTCAATGGTTAAGATGAGAAATATTAGCATGCTGCTAGGTTTTCAGGGTTAAATTAAAAAACATTGTGCTTTTGTGAATTAAATTTGTTATTTAAGTTCTTTAATTTTATTTTTGATGAATAATAGGGGAATTTAAGCATAGTATTGGATTGTATAAAGCTATAGCTTAGTTCTTAAGACTTTTTTGAACCATTCTTAAGAAATAAATTGTCAACAGAGTAAGTTAGTAGTGCTTGGTTTTGTCTAAAACTGATATTGAGACTCTATGGTGCAAACAGATTAGTTAATAAGAACATCTTAGGTCTTCTGCTTTAGTATTTATTAGAAATATGATAAATTAACAGTGCAAATTAATCATGATATATAAAATCATAAATTTTAAGGTTGTCATGCACATGCACAAAGCAGTTGATTAACGGTTTCTGAATTGTAGTAATAACCGTTGCTTTATTTTTGACTTTTGATAAGACAGTAATAATGCATTGAAAACAAGAAAAATATATGTTGTAATGAACTTTGAGTGAAAGCATGAATTTGAATCAATTGATATTTTAAAAATCTGTTACTAATTTCATCTTCTCCTCTATAATGCAAGTTCTGTCTCTCACACACCACTCTCTCTAAAACTCTTTAACTTCCAATTCTGATAAGTTTTACCATCTGAAACCTCCAGTCTAATCATCTAAAGGACATTCAAGACACCTGGCAAAGAGAAGAAGTAATAAACAACAGGACTTTTGAAAATTTTTGTAGTGATGTCTGTGTTTATATAACAACAGGACTTATTTATGTAGTCATTTTAAATATTCTCTTTTTTTAACATAATATATTGACATAAACATAGCTTTTGGATAAAATAGAAAGCATTTCTTTTCTAAAACATAGATCACAAAACATTTCTTTTCATGGAAACGTTTCAGATCCAAAACACAATCCAGAGATATCTTACACACGAAACAAAGAAAAGAAAAATGTAGCTTCCAGAGAGGCCAATCATCGAACAATAACGCTTAATTAATACAATTTAAGAGACGAGAAATAAATTACGATACCTATGGAAGAAGCGCACAATCAAGGAAATCACTAAGAGGAAGAAATGTATGTGGTTATTGATCAACTTCCTTCTTTCTCGAAAGCAATAAACAATCAAGAGAGAATATTGCATCCACGGATTTCGATCTATACGTCAATCTGCATACATCATTTAGAATGCTAGAAAACTAATCAGTCAAGAAAAGAAAACAAATACAGACTAATAGTATGCGCAATTCATCTTAGAAGAGATAAAAATGAAATCAAGCACTAAATGACACAACAACATGGGTAACGGAGCAAAAGAGGTCAGCAACTGAAACTCGTACCTCGTCCAGGAAAGAGACCTGGAAGCAGCGGTGGAACATAAGAAGACGCCAAGTCTCCGATCCGTATGTTGAATTTCAGGAGTGTAAATCCGAGCTCGAAGTAGAAGTACGCGAACGTAAAATTTGGGGAAGAATCAGAGGTGGAGACAATTAGTTAACGTGCGTATGAAACGAGGAGGAAGGAGTATTTTGAAATTGATTTCTATTTTGGGCGAAACGAGGGAGGTGGCTGAAGAATAGGGATCACTTGTGGGATTGAATTAATTTAGGGTTAAGGACTTAAGCGGGAAAAGAAAAATTGGAGGAAAACATGGAGGGAGGCCTGCATACAACTACGCAATAGCAAATTATATTAAAATGTTTAATTATTATCTTTTTTAAGAAAATCTCCAACAAAATTCAAATATTATGAATTCTTTTATTTTATTTGATGAAAAATGTGTTGTCTCACAATATATTAGAGATAAGTGCACTACTTAAATCTTATGCTTAGCTGTAATTAATCACTAATTAAATATTTATTATTAATTATAGATTACTAACAACTAATTATTAATAGTAGATATTAATTTATAATAACTATTATATACTTATATTAACTATCACATATCAATTATTAATTATTTAATAGTACATTAATATGCATGAAATAATAATTTGTATGGTAATGTTTGAATTTTTTGAATTTCGAAATTCTTTAATATTTATTTAACGTCTTATTTTTAAACTTTGACCATTCTTTTTTTCTTAATTACTAATTAGTTATCAAATAATACGTACCAATCAATTTCTTAAAAGCAAATATGTATTAATAATTTCTTGATATTAATTTAATTAATCGTATTAAAGACTATTAAATAATCATTGATTATCAAAACAAATTTAACAAACATCGAACAACAATGTATTTTATTAATTACTATTACCTCTTATTTATATTATATAGTAATTAATAATTTATCATCATTAATTTTCAAAAAAAATTAATCAGCATTAACTATTGAATTTTATTTACTTCTAATAGTTATTATTTATTATTAATTACTAATGTATTATTAACATTAATTATTTAAAATTTAAATTTACTAATTAATTACTAAGTAATAACACAAATTTAAAGCATTTAATAAATAAAAAATAAAAAAGTTTGTTTCAAATCTCTTGGAAAACTGCGGGAAAATAGCTTCAAAATTATGTCGACGGTAGTCAGACTCTATTAGCAACGGAATTTAGCATCAAATATTTTATGACGGTAAAGAGCTGCAATTTCTATTGATTTAGCGACAGAATTAGTATTCGACGGTAATAATTTATAATAAGATGACATATAAAATCCAAAATATTTTCTCTTACAAAGCACACGGAAATCCGCCGCTAATTAGCGACGGAATTTTCCGCTGCAAAAAATCTGTCTCTAATCTCGGTTTTTCTTGTAGTATATAAATATATATTGAGCATGTTACAGAGCTTCATGTAATTTTTACAAGAGATTAGAACCTATTGTACATTGGGTGAGTTGAGTAACTTTCGAGGTGTAAATCTAAGTTGGTTTCGGCACTCGGGGTTGAGATACTTAGAGATTTATTCACTTGCCAATTTACAATGAGGAGCTAATAGAATAGAAGTGAAATGATAATTGAAGATTCTTATATTAAATAAGGAAAGGGAAACGTTTTCCTAGTATTGAAGATATAGAGTTTTAAATTAACCAGTTGTTAATTATTAAAAAAGCCAAGTGATGTTGAATGCTGAACCAGTAAATGTGTTTTATTTTTATGGATGAATGGTTGTTTATTTGATAGTTAAACAACCGACTATCAAATCTGGCCAATTATCGATTGTTGGTACGGAAAGACCGGGATCGAGTTTATATTCGAAACCATTCCGACCAGCAAATACGTAATCATGGAAGATATCAGATGATGATCGAAATGGAGCATTTGAAGACTGTAGATCTTCATAAAATGAGAGGACTACTTAAAATCTCAAGTTAGTCCCTTGAGATATAATGTGTTCTGTCGTGGTTGAAATCTACGAATTGCAAGGTCTACTCGCTGATCCACAGGGTGATTCCTTGGATGTGGTAGGAGGGTGTCCTATTCCTGGATGACTTGTATGGACGATGTGGGAGCCAAAAGTGAATGTTGGCCAGATGTTCTAAAAAGAGATTTAAACCTCAAGCCTCATCATCCGGGAAATGGTATAAAATCGGGTAGGTCGCATGACTATGCGGGTCGCACCCATTAGGGTGCATTGTCACCATCTAGATTGTATACTATATATGTAGAGAGTGAGATGCAAGCATTCAACTAGATTGTTATTTATTTGTTAGACATTATCGTAGTATCATAATAGATATAATTTTAAAAGAAATATTTTGGGTTATCATAAGGTAAAAGTCATCCGTATTTATGTGTGGATTTGGTCTTACGATTGTCCTTTCTTTTGAATGAAATTCTAACTTTAATCAAGTTGGATGTTGCCTATAAACTTAGCGGGTTTTCTCACTCTGGTTCACCAGACTGGTCTGGCGTTTTGAAATGCTCGGGTTAGACCAGGTTTTACAGGTTCAAGTTATCGGATACTACGAAGTTCAGAAGACGTGCTGGGGGAGTTCAGACGTATTAGTATTTATCCCGTTGTGTGTTGTATATGAGGACAGATTATCATAACTGTCTAGATGTATTGGTGTACTCTGATGATTGTAAGTATTTATCTCAAGCTCTCAATAAAGATTTATTTCTATATTATATTTTGCTCCAGCTGCGATGTGAGACTCTGATTCTAATGTGTTTCTTCTTCTTATTTCTTTTATTCTAATATTTCTTTCTTCTCTCACCCTATAAATTCTTTCTATTAACCATCTGGTGTTTTCGATACTTGGGTTTTGGTAAGTAGTACGGGTTTTATGTATCATTGTCGAATTCAGGCATCGAATTCCCTGGACCATTACAGTGGTATCAGAGTTAAGTTATAACCTTGGCTCTATGGTGTAACTCGATAGAGATGGGATTAATAATACTCTAGATTGAGTTTGAGTGTACATATATGAGAGAACGTAATTGTAGATTTTATATACAAATGTTTTGCATTGTGTTATTTGTTCGATTCGATTTTGAATTGACAATGGACACGATATTGTTCCATAAAAAGGGAAAGTAAAATAATTTTACCCAAATTATATTTTATGTAATGAACCGGCTTTTTAGCTTGGTTTTCACCGGTAATTAAACCAACTTTAACCGTTCATAAAGACAAATTGTTAGGGGTTGTAACGACCCGCATTCTACGCATCATAAGATCGTAGAATATTTATTTTATCGTCATAGAGAGTCGTATGGTCATGTAACTTTGGGAGACGACTATTGGGGTCATTTCCCATGTTCATGATTTTTTTCAATTTTTAAATGACCGTTTTGCCCCTAGCTGATCTTGTTTTGGCCATAACTTTTGATTGGAAAGGAATTTTGACCTGAAATCACTTCTATTTGCTGCGGATGATGGTTTACAATTCCATAGAGTGGTCACTCAGCCAAACGGACTCACAGTTTGGGAGAAACGGCTGAAACAAGTTTCAGATGGTGAAAAACAACTTAATTGGGCTTAATCGGGTGATTAACAACTAGGCCCAAAGGGGAATTTCGGGATTAGGAGTTTAAAAGGGCTGTTAGGGTTTGGAGAATACCTTTTTCTCATTTTTCAGCCGTCGCTATTCATTCCTCTTAACCTAGCCATGGCCTCTACTCTCAAAATCTCTTCAAAACACCTCTAAACCACTTTCTAATTGAAGGTTAGCCTAATCAACATCAAATTAAGGAGAGATAGCACCAAAGCAAGGTTAGAGATGCTGTTAGACATCAGTATTCGTGTCAAATAGAGATTCATTTCAGATCTGAGTTTTATTTGTGGCCAAGGTGAGTGATTAGCATTGTTTTGACACTAATTACAGTTAATTAGGGTGATTAGTGATAATTAGCGAATTTATACATTAATAAATTCTAGAAAAATATTCATAAATTTCGAAATATTAGTTTAGGCCTCGGTTAGAAAATTTGGACAATTTGGTTAAGTTTTACTAATCTTGTCATTAGTTTTTCTTAAACATGCTTAAGGGAAAATATGAGATTTTGGTTATGTTTGATCCATTTTAACCTATCAAGTTGTCATTTTGGTGTTTGTGGTTGATGTTATATGTTGCTATGACTGTTTGGTAAGAATTGTTATTGTTTAGAATAGTTAGAATGGTCGAAAACGCCGTCGAGTGGCGTATAAACAGTCGCTGGAAGTTGCAGGAAAAATATAGGCTGTGACCGAACCGGATCGGATCGGTGGTGACGAACCGAACCGCTCGTGGAGCATTCCACGATCCGACCACTTGCATCTAAAGCTCTAAGATCCGACCCTCTCGTGAATGGTGGCAAAATCCATTCCGATGGGGGCATTACTCTCCGAACCGATCCGCTTGCCAGACCAAGGAAGCTTGACCCCGAACCGAGGCATCACCACGATACGACCCGAAGCTGGAACCACCCATGAACTGAACCAAGGTGGGCAGGAGCCCACGAACCGAAGTGAAGTAGTGAAGCCGACCCGACCCGAGCAATCCGATCCGAACCAGGGTTGTGATTCCGATCCGAACCGAGGAGCTAATGACCACGACCTGAAGCAAAGTGAAGCGAAGAAATGAAGACCGATCCGGAGAAGAAGGTGACGACCAAAACCCGAGATGCAAAGGTAGTCCAAGTGGGAAGTTTGTACTCAGGATCCAGTTGGGAACCAAAGAGTTAACTTCATGAGTTGGGCTTTCCTACGGGACGCGTGCTAAGGGGTTGTCGATGTCTGTAACTTTGGATCACTATGTGTAGGGGGTACGTGAATGGATTCAGGGCTACAGTGGCCTAGGTACGACTAAAGAGCTATAGACCAATGAAGTGGGGTCATTTGTAAAGATTTGGTCATGACTCCATAGGGTAAGCTTGGTAGTAACAGTAGTTATACAAGTCGAACTCTGTCACTACTTCGATGGGTCCAGTGATTGACAGTGGTGGACATCGTATGCTTTACGCACTGAGTGAGAGATGTGAGGACGGTTGCTATGTTTGATTTGTTTGCCTTCATTATGACATGCACACCCCCACCCCCATACTCTTTGCACCATATATTAGCGGCACCTTAGAGTATTGTACGGTATGTAGTGCTAACTCTTTGGTTGCACGTCCAGGTTCAGGTATGGTTTAGTATACCTGTTATTGTTCTGTTTAGCTGCTTATCGCTCATACCAGACTTTTTGTCTGACCCAGAGTGTTATATCTCTTCTTATTACTTTGGGTGATTTCACGAGCAGACTAGAGACAGGTTAGGTGGTATGCACGATTTGTTGTACCGGAGACGAGCAGGAGGCTTCCACGTATGATACATATATATAGATATTCTCCATGTGTTGCTGTGGTCACTACTTTGGGCATTAGTGTTGTACCTTTCTTTCTTTTGTTTAGAGATAGTAATTTGGAAAGTTGTAACAAGCTATATATGGATTTCCGCTACTCTGATGATGATGTTGATGTTGGTTTTAGTTATCAGCTTATGCACTGTCTCGCCTGTTTTATGTCAAGTATATTATTATTATATTTTGTTCCATGTGCTGTGATACATTCTATAGGTTTTCGATTAGTTAATTCTTTTCTTTCCTTTATTTGGCGACCGTTTCGTGCTAGTCGGGCATATGTACAACGCACTTTCGGCGGAAATGCCGGCTGGTGCGGGTCGGGTCATCACACTTGGTATCAGTGCTCTAGGTTGCGTAGTTAACCTAGGTAAAGACACCAGGGAGAGATAATACGTATATGAGAGCGCGTATTTGTGATTATTTTGGTTTTAAATGCTATATATATTATTAGTATAGCTGGATGAAGTCGCACTACACTGACACCACAAAGAGGATGGTTAATCGTTTTCTCTGTGCAGATTAAAACGATGAGCCGATACGCGAGGTGTACCGGTAGAGGAGCCAATAATGGGAATGCTGCTGAGATGAGGATGATGTTTACTGACCTCATGAGGGAGATGCTTAGGGATGTGCAGAAGGCAGCTCCCAATGCTGGTAATAGAGGTGGTCCAATAGTGCAGGCACCTAGGGCCGATTTCGCCAAGCTAAATAAGGATTATACTAGTTTTAATGGGAAGCCGTTCCACAGAACGGAGTCAGCTACGGATGTTCAGGATTGGTTGGATAGCTGCGAGCGTGTCTTCGAAGACTTGGGTATCGAGGATGCGATGAAGAGAAGACTAGCATCCAGTCAGCTGCAAGGATGGGCAATGAACTGATGGAATGCTATAAAGGAAGCTACTCTCGAGGATCAGATTACTTGGGATCAGTTTAAGGCTCGCTTTAGCGATAAGTTCATTCCAGCTCTCAGAAGTCAGTGTTGTTTAAGAAAATTTTGGAGCTCAAGCAGAATGGTAGAGCTGTCTCGGAGTATATTGTCGAATTTGACACTTTGTCAAAATATGGGTTATCCCTAATAGATACTGCCGAGAAGAAGAACGAGAAGTTTATAATAGGTTTGGATCAGTACTTGGCGGAAAATCTTATTAACCACACCGATGAGACGTTTGAATCGATTGTGGGGAAATCTTTAAGATCGGAAAGTCTTTACCCTAAGTCGAAGACTAAGGTCGCATCTGCAGAGGAGCCAAAACAGCAAGCAAACGGTGGATGCAAGAGTGGTTCTCAGAATAAGAGGAAGCAGAACCAGAATAAGGATGGTCAGAAGAAGAAGAAAGATGTTGAGTGCTTTAGCTGTGGCAAGAAAGGCCATTATGCTAGTAATTGTTGAGCAAAGCCAGCAGACAGGAAGTGCTTCAACTTTGGCCAAGTGGGAATCACAAGGTCAAGTGTCCGCAACCCCCTAAAGAAAAGCAGATGGTGAAAGCATATGCCCTTAATGCTATTCCTTCTTCGTCGAATGCCCTAACTGCTGCGGAGAAGGGAAAGAATGTCGTTATTCAAGGTATGCTTTCTGTTTATGATGTTCCTATTAGAGTTTTGTTTGATACCGGAGCTTCCAGTTCTTTCATATCTAATGACCTGGTAGATAGGTTGGGATTGGAGCCCGAGATTGTCGATAGACCTTTAGTAGTGACGAACCCGATTGGTGGTTCGACTAACCTTAGCATGATTTGTCGTAATGTGGTCTTAACGTGTCATGGATGCATGTTTGTTTGTGATTGCTTTGTTTTGGGCTTTACTGGGTTTGGCATTATTTTGGGAGTCGATTGGCTCCAAAGGTACGGGGTGGTGGTAGACTGTGAGGGCTTTTTGGTGACAGCTAGAGTGGATGATGGGCAGAGGGTAGTGTTTAGTGGTCTACCTAGTGATGGGGTAATGGCTAGCTTTCTAAATTCCCTCGACATCCCACAAGGTGAGTTGTCAGGTTTGCCCGTGGTTGGCCAGTATCCAGACGTCTTCGAGGAAGTGACTGGGCTTCCACCACACCGAGAGATTGAGTTAAGTATTGATTTAGTGAAAGATGCCAGACCTATAGTGATTCCACTTCATCATATGGCACCAAGAGAGCATCGAGAGCTTGGGGTGCAAGTCAGCGATCTTTTGAAGAAGGGATTTATCAGAAGGAGTGTTTCTGAATGGGGAGCACCAGTTGTGTTTGCTACCAAGGCGGATGGTTCCCTTCATTTGTGTGTAGACTACCGCGAGTTGAATAAAGTGACGAGGAATAATAAGTATCCTCTACCATGGATAGATGATTTGTTTGATCAGTTGAGTGGCGCGAGAGTATTCTCTCAGTTGGATCTCGCGACAGGTTTTCGTTAGCTTAGAGTGGAAGCTGAAAGTACAGCTAAAACGGCATTTTAGACGCCGTCTGGATTTTATGAGTGGTTGGTCATGCCATTCAGGATGACCAATGCCCCAACATATTTTGTGGATCTTATGAATAGGGTATTCAGAGATCAGTTGAATAAGTTTGTTCTTGTGTTCGTGGATGATATTTTGGTTTATTCAAAGACAGAAGAAGAACACAAGGAACATTTGAGGATAGTGATGGAGGTGTTGAGAAAACACCAGTTGAAAGCAAAGTTTTCTAAATGTCACTTCTGAAGAAGGGAAGTGAGGTTCTTGGGCCATGTTGTTTCAGAAAATGGTATCTCCGTGGACCCTGCGAAGGTGGCTACGGTACAAGATTGTTCTACGCCCAACAATGCAACAAACATAAGAAGTTTCTTGGGACTAGCTGGATATTATCGCAAGTTTATCCAAGACTTCTCCAAGATAGCAGCACCGTTGACTTATTTGACCAAGAAGAATCAAGCTTTCGTCTGGGACGAAAAGTGCGAGAATGCATTCAAGAATCTAAAGGAAAAGTTGACATGTGCACCAGTGTTAGTCATTCCCAAGGGGAATGAAGAGATGACAGTATATACGAATGCATATGGGACCGGACTAGGTGCTGTATTGATGCAAGGAGGTAGGGTTGTAGCATATGCAAGTCGGCAATTGAAACCGCATGAGAAAAGATACCCTACCCATGATTTGGAATTGGCAGTGATCGTGTTCGCATTGAAGATGTGGAGACATTATCTCTTGGGAGAAAGATTCGAGTTGTTTACCAATCATAAATCGTTAAAGTATCTCTTCTCTCAGAAGGATTAATCTCCGACAGCAATGATGGTTAGAATTCTTAGCTTCCTATGATTTCGACATCGCGTATACACCAGGAAAGGGAAATGCGGTGGCTGATGCATTGAGTAGAAGACATGCCAGTTTAGGGGCTATGTTTCTAGAATGGAAGCAACTGGAGTACATAGCGGGGTATGATTTCAGACCAGAGTGCGAATTGGATCCAGAGATGTTAGCAAGTTTGACGATCAGACCCACTTTGATTGAGCGGATTGGTTCCAGTCAGAGGAACGATCCTAACCTATTGGAAATCATCTCAAAGTTAGAGATGGAAATCGACGGAGAGATGAACAATTATGGGCTTGATCGAGATGGATGGCTTAGAAAGAATGGAAGACTTGTTGTACCTAATGTCAATGGATTGAGAGATGAAGTGCTTAAGGAATGTCATCACTAAAAACTGACTATACACCCCGGTGGTAACAAGATGTATCGAGACATGAAGCAAACCTACTACTGGGAAGGGATGAAAAGAGACGTTGGGAAGTTTATATCCAGATGTATAAATAACCAGCTGGTTAAAGCTGATCAAAAGAAGCCTAGTGGTTTGTTGCAACCATTAGAAATTCCAGAATGGAAGTGAGAACAAGTCTCAATGGATTTCATTGATGGGTTACCAAGGACTAGATTGGGTCATGATAGCATTTGGGTGATTGTGGACCAACTGACCAAAAGTGCAAGATTTATACCCGTCAAGTCGAATAGGACGACAGCTAAGTTAGCTGAACTATATGTATAGTGGGTAGTGAGATTTCATGGAATACCCAAAGGCATTGTGAGTGACCAAGATCCGTTGTTCACTAGTGGATTTTGGAAGATCTTACAAGAGGCGTTAGGATCGGAATTATGTCTCAGTACCGCGTATCATCCTCAAATCGATGGTCAAACAGACAGGGTGATTCTTATATTAAAAGACCTCTTGAGAGCCTATGTATTGGATTTTGGTGGATCATGGGATGACCATTTGCATCTAGTAGAGTTTGCATATAATAATAGTTATCAATCCAGTATTGGTATGGCTCCATTTGAAGCTTTGTACGAAAGACCGTGCAACTCACCGTCATGTTGGTTAGAGACCGGTGAGAAATATGTTCTTGGACCAGAAGTAATAAGAGAAACATCAGACCAGATCAAGGTTGTCCAACAGCGAATGAAGGCTGCCCAAGATAGGCAGAAGAGTTATGCTTATAAGAGGAGGAGAGAATTAAAGTTCTCCATTGGCGACTTGGTGTTTGTCAAGATTTCTCCGTTGAAGAGCGTGATACGATTTGGCAGGAGAGGCAAGTTAGCACCAAGATTTGTTGGTCCATTCCCAGTTCTAGAGAAAATTGGGAATTTGGCATATAAAGTTGAACTACCAGAGAAGATGGCAGGAGTTCATAACGTATTTCATGTTTCCCAGTTAAAGAAGTTCGTACATGACCCAGATGTGACTATTTAACCTGATCGGTTGGATGGTATCGAAGTTGAACCCGAGGCGGTTGGGAACCGCAAGCCTATGAGTATTGTTGGGAACGATACAAAGCAACTTTGAAGGAAGGCGGTGAAATTAGTCAAAGTTCAGTGGGGCGAGAGTGAGAATGACTATACTTGGGAGACAGAGGAGAGCATTAGGAAGACGTATCCAGAACTCTTCGCCTGGTTAGATTTTAACTTCGATTTAGTTTTTACGCATGCTAGGATAGGATTTTTTGTTTGTTTTTGCATGATTGATTGTTGTATATGGCTGGTAGGCATGCGGGATCCTTTGTATGTTTTGGGTTAAGGAATTTCAAGGACGAAATTTCTTAAGGGGGAGAGTGTAACGACCCGCATTCTACGCACCATAGGATCGTAGAATATTTATTTCATCGTCATAGAGAGTCGTATGGTCATGTAACTTGACTATTGGGGTCATTTCCCATGTTCATGATTTTTGCCAATTTTTAAATGACCGTTTTGCCCATAGCTGATCTTGTTTTGGCCATAACTTTTGATTGGAAAGGAATTTTGATTTGTAACCACTTCATTTGGCTCCGGATGATGGTTTACAATTCTGTAGAGTGGTCACATTAGCCAAACGGACTCACCGTTTGGGAGATATGGCTGAAACAAGTTTCAGATGGTGAAAAACAACTTAATTGGGCTTAACCGGGTGATTAACAGCTAGGCCCAAAGGGGAATTTCAGGACTAGGAGTTTAAAACGGCTGTTAGGGTTTGGAGTATACCTTTTTCTCATTTTTCAACCGTCACTATTCATTCCTCTTAACCTAGCCATGGCCTCCACTCTCTAAATCCCTTCAAAACACCTCTAAACCACTTTCTAATTGAAGATTAGCCTAATCAACATCAAATTAAAGAGAGAAAGCACCAAAGCAAGGTTAGAGCTGCTGTTAGACATCAGTATTCATGTCAAACAGAGATTCATTTCAGATCTGAGTTTTATTTGTGGCCAAGGTGAGTGATTAGACACTAATTACAGTTAATTAGAGTGATTAGTGATAATTAGTGAATTTATACATTAATAAATTCTAGAAAAATATTCATAAATTTCGAAATATTGTTTTAGGCCTCTGTTCGAAAATTTGGATAATTTGTTAATTTTTACTAATCTTATCATTAGTTTTGCTTAAACATGCTTAAGGGAAAATATGGGATTCTGGTTATGTTTGATCCATTCTAACCTATCAAGTTGTCATTTTGGTGTTTGTGATTGATGTTATATGTTGCTATGACTGTTTGGTATGAATTGTGATTGTTTAGAATAGTTAGAATGGTCGAAAACATCGTCGAGTGGCGTATAAACGGTCGCTGGAAGTTACAGGAAAAGTGCAGGCTGTGACCGAACCAGATTAGATCGGTGGTGACGAACCGAACTGCTCGTGGAGCATTCCACGATCCGATCACTTGCATCTGATGCTCTAAGATCCGACCCTCTTGTGAATGGTGGAAAAATCCGATCCGATGGGGGCATTACTCCCCGAACCGATCCGCCTGCCAAACCAAGGAGGCTTTAAACTGAACCGAGGCATCACCACGATCCGACCCGAATCTGGAACCACCCACGAACCGAACCAAGGTGGATAGGTGCCCACGAACCGAAGCGAAGTGGTGAAGCCGACCCGACTCGAGCAATCCGATCACAACCAGGGTGGTGATTCCGATCCGAACCGAGGAGCTGATGACCACGACCTGAAGCAAAGTGAAGTGAAGAAATGAAGACCGATCCGGAGAAGAAGGTAACGACCAAAACCCGAGATGCAAAGGTAGTCCAAGTGGGAAGTTTGTACTCAGGATCCAGTTGGGAACCAAAGAGTTAACTTCATGAGTTGGGCTTTGCTGCCGGATGCATGCTAAGTGGTTATCGATGTCTGTAACTTTGGATCACTATGTGTAGGGGGTACGTGAATGGATTCAGGGCTACCGTGGCTTAGGTACGACTAAAAAGCTATAGACCAATGAAGTGGGGTCATTTGTAAAGATTTAGTCATGACTTCATGGGGTAAGCTTGGTGGTAGTAGCAGTTGTACAAGTCGAACTCCGTCACTACTTCGATGGGTCTAGCGATTGACAGTGGTGAACATCGTATGCTTTACGCACTGAGTGAGAGATGTGAGGATGGTTGATATGTTTGATTTGTTTGTCATCATTATGACATGCACAGCTCAACTCCCGTACTCTTTGCACCATATATTAGTGGCACCTTAGAGTATTGTACGTTATGTAGTGCTAAATCTTTGGTTGCATGTCCAGGTTCAGGTATGGTTTAGTATACCTGTTATTGTTTTGTTTAGCTGCTTATCGCTCATACTAGACTTTTTGTCTGACCCAGAGTTTTATGTCTCTTCTTATTACTCTGGGTGCTCTCACGAGCAGACTAGAGACAGGTTAGGTGGTATGCACGAATAGCTGTACCGGAGACGAGTAGGAGGCTTCCACGTATGATACACTCACACACACACACACACACACACACACACATATATATATATATATATTCTCCCTGTGTTGCTATGGTCACTACTTTGGGCATTAGTGGTGTACCTTTCTTTCTTTTGTTTAGAGACAGTAATTTGGAAATTGTAATAAGCTGTATTTGGATTTCCGCTACTCTGATGATGATGTTGATGTTGGTTTTAGTTATCAGCTTATGCACTGTCTCGCCTATTTTATGTCAAGTACATTATTATTATTATATTTTGTTCCATGTGCTGTGATACATTATACAGGTTTCCGATTTGTTCATTCTCTTCTTTCCTTTCTTTGGTGACCGTTCCGTGCTAGTCGGGCATGTGTACAGTGTACTTTCGGGGGAAATGCCGGATGGTGCAGGGCAGGCCGTCACAGGGGTACTTACACATTTGCACAAAATAAAAAGAACTTTTCCATTATTATTACAATAATATTACATCAGAGTTACCGGAGAAACATCAGAGTATATCAATTACACAGCGGAAAAGATACTAAACTCAGCGGAAGAGGATGCATGCTCCAATATATAATAGCTCCAGCTAAACCAGCATCCTGCTCTAACCAACTCCAAGACTAAATCTGCGAACTAAACTACTGGGCTGCCCATGCCAAAATTATGGGGACCTAGAGTTTAGGTGTGGTAACAATAAAACCCAGGTCAGTCAAGAGACTGGTGTAAGAAATCAAAACATTTGTTTTTAGGTTTATTTTAAAGAGGTAATTCATCGGACCATGCCACTAATGCGGAATGGGTTTACTCCATGTGAATACCAGTGCATAAAAATTCGCAATGACTTTTTGAAAAATTAAACTAACATAAGGTCTCGCGGCACACACACAATGCAAATGCACACATGGGAGAGGTTCCTCCTTATGCAGTCGAAAATGCTTGATACGCGAAAATCCTCTTTCAGTACTATAATATAGTGAGAAAACAATTTCGAAAGTAAATGTATCAATCCTAGCCAGCATAGGTACCATATATTATACTAACGTATGGTATACAATCAAAATCGTATGGGCTTGTAGCGGAGATTGGGTTTTCAATAATGACCAGGCAAAGGAACTTCCTTCCGAACCGAATTTTGAACACCTCTAGAGGGATGTCCGAAGATCAATAGTGATGTTCCTCATGCCAACACAAGGCCGGGTTACCCCTTAACTGGGTAATTTAGAGTACACCTGAGTATGTCATCTTGTGGTCGTTACCGACCTTTCTGAGCGCGCGCCAACAACAACCACAAAAGTAGATGCTTTTACCACTTGTGTTAATACCTGAGCTCCATACCATAGTACACCTTTTATCTAGAAGGAGACAACACCCCATAACCTTGCCGCATTTCTTCCTGTCTTGTCTATTTACCGGTTTGTGAGGCTTGCCGAGGTCACGCTATACACAAACCTATGCTTAAATAAGCCGTGCTTTGATCATCCATAGCTCATCACATAACTTAAGTATGCCACATTGTCCATTCACAACACATCACTGATTTCTATCAATATATAACCTCTAAGCTCATATGTCTTAGAGAAGGGTGTTAAGCATGAGAATAAATTCTTCACCACCAAACAGATATATATTTAACAGAGATCAATGCTACGCAGTCAATTACAATGTCAGACACACAATCCATAAATGTCCGTTCTGGGTCTGAACGAAACAACAATCCGAAATTCCTTCACATACGTTTGGGCTTCTTGTCACTTAGCTGATATAAAATCCATCTGCAAATGGGAGCTACCCATTAGAGACATTCAGCAAGTCTTCATTACGATATGAAGGGTCCAATTGGCGGGAAATATTTTCACGAATCAGAGACGTTTGTTGAAGCTCAAAATTGGCTTAAGGAGATGGAAGATCTATTTGGTATTTTCGAAGTAGAAGATGGAAGGAAGGTCCAATTGGCTTCTTGGTTAATGAAAGACGAAGCCTCGTTTTGGTGGGAGGTGATGAACGGAGAGCGTCCGGTGGAGACATGGATTGATTTCAAGCGTAGGTTCGAAATGAAGTTTCTCTCACGAGTAGAAGAGAATTTATATATGGAGAGATTCTTGGCGTTGAAGCAAGGGGATTTATTATTAAAGGAGTACCTCAACAAGTTCAATCAGTTGGCGAGATTTGCCTTGGAATTGGTAAACACAACTGAGAAGAAGGCCCTAAGGTTCGTTAAGGGTATGAATGAGCCACAACATGGGTTAGCTATGACCCACATTCCTATGGGGGCTACCTTCGAGAAATTGGTTGACATGGCACTTATGCATGAGGAAGAGAAAGGTGATAATGCTAATAAGGCACCAGAGAAGAAAGAGGACCAAAAGAAACCACAACAACAAAACAAGAAAGGCGGGAAGAACAATAATGGCAAAGGAAAGAAGAAGTGCTTTAATTGTGGGACATCAGGCCATCTGGGTAAAGACTGTAGGAAAAAGAAGAAGACTGGCTGTTTCCACTGTGGAGAGGCAGGTCATCTAGTTAAGAACTGCCCAAGGAAATAGGGGCAACGACAAAGAACTTCTGGAGGGCAGCTTCAGGCTCTCATGGCACCAGGGCAGGCAAGAGGGCAGATTCAAGCTCTCACGGCACCAGGACAGGAGAGAGGTACAAACATTTCCGTTGAAAGTTTAGTTTTTCTGTTTGATCATCCTGTTCGTACTTTGTTTGACTCTTGCGCTTCACACTCGTTTGTATCTGCTTCGTTAGTTGAAACACTCCACCTAAATACTAGTCTAGTTACGGATCCCATAGTAGTCTCAAATCCTTTTGGTGGTTCGGCTCATCTTTCTATGATTTGTCGGGATTTGAGAGTGTCTATCTTGGGCGTTGGATTTGAATGCAACGCCTTCGTTCTTGGCTTCAAGGGCTACGGCTTGATTCTAGGTATGGATTGGCTAGCTAGATACGATGCCAACCTAGATTGTGAGTTAGATTGTTGATTCATTGTGGAAAGACCCTCGATATTTCTTGTGACCCTAGAGGTCTGGTAATGCTTAGCTACGTAGAATCCCTTGATGCATCCAATGATGATCTGGAATCTGTTCGTGTGGTCCATGAATATAGTGTCGTCTTCGATGAAGTTCAAGGTTTACTCTCGAGGCGCGAGATAGACTTTCGAATATACCTAGTAGATAATGCAAAGCCAGTTGCATTACCAGTGCTCCACATGGCTTCAAGAGAGAGAAGAGAACTCAGTAAGCAAGTGAAAGAATTGCTTGAGAAGGGGTTCATAAGAAGGAGTATTTTGGAGTGGGGTGCTCCAGTCGTTTTTGCTACGAAAGATGATGGTTCAGTTAGATTGTGTGTGGACTATAGAGAGCTGAACAAGCTAACAAAGAAGAACAAACACCCATTGCCGAGGATAGATGATTTATTCAATCAGTTGGTGGGTGCTTTGGTTTTTTCGCAACTGGATTTGGCTACAGGGTTTCATCAGCTAAGGGTGGCTAAAGATAGCATAGATAAGACTGCATTTAGAACTCCTAACGGTTTCTTCGAGTAGCTCGTCATGCCTTTCGGTTTGATGAATGCACCCGCATACTTTGTTGACTTAATGAGTAGGGTGTTTAGTGAGTTTCTAAACAAGTTTGTGATAGTCTTTATGAACGATATCCTGATCTTCTCTAAAAGTGAAGAAGAGCATGCCCTTCATCTTAGGGAGGTCTTAGAGACCCTACGAGCGCATCAACTTAAAGCTAAGTTCTCCAAGTGCCATTTTTGGAGAAAAGAAGTGAGCTTCTTAGGACACGTGGTCTCTAAGGAAGGGATAGCCGTGGATCCCACAAAGGTGGTGGCAACCCAAGGTTGGAAGATTCCTAAGAACGCAACAAAAGTAAGAAGCTTTTTAGGGCTGTCTGGTTGTTATAGGAAGCTCAATAAGGACTTCGAGAAGATATCAGCCCCACTTACTCGGTTAACGAAGAAGAACTTGATTTTTGCTTGGTATGTTGACTGTGACGATGCTTTCCAACGTTTGAAGAGGGTTTTGACGACCGCTCCAGTTTTAGTTTTGCCAGATGGAAGTAAGCCATTCACAGTGACGGTGCTTGCGAGACAGGGCTTGGAGCAGTTTTCGGTGCAAGAGGAAAAGGTGATATGCAAAAGGCGGCAAGTACGAGTATCGCTTATCACCCACAGACGGGTGAACGGACAGAAAGGGGTGAACAAAATCCTTGAAGATCTTTTGAGGTTATGTATCCCAGATTTTGGAAGGACATGAGAAGAGGCAACTAGCGTAGTGATGTTCATGACATGTTTTCACGTATCATATTTGCGGATGTGTTACAAGATACCGCGGAAGTAGTGGAGCTGAACATGCTTAGAGAAGTGGAAGTAAAGGGAGATGCCACGATTAGACGAGCTCCTGCATGCATCCTTGGGTCGAAGGTATAAGAGCTATGCAATAAAGAGGTCCAGTTGGTCAAAGTGTAATGGGGAGATGATCAAAGAGACGCGACTTGGGAGACGGAAGACAAGATGCGTATGCTGTACCCTTTCCTTTTTGAGGGTATGTTTTAACTTCTCCTTTTTCTACCGCTTTGTTGATACTTGTCCTATCATTTAGTATTATCTTTGCGAAGACATCTTCGGTCTTTAGTTAGGAAGAACCCGATGGTTGTAAACATGTGTTTGAGACATGTTATGTTTGGTGGATGCAAATGGATGCAAGTGGTTGCTAGTGGTTGCTTGTGGATGCATGTACACACACATTAGGCACTAGATCGGCTCAATCACCTTCATGTTGCATATAAACGTGTGTGCATATTTAAATTAATGGATGTATAATGGTTGTGTTATCACATGGATGTTGCATTTTGATGAATGGTTGTGCACACATGTAGGAATAATGTGTATCGATAGGATTCTTTCGCATACATAATGGACGCGTGGCACTATCATGATTTGCATTAAGGAGGTCAACTGAATCAGTAGACCACCTGATTTTGCATTAGATAAGAAACATATACACGCACTTTTTGCATATGTTCATACAACATTAGAAACCTTGTAAGGACAATGGATGCCTGTGTTTGATGGTTGAGTAGATGGATGATTGGATGTTAGGATATGCGTTCTCCTTAACTTGGAGATTTCGGGGGCGAAATCCTTTAAGGAGGGGAGAATGTAACACCTCGTGATTTTAAATATTAGAATTAACGAATTAATGAATACTTAGTTTCAAATGTGGGAATTAAGGGAAACGGGTTGCGCTATTGCGTTCACCTCAGAATTCTGCTTGAGATAGAGTCCGAGTTTGCGTAAATCGGACTCCGTATGAAGAAGATATCTTTAAATTAAATATTGCAGCAAAACATGAAAAAGAAGAATGAGAAAAGAATAATGTTTAGCATTATTCTAAGTTTTTTAAGCAAAAGACTTAGTAGCTCATTTGGCTAGAACATGTGACTTGCATTCAAGTGGTACAAAGTTCGATCCCCGCCAACGCCATATTTTTGTTTTAGGGCAATAGCTAAAAAGTGGCTTAGTGTGAACGCAGTTCAAAAAGTGGTTTAGTGTGAAAATGGTTAATTGGGAAGATAGATAAAAAGAAATATATATATATATATATATAGAGAGAGAGAGAGAGAGAGAGAGAGAAAAAATATATATACATATATATATGACGTGTACGCATCATGTGGCGCACGTGGCGCATTTTTTGTTGGTCAAGGATTGTCTTTTTTACGTGGCCTTTTTTGATTGGCTTTGTGACAAATTCTGAGGTGTTAGGGCATATGTGTCATGCTATGATTGGCTGAGTGACACTTGCTTTAGTTGGATGGCTCTGATTGCTCCTAAAACGATCTAACGGCTCACATAAGATTTAACTTCTGTAAAAGCAACCGTAATCCTCAAACCCTAAATCACAAAAATTCATTCCAAGTAGCCACCATGTCGTCCATGATCGTTCTAGTTTAGCTACCATTCCTTCTTCAACTTAAAAGCAAGAATCAAAATCAAATCAAATCTAAATAATGATTAGTCTACATCAAAGGCGAGCAGTTCAGTTTCAGAATACAGATCCCAGAAAGACATGACTATTCTTTTTAATTGTGAGTATGATAGCTTTCACAAAATAATTAATTAATTTAATCATGATAAGATATAATTGGGATTATGAGAATATGATTTTGAATCATGTGATGTAAATTATATGTATGTTTGCGGTGTTGAATCATATGTTAGTCTTATGCAAGTTGGATCATATGTTATTTCTTATGTGAATCTTATGCAAGTTGAATCATATATCTTATGCAAGTTTGTGATGATTGGATCATATATTCATGTATCAATCTTCTGCAAGTTTGGGTTGTTAAAATATATGCGAGACATGCATATGCATATGCTAGTTTGTGTGACATTAACCTTTATGTATGGATCCATATGCAAGTTTACATCTTTATGTTTGGATCTATAGCAAGTTTACATCTTTATGTCTAGACCCATATGCAAGTTTGCATCTTTATGTTTAGATCTATATGCAAGTTTAAATCTTTATGTTTAGATCCATACGCAAGTTCACACCTTTATGTTTGGATCTATAGCAGTACATAAGTTATGCAAGTTTATGCCCATTACCTATGCTAGTTTTGTATCATATGCTAGTTTGAATAAAATTCATATGCAAGTTATTGGCTATGTAATCTTATGTCATGATCCTTAGATCTATTTTATGTGTTATGTGATATTTTTTTTCTTTTTATAAGTTAGACTATATGTCATATGAAAACGTATGAATAGCGTGGGGATGATGGGATAATATTGAATATACATAAATTGTGAATTTGCATAAAATGGCTTTAAAAGGCATATAATTAATTTGAGACATTAATTGGCATAATTGGTATTTATGGACATAATTTTAAGAGACAATTATGGATATAAATAAATTTGGAATTTATTGACAAATTTGAATAGGGATATTAATCCAATTTGGGGTTAAATAAAGTTGTGTAATAATTAACCACTTAAGACACTAGGTTAGACTCTTTTGTGGTGTAGGACTGCCCAGACCCGCCGGGCAAATCCAGCAGCCACATGCCAGTCTAATTTGAGAGGTCAAAGGCACGAATTAAATGCGTAACAGTTGTAAAGACACGAGGTTAGGTTCGTTTGTGGTATAAGACTGCCCGGACCCGCCCGACAAATCCAGCAACCGCAAATGTCAGCCTAACGTGGGAGGTCTTTACAAGGTTACAGTTCTAATGAATTAAGTAACGCATATCCAGATAAAAATGTGGTGGGACATGAGGGGTTAAGTGGGTGCCTTGGGTGGCATGTGAAATTAAGTGGTTGCCTTGGGTGGCATGTGAAATACGATTAGATGCACTTAACCAAGATAAAACATGTAAGAAGACATGAATAAGAATGGGGTTAAGTGGGGAAACCTTAGTGGGGACCAAGTGTAGGTGGAAGGCTTGTGTCAAGCATGGGGACCCTTTTCAAACCAGTAACCCATTAAGTATCTTTGTGGGCTCGACCCAAGTCGAGGACGGGACACGCCTACTGGATTTGATTGTAAGAGGTCAAAACGGGTTAGAGGTAGCAACGCAAGTCCAATGGGGTCATGTGCGTGCGTGGGCCCAGGATGGTAGGTAAGACATTGTTGCATCATGTAGATATAAGCCATGCATATTTGGTGGTATCGGGTTGCCACTTTGGGCAGTGATACACCCCACTGTGGGACCAGCACGGGTATCTACGAGTTAGTGAGCCGATCGAATGGTGAAGGTAGTGGGTATGACTAGTGGAGATATGAGCAGACGACACCTATGAAGACAGCTAGGAGTATAACAACCATATTATGAATAAACATTGTAATCAGAATGGGGAGGGTAGTGGGTACAACTAGTGGAGATAGGGGCAGGCGGCACCTATGAAGACAGCTAGGGGTACACGAAACTACCATTATTATTATTATTATTTTGTTCAGTGGGCGAGATCAACTTTTAGGGTGACTAGTAATGGTGCGGTGTAATTAACATTGGTGCAATATAGTAATTATCCTATAGTGATTAGGAACGAGATTAATGCCAGAATATTCCTCTTATTTGCTTTGTCATGCCCACTTTTTTCACGGTCATTTCTTATCTTACCAGTTTGTGCCGTATCCTAGTTACTTTAATAATTATATTGTTAAAGTTATTATACTCGCCAGACTTTATGTCTGACCCCCTTGTTTTCGCCTCTTTTCTTCCTTCCCCCTCCCCTCCCCCCAGGTTCTCAGGGTGGGACTAGTACTAGTGAAGCTTGAATCTTGGATCTCTTTCTCTCTCTTTTGGAAGTGTTTGGATTGCTGAAAGTAAAGTTCAGCTCATCTCTTTTATGGCTACTTGTGTTGGGGTTTATGCTTTTAATTTTATGTACTCTGAAATAATTTATCAAGATGGATATCAAGTGTACTTGGTTTATGAAGTTGTTGTAATCAAACTATTTCTCCGCTGCAATAAAAGTTGTTTTTAAAATTTTCAAGTATCATTATTTATATTTGTCTTGTTATATTCTGTTCTATACACTAAATACGCTCCATGGAAGTTTGTGCATTCCCTTTGTGAGTGACATTAATGGATGTGTGGTGTTACGGTACGAATTTGGGCTCCCAAGAGTTTAGGGTAAAACAAAACAAAATAAACTCTGGGTCATTCATGGGACTAGTGCGAGTAAACTCCAACCACTTGGTTTAACTTTAAAAATCCTTTTTAAAGAAAGGATAATCGTAAGACCGATCCACATATAAACACCGATGGTTTTTTACCTTACGATAACCCAAAACACTTCTTTAAAATCGACACTCTTCCGATATTATAATAATGTCTAAATCAAATAAATAATAATCTAGTGGAATGCTTTCATCTCACGTTCCACATATATGATATATAATCAAAAACCGCAGGCGCTTTTTGCGTAATGGATTCCAACTGGCAAGGTATGAGACCATCTTATGACAGTGTATCTCTAGAGTGGAATACACCGGGTTCAATAAGAACGTCTTGTATCCCAGGCTAAACGTGACCGGTCGCTCATTTCACTTGAGTGTACCGAATGTATTATCACCAACAATTGGGATCAACAACTGTTTCCCGAAATGGGACAACATCGAAATAGATTAAAGAAGCAAATGGATTCTCTCTAGATCAGGTCACAAAACACACTAATTGGCTGCTACCCACTTAACCATGCGACCTGCCCGATTTTATACCATTTCCTGTTTGTGAGGCATAAGGTCATAACATACAAATCACACCTTTATTTACTTCGAATGTCACATCATCACACCCGCCAAATAACAAATTTGATAGTCGGTCATTTAACTATCAAAAGAAAATATCCATAAACAGAACGATCTTATTTCCAAATGGAAATTTTATCGATCAATCATCAATCAACATTTTTCCCTTTAAATTAATTCATCATTAATTTATTCATTTCCCATTTTCCGTTTACATATATTCATAAATACTAATTTTCTAAATATAGAAAATATACTTTATTAACATTGGAAAACAGTTCCATTTCTTATTCACGCATCACTATCCTCCCACATCTATCAGTCTCTAACTGTAAACTAGTAAGAGAACAACTTTCTAAGTATAAACCCCGAAGGCCGAAACCAACATAAGATCGACACTCAGAAAGCCATTCAACTTAACTAATCTCCAGTCTATTTCCAATTCCCTTAACCCCATTTTAATTCCTTATTCAAAAACCCAATTTATTTTATAACGTTTTTATTTCCAAAATATTTACTTTAATCTATTATTCACATCGAAGGTGAATAATATTTCTTTTATATAATCAATTCAGTTTGATTTCGCATTTAAAAATAATATCCTATTTCCAAATTCTATTTATACTTCTATTTATAGAATTATTCATAGAATTTCATATTTTATTTCCAACACTTATAATCTTATTTATGATTCCCTTTATAAATGCTAAGTTCAAATTCCATCTCAAATATCGGTGTTAAAACTGATTTTTACTACACTATATAAATTCAGACTTATATTAATTTATCCAGTGATAATTACTTTGCTTAATTTATAAAATATCATTTATAAATAAATCTTCTCAATTTATCTGATAAAAACAGTTTCTATTAACAATCTACTTTAAATCAGTTTTCCCAAATTCTTTTATAACTCGCAACTCTCTTTTTAAAATTTTATTAATTTCCCAAATATGTACTTTTATAAAATCCATCGATTTTGAAAAATTCTTAAATTCAATATCCACTTCAAAACTTATTTTTATATATTCCAATATTACTTATGGTATTTAAAATACCAAAATTAAAAGGATCAATTCGATCCAAATACACATAAGTAATAACAGATTATATATCACATCGTATATCGCAATATATGAAGAACATTAACATAAATGTTGAGGAATCCAGTTGGATCCCTCCAACCATTTCCATGCATCCACAGATGTTAATCAACATAAATAACATGATTTTATATCAATATGGAATATACTGATAAACAAATTCAATATTTAATTAATGATTTATACATATATATATATCTATATCTATATTTTCAACCAAACAACAATCACACAGAAATCATTCATCATTTATCAATACTAAATTACGTTTATAAAATAATAAACTGGAAAGAGTTAGTGTGTTTTACTCACTTTGGCCGTTTATCATTATATAACGATAAACCGTCGTTGATTCAGATCAGGCAATTTATTTCGCTATAAATTGTAATGAGCTCCAATTCACTCCAAATCAATTTCACTGTGTAGCCATCGTCCATACGATCGCAAGGGATCTTGTTTCGCTGAATTCGGTTAACATTTGAGAAAGTTATGATTTTTTTCTAATTTTGTATACATATTAAAGTAATTAACCAAAAGTAATTAGGTATTAATTAACCTTAAATGTATCATTTATCCGTTCAAAATCCACGTTAGTATATACTTATCATCTTCTCAATTCCAGCATTCAACTTCAGGAACCTGTAACTCCTCATGACCGCATCTTTCACCGACTACAACTTCCCATTCTCTTCACGAAAAATCAAACTTAACCCATGTGACGGCCCGCCCCGCACCAACCGACACTTCCTCTAAGTGTGCGCTGTACACATGTCCAACTGGCACGGAACGGTCATCATAAGAAAAGAAAGAAGAGAATGAACTAATCAAGGAACTTGTAGAATGTCTCACAGCGCATGGAATAAAATATAATAATAACATACTTGACATAAAACAGGTGAGACAGTGCATAAGCTGATAACTAATAATAAATGTCAACATCAGAGCAGCGGAAATCCAAATACAGCTTATTACAACTTTTCAAAATCTACTGTCTCTAAACAAAAGAAAGCTAAAGTGGAAGATGCACCACCAATGCCCAAGCAGTGATCTTCGACAACACAGGGAGAATACTATATATATATATTACGTGGAAGCCTCCTGCTCGTCTCCGGATCATCTACCCGTGCATCACCAGCTAACCTGTCTCTAGTCTGCTCGTGTGAGCACCCAGAGTAATAAGAAGAGACATAAAACTCTGGGTCAGACAAAAAGTCTGGTATGAGCGATAAGCAGCTAAACAGAACAATAACAGGTATACTAAACCATACCTGAACCTGGACCTGCAACCAAAGAGTTAGCACTACATACTGTACAATACTCTAAGGTGCCATCAACATATGGTGTAAAGAAATATGGGGGTGGGGGTGTGCATGTCATAGGGATAGCAAACAATTCAATCATGGCAACCATCCTCACATCTCTCACTCAGTGCATAAAGCATACGATGTATACCGCTTTCAACCACTAGACCCATCGAAGTAGTGACGGAGTTCGGCTTGTACAACTACTGCTACCACCAAGCTTACCCCATGGAGTCATGACTAAACCTTTACAAATGACCCCACTTCATTGGTCTATAGCTCTTTCAGTCGTACCTAGACCACTGTGGCCCTGAATCCGTTCACGTACCCCCTATACATAGTGATCCAAAGTTACAGACATCGACAGCCCCTTAGCACACGTCCCGCAGCAAAGCCCAATCATGAAGTTAACTCGTTGATTCCCATCTGAATCCTTGGTACAAACTTCCCATTTGGACTACCTTTGCATCTCGGGTTATGGTCTTCTTCGGTTCGGTTCGGGTCTCTTCCTCCTATTCGGTTCGGTTCGGGCATCCTCCTCCTATCCGGTTCGGTTCGGGTCTCCTCCTCTATCCGGTTCGGGTCGGATCTCCTCCTCCTATCCGGTTCGGTTTGGGTGTCTCCTCCTATCCGGTTCGGTTCGGATATCCTCCTTCTATTCGGTTCGGTTCGGATCTCCTCCTCCTATCCGGTTCGGTTCGGGTGTCTCCTCCTATCCGGTTCGGTTCGGATCTCCTCCTTCTATTCGGTTCGGATCGGATCTACTCCTCCTATCCGGTTCGGATCGGATCTCCTCCACCTATCCGGTTCGGATCGGATCTCCTCCTCCTATCCGGTTCGGATTGGATCTCCTCCTCCTATCCGGTTCGGATCGGGTGTTCTTCCTAACCGGTTCTGAAAATCTGCAACTTTCTCCAGCAAGCTATTTTCGCCGAACGACGGCGTTTTCAACCATTCTAAACTTCCTATGACATTACAAAACATTCCAAACAGCAGTAACAACATATAGAATCAATCACAAACATTAAAACATCATTTACATGAAATACTTTAGATCAAACATACCCAGAAACCCATGTTTTCCCCTTAATCCTTCTTAACCGTGATTATGCATACAATTAGCAAAACTTATCCAAATTAGCCCAAATTTTTGTCAGAGCCATAAAACATCATTATAGAATTTTAGGAATTTTTCCAGAATTTATTAATGTATAAATTCGTTAATCTTCACTAATTACCCATAATTAACCGTAATTAGTGTAAAAGCAAGCTAATCACTCACCTTTGCCACCACTAAAACCCCAAAACTGAAATATTCTCTGATTTGGCGCTGTTCCCAATCTTACACAACAGCTCTACCTCGGTTCTCGTGCTAATACTCCTTGATTTGATGTTTGCTAAGCCTAATCTTCAATTAGAAAGTGATTAAGAGGTGTTTTGAAGAGATTTAGAGGGTGGAGGCCATGGCTAGGTTAAGAGGAATGAATAGTGACGGCTGAAAAATGAGAAAAAGGTATTCTCCAAACCCTAACAGCCCTTTTAAACTCCTAATCCCGAAATTCCCCTTTGGGCCTAGCTGTTAATCACTCGGTTAACCCCAATTAAGCTGTTTTTCACCATCTGAAACTTGTTTCAGCCATATCTCCCAAACGGTGAGTCCGTTTGGCTAATATGACCACTCTACGGAATTGTAAACCATCATCCGGATCCAATGGAAGTGGTTTCAGGTCAAAATTCCTTTCCAGTCAAAAGTTATAGTCAAAACAATTTCAACTAGGGGCAAAACGGTCATTAAAAATCGACAAAAATCATGAACATGGGAAATGACCCTACTAGTCGTTTCCCAAAAGTACACGACCATACGACTTACTAAGAAAAAGAAATAAATATTCTACGATCTTCCGATGCGTAGAATGCAGGTCGTTACATTCTCCCCCCCTTAAGAAATTTCGCCCCCGAAATTCCTTAACAAAGAAAGAAACAATGAATCCCGCATGCCTAACAATCATTCACAGCAACCAAACATGCAAAACAAGCAAAACAAACATAACCTAGCATGCGGAAAACTAAATCGCTAATTAAATCTTACCAGGCAAAGAGTTCTGGATACTTCTTCCTTATGTCCTCCTCTGTTTCCCAAGTACAGTCTTTCTCATCCTCACCCCACTGGACTTTGACTAATTTCACCGCCTTCCTTCGAAGTTGCTTCGTATCGTTCCCAACGATACGCATAGGCCTACGGTTCCCAACCGCCTCAGGTTCAACCTCGATATCGTCCAACTGATCAGGTGAAATAGCCACATTAGGGTCGTGCACAAACTTCCTTAACTGGGAAACATGAAATACGTTGTGAACTCCCGCCATCTTGTCTGGTAAGTCAATTCTATATGCCAAATTCCCGACTAGTTCAAGAACAGGAAATGGGCCAACGAATCTTGGTGCCAACTTTCCTCTCCTACCAAATCGTATTACGCTCTTCAACGGAGAAATCTTGACAAACACCAAGTCGCCAACGGAGAATTTTAAGTCTCTTCTCCTCTTATCGGCATAACTCTTCTGCCTATCTTGGGCAGCCTTCATTCGTTGTTGAATGGTCTTGATTTTATCTGTAGTTTCCCTCACCACATCTGGTCCAAGCATAAACTTCTCGCCAGTCTCTATCCAACATGATGGTGAGTTGCATGGTCTTCCGTACAAAGCTTCAAACAGAGCCATACCGATACTGGATTGGTAGCTATTATTATATGCAAACTCTACTAGATGCAAATGGTCATCCCATGATCCACCAAAATCCAATATACATGCTCTCAAGAGATCTTCCAAAATACGATTCACCCTATCCGTCTGACCGTCGGTCTGAGGATGATATGCGGTACTGAGATGTAACTCTGACCCTAGAGCTTCTTGTAAGCTCTTCCAAAACCCACTAGTGAACAACGGGTCTCGGTCACTCACAATGCTTTTAGGTACTCCATGGAATCTCACTACCCACTTCATATACAATTCTGCTAACTTAGCTGCCATTCTGGTCGATCTGACTGGTATAAATCTTGCACTTTTGGTTAATCGGTCCACAATCACCCAAATGCTATCATGTCCCGATCTAGTCCTTGGTAAACCATCAATGAAATCCATCGAGACTTGCTCCCATTTCCATTCGGGAATTTCTAATGGCTGTAACAACCCACTAGGCTTCTTTTGCTCGGCTTTAACTAGCTGGCAATTCATGCATTTGGATATAAACTCCCCAACGTCTCTTTTCATCCCTTCCCAGTAGTAAGTCTGTCTCATGTCTCGATACATCTTATTACCACCGGGGTGTATAGTCAGTTTTGAGTGATGACATTCTCTAAGCACTTCATCTCTCAATCCATTGACATTGGGTACAACGAGCTTTCCATTCTTTCTAAGCCATCCATCTTGATCAAGCCCATACTTGCTCATCTCCTCATCGATACCCATCTCTAACTTGGAGATGATTTCCAATAGGTTAGGATCGTCCCTCTGACTAGAGCCGATCCGCTCAATTAAAGTGGGTTTGATCGTCAAACTTGCTAACATTTCTGGGTCCAATTCGCACTTTGGTCTGAAATCAAACCCCGCGATATACTCCAGTTGCTTCCATTCAAGGAACATAGCCCCTAAACTGGCATGTCTTCGACTCAATGCATCGGCTACGGCATTGCCCTTTCCCGGTGTATATGCGATGTCGAAATCATATGAAGCTAAGAACTCTAACCACCTCTGCTGACGAAGATTCAAATCCTTTTGAGAGAAAAGATACTTCAGCGACTTATGATCAGTAAACAGCTCGAATCTTTCTCCCAAGAGATAATGTCTCCACATCTTCAATGCGAATACGATCGCTGCCAATTCCAAATCATGGATAGGATACCTCTTCTCATGCGGTTTCAGTTGCCTGCTTGCATAAGCTACAACCCTACCACCCTGCATCAACACAACACCTAGTCCGGTACCACAAGCATCTGTATATACCGTCATCTCTTCACTCCCCTTGGGAATGACTAACACTGGTGCACTTGTCAACTTTTCTTTTAGACTCTTGAATGCATCCTCGCACCTTTCGTTCCAAACAAAAGCTTGATTCTTCTTTGTCAACTGAGTCAACGGTGCTGCTATCTTGGAGAAGCCTTGGATAAACTTACGATAATATCCCGCTAATCCCAAGAAACTTCTTACGTCTGTTGCATTCTTGGGCATAGACCAATCTTGCACCGTAGCCACCTTAGCAGGATCCACGGCGATACAATTTTCTGAAACAACATGGCCCAAGAATCTCACTTCCTTCCTCCAGAAGTGACACTTAGAAAACTTTGCTTTCAATTGGTGTTTCCTCAACACCTCCATCACTGTCCTCAAATGTTCCTTGTGTTCTTCCTCGTTCCTTGAGTAAACCAAAATATCATCCACGAACACAAGAACAGACTTATTCAACTGATCTCTGAATACCCTATTCATAAGATCCACAAAATATGCCGGGGCATTAGTCAGCCCAAATGGCATAACCAACCATTCATAAAATCCAGACGGCGTTCGAAATGTCGTTTTAGCTATACTCTCAGCTTCCACTCTAAGCTGATGAAAACCTGTCGCGAGATCCAACTGGGAGAACACTCTCACGCCACTCAACTGATCGAACAAATCATCTATCCGCGGGAGAGGATACTTATTCTTCCTCGTCACCTTGTTCAACTCGCGGTAGTCTACACACAAACGAAGGGAACCATCCGCCTTGGTAGCAAACACAACTGGTGCTCCCCATTCAGAGACACTCCTTCTGATAAATCCCTTCTTCAAAAGATCGCAGACTTGCACCTCGAGCTCTCGCTGCTCCCTTGGTGCCATACGACGAAGTGGCATCACTACAGGTCTGGCATCTTTTACCAAATCAATACGGAACTCAATCTCCCGGTGTGGTGGGAGTCCGGTCACTTCTTCGAAAACATCCGGATACTGGCCAACCACGGGCAAACCTGACAACTCACTATGCGGAATGTCGAGGGAGTTTAGAAAACTAGCCAATACCCCCTCACTGGGTAGACCACCAAACACTATCCTCCGCCCATCATCCGCTCTAGCTGTCACCAAAAAGCCCTCACAGTTTACCACCACCCCGTATCTTCGGAGCCAATCTACTCCCAAAATAATGCCAAACCCAGTAAAGCCCAAAACAAAGCAATCACAAACAAACATGCATCCATGACTCGATAAGACCACATTACGACAAATCATGCTAAGGCTAGTAGAACCACCAATCGGGTTCGTCACTACTAAAGGTCTATCGACAATCTCGGGCTCCAATCCCAACCTATCTACCAGGTCACTAGATATGAAAGAACTGGAAGCTCCGGTATCAAACAAAACTCTAACAGGAACATCATAAACAGAAAGCATACCTTGAATGACGACATTCTTTCCCTTCTCCGCCGCAGTTGGGGCATTCGACGAAGAAGGAATAGCATTAAGGGCGTATGCTTTCACCATTTGCTTTTCTTTAGGGGGTTGCGGACACTTGTCCTTGTGATGTCCCATTTGGCCACAGTTGAAGCACTTCCTATCCGCTGGCTTGGCCCGACAATTACTAGCATAATGGCCCTTCTTACCACAGCTGAAGCACTCTACATCTTGCTTATTCTTTTTCTTCTGGCCATCCTTGGCTTGGTTCTGCTTTCTCTTATTCTGGGAACCACCCTTGCCTCCACCACTTGCTTGTGGTTTTGGTTCTTCTGCAGATGCAACCTCAGTCTTCGACTTAGGGTAGAGACTTTCTGACCTTAACGCTTTCCCCACAATCGATTCAAACGTCTCATCGATGTGGTTAATGAGTTTTTCCCCCAAGTACTGATCCAAACCAGTTATGAATTTCTCATTCTTTTTCTCAGCAGTATCAATAAGAGATAACCCATATTTTGACAAAGTGTCAAATTCAGCAATATACTCCGAGACAGCTCTGCCATTCTGCTTGAGCTCCAAGAATTTCTTGAACAACACTGACTTCTGAGCAGCCGGAATGAACTTCTCGCTAAAGCGAGCCTTAAACTGCTCCCAAGTAATCTGATCTTCGGGAGTAGCTGCCTTTATAGCATTCCACCAATTCATCGCTCGCCCTTGCAGCTGACGAGACGCTAGCTTTCTCTTCATCGCATCCTCGATACCCAAATCCTCGAAGATACGTTCGCAACTATCCAACCAATCCTGAACATCCGTAGCCGACTCCGTTCCGTGGAATGACTTCCCACCAAGACTGGTATAATCCTTATTCAGCTTGGCGAAGTCGACTCTTGGCGCCTGCACTATTGGACCACCACCATTTCCACCATTGGGAGCTGCTCTCTGTACATCTCTAAGCATCTCTCTCATGAGGTCAGTAAACATCGTCCTCATGTCAGCAGCATTCCCATTATTGGCTCCTCTACCAGCACCTCTAGTATATCGGCTCATCGTCAATCTGAAAAAAGAAACGATTAACGACTCCATAGTGGTGCTAGTGCAGTACGACTTCATCCTTATACTACTAATAGTATATATATATATAGCTTTTAAAAACCAAAGTAATCACAAATACACTCTCTCGTATACGTATATTATATCTCCCTGATAACTTCCCTAGGTTAACTACGCAACCTAGAGCTCTGATACCAAGTGTGACGGCCCGCCCCGCACCAACCGACACTTCCTCCAAGTGTGCGCTGTACACATGTCCAACTGGCACGGAACGGTCGTCATAAGAAAAGAAAGAAGAGAATGAACTAATCAAGGAACCTGTAGAATGTCTCATAGCACATGGAATAAAATATAATAATAACATACTTGACATAAAACAGGTGAGACAGTGCATAAGCTGATAACTAATAATAAATGTCAACATCAGAGCAGCGGAAATCCAAATACAGCTTATTACAACTTTTCAAAATCTACTGTCTCTAAACAAAAGAAAGCTAAAGTGAAAGATGCACCTCCAATGCCCAAGCAGTGATCTTCGACAACACAGGGAGAATACTATATATATATTACGTGGAAGCCTCCTGCTCGTCTCCGGATCATCTACCCGTGCATCACCAGCTAACCTGTCTCTAGTCTGCTCGTGTGAGCACCCAGAGTAATAAGAAGAGACATAAAACTCTGGGTCAGACAAAAAGTCTGGTATGAACGATAAGCAGCTAAACAGAACAATAACAGGTATACTAAACCATACCTGAACCTGGACCTGCAACCAAAGAGTTAGCACTACATACTGTACAATACTCTAAGGTGCCATCAACATATGGTGTAAAGAAATACGGGGGTGGGGGTGTGCATGTCATAGGGATAGCAAACAATTCAATCATGGCAACCATCCTCACATCTCTCACTCAGTGCATAAAGCATACGATGTATACCGCTTTCAACCACTAGACCCATCGAAGTAGTGACGGAGTTCGGCTTGTACAACTACTGCTACCACCAAGCTTACCCCATGGAGTCATGACTAAACCTTTACAAATGACCCCACTTCATTGGTCTATAGCTCTTTTAGTCGTACCTAGACCACTGTGGCCCTGAATCCGTTCACGTACCCCCTATACATAGTGATCCAAAGTTACAGACATCGACAGCCCCTTAGCACACGTCCCGCAGCAAAGCCCAATCATGAAGTTAACTCGTTGATTCCCATCTGAATCCTTGGTACAAACTTCCCATTTGGACTACCTTTGCATCTCGGGTTATGGTCTTCTTCGGTTCGGTTCGGGTCTCTTCCTCCTATTCGGTTCGGTTCGGGCATCCTCCTCCTATCCGGTTCGGTTCGGGTCTCCTCCTCTATCCGGTTCGGGTCGGATCTCCTCCTCCTATCCGGTTCGGTTCGGGTGTCTCCTCCTATCCGGTTCGGTTCGGATATCCTCCTTCTATTCGGTTCGGTTCGGATCTCCTCCTCCTATCCGGTTCGGTTCGGGTGTCTCCTCCTATCCGGTTCGGTTCGGATCTCCTCCTTCTATTCAGTTCGGATCGGATCTACTCCTCCTATCCGGTTCGGATCTCCTCCTCCTATCCGGTTCGGATCGGATCTCCTCCTCCTATCCGGTTCGGATCGGGTGTTCTTCCTAACCGGTTCTGAAAATCTACAACTTTTTCCAGCAAGCTATTTTCGCCGAACGACGGCGTTTTCAACCATTCTAAACTTCCTATGACATTATAAAACATTCCAAACAGCAGTAACAACATATAGAATCAATCACAAACATTAAAACATCATTTACATGAAATACTTTAGATCAAACATACCCAGAAACCCATGTTTTCCCCTTAATCCTTCTTAACCGTGATTATGCATACAATTAGCAAAACTTATCCAAATTAGCCCAAATTTTTGTCAGAGCCATAAAACATCATTATAGAATTTTAGGAATTTTTCCAGAATTTATTAATGTATAAATTCGTTAATCTTCACTAATTACCCATAATTAACCGTAATTAGTGTAAAAGCAAGCTAATCACTCACCTTTGCCACCACTAAAACCCCAAAACTGAAATATTCTCTGATTTGGCGCTATTCCCAATCTTACACAGCAGCTCTACCTCGGTTCTCGTGCTAATACTCCTTGATTTGATGTTTGCTAAGCCTAATCTTCAATTAGAAAGTGATTAAGAGGTGTTTTGAATAGATTTAGAGGGTGGAGGCCATGGCTAGGTTAAGAGGAATGAATAGTGACGGCTGAAAAATGAGAAAAAGGTATTCTCCAAACCCTAACAGCCCTTTTAAACTCCTAATCCCGAAATTCCCCTTTGGGCCTAGCTGTTAATCACCCGGTTAAGCCCAATTAAGCTGTTTTTCACCATTTGAAACTTGTTTCAGCCATATCTCCCAAACGGTGAGTCCGTTTGGCTAATACGACCACTCTACGGAATTGTAAACCATCATCCAGATCCAATGGAAGTGGTTTCAGGTCAAAATTCTTTTCCAGTCAAAAGTTATAGTCAAAACAAGTTCAACTAGGGGCAAAACGGTCATTAAAAATCGACAAAAATCATGAACATGGGAAATGACCCTACTAGTCGTTTCCCAAAAGTACACGACCATACGACTTACTAAGAAAAAGAAATAAATATTCTACGATCTTCCGATGCGTAGAATGCAGGTCGTTACAACCCACGTAAAATCATCTCTTTAAATCCACTACATATCCATGTCCTTCTTGTTGAACTCGGCCTTCGCTCCTATGTTTCGTTTTCGAAAAGCCATCAACGCTTCTACCGATGCCTATCGACATCACTGCGCTCGGAATCACTTAAATGATTCAGGTGAAATGCTAGATCTCATCAAAAACCCTAATACGAAAATTAGAACTGAGATCGATGCTTAAGTTCCCCAGATTCATGAACCATAATACTCGCTATTTTTTTCTCGAACTCTAGAAATAGTGCGAGCTACACAAAATTCACACCAAGTAGTAGCTATTTCTCTCATCAATCATTATATATATTTTTGAGATTTATGGAATTTTTTTTCCATTTGTTTAAGAATTTAGAACTTGCGATTTGCTGTGAAAAGAATTTTAACAGGCGGTGTATTTTGCATTTGACCAGAGAAGTGAAAAATAAGGGATAGGAAAATTTGTGGTGTATTTATAGGAAGGTTTTATATTTTTATATTCATTATTTTATTTATTTTTAGTCTATCGCTGCTTATATTATTGTTTAAAACTTCCTACGATCACGTACAATATCCAGTTTCGACGAAAATGGACATGTAGCTATGGCTCAACATTTCAGACCCAACGAAACTTGTTTCATCGAATCTGAGTCCGTTTGCTCACACAAAATATTTTTAAAATCAAATTATTAACTGTTTTTACATTATAATCCCGTACGACCACATACTAACACCAAAAATCACGAAATTTGAAATCTAACAATAATTTAATATTTCGGGTCCAACAAAATTAATATCATCAAAAATGGAGGTCATTTGCAAAAATGCCTATAATCTAAGGCCTAAATAAACCAATTAAATATTAATATATTTAATAACAACTTAATTTAATATACATTGATTAATATTATCGTACATATATTCACATAAAATATCATACATCTGTAAAATAAACACACTTGGATTTATAACTTGATATTCTCAAATCCAAGTTAAATCGATATTCAATTTATAATAAAATTCCATTTGTTATATAAATAAATCGTTATAAATTGTAAACGAATTCCATAGCAACTTTTTTAAAATTTGATTTGATCATAACTCACAATATACATGATGAAATCTCGATTTTTCTCTTTCATTCGAACGTTTCTTGTTTCACAGAAATCCGACTTAAAACGAATTCTGTATATTCAATTGAAGTTCAAAACGTAATATTACAAACTACCACGTCAATACGAGCTCGATTTTAATTATAATAAAATAATATGTTCAAACGTTGTTTATTAAATAGATTCGTTATTAAAATTCGAATATAAGCTTAACCAAAATTCTTACACTATCCAATTCACACAATATTGTCCATTCAACTTAATTTCGATCATTTCGAAATTAAATATATTATACCATTAATTATATTATTAAATATCCAATATAATTTAATTCAAGTTATTTTAAAATTACCAAACCATTATTTAAATAATTAAATTAATTAATTATTAAACCGTTAAAAATACGGGATGTTACATTCTTTCCTCATTAAAAGAATTTCGTCCCCGAAATTACTAAGGTAGAAAACAAACCCTATTAACTGGGTAAAAATTATTTGTTTACTTATTAACTTCAGTTTTAACTGAACCAACTAATTTCAATTAAAATATTAATTCATTCCGACTAACTAAAATTTCTAGAAATTCCGAAAATTTTCTAACACCTTAAATTTTCGAAAAATTTCACCAGCGTCTCTTTTGTACGGCTCAATCGATACAACTACAACTTGCCTCTCTTGGCCTTCTCCAATCCAAAGAAATCAAACAGCCAAGCAGCTTGCTAAATAGGCTCATAAAATCACCAAACTCAGTATAAAATATAAACTTGTACCTTTTTGTCGGGCATATCATTATATCTTTTCCATCTGCTACCAATTCAGCATATACCAATGTCATTTCAATCAAACTCCAATCATTTGCTTATACCTAAGCCGAATTACATTCTCAATCTCAAATTCTATTCTTGAGTCTCAAACCTTAATTTACCAATCCAATATACTTAACCAAGTTAAGTTCCAATACTACATTCCATTAGCTAATTTCTTTGTCTAATTAGTTATCTTCGTCTCAAAACTCTAATCTGATTTTTATTCAAAACCAAACCATTTTAACATCTCACATGAGTTTAATTATACTCTAATTCGATTTCCACTTAACTGGTTTCAATTTAAGTCCAAGTTGCTTTCACAAATTTTTGTTTATTGTGTTTTAATTCAAACAATCTTTCCCTGGGAATTTCAAACAGTTTAGCTTTTCTAAAACCAGATATCACTTTTTAGGATTCCAAACAACTTGGTTTCTCAAAACAATGCAACAAAAACAAAATCTTTCGTAGTAATTCATCACTTACAAACTCGAAAATGAACACTGATGATGTGACCAACATCATCAGGTTTATTTTCTAGCGACCGAAGTGAGTTCAATACCATAACTTTCAAAACCATTTTTAACACTTTCATTTTGAAATACATTTCAAAATACCATTCACAATGCTTATAAAACAATTTAAAATCTCCCAATATTTTAAAATTCTCATATATTTAATCCAAGTCCATTTTCAAATACCTTTCCAAATTTCCAGGGTTTTAATTCCAGTTCTGGTTTAAATTCAGATTTAATCCATCAAATTTCATATTATACGAATTCTAATTGGTTATTTATAACCATTTCACTTTTTATAATCTCATTCAACTATAATAACAACCAACACACCTAATATACTATATTAACTCCAAGGTATATATTTCTTTTATAACAAAATATATTTCGGGTAAAATTATTCCATTTACCCTCTTTTCCAAACATACCGTGTCGGTTCATTGTATTCAAGTGTTTAAAATCCTCTATCGATACAATGGATCAAACTGATCGATCAGAATTCATAAACTACTCAACCAATAAATCTCCGCAATATAAAACCGTTTTTACATCAAATAACAAATACACGCTTATATATATACACACACACACACATTCAAACTCAATCTAAGGTATTGCTAACCCCATCTCTATCGAGTTACACCACAAAGCCAAGGTAATCACTTAACCTTCAGCTTGATACCACTGTAACGGCCCGGGATGTTTTCGACCTCGGTAATTCGACATATAACACCATTTCGACTATTCAAGAATCAAAAATACCGGAACGTCAAGAGAAAGAAGTTAGAGGGAGATAATAGATAGAAAGAAGTTTAGAATAGAAGAAGAAGAACATAAATACAACATCAAAGTGAACATGAATCTCACAACGGAATGAATAAATATATTATATAACATAACTTTGAAATAAAACTAGTATCTGTATACAATACCATTATCGGAGTACAACACTAACAACACAACAGAAATACACAATAGTTGTATAATCCTAAAGCCTCCCGCTCCAAGCTCTCCAAGTATATATGTAAAATTTTGACTACTTGACTGCCCGTACAAATTTGGGCACCCAAGAGTTTAGGGTAAAACAAAACAAAATAAACTCTGGGTCAGTCATGGTACTGGTGTGAGTAAACTCCAACCACTTGGTTTAACTTTAAAAATCCTTTTCAATGAAAAATTCTTTTTTAAAGAAAGGATAATCGTAAGACCGATCCACACATAAACAGGGATGGTTTTTTACCTTACGATAACCCAAAACACTTCTTTAAAATCAATACTCTTTTGATATTATAACAATGTCTAAATCAAATAAATAGCAATCTAGTGGAATGCTTTCATCTCTCGTTCCATATATATAATATATAATAAAAAACTGCAGGTGCTTATTGGGTAATGGATTCCAACTGTTAAGTTATGAGACCACCTTCCGATAGTGTATCTCTAAATACACCGGTTTCAACAAGAACATCTTGTAACCCAGGCTAAACATGATCGGTCACTCATTTCGCTTAAGTATACTGAATGTATTATAACCAACGATTGGGATCAACAAAAATTTCCCGAAAAGGGACACCATCGAAATAGATTAAATAAGCAAATGGATTTTCTCTAGATCAGGTGACAATACACCCTAATTGGCAGCTACCCACTTAGCCATGCGACCTACTCGATTTTATACCATTTCCTGAGGCTTGAGGTCATAATGTACAGATCATACCTTTATTTACTTTGAATGTCACATCGTCATACCAGCCAAATCACAAATTGATTTCTCTAAAAATACCACGGGTATACAACTAAGAGAAACGAATTTCTCAGCTACCAAACGTAGATATGTTTGAAGAGATCAACTTACGCGATCTATTAGATATACCCCATCAGACATTCTTCCATATAAGTTGTCCTTGGACTGGACAAACCGAAGGCACTATTCTGTGAACCCATCTTAGGAAATTTCAACCTAGGATTTTCCAGAACAGCCCTTGCGTAAACTCCGTCTTAAATTGTCTTCATCATATTTAATTCGCAACGCTAATGCCCATATGGAGTGGGTTCAGATAATAAAGTTGATACCGGTCTCTCCGTATTGACAATAGAAAAATTGTCAAAACTTTGATAGTCGGTTATTTAACTATCAAATGAAAATATCCATACACATAACGATCTTATTTCCAAACGGAAATTTTATCGATCAATCAACATTTATCCCTTTAAATTAATTCATCATTAATTTATTCATTTCCCCGTTTTCCGTTTCCATATATTCGTAAATCCTTATTTTCTAAATTTAGAAAATATACGTTATTAACATTGGAAAACATTTCCATTTCTTATTCACGCATCATTATCCTCCCACATCTATTGGTTTCTAACTGTAAACTAGTAAGAGAACAACTTCCTAAGTATAATCCCCTAAGGTCGTAACCAACATCAGATCGACACTCAGAAAGCAATTCAACTTAACTAATCTCCGGCCAGTTTCTAATCTCTTAACTCCATTTTAGTTCCTTATTCAAAAACCCAAATTCCTTTATAATGTTTTTATTTGCAAAATATTTACTCTAATCTATTATTCACATCGAAGGTGAATAATATTTCTTTTATATAATCAATTTGATTTGATTTCACATTTAAAAATTATATCCCATTTCAAAATTCTATTTATAATTCTATTTATATAATTATTCATAGAGTTTCCTATTTTGTTTCCAACACTTATAATCTTATTTATAATTCCCTTTATAAATGCTAAGTTCAAATTCCATTTCAAATATCGGTGTTAAAACCGATTTTTACTTCACTACATAAATTCAGACTTATATTTTTAATTTATCTAATGATAATTGCTTTGCTTAATTTATAAAATATCGTTTATAAATAAATCTTCTCAATTTATCTGATAAAAACAGATTTCTATTAACTATCTACTTTAAATCAAAATTCTTTTATAATTCGCAACTCTCTTTTTAAAATTCTACTAATTTCCCAAGTATTTACTTTTATAAAATCCATCGATTTTATAAAATTCTTAAATTCAGTATCCAGTTCAAAAATTCTTTTTATATATTCCGATATTACTTATGGTATTTAAATAACAAAATAAAAAGGATCAATACCATCCAAACACACATAATCAATAACAGATTATATATCACATCATATATCACAATATATGAAAAACATTAATATAAATATTGAGGAATCCAGTTGGATCCCTCCAACCTATTTCCCTGCATCCACAGATGTTAATCCATATAAATAATACGGTCTTTATCAATAGAAATATTTTGATAAACAAAATCAATATTTAATTAACAGTTTTTATATATAACCATATCTTTAATCAAATAACCATCACACAGAAACCAATCATCATTTATCAATACTAAATTACTATAACGACCCGAACTTCCCCATGAAGGAAAGCACAGATTGCTTTGAGAACAATACATCGGAACCAAACAAAAGAACATTTCATTGTTTATTACAACAGTTCCATCAGAATACAAGAATATTACAGAGTATGAATAAATATTACACGTTGGATAAGTATCAGAGATTTAAATTACATTTAAATACATAGCAGCGGAAAAATAATACAACACACAACTGAAAGAAATACACAGATACAGTGTTTTCCGAGTATCATTCCAGCTGTAAATCAGGATCCTGTGAATATAAATCTGCAAAACCAAAACTACAAGCTGCCCGTGCAGAAAATAAGGGCACCCAGAGTTTACGTTAAAACAATAAACTCCAGGTCCATCATGTGACTGGTGTGAGAACTAAAACAGCTATTTAAAACTTGACTTTAGAAATAAAGTAAATCAAGGGACCATGCCGTATAACACGGAACGGATTTCCTCCCGAGAATACCAGTTCATAAATAGTTATAAAGAACGCAATTCCTTTGGAAAAAATGAAGCTATTATAAGACCCAGGTCCCATCACATAATGCAACGCAAGCCGAAGGATAGGGTTTCCCCTTATAATAGCCAAAAAACGCTTGACACGTTTAAAACAAATCACTTGATATTATTATAAGTGTATAGTGTAACAACCCTGAATTTTGGGGCAAATTTAAAAATTTATTTTAAGTTATTTTAATGAGTTTTGGTTGTTTAAAATAATTTATTTTGAAAATTAAATATATTCTTTTTAATGTAAATACAGAGCATATACAATTTGTTCTGTAATGTAATGTAATGTGGGAAATAATAAAACAAAAGGTTCAATAAATATTCTAACAAGTTGACAAAATGGGGAGGTAGGAATTTATAAATGCAATTTATGACAATTTTTAATTTTATTTAAATCAATGAATGCAGTATTAATGAAACAATGAAGAGAGGAGGACACTAAAAACAAATGCAAGAAAAGAAATTAATAGGATTAAGGTAATCAAATCAATGGATTAAAGGAAAGAATAAAAGCGCACTTAATGGGAACAAAATGTGTATTTAAAACATATATGTTCTAGATAGAAAGAAAAAATTCTTGAGATAATGTATGGTTTGAAGCATTGTTTTTGGATCTTTAGGTATCATAATCATGAAACAAAATTCAAATAGTTATGTTATATGTTTAATAGAGTGATAATAAAGGAAAATATATTCTTATATGTAAGTATTTCAGGTGCCATGATGCAAGAAACACATTTTCATATTTTTATACATATTTTACGAAGTAAGTAATCAATGACTCTTGAAGTGTTAATACACGTTAAGGAATTAATGACTCATGGCATGTTTATATAAAAAGGGTAATATTCCTTTTCATTGAATGCAAGTGTAATTTTATAAAAACAAAAAAGATTTAAGGAAAAAGTATTCATATGTATTAAAGGAGTAAATAAAGCAGGAAATGAATTCTTCATGCACGGAAATAAAGCAAATTAATTCTTCATGCTATTTTCGTATTTGTATTCATATGTATATGAAGTAAGGAATCAATGATTCCTAACATTTAACGCATGACCAGGATTTAAACTAAGCAATAAAATTCAAATTGGGTTAATTTGTTCATTAAACATATAAATATATTAGAAAATTCATTAATCCTTCTTCCCGAATCGTTCAGCCGCCACCATCCTATTTTAATGCCCTAATCCCTCGAATCTTCATGCCCAAATTACTCCTCCTCCATTGATTTTTAGACACAGCTCTAGTTGAACTTTTTTTTGGTCAATATAAAGAAGTTGCGACAAAAATCATATTTTTGTCAATATAAAGTCGTAGCGACAAAATTCACATCTTTGTCAAGATAAAAGAGTTAAAACAAAGACCGCAATTTGGTTACAAAAAGAATGAAAAAAATGTAAGAGAAAGGAAATGTAATAACGTATATTTTTCAATGTAAAAGAAAGGAAACGAAATAACTTACATTTTTATTAATGTAATTTAAGGTGAATAAAAAAATTACATTTTTTTTATTTAATGTAATTTAAAACGAATAAATAATTATGTTTTCAATGTCATAAAAAGAATGAATTCAACCTTGAAATAGAATTTACAATTTTTATGTAAATATAATAAGAAAAAGGAATTGTGACATTGAATTGAAATTTACATTTTTATGTAATCAATTAAGATATGATTTTGCAATGTAACGAAATTTACATTTTTATGTAATCAATTAAGATATGATTTTGCTATGTAGCGAAATCTACATTTTTATGTAATCAATTAAGATATGATTTTGCCATGTAACGAAATTTACGTTTTTATGTAATCAAGATTTAAAGAAAGAGGATTGCATTTTTATGTAATCAAGATTACAAAGAAAGAGAATCACATTATATGTAATTAAAGAATTTACATTAAATAAAATTGCATTTTATATGTGATTAAAGCATAAGTAAAAAGAGCAATTTGACAATGGAATCAAAATCACCTTTTTATCTAATTTAAAAAGATGGAAATTTTCTCTGTAATGATTAATCACATTTTTGTGTTAGAAATGTAAATATTAGAAAATCACATATTTATGTTAAAAAGGGAATTCACTAAAGCATATAGGGAAGAATGGAATTTTGTTAACATAAGAATTTTCATTTTTAATGTAAGTGAAATATGAGTCATAAATAAAAAGGGATTCAATTAAAAAGATTCCATCTTTACTGTCAATATGCTAAGATAAGAAGATTAGATTTAGAATTAGACATTTTGAAAGGTTTATTGTAATTTATACAATAATCGAGAAAGTCCCAAGTTTTATTAAGATTTGAAAGGGGTAAGTTATAGTATCTGAAATCAAGTTATCTTGGAAATATAGAATATTCCAAAATCAAGATATTTTGAAATGTGAAACATTTTAAAATAATATTTTTAGTAGAACAATTATAATGTGTAATTAAAATTGTACTTGGACACGAGGTTAGGTCATATTTGTGGTGGAAGTCTGCCCGGACCCGACCGGCATATCCAGCAGCCACAAATGTTGGGCCTAATGTGAGAGGTCCAAGTGCGCAAATAAAAGTTGGGCCAAGACACGAGGTTAAGCCCAACTTGTGGGAGAAGTCTGCCCGGAACCGACCGGCCTTTCCAGCATCCACAAGTTGTAGGCCTAATGTGAGAGGTCTGGCCCATATTAAAATATAAATGGATAACTTAGAAATTGACGTTATTTTCACACCTTTATGTGTTAAATATGAAATAAATATTTTTACCTCCAAGTTTGTTATAAAAGAAAGTTACATTTTTAATAAAATAAGATAATGATTATAAAAGTTTTACATTTTTCTGAATGTAAATATTTGAAAAGTTACATTTTTTTCTTAATGTAAATAAAAGGAAAATAGGAAGTTACATTTTTATATGTAATTGGTGTACTATAGAAACCGACATTTTTCAATGTAAATAAGGATGAAATAGAAATTATATTTTATATGCAAATAAAAGAGTTTACATTTTTCAATGTAAACAAAAGAATGATTAGGAATTTAAATTTTCCAATGTAAATAGAATATGAAATAAGAGTTACATTTTCAATATAACAATATATTGAAGTATAAGTTTACATTTCTCAATGTAAATAAAATAGGAATAGGAATTTACATTTTTCAATGTAAATAATAAGATTAGAAATTTACATTTCTAAGGTGTGGATTTTCATTAGAAAAATAATGAAACCAAATACACATTTTGTGTAAATTGAAGAATGGAGGAGTAAAATATACATTGTTATGTTTAGGATGTGTATGTAAAGTAAAAATAGCGATAGAATGTTATAAATTATTAACAACGATATGAAATTGTTTTCAAATTTATATATGCGAGAATTATTTGGAAAGTCCGAGTTTACTCTCATTCCAAATAATGATACGACGTTCGAAGAATTGAAGACGGCGATTGAAGACCGACGATCTTCACATCGAATGGGTAACTAGTGTTGAAGCCCTTGATTGATTTGCTCCCAAGACGGGGCTAAAATGGTAGTTATCCGGACGTAGTGCTGATTTGTACGGATTTGGCTTTCGCTCAGACCTAGAGCATAAGCTTATAAATGGAATGTATGTCTGACATTGTACTCCTTTATATTGTATTTATTGATTTTCTGTCGAATGTATGAATGTTTGGTGGAGGAGAATTTATTCTCTTGCTTAACACCCTTTCATATATTTCGGCAAAGGATTGGTAGTGTGATATGGAGTGACGATGTGGCATGCTAAGATGCATATGATCAAGGCTTTGTTGAAAAGCAGGCCTTGTGGGATGATCAAAGCATAGCCTGTTTAGGCATAACTTTGTGTATAGCGTGACTTCGCGAGCCTCACACACCAGCGGAGTCTAAAACGGGAGAAGGGAACGCAAGGAGAGTAGCACGTTTGTTTCTAGCTAGAAGTGGTGATTGGGCTTTAACACGGCCCGACATTTTACTTATGTGGATGATGGAATGAGGCACCTCAGATGATAGGTTCTATAGGACCGGGAAACGTGTGTTCAGGAATAACTAATCCGCAACTCGTATGGTGGACCGGCCCTGCAGCTTTCCAAGGGTTCACTGCGGGGGATCCTGAGACATTAGCTAGAGTATCTCGAATCGGTAGGAGCTCCTCCCTAGCCTTGACTCATGATGGAAACCAAAATCCAAATACGACCCTACGTATTTGATTGTATTACTAGTATGGAGGCAAAGTAGTATGGGATACTATTCTTCCTAGGATTTATACATTTACTTTGAAATGTTTTGATATATACTAATAATAATATTAAACTCGTATTTGTCGTATTTAGCATGTTTAATCACTATAAGGTAAAACCCTATCCTCTGGTTTGTGTTGCATTGTGTAATGGGACCTGGGTCTTATGGTGATTCCATTTTTCTCAAAAGCATGACGTTGTTGTACGATTTACTTATTATTTGTTCTGGCACATTTATGCACGGCAGCCCATTGGAGTAAACCCGTTCCGCATTAGCGGCGTGGTCCTTGAATTTGCCTTATTACTATTAGTTAAATTAGTTAAGAATTCTCACACCAGTCCCATGACTGACCCGTTGTTTGTTTCCACCTTTGCAAACACGGGTGCCCTCTTTCCACACGGGCAGTCGAGCAGTTTGTCTATAGGTTTATCTCTTTAGCAAGATTCTGGATTGAAGCTTAAAGCTGTGTCCAGAACATTGGAAGTCTTCCGCTGCCTTAGTTATTTTGTTTCCGCTGTAATGTATTAAAATCATGTAAAATTATCTTCCGCTGTAATTATTAGCCAATATACTCTGATATTCTGTACTCTGATGTAACATTTATTATTGATGTTATAAAAGTCTGTTGTTGTTGTTTTGATGTGTTATATTCCCAAAGTTAACGTAGGCGGGATTTGAATGATTTTGATCGATTTTGCGATCGATTAAGGCCGGGCAAAATCCGACTCGTTACAGTTGATATCAGAGTTCTGATTAGCTCAAATCTTTGGGGTACAACTCGTTAGAACTGAACAAAAGACTCATCAGAGATTGGATTAGTAATATCCAATAAGAATGCTCATTAGAGATAGGATCAGCAGTATCCTAGAATGAGAAAACTCATTAGAGATAGGGTTAGTAATGCCCTAGAATGAGTTGGGAGTGCCAAGCTTATAATTAATGTATTTGTGATTATATATAATCTATTTTAGAAAATATGATTTTGGATATATAAAAGTTATAAATATTTAAAAAGTTAATTAACTAATTGATTGATGATTGTGTAGTGTAATTATTAGTTCAACTATAAAATTATTTAAACCAATGAATGAATGATAAAGAATAAAAAAATTGAGCAGGATAATTAAACACTTTTAGCTTCGTTCCTTTTCGAGGACGAAAAGATTTTAAGTGGGGGAGACTGTAACAACCCTGAATTTTCGGGCAAATTTAAAAATTTATTTTAAGTTATTTTAATGAGTTTTGGTTGTTTAAAATAATTTATTTTGAAAATTAAATATATTCTTTTTAATGTAAATACAGAGCGTATACAATTTGTTCTGTAATGTAATGTAATGTGGGAAACATTAAAACAAAAGGTTCAATAAATATTCTAACAAGTTGACAAAAAGGGGAGGTAGGAATTTATAAATGCAATTTATGACAATTTTTAATTTTATTTAAATCAATGAATGCAGTATTAATGAAACAACGAAGAGAGGAGGACACTAAAAACAAATGCAAGAAAAGAAATTAATAGGATTAAGGTAATCAAATCAATGGATTAAAGGAAAGAATAAAAGCGCACTTAATGGGAAAAAAATGTGTATTTAAAACATATATGTTCTAGATAGAAAGAAAAAATTCTTGAGATAATGTATGGTTTAAAGCATTGTTTTTGGATCTTTAGGTATCATAATCATGAAACAAAATTCAAATAGTTATGTTATATGTTTAATAGAGTGATAATAAAGGAATAAATATTCTTATATGTAAGTATTTCAGGTGCCATGATGCAAGAAACACATTTTCATATTTTTATACATATTTTATGAAGTAAGTAATCAATAACTCTTGAAGTGTTAATACACGTTAAGGAATTAATGACTCATGGCATGTTTATATAAAAAGGGTAATATTCCTTTTCATTGAATGCAGGTGTAATTTTATAAAAACAAAAAAGATTTAAGGATAAAGTATTCATATGTATTAAAGGAGTAAATAAAGCAGGAAATGAATTCTTCATGCACGGAAATAAAGCGAATTAATTCTTCATGCTATTTTCGTATTTGTATTCATATGTATATGAAGTAAGGAATCAATGATTCCTAACATTTAACGCATGACCAGGATTTAAACTAAGCAATAAAATTCAAATTGGGTTAATTTGTTAATTAAACATATAAATATATTAGAAAATTCATTAATCCTTCTTCCCGAATCGTTCAGTCGCCACCATCCTATTTTAATGTCCTAAACCCTCGAATCTTCATGCCCAAATTACTCCTCCTCCATTGATTTTTAGACACAGCTCTAGTTGATCTTTTTTTTAAAGAGTTTTCCCTCCTCTATCCATTGATACCCGCTGCAGCCCCTACCGAGCACCCTACCTCGAGAACCGCGCTCCCCAAGGCCTTCCACCTCCAACTTCCCGTTCGTGAAACCGTGCACCAATGCTCAAGTTATCTCGATCTGAAGTTTGGAACCAAATCTGAGGTTTACTGTAAATTATATTTTATTGATTGCGATACTTTAAATACGTCGCTAACTGTAATTTAAATAATTAAAATTCATATGTGATTCAAACCAATTCAGAACTCGACGATTTTGGTGATATGGGGACGACAACACCCAACACAACCTTCTAGATCAGTGTTGAACGAATTCTGACTCTATTTGTTTTTAGATCCGACCAAAAAGCAAGGTGAGATTTCTATATTTAAATTATTGAAATTAAATTGTTCATTGCCATGATATATATATATATGCTGTGAAATTTATTTTGTCGATTGTATGAAATCTGTATTGGTTGGATGAGATGTGATGATTTACTTTCTTTTATGAATGTCTGTAATTCGAAATGATTGAATCACACGGTTATTGTCATATGAGAACCAATTGAAAATCTTCATGTTTATTGAGCGATGAAAATTACACATAATTTATTTTTTTGTCAATTTGAAAAAGGAAAATAATAAAAAGACTTATTCTTCTTATTTTCATTTGTGTGTGCCATAAATGAATAGAATCATTTTTGTGTGTAATGGAGAAAGCATTACCTTTTGTTTGTAAGTAAAAGAGTTCACCTTTTGATGTAAATAAGAGAGCTCATCTTTTGTTGTAAATAAAAGAATTCACCTTTTTGTTTGTAAATAAAAGATTTCACCTTTTTAATTGTAAATAAGAAAGTTGTAAAAATTATATTTTCACTGTCATCTTTGTTAAAAATAAAAAGTTGCAATCTTTTTATTTAAAAAGATTTTTCCTTTTTGTTAGATTAAAAAGATTTTTCCTTTTTGTTAGATTTAAAAAGATATCATATTTATTGTTATTATAAAAAAAGAAAAAAAATTCACCGTCATGTTTGTAATAAATGAAAGGAAAAAGTTTCATTTTTGTTGAAAGGAAAAAGCTGCATTTTGGCGGTCATTTGTGTTAAAAATAAAAGTTATATTTTTCACCGTCATTTGTCAAATTAGAAAAGAACATTAGTTTGTTACTTTTGTTAAAATTAGAAAAGAACATTCGTTTGCTACTTTTGTTAAAATAAGAAAAAGGACATTTTGTTGGTCATTTGTGTTGAATTGAAAAAGAATGAATTTTACCATTATTTAGATGTGTAGAATTGTGTGAAAGCAGATATGCCATTTGTTATTATAGAATTTATGAAAACGTCATTTATGCTAAAGGGAAATTTGTCATTTATGTTGAGACGAATTTTTCATTCATAGTAGAATATTTTAATGTCATTTATTTTAAATGCCATTAGATCGGAATGTCGATAGATTTATATGTCATTAACTTAGAATATAAATATTGTTTATGTTAGAATTGATTAATTAAAATATATAGTAGTAGTGACAAAAATCATATTTTTGGTCAATATAAAGAAGTTGCGACAAAAATCATATTTTTGTCAATATAAAGTAGTAGCGACAAAATTCACATCTTTGTCAAGATAAAAGAGTTAAAACAAAGACCGCAATTTGGTTACAAAAAGAATGATAAAAATGAAAGAGAAAGGAAATGTAATAACATATATTTTTCAATGTAAAAGAAAGAAAACGAAATAACTTACATTTTTATTAATGTAATTTAAGGTGAATAAAAAAATTACATTTTTTTTATTTAATGTAATTTAAAACGAATAAATAATTACGTTTTCAATGTCATAAAAAGAATGAATTCAACCTTGAAATAGAATTTACAATTTTTATGCAAATATAATAAGAAAAAGGAATTGTGACATTGAATTGAAATTTACATTTTTATGTAATCAATTAAGATATGATTTTGCCATGTAACGAAATTTACATTTTTATGTAATCAATTAAGATATGATTTTGCAATGTAACGAAATTTACATTTTTATGTAATCAATTAAGATATGATTTTGCCATGTAACGAAATCTACATTTTTATGTAATCAATTAAGATATGATTTTGCCATGTAACGAAATTTACGTTTTTATGTAATCAAGATTTAAAGAAAGAGGATTGCATTTTTATGTAATCAAGATTACAAAGAAAGAGAATCACATTATATGTAATTAAAGAATTTACATTAAATAAAATTGCATTTTATATGTGATTAAAGCATAAGTAAAAAGAGCAATTTGACAATGGAATCAAAATCACCTTTTTATCTAATTTAAAAAGATGGAAATTTTCTCTGTAATGATTAATTACATTTTTGTGTTAGAAATGTAAATATTAGAAAATCACATATTTATGTTAAAAAGGGAATTCATTAAAGCATATAGGGAAGAATGGAATTTTGTTAACATAAGAATTTGCATTTTTAATGTAAGTGAAATATGAGTCATAAATAAAAAGGGATTCAATTAAAAAGATTCCATCTTTACTGTCAATATGCTAAGATAAGAAGATTAGATTTAGAATTAGACATTTTGAAAGGTTTATTGTAATTAATATAATAATCGAGAAAGTCCCAAGTTTTATTAAGATTTGAAAGGGGTAAGTTATAGTATCTGAAATCAAGTTATCTTGGAAATATAGAATATTCCAAAATCAAGATATTTTGAAATGTGAAACATTTTAAAATAATATTTTTAGTAGAACAATTATAATGTTTAATTAAAATTGTACTTGGACACGAGGTTAGGTCATATTTGTGGTGGAAGTCTGCCCGGACCCGACCGGCATATCCAGCAGCCACAAATGTTGGGCCTAATGTGAGAGGTCCAAGTGCGCAAGTAAAAATTGGGCCAAGACACGAGGTTAAGCCCAACTTGTGGAGAAGTCTTCCTGGAACTGACCGGCCTTTCCAGCATCCACAAGTTGTAGGCCTAATGTGAGAGGTCTTGCCCATATTAAAATATAAATGGATAACTTAGAAATTGATGTTATTTTCACACCGTTATGTGTTAAATATGAAATAAATATTTTTACCTCCAAGTTTATTATAAAAGAAAGTTACATTTTTAATAAAATAAGATAATGATTATAAAAGTTTTACATTTTTCTTAATGTAAATATTTGAAAAGTTACATTTTTTCTTAATGTAAATAAAAGGAAAATAGGAAGTTACATTTTTATATGTAATTGGTTTACTTTAGAAACCGACATTTTTCAATGTAAATATGGATGAAATAGAAATTATATTTTATATGCAAATAAAAGAGTTTACATTTTTCAATGTAAACATAAGAATGATTAGGAATTTATATTTTCCAATGTAAATAGAATATGAAATAAAAGTTACATTTTCAATATAATAGTATATTGAAGTATAAGTTTACATTTCTCAATGTAAATAAAATAGGAATAGGAATTTACATTTTTCAATGTAAATAATAAGATTAGAAATTTACATTTCTAAGGTGTGGATTTTCATTAGAAAAATAATGAAACCAAATACACATTTTGTGTAAATTGAAGAATGGAGGAGTAAAATATACATTGTTATGTTTAGGATGTGTATGTAAAGTAAAAATAGTGATAGATTGTTATAAATTATTAACAACGATATGAAATTGTTTTCAAATTTATATATGCGAGAATTATTTGGAAAGTCCGAGTTTACTCTCATTCCAAATAATGATACGACGTTCGAAGAATTGAAGACGGCGATTGAAGACCGACGATCTTCACATCGAATGGGTAACTAGTGTTGAGGCCCTTGATTGATTTGCTCCCAAGACGGGGCTAAAATGCTAGTTATCCGAACGTAGTGCTGATTTGTACGGATTTGGTTTTCGCTCAGACCCAGAGCATAAGCTTATAATGGAATGTGTGTCTGACATTGTACTCCTTTATATTGTATTTATTGATTTTCTGTCGAATGTATGCATGTTTGGTGGCGGAGATTATATTCTCTTGCTTAACACCCTTTCATATATTTCGGCAAAGGATTGGTAGTGTGATATGGAGTGACGATGTGGCATGCTAAGATGCATATGATCAAGGCTTTGTTGAAAAGCAGGCCTTGTGGGATGATCAAAGCATAGCCTGTTTAGGCATAGTTTTGTGTATAGCGTGACTTCGCGAGCCTCACACACCGGCGGAGTCTAAAACGGGAGAAGGGAACGCAGGGAGAGCAGCACGTTTCTTTCTAGCTAGAAGTGGTGATTGGGCTTTAACATGGCCCGACATTTTACTTATGTGGATGATGGAATGAGGCGCCTCAGATGATAGGTTATATAGGACCGGGAAACGTGTGTTCAGGAATAACTAATCCGCAACTCATATGGTGGACCGGCCCTGCAGCTTTCCAAGGGTTCACTACGGGAGATCCTGAGACATTAGCTAGAGTGTCTCGAATCGGTAGGAGCTCCTCCCTAGCCTTGACTCATGATGGAAACCAAAATCCAAATACGACCCTACGAATTTGATTGTATTACTAGTATGGAGGCATAGTAGTATGGGATACTATTCTTCCTAGGATTTATACATTTACTTTGAAATGTTTTGATATATACTAATAATAATATTAAACTCGTATTTTCCGTATTTAGCATGTTTTATCACTATAAGGTAAAACCCTATCCTCTGGTTTGTGTTGCATTGTGTGATGGGACCTGGGTCTTATGGTGATTCCATTTTTCTCAAAAGCATGACGTTGTTGTACGATTTACTTATTATTTGTTCTGACACATTTATGCATGGCAGCCCATTGGAGTAAACCCGTTCCGCGTTAGCGGCGTGGTCCTTGGATTTGCGTTATTACTATTAGTTAAATTAGTTAAGAATTCTCACACCAGTCCCATGACTGACCCGTTGTTTGTTTCCACCTTTGCAAACTCGGGTGCCCTCTTTCCACATGAGCAGTCGAGCAGTTTGTCTACAGGTTTATCTCTTTAGCAGGATCCTGGATTGAAGCTTAAAGCTATGTCCGGAACATTGGAAGTCTTCCGCTGCCTTAGTTATTTTGTTTCTGTTGCAATGTATTAAAATCATGTAAAATTATCTTCCGCTGTAATTATTAGCCAATATACTCTGATATTATGTACTCTGATGTAACATTTATTATTGATGTTATAAAAGTCTGTTGTTGTAGTTGTTGTTCTGATTTGTTGTATTCCCAAAGTTAACGTAGGCGGGATTTGAACGGTTTTGATCGATTTTGCGATCGATTAAGGCCGGGCAAAATCCGACTCGTTACATATAGTGTCAAAAACAACTTCGAATATAAATGTATCAATCATAGACGACATAGTATCCCATGCTACTTGTCTACCTCAAATTTGGGATCAAACACCAAGGGTGTTAAAGTTACACTTCACCGATTCAGTAAGAATTCGGGGCCACGTAATTGCTAAAGTAAACGGATAAAAGCAAGTAAGAACACAAAGGAATTTTTATAGTGGTTCGATTCTATATGAATCTACATCCACTGTAATGACCCGCATTGGCAGGGGTATTATGATTAGTTTATTTAATTATATCAATGGTGATATAGTGAATTTAATGGCCGTAGAATTTAATAATGGTGAATATTTAATTTAAATAATATATTTAATTCTGAAATAATTAGAATTGGCCGAAATGGCTATATGTTGTGAACCGGATCATCTGTGATATTTAATTCAGCTTGGAATTGAATTTGAACAACGAATATATTCAATCATCGACAATTGAACGTATAGTTTATAGTATAATTATAAACGAGCTTGAAATGGCGCTGCAGTTCGTAAATTGGCGATTCGAACTTCAACTGAATGTACAGGATTCGTTTTAAGTCGGATTTCTGTGAAACAAGAAACGTGTGGAGCTGGTAGAGTATATCTTTCTAATGGAAGAGAAAAATCGGGATTTCATCCCGTAGATTTTGAGATATGTCCAAATCAAAATTTAAAATAGTCGCTATAGAATCGTTTATCGACCGTAATGGTTTATTCAATATAACTTGATATCGGGTTTGAATCTAGACAAGGTTCTTTTGGGACATAGTGATAATTTAATTTTTAGAATTTTACTGTAATTTTAAATTAATTAAATAAGCAACTTTTTATTTGCAGTATTTGGCACCCTGTATCGACATTTCGGGGTTTCACAATATGAGTTCATCTACCGGTATTATTATATTTTTGGAATCGTGGGACATTCCTTGTCTCATTGGTATTTTTATTTCTGTCGTTGGCCATCCGGATGAGAACATAACTTCATATAGAGGGGTCACCGAAATATCAATACAAAATATCCTAAGTGTTTGTGGACCTAAGGGAGGCCACACATTGTTTTGTTCTCAGCCAACCGTTCCCATAGCCTAAAAACAACTCCACGTACATCCTAAACTAAATTAATAATATATATAATCTCCTGTGAATACATCCTTAACTTGCTAAACCTAATACTCTCCATTCTCCAAATCAAAGAGAAGCCGCCAGACTTCTTTCCTCAACAAAACATCTCTGAGCAAATAAACCCCCAAAGTAATGCAAATAAAAATCCGATTAAATCGTATAACATGTATACGGATTCAGCACGAAAGGAGCTTCAATTCGATGTAGAAAAATTACAGCTTGACGTTGTTTTGTGTTACTCGAAAATTCCACAGTAAATGTCGGTTGAATAAATTCATGAGATTTAAGCGATGATTCTCGTTTTGGTTATTGGATCTGGATTCATGGGTTGATGTATGGGTGGTGCGCAAGTTTTGGGGTTAAATGGTGGTAAACGAGTTCGCAGGTCACTGTACAGGGTAGTAAGTTCTTGGCGTCGGATTTCTGTGGAAGGGCGCGAGCTGGGTGTTATGGATGTGAGGAGTAGAAAGGTCTCAGATCTGGTTTTGGTGAAGAAGATAGGGCCATGAACATTTCATGTGGGATCAGCAGTACAAACGGGTGTATGGTGGACTTGGTCCTTTTGTTTTGTTGTATGAACGAAATGATGTGGTGTTGTTATGATGTGTTGAACTTGAAATGGCTGGGTGGTGGTGTAGACAGTGGCAGCGTGGTGATATGTGAAGATGAATGAATCTGGTGGTTTTAGCTGTGAGCAAGGGTGAAAGTGCAGGAGTATGGATGCGAGGAGAGGGTCTTGTGTGTAGTTAGTTTTGGGAAAATGCATAGTAAGACTGGGAAGAAAAGGAGGAGTAAATCCTGAAGTTTATGCTAGGAACAATGGCATATTGGGTTGGTAAATAACGAAGAGGCCTGAAGCCATAAGCGAGTTATGAGGAGCGGCGTCGGGTTTTCCACTGCAGGGAAGAAGGAAATAAAGGGATGCGGTGGTTGGGCTTTAAGGAATTTTTATTGGGCCGAGAGGAAATCAAAAGGGAATTCAGAACGGTCAGTCACGTTAGGACCGTATGGACGAGAGCTTCACAATGAAGCTGACTGAAGGTGGATTCGAGCTCATTTGAATTTATGGCAAAATAAATTGTCCGACTGAATCGAATAACGCAAACCGTTATTTAACGGTTAACGCGCAAAGTGAGTAAAACTCACTAACTCTCCTCAATTTATATTTTTATATAAATTGTACTTTAATTATTGACTGCTGTATATTGATTGTTAAACTGGACTGTTAAATAGATTTGATTGAAAAAGTAGTTATAGTTAATCTATGTACTGTTAATCAAATATGGTTCTGTATAACAGGATATTTCATTTCAAAATGAAATATGATATATATTATTGGGTAACATCTGTGGATGCAGGGAGACAGGTTGGAGGAATCCGACTGGATTCCTCAACAATTATTTTATTGTTTTCATATATAGTGTTATATGATGTGTTATATAATCTGTTCTGGATTATGTGTGTTAGAATGATATTAATCATTGTTATTCGATATTTTGAATAGCATAAGAAACCCTGAGTTGTAAAAAGGAATATTTCAATATATATTGAAATAAAGGGATTTTATAAAATCACAGGATTTTACAAAAAGGAAATTATTTATAAAACGAACACGGTTTTATAAAAGGAAGTATTTATAAAACAAATAGAGTTTTATAAAAAGGGGTATTTATTTAGAAAATAAATAGAATTGAAAAGGAGAATATTTATTTAGAAAATAAATAGGAATAAGGAATATTTGTAACGGTAAATAGAAGTTGTAAATAAGGAATATTTGTAACGGTAAATAGAAGTTGTAAATAAGGAATATTTGTAACGGTAAATAGAAGTTGTAAATAAGGAATATTTGTAACGGTAAATAGAAGTTGTAAATAAGGTATATTTGTAATGGTATATAGAAGTTGTAAATAAGGTATATTTGTAACGGTAAATAGAAGTTAAAAAAAAAGGGAAATAGTTGTAACGGAAAACGTAGTTTATCAAAAGGAGTTAATCAAACGTAGTTTATAAAAAGGGGTTAATCGAATATAGAAATTAAGAAGTGAAGTTAAACAAAAATTAGAAACTGACTAGAGATTAGTAAGTTGAAAAGTTTTCTGAGTGTTGATCTGATGTTGGTTTCGGCCTTCGGGGTTTATACTTAGAGAATTGTTCTCTTACTAGTTTACAGTTAGGGACTAATAGTTGTGGAATGATAGTGATGCGTAAATGAGGATTGGAAATGTTTTCCAAATGTTGAAAATGTATATTTTCTAGTTTTAGAAAATAAGGAAATATGAATATATATATATATATATATGATTGATGATTGGATCGATAATTCCATTTGGAATTAAGATCGTTGTTTGTACACCGACATATTTTCATTTGATAGTTAAATCACAGACTATCGAAGTTTTGACCATTTTACGTTGTTAATATGGAGAGACCGGTTGGATTATTATCCGAAGAACCACTCCGTATCGACATAAGCGTTGTGATCAAATACGATGAAGATAATTGAAGACGGAGTAAAGTGCAAGGGCTGTCCTGTTTACAGAATAGTGCCTTCGGTTTCGTTCAGTCCCAGAACGAACGTATATGGACGAATGTCTGACAGAATAGTTCCAATGATCGAAAGAGTTGGACTGTACAAATATATATGGTGGCCAACGGATTTATTCCCTTCGCATAATATCCAGAATCTATTTGTGCAGATCCAACTAATGATTAACGGATCTGATAATGTGGCATTCAAAGTGATCGTGTTATCAATGAATGGAAAGTAAGCGTAACTTCTAGCCTCACATCTGGTAAATGACAAAAATCGGGCAGGCAGCATGGCTAAGTCGGTCGCACCGAAGTAGGGTGTATAACCACCTATCTAGAGAATATTCATTTGCTTCTTTAATCTATCAATGTTGTCCCGTATATATACGGGAAACGGTTGCTGATCCCAACCGTTGGTGATGTACATTCGATACACTCAAGCGAAATGAGTGGTCGGTCATGTGTGGCTTAGTTGCAAGATGTTCTTGTTGAACTCCAGTGTATCGTTCCTAGAGTACACTGATCGGAAGGTGGATCCATACCTTGTCATAGTTGGAAATCCATTACCCAATACGTGCTTGCGGTTTTGATTGTATACTATATATGTAGAACGTGAGATGAAAGCGTTTCTGCTAGTTGATATCTATTTGTACATATACATTATTATAATATCAAAAGGTTTTTTGATATAAAGATATTTTGGATTCTCATAAGGGAAAAACACGTTCCGTATTCACGGCGTGGTCTTATGAGATATCATATACCCGTTTAAATGATTTGAGTTTACTCACACCAGTCACATGACTGACCCGGAGTTTATTTGTTTTGTCTTCCCTAAACTCTTGGGTGCCTAAATTTGTACGGGCAGTCAAGTAGTCGGGATTTACAGATATACTGGAAGAGCTTGGAGCAGGAGGCTTCAGATCATATAGCTATAGTTTATTTCCGCTGTGTTGTAAGTGCTGTACTTTGATAATGATATGTATATTCAAGTACCAAGTTTGTATTTCAAAGTTATGTTATGAAATATATTTAGTCGTTCCGCTGTGAGATTCGTGTTACTCTGATGTTGTGTTCTTCTTCTTCTTCTATTCTAATTTTCTATCTTATCTTTCCTCACCCTCTAATTTCTTTCACTAATTACCAGGATTTTTCGGTGTTTTGGTTATCGACATCGTGCTTATGTCGATAACCAAAGTCGCTCGAAATCCGGGTCATTACAGTTGGTATCAGAGCTTAAGTTAAGAATTACTTGGCTCTGTGGCGTGACTCGGTAGAGATAGGGTTAGTAATACCCTAGACTTAGATTGAGTGTATATATACGAGTGAACGTATTTGTTATTGATATAAAAATTTGTTTTATATTGTGGAGATTCGTTGGTTGAGTCGTTTATGAGTTCTGGTCGATCAGTTTGATCCACTGTATCGGTAGGAGTTACTAAACACTTGAATACGATGAACCATCATGGTATGTTTTGAAAAGAGGGTAAATTAAAATAAGTTACCCAAGGTATATCTTGATATAGAGAAGATATATATACCAAAATTATAATATAATGGATATATTGGTTGTTATTATAGTCGAGTAAGATTATAAATTAAATGGTTATGTAAATAACCAATCAGAATTCATATAAGTGAAATACGTGAAATCAGATGAGTTAAATCTGGAATTTAAACCAGAAATTGAATTAAACCTCTGGAGAATTGGATAAGTGGTTGTAAATGGATTGGGATTAAAAATAAGAAAAATTTAAGACCCTGGGAGATTTTAAATATTTTTACAAGCAGTGTGAATTATATTTTGAGATGAATTTCAAAGTGGAAATGTTTAAAAATGGTTTTATAGTATTGAACTCACTTCGATCGCTGGAAAATAGATTCTGATGATGACAGCTGCATCATCAGTATTCATTTTCGAGTTGTAAGTGACAAATTACTACCAGAGATACTGTTTCGAATTTGTTTTGGGAAAGACAAGTGTGTTGAATTTCAATAATGGAATTTAAAATATAGAATAAGAATATATAGAATTCAAATGGAGTTTCACTATAGAATTTGAATATAGTATTTCAAATGGAATTTGAATATAGAAATTCAAATGGGATCTAAAATAAATAGGATTATAAAGGTTATTGATTTAGGAAATAAAGGAAGGCGATATTCGGAAATGTTTTCCAAATAACATAAAAGGCCAATATGGTTATTGAAAATATTTGGTTAACAAATATTGATAAAGCAATAGAGAAGTGATTTAACTAATGGAATATTAATTAAGGGCTCAGTGACATGTTCGAAAAGAAAATTTGTTTTTTTGAAAGAGTCAACTGTTTGAGAATTCCCAGGAAGAGACTGTTTGAATTAAGAACAAATTTAAATAGAAGTTTGCGAAAGTAAGCTGAAATTGAATTGAAACAGTTAAGTGAAAACTGAATGGAAATAAAACGATATCAGGAAAATTTTGTTCTTAAATAAAATTGGATTGTCGAGATAAGAATTTAAACTGGAAATTTGATTGGGAAGTTAAGAGTTTGAAATCGAGAATGGAACTCGAATTTGAAATAAAATTCGACTTAGGATATAAGCGAATGGTTGTGTCGTGGATAAAAGAAGATGGGGATTTGATTGGGATAACCCTTGTATCCGCTAAATTTAATAACAGGTGGAAAGGATATAATGATATGCCGACAAAAAGTACTAGTTTATATTTCTATTGGATATAAGAGTTATGAGCCAATTTGGGAAGCCGCTTGGCTGTTTGATTTTCATTTGGGTTGGAGATGGCCCAGAGAGGCGAGTGGTGGTTTGACGTATTGACCAGTACAAAGGAGGTGCTAGCGAAATTTTTCGAAAAGTTAAGGAGTTAGAAAATTTTCAGGATTTTTGAAATTTTTTGTATATAAGAATTAATTAATAATTCAATTGAAATTAAATTGGTTCAGTTGAAAACTGAAGTTAAGAAGTGAACAAATATGTTCTAACCAGTCGATAAGGTCGTCCTCTACCTTTTAGCAATTTCGAGGACGAAATTATTTTAAGTGGGGAAGATTGTAATGACCCGCATTGGCAGGGGTATTATGATTAGTTTATTTAATTATATCAATGGTGATATAGTGAATTTAATGGCAGTAGAATTTAATAATGGTGAATATTTAATTTAAATAATATATTTAATTCTGAAATAATTAGAATTGGCCGAAATGGCTATATGTTGTGAACCGGATCATCTGTGATATTTAATTCAGCTTGGAATTGAATTTGAACAACGAATATATTCAATCATCGACAATTGAACGTATAGTTTATAGTATAATTATAAACGAGCTTGAAATGGCGCTGCAGTTCGTAAATTGGCGATTCGAACTTCAACTGAATGTACAGGATTCGTTTTAAGTCGGATTTCTGTGAAACAAGAAACGTGTGGAGCTGGTAGAGTATATTTTTCTAATGGAAGAGAAAAATCGGGATTTCATCCCGTAGATTTTGAGATATGTCCAAATCAAAATTTAAAATAGTCGCTATAGAATCGTTTATCGACCGTAATGGTTTATTCAATATAACTTGATATCGGTTTTGAATCTAGACAAGGTTCTTTTGGGACATAGTGATAATTTAATTTTTAGAATTTTACTGTAATTTTAAATTAATTAAATAAGCAACTTTTTATTTGCAGGATTTGGCACCCTGTATCGACATTTCGGGGTTTCACAATATGAGTTCATCTACCGGTATTATTATATTTTTGGAATCGTGGGACATTCCTTGTCTCATTGGTATTTTTATTTCTGTCGTTGGCCATCCGGATGGGAACATAACTTCATATAGAGGGGTCACCGAAATATCAATACAAAATATCCTAAGTGTTTGTGGACCTAAGGGAGGCCACGCATTGTTTTGTTCTCAACCAACCGTTCCCATAGCCTAAAAACAACTCCACGTACATTCTAAACTAAATTAATAATATATATAATCTCCTGTGAATACATCCTTAACTTGCTAAACCTAATACTCTCCATTCTCCAAATCAAAGAGAAGCCGCCAGACTTCTTTCCTCAACAAAACATCTCTGAGCAAATAAACCCCCAAAGTAATGCAAATAAAAATCCGATTAAATCGTATAACATGTATACGGATTCAGCACGAAAGGAGCTTCAATTCGATGTAGAAAAATTACAGCTCGACGTTGTTTTGTGTTACTCGAAAATTCCACAGTAAATGTCGGTTGAATAAATTCATGAGATTTAAGCGATGATTCTCGTTTTGGTTATTGGATCTGGATTCATGGGTTGATGTATGGGTGGTGCGCAAGTTTTGGGGTTAAATGGTGGTAAACGAGTTCGCAGGTCACTGTACAGGGTAGTAAGTTCTCGGCGTCGGATTTCTGTGGAAGGGCGCGAGCTGGGTGTTATGGATGTGAGGAGTAGAAAGGTCTCAGATCTGGTTTTGGTGAAGAAGATAGGGCCATGAACATTTCATGTGGGATCAGCAGTACTAACGGGTGTATGGTGGACTTGGTCCTTTTGTTTTGTTGTATGAACGAAATGATGTGGTGTTGTTTTGATGTGTTGAACTTGAAATGGCTGGGTGGTGGTGTAGACAGTGGCAGCGTGGTGATATGTGAAGATGAATGAATCTGGTGGTTTTAGCTGTGAGCAAGGGTGAAAGTGCAGGAGTATGGACGCGAGGAGAGGGTCTTGTGTGTAGTTAGTTTTGGGAAAATGCATAGTAAGACTGGGAAGAAAAGGAGGAGTAAATCCTGAAGTTTATGCTAGGAACAATGGCATATTGGGTTGGTAAATAACGAAGAGGCCTGAAGCCATAAGCGAGTTATGAGGAGCGGCGTCGGGTTTTCCACTGCAGGGAAGAAGGAAATAAAGGGATGCGGTGGTTGGGCTTTAAGGAATTTTTATTGGGCCGAGAGGAAATCAAAAGGGAATTAAGAACGGTCAGTCACGTTAGGACCGTATGGACGAGAGCTTCACAATGAAGCTGACTGGAGGTGGATTCGAGCTCATTTGAATTTATGGCGAAATAAATTGTCCGACTGAATCGAATAACGCAAACCATTATTTAACGGTTAACGCGCAAAGTGAGTAAAACTCACTAACTCTCCTCAATTTATATTTTTATATAAATTGTACTTTAATTATTGACTGCTGTATATTGATTGTTAAACTGGACTGTTAAATAGATTTGATTGAAAACGTAGTTATAGTTAATCTATGTACTGTTAATCAAATATGGTTCTGTATAACAGGATATTTCATTTCAAAATGAAATATGATATATATTATTGGGTAACATCTGTGGATGCAGGGAGACAGGTTGGAGGAATCCGACTGGATTCCTCAACAATTATTTTATTGTTTTCATATATAGTGTTATATGATGTGTTATATAATCTGTTCTGGATTATGTGTGTTAGAATGATATTAATCATTGTTATTCGATATTTTGAATAGCATAAGAAACCCTGAGTTGTAAAAAGGAATATTTCAATATATATTGAAATAAAGGGATTTTATAAAATCACAGGATTTTACAAAAAGGAAATTATTTATAAAACGAACACGGTTTTATAAAAGGAAGTATTTATAAAACAAATAGAGTTTTATAAAAAGGGGTATTTATTTAGAAAATAAATAGAATTGAAAAGGAGAATATTTATTTAGAAAATAAATAGGAATAAGGAATATTTGTAACGGTAAATAGAAGTTGTAAATAAGGAATATTTGTAACGGTAAATAGAAGTTGTAAATAAGGAATATTTGTAACGGTAAATAGAAGTTGTAAATAAGGAATATTTGTAACGGTAAATAGAAGTTGTAAATAAGGTATATTTGTAATGGTATATAGAAGTTGTAAATAAGGTATATTTGTAACGGTAAATAGAAGTTAAAAAAAAAGGGAAATAGTTGTAACGGAAAACGTAGTTTATCAAAAGGAGTTAATCAAACGTAGTTTATAAAAAGGGGTTAATCGAATATAGAAATTAAGAAGTGAAGTTAAACAAAAATTAGAAACTGACTAGAGATTAGTAAGTTGAATAGTTTTCTGAGTGTTGATCTGATGTTGGTTTCGGCTTTCGGGGTTTATACTTAGAGAATTGTTCTCTTACTAGTTTACAGTTAGGGACTAATAGTTGTGGAATGATAGTGATGCGTAAATGAGGATTGGAAATGTTTTCCAATGTTGAAAATGTATATTTTCTAGTTTTAGAAAATAAGGAAATATGAATATATATATATATGATTGATGATTGGATCAATAATTCCATTTGGAATTAAGATCGTTGTTTGTACACCGACATATTTTCATTTGATAGTTAAATCACAGACTATCGAAGTTTTGACCATTTTACGTTGTTAATATGGAGAGACCGGTTGGATTATTATCCGAAGAACCACTCCGTATCGACATAAGCGTTGTGATCAAATACGATGAAGATAATTGAAGACGGAGTAAAGTGCAAGGGCTGTCCTGTTTACAGAATAGTGCCTTCGGTTTCGTTCAGTCCCAGAACGAACGTATATGGACGAATGTCTGACAGAATAGTTCTAATGATCGAAAGAGTTGAACTGTACAAATATATATGGTGGCCAACGGATTTATTCCCTTCGCATAATATCCAGAATCTATTTGTGCAGATCCAACTAATGATTAACGGATCTGATAATGTGGCATTCAAAGTGATCGTGTTATCAATGAGTGAAAAGTAAGCGTAGCTTCTAGCCTCACATCTGGTAAATGACAAAAATCGGACAGGCAGCATGGCTAAGTCGGTCGCACCGAAGTAGGGTGTATAACTACCTATCTAGAGAATATTCATTTGCTTCTTTAATCAATCAATGCTGTCCCATATATATACGGGAAACGGTTGCTGATCCCAACCGTTGGTGATGTACATTCGATACACTCAAGCGAAATGAGTGGTCGGTCATGTGTGGCTGAGTTGCAAGATGTTCTTGTTGAACTCCAGTGTATCGTTCCTAGAGTACACTGATCGGAAGGTGGATCCATACCTTGTCATAGTTGGAAATCCATTACCCAATACGTGCTTGCGGTTTTGATTGTATACTATATATGTAGAACGTGAGATGAAAGCGTTTCTGCTAGTTGATATCTATTTGTACATAGACATTATTATAATATCAAAAGGTTTTTTGATATAAAGATATTTTGGATTCTCATAAGGGAAAAACACGTTCCGTATTCACGGCGTGGTCTTATGAGATATCATATACCCGTTTAAATGATTTGAGTTTACTCACACCAGTCACATGACTGACCCGGAGTTTATTTGTTTTGTCTTCCCTAAACTCTTGGGTGCCTAAATTTGTACGGGCAGTCAAGTAGTCGGGATTTACAGATATACTGGAAGAGCTTGGAGCAGGAGGCTTCAGGATCATATAGCTATAGTTTATTTCCGCTGTGTTGTAAGTGTTGTACTTTGATAATGATATGTATATTCAAGTACCAAGTTTGTATTTCAAAGTTATGTTATGAAATATATTTAGTCGTTCCGCTGTGAGATTCGTGTTACTCTGATGTTGTGTTCTTCTTCTTCTTCTATTCTAATTTTCTATCTTATCTTTCCTCACCCTCTAATTTCTTTCACTAATTACCAGGATTTTTCGGTGTTTTGGTTATCGACATCGTGCTTATGTCGATAACCAAAGTCGCTCGAAATCCGGGTCATTACATCCACTTTCAATCAATTCTCAATATAACGTTCAAGCTTACAACATATGAATTTTCCCTCAATACAATCATTTCTCTCTCCTTACTCAATTTGTGATAGTACTTCTCTTAAATTTGGTAAAGGAAGAGGAAGAAATTTAGCTTTGTAATGAATCTTCATTCACTTGTATCCTTTGATCCTTTTTCATGATCTTGTATCTTGAATGAGATTGAAGGTGCTTAGATCCAATTTGTATAAAGCTCTTATGATTATTGACTTAGATTTGATCTTCATGAAATTAGAAAAGTGTTGATGAACTCATAGAAGCCATGAGAGAAGTTGTAGATGAGCTTTGAATTTGACAGAGTCTCCTTACAAGGATCAATTTTTGGTCCTCCTCTCGAGTGAATTATGAGGGGTATTTATAGGTGATCCTCAGACTAGATGGCAGTTTCGTAATTATGCAGAAAAACGCCATGACTCATGTTGCCACCGACATGACTCGGATTCTCGCTATAAGTCATGTCGTTTACGACATGACTCGTGTCTCCTGTCAGGTTAACCCCCTGGCGCCTTAAGCTTGTAACCCGACATGACCTTCCTTATCATGGCTCGTATCGTTCGGATGATTCGACACTAGTTGGAGGCGACATGATTTAGCTTCAGACTTTGAACAGCGATTAGCCTTATATGTCGTTGAACGACCTGGAGCCTGGACGACATGATTCATGTCGTGTGACCTTATGTTTCTTTACATCTTGGGCTTATGGAATGTCACGGTGCCATATCGCATGACTACTTAACTTTGACGTTATGGTTGGAGCGCGATATGGAAGGACGCGACATGATTGCAAGCGACTTAATGTGGTATGGATAAACCTCTTCCTTTGCGACATGATTTTAACGGCTTGGCTTTCACATCTTGCGGCATAAGTAGGTCATGACATGGTTTAAGGCCGACATGAATCTCAACTTTATCTTATGTCATTACGTTAGAGCGGCATGACTATAGATCACTTTAGCTTCCTCTTAACACCATAAAGACGACATGGTTCCTTCCTTTTCACAACATGGCCTTGGAACGACTTGACGCTTACGACTCGACGAATAACGGCACGGTTAAATATGACATATTAAACACATATTTTTACGAGATAACATTTTCCCCTCGAAGTTTATGTTATTAGAAATAACATAAGATTCGAATCATGATATCCCTGATCCCTTTTTCACGTATTTTAATTAAGTCGTTCGAACCTCTGAAAAACCAACCCGTTCTCATTACCATGTCGTAAGTCGTGCCCCTCTGAGTTGCTTGTGGGTTTTAAGTCATGTTGGGCTTCAAATCGTTCTTAACTTGGCCCGATAACTCCCTATGCCTTTATATATTATTCTAAAACCCGCATATCCATTCCTATCCCTCTTCTCATTCTGAAGCTTCGACTTGTTAATGGCGGATTGAATTAGAGAAACTTCATTGCCTCTCTCATAAGCATCTTACCTAGTCAAGCCGACTCCTCCATCAGGGCCATCGCAACCAGATTCCGACCAACTTCGTCGAGCTTCATCAATTCAACTTGCGACCCATACTCTCGATCCTGAAGAACCCTTCCTTCGAAAACCATTCAGAAATTATTGTAAGTAATTTCTGAATCTGAATTCTTCTTTTTTTCTCTAAATATTAGGATTGTATAGGATTTAGGGTTTTTACTTATTTCCGACAAAGTGATGGTCTTATGAATTGATTTTGGCAATTTTGTGTTATTGAGACGCTTGTGAATCAAAAACAAGTTGAATTAGAATGAGTATACTTGTGTACGAGAGCTCCGACATCCTTTGATTCCTTTTAAACTCATAGTTTTGTGTAATACATTCGACTTGAGTCTTATGTCGTTTCTGTGACATGAGTTTGAAAGCGTGCTCGAGCGACATAACTCTAACGCCATAAAATGTCTTATTTTGGACTTTGATTCAATGATGATCACTCGAACAGTTCTTTTTGAATATTTTGCTATACTGCACATTGGTTGCTTGCTGAAATATCTAAACCATGAACCCTTTATTGCTATAGCTGCTATATAATTCCTCTTGAAGTCAGGACCTTAGTGGTTCTTAGGTTGTGGATCGACACGAGATTCAAGTCGTGGATTGGTATGGGTGTTATGCCGTGAAACGACATAAGCCTCATACTGTGAACCAACATGGGCCTTATGTTGTGAACCGACATGAGCCTCATGCCACGAACTGACATGAGCCTCGTGTTGTGAACCGACATGAGCGTCATGCCACAAACTGACATGAGCCTCATGTTGTGAACCGACATGAGCCTCATGCCATGAGCTGATATAAGCCTCATGTCGTGATCCGCCATGGATTCCAAGCTGTAGTAGCGACATGAGCGAACCGACATGTTGCTGCTACGGCATGAGTAATTATGTCATAACGATTTAATTCTACTGCCATCAAACGCCTTGCCACGGTGTTTGTCTCCTTCTTTTTTTTATTCTTCAATTCTTACTATTAGAAAATTGAAATGTATTTGAGTATATCTGTGTAGAATGACTACTGAAAAGCAAACTCTTCCTCAAAGTAAAGAGACCTCCTCGGCACAAACTGATCCCTCTTTAAACAAGGTTTCTGAGACTGAAACAACTACGACTTCTAGCCAAGTTTCTGGCCCCCTTCCTTCGGACCTTCTCCCGATTAAAGCTAGGGATCAAGAGAGACAATCTACCACTCTAATTCAGGAGCAATATGAACTATTGTGTGGTCAATACAGAATTCCTCTTACGGATGCGATATTACCAAAAGATGGCGTATTTGCTGACGACCCTCCTGCTGGATATGTCGCCGTAAGCAAACAAATGCTTGCAGCTGGTGCTATTCCCCCGTTTAATCCTTTTTAGGGCGAATCTTAAACCATCTAGGCATCGCTCCTTTCCAACTCCATCCTAATGGCTACACCTTTCTACTGGGCCTTTATGTCCTTTATATGGATACGACAAAGCAAGAGCCTACTTTCCAGGAACTTCGGTACTTGTGTTCTTTTAAGAATAGGAAGGACACCCCCTCTATTATGCATGTTGAAGGTGCCAGAAATCGGAAGCTAGTGCTCGAATTACCGGACAGTGTTTCGGGATTTTCAAACCAATTTTTCTTCTTCAGATGCCTTGAACCATTCCAAGGGCAATGGATAGATGGAGGTATGCGTAGTTTATTCAGAGGTCTCGAGTTTACTTTCCTTTGAGTTATACGTTCTTACATTATTTCCTTTGAAATGCAGTACTCCCTACCCTGATTAAGGACAGCAAAACACCCCCTTCTCTTAAAGCCACATACGAAACACTAAAAGCTATTGACGAGAGTAAGAGAAGTAGAAAACCTTTAATTACAGATAACATTCTTCACCAATACGAACTACTTCATCCCTTGAGGAAGTTTTTATGTAAGGCTAGACCTTCCACTCCTAAACCTAACCTTATAAAATCAGATTTAGGAAATCCAGATGATAGGAGTGTAACTCAAGCCGATCAAAACCCTTCCATTGATTCTTCCTTGAAAAGATGTTCAGGGTCTGTTAGTGAAAAAATGCTGCCCTCGTTGATGACTTTGAATAAGGATGAAGACTCTAACCGTCATAGGGGCAAGGATCCTACAACATTGGTTGAGTTGATTGAGAAAGAGAACATTTCCCCGCATCCTGAGCCAGAATCAGATTCCGAACAAGCTAAAAGAGATAATAGGGAAGTGAATCCTTCTGAACTCGAGCGTGGGATTGAACATGATGGTGAAGACATAGTTGTATTAGATACTAATCCAAATACCGAGACTATGACTGGAGGTTCTCCTACTAAAAATGCAGCTAATGAAGATTCTGCAGTTACATTTGACAATTTGAGTGATCTCCACTCTGCTAGATATCTTAGTCAGGATGGTTCAGTTACTCAGCCTCTCGACCCTCAAACCATAGAAACTGGACTTAGGGATGCAGCCTCAACTGAGTCAGAAAAGCATCTTAAATCTTTAGGAATTCCCTTAAACTCAGAGGATATGACTGGTCTGTTATCAACAGTATTTTTTAAAGAAATTCATCTTGTGCATTCCTATTCTTTTTCTATGTTTAAATCTTGGTTTAGCGTTTTTAGATACCTTATAGTTTCAAGTATCGAAAACTTATTCATATCTCATTTCAGGTTTAGACATGCACGGGAGACGCTCGTCAGGAATCAGATCGGACTTTAGTAAGAGGAGCAAAACTATCTATCCAAAGCAATTACCGCGATCTGAACCTCAGCAATCATTTCATCACCGTGATCAGCCCCATCCTCCTCTGCCCTCAAAACCCTCTTCCCAGTATTTACATGTATCAGAATCCGTTCTGACTGAGGAACAGAGAAAGAAGATACATGAGGAAGAAGAAGAAGAAGAAGAAGAGGCTAGAAGGTGTAGTTGGCTAAGGGAAGACACTCCCGATGAAGGGGAGCGAGGGAGGAAATGAGAAAGAGATGGTTCTTATAAGCATTCCCGATTAGAGAAGCTACCTATTAAACCCCGACTTCCTTCATCCTATGACCCTCCTGGTCCTTCAGCTGTGATCCATTCAATTATCAATAAACCTCGCTATACTCCTGGCTCGACGAACATCTCCTTTACCGAAAAGCTCCCGGGTTGGAACCTGAAAGGGCTTTACTTTGATCGTGGAGTAAGTATAACTGACGCTGATGATTTTCTTAAAGAGGTGGATGCGGTTATAATCAAACACACACCCAGTTCAATACTGCTAAGAGTAAACTTGAGACAAAATGGAACATCGTAAGAGATATCTTTTACCAAAAGTTGCGTGGATGGGAGAAACTTTGTGATGACCTCCAAAAGCGCCATGATTCTCATCTTACAAAAATTGCTGAGTTGGAGGGTGATAAAGTTAAATGGGAAAAGGTTTTAGATGATCATGATGCTACTATCGCAGTTCTTAACAAAAGAGTCACAGATTTAGAAGCATCGGACAACGAGATTAAGAAACTCCGGGAAGAACTTGAGGCTTCCAAACAAAGAGAAAAAGATGCCATAGCTGCCAAGCGCAATGTTGATGCCGAATTGGCTGTAGAGAGGGATTTCTCCAAAAAATATCGGGAGGATGCCGCTAACCTTCGTAAGGAGGTAAAATCCCTGAAGGCTTCTAACCAGACAATGACGGCCAAGGTCGAATTTCTTGAGAAGGACAAGATAATTACAGAAGAATCTCACAAACAAGCTATGGACGAAGCTGATGATGATATGTTCTGCTTTTATGTATACATTGTCATGAGCCGTGGGAGTTTGCATTACTTAGGGGATAGTTTTGCACGTACTTTGGCGCTTGTTTGGGAGCGTTTGCTTGAGATTAACGGTGATGATTGTAGCGAGGACAAACTCATTGACAAACTCTTAGACGATAGGTCCAGAGAGGCTTTGGCTGAAGGAAAGGCACAACTTATAGCCGAAAGGGCCGGTACTTCCGGTGAGAAAGTTCAAACCCCACCTGATGTCATTCCTCCTGTTGATCCTTTGACCTTGGAAGCTTCTGGCTCGTAGACATTAGCTAACCCAGTTGATGCCCCTAAAGATAAAAATGTCACCATTGAGGGGGATATTAATACAGAGGATATTGCTAATGAGCATGGTGAAAACGATGAGGCTGATGATGACAATCCCGATTACTGGAGAATCAAGCATAGGGATCCCTCGGAGAATGTTCGAGATACAGGTAAAATTGAAACTAACTTTACCCTGTCGTGCTTAGAGTCCATTTTCGATTCACTTGGGTCCCTTGCTTATTATGCTCAATGTTTCCATGCTTTGAATTTAATTTCACCCCTGTCTTCTCCTGCCATAGGCAATGCAATGACAACAGGAGCTTTTAGGGCTGACTCACCATTAACAACTTTTCCTCGTACTTCTGTCATTACTCCCCCTCCTCCTAATAACACACCCTTGCTTGTTACAACTCCTGGGTCACAGAATGCAAAGATCGGTGCCTTCTTAGATTTGGATGTTGTTGACTACAACCTTAGTGACGACCTTGCAGATGAGAGTCCTCGGGTTACTACTAAGGAGAAAGGAAAGAAGTCTGCCAAGTCCTCATTGTCTAAGAAGAAGAAGAAGAAGAAGAAGTAGATGGAGGCTACCGTTCTTTCTTCCCAAGAGAATCATAGTAACGTGGAAGAGAACCCTCCTCCTTTACTTTTCAAGCCAGCTTTGAGATCAAGTGACAAGAAGAAATGATCATGCTTAATAGTTTCTCAACTTGGTTGTTAATTACTTCCATTCGTGTGTTGTATTCAGGCTGGTTGTATATGCGGGCGTCGGTCCCCGCTTATTACTTTTGTACTTGTCCTGTTTATGCACTCTGCTATTTGACATTTTGCACTTTAACCGGTGGCTTTATGGTATAATTCTGCTTTGTTGTCAGGAAATTGTGTCCTGCTTTTCATGCCTTAAATTTTGCTTTTGGTCTCGCTGTGTTTTTATACTTTTTTGCATTTCATTCTTGTTTTATATATGCAATACAAATTCTGCACTAAATTATTTGTTATGATAGGCTAACTTTATTGGATTTTCATGATCTTGACTAAGACGATGCTCACAACCCTTTAACGCGGATAACTGTTTTATTAGGATCTTTTAATTTCATCTTAGTTATTCCAGAAAATCCAGTTTTGTTGGTTGGAGTGACCGAATGCCGTGTTTTCATGAGATTATGATCGGATTGTAGTATGTTTAAGAGAGCGTTTGTTAGGTTAATGCAATGGTAATGCCCACATACCACAATTGGTTTTAATGGTTTTTACAGTTAGAAAAAGGAATTTGTTGTTCCTAGTAACTGAGTGGACTAGTTACTTGTGCTTTTTATCAGATAACTTTGAGGGAAGTTTTTGGTTCTGTTACTAACTGAATTTGGAAGATTCGGCTTATAACCAGATGCCCTTGAAAGGATCTATGATCCCTTGTTCGTTGGATCTGAATAATTCAGACGCTTGTTGAACTTGTCGGATGCCTCCGAAGAGGTCGTTGGGTTCGTCAGTAACTGGGTTTGGAAGATCCATCATCTGAGCGGATGCCTCCAAAGAGGTCTTTGAAAACCCTGTGTTTGTATCGCTATCCGGCCATATTTTAATGGCGTCGGCGATGAACCGGGTGCCCCTCGGGGAGGTCTTGGGTTCAAAAGCCCGGTGTTTGTATTGCTATCCGGCCATATCTTAATGGCGTTGGCGATAAACTAGGTGCTCCTCGGGGAGGTCTTGGGTTCAAAAGCCCGGTGTTTGTATCGCTATCCGGCCATATCTTAATGGCTTTGGCGATAAACCATGTGCCCCTCGAGGAGGTTTTGGGTTTAAAAGCCCGGTGTTTGTATCGATATCCGGCCATATCTTAATGGCGTTGGCGATAAACCAGGTGCCCCTCGGGGAGGTCTTGGGTTCAAAAGCCCTGTGTTTGTATCGCTATCCGGCCATATCTTAATGGCGTTGGCGATAAACCAGGTGCCACTCGTGGAGGTCTTGGGTTTAGGGTTGCATTGTCTCACGGGGTAGACGCTAGTTCATCTATCGGGTTCTGCCACGATTTGTTAGAACTAGGGCCTGGGACGTTACAATTAAGAAGGCGCCCCTTCGACGAAACTTACAACTTGTTTTTAACCTAAACGTTACATCATTCGGCTACTCAGTTCCTAATTTCCCTTATTTGCCAGGCTATGCTCAACACCTTCGTGTTTGTCGTGAATAATGTTTCAAGTACTGAGCAGTGAGCACTTGAGCTATCCCACTTGGGATGCGCTCCAATAATCACTAGGTTCTGCTAGGATACAGATGTGTTAACGTTATTTTTAGAAGACGGTTGCTTCAACTGCTTCCTTCTTCTTTTCTCCCTTGTCAGTGAACTTCAGTGATGAAACCGGCAAAAGCCTATCCACTCATAGTTCTTCGAGGATGGTAAGCTTATGAGTGGAAGAAAACTTGCTTTAGTGGCTCATCGGTAAGAACTTTGATAGAATGGGCTTGGAAGTATGGCATTTTCTTCTTCGAGGCAATGAGCAAACAATATGCTAACTTCTCCAACTTGGGGTAGTTCAGTTTTGCCCCGGTAAGCTTTTTTGTTAATGTAGTATGTTGGCCATGGTCTTTTTCCTCGGAGAAACGTCCTCTGAGTGAAACTTATAACCCTTTAGTTCATTTACTGTGACACTTGCTCACTGTTCGACCCTTCACAACCCCTTCCTTCTACTTTTCAAGGTGGTGCTTTTTATTTCTGTACTTAGATATATTCGTCACTTGGACTGGCGTTTTTAGGGGTCGTGAAGTATCGTCGATTTTTTACAGAATAAGCGCTCGTTAAGTGTCATTTTTCACAATCAGACCGAGTAAATTTAGCTTAGGCGATCTTGTTAAATTCACTGCTTGACTTCCCTTATCCGATTTCCCGAATGATGCATTACATCTTCGCTTTGCACGCGGAATGGTGCTCGTTGCACTTGACGCTTGGAATATCATTATCGAGGCGTGTTATAAATACCACTCAGACTTGTTGAACCACAAGGAAGTCAACATTCCTTGAACCGCATGGTGTTCATCTTGACAAGTGACTTGAAATTGGAGATTTGATGTTTCCAACTTCCTACTTTAAGTAGTACCTCTTTAATGGCATATGCGGCTCTACGACACAGTGCCCATTTGCTATGCTTTTCAACGTCTTACTTTGGATAAATTTTTCATTTGATTTGCAAATTGGCACTTCACATCACCGGGTTTACATCATATGATGCTTCGGTACCCAACACTTGGACTGTCCAAAAGGGGTATGTTAGCAAGGGTTGCCAGAATTTATCAGATCACGAGCCAGTAGACGTCCTGCAGTATTAAATCGATTTTAGTGACTTTCGATATAATGGAGTAATCGAAGTACAGCAAATGCAGGCTTCTTATTATATGAAAATCGACATAGTAATTACTTAGTTACAATTCCCCCTTTTACCATAGGAGGTTAATATTTGTAAAGGGAAGTATAATAATTTTTCATAAGAATTAAGTAGTGTTTTTATGTAAAATGTTGTCATAGGCGGTCGTTATTCTGGATTCCCAGTATTGAAACTTCATCAAAGGTCGACAATTTTTTGATGCCATTCAGATGCTCTTGGCTGATAACATATGACCTTTGCCGGTTAGACTCAAATATTTCAATAACGGCTTTTACTGAGTTTCGGTATGGAAATGTCGAGCGATCATTGGATGAACAGGAGCTAGTAATTTCATTGGGATCATTGCCTCCGTCGGGTTGTACCCTTGAGAACTTGCATAGCTTTGCATCTTCCCCCAACTTTTATTGCCTAAGCGAAAACTATTTGCCGTAATATTGAACATTGACTCTGCACAGTTACTTGTTGGAGCCTCTCCACCTGGGGTTGGTCGCTTAACGGATATGCTTTGCTTTTATGGAGTTGAAAGAGGATTTGTCGTATGCGATTTCCTGACATATTTATGCAGCTTGCTCTTCCTAACCAACATCTCGATTGGGCTTTTCAGATGTCTGCAATCATTAGTGTTATGACCAGGTTGGTTGTGATAATGGCAGAAACTTCCGGATGTCGCTGCTTTGTTTGAGATCTTCAATATTGGTGGTGGATCTGGAAAGATCCCTGCACCTTTAGTGGCAAAGAAGATGTTCTCCGAGGTATCATTTAATGGAGTTAATTCTTTAGACTTGAAAAAGTGAAATCTCTTGTTCTCTTTTTCCCCTTTGTCTTCATATGTTCTTTTTCGCCCTCCAGCATTCTTCTTGAGGCTTACTGGATATGTAGGGGAGGAAGGTTGCTTGGACTTGCTCACTTTATTATCATGATGACCACAATTCTCTATACGAAAATCTGAAATAGTAAGCTACGTGCTCCTTTCCATACCAAGTTGTCCTACCTGGTTTGTGAGGCTAGCTTGAGTGGTTTTGAGAGCCCTTATTTGATTCAGCAACATCTCATCTGAAGCATCTATTTTCTGGTGCAAACTGGTCATAGCGGCAACAAATTCTTTTTGAGTTACATAATCCCTTGGAGTTTCATTCGTGGTTAGATTGTTAGCTTGGGAATCAGCGGGAGTATCCATAATAGCATCGTTAAAGGTTCCTACATGCTTAATGCTATTTTTTGAGATAGGCTCCTTGCCTTTGCATTGTTCCATGTGGCAGACATCGGCCCTTTTCTTTGACATTCGTTCAGGCAGGCAATGACGGCTAACCAGACGAGGGCCTGTACTCCTGGTCTGAAGAAATGCCCCTTCATTAGGATTTGCAACCTTCTGGGAACCGTACTCGTTCTCGTATCTTTTCTTTGGCGGGACTTGTTTGAACACTTTGAAATTTGTTATGAAATCTTCAATGTTGGTTTCATTTCTAATATTCGACTGAACGTCAATTTCATTTACCTCGTGATTGTGATTATGATCTAACACCAACGAGTGTTCATTTCCTTTTAAGTCGGTTTCAGTTTTGCGAGGTGTTGTTTTAGCTCGAGAAACAAGAAGAGTTTCCATCTTATCCACCAAAGTTTCATCTTTCTTATTGGAATCGGTGTCAACAGCTTTGAACTTGCTAAGGGTTATTCTAGTTTCCACTGTTTCTGCGACAATTAGGTTATTAGTTTGTGGAATGACGGAGACATTTTTTTACAGCTTTACCAAATTTTTGTGAGTCAACTTTTAAAGATACGAGATTCGTTTGAGTGGCCAGAAGCACATCAAGCTTATCCATTAAGGCTTTGTGTGAAATCGCCATTTGTTGATTCAAGTCGTCCACAACCGTATCCAGTTGATCTTGAGTTATGCACACTCCACATCCCAAGGATCGATCCACATTTGAAAGATTAGCTCGTGGGTTGGTGATAGCTTCATGATCGACACTTCCCGAACATCCGGCGGACTTATTGTCGTACTTTTTCGGCAGAGGCATAACTTCGTGCAACTCTTCGGATTTTGGCAGAGACCTTTTGAATTTGAAAGAGAGTCGGTCGATTAGTCTAGATTGAGGAGTTATGAAATCCATGGTAGAAGTAGGCTTAGAACTTCAATAGCAAGGCTCTTAAGATTGAGAGAAGTGTGAACGCGGCCCCACGGTAGGCGCCAAATGTTTGCCTCAAATTTGGGATCAAACACCAAGGGTGTAAATGTTACACTTCACCGATTCGGTAAGAATTCGGGACCACATAATTGCTAAAATAAACGGATAAAAGCAAGTAAGAACAAAAAGGAATTTTTATAGTGGGCCGATTCTATATGAATCTACATCCACTTTCAATCAGTTCTCATTATAATGTTCAAGCTTACAACATATGAATTTTCCCTCAATACAATCATTTCTCTCTCCTAACTCAATTTGTGACTTTACTTCTCTTAAATTTGGTGAAGGAAGAGGAAGAAATTTAGCTTTGTAATGAATCTTCAACCACTTGTACCCTTTGATCCTTTCTCATGATCTTGTATCTTGAATGAGATTGAAGGTGCTTAGATCCAATTTGTAGAAAGCTCTCATGATTATTGACTTAGATTTGATCTTCATGGAACTAGAAAAGTGTTGATGAACTCATATAAGCCATTAGAGAAGTTGTAGATGAGCTTTGAATTTGACAGAGTCTCCTTGCAAGGATCAATTTTCGATCCCCCTCTACAGTGAATTATGAGGGGTATTTACAGGTGATCTTCAGACCAGATGGCAGTTTCGTAATTATGCAGAAAAATGTCATGACTCATGTCGCCACCGACATGACTCAGATTCTCGCTATAAGTCATGTCGTTTTCGACATGACTCGTGTCTCCTGTCGGGTTAACCCCCTGGCGCCTTAAGCTTGTGACCCGACATGACCTTCCTTATCACGGCTCGTATCGTTCGCATGATTCGACACTAATTGGAGGGGACATGATTTAGCTTCAGACTTTGAACAACGGTTAGCCCTATATGTCGTTGAACGGCCTAGAGGCTGGACGGCATGATTCATGTCGTGTGACCTTATGTTTCTTTAGGTCTTGGGCTTATGGCATGTCATGGTGCCATATCGCATGACAACTTTACTTTGACATTATGGTTGGAGCGCGATGTGGAAGGACGCGACATGATTGCAAGCGACTTGATGTGGTATGGATGAACCTATTCCTTTGCGACATGATTTTAACGGCTTGGCTTTCACATCTTGCGGCATAAGTAGGTCATGACATGGTTTAAGGCCGACATGAATCTCAACTTCATCATATGTCATTACATTAGAGCGGCATGATTATAGATCGCTTTAGCTTCCTCTTAACGCCATAAAGACGGCATGGTTCCTTCCTTTCTCACGACATGGCCTTAGAACGACTTAACGCTTCCGACTCGACGAATAACGGCACAGTTAAATGCAACATATTAAACACGTATTTTTATGGGATAACACTACTATGTCGCCATACTAGGCTTTACACATAAAACCAAATGTCATGTATTGGAAATTGGATTTCCGTCATGAGTCGAGGCAAGGGACAAGCTCCTCTCCGTTCGAGACACTCTAGCAAATGTCTCAGGACCACACACAGCAATCCTTGGATCTTGCAAGGCCAGTCCTCTCCTACTTTTGAGGATTAATTATTCCTGAACACATGTTTCTCGGTCCTATAGGACCTATACCCGAGGCGCCTCACATCCACAACCACATAGGTAAAAAGTATATAAATGTCAGGGCTGGTAGGTAACAAACATCACCCATAGCTAGAAAGAAACGTCATGCACTCCTTGGGTCCTTATCCCGTTTTTGACGCATACCGAGGTGTAAGGCTCGCGAATTAATGCCATACACAAAGTTATGCCACGCTGGCCGTGCTTTGATCATCAACCACAAGACTTTGCTTTTCAACAGAAGCCTTGATCATTTGCCACTTCGGCATGCCACACAGGCAATTCGTGCTATGCGATTGATATCCATCAATATATAACCTCTGAGCTCGTACGTCTCAGAGAAGGGCGTTAAGAAAGAGAATAAATTCTCCGCGGCCAAATAGATATATATATAATAGAAATCAATCACACAGTATAAAATCCAATGTCAGACACACAGTCCATTTACGAGTTCGTTCTGGGTGTGAACGAAACCAGAGGAACTTTATTCCTCCCATATCCATCGATCTCCAAGTACGTCTGAACGATCACCAACTGATTCCCTCCTATTGGGTGTACAGCCCAATCAAAATCATCAATAATCATCCAAACGATGTGAAGACCTCCGGTCTTCAACCACCGTCTTCATCTTCGAATTATCGTCGAATCGGTTATTCAGAATGGGTATAAACCCGGCCTTTTCGAATAACCCGCGTATATAATAAACAACTGTTACACAAACACAACATACGCCTCATTCCAATTCGGAATTTTCTTTAAATTCAAATATTCATATTCTTAGGGAAAGGTTCCCATTAATTTTATCAAGGATAAATTCTTCTAAATTTATTCTTTAATCTTCCATTGGATATCATTTCAAACCATGTTAGGGTTTTCCAAACTAGTCAGGATTAGCGAACCACACCGAAGTAATTATTTATTTTATTTCCCAATCCCAACCTATTCATCCCATAGAGAAAAACGGGTAATACTCCAAATCTAACACCACGATATTATCGGTAAATATTAATTAACATTTCACGATCAAATCTAATTAAAGATTTAACTATCGCTTTGGAGCAAAACTGGTGATACTCCATTCTCGATCATTTCAATCTAATTAAAGATTCATTAAAACTCCACTTAGTTTTAATCTTCCCACAAATCAATATTCTGTCTTTAACTGGGTTAAAGAACCAATGTCATCTAAAACACGGTTCACGATAAACCCCAAAATCACATTCCATTGTTAATCGGGTTAAAGAACAGGTGTTATTCAAAACACCGCTCACGATAAACCCCAAAAACCAATTTAAATTCAATTCCAATTAAATACTAATTAACTGGACAATTTCACTAAATCTTAATTAAAAGATTTATTCTTTTCTAAACTAGGTTCAAAAACAGTGTTATTTAAGACACCATTCATGACGCACCCAAAATCCCATTTGATATTAAATACAAGGCTCTGAATAGAAAATATTTCGGCTTATATTCAATATCAAATTCTGAAACCAACAAATATCGTATTGGAAATAACGATATAAATCTATCTTTCAAATTTCCACAACCATATCTATATAATCATGAATTCCAGCATCGAAATATTCCGAAGATAATTTCGATTCAAATCCATTCCAATTCATATATTGGAAATTCTGATTTTTTTTCAAACCACTTCAAATCCAATTTATTTATTCAAAAATATTGGATTATAATTCTGGTTCATTAACTAGTTCATTTCGATAAAAATATATTTTTATCCTTACAAATGTGGAATTTTTCATCCCAGTTCTTTCCAATTCATATATTATGATTTTACAAAAATTATTAATATTTTTAATAATTTTAACAAGGCCCGTACAGTCGGTTTTCAATAATGGCCATCGAACTGCACTTACAACGACCTTTTCCAAATTTGATTTTGACATAATTCCAAATTCAACCGTTAGATTTCAAATTTCTAATATTCATTAGAAACCTCTTTTCGATACGAACCCAACGGTTCCTGTTTCAGGAGAATCCGACGGTCGGATCTCCCGTAACGTCAATTCGAAGTCAATGGTCGAAATTCGCGAACTGCCGCGGCGCAGCGCATTCTATTCAGGCCATTTAATATATATATATATATATATATATTTCGTCGATTTCAATTCTAAACGTATTTTATAAATCGTTTTAAATTTGTTTTAAAAATGATTTCAACTTCATATTCAATTTTAAATCAAAATTGAATATTCCCTATCATTAATATATAAATGATAATATTTTCAAAACGTTATATTTTGAAATCGCTTCCTTTATGCTATTCATTATAAAACGAATATAATCAATATAAATATCGTTCGCGTCAAAATGGCGCACATTTAATCAACACGGCTTTATATATTTCAATAACTTCGTTATTCTATTCACCAAATGAATATTTTCTTCAACACATGAATATATATTTCTTTCAACACATGAATATTCTCAACACATGAGTATCGTCAACACATGACTATTTTTGTTATTTAATATATTTCATAAAATTAGGATTTCTATCATTTAATTCTTAATCAGACTCCAACCGTAAATTAGTAAGAGAACGATTCCCTAAGTATTAACCCCGAAGGCCGAAACCAACATTAGATCAATACCTAGGAAACCACTCATCTTAACTAGTTTCCAGCTAGTTTCTAATTTTATATATAATAAAGATGTAAATTTTGTCGTTCAAATATTTCGTTCAATACATGATAAGTTTCAACACATGAATATTCTCAACACATGAGTATCGTCAACACATGACTATTTATTTCAACACATGAATCTTTACTTTCCAATATTCTTTATTTTCCAAATTGGAATGACGCCTAATCAATTACCATATAATGTTAATTATATGGATTTCATACAACACATGTATATAATCGCAACGATAAATAATCTATAATCATCCATAGTGCACCACACAACTACATAAGCATTAAATATAACTAATTAACGCTTACAACGTCTGTCAATCAAACGATCGACATACCACTAAACAATTGGGATTAGTGTACGTCGAATATCATCCCAACACCCGTGTGGTGTTTCAAATCAATAAACACATATTTTATTTGTGCGGTTGGGCGATGTGTAAAATTTATCGTCCCAATCTATATCAGTCAAATGGGTGTACATAAACAAATCGTTCGATTTGTAAATGAATATTTATTTATTCACATTCACGTTAAATTTATATTTTTAACGATAAACAATTTGTTTCAACACATGAATATTTATTTTCATTCATTGCACATCACAATCAATTTTCACCACACAACAAAATCAAACAAGTCGTCCATGGTCTGTGGACAATGGTTGTCGGGTGCTGCTAAGCACCGTCTGCATCCTAGTATATAATTTTAACTAGAAAACAAAAATTAAAGTGAGAAGTTCTCACCAACTAGCTAAACTAAATGCCACGACTCTTCATATGTAGGAAATCTTCGTTATGCTCGCCTTTTGTCACTTACGTTGTTCGTACCCACTACATACATAAAAATCGCATTTTTATATTATTGCTATGTATATAAAAATCACATTTTTACACTGCTACTATATAAATAAAAATTCTATTTTTATACCGCTACTATATAGATAAAAATTCTATTTTTATTCCGCTACTATATAGATAAAAATTCTATTTTTATAACGGTGTTCGTATAATAAAAATCATATTTTTATCTCTCACCATTCTCAATATAAAAATCACATTTTTATATATAAAGATCGTATTTTTATATCTCTACTACATATGTAAAAATCACTCCTTTCTATAATTAAAAAATCTTGCCTTTTCAAATATAAAAATCAAATCTTTTCTATTCAAAATCACAGCCTTTTCCTATACAAAAATCACATCTTTTTTCCTATGCCATTTACATTGGAAAAATCATATTTTTTTTAAAACCTTATCATTAACATTAATTAAATAAAACCCCTAGTAATAAAAAAAAAGAAACTTACAGGGTGTTTTTAGCGAAGGGGGAGGGGGGGTTCGCTGTTGGTGGTGGCGCCTCGAGGTGGCGCAGGCAGACTGGAAGGCAGTGGGTCCCTCCACGCGGCGCAGGGCTGATCTAGGCGGCGATTTGGACAAAGGAAGGGGGTTTTCGCGAGACGGTGGCGGATCGGTGGAAGGGGGCACCGGCGGAGGTCGTTCTGGGGTTGGCGGCGTTTGCGCGGTGGAAGGGGGTGCGTCGTTCGATTAAGGATTTCGTTTTTTCTGTTTGGAAAAGTAAATGGGGAGAGAGAATAGAGAGGGTAAGGGAGAGAGAGAGATTATATATATATATATATTATTTAATTAATTTCAAAAAGTACCTTTTTATTTTAAATTCGAAATCGAACCCAACAATTGTCGTCCATGGCTAATTACCCCCATTCCGAACACAATAGGATATGTATCGTAAGCTGATTCAACTATTTCGATTAGTTTCCATCAAAATCAAAATATAAATCTATATATTGAATTTGAACGTGCATTTCAATTTACCGGGGCCACATACGGACTCTAAAAATTCCCAAAAAATATTTTCAAGCTTCGTATTGACGATACGGTTCTAACAAAACTAATTTCGCCAAATTCCGAGACCGTTTGAAAAATGGTCATTTCCTGGTCGATCGAAATTGACTGAAATTGTCAAAACACGTTTTCCTTTTGCCACGCTCACATATTGATTCGAAAAATTACAAATTTTAGAATCTAGCAATAAGTTGACATCCCGGATCCAACAAAAGTGGTTTCGTCGAAAACCGAGGTTGTTTGCAAAATCCACATTTTTAAGGGCCCAAAGTTCCATAGCGACTATTTTGAATTTTCAACTGGGCATAACTTTTTATCCCCGATATGAAATTTCGATTTTTCAGATTCATTGGAAAGATATTCTCAATTAGATTCAAATATTTTCGGTTTCACTAAAATTCGGTTTATTTTGAATCCTGCACATTCATTTGAAATTCGAAATCGAAATTTCAAACTACCACGCCATATTCAATTCCTTTTATAATTAAAATAAAATATTTATATTCTAACGACGATCTATATAAATATATATGTTTTAATTCTATTCAAAATAAATTTCTTGTCATTATTATTTAAATAATTCATTTTAAATATTCAAAATTCACTAAAATTGCCAAAATAAAAAATTTAAATTGGCTCAGATTTCCGGGTTGTTACAATCTCCCCCACTTAAAACATTTCGTATCCGAAAAGGAACGAAGCTGAAAGTTGTTTAACAAACCAACTCAACTTTCATTATTTTCATTACAGCTTAAGTTCTTCAACTTTTCAGTTCCTAAGAACTTTTCAAATTTTTCAAAAATTTGGCTAACACCCTAAATTTTCGAAAAATTTCGCCATAGCCTCCCATGCACCGGGAGCTTCGGGATATTTCAAATAGCCTCGCATGGCCCTCACCAGTCCAAACGAAAAAGAAAAAGCCAAGCGGCTCATAAAATCATCAAATTCCCAAGAAATACAATAAACATGTACCTATTTGTCGGGCAACTAATTTTATTCCTCTGCTCTAGCCTCCTTGCTATGACATGTTCAATGGATATACATGTATATGCATGCAATTGTAATCATTTTTCAATACAGTTCTAAATTTGGTTCCATTTGGCCTAAATGGTTCAAAATTTTAATAAATGAAACCAATAAGCAAACAACACAACCAGCAATCAATTAGTGAATTAATTTCAAATTCATAATTTGATATATATACAGAAAATCATGTTTTTGATGCCAAATCACAACAATAAGCCCTATTTAGTTTTGGTTCTCACACCAGTCTAATGGAAATTTATAGAAATCTCACTTTTCAAAACTCGAACACAAATACTGATAATGCGGCCGCATTACCAAAATTATCTTCGGGCGACCAGAGTGTGATTCTATATCTATCCAGTATATTAAAACTTCGAATATACATTCATGACGCATATATGTAAAACCTTTATATACCCGATTGTCAAAATTCAATGCAAATAAAATATTCAAATACATATACTTGAATTAAATTTTCAAAACAAAACTTGTTTTCATTTTTATCTTTCAAAAATAACACTCTTTACACTCGTTCTAGGACACTACTGATCCCATCTCTAACGAGCCATTCCTATTGGACATTACTAGTCCAATCTCCAATGAATTCTTTCGTTCGGTTCTAATATGTCTTGTTCTCGAGCTCTGTAAACTAAAGCTCCGATACCTGTAACGACCGAGGGATTTTCGGCCCCGAAAATTGACATAAATACCTTTACCGTAACTCATGCCGACCCTCCTAGCACCGAAAACACTGGATAGTTATTAGAAAGAATTTAGAGGGTGAGATGAGAAAGAAAGAAATATTTGAATAAAAGAAGAAGAAGAACCAACACAACACAGAGTCTCACATCGTAGCGTCACAAATATAATACAGAAGTAAATCTTTACTGAGAGCTTTTAAAAATACTTACCATATCAGAGTATGTCACACATCTGGACAGTGGCAATAACCTGTCCTATATACAAAAAACAGCGGAGTAGTAGCTATGTAATATCACACGTTTGGACTCTTCCAGCTTGTCTCTTCACAGCATTCGATAATCTGAACATGTACACTCCGGGCTAACCCGAGTATTTACAAAACACTGGGTCAGTCTGGTGAACCAGAGTGAGAAAAAACTTGCATGGTTTCAAATTGAAAAATTATAAAATTAGCCTACCAGGAAAACAGTCTGAGAATGCGATGAAACTGGTGCCGTTGGGTTCGTATTGAAAAATTATTATAGGATTTCAAGGTTTCAAATTGATTTGATTTATCTGGTGATCGTGAAAAAATAAAACAAGTGTTCATTTCTGGTTTTATAAAGGAATTTTTTTTAAATGAGATCGGAATTCGATGAAACTTGTACCATTGGGTCCCGAATACCTTTTTACACTAAGATTAGCTTTTTATATCAGTAAACGCAAATCATTTGTAGTGGTTTCGGCATGTAACTTCACCGTGAAGTTTCGTAAAATAATATTATTACCAAACCATACACTATATACATACATACAAGGCAAACCATGCCAATCCAGATATTTATCGCAGCCGTCCAACTCTGAATTTCCTTTCATCTGATTTTACAATACATCGTGTCTCTATTCCCCTACACCGTATAGTTTTAGGTAACTGGCAAATGGAACAAACACAGTGGGGTTTGGGCTCAACGAAGTAAATGTCTAAGTACTAATTCACCCATTTTGTTTTTAGACGCCAAATTACAAAGCACACGAACTGTTCGAATAAATGTGGACTCCAGCTCGTCTCTTTACAGCATTCGATAACCTGAACCTGTACACTCCGGGCTAACCCGAGTATTTACAAAACTCCGAGTCAGTCTGGTGAACCAGAGTGAGAAAAAAATCGCACAGTATTAAGGCAACACACAACTTGATTTTTAAGTTAAAATCCTTTCAAATAAAAGGATAATCATAAGACTAAATCCACACATAAATACAGACGGTTTTTACCTTATGATAACCCAAAACATTTTTGAAATCGATATCTTTTCTGATATTATAATAGTGTCTAAATACAAGTAAATTACAATCTATGGCACGCTTGCATCTCACGCTCCACATTTATAGTACAATCAAAACCGCAGGCGCTTATTGGAGACTAGATTCCGAATATGACAAGGTATGGGACCACCTACCGATAGTGTATCTCTAGAGGCGAATACACTGGGATCAATAAGAACGTCTTGCAACCCGGCCACACATGACTGACCACTCATTCCGCTTGAGTGTATCGAATGAATATCACCAACGGTTGGGCTCAAACCACCGTTTCCCGAAAAGGGACAGCATTGAAATAGATTATAGAAGCAAAAGGATATTCTCTAGATAGGTGATTATACACCCTAACGGGAGCGACCCACATAGCCATGCTGCCTGCCCGATTTTTGTCATTTCCCGGCTATGAGGCTTGAGGTTTTAATTTCCTTTTGGAATATTTTGGTCACCATTCACATTGAATGCCACATCGTCAGATCCGCCAGATATCACTTAATTGATGTCCACAAAAATACTCTAGTTATTTGGCTAGAGAAAAACCATTTCCCCGCCGTCAACTATGGTACGTTTGCAAAAATCAACGTACGTAATTCCTTTGGAAATACTCTGTCAGACATCTGTCCATACAAGTTACATACGGTGTAGGGGAATAGAGACACGAAATGTTAATTTCTGCATGTACGGATGTCTGACAGAGTATTTCCAAAGGAATTACGTACGTTGATTTCTGCAAACGTACCATAGTTAATGGCGGAGAAATGGTTTTTCTCTAGCCAAATAACTAAAGTATTTTTGTGGACATCAAATAAGTGATATCTAGAGGATCTGATGATGTGGCATTCAAAGTGAATGGTGACCAAAATATTCCAAAAGGAAATTTAAACCTCAAGCCTCACGGCCAGGAAATGACAAAAATCGGGCAGGCAGCATGGCTATGTGGGTCGCTCCCATTAGGGTGTATAATCACCTATCTAGAGAATAACCTTTTTCTTCTATAATCTATTTCAATGTTGTCCCTTTTCGGGAAACGGTGGTTTGAGCCCAACCGTTGGTGATATTCATTCGATACACTCAAGCGGAATGAGTGGTCAGTCATGTGTGGCTGGGTTCCAAGACGTTCTTGTTAAACCCAGTGTATTCGCCTCTAGAGATACATTATTGGCAGGTGGTCCCATACCTTGTCATAGTCGGAATCCAATCTCCAATAAGCGTCCGCGGTTTTGATTGTACTATAAATGTGGAGCGTGAGATGCAAGCGTGCCATAGATTGTTATTTACTTGTATTTAGACACTATTATAATATCAGAAAAGATATCGATTTCAAAAATGTTTTGGGTTATCATAAGGTAAAAACCGTCCGTATTTATGTGTAGATTTAGTCTTACGATTATCCTTTTATTTGAAAGGATTTTAACTTAAAAATCAAGTTGTGTGTTGCCTTAATACTGTGCGAGTTTTTTCTCACTCTGGTTCACCAGACTGACTCGGAGTTTTGTAAATACTCGGGTTAGCCCGGAGTGTACAGGTTCAGGTTATCGAATGCTGTAAAGAGACGAGCTGGAGTCCACATTTATTCGAACAGTTCGTGTGCTTTGTAATTTGGCGTCTAAAAACAAAATGGGTGAATTAGTACTTAGACATTTACTTTGTTGAGCCCAAACCCCACTGTGTTTGTTCCATTTGCCAGTTACCTAAAACTATACGGTGTAGGGGAATAGAGACACGATGTATTGTAAAATCAGATGAAAGGAAATTCAGAGTTGGACGGCTGCGATAAATATCTGGATTGGCATGGTTTGCCTTGTATGTATGTATATAGTGTATGGTTTGGTAATAATATTATTTTACGAAACTTCACGGTGAAGTTACATGCCGAAACCACTACAAATGATTTGCGTTTACTGATATAAAAAGCTAATCTTAGTGTAAAAAGGTATTTGGGACCCAATGGTACAAGTTTCATCGAATTCCGATCTCATTTAAAAAAAATTCCTTTATAAAACCAGAAATGAACACTTGTTTTATTTTTTCACGATCACCAGATAAATCAAATCAATTTGAAACCTTGAAATCCTATAATAATTTTTCAATACGAACCCAACGGCACCAGTTTCATCGCATTCTCAGACTGTTTTCCTGGTAGGCTAATTTTACGCACACCGCGATGCCATTTTAGATGCCAAATTACCTGATCTTCAAAAATAACAAACTATATACCTATCCTGACTCTAATCCGGCACCAGTTTCGCAGCCTAATTCGATCGTCTGCTCAAGTTATACTCAAATATCTCTTTATTAAACTAATTACGTGTTATAGAAATTGAATAGGCGTTTGTGGCTGCCGTGGTCACATACAACATTGGTTTGCCATGCCATTCAACAACGTACAATAATTTAACGATACGGTTCCAATGAAACTGATTTCATCGAAATCTGAGTCCATTTGCAAAATGGCCATTTTAACGCGTATATTTTAATAACGATTTTCCATAGCAACTATTTCAAAATTTGATTTGGCCATAACTAACAAACTATAATACGAAATCTAGATTTTTCGCTTTCATATGAACATTATAATCGATACGGTTCCAACGTTTCTTGTTTCATAGAAATCCGACTTATATCGGATCCTGTATATTCAGTTAAAGTTCAGAACTCATTATTACGAACTACCGCGCCATTTCGAGCTCGTTTTATAATTATATAGATTATAACGTTTAAACGTCGTTTTAAATAAACGAATTCAATATTAAAATCCATTAATATTCTAAATATAATAATTAAATAATAAATTAAATTAAATATTTGCCTGCCAAAAATACGGGACGTTACAATACCACTTTATAACGACCCGAACTTCCCTATAAAGGAAAGCATGGATTGCTTTGAGAACAACACACATCGAAACCAAACAGAAGAACATTTCATTGTTTATTACAACAATTCCATCAGAATACAAGAATATTATAGAGTATGAATAAATATTACACATTGGATAAATATCAGTGATTTAAATTACATTTAAATACATAGCAGCGGAAAAATAATACAACACACTACTGAAAGAAATACACGGATACAGAGCTTTCCGAGTATCAGTCCAGCTGTAAAGCAGGATCCTGTGAATATAAATCTGCAAAACCAAAAATACGAGCTGCTCGTGCGGAAAATAAGGGCACCCAGAGTTTAGGTTAAAAAAATAAACTCCAGGTCGGTCATGTGACTGGTGTGAGAACTAAAACATTTATTTAAAACTTGACTTTAGAAATCAAGTGACCACGCCGTATAACACGGAACGGGTTTCTTCCCGAGAATACCAGTGCATAAATAGTTATAAAGAACGCACTGCTTTTTGGAAAAATGAAGCTATTATAAGTCCCAGGTCCCATCACACAATGCAACGCAAGCCGGAGGATAGGGTTTTCCCTTATAATAGCCAAATAATGCTTGATACATTTAAAACAAATCATTTGATACTATTATAAGTGTATAGTGTCAAAAACAACTACGAATATAAATGTATCAATCATAGATGGCATAGTATCGCATGCTACTATGTCGTCATACTAGGATCTGCACATAAAACCGAATGTCGCGTATTGGAAATTGGATTTCCGTCATGAGTCGAGGCAAGGGGCAAGCTCCTCTCCGTTCGAGACACTCTAGCAACTGTCTCAGGACCACACACAGCGACCCTTGGATCCTCCAAGGCCAATCCTCTCCTACTTTTGAGGATTAATTATTCCTGAACACACGTTTCCCGGTCCTATAGGACCTATATCCGACGTGCCTCGCATCCAACAACCACACAGGTAAAAAGTATATAAATGTCAGGGTTGGTAGGTCACTGACATCACCCATAACTAGAAAGAAACGTCGTGCACTCCTTGGGTCCTTATCCCGTTTTTGACTCATACCGAGGTGTGAGGCTCGCGAATTAATGCCATACACAAAGCTATGCCACACAGGCCATGCTTTGATCATCAACCACAGGACTTTGCTTTTCAACAGAAGCCTTGATCATTTGCCACTTAGTCATGCCACACAGACAATTCATGCCGTGCGATTGATATCCATCAATATATAACCTCTGAGCTCGTACGTCTCAGAGAAGGGTGTTAAGCAAGAGAATAAATTCTCCGCCGCCAAACAGATATATATTTAATAGAAATCAATCACACAGAATAAAATCCAATGTCAGACACACAGTCCATTTACAAGTTCGTTCTGGGTCCGAACGAAACCGGACGAACTTTATTCCTTGCATATCCATCGATATCCAAGTACGTCTGGACGATCACCAACTGATTCCCTCCTCTTGGGTGTACAGCCCAATCAAGATCATCAATAATCATCCAAATGATGTGAAGACCTCCGATCTCCAACCACCGTCCTCATCTTCAACTTATCGTCGAATCAGTTATTCAGAATGGTTATAAACCCGGCCTTTCCAAATAACCCGCGTATATAACAAACAAGAGTTACACAAACACAGCATATGCCTCATTCCAACTCGGAATTTTCTTTAAATTCAAATATTCACATTCTTAGTGAAAGGTTCCCATTAATTTTATCAAAGATAAATTCTTCTAAATTTATTCTTTAATCTTCCTTTGGATATCATTTCAAACCATGTTAGGGTTTTCCAAACTAGTCGGGATTAGCGAACCACACCGAAGTAATTATTTCCCAATCCCAACCTATTTATCCCATGGTGCAAAACTGGTAATACTCCATATCTAACACCACGGTGTTATCGGTAAATATTAATTACCATTTCACGTTCAAATCTAATTAAAGATTTAACTATCGCTTTGGAGCAAAACTGGTGATACTCCATTCTCGATCATTTCAATCTAATTAAAGATTCATTAAAACTCCACTTAGTTTTAATCTTCCCACAAATCAATATCCTGTCTTTAACTGGGTTAAAGAACCAATGTCATCTAAAACACGGTTCACGATAAACCACAAAATCACACTACATTGTTAATCGGGTTAAAGAACAAGTGTTATTCAAAACACCACTCACGATAAACCCCAAATACCAATTTAAATTCAATTCCAATTAAATTCTAATTAACTGGACAATTTCACTAAATCTTAATTAAAAGATTTATTCTTTTCTAAAATGGGTTCAAAAACAGTGTTATTTAAGACACCATTCACGACGCACCCAAAATCCCATTTGATATTAAATACATGGCTCTGAATAGAAAATATATCAGCTTATATTCAATATCAAATTCTGAAACCAACAAATATCGTATTGGAAATAACGATATAAATATATCTTTCAAATTTCCTCAACCATATCTGTATAATCACGAAATCCTACATCGAAATATTTCAAAGTTAATTTTGATTCAAATCCATTCCAATTCATATATTGGAAATTCTGATTTTTTTTCAAACCACTTCAAATCCAATTTATTTATTCAAAAATATTGGATTATAATTCTAGTTCATTTCGATAAAAATATATTTTTATCCTTATAAATGTGGAATTTTTCATCCCAGTTCTTTCAAATTCATATATTACGATTTTACACATATTATTAATATTTTTAATAATTTTATCAAGGCCCGTACAGTCGGTTTTCAATAACGGCCACCGAACTGCACTTACAGCGACCTTTTCCAAATTTGATTTGGACATAATTCCAAATCCAACTATTAGATTTGAAATTTCTAATATTCATTGGAAAGATCTTTTAGATACGAACCCAACGGTTCCAGTTTTAGGAGAATCCGATGGTCAGATCTCCCGTAACGTCAATTCGAAGTCAATGGTCGAAATTCGCGAACTACCGCGGCGCGGCGCGTTCTATTCAGGCCATTTAATATGTATATTATATATATTTCGTCGATTTCAATTCTAAACGTATTTTATAAATCGTTTTGAATTCGTTTTAAAAACGATTTCAACTTCATATTCAATTTTAAATCAAAATTGAATATTCCCTATCATTAATATATAAATGATTATTTTTTTCAAAACGTTATATTTTGAAATCACTTCCTTTTCGCAATTCATTATAAAACGAATATAATCGATATAAATTTCGTTCGCGTCAAAATGGCGCACATCTAATCAACACGGCTTTATATATTTCAATAACTTCGTTATTTTATTCAACAAATGAATATTTTCTTCAACACGTGAATATATATTTCTTTCAACACATGAGTATTGTCATCACATGACTATTTTTGTTATTTAATATATTTCATAAAATTATGATTTCTATCGTTTAATTCTTAATCAGACTCCAACCGTAAATTAGTAAGAGAACGATTCCTTAAGTATTAACCTCGAAGGCCGAAACCAACATCAGATCAATACCCAGGAAACCACTCATCTTAACTAGTTTCCAGCTAGTTTCTAATTTTATATATGATAAAGATGTAAATTTTATTGTAAAAATATTTCGTTCAACACATGATAAGTATCAGCACATGAATATTCTCAACACATGAGTATCGTCAACACATGACTATTTATTCTATTCAACACATGAATCTTTACTTTCCAATATTCTTTATTTTCCAAATTGGAATGAGGCCCAATCAATTACCATATAATGTTAATTATATGGATTCCATACAACACATGTATATAATCGCAAAGATTAATAATCAACCATCATCCATAGTGCACCACACAACTACATAAGCATTAAATATAACTAATTAACGCTTGCACAGTCTGTCAATCAAACGATTGTCATACCACTAAACAATTGGGATTAGTGTACGTCGAATATCATCCCAACACTCGTGCGGGGTTTCAAATCAACAAACACATATTTTTATTTGTGCAGCTGGGCGATGTGTAAAATTTAGCGTCCCAATATATATCAGTCAAATGGGTGTACATAAACAAATCGTTCAATTTGTAAATGAATATTTATTTATTCACATTCACGCTAAATTTATTTTTTTAACGATAAACAATTTATTTCAACACATGAATATTTATTTTCATTCATTCCACATCACAATCTATTTTCACCACACAACAAAATAAAACAGGTCGTCCATGGTCTATGGACAATGGGTGTCGGGTGCTGCTAAGCACCGTCTGCATCCTAGTATATAATTTTAACTAGAAAATAAGAATTAAAGTGAGAAGTTCTCACCGACTAGCTAAACCAAATGCCACGATTCTTCATATGTAGGAAATCTTCGTCGTGCTCGCCTTTTTTCACTTTCGTTGTCCGTAGCCCCTACATATATAAAAATCGCATTTTTATATTGTGGCTATGTATATAAAAATCACAAGTTTACATATCTACTGTATAGATAAAAATTCTATTTTTACACCGCTACTACATAGATAAAAATTCTATTTTTATACCACTACTATATAGATAAAAATTCCATTTTTATAACGGTGTTCATATAATAAAAATCATATTTTTCTCTCTCGCCATTCTTTATATAAAAATCACATTTTTATATACAAAGATCTTATTTTTAACTCTCTACTACATATGTAAAAATCACTCCTTTCTATAATTAAAAAATCTCGCCATTTCAAATATAAAAATCAATTCTTTTCTATTCAAAATCACAGCCTTTTCCTACACAAAAATCACATCTTTTTTCGTATGTCATTTACATTGGAAAAATCATTTTTTTAAACCTTATCATTAACATTAATTAAATAAAACCCCTAGTAATAAAAAAAGAAACTTACAGGGTGTTTTTAACGAAGGGAGGGGGTGGTTCGCAGCTGGTGGTGGCACCTCGAGGTGGCGCAGGCACAATGGAAGGCGGCGAGTCTCTCTGCGCGGCGTTGAGATGATCTAGGCGGCGGTTTGGACAGAGGAGGGGGGTTTCGGAGGTGGTGGCAGATCGGTGGAGGGGGGCTCCGGCGGAGGTTGATCTGGGGATGACGGCGTCCGCGCGGTGGAAGGGGGCACGTCGTTCGATTAGGGATTTCATTTTTTTCTTCGTTTTTTCCTCTTTGGAAAAGTAAACGGGGAGGGAGAATAGAGAGGCTAAGGGAGAGAGAGATTATATTAATTTTTTATTTTGTTTAATTAATTTCAAAAAGTACCTTTTTATTTTGAATTCGAAATCGAACCCATTGACTGTCGTTCATGGCTAATTACCCCTATTTTGAACACAAAGGGATATGTATCGTAAGCAGATTCGACTGTTTCGATCAGTTTCCATCAAAATCAAAACATAAATCTATATATTGAATTTGAACGTGCGTTTCAATTTACTGGGGCCACATACGGACTCTTAAAATTCCCGAAAAATATTTTCTAGCTTCGTATTGACGATATGGTTCTACCAAAACTAATTTCGTCAAATTCCGAGACCGTTTTAAAAATGGTCATTTTCCGGATCCAACAAAAGTGGTTTCGTCGAAAACCGGGGTCATTTGCAAAATCCCCATTTTTTAAGGGCCCGACTATTTTGAATTTTCAATTGGGCATAACTTTTTATCCCTGCAATGAAATTTCGATTTTTCGGATTCGTTAGGAAGATATTCTCAATTAGATTCAAATATTTTTGGCTTTGCTAAAATCCGGTTTATTTTGTATCCTGCACATTCATTTGAAATTCGAAATCGAAATTTCAAACTACCGCGCCATATTCAATTCCTTTTATAATTAAAATAAAATATTTATATTCTAACGACGACCTATATAAATATGTACGTTCTAATTCTATTCAAAATAAATTTCTTATCGCTATTATTTAAAATAATTAATTTTAAATATTTAAAATGCACTAAAATTGCCAAAATAAAAATTTTAAATTAGCTCAAATTTCCGGGTTTGTAACACCCCGTATTTTCTATAAACATAAGAGTTAAAAATCAAGGTATAATTAATTTTTAGGAGAAGAAATAAGGGAAACGGGTTGCGCCATTGTGTTCGTCTTGGAAAAATACGCGAAATAGAGTCCGAATTTGCGTAAATCGGAGTCCGTATGAAGAAGATATGGACGAACGAAGTTAGGCAGAAAAACCGGAAACAGGCCAGAATACACTGGCGCACTTGTGAAGTGCGCCAGTACAAAAATACACTGGCGCACCTGCCAAGTGCGCCCATACAAATCCAGCACCGAATTCTGGAGTGTTCTGAGGTGACGTGTCTTCTTTTGAGTGGCTGGATGATGTGTATTCGAGCTGTGCGATTCTGATGACTTATGGACTGATCTGAAGGCTCTAAATCACCCTATCCTCCTATAAATACATCCCTAACCTAAACCTAGGTTTCTTACACAATTCTCTAGCCTCCATTGCTCTCTTCTTCTGATTAAAAATAAAAATGGCGTCGCTACTCTGCTGGAATCAAAACTACAAGCTAATCAACATCAACCTAAGCAACTCAATTCAAATTAGAGATTAAAGCTTCTGCAACAATTCTGCAATAACTAAAGTTCTTTCCTTAATCCAACCAAGGCAAGTACAGTTATTCTCCGCTATAAACGTTAATTATAATTTTGATATGCTTTTAAATCTGGGTTTGAGGTTGTATATATATTCTCTTCTGTTAGATCTGTTTTCTGTGACTGTTCTATATTCCTTTCTTCTTTTCTGTTTCTATAGCCAGGCTACCACGAGCCTGTGCCCAATCTCATAAAGAGATTAACGTATGAACGCAAAATTTGGGACAATTAATGAATGATGCGAAATTTGAGAAGACTGAATTGAACGTATGACTTTAGATCTGAAACATAAAATATATTGGACATGTGACTTGGGATTGGATGCATAAATTTGACTATGAACATGTAATTTATATATTGCATGCATAGAGTATGTTGTAATTTAGATCTGTAACTAATTAGAGAAATGAACATATGATATTTAGATCTGTAATTAATTAGAAAAAAAATGAGCATATGTTGTAAACTAGATTTAGATCTATGCATATTCTGTGATAAAAGAAAAGAGGAACCATTGTATGTTTACATATGATTGGAGACTTTGGACAAAATGCATATAAAAGTCAAGATCTGATTTTTAGAAGATATAATTTAAAGATTTAGATTGTTGGGTATATTTTGCATTATGATTCATGACTTGAAAAGAAGAAGGATATGGAAAGTTAGGTGTAAAGATTTACATTAATTAGGATATTTATTATTGTGATTACACCTAAATAGGAATTTTTGGATATATGGCATGCTTTGTAATTAATGATTATATTTGGTATAATTTACATGTGAATCTGCTGTAAAATGCTAGTTTAACAAAAATTGGAACATATGTTATATGGTAAATTGTGTCCATATTCTGTGCTATGTAAATTTATGCAAACATGGAATATATGTTCATATTGTGAATCATGACAATTATGTAGGCATATGAATTTAGGCCTAATTTATGATTAGGCAAGGCATGTAAATAGAACCTTTAGAAATATTAAATCTGCTAAATCTGCTAATTTGCTAAGTTGCCTAAACTGCTAGTTCTGTTATATGGCCTAGACTGCTATTAAGATTGAAATGCCTAATCTGTTAAATTTGTCTGTTGAGATGCCTAATCTGTTATGTGCTAAAATCTGCTAAGTTGCTTAATCTGCTAAATCCGTTAAGTCGCCTAATCTGAAAAATCTGTTATATGTTAAATCTGTTACCTGCTATATCGGTTGTTTTGATATAATTAGTCTGTTATTGGCGTAATTTGAATTGACTATAGTTATGAATAATTGACATATTAGGCATAGGCATAAATGCTAAACTATTAATTAATTGGCCGCAAAGATAAATATGGCTAACTCGAGGTTAGAATGAGTTTGCGGCGTAAACCTGCCCGGAACCGACCGGCACATCCAGTGGACGCAAACAATAGGTTCTAATATGAGAAGTTAGTCATAACATGCGCAAGACACGAGGTTAGGTCTGGTTTGTTGCAGAAGTCTGCCCGGAACCGCCCGGCATATCCAGCGGCCACAAGCTACCGACCTAATGTGATAGGTCTGTGCATTAATATTTAATTAATGCAAATCTGAGATAAAATATGAGATAAATATGATGTCTAAAATGTGTTGGGTGGATAGGGTTAAACCAACTGGACTAATGAATTTAATGAACCCGTTTCGTGAATCCGTTGGCCCAATACAAAGTTAGATAATCTGGAACCAGTTAATCTGTAAGCCTGTCAATCCGAACATCTGATCCGTTAGTCTGAAAACCTGTTAACTTGATTGTCTGATCTGTGAACTAGCTAACCTAAGTTTTGTATGTCTGAAACTTGTAGACAAGTTAAGCGGAAATCTGTTAGTCTGGGGACACAAGGTTAGGAGGGGAATTACTTGTGTCATCTGTTGTTTGGGACCCATATTAGTCAGTAACCCTTTCTGGTATCAAAACTTTGACCCAACAATAGGTAGGGTACGGGCACGCTTACTGAACTAATTATAAGCGGTTCATTCTGATAATGGCGAGGGGTGTTGATAGTGCGTTCCAACGGGTCATGTGCGTGCATGGATCCCGGTCTGCCTCTGAGGATGTAAGACGCCGTGACATCTGTAAATAGGTGTGTGTCATTCAAAGGTTGCCACTTTAGGGAATGATACACCCTTTGGTGTGGCTGGCACAGGGTATTTATGTATTAGGGAGCCGATCGCTTGGGGTAGGGTTTTAGGGTACACTTAGTTCTGTCTGTTTCTGTTGGTACCGTCTGTTTCTGTTGGGTGGCAACACCTGTCTGTTTCTGCGTGGTACCGTCTGATCGGGTGGTAAAGGCCCAATTACTAGTGTACACCTTATGCTACATTCTGCTTCTGTCTGTTTCTGATCGGGTGGTAAAGGCCCATTACTAGCGTGGAAATTATTCTGTACCTGTTTCTGTTTCAGTTTAGACATTAGGGTGACACCTAATTCTGTTATACTAGTATTAGTGCAGAGAAGTGTAAAGCAATAGTCTATGTCATTCTGTTCTTCTGTTATATCTGCTACACCTGTTACAGTTATCTCTCATCTAGTTTTATGTTCATTTCATATTATTATTATCTGTTCATATGCTGAAAGTCACTGGACTTGCCAGACTTTTTGTCTGACCCTTGTTGTTTCGCCTCCTTTCTTCCGTTCCCCCCCAGGTTATCCAAGGAGGGAATACTTTAGCTTGATCCGGATTTCTCTCTGCTTGAAGTGCTTAAAGTATGGCTTGGCTCTGTATAGCTCCCGTTCTATGGGGATTATGATTTTAAAACATGCATTTTGAAGGCTTTTGTACAAGACTGATATTTGTACTTGAATTCTGAGATTTGAAAGGATGTAACCATATTGATTTCTGCTTCTACTGTAATAAAGTTAAAAATTTTCAAGTACTGTTTTATCTGTCTTGTAAGTTTCTGTTCTGTTTACTAAAATGCTCCACCAAAGTTAAGGCATTCCCTTTGTGAGTGACCTTAACGGAGGTGGGGTGTTACACTTGGTATCAGAGCTGAAGGTTACCAGATTGGGTAAAGTTTTTGAGAACTATTTTCAAAAAGGTTTTGGAAGGAAGTATTTTCAAAAATAAAGCTTATTTTGAAAAACATGATCCCCAAGAGCCATATATCTTTCTTTCAGTCCTTTTTGTATTGAACCTTTCCTTTTTCGTTCCAGCATGTCTGAAGCATCTGAGATACCAGAGGGTGTTCATGTACCCGGTTGGTTTCGTCAATATCTTGAGGCTAGGACCGCCGCTGCATGTCCAGCAAATGATCCCCTTCCTCCACCCCCTCCTCGTGCAATTGCTTTCTCAAAGATCTATAGAGATTTTAGGGCCATGGGTGGGAAGGATTTCAAAGGAACTGAATCATTCGTAGAAGCAAGGAATTGGCTCAAAGAAACTGAGGATCTATTCATTATCTTCGAGGTGGACGATAGGCAGAAGGTACTGTTGGCAGTATGGCTGCTCAAAGACGAAGCTTCCTACTGGTGGGAAGTCACTAACGCCGAGAGGCCGGGTGAGACATGGATGGATTTCAGAACAAGGTTTGAGACAAAATTCCTCTCGCAAGCTGAACGAAGTTTAAAATTGGAAAAGTTCTTATCTCTTAAGCAAGGAAGTATGACGGTTAAGGAATACGTCAACCAGTTCAACCAACTGGCTAGGTTCGGATTGGATTTAGTCAACACTCAGCATAAAAAGGCTCTTCGCTTTGTTAAAGGATTGAACGAGCCACTGCACAGCCTAGCTATGACCCATGTACCCATGGGAGCAACTTACGAGAAACTGGTGGATATGGCACTACTGCACGAGGAAGACAAGGGCCCGAAAGAGACAAAGAAGGAAGAACCACAGAATAAGAAAGTGGGGCCTAAAAAGGAAACACAAAAGAAGGATGAAAAGACTGAAGATAAGAAGGGGAAAAAGTGCTTTACTTGTGGGAGCTCGACTCATCTGAACAAGGATTGCAGAAAAAGGAAAGGCACTTGCTTCAACTGTGGAGAGATGGGACACTTCACTAGGGACTGCCCGAAGAGACGAGGGCAAGGAGAGCTGGCAAACACTCTCGAGGCTAGTGGCTAGGATAGGAATAGGAAAATTTCTATAGTAGGTTTAATTTCTTTATCTGATTATGGAGTTAAGACTTTTTCTGATTCTGTTATTTTGATTTTGTAATCGATACTCTGCACTTTAATACTAGTATTATTTCTGAATTCCGCTGTAGACTCAGACCCATAAGGGTTATGGCTCATCTGTTTGAGATTTGGGTTTGAGGGATATCTGTGTTAGGCGTCAAGTATGACGCATACATTCTGAGTTTTCGTGGGGTATGATTTTATCATGCTTAGCTTCCTAAGAATCATTACGGAACCTGATCTGTACCAGTAGTCTGTAAATATCTAAATACTTTTGATAGGATTTCCAGTTTTGACATTGTCTAAAGAAGGTAATCCTCTGGGTGTCAATTTGATGTTGGTTTCGGTCTTTGGGGCTGATACTTAGGACCCATGTCTAATGGGAACCAAATTTTCGTTCTATCTGTACTCGCTTCCATCACTCAACTATATCCTATCGATCGAGTCTTCGACCTTTAGGTAGAAACTAATGGGTGTAAACATGTATTTGAGACATGTTATGTTTGATGGTTGCAAGTGGTTGCTAGTGGTTTCTCGTGGATGCATATACACACACTAGGCACTAGATCGGCTCGAAAACACTCTCATACTGCATATGGATGGGTGAGCATTTTTCAATTCTTGTGGATGCAAAATGGTTGATTCAGCACATGGATGTTGCATTTGAGTGAATGATTGTGCACTCATACAGAAATAATATATATCATTAGAATTCTATTGCATACATGTTGGACTCATGGCACTGACATAATTCGCATTAAGGAGGTCAACTGAATCAGTAGACCGCCTGATCTTTGCATTAGATAAGGAACATATACACACACTTTTGCATATGTTCATACAACATTAGAAGTTTTCTAAGGACAATGGATGCTTGTGGATGATGGTTGAGTAGATGGGTGATTGGATGGTAGGACACATTCTTCTTAACTTGAAGATTTCGGGGACGAAATCCTCTAAGGAGGGGAGAATGTAACACCCCGTATTTTCTGTAAACATAAGAGTTAAAAATCAAGGTATAATTAATTTTTAGGAGAAGAAATAAGGGAAACGGGTTGCGCCATTGTGTTCGTCTCGGAAAAATACGCGAAATAGAGTCCGAATTTGCGTAAATCGGAGTCCGTATGAAGAAGATATGGACGAACGAAGTTTGGTAGAAAAACCGGAAACAGGCCAGAATACACTGGCGCACTTGTGAAGTGCGCCAGTACAAAAATACAATGGCGCACCTGCCAAGTGCGCCCATACAAATCCAGCACCGAATTCTGGAGTGTTCTGAGGTGACGTGTCTTCTTTTGAGTGGCTTGATGATGTGTATTCGAGCTGTGCGATTCTGATGACTTCTGGACTGATCTGAAGGCTCTAAATCACCCTATCCTCCTATAAATACATCCCTAACCTAAGCCTAGGTTTCTTACACAATTCTCTAGCCTCCATTGCTCTCTTCTTCTGATTAAAAATAAAAATGGCGTCGCTACTCTGCTGGAATCAAAACTACAAGCTAATCAACATCAACCTAAGCAACTCAATTCAAATTAGAGATTAAAGCTTCTGCAACAATTCTGCAATAACTAAAGTTCTTTCCTTCATCCAACCAAGGCAAGTACAGTTATTCTCCGCTATAAACGTTAATTATAATTTTGATATGCTTTTAAATCTGGGTTTGAGGTTGTATATATATTCTCTTCTGTTAGATCTGTTTTCTGTGACTGTTCTATATTCCTTTCTTCTTTTCTGTTTCTATAGCCAGGCTACCACGAGCCTGTGCCCAATCTCATAAAGAGATTAACGTATGAACGCAAAATTTGGGACAATTAATGAATGATGCGAAATTTGACAAGACTGAATTGAACGTATGACTTTAGATCTGAAGCATAAAATATATTGGACATGTGACTTGGGATTGGATGCATAAATTTGACTATGAACATGTAATTTATATATTGCATGCATAGAGTATGTTGTAATTTAGATCTGTAACTAATTAGAGAAATGAACATATGATATTTAGATCTGTAATTAATTAGAAAAAAAATGAGCATATGTTGTAAACTAGATTTAGATCTATGCATATTCTGTGATAAAAGAAAAGAGGAACCATTGTATGTTTACAGATGATTGGAGACTTTGGACAAAATGCATATAAAATTCAAGATCTGATTTTTAGAAGATATAATTTAAAGATTTAGATTGTTGGGTATATTTTGCATTATGATTCATGACTTGAAAAGAAGAAGGATATGGAAAGTTAGGTGTAAAGATTTACATTAATTAGGATATCTATTATTGTGATTACACCTAAATAGGAATTTTTGGATATATGGCATGCATTGTAATTAATGATTATATTTGGTATAATTTACATGTGAATCTGCTGTAAAATGCTAGTTTAACAAAAATTGGAACATATGTTATATGGTAAATTGTGTCCATATTCTGTGCTATGTAAATTTATGCAAACATGGAATATATGTTCATATTGTGAATCATGACAATTATGTAGGCATATGAATTTAGGCCTAATTTATGATTAGGCAAGGCATGTAAATAGAACCTTTAGAAATATTAAATCTGCTAAATCTGCTAATTTGCTAAGTTGCCTAAACTGCTAGTTCTGTTATATGGCCTAGACTGCCATTAAGATTGAAATGCCTAATCTGTTAAATTTGTCTGCTGAGATGCCTAATCTGTTATGTGCTAAAATCTGCTAAGTTGCTTAATCTGCTAAATCCGTTAAGTCGCCTAATCTGAAAAATCTGTTATATGTTAAATCTGTTACCTGCTATATCGGTTGTTTTGATATAATTAGTCTGTTATTGGCGTAATTTGAATTGACTATAGTTATGAATAATTGACATATTAGGCATAGGCATAAATGCTAAACTATTAATTAATTGGCCGCAAAGATAAATATGGCTAACTCGAGGTTAGAATGAGTTTGCGGCGTAAACCTGCCCAGAACCGCCCGGCACATCCAGTGGACGCAAACAATAGGTTCTAATGTGAGAAGTTAGTCATAACATGCGCAAGACACGAGGTTAGGTCTGGCTTGTTGCAGAAGTCTGCCCGGAACCGCCCGGCATATCCAGCGGCCACAAGCTACCGACCTAATGTGAGAGGTATGTGCATTAATATTTAATTAATGCAAATCTGAGATAAAATATGAGATAAAATCTGAGATAAATATGATGTCTAAAATGTGTTGGGTGGATAGGGTTAAACCAACTGGACTAATGAATTTAATGAACCCGTTTCGTGAATCCGTTGGCCCAATACAAAGTTAGATAATCTGGAACCAGTTAATCTGTAAGCCTGTCAATCCGAACATCTGATCCGTTAGTCTGAAAACCTGTTAACTTGATTGTCTGATCTGTGAACTAGTTAACCTAAGTTTTGTAAATCTGTTAGTCTGGGGACACAAGGTTAGGAGGGGAATTACTTGTGTCATCTGTTGTTTGGGACCCATATTAGTCAGTAACCCTTTCTGGTATCAAAACTTTGACCCAACAGTAGGTAGGGTCCGGGCACGCTTACTGAACTAATTATAAGCTGTTCATTCTGATAATGGCGAGGGGTGTTGATGGTGCGTTCCAACGGGTCATGTGCGTGCATGTATCCCGGTCTGCCTCTGAGGATGTAAGACGCCGTGACATCTGTAAATAGGTCTGTGTCATTCAAAGGTTGCCACTTTAGGGAATGATACACCCTTTGGTGGGGCTGGCACAGGGTATTTATGTATTAGGGAGCCGATCGCTTGGGGTAGGGTTTTAGGGTACACTTAGTTCTGTCTGTTTCTGTTGGTACCGTCTGTTTCTGTTGGGTGGCAACACCTGTCTGTTTCTGCGTGGTACCGTCTGATCGGGTGGTAAAGGCCCAATTACTAGTGTACACCTTATGCTACATTCTGCTTCTGTCTGTTTCTGATCGGGTGGTAAAGGCCCATTACTAGCGTGGAAATTATTCTGTACCTGTTTCTGTTTCAGTTTAGACATTAGGGTGACACCTAATTCTGTTATACTAGTATTAGTGCAGAGAAGTGTAAAGCAATAGTCTATGTCATTCTGTTCTTCTGTTATATCTGCTACACCTGTTACAGTTATCTCTCATCCAGTTTTATGTTCATGTCATATTATTATTATCTGTTCATATGCTGAAAGTCACTGGACTTGCCAGACTTTTTGTCTGACCCTTGTTGTTTCGCCTCCTTTCTTCCGTTCCCCCCCCAGGTTATCCAAGGAGGGAATACTTTAGCTTGATCCGGATTTCTCTCTGCTTGAAGTGCTTAAAGTATGGCTTGGCTCTGTATAGCTCCCGTTCTATGGGGATTATGATTTTAAAACATGCATTTTGAAGGCTTTTGTACAAGACTGATATTTGTACTTGAATTCTGAGATTTGAAAGGATGTAACCATATTGATTTCTTCTTCTACTGTAATAAAGTTAAAAATTTTCAAGTACTGTTTTATCTGTCTTGTAAGTTTCTGTTCTGTTTACTAAAATGCTCCACCAAAGTTAAGGAATTCCCTTTGTGAGTGACCTTAACGGAGGTGGGGTGTTACAGGGTTCTTACAATTACGTTAATAAAATAACAAACCGGACAGGGTTAGTGAGTTTTACTCACTTTGGTCGTTTATCGTTAAACAACGATAAACTATCGTTGATTCAGATTAGGCAATTTATTTTGCTACAAATTGTAACGAGCTCCAATTCACTCTAATCAGTTTCATTGTGTAGCCGTCGTCCATACGATCGCAAGGGATCTTGTTTTGTTGAATTCGGTTAAAATATGAGAAAGTTATGAATTTTCTAATTTTGTATACATATAAAAGTAATTAACCAAAAATAATTAGGTATTAACTAACCTTAAATGTATCATTTATCCATTCAAAATTCACGTCAGTATATACTCATCATCTTCTCAATTCCAGCATTCAACTTCAAGAACCCGAAACTCCTCATGGTCGCATCTTTCACCGACTACGACTTCCCATTCTCTTCATAAAAATCAAACTAAACCCACGTAAAATCATCTCTTTAAATCCTCTACATCTCAATGTCCTTCTTTTTGAACTCGGCCTTCGCTCCTATGTTCCATTTTTGAAAAGCCATCAATGTGTCTACTGATACCTTTCTGCATAACTGCGCTCGAAATCACTCAAACTGTAACAACCCGGAAAATCTAAGCCAATTTAAAATTCTTATTTTGGCAAATTTAATGAATTTCGAATATTTAAAATGAAGTATTTTAAATAATAACGACGAGAAATTTATTTTGAATAGAATTAGAATGAATATATTTATATAGATCGTCGTTAGAATATAAATAATTATTTTTAAATATAAAAGGAATTGAAAATGGCGCGGTAGTTTGAAAATTCGATTTCGAATTTCAAATGAATGTGCAGGATTCAAAATAAACTGGATTTTAGCGAAACCAAAAATATTAGAATCTATTTGAAAATATCTTTCCAAAGAACCCGAGAAATCAAAATTTCATAGCGGGAATAAAAAGTTATGCCCAGTTGAAAATTCAGAATAGTCGCTATGGAATTTTGGCCCTTAAAAATGGAAATTTTGCAAACGACCTCTGTTCTAAACAAAACCACTTTTGTTGGATCCAGGATGTCAAATTATTGCTAGATTCCAATTTGCATAATTTTTTGAATCAATATGTGAGCGTGGCGAAGTTAAACGTGTTTTAACAGTTTGAGTCAATTTCGATCGACCAGAAAATAGCCATTTTTTAAACGATCTCATAATTTGACGAAATTAGTTTTGCTAGGACCGTATCGTCAATACAAAGCTAGAAATATTTTTTTTGGAATTTTTAGAGTTAGTATGTGGTCCCGGTAAATTGAAAAATACGTTTAAAATAGAATATATAGATTTAAAGTTTGATTTAAACGGAAAATGGTCGAAACGGCCGAATTGGCTTAAGAAACATATCTCGTTGTGTTCAGAATGGGGGGAATGTGCTATGGATGACAGTCGGTGGGTTCGATTTGGGGTTCAAATGAAAGGGGTACTTTTTATGGAGATAAATAAATAAATAAAATAATAAAAGTCAACCCATTACCTTCTCTTTCCCATTCCCCCCGTTCGTTCAGATCACAGTGAAATTAAAAAAAATAAGATCCACCGCGCCCCCAAGTCCTGTCGCCGCCGTCGCAGGTTCGCCACCACCTCCCCAGACAGGCGCCGCCCATCCCCGACCATCCTCCTCCTTCCCCCGACCCCTTCGTTCCCTTTCCTCTCTTCAATCGAGCCACAAACCCCCTTACAGCCGAGAACCGCTCTTCCATAACACCGCCTTAACCCTTGACGTCGCAGCCGCACCCAGCCCACCGTTGAACCCCCTTCGACCCTCCACCAAGCTCAGCTTCCCCCCTCTTCTTCCCGTATTTCCTCTAGACCCGCGCCTCCCATAAAAATCGCAGCCAACATCACTCAGTCCTCCGCCCTTCTACTTGGATCTGCGAGCTCCTGCTCTACGATGGGTTTTCGCGAGTGACAGGAGAGGAAAGCAAAGGCGGTGAGTTTTGTTTATTTATTTTACTTAAAGTAATTAGTTTAATTAATTCACGAATTAAGCACTAATTAGTTTATACATACCATTGTTTTTAATATATATATATATATATAGCATGGTGAGTTCTCTGATTTTAAATGTAGAAAAGATCAGATTATTAAACAAGGAGAGTTGAGATTTTTAATTATATAAAGTGGAGATCTTTATTTGTATAAATTTATAATTTTAATATAAGTAATATCGAAATAAAAACATGTGTTTTTATTTTTAGGAATATCGCGATCAAAGATGTGATTTTTGTATAATCTTTATATAGAAATTAGAGTTGTAAAAATATAATCTTTATATAGAAATTAGAGTTGTAAAAATATAATCTTTATGTAGAAATTAGAGTTGTAAAAATATAATCTTTATAATGAAGTAGTAATAAAAATATGATTTTTATATAATAGAGAATATAAAAATATAATTTTTATTTATATAGCGATATAAAAATATGATTTTTATTATATATATAGTGAAATAAAAATGTGATTTTTAATATGAACAGCGTAGAGAAGACTGCGTTGGCATGACAGACAAATCCTAACGGTTCAGAATGAAATGGAGGAGTGGAAATCCAAGGTGAGAACTTCTCACTTTAATTCTTGTTTTCTAGTTAAAAATATATACTAGGATGCAGACGGTGCTTAGCAGCACCCGACACCCGTTGTCCACAGACCATGGACGACTTGTTTGATTTTGTTATGTGGTGAAAATTGATTGTGATGTGGAATTGATGTAAATATATTCATGTGTTGAATAGGAAATATATTCATGTGTTGAAATAAATTATTTATCGTTAAAAATATAAATTTAACGTGAATGTGAATAAATAAATATTCATTTACAAATCAGACGATCTGTTTATGTACACCCATTTTACTGATATGGATTGGGACGATAAATTTTACACATCGCCCAACTGCACAAATTAAAATCTGTGTTTGTTAATTTGAAACCCCACACAGGTGTTGGGATGATATTTGGCGTAAACTAATCCCAATTATTTGGTGCACTTTGGATGATGGTTGATTATTTATCATTGCTATTACATACTTGTGTTGTATGGAATCCATATAATTAATATTATATGGTAATTGATTGGGCCTCATTCCAATTTGGAAAATAAAGAATACTATAAAATAAAGATTCACGTGTTGAATAGAATAAATGGTCATGTGTTGACGATACTCATGTGTTGAGAATATTCATGTGTTGAAACTTATCATGTGTTGAACGAAATATTTTAACAATAAAATTCACATCTTTGTCATATACAAAATTAGAAACTAGCTCGAAACTAGTTAAGATGAGTGGTTTCCTGGGTATTGATCTGATGTCGGTTTCGGCCTTCGGGGTTAATACTTAGGAAATCGTTCTCTTACTAATTTACGGTTGGAGTCTGATTAATAATTAAACGATAGAAATCATAATTTTATAAAATATATTAAATAACAAAAATAGTCATGTGTTGACGATGCTCATGTGTTGAGGATATTCATATGTTGAAAGAAATATATATTCATGTGTTGAAGAAAATATTCATTTGTTGGATAAAATAACGAAGCTATTGAAATATATAAAGCCGTGTTGATTAGATATGCGCCATTTTGTCGCGAACGATATTTATATCGATTATATTCGTTTTTATAATGAATATAGAAAAGGAAGTGGTTTCAAAATATAACGTTTTGAAAATATTATCATTTATATATTAATGATATGGGATATTCAACTTTGATTTAAAGTTGAATATGAAGTTGTAATTGTTTTGAAAACGAATTTGAAACAATTTCTAAAGTACGTTTAGAATTGAAATCGATGAAATATATATAATATATATATTATATATATTAAATGGCCTGAATAGAACGCGCCACGCTGTGGCAGTTCGCGAATTTCGACCATTGGCTTCGAATTGATGTTACGGGAGATCCAACCGTCAGATTCTCTTGAAACTGGAACCGTTGGTTTCGTATCGAAAAGAGCTTTCCAATGAATATTAGAAATTTGAAATCTAATTGTTGGATTTGTAATTATGTCCAAATCAAATTTGGAAAAGGTCGTTGTAAGTGTAGTTCGACGACCGTTATTGGAAATCGACTGCACAGGCCTTGATAAAATTATTAAAAATATAAATAATTTGTGTAAAATCATAATAAATGATTTAGAAAGAATTGGGGTGAAAAATCCCATATTTAAAAAGGATAAATATATTTTTATCGAAATGAACTAATTATGAACTAGAATTATAATCCAATATTTTTAAATAAATAAATTGGATTTGAAGTGGTTTTAAAAATAATCAGAATTTCCAATATACGAATTGGAATGGATTTGAATCGAATTTATCTTCGGAATATTTCGATGTTGGATTTCATGATTATACAAATATGGTTGTGGAAATTTGAAAGATATATTTATATCGTTATTTCCAATATGATATTTGTTGGTTTCAGAATTTGATATTGAATATAAGCCGATATATTTTTTATTCAGAGTCTTGTATTTAATATCAAATGGGATTTTAGGTTCATCATGAATGGTGTCTTAAATAACACTGTTCTTGAACCAAGTTTAGAAAAGAATAAATCTTTTAATTAATATTTAGTGAAATTGTCCAGTTAATTAGTATTTAATTGGAATTGAATTTGAATTGGTTTTTGGGGTTTATCGTGAGCGGTGTTTTGAATAACACCTGTTCTTTAACCCGATTAACAATGGAATGTGATTTTGGGCTTATCGTTAACCGTGTTTTAGATGACATTGGTCCTTTAACCCAGTTAAAGATGGGATATTGATTTTTGGGAAGATTAAAACTAAGTAGAGTTTTAATGAATCTTTAATTAGATTAAAGTGATCGAGAATGAAGTATCACCAGTTTTGCTCCAAAGCGATAGTTAAATCTTTAATTAGATTTGAACGTGAAATGGTAATTAATATTTACCGATAACACGGTGGTGTTAGATTTGGAGTATTACTAGTTTTTCTCCATAGGATGAATAGACTGGGATTGGGAAATAAAATAAATAATTACTTCGGTGTAGTTCGCTAATCCCGACTAGTTTGGAAAACCTTAACATGGATTGAAATGATATCCAAAGGAAGATTAAAGAATAAATTTAGAAGAATTTATCTTTAATAAAATTAATGGAAACCTTTCCCTAAGAATGTGAATATTTGAATAAAGAATATTCTGAATTGGAATGAGGCGTATGTTGTATTTGTGTAACACTTGTTTATTATATACGCGGGTTATTCGGAAAGGACGGGTTTATACCCATTCTGAATAACCGATTCGACGATAAGTCGAAGATAAAGATGGTGGTTGAAGACCGTAGGTCTTCACGTCGTTTGGATGATTATTGATGATCTTGATTAGGCTATACACCCAAGAGGAGGGAATCAGTTGGTGATCGTCCAGACGTACTTGGAGATCGATGGATATGCGAGGACTAAGGTTCCTCCAGTTTCGTTTAGACCTAGAACAAACTTGTAAATGGACTGTGTGTCTGACATTGGATTTTATTCTGTTTGATTGATTTCTATTAAAGATATATCTGTTTGGCGGCGGAGAATTTTTTCTCTTGCTTAACGCCCTTCTCTAAGACGTACGAGCTCAGAGGTTATATATTGATGGATATCAATCGCATGGAATGAATTGCCTGTGTGGCATGCCTAAGTGGCAAATGATCAACGCTTTTGTTGAAAAGCAAAGTCTTGTAGTTGATGACCAAAGCACGGCCTGTGTGGTATAGCTTTGTGTATAGCGTTAATTCGCGAGCCTCACACCTCGGTATGAGTCAAAAACGGAATAGCGACTGCAGGGAGAGCATGACATTTCTTTCTAGCTATGGGTGATTTCAGTGACCTACCAGCCTTGACATTTATATACTTTTTACCTCTGTGGTTGTTGGATGTGAGGCGCCTCGGATATAGGTCATATAGGATCGGGAAACGTGTGTTCAGGAATAATTAATCCTCAAAAGTAAGAGAGGATCAGCCCTGAAGATCCAAGATCGCTGTGTGTGGTCCTGAGACATTTGCTAGAGTGTCTCGAATGGAGAGGAGCTTGCCCCTTGCCTCGACTCATGACGGAAATCCAATTTCCAATACGACCTTTGCGGTTTTATTTGTAGAGCCTAGTATGGCGACATGATATATGGTACCCATGCCGTCTATGATTGACACTTATGATTGAAATTGTTTTGACACTATTCACTTATAGTTATAATAAAAGATGAAATTTAGCATATCAAGCATTCTTTGGCTATTACAAGGTAAAACCCTATCCTCCGGCTTGCGTTGCATTGTGTGATGGGACCTGGGTCTTACAATAGCCTCATTTTTCTTTATTTACATTGCGCTGTTTGTTTTATGTACTGGTATTCTTGGGAGTAAACCCGTTCTGTGTTATATAGCGTGGTTCCTTGATTTACCTAACTTTAAAATAAAGATTAATAACTATTTTAGTCCTCACATTAGTTACATGACTGACCTGGAGTTTATTGTTTTAACCTAAACTCTGGGTGCCCCTATTTTCCACATGGGCAGCTAGTAGTTTTGGTTTTGCAGATTTATATTTACAGGATCCTGGTTTATAATTGAAGTGATATTCGGAAAGCTTTGTATCCGCGTATTTCTTTTAGTTATGTTTTGTATTATTTTTCCGCTGCTATGAATTTAAATGTAATTTAAATCTCTGATATCCATCAATGTGTAATATTTATTCTCACTCTGTAATATTCTTATACTCTGATGGAATTGTTGTAATAAGCAATGAAATGTTCTTCTGTTTGCGTTCCGATGTGTCGTGTTCTCAAAGCAATCAGGGTTTCCGAACGGTCTTGGTCGGTTCAGTGATCGATTCGGATCGAGCGAAATTCCAAATTGTTACACAAACGATTCAAGTGAAATGCTAGATCTCATCAAAAATCCTAATATGAAAATTAGAACTGCGATCGAAGCTTAAGTTCCACTGATTCATGAACCCTAATACTCGCTATGTTTTTTCTCAAACTCCAGAAACAGTGTGAGCTACACAAAATTCACACCAAGTAGTAGCTATTGCTCTCATCAATCAGTATATATAGTTTTGACATTTATGGAATTTTTTTACATTTGTTTAAGAATTTAGAACTTGCGATTTTGTTGTGAAAAGAATTTTAACTGGCGGTGTATTTTTCATTTGACCAGAGAAGTGAAAAATAAGGGTCAGGAAAATTTGTGGTGTATTTATAGGAAGGTTTTATATTTTAAAATTCATTATTTCATTTATTTTTAGTCTATCGCTACTTATATTATTGTTTAAAAATTCCTACGATCACGTACAATATCCAATTTCGAGAAAAATGGATATGTAGCTATGGTTCGACATTTCGGACCCAACGAAACATGTTTCGTCGAATTCCGAGTCTGTTTTTTCACACAACGTATTTTTAAAGTCAAATTATTGACTCTTTTTCACATTAAAATCCAGCACAGCCACATACTTACTTCAAAAATCACAAAATTTGAAATTTAACAATAATTTAATATTCCGAATCCAATAAAATTAATTTCATCGAAAACGGAGGTCGTTTGTAAAAATGGCTATTTTCTAAGTTCTAAATAAACCAATTAAATATTAATATATTTGATAACAATTTAATTTAATATAAATAAGTTAATATTATCGTATATATATTCACATAGAATATCATACAACTATAAAATAAACACACTTGGATTTATAACTCGATATTCTCAAATCCAAGTTAAATCGATATTCGATTTATAATAAAAGTTTTATTATATAAATAAATCATTATATATTATAAATGAATTCCATTTTTGAAAATTTGATTTGATCATAATTCACACTCTACACAACGAAATCTTGATTTTTCTCTTCCATTAGAAAAATATCGTTCAATAGGTTCGAAAGTTTCTTGTTTCACAGAAATCCGACTTAAAATGGATTCTGTATATTCAATTGAAGTTCAAAACGTAATATTACGAACTAATGCGTCATTACGAGCTCTATTTTAATTATAATAAAATTAATACATTCAAATGTTGTTTAATAATAGATTCGTTATTAAAATTCGAATTTAAGCTTAACAAAATTTCTTATACTATCCAATTCACACAATATTGTCCATTCAACTTAATTCCGATTATTTCGAAATTAAATGTATTATCCCATTAATTATATTAATTAAATATTCAATATAGTTTAATTCAAGTAATTTTAAAATTACCAAACTATTATTTAAATTATTAAATTAAATAATTATTAAACCATTAAAAATACGGGATGATATAGTTTACCCGTTCACGGCACAACCTAGGATAAACTGATCAAACTAATATCTTGGTAGGGTGTCTGTGATAACCGGTAACTTCCCCGGTAAGGAAAGCGCGGATCACTTTGAGGACAAGACGAATCAGAACGCAAACAGAAGAACATTTCATTGCTTATTACAACAATTCCATCAGAATACAAAAATATCCTAGAGTATGAATCAATATTACACATTTGACAAATATCAGAGATTTAAATACATTACTACAGCGGAAAAATAATACAAAAGATAACTGAAAGAAATACGCGGATACAGAGCTTTTCGAATATCACTTCAGCTATAAACCAGGATCCTGTGAATATAAATCTGCAAAACCGAAACTACTAGCTGCCCGTGTCGAAAATAAGGACACCCAGAGTTTAGGTTAAAACAATAAACTCCAGGTCAGTCATGTGACTGGCGTGAGAACTAAAACAGTTATTAATCTTTATTTTTTTAAAGTTAGGTAAATCAAGGGACCACGCCGTATAACACGGAACAGCTTTTCTCCCAAGAATACCAGTGCATAAAACAAACAGCGCAATGCTAAATAAAGAAAAATGAAGCAATTATAAGACCCATGCCCCATCACACAATGCAACGCAAGCCGGAGGATAGGGTTTTACCTTATAATAACCAAAGAATGCTTGATACGTTTAAAAATACATTATTTTGATATTACTATAAGTGTATAGTGTCAAAACAATTTCAATCATAAGTATCAATCATAGGCGGCATAACTACCATCTACTATGTCGCCATACTAGGTTCTACAAATAAAACTGAATTATCACGTATTGGAAATTGAATTCCATCATGAGTCAAGGCAAGGGGCAAGCTCCTCTCCGATTCGAGACACTCTAGCAAATGTCTCAGGACCACACACAACGATCTCTTGGAACCTCCAAGGCCGATCCTCTCTTACTTTTGAGGATTGGCAATTCCTGAACACACGTTTCCCGGTCCTATAGGACCTATATAATGGTCTGTACGTCAGCTCACATAGTGCCAGTTATCGACCATATATTCAAGGCGCCTCGCATTTCAACAACCACGCAGGTAAAAAGTATATAAATGTCAGGCCTGGTGGGTCACTGACATCACCCATAGCTAGAAAGAAAGGTCGTGCACTCCTTGGGTCCTTATCCCGTTGTTGACTCATACCGAGATGTGAGGCTCGCGAATTAGCGCCATACACAAAGCTATGCCACATAGGCCGTGCTTTGATCATCAACCACAAGACTTTTCTTTTCAACAGAAGCCTTGATCATCTGCCACTTAGGCAAGCCACACAGGCAATTCACTCCCTGCGACTGATGTCCATCGATATACAACCTCTGAGCTCATACGTCTCAGAGAAGGGTGTTAAGCAAGAGAATAATTTCTCCGCCGCCAAGCAGATGTATATTTAATAGAGATCAATCAGCACATAATAAAATCCAATGTCTGACACACCATCCATTTACAAGTTCGTTTTGGGTCTAAACGAAACCGGAGGCACATTCCTCGCATATCCGTCGATCTCCAAGTACGCGTGGACGATCTCCAACTTATTCCCTCATCTTGGGTGTACAGCCCAATCAAGATTGTCAGGAATCAAACAAACGACGTGAATACCCCCGGTCTTCAACCACCGTCTTCACCTTCGACACATCGTTGAATTGGTTATTCCGAATGGGTATAAACCCGGTGTAACAACCCGCATTCAACGCATTGGAGGATCGTAGAATATTTATCTCTTTCCCATATGAAGTCGTATGGTCATGTAACTTTGGGAAACAACCATTAGACTCATTTTCCATGTTCATGATTTTTGTCGATTTTTAAATGACTGTTTTGCCCCTAGCTGATCTTGTTTTGGCCATAACTTTTGATTGGAAAGGAATTTTGACCTGAAACACTTCCATTAGATTCGTTTGATGGTTTACCTTTCCGTAGAGTGGTCACATGTGAAAAACGGACTTACCGTTTGGGAGATACGGCTGAAATAAGGTTTGGAATGTGAAAAACTGCTTAACCGGGCCAAATAGAGTGATTAGTAAATAGGCCCATAACCCATTTCGGGATTAGGGTTATGGGGAGGCTGAAAGGAGTTAGAGAATCATTCCATTTTAGTTTTCTAGCCTCCACTTACCCCCATGAAACCCTAAAAATGGCCTCTAACCTCTAAATCACCTCCAAATCATTTTCTAATCAAGGATTAAGCTTAACAACATCAAATCAAGGGAGATCTACACCAACTCGACATTGGAGCTGTTGTTTAGCATTGGGATTCGCATCAAATCAGAGATTTATTTCAGATCTAAGTTTTGTTTGTGGCTAAGGTGAGTGATTTGCATAGTTCCTCACTAATTATGGCTAATTAAGGGTAATTAGTGTTAATTAGCGAAGTTAAACACGATAAAATTCTGGAAAAATATTTATAAAATTCAAAATGATGTTTTAGACCTCTGATATGAATTTGGGTTAATTTGGTTAAGTTTTGCTAACCACATCATTAGTTTCACCTAAACATGCTTAAGGGAAAAAATGGGGTTTTGGGTATGTTTGATCCATTTTAACCTATCATATTGATGTTTTGATGTTTGTGGTTGATTATGCATGTTGCTATGACTGTATGGTATGCTTTGTGATTGATTAGAATAGTTGGAATAGTCGAAAACGTCGTCAAATGGCGTAAAATACTCGCTGGAAAGGTTGCAGGGAAAAGTGCAGGTTTTGGACCGGATCAGATCAGATATGGGGGCTCGGATCGGAATAGTGACCGGGCAAGGACATCCGAACTAGATCGGAACTTGATACTTGAGAGGCTTGGCAAAAAGGAAGGCCATGTTGGTTAAGCTGGGGATCGGATCGACTTAAGGGCGAAGGGCTCGGACCGGAGTATGGCGAAGGGATCAGATCGGATTAGAATAGGGAACGAGACCAGACGAGGCAACAGGAGCTGGAGCACGAACTGAATGGGAGATGGCAACCCGAACCAAACCGAAGTAGGACACCCGACCCGAACCGACGCAACGTTGTGAAACCAAACCGAACCGAGTTAGAGTGTGGATCCGAACCGAACCAAAAGGGGAAACACAACCTAGTGAAGCCACATCCGAACCGAACCAAGTAGTAAGGATAGAAGAACTGAACCGACCCGGTGATGACCAATAACCCGAGATGCAAAGGTAGTCCAAATGGAAGTTAGAGCTCAGGATCCAGTTGGGAACTAATGAGTTCACTTCATGGTTGGGCTTTACTACGGGACATGTGCTAAGGAGTTGTCGACGTTCATAACTTCGATTCACCACTGAAAATGGATGATGTGCTACTTATCAGTGCAGTAGAGTCATTATGACTCGAGGGGCAAAGTGATGGTAGCAAGACTACGTTATCAGTGCAGTAGAGTCATTATGACTCGAGGGGCAAAGTGATGCGTAGTAAGACTATGAGCCAGTGCAGTGGGGTCATTGTGACTCCATGGGGCAAAGTGGACATAGAGAAGGATTTGTGGCTACGTTATCAGTGCAGTGAAGCCATTTATGACTTCATGAGGCAAAGTGATCGTAGCATGTAATGTTGGGTGATCGAAGTGGTGAATATCATATGCTTTATGCACTGAGTGAGAGAAGTGAGGATGAATGCTATGTTTGATTGTTTGCCATCACTATGACATGCACACCCCCACCCCCGTTACCTTTACACCATTTGAAGTGGCACCTTAGAGTGTTGTACAGTATGTAGTGCTAACTCTTTAGTTGCAGGTCCAAGTTCAGGTATGTTTTAGTCTACCTGTTATTGTTCCGTTTAGATGCTTATCGCTCATACCAGGCTTTATGTCTGACCCAGAGTTTTGTCCCCTCTTATTACTCTAGGTGCTCACACGAGCAGACTAGAGACAGGTTAGCTGGTGGTGCGCGAGTAGCTGATTCAGAGGCGAGCAGGAGGCTTCCACGTATGATATATAGATATCCTCCCTGTGTCGTTGGTGGTCGCTACTTGGGCATTAGTAGTGTACCTCCTTTATCTTGCTTTTGTTTTCGAGACAGTTTGAAAAGTTGTAATAATGTTTAACTTTGGATCATAAGCAGTACTTGGATTTTCCGCTGCTATGTTAGTTGTTTCAGCTTATGCACTGTCTCACCTGTTTTATGTCAAGTATGTTATTATTATATTTTGTTCTATGCGCTGTGAGACATTTTACAGGTTCCTTGTTAGTTCTTTTCCTTCTTCCCTTTCCTTATGACGAACCATCCCATGCTAACTGGATATGTGTACAGCGCACCTTTGGAGTAAATGTCGGTTGGTGCGGGGCGGGCCGTCACATTTGGTATCAGAGCTCTAGGTTGCTTAGTTAACCTAGGGAAAGACACTAGGGAGAGATAGTATGTATATGAGAGCGTGTATTTGTGATTACTTTGGTTTTCAAAAGCTGTATATGTATATACTATTAGTAGTATAAGAATGATGTCGTACTGCACTAGCACCACTATGGGGTCGTTAATCGTTTCCCTTTTACAGATTGACGATGAGCTGATATGCTAGAGGTGCTGGTAGGGGAGCCAATAATGGGAATGCTGCTGACATGAGGGCGATGTTTACTGACCTCGTGAGAGACATGCTTAGGGAGGTGCAAGGGGCAGTTCCCATCCCGGAATTGGTGGTGGCCCAGTAGTGCAGGCGCCTAGGGTCGATTTCGCTAAGTTGTGCAAGAATTACACTAACCTTGGTGGGAAGCCGTTCCACGGAACGGAGTCGGCCACAGATGTTCAAGATTGGATGGATAGCTGTGATCGTATCTTCGACGACTTGGGTCTTGAGGATGCGATGAAAAGAAGGCTAGCGTCTCGTCAGCTGCAAGGGCGAGCGATGAATTGGTGGAATGCCATTAGAACAGCTACTCTAGAAGATCAGGTTACTTGGGATCAGTTCAAGGCTCTCTTTAGCGAGAAGTTTATTCCAGCTGCCCAGAAGTCAGTGTTGTTTAAGAGATTCTTGGAACTCAAGCAGAATGGTAGGGAAGTCTCTGACTATATTGCTGAGTTCGACACTTTGTCGAAGTATGGACTATCTCTTATCGATACTCCTGAGAAGAAGAATGAGAAGTTCATTACTGGGTTGGATGGATACTTGGGGGAAAGGCTTATCAACCACATCGATGAGACTTTTAAATCGATTGTGGGGAAAGCTTTGAGATCAGAGAGTCTTTACCCTAAGTCAAAGACTGAGGTTGCATCTGCAGAAGGGCCGAAGCCGCAAGCAGGCGGTGGAGGCAAGAATAACTCTTAGAATAAGAGGAAGCAGAGCCAATCTAAGGATGGCCAGAAAAAGAACAAAAAAGAAGTTGAGTGCGTCAGCTGTGGTAAGAAGGGCCATTATGCTAAAGAATGTCGGGCCAAGCAAGCGGAAAGGAAGTGCTACAATTGTGGCCAAGTGGGACATCATAAGGATAAGTGTCCGCAACCTCATAAGGAGAAGCAGATTGTGAAAGCATATGCTATTGATGTTGTTCCTTCCTCGTCGAATGCCCCAACTGCGGCGGAGAAAGGAAAGAATGTCGTTATTCAAGGTATGCTTTCTATTTATGATGTACAAGTTCGAGTTTTGTTTGATACTGGGGATTCCCGTTCCTTCATATCTAGTGACCTGGTAGATAGGTTGGGACTGGAACCCGAGATAGTCGATAGACCATTGGTTGTAACGAACCCGATTGGTGGTTCGACTAGCCTTAGTATGATTTGCCGAAATTTGGTCTTATCGAGTCATGAATGCATGTTTGCTTGTGATTGCTTTGTTTTGGGCTTTACTGGGTATGGCATTATATTGGGAGTCGATTGGCTCCAAAGATACGGGGTGGTGGTAGACAGTGAGGGATTTTTGGTGACAGTTAGGGCGGATGATGGGCGGAGGGTAGTGTTTGGTTGTCTACCTAGTGATGGGGTAATGGCTAGTTTTATAAATTCCCTCGACATCCCGCATGATGAGCTGTCAGATGTGCCCGTGGTTGGCCAGTATCCGGACGTCTTCGAGGAGGTGACCGGGCTTCCACCACACCGAGAGATTGAGTTCCGTATTGATTTAGTGAAAGATGCCAGACCTATAGTGATGCCACTTCATCGTATGGCACCAAGGGAGCAGCGAGAGCTCGGGGTGCAAGTCAGCAATCTTTTGAAGAAAGGATTTATTAGAAGAAGTGTCTCCGAGTGGGGAGCACCAGTTGTGTTTGCCACTAAGGCAGATGGTTCCCTTCATTTGTGTGTGGACTATCGCGAGTTAAATAAGGTAACGAGGAAGAATAAGTATCCTCTACCGCGGATAGATGATTTGTTTGATCAACTGGAAGGAGCAAGAGTGTTCTCCCAGTTGGACCTCGCGACAGGATTTCATCAGCTCCGAGTAGCGGATGAGAGTGTTCCGAAAACGACATTTAGGACGCCATCTGGATTCTATGAGTGGTTGGTCATGCCATTTGGGTTGACCAATGCACCAGCCTACTTTGTGGATCTTATGAATCGAGTATTCAGAGATCAGTTGAATAAGTTTGTTCTTGTGTTCGTAGACGATATCCTTGTTTATTCGAGGACAAAGGAGGAACACAAGGGACACTTGAGGATAGTGATGGAGGTGTTGAGGAAACACCAATCGAAAGCAAAATTCTCTAAGTGTCACTTTTGGAGAAGGGAAGTGAGATTCTTGGGCCATGTTGTTTCATAGAATGGTATTGTCGTGGACCCTGCAAAGGTGGCTACGGTACAGGATTGGCCTACGCCCAAGAATGCAACAGATGTAAGAAGTTTCTTGGGGTTATTCTGGATATTATCGTAAGTTTATCCAAGACTTCTCCAAGATAGCAGCACCGTTGACTTAGTTGACTAAGAAGAATCAGTCCTTTGTCTGGGACGGAGTGTGTGAGAATGCATTCAAGAGTCTAAAGGAAAAGTTGACGCGTGCGCCAGTATTAGTCATTCCTAAAGGGAATGGGGAAATGATGGTATACACAGATGCTTGTGGTACCGGACTAGGTGCTGTATTGATGCAAGTAGGTAGGGTTGTAGCTTATGCTAGTTGGCAACTAAAGCCGCATGAGAAGAAGTATCCTACCCATGATTTGGAATTAGCAGCGATCGTGTTTGTGCTGAAGATGTGGAGACACTATCTCTTGGGAGAAAGATTTGAGTTGTTCACCGATCATAAATCGTTAAAGTATCTCTTCTCCCAGAAAGATCTGAATCTCCATCAGCAGAGATGGTTAGAGTTCTTGGCTTCGTTTGATTTTGATATCGCATACACACCTGGGAAAGGTAATGCCGTAGCCGAAGCCTTGAGTTGGAGACAAGCCAGTTTGGGGGCTATGTTTCTTGAATGGAAGCAACAAGAGTATATCGCAGGGTTTGATTTCAGACCAAAGTGCGAATTGGATCCAGAAATGCTAGCTAGTTTGGCGATCAGACCCACTTTGATAGAGCGGGTTGGTTCCAGCCAGAGGGACGATCCTAATCTATTAGAAATCATCTCCAAGTTAGAGATGGACATCGACGGTGAGGAGATGAATTTGTATGGGCTTGATCGAGATGGATGGCTTAGAAAGAATGGAAGATTAGTTGTGCCCAACGTAAATGGTTTGAGAGATGAAGTGCTTAGAGAATGTCATCACTCAAAACTGACTATACATCCCGGTGGTAATAAGATGTATCGAGACATGAAGCAGACCTACTACTGGGAAGGGATGAAAAGAGACGTTGGGAAGTTTATATCCAAATGCATGAATTGCCAGCTAGTTAAAGCCGAGCAAAAGAAGCCTAGTGGGTTGTTGCAACCATTAGAAATTCCCGAATGGAAATGGGTGCAAGTCTCGTTGGATTTCATCGATGGTTTACCGAGGACTAGATCGGGACACGATAGCATTTGGGTAATTGTGGATCGATTGACTAAGAGTGCAAGATTTATACCAGTCAAATCGACCAGAACAGCAGCCAAGTTGGCAGAATTGTATATGAAGTGGGTAGTGAGATTTCATGGAGTACCTAAAAGCATTATGAGCGACCGAGACCCGTTGTTCACTAGTGGGTTTTGGAAGAGCTTACAAGAGGCTCTAGGTCCAGAATTACATCTCAGTACTGCATATCATCCTCAAACCGACGGTCAGACGGAGAGGGTGAATCATATATTGGAAGATCTCTTGAGAGCATGTATATTGGATTTTGGTGGATCATGGGATGACCATTTGCATCTAGTAGAGTTTGCATATAATAATAGCTACCAATCCAGTATCAATATGGCTCCATATGAAGCTTTGTACGGAAGACCGTGCAACTCACCATCATGTTGGATAGAGACTGGCGAGAAGTTTATGCTTGGACCAGATGTGGTGAGGGAAACTTCAGATAAGATTAAGATCATTCAACAACGAATGAAGGCTGCCCAAGATAGGCAGAAGAGTTATGCTGATAAGAGGAGAAGAGACTTAAAATTCTCCGTTGGTGACTTGGTGTTTGTCAAGATTTCTCCGTTGAAGAGCGTAATTCGATTTGGCAGGAGAGGCAAATTGGCACCAAGATTTGTTGGCCCATTCCCTGTTCTTGAACTAGTCGGGAATTTGGCATATAGAGTTGACTTACCAGAGAAGATGGCGGGAGTTCACAATATATTTCATGTTTCCCAACTAAGAAAGTTCGTTCACGACCCAGATATGACTATTTCACCTGATCAGTTAGAGGACTTCGAAGTAGAACCCGAGGCGGTTGGGAACCGCAAGCCGATCCGTATTGTCGAGCACGATACGAAGCAACTTCGAAGGAAGGTGGTGAGGCTAATCATGGTTCAGTGGGGCGAGGACGAGAATGATTGCACTTGGGAGGCAGAGGAGAGCATTAGAAAGACGTATCCAGAACTCTTTGCCTGGTAAGATTTACCTTGTAATTTAGTTATTCCGCATGCTAGGATAGACTTGTTTTGCATGTTTGATTGTTGTTTTACGGTTGATAGGCATGCGGGATCCTTTTTGTGTGTTTTGGTTAGGGAATTTCGGAGGCGAAATTTCTTAAGGGGGGAAGAATGTAACAACCCGCATTCTACGCATTGGAGGATCGTAGAATATTTATCTCTTTCCCATATGAAGTCATATGGTCATGTGACTTTGGGAAACAACCATTAGACTCATTTTCCATGTTCATGATTTTTGTCGATTTTTAAATGACCGTTTTGCCCCTAGCTGATCTTGTTTTAGCCATAACTTTTGATCGGAAAGGAATTTTGACCTGAAACCACTTTCACTAGATTCGTTTGATGGTTTACCTTTCCGTAGAGTGGTCACATGTGAAAAACGGACTTAACGTTTGGGAGATATGGCTGAAATAAGGTTTGGAAGGTGAAAAACTGCTTAACCGGGCCAAATAGGGTGATTAGTGAATAGGCTCATAACCCATTTCGGGATTAGGGTTATGGGGAGGCTGAAAGGAGTTAGAGAATCATTCCATTTCAGTTTTCTAGCCTCCACTTACCCCCATAAAACCCTAAAAATGGCCTCTAACCTCTAAATCACCCCCAAATCATCTTCTAATCAAGGAATAAGCTTAACAACATCAAATCAAGGGAGATCTACACCAACTCGACATTGGAGCTGCTGTTTAGCATTGGGATTCGCATCAAATCAGAATTTATTTCAGATCTAAGTTTTGTTTGTGGCTAAGGTGAGTGATTTGCATAGTTCCTCATTAATTATGGCTAATTAAGGGTAATTAGTGTTAATTAGCGAAGTTAAACACGATAAAATTCTGGAAAAATATTTATAAAATTCGAAATGATGTTTTAGACCTCTGATATTAATTTGGGTTAATTTGATTAAGTTTTGCTAACCACATCATTAGTTTCACCTAAACATGCTTAAGGGGGAAAATGGGGTTTTGGGTATGTTTGATTCATTTTAACCTATCATATTGATGTTTTGATGTTTGTGGTTGATTATGCATGTTGCTATGACTGTATGGTATGCTTTGTGATTGATTAGAATAGTTGGGATAGTCGAAAACGTCGTCGAATGGCGTAAAATACTCGCTGGAAAGGTTGCAGGGAAAAGTGCAGGTTTTGGACCGGATCAGATCGGATATGGGGGCTCGGATCGGAATAGTGACCGGGCAAGGACATCCGAACTGGATCGGAACTTGATACTTGAGAGGCTTGGAAAAAAGGAAGGCCATGTTGGTTAAGCTGGGGATCAGATCGACTTAAGGACGAAGGGCTCGGACCGGAGTATGGCGAAGGGATCGGATTAGAATAGGGAATGGGACCAGACGAGGCAACAGGAGCTGGAGCACGAACTGAATGGGAGTTGCCAACCCGAACCGAACCGAACCGAAGTAGGACACCCGACCCGAACCAACGCAACGTTGTGAAACCGAACCGAACCGAGTTAGAGTGTGGATCCGAACCGAACCGAAAGGGGAAGCACAACCTGGTGAAGCCACATCCGAACCGAACCAAGAAGTAAGGATAGAAGAACTGAACCGACCCGGTGATGACCAATAACCCGAGATGCAAAGGTAGTCCAAATGGAAGTTAGAGCTCAGGATCGAGTTGGGAACCAATGAGTTCACTTCATGGTTGGGCTTTGCTGCGGGATGTGTGCTAAGGAGTTGTCGACGTTCATAACTTCGATTCACCACTGAAAATGGATGATGGGCTACTTATCAGTGCAGTAGAGTCATTATGACTCATGGAGCAAGGTGATGGTAGCAAGACTACGTTATCAGTGCAGTAGAGTCATTATGACTCGAGGGGCAAAGTGATGCGTAGTAAGACTATGAGCCAGTGCAGTGGGGTCATTGTGACTCCATGGGGCAAAGTGGACATAGCGAAGGATTTGTGGCTACGTTATCAGTGCAGTGAAGCCATTTATGACTTCATGAGGCAAAGTGATCGTAGCAAGGAATGTTGGGTGATTGAAGTGGTGAATATCGTATGCTTTATGCACTGAGTGAGAGAAGTGAGGATGGATGCTATGTTTGATTGTTTGTCATCACTATGACATGCACACCCCCACCCCCGTTACCTTTACACCATTTGAAGTAGCACCTTAGAGTGTTGTACAGTATGTAGTGCTAACTCTTTAGTTGCAGGTCTAGGTTCAGGTATGTTTTAGTCTACCTGTTATTGTTCTGTTTAGATGCTTATCGCTCATACCAGGCTTTATGTATGACCCAAAGTTTTATGTCTCCTCTTATTACTCTGGGTGCTCACACTAGCAGACTAGAGACAGGTTAGCTGGTGGTGCGCGAGTAGCTGATTCGGAGGCGAGCAGGAGGCTTCCACGTATGATATATAGATATCCTCCCTGTGTCGTTGGTGGTCGCTACTTGGGCATTAGTAGTGTACCTCCTTTATCTTGCTTTTGTTTTTGAGACAGTTTGAAAAGTTGTAATAATGTTTAACTTTGGATCATAAGCTGTACTTGGATTTTCCGCTGCTATGTTAGTTGTTTCAGCTTATGCACTGTCTCACCTGTTTTATGTCAAGTATGTTATTATTATATTTTGTTCTATGCGCTGTGAGACATTTTACAGGTTTCTTGTTAGTTATTTTCCTTCTTCCCTTTCCTTCTGATGAACCGTCCCGTGCTAACTGGACATGTGTACAGCGCACCTTTGGAGTAAATGTCGGTTGGTGCGGGGTGTGCTGTCACACCCGGCCTTTCTGAATAACCCGCGTATAAAATAAACAAGTGTTACACAAATACAACTTACGCCTCATTCCAATTCAGAATATTCTTTTATTCAAATTTTCACTTTCTTAGGGAAAGGTTCCCATTAATTTTATCAAAGATAAATTCTTCTAAATTTATTCTTTAATCTTCCTTTGGATATCATTTCAAATCGTGTTAAGGTTTTCCAAACTAATCGGGATTAGCGAACCACATCGAAGTAATTATTTATTTTATTTCCCAATCCCAACCTATTAATCCCTTGGAGAAAAACTGGTAATACTCCATATCTAACACCACAGTGTTATCAGTAAGTATTAATTACCATTTCACGTTCAAATCTAATTAAAGATTTAACTATCGCTTTGGAGCAAAACTGGTGATACTCCATTCTCGATCATTTCAATCTAATTAAAGATTCATTAAAACTCCACTTAGTTTTAATCTTCCAAAAAATCAATATCCTGTCTTTAACTGGGTTAGAGAACCAATGTCATCTAAAACACGGTTCACGATAAATCCAATATCTCATTCTATTGTTAATCGGGTTAAAGAACAGGTGCTATTCAAAACACCGCTCCCGATAAACCCAAAAACCAATTTAAATTCAATTCCAATTAAATACCATTTAACTGGACAATTTCACTAAATCTTAATTAAAAGATTAATTCTTTTCTAAACTGAGTTCAAGAACAGTGTTATTTGAGACACCATTCACGACGAACCCAAAATTCCATCTGATATTACATACAAGGCTCTGAATAGAAAATATATCGGCTAATATTCAATATCAAATTCTGAAACCAACAAATATCGTATTGGAAATAACGATATAAATATATATCTTTCAAATTTCCACAACCATATCTGTATAATCACGAAATCCAACATCGAAGTATTCCGCAGATAATTTCGATTCAAATCCGTTCCAATTCACGTATTGGAAATTCTGATTATTTTTAAACCCACTTCAAATCCAATTTATTTATTCAAAAATATTGGATTATAATTCTAGTTCATAACTAGTTCATTTCGATAAAAATATATTTTTATCTTTACAAATGTGGAATTTTTCATCCCAGTTCTTTCCAATTCATATATTATGATTTTACACAAATTATGGATATTTTTAATAATTTTATCAAGGTTCGTACAGTCGATTTTCAATAACGGCCACCGAACTGCACTTACAGCGACCATTTCCAAATTTGATTTGGACATAATTCCGAATCTAGCCATAGATTTCAAATTTCTAATATTTATTGGAAAGCTCTTTTCGATACGAACCCAACGGTTCCGGTTTTAGGAGAATCTGACGGTAGGATCTCCCGCAATATCCATTCGAAGTCAATGGTCGAAATTCACGAACTGCAGCAGCGCGGAGCGTTATATTCAGGCCATTATATATATATATATATATATATATATATATATTATATTCCGTTGATTCCCTTTTAAAACGTATTTTATAAATCGTTCTAAATTCGTTTTCGAAACGATTTCAACTTCATATTCAATTTCGAATCAAAATTGAATATTCCACATCATTAACATATAAATGATAATATTTTCAAAATGTTATATTTTGAAATCACTTGTTTTCTATATTCATTATAAAAACGAATATAATCAATTTAAATATCGTTCGCGTCAAAATGGAGCATCTCTAATCAATACGGCTTTATATATTTCAATACCTTCGTTATTCTATTCAACAAATGAATAATTATTCCATTCAACACATGAATCTATATTTTTTTTCAACACATGAATATTCTCAACACATGAGTATCGTCAACACATGACATTTTTGTTATTTAATATATTTTATAAAATTATGATAAAGATGTAAATTTTATTGTTTAAAATATTTTACTCAGCATATGAATATTTTCAACACATGAATATATATTTTATTCAACACATGAATATTCTTTATTCTGTTCAACACATGAATATATATTTAACAATATTCTTTATTTTCCTAATTGGAATGAGGCCCAATCAATTACCATATAATGTTAATCATATGGATTCCATACAACACATGTATATAATAGCAACGATAAATAATCAATCATCCAGAGTGCACCACACAACCGCATAAGCGTTAAATATAACTAATTAACGCTTACACAGTCTGTCAATCAAACGGTCGACATACCACTAAACAATTGGGATCAGTGTACTTCGAATATCATCCCAACACCCGTGTGGGGTTTCAAATCAACAAACACTGAATATTCTTTGTGCAGTTGGGCAACGTGTAAAATTTATCGTCCCAATAAATATCCTTCAAATAGATGTACATAAACAAACCGTCCGGTTTGTAAATGAATATTTATTTATTCACATTCACGTTAAAAATTATATTTTTAATGATAGTTAATTTATTTCAACACACGAAGATTTTATTATCCATTTCACATCAACATCACAAACAAACTTCACAACACGTCAAACAAGCATACAAGTCGTCCATGGTCTGTGGACGATGGGTGTCGAGTGCTGCTAAGCACCGTCTGCATCCTAGTATATATTTTTAACTAGAAGACAATATTTAAAGTGAGAAGTTCTCACCGACTAGCTAAACAATATACCGCGACTCTACATATGTAGAAATCTTCGTCATGCTCGCCTTTTGCCAATTTTATTGTCCGTAGCCACTACACATATAAAAATCACATTTTTATATTGTTGCTATGTATATAAAAATCACATTTTTATAATCACTCTATATGGATAAAAATCACATTTTTATACCGCTACTATATAGATAAAAATTCTATTTTTTACACCGCTACTATATAGATAAAAATTCCATTTTTACACCGCCACTATATAGATAAAAATTCCATTTTTACACCGCTACTATATAGATAAAAATTCTATTTTTATAACGGTGTTCATATAATAAAGATCATATTTTTATCACGCTAATTTCACAATAAAAATTATATTTTTATATCGCTCTTCTTCTAATAAAGATTATATTTTTACTTCGATAAAAAAACAAATCTTTACTTCATTAAAAATCCAACCTTTTCTATGTGATTAACTATATAAAAATCCAACCTTTTCTATGTGATTAACTATATAAAAATCCGACCTTATACATACAAAAATATAGACTTTATCATATTTATATTAACGTAAAAATCCTATTTTTATTAACTTAAATGAAAATTTTAAAATAAATTGAAATAAGTAAATAAAAAAACTCACAACATCTTCATCTGGAAAGGGGAAGAATCCACTGCGACGATGGACAGTCGAAGGGGCGGAGGACCTGCTGTGCGGCGGTGGGTGGCGGATGGTGGTGTTGTCGCGCGCTAGATGGGGAGGATGGCCGAAGTGGAGTGGTGACGGGCGGAGCGGGGCGGCGGAGCGGGGCGGCGGCCTCCTGTAGCGGCGGCTAGGACATCAATTTTTGGGAGGGGTTTGGCCTGGGGAACTCACGCACGAGAGAGAGGAAAAAGGGAAGAGGAGCTCGGGGGGAGGGGGCGCTGGCTCGAATGATGGAGGAGGGGGAGATATAGCCTAAGGAAGCGGCATGGAATCCGAGGGCTAGGGCTGAGCGGGTTTTATTTTTAATTTGAGGAAGAGAGAGTGGAGGGGTAATGATATATAAGATATATTTTTACTATTATTTTACTTTATTTTCTTTCAAAAAGTTGACTTCTCATCCGAACCCCAAATCGAACCCAACGACTATCATCCTAAGCTAATCACCCCTATTACGAACACAATAGGATATGTTTTGTAAGTTGATTCGATCGTTACGACCAGTTTCCGTTCGAATTAAAATATAAACATGTATATTCAATTTTAAACGTACATTTCAATTTACCGATGCCACATACAGTCTCTAAAAATTCCAGAAAAATATTTTCTAGCTTCGTATTGACGATACGATCCTAACAAAACTAATTTCGTTAAATTCTGAGAACGTTTGAAAACGGCCATTTTCCAGTCGATTAAAATCAACTAAAATTGGTTAAATGCGTTTTCCTATGCCACACTCACATATTGGTTCAAAAAATTACGAATTTTGGAATCTAGCAATAACTTGACATTACGGATCCAACAAAAGTGGTTTCATCGAAAACCGAGGTCGTTTGCAAAATTTCCATTTTTAAGGGCCAGAATTCCATAGCGATTATTCTGAATTTTCAACTGGACATATCTTTTGATTCCCGCTATGAAATTTCAATTTTTCGGATTCTTTGGAAAGATATTCTCAAATAGATTCTAATATTTTTGGTTTTGTTAAAATCCGGTTTATTTTGAATCCTATATATTCATTTGAAATTTGAAATCGAATTTTCGAACTACCGCGCCATTTTCAATTCCTTTTATAATTAAAAATAAATATTTATATTCTAACGATGATTCAAATAAATATATACGTTCTAATTCTATTCAAAATAAATTTCTTGTTGATATTATTAAAAATAATTCATTTTAAATATTCGAAATTCATTAAAATTGCCAAAATAAGAATTTTAAATTGGCTCAGATTTCAGGATTATTACAATCTTCCCCACTTAAAACTTTTCGTCCCGAAAAGGAACAAAGCTGAAAGTTGTTTAACTAATCAACTCAACTTCCATTATTTTCATTGCGGCTTATGTTCTTCAACTTTTCAGTTTCTAAGAACTTTTCAAATTCTTCCAAAATTTGGCTAACACCCTAAATTTTTGAAAAATTTCGCCATAACCTCCCCTGCACCAGGGATTTCGGGATATTTCAAATAGCCACCCATGGCCCTAACCAATCCAAAAAGAAAAAGAAACAGCCAATCGGCTCATAAAATCATCCAAACCCAACAAAATTTGTAAACATGTACCTATTTGTTGGGCAAACAATTTTATTCTTCTACTCTAGCCTCCTTGCTATGACCTGTTCAATGTAAGCACACGTATATGCATGCATTTGTAATCATTTTTCAATACAGTTCAATATTCGGTTGAATTAGGCTAAATGGTTCAAAATTTTAATAAATCAAACCAACAATCAAACAATACAATCAGCAATCAATTAGTGAATTAGAATTTCAAACACATAACTTTAATACATAATCAAAAGTCATATTTTTGATGCCAAATCACAACAAATAACCCTATGTAAGTTTTGGTTCTCACACCAGTCAATGGAAATATATAGAAATCACACCTTCGATGCACGAAAATAAATACTGATAACGCTGCAGCATTATCAGAATTATCCCCGGGCAACTAGAGTGTGATTCTATATCTATCCAGTATATTGAAACTTCGAATATACGTTCATGACGCGTATACACGAAATCTTTATATACTCGTTTGTCCAAATTTAATACAAATAAAATATTCAAATACGTATAAACTGGTTTAAATTTTCTAAACAAAATTGTTTTCATTTTTTTTAAAAAATATACTCTTCACACTCGTTCTAGGATACTATTGATCCTATCTCTAACGAGTCATTCTCATTGGATATTACCAATCTAATATCTGATGAATTCTTTCGTATGGTTCTAACGCGTCTTATTCTAGAGCTCTGTAACCAAAGCTCTGATACCACTGCGATAACCCTTCCTTGGTAAGGAAAGCGCGGATCAATTTAAGGACAACACGAATCAGAACGCTAACCGAAGAACATTTCATTGCTTATTACAACAATTCCATCAGAATACAAGAATATCCCAGAGTATGAATCAATACTACACATTTGACAAATATCAGAGATTTAAATACATTACTGCAGCGGAAAAATAATACAAAACATAACTGAAAGAAATACGCAGATACAGAGCTTTCCGAATATCACTTCAGCTATAAACCAGGATCCTATGGATATAAATCTGCAAAACCGAAACTACTAGCTGCCCGTGTCGAAAATATGGGCACCCAGAGTTTAGGTTAAAACAATAAACACCAGGTAAGTCATGTGACTGGTGTGAGAACTAAAACAGTTATTAATCTTTATTTTTTTAAAGTTAGGTAAATCAAGGGACCACCTGTAAAACACGGAACGTGCGACGACCCCATTCCCGGCGCTGACGGTGGCGAGGGTAATCTTTGGAATATAACACATAAACAAATAATAGCAGAACAGAAATAAATAAATACACCAAATAGTGTACAATAGAATACACTGGATAAACGTAACCATCAGAGTTACACGGTATACAAGATCATACTTAGAACAAATACAGTTCAGCTATACATAAATGTCTACAGCTGAAAACAAACATAATATGTACAATAGGAGCTAAACAGCATAAAAGAGGTAAATGATAGAATCCATCTTCAGCTCCAGCCATCCAGAAAGAGCTTGCAAAAACTTGAAGACAAGGCTGCCCGTGTAGAAATAAGGGCACCCGAGTTTGCAAGTGAAACGAACTACGAGTCAGTCATGGGACTGGTATGAGAAATCTACTTAACACATTTTATAATATGGCTAATCACAGGACCATGCCACTTTCGCGGAATGGGTTTACTCCATTGGATTGCCAGTGCTTTAAAACAAGTAAATCTTTTAAACATCGTAGTGCTTTTTACAAAAATGAAGCCATTATAAGACTAAGTTCCCATCACATAATGCAACGCAAACCGAAGGATATAGTTTTTACCTTATAATGGCCAAAATATGCTTGATATGAATAAAACAAAAGCATCTGATATTACTACTAGTGTTTATATGTTTCAAAAACAATTTCAAATCAAAATTATTAATCATAGACGGCATGGGTACCATATATCATGTCGCCATACATAGGTATACAATCAAAACCGCACAGTCACGTATTTGGAAATTGGATTTCCGTCATGAACCAAGGCAAAAGATAGTCCTTACCGACTTCGAGACTCTCTAGCCCGAGCCTCAGGGTCAGAGCGCATCGACCCTTGGATCGTCAGGGCCGGTCCACCGATGTGGAATAAAATGCCTGAACACTACGTTTCCCCGCCCTTTAGGGCGTAAATGAGCCAACGAATGACTCCATCGGCTTCACATAGTCACCGATATATCTGAGGTGCCTCGCAACAGCAACAACCACACAGGTGAAAATAATATATATGTCAGCCAGTTTAAGCACTGACACCACCTCTAGCTAGAAGGAAACGCATGCCCTCCCTGATGTCCTCTCCCGTTTCTGGTTCATACCTGGGTGTGAGGCTCGTGAATTCACATTATACACAAAGCTATGCCACACAGGCCGTGCTTTGATCATCAACTACAAGACTTTGCTTTTCAACAGAAGCCTTGATCATCTGCCACTTAGGCATGCCACATAGGCAATTCATGATATGCGACTGATTTCTATCGATATATAACTTCTGAGCTTGTACGTCTCAGAGAAGGGCGTTAAGCAAGAGAATAAATTCTCCGCCGCCAAACAGATATATATTTAATAGAGATCAATCAGCACAGAACAAAATCCAATCTCGGACACACAGTCCATTTGCAAGTTCGTTCTGGGTCTGAACAAAACCGGAGGCACTATATACCCCGCATACCCATCGATCTCCACGTACGTATGGATAATCACCACTCGTTATCCATATTTCGGGATGCCTCCCAATCAGGACGTCAGTTATCATCCAACCGAGATGAAGATCTCCAGTCTTCAACCACTGTCTTAACCATCGTCTTCTTATCGCCGATCAATTATTTGAAATGAAATTTAACTCGGCCATTTCAAATAATTCATATATATTTAGAATTTAAACCAATTCATTTCAATGGTTAAATTATTCGACAACACTTCGCTCCAAATACATTCAACCATCAAATATCACATAAACCGAGCAAATTCAGTTTATTTCCATTCCATATCGTTTATAATATTTTATCACGATTTATCACTATTGTTATTTAATTAAAAATAGACATTTCATTCAAACGACGCTTTATGTAACACCCCGTATGTTGAATAACTTGTTATAATATAAATCAGGGCAGAATTAAATTTTAAAATCTGAATCAGGGGAAACGGGCTATGCCTTGCGTTCGTCTCGGAAAAATACGCGAAATAAAGTCCGAGTTTTCGAAAATCGGAGTCCGTATGACCCAGTTAAGGCCCGAAGAAGTTTCAGAAAATTTAAAACAGATTTTAAATACAAAAATTTCAAATTTCAGAAGTGGCGGGAAAATTCCCGCCAGACTCAGGGAGTCGACCTGGGGGTCGACAGGGGTGTCGACCTGCCCACCAGGTCGACTAGGGTGTCGACCCTAGTGTCGACCTGGGGATCGACCTCCCTGGTCGAGCCCAGGTGACCTGGGTGCACCAGTTTGGCTTTTGGGCTGTGTTTTGGTGGCTAGGACGAGATCTGACGGCTCTAATCTGATTTAGGGTTAATCTAATGGCCTAAAACACCTAACTACTCTATAAATACACCCTAAGACTACCCTAATTCATACTAAAAATAGATACAACACCGTTATGCCGTCAAAATGCAACTTGAAGGAGCCTCCATCAAATTAAAGAGGAAGATAGCTTCTCAAATCAACTACTAATCAACTCTAGCAACTTAATCTTCTTCTTAGGAGTGCTAATCAACAAGTTGTGAGTTTTCTATAGCCTTAATGACCAATTGTTGAAATGATTATGATAGGATATAACGAGGTTATGGCTATGAATGTGGATCAATGCAAGATTATGTTATCATATGCTATGTGTTTGTGATGTTATGCAAGTTATGCAAGTTATGTGCTCTATGTTCATGATGTTATGCAAGTTATGCAAGTCATATGCTACAGGTTCATGATGTTATGCAAGTTATGCAAGTCATATGCTACATGTTCATGATGTTATGCAAGTTATGCAAGTCATATGCTATGTGTTTATGATGTTATGCAAGTTATGCAAGTCATATGCTTTGTGATCATGATGTTATGCAAGTTATGCAAGTCATATGATAAACATTGATCCATTATGACACCATGATATGCAAGTTTGGTGTATGATTATATGCTAGTTCATATATGATATGTTATGCAAGTTTGGTGTATGATTATATGCAAGTTCATATATGACATGTTATGCAAGTTTGGTGTTTGATTATATGCAAGTAACATGTGCAAGTTTACACCTTAGTATGATATGCATACATATGCAAGTTAACCCCTTTGTATGTCATACATACATATGCAAGTTCACCCCTTTGTATGACATAAGTAACTTATGCAAGTTAACCTCTTTATGACATATGTGATTCATGCAAGTTTGGGTTGATTATTTATGCTAGTTGGGTTGATGCTATATGCATGTTGACACCTTTAAAACCCATGTTGGTTGAACCCATTGTATTTGTGATGAATCTTCCCTTTTATGCCATGTTAGCGAATTACGTGGGGAACGATGGGGTTAATATACATGTTAATGAAATGGTGTGAAGTTGGTATGATTATGCATACCATAAAGTGGATGGACATAATTGAGTCAATTATGTACATCGTTAAAATTGGAATTAATTAGGGAAAATTAATTCGAAATATGGGGGTCATTAATTAGGTGTAATTAATCGACTATGACACGAGGTTGGACCCTTTTGTAGCATAAGACTGCCCAGAACCGACCGACAAATCCAGCGGCTACAAATGATTGGCCCAATGTGAGAGGTCTTAGGCACAAACTAAATACGTGACAAGTGTATAGACACGAGGTTAGACTCGGTTATGGCGTAAGGCTGCCCGGACCCAACCGGCAAATCCAGCTGCCATAAAAGATAGTCTAATGTGAGAGGTCTTTACAACGGTTACGTTCTTAATCAATTAAGAAACACTTAACCAGATAAGCATGTAGTGGGGCATGAGGGGTTAAGTGGGTGCCTTGGGTGGCATGTGGAAATCAAGTAAGTGCCTTGGGTGGCATGTGGAAATCTAGTGGGTTGCCTTGGGTGGCAATAGAAAATACGATTAGAATACTTAACCAAGTGGAAACATGTAATTAAACATGATTAAAGGGTTAAGTGGGATGCACTAGATAAAGAGACAAGCTTAGGTGGGTAGCTTGTGGGGGCCCATTTCAACCAGTAACCCATATGTATCTTATTGGGCTCGACCCATGTCGAGGACGGGACACGCGTACTGGGCTTGATTATAAGAGGCCAAAACGGGTTAGCAGTGGCAACGCAAGTCCAACGGGTTTCATATGCGTGTGTGGACCCGGGCTGGTAGGTAAGACGTTGTTGCATCGTGTAGGTATAAGTCGTGCACCATTGATTGTATCGGGTTGCCACTTTGGGGAGTGATACACCCCATTGTGGGGCCAACACGGGTATCTACGGTAGTGAGCCGATCGCTTGGGGAGTAGTGGGTACACCTAGTGGAGATAGGGGCAGACGGCACCTATGTAGTCAGCTAGGCGTACACGAAACTACTGGGTAAATTTTCTAAGTCCTTGGGTGGGATCAACCTTTAAGTAGGAATGACTGGTGTGGTGCAGTTAGTAATTACCCTTGGGTGGGTAGATGCGTCTTTACCGTTATCTTAGTTCATCCTATGTCTAGTTGGCTACTTAGTGTAGTCATTTATCCCCAGTCATCCCGTACCAAGTTTATATCATACCCTAATTACTTTAATGATTGTGTTGTTAAAGTTATTGGGCTCACTCAGACTTATGTCTGACCCCGTTGTTTTTATCTTTTTCCCCCTTAGGTCCTCAGGTTGGGCCTAGCACTAGTGGGCTTTGATCAGATTTCTTTATCTATCTCTTGGAGCCTGGACCGTGATGTAAAGCCCAGCTTATCTTTTCTATTATGGCTATTATTTATGTAGTGGGATTATGTACTTATGTTTTTATCAGGATGGATATTTAGTACTTGACTCTTTATGGTGTTGTAACTAAACATGTTTACCTTCTGCTGCAATGAAATGATGTTTTAGATTTCAAGTATTTATATCTGTCTTGTTGTAATTTTTCTGTTCTATATTCACTTAAAATGCTCCACCGAAGTTAAGGCATTCCCTTAGTGAGTGACCTTAGCGGGTGTGGGGTGTTTCACTTTAGGCCATAACACGACCGTGGCGCTGTTTTTCGTCAGATTCGATTTACACATATCTGAAAATCTAACCACTGGATCTTCACAAATTTTATATCATTAGAAAGATCTTTTCAAAACGAATCCAACGGTTTCAGTGTTGGGAAAATCTGACGTTCGGATCTCCCGATACACTCGTTTGAAGTTTCGATTTCAAAATACGAACTACAGCGTCGTTATTCAATTTAATTTAATTATATTTATATATATATATAAAATATAATCGATTCTGGCGCTGTTTTTCTTCAGATTTGAATTAAACATTCCAGACAATCCAACCGTTGGATCTTCACAGAGTTGGTGTTGTTGGAAAGATATTTCCAAAGCGAACCCAACGGTTTCGGTTTCGGGAAAATCCGATGGTCGGATCTCCCGCACTAATCGTTTGAAATCACGGTTTCAAAACACGAACTGCAGCTTCGTTATTCGATTTATTTTAATTATATTTATATTTATATATATATATATGAATATAATATTCTTCGATTTCAAAACCATTTTCACTTCACATATTTGATAAAAACGATATTTTTACCCAACAGATATTTATTTCAACACATGAATTTTGTTTATTTTATTTCCACATAGGAGTTTCTATTCAACACATGAATTTCAATTCAACAACTGAATTTCGTTTCAACATTCAACACATGTTTTGTTTCAACATTCAACACATGAATATTTTCTATAGTTTATATATATAGTAAAAATGTGATTTTTATTACAAAACAATTTATTTCAAAACACGGTTATTTTATATAGTTTATATATATAATAAAAATGTGATTTTTATTGCAAAACAATTTATCTTAAAACACGATTATTCTATGTAGTTTATATATATATAATAAAATTGTGATTTTTATTGCAAATTTTTTTATTTTAAAACATGATTATTTTATATAGTTTATATATATAAGGTAAAAATGTTATTTTTTTTTTCAACGAATTTATTCACTAAACGAACTCCATTCAACACATGAATTTATTTCAACATTCAACACATGAATTTATTTCAACATTCAACACATGAATATAAATCAAACACAGAAATATTTCAGAAAATTTCGGCAGCATAACGGCAGGGTAGTTAAAACCGGGACCGTCCCTAGTACGGCTCCCCGCTCTACCTTAATGCCTCACAACTTTTGACAATGGGGATTTCATGCATCTAGTTCGCACGCAGGCGGCATGTTTATTTTTTTCTTTTCCACAAACTAATCCTATGTGGTTTCAACCAAATAATTCTCAACCACAAACGGGTATTTTTCAACCACAATCAATCAATTTCAACCACAAACAATTCTAATCAACCATTCGCTATCAACCAATTTTCACACCAATAAATATCGTCCATGGTTTGTGGACGAGGGGCGTATATATATATATTAAGTATATTTCTCTTCTATTTCAACACATATATAATTTTTACAACGCATATATAACTTATACATCGAACATACAACTTATACAACGCTTATACACGAGATGTACAACGCTTATATAACTCATACTTCGAATATAATATTTATACATCATCATTTCCATATCGTTTATAATTCAGAAATCTCACATTGGGTTCCACTCCACCAAAAATAGTAGAAGGCTCAGATAAATATGCAGTCTCTTCTAGAATGTAGAAGACGTCCTCACGAGTCCACTATCTCTTGTTTCACTGAATTTCGTCAACAAACAAAAAAGATATGATTTTTACAGTGAAATTAAAAACCGTAGGCTTTAAAGTGTTATAGAATAGTTTAAATAATTATCAGCCGTTACCTCTCTGAATTCTTCAAAACTAGGTTTGAACTTTTCGATCAAACGGTGTAGCGGATCGATGATCGGCCTTCGCAGCGAGGAAGAGGGGAGAGAGGCACACCGGCGCCTGGAGCGAGGCCCACTTCGGTGGCCTATAGGCAGCGCATCGGCTGTTTGAATGCCCGGACTTCCTGGCGTCGATTCTCTCCAAATACAAGACGAGGAGGAGCGCCACCTATACGGATTTGAAGAGGAGGGTGGGATCTTCAAAAAGTTCAACTGGGGCGTTCGATATTGGTGCGTGGATTGGAAGATATCGAGGAGAGAAGGTTTGAAGGCCTTTCCGTCGCCTCGATTCGTATATCAGGGAGAGAGTAGGTCGGGTGTCGTGTTATGATTGGCTGAGGGGATTTTTTATATTTATATATTTTTAAATTTCTAAAATACCCTTTATCTCCTACGAGCTCCAATCCAAACCCAACGACTGTCGTTCCTAGCTAAATACCCTCATTCTGAACACAATGGGATATGTTTCGTAGGCCCATTCGACTGATTCAGTCAGTTTTTCTTCAAATTAAAATATAAAACACTCAATATTTGATTTGAACGTACATTTCAATTTGTCGGGGCCACATATTGATTCTAAAAATTCCCAAAAAATAAATCTAGCTATGTTTTAATGATATGGTCCCAACAAACCTAGTTTCTTCGAATTCTAAGACCGTTTGAAAAATGTCCCTTTTTTGGTCGATCCAATTTAATAGAAATCGACCAAACACATTTCCCTTTGCCACGCTCACATACTAGCTTCAAAAATTATGAAATTTGAAACCTAGCAATAATTTGATATCCCGGATCCAACAAAGGTGGTTTCATCGAATTCTGAGGTCGTTTGCAAAATGGCCATTTTCACGGGCTATATAAACTCTATAGCGACCTTTCTGGAAATTCATTTGGCCATAACTTTTGCTTCCCGCTACGAAACTTCGATTTTTCAGATTCGTTAGAAATATATTCACTAACAGATTTAAATATTTTTGGTTTCACTAAAATCCATTTTGTTTTGCACCTGGTACAGTCAGTCAAAGTTTGAATTCAAATTTTGAAACTACCGCGCCATTTCAGGCCTTGTTTATAATTAAAATTAATTATATTTATTTTCAAACATTGATTCAAACTTACATTTTGTTGTTATTATTTAAAATATTAATTTAAAATATTTTTAATTCCACCAAAATAGCCAATTTAAAATTTTTAAATTGGTTCAGATTTTACGGGTTGTTACAATCTCCCCTACTTAAAACTTTTCATCCTCGAAAAGGAACAAAGTCGAAAGTGGTTTGAATAATCAACTCTACTTTCAATCTGGCTTCCATTCTCCAACTTTTCAGTTTTTGAGAATTTTCAAATTCTTCAAAAATTTGGCTAACACCCTAAATTTCCGAAAAATTTCGCCATAACTTTCTTTGTACGGGGAGGGGTTTGGAAATTTATTGGGACGTATCAGGTACCCAATAAATCCTAATAAGCATGCACATATTTATAGTGGTATACTCCGGTGTCCACAAGGGAGTGTGTATAGATCATAACTCCAGAGAATAAATTCTCATCATCCAATAAATGGTTTTTGTGCATTAATGACCAGAGAGACGTGTTTATTGTCATCTCCAGACCCGTGTGGGGTTTTTATTAATCTTGCAATTTACCGTTACATTTTACATGGTCCATATCAGTCATCAGTTCAACCTGTAATATATAGTCATCGCCATACAAGCCTCTCGCTCGTATGGTAAATCTTCAACCTCATCACACAAGCTCCAAATGCTTATGTGGTATATGATGAAGTATGCCTATCTTCAAGAAGTATGCCATGTAGTGTAGTTCAAAATTAATTGTTACTATCCTATGGAAACGTTTATTATTACACACAGAACAACCAGCACTCCGCATCCAATGACATTCACAGGAGTTGATATAATAATAAAATTGTGCATCCAACTCATTAAGGTTTACCTATTTGTCGGGCACGCAAATAAATTTTTTACTCAACAACTAATCCTTTACTTGTTCAAACATATATAATGCACATGTATATATTTCTATCTATTTTTGAATCAGTTCAATACTTGATTTAATTTCATAAATTTACCATCATTCTCTTCTTGATTAAATTAACTATCGTTCTAATAATTTAATTAATCAAATCCACTATCCACAAAACAAACAACAATCAATTTGTTTTTAACTTTTCAAATGTATATCTTTTATATATTCAAAAATTATATTTCTAAAACCCGACTATATATATAATCACAAATACGTTATTTATAAACATATAACTCTCAACTCCTTCTGGGGCACTTCTGACCCCATCTTTAACGAGTTATTCTGATTCTAGTATAATCATATTAGGATATTACTGATCCTATCTGTAATGAGTTATTCGCCCTAGAACTCTACTAGTTCTATCTCTGACGAGCTCGTTAATATGTTATATTCAAGAACTAAGCTTAACCAAAGCTCTGATATCACGATGCGACGACCCCATTCCCCGTACTGACAGTGGCGAGGGTAATATTTGGAATATAACACATAAACAATTTAAAAAACACATTATAATAGCCATAGAATGCTTGATACATTTAAAAAACACATTATTTTGATATTACTATAAGTGTATAGTATCAAAACAATTTCAATCATATGTATCAACCTTAGGCGACATAGCTACCATCTACTATGTCGCCATACTAGGTTCTACAAATAAAACCGAATTATCACGTAGAAATTGGATTCCATCATGAGTCGAGGCAAGGGGCAAGCTCCTCTCCGATTCGAGAAACTCTATCAAATGTCTCAGGACCACACACAGCGATCCCTTGGAACCTCCAAGGCCGGTCCTCTATTACTTTTGAGGATTGGCAATTCCTGAACACACGTTTCCCGGTCCTATAGGGCCTATATAATGGTCTGTACGTCGGCTCACATAGTGCCAGTTATCGACCATATATTCGAGGCGCCTCGCATTCCAACAACCACACAGGTAAAAGGTATATAAATGTCAGGGCTGGTAGGTCACTGACATCACCCATAGCTAGAAAGAAACGTCATGCACTCCTTGGGTCCTTATCCCGTTTTTGACTGATACCGAGGCGTGAGGCTCACAAATTAACGCCATACACAAAGCTATTCCACATAGGTCGTGCTTTGATCATCAACCACAAGACTTTGCTTTTCAACAGAAGCCTTGATCATCTGCCACTTAGACATGCCACACAGGCAATTCACCCCCTGCGACTGATGTCCATCGATATACAACCTCTGAGCTCGTACGTCTTAGAGAAGGGCGTTAAGAAAGAGAATAAATTCTCTGCCGCGAAACAGATGTATATTTAATAGAGATCAATCAACACAGAATAAAATCCAATGTCAGACAATCCGTCCTTTTACAAGTTCGTTTTGGGTCTGAACGAAACCGGAGGCACTTTCCTCGCATATCCTTTGATCTCCAAGTGCGCCTGGATGATCTCCAACTTATTCCCTCATCTTGGGTGTACAGCCCAATCAAGATATCAACCAAACGACATAAAGACCCCCAGTCTTCAACCACTGTCTTCACCTTCGACACATCGTCGAATCGGTTATTCCGAATGGTTATAAACCCGGCCTTTCTGAATAACCCGCGTACAAAATAAACAAGTGTTACACAAATACAACATATGCCTCATTCTAATTCAGAATATTCTTTTATTCAAATTTTCACATTCTTAGGGAAAGGTTCCCATTAATTTTATCAAAGATAAATTCTTCTAAATTTATTCTTTAATCTTCCTTTGGATATCATTTCAAATCGTGTTAAGGTTTTTAAAACTAGTCGGGATTAGCGAACCACACCGAAGTAATTATTTATTTTATTTCCCAATCCCAACCTATTCATCCCATGGAGCAAAACTGGTAATACTCCATATCTAACACCACGGTGTTATCGGTAAATATCAATTACCATTTCACGTTCAAATCTAATTAAAGATTTAACTATCGCTTTGGAGAAAAACTAGTGATACTCCATTTTTGATCATTTCAATCTAATTAAAGATTCATTAAAACTCCACTTAGTTTTAATCTTCTTAAAAATCAATATCCTATCTTTAACTGGGTTAAAGAACCAATGTCATCTAAAACACGATTCACGATAAACCCAAAATCTCATTCTATTGTTAATCGGGTTAAAGAACAGGTGTTATTCAAAACACCGCTCACGATAAACCCAAAAAACCAATTTAAATTCAGTTCCAACTAAATACCAATTAACTAGACAATTTCACTAAATCTTAATTAAAAGATTAATTCTTTTCTAAACTGGGTTCAAGAACAGTGTTATTTGAGACACCCTTCACGACGAATGTAATAACCAGGAAATTCTGAACCAGTTTAAATTTTTTATTTTGGCAATTTTAACGAATGTTGAATATTTGAAATGGATTATTTTAAATAATATCGACGAGAATTCATTTTGAATATATTTAGAACGTATATATTATACGCGTCGTCGTTAGAATATAAATAATTATATATAATTATAAATAGAATTGAAAATGGCGCGGTAGTTCGAAAATTCGATTTCAAACTTCAATGAAACATACCGGGTGCAAAACAAACCGGATTTTAGTGAAACCAAAATTAATGGGATCTAATTGAGAATATCTTTCCAACGAATCTGACAAATCGAAATTTCATAGCGGGAATCAAAAGATATGTCCAGTTGAAAATTCTGAATAGTCGCTATGGAATTCAGGCCCTTAAAAATGGAGATTTTGCAAACGACCTCGGATTTCGACGAAACCACTTTTGTTGGGTCCATGATGTCGAATTATTGCTAGGTTTCAAATTTCATAATTTTTCGAATCAATATGTGAGCGTGGCAAAGGAAAACGCGCTTGACCATTTTCAGTTGATTTTAATCGACTGGAAATTGACCATTTTTCAAACGGTCTCAGAATTCGACGAAACTAGTTTTGTTAGGACCGTATCGTCAATACGAAGCTAGAAAATATTTTTTGGGAATTTTTAGAGTTAGTATGTGAGCCCGGTAAATTGAAATGCGCGTTCAAATTCAATATATAGAGTTATATGTTGATTTTAAAGAAAACTGATCGAAACGATCGAATCAGCCTACGATACATATCCCATTGTGTTCGGAATGGGGGTAATACGCTATGGACGACAGGCGATGGGCCTCGTTTAGAGGTCGTATGAAAAAGTCAACTTTTTGAAGTTAAAATAATTAAATAATTAAATATAAAATTCCTTTCCCTCTTCCCCTTAATCCCTTTCAGGCCCCCCCACCCCCGTTGGAATTCATATCAGAGATAAAAAAAGAAAAAAAAAGAAGAGGGGGGAGGAGCGCCGTCGCTCCCCCCCATCAGAGCGCCGCCGCACCTCATGAGGCAGCGCCGCCTCCCATCGCACCCCCCCTCTCGCAGCTCTCTCCTTCCTCCTCTTCCCCCTCCTGAAACGCGCGATACCCCCAAGACCCCACGCCCTAACCTCCGTCGAGCCGCCACTAGCCTCGCCCCTCCCTCAATTTCCGTCCAGACCCGCCAACATCGCCTACCGGAGCAGCCATCACCCTCCACCTCGCCTCGCTGTCGCCTCAGCCCCGCCCTCGCGCCTCCATGCATCTCCAACCGCCAGCATTCATCCCTGAAACCTTTTTTTTCTTCCGACGTTTCAATGTAAGCCCCTTTTGATTTTTATTTATTTACAAGCTTTGATTTTGAATAGAGGAGTTATGATTTTTAATGACACAAAAATAGGATTTTTATTGTATAATTAGCAAATTAAAAATACGATTTTTATTGGATGTGTAGGATAAACATATAATTTTTATAATATAGAAAGGTTAAAAATATAATTTTTATAAGGTAGAAACAACAAAGGTGTAATTTTTATATTGTATCAATAATAAAGATGTGATCTTTATAGTAGTAGCAAATTAAAAATAGGGTTTTTATATAATAGAGACTATAAAAATATTATCTTTATATATGTAGCGAAATAAAAATCTGATTTTTATTATATATATGTTGAAATAAAAATGTGATTTTTATAGCGAGGAAATAGAAATTCGATCTTTATATAAGAAGCAGGGATGTAAAAATAGAATTTTTATCTATATAGTAGCAAGGTAAAAATTTGATTTTTATATATTGAATAGCAAAGTAAAAATTCGATTTTTAAATATATGAAGTGATTATAAAAATATGATTTTTATATACATAGCAACAATATAAAAATGTGATTTTTATATATATAGTGGCTACGGGCAACGAAAGTGACAAAAGGCGGGAACAGCGAAGATTTCTACATATGAAGTGTCGTGGAGTTGGGATAGCTATTGGTGAGAATTTCTCACCTTTCAATTTCTTTTTCTAGTTATATATATACTAGGATGCAGACGGTGTTTAGTAGCACCCGACACCCGTCATCCACAGACCATGGATGACTTGTTTGTTTAATTGTTGTGTTGTGAAATTTGTTTGTGTTGTTGATGTGAAATCGATAATAAATGTAGGTGGTTGAAATAAATTAATTTTCGTTAAAAATATAATTTTTAACGTGAAAGTGAATAAATAAATATTTATAAACAAATCGGCCGATTTGTTTATATGCACTGATTTGACTGATATTGATTGGGTCGATAAATTTTACACATCGCCCAACTGCACAAATAAAATCTGTGTTTGATTGTTTGAAACCCCACACGGGTATTGGGATAAAATACGGCATACACTAATCCCAATAATTAGTTGTATGTCGATTGATTGATTGACAGGCTATCATAAGCGTTAGATATCTATATTTGATGCTTATACAGTGTAGTGCACTTTGGATGATGGTTGATTATTTATCGTTGCTATTATATACATGTGTTGTATGGAATCCATATAATTAACTTTATATGGTGATTGATTGGGCCTCATTCCAATTTAGAAGATAAAGAATATTATAAAATAAAGGTTCATGTGTTGACAGTACTCATCCGTTGAGATTAGTCATGTGTTGAACGAAATATTTTAACGATAGATACCATATTTTTTATAAAATATATTAAATAACAAAAAGAGTCACACGTGGACAGTACTCATTCGTTGAGATTAATCGTGTGTTGACAAAAATATAGATTCATGTATGGAATAGAATAAATATTCATTTGTTGAATAGAATAACAGAATTATTGAAATATATAAAGCCGTATTAATTAGAGATGCGCTATTTTGACGCGAACGATATTTATATCGATTATATTCGTTTTTATAAATTGAATTCGAATTGAATAGAAAACGAAATTGAATCGAATAGAAAACCAATTTGAATTGAATCGAATAGAAAACCAATTTGAATTGAATCGAATAGAAAACCAATTTGAATTGAATTGAATAGAAAACCAATTTGAATTGAATCGAATAGAAAACTAATTTGAATTGAATCGAATAGAAAACTAATTTGAATTGAATCGAATAGAAAACCAATTTGAATTGTATCGAATAGAAAACCAATTCGAATTGAATCGAATAGAAAACGAATTCGAATTGAATTGAATATAAAGCAAATTCGAATTGAATTGAATATAAACCAAATACGAATTGAATTGAATGTAGAATGAATTGAAATTTGATTTGAATTTGAAATGGAAGTTGAAATGTTTTTGAACGAATTTAAAACTATTTATAAAATTCGTTTTAAATAGAAATCGACGAAATATATATTATATATATTATATATATAATATAATGGCCTGAATAGAACGCGCCACGCTGCGGCAGTTCGCGAATTTCGACCATTGACTTCGAACGGACATTACGGGAGATCCGACCGTCGGATTCTCCTAAAACCGGAACTGTTGGGTTCGTATTGAAAAGAGCTTCCTAACGAATATTAGAAATTTGAAATCTAACGGTTGGATTTGGAGATACGTCCAAATAAAATTTGAAAAAGGTCGTTGTAAGTGCAGTTCGATGACCGTTGATGGAAATCGACTGTACGGGCCTTGATAAAATTATTAAAAATAGTAATAATTTGTGTAAAATCATAAGAAATGATTTGGGAAAAATTGGGATGAAAAACTCCATATTTGAAAAGATAAAAATAGATTTTTATCGAAATGAACTAGTTTTGAACTAAAATTAAACCCGTTTATTTTTAAATAAATAAATTGGATTTGAAACGGGTTTTAAATTAGAAGTGATTTGTGGGTTTATCGTGAACAGTGTTTTAAATAACACTTGTTCTTTAACCCGATAATAAATAGAATGTGATTTGGGTTTATCGTGAACTGTGTTTTAAATGACATTAGTTCTTTAACCCAGTAAAAGGAGTTTTAATGAATCTGCAATTAGATTGAAATGTGAATTGATAATCTGAATTATCAAATTTGGAAAATGAGCGAGAATGGAGTATCGCCAGTTTTGCTCCAAAGCGATAGCTAAATCTTTAATTAGATTTGAACGTGAAATGGTAATTAATTTTACCGATAACACCGTGGTGTTAGATATGGAGTATTACCAGTTTTGCTTCATGGGATGAATAGGTTGGGATTGGGAAATAAAATAAATAATTACTTCGGTGTGGTTCGCTAATCTCGACTAGTTTGGGAAACCATAATTTGGTTTGAAATGACATCCAAAGGAAGATCAAAGAATAAATTTAAAGAATTTATCTTGGATAAAATTAATGGGAACCTTTCCCTGAGAATATGAATTGGAATGAGGCATATGTTGTGTTTGTGTAACATTTGTTTTTAATATACGCGGGTTGTTCGGAAAGGCCGGGTTTATACCCATTCTGAATAACCGATTCGACGATAAGTCAAAGATGAAGACAGTGGTCGAAGACCGGAAGTCTTTACATCGTTTGGATGATTACTGATGATACCCAAGATGAGGGAATCAGTTGGTGATCATCCAGACGTACTTGGAGATCGATGGATATGCGAGGAAAGTGCCTCCGGTTTCGTTCAGACCCAGAACAAACTTGCCCCTTGCCTCTTGCCTCGACTCATGACGGAAATCCAATTTCCAATACGTGATATTTCGGTTTTAATTGTAGAACTAGTATGGCGACATGATATATGGTACCCATGCCGTCTATGATTTATATTTATGATTGAAATTGTTTTGACACTATACACTTATTATAGTATCAAATGATTTGTTTTAAACGTACCAAGCATGTTTGGCTATTATAAGGGAAAACCCTATCCTCCGGCTTGCGTTGCATTGTGTGATGGGACCTGGGTCTTATAATAGCTTCATTTTTCGAAAAAGCATTGCGTTGTTTATTCTATGCACTGGTGTTCTTGGGAGGAAACCCGTTCCGTGTTATATGGTGTGGTCCCTTGAATTACTCTCTTTTAAAGTCAAGTTTTAAATAACTGTTTTAGTTCTCACACCAGTCACATGACTGACCTGGAGTTTATTGTTTTAACCTAAACTCTGGGTGCCCTTATTTTCGACACGGGCAGCTAGTAGTTTTGGTTTTGCAGATTTATATTCATAGGATCCTGATTTACAGCTGGAACGATATCCGGAAAGCTCTGTATCCGTGTATCATTTTCAGTTGTGTTATATATATTTTTTCGCTGCTATGTAATTTGTTGTAATCTCTGATATTTATCGAATGTAATTTATTCATTTATACTCTGTATATTCTTGTATCTGATGGAATTGTTGTAATAGCAATGAAATGTTCTTCCGTCTGCGTTCTATTTTGTCCTGTTCTCAAAACGATCAGGGGTTTCGAGCGGTCTAGATCGGTTTAACGACTGATTTGGATCGAGCGAAATTCCTTGCCGTCACAACGAACCCAAAATCCCATCTGATATTAAATACAAGGCTCTTAATAGAAAATATATCGGCTTATATTCAATATCAAATTTTGAAACCAACAAATATCGTATTGGAAATAACGATATAAATATATATCTTTCAAATTTCCACAACCATATCTGTATAATCACGAAATCCAACATCGAAATATTCCGTAGATAATTTCGATTCAAATCCGTTCCAATTCATGTATTGGAAATTGTGATTATTTTTAAAACCACTTCAAATCCAATTTCTTTATTCAAAAATATTGGATTATAATTCTAGTTCATAACTAGTTCATTTCGATAAAAATAAATTTTTATCTTTACAAATGTGGAATTTTTCATCCCAGTTCTTTCCAATTCATATATTATGATTTTACACAAGTTATGGATATTTTTAATAATTTTATCAAGGTCCGTACAGTCGATTATCAATAACGGCCACCGAACTGCACTTACAGCGACCTTTTCCAAATTTGATTTGGACATAATTCCATATCCAACTATTAGATTTCAAATTTCTAATATTCATTGAAAAGTTGTTTTCGATACGAACCCAACGGTTCCAGTTTCAGGAGAATCCGACGGTCAGTTCTTCCGCAATGTCCATTTGAAGTCAATGGTCGAAATTCACGAACTGCCGTAGCGCGGCGCGTTCTATTCAGACCATTATATACATAATATATATATATATTATGTATATTGCATCGACTTCCTTTTAAAACGTATTTTATAAATCGTTTAAATTCGTTTGTGAAACGATTTCAACTTCATATTCAATTTCGAATAAAAATTGAGTATTCCACATCATTAACATATAATGATAATATTTTCAAAATGTTATATTTTGAAATCACTTCCTTTTCTCTATTCATTATAAAAACGAATATAATCAATACAAATATCGTTCGCATCAAAATGGCGCATCTCTAATCAACACGGCTTTATATATTTCAATAACTTCGTTATTCTATTCAACAAATGAATAATTATTCCATTAAACACATGAATCTATATTTCTTTCAACACATGAATATTCTCAACACATGAGTATCGTCAACACATGACATTTTTGTTATTTAATATATTTTATAAAATTATGATAAAGATGTAAATTTTATTGTTTAAAATATTTTACTCAACACATGAATATTTTCAACACATGAATATATATTTTATTCAACACATGAATATTCTTTATTCTATTCAACACATGAGCATATATTTAATAATATTCTTTATTTTCCCAATTGGAATGAGGCCCAATCAATTACCATATAATGTTAATCATATGGATTCCATACAACACATGTATATAATAGCAACGATAAATAATCAATCATCCAAAGTGCACCACACAACTGCATAAGCAATAAATATAACTAATTAACGCCTACACAGTCTTTCAATCAAACGATCGACATACCACTAAACAATTGGGATCAGTGTACTTCGAATATCATCCCAACACCCGTGTGGGGTTTCAAATCAACATATACTGAATATTCTTTGTGCAGTTGGGCGACGTGTAAAATTTATCGTCCCAATCAATATCCTTCAAATAGGTGTACATAAACAAACCGTCCGGTTTGTAAATGAATATTTATTCATTCACATTCACATTAAAAATTATATTTTTAACGAAAGTTAATTTATTTCAACACATGAAGGTTTTATTATGCATTTCACATCAAAATCACAAACAAACTTCACAACACGTCAAACAAGCATACAAGTCGTCCATGGTCTGTGGACAACGGGTGTCGGTTGCTGCTAAGCATCGTCTGCATCCTAATATATATTTTTAACTAGAGAACAAGATTTAAAGTGAGAAGTTCTCACAGACTAGCTAAACCAATACACCGCGACTCTTCATATGTAGAAATCTTCGTCGTGCTCGCCTTTTGTCAATTTCATTGTCCGTAGCCACTACATATATAAAAATCACATATTTATATTGTTGCTATGTATATAAAAATCACGTTTTTATAATCAATCTGTATGGATAAAAATCACATTTTTGTACCGCTACTATATAGATAAAAATTTTATTTTTACACCGCTACTATATAGATAAAAATTCTATTTTTACACCGCTACTATATAGATAAAATTTCTATTTTTACACCGCTACTATATAGATAAAAATTCCATTATATTTTTACACTGCTACTATATAGATAAAAATTCCATTTTTACACCGCTACAATATAGATAAAAATTCTAATTTTATAACGGTGTTCATATAATAAAGATCATATTTTTATCACGCTAATTTCATAATAAAAATTATATTTTTATATCGCTCTTCTTCTAATAAAGATTATATTTTTACTACGCTAAAAAAACAAATCTTTACTTCATTAAAAATCCAACCTTTTCTATGTGATTAACTATATAAAAATCCGACCTTTTCTATGTGATTAACTATATAAAAATCCGACCTTATACATACAAAAATATAGACTTTATCATATTTATATTAACGTAAAAATCCTATTTTTATTAACTTAAATGAAAATTTTAAAATAAATTGAAATAAGTAAATAAAAAAACTCACAGCATCTTCATCCGGAGGGGGGGAAGAATCCACTGCGACGATGGACAATCGGAAGGGCGGAGGAGCTGCTGTGCGGCGGTTGGTGGCGGATGGTGGTGCTGTCGCGCGCTGGATGGGGAGGATGGCCGGAGTGGAGTGGTGACGGGCGGAGCGGGGCGGCGACCTCCTGTAGCGGCGGCTAGGACATCAATTTTTGGGAGGGTTTTGGCCTGGGGAACTCACGCACGAGAGAGAGGAAGAAGGGAAGAGGAGCTCGGGGGGAGGGGGTGCTGGCTCGAACGACGGAGGAGGGGGGAGATATAGCCTAAGGAAGCGGCGTGGAATCCGATGGCTAGGGCTGAGCGGGTTTTATTTTTAATTTGAGGAAGAGAGAATGGAGGGGTAAGGATATATAATATATATTTTTATTATTATATTACTTTATTTTCTTTCAAAAAGTTGACTTCTCATCCGAACCCCAAATCGAACCCAACGACTGTCATCCTAAGCTAATCACCCCTATTTCGAACACAATAGGATATGTTTTGTAAGCTGATTCGATCGTTACGACCAGTTTCCGTTCGAATTAAAATATAAACATGTATATTCAATTTTAAACGTACATTTCAATTTACCGATGCCACATACAGTCTCTAAAAACTCCAGAAAAATATTTTCTAGCTTCGTATTGACGATACGGTCCTAACAAAGATAAATTCGTCAAATTCTGAGACCGTTTGAAAAACGGCCATTTTCCTGTCGATTAAAATCAACTAAAATTGGTCAAATGCGTTTTCCTACGCCACACTCACATATTGGTTTGAAAAATTACGAATTTTGGAATCTAGCAATAACTTGACATTACTGATCCAACAAAAGTGGTTTCATCGAAAACCGAGGTCGTTTGCAAAATTTCTATTTTTAAGGGCCAGAATTCCATAGCGACTATTCTGAATTTTCAACTGGACATATCTTTTGATTCCCGCTATGAAATTTCAATTTTTCGGATTCGTTGGAAAGATATTTTGAATTAGATTCTAATATTTTTGATTTCGTTAAAATCCGGTTTATTTTGAATCCTGTATATTCATTTGAAATTTGAAATCGAATTTTCGAACTACCGCGCCAATTTCAATTCCTTTCATAATTAAAAATAAATATTTATATTTAACGAAGATTCTATTTATATTTAACGAAGATTCTAATAAATATATACATTCTAATTCTATTCAAAATAAATTTCTCGTCGATATTATTTAAAATAATTCATTCAAAATATTCGAAATTCGTTAAAATTGCCAAAATAGAAATTTTAAATTGGCTCAGATTTCCGAGTTATTACAGTGTCAATGGGTCATGTCGGGTTCGGGTCGGGTCAAGTCGGGTTCATATTGATTTATAAACGGGTTGGGTTAGCCTGTTTATTAAACATATCATTTTTTTCCCAACCCGAACCCGACCCATTTATAAATGAATTGACCTGACCGACCTGTGTAACCCATTTAACTAAACGGGTCGGGTCAGGTCATGACGTGTTGGGTTTACCCATTTCATCCATTGGCAAATATAGCCTACTAATGCAAACATCAAAAGAACCAAATCGCCAACAGGCAGTAGTATTATATAATCACTAGCAGAAAGCAAGTTACAAAATCACCAACAGACAGCAAGTTACAAAATCACCAATAGGGAGCGCATATATAAAGCACGAAATCACCACATATAAAGCATGAAATCACCATATCCAAACATCATTATCCATACATAAGAATATATGAGCATACTACGTACATAAAAGACTAAAGGTATGGAAGCGTTATAGTTGTTATAAGTAAATATAGCTAATAATATACAACAATCACTAGTAAAATATAACAACTCACATAAGAATATATGAGCATATTGATTACAATCAAGTTTGGCGGATCAAAATCGGGCTAACGGGTCAACTCTAAAACCACCCGTTTATAAATGGTTCAAATTCGGGTTGACTCGAAAATGACCCATCAAATAAACAGGTCGGGTTAACTTGCTACTTTCCATGCGTGTTTCGAGTTGGTGTAGGAAATTGACAGCCCTACATCTCTGTGATCGTATTCTTGGTTTAAACTATAGTTTTGGTCTTATGTTATACTTAACACAATATGATCAATTTTTAATAAATCAAATTGAATATTCAATCTCATAGTATTATTTGTTGCTTTATTTTCGAATGAACTAACTTCATCAAATTATCGTACATTACGAACTTTGATCATTCACCATCTACATTTATATGCGATATTATATGGATCTAATATCTATAGTTTTGTATTGTAATTAGAGTTCAAAACTCCTAAAATGCAACAAAAGATCTTGATGAAATAAACATGTGAAAGACCAAAATGTGAATGTATTATGTATTTGTAAAATTAGGCACTTGTATAGGTATAGAAAGAATCCCATGCAATAATCATTTATTACTCGGTATATACATATTTCTATATGTCAATTTTCAGTACAGTCCATTTGTATATCTTAATTGATAAATGTTTTACCAATCATATTAAATGCATATATAAATATATAATTGTAGATAATTATAACATTTGACAAAGCCCTTGTCCAAATTGGTAAGGACATATCTTTAGGGTGCAAGAGGTCATGAGCTTGAATCACGTCTTACAGGGTTGAACTCAATTGTCATGTAGCAGGTTATTAATTACATAAAACCGTGTATATAAGCTACCTAATTTTAGAAAAAATTATAACATTTTTAGCATATGTTCATGTAATATTAGAAAGCTTAAATGTTACAATTTTAATTTTCTTATAACGCATGCATTAGTCGTTTATGTTTCTCAAAACAATAAGATGAAACATAGGAGTTTTTTGACTTTACTAGCGGGTGTTAGGACTCGTTTGCCTTCAGATTCTGGCCTTAAGAAAAGCTCGACAAATCATATTCCTGCATATGGTAGATAACTCTTTATTGGTGGTATGACATACAACTTCTAACCCTTGATATCTTTTCCTAATCCCGCATTTACCTTGAGGAAAGCTCAATAAGAAAAGTGAGACCATTCACTCGAAACCAATCATTTCATGACGGTCTATGTATAATGCATATACCTCGAGGAAATCCCAACAAATACATGCATTTATCTTACAGCGTCTATTCAATATATTAAAAGTACTGCACATAATATCCCCAGCTTGACGAAATCTAACAACTAAGGAGTATACAAGTAATATATTTATATATGTGTATATATATAATAAAGGATAAATTTATATTAAAGATGCATAATCTTCAATATAGTAAATCGAACGATATTGACTTATGGAATAGTGCATTTCTTATAAAATACTCTCATGATTCAAGTGTCAGACACATCATAAATCACGATATTCGTACATTACATGTGTATTTATTTCCCAAGTCTGTTTGGGTTTATTTTATGTTCCACATTTAATTTATGTATTCATATTATATAAGTTCTACTATTGTATAACTTTCACATTTCATTTTACTTATATAATAAGCTTATGTATAGTATTATATTGATTAATTCTTATTTGATTAAAAAAAATTTAATTAATTTTTATATTTCTTTAATATAACAATTATATTCAATACTTATTATATAGTATGACCTTTATAGTGTAGCACTCATGTCATTCTAAAACATGAGAAATACGGAGCTTTTTCTTCATGGGGGACTAGGGCACGCCGCTTTTTTCCTTTTTCTTTCTGACTTCTTTCATTCTCTTTCATTTCCATCTCTTTCTCTTTCATATTTTCCCGCCTTGTATTCTTCTTCCCTTCCCTTAATCTTTGGTCTAGCTTTCACCATCATGGAATCACGCTCTGTTTTCCCCTTCATTAGATCCCCAGTTTTTTTTCTTGCCATCACAACCCTATCCTATTGTCTTGGTCTCAAGTTTTCCACTTCAAAATTCCATTTAATTTCTCATGATGTCTCATTTCTCTACCTCCCAATGTCGGTTTCTAGGGCTCATCGCATCCTCCATTTCCCAAATCGTCCTTTGCAACCCTGAACTCAAGAATTTCAGTGGCGCTTACAAGGGGCATGCCTACGTGGTTGTGAATCGACTTGTCAACATGCTGGTGTGTGTTGCCTCTTATCTGTTTTCCTGGGTTTTTTCAGGTGGTCTTCGGATCGTGTTTGGATGGCCTGTCGGTTGTGATATTCGTGGTTAGTTGTATTGTGTGTTTGACTTGAGTTTTATTTTTGGTTTTTTTTGTTTACGGTTTACTTGAGATATGTTGCTCCTGTGGTCGTTTGGTAGTTGTTTCTTTTGGTTGTCGTGTCTTGTTTTGTTGAAGGGTTTGTCAATGTTGGTTGTCATCTGTGCTGCGTGAAGCAAGTGAGATCTTATCTTGTGAGTATTACAAGTGATTTTCAGGTGTTGTGAGTAAATCAGATCAATCTTGGGCTATGATGTTCTTATCATTTCCTAGTTTGAGTTAGGAGAATCTTCTCGTTTTTGAGTTTGATATAGTTAGAATCAACTATGTAGTGGTGTTCCCCGCAAGAAGCGTAGTTATGTGAGTTGTCCTTGTAGCGGAGTTGCCGCATTTACTTTTAGATTCATTTCTGTGCAACTCCTCATTGTGGAGGCTTAGTTTGTTGTTGGCTGCTGCTGCCATCTATGATTGTGAGATTATTTATAATTTTTGTGCAACTCCTCATGCTATACTTAACACAATATGATCATTTTGTAATAAATCAAATTGAATATTCGATCTTATAGTATTATTTGTTGCTTTATTTCGAATGAATTAGCTTCATTGAATTATCGTACATTACGAGCTTTGATCATTCACCATCTACATTTATATGGAATATTATATGGATCAAATATCCATAGTTTAGTATTGTAATTAGAGTTCAAAACTCCTAAAATGCAACAAATGATCTTGATGAAATAAACACGTAAAAGACCAAAATGTGAATGTATTATGTATTTGTAAAATTAGGCACTTGTATGGGTATAGAAAGAATCCCATGCAATAATCATTTATTACTCGGTATATACATATTTCTATATGTCAATTTTCAGTTCAGTTCATTTGTATATCTTAATTGATAAGTGTTTTACCAATCATATTAAATGCATTATAAATTTATCATTACAAATAATTATGACATTTGACAAGGCCCTTGTCCAAATTGGTTAGGACATATCGATAGGGTGCAAGAGGTCATAGGCTTGATTCACGCCTTACAGGGTCGAACTCACTTGTCATGTAGCATGTTATATATTACGTAAAACCTTGTATATAAAGCACCTAATTTTAAGAAAAAAATATAACATTTTTAGCATATGTTCATGTAATATTAGAAAGCTTAAATGTTACAATTCTAATTTTCTTATAACGCTTGCGTTGGTCGTCTATGTTTCTCGAAACGCTAAGATGAAACATAGAAGTTTTTTGACTTTACTAGTGGGTGTTAGGACTCGTATGCCTTTAGATTCTGGCCTTAAGGAAAGCTCAACAAATTACATTCCTGCGTACGGTGTATAACTCTTTATCGGTGGCACGACATACAACTTATAACCTTTGATATCTTGTCATGATCCTACATTTATCTTTTTGAAAGCTAAATAAGAAAAGTGAGACCATTCACTTGGAACCAATCATTTCACGACGGTCTATGTATAATGCATATACCTAGAGGAAAGCTCAGCAAATACATGCACTTATCTTACCTCGTCTATTCAATGTATTAAATGTACTGCACATAATATCCCCAGCTTGACAAAAGCTCAACAACTAAGGAGTATGCAAGTAATCTATTTATCTATGTATGTATGTGTGTGTGTGTGTATATATATAATAAAGGGCCAGTTTATATTAAAGATGCATAATCTTTAATATAGTAAATCGAAGGATATTGACTTGCGGCATAGTGCATTTCTTATAAAATACTTTCAGGATTCAAGTGTCAGACATATCATAAATCACGATATTCGTACATTACTTTTGTATTTATTTCCTTAGTCAATCAGGGTTCATTTTATGTTCCACATTTAATTTACGTATTCATATTAAATAAGTTCTACTATTGTATAACTTTCACGTTTCATATTACTTATATAATAAGCTTATGTATAGTATTAAATTAATTAAATAACATTTTAATTAATTTTTATATTTCTTTAATGTAACATATATATTAAAAACTTATTATATATTATGACCTTTATAGTGTAACACTCATGTCATTCTAAAACATGAGAAAACGGAGCTTTTTTTCCATGGGGGGCTAGGGCATGCTGCTTTTTTCCTTTTTATTTCTGACTTCTATCATTCTCTTTCACTTCCATATTTTTGTCCTTCATATTTCCCTGCCTCGTATTCTTCTGCCCATCCCTTAATCCTTGGCCTAGCTTTCACTATCATGGAATCATGCTCTGTTTTCCCCTTCATTAGATCCCCAGCTGTTTTCCTGCCATCACGGCCCTATCTTATTGTCTTGATCTCGAGTTTTCTACTTCAAATTTCCATTTAACTTCTCATGGTGTCATATTTCTCTACCTCCCACTGTCAGTTTCTAGGACTCATCGCGTCCTCCGTTTCCCAAGTCGTCCTTTGCGGTCCTGACACAAGAATTCCAATGGCGCTTACCGAGAGGCAGGCCTATGTGGTTGTGAATCGACTTGTCAATGTGCTGGTGTGTGTCGCCTAGTTCTTTTTTCCTGGGTTGTTTCAGGTGGTCTGTGGAATGTGTTTGGATGGCCTGTTAGTTGGGATTTTCGTGGTTAGTTGTATTATGTGTTCGACATGAGTTTATTTTGTTTACGATTTACTTGAAATCCGCTGCTCTTGTGGACATTTGGTAGTTGTTTCTTTTGGTTGTCATGTCGTTGTGTTGAAGGGTTTGTCAATGTTGGTTCTCATATGTGCTTCATGGAGCAAGTGAGATCTTATGTTGTGAGTATTACAAGTGAGTTTCATGTGTTGTAAGTAAATCAAATCTATCTTGGGTTGTGTTGTTCTTATCATTTGCTAGTTTGAGTTAGGAGAATCTTCTCGTTTTTTGAGTTTGATATAGTTGGAATCGACTGTGCAGTGGTGTTCCCGGCAAGAAGCATGGTTATGTGAGTTGTCCTTGTAGCGGAGTTGCCTCAGTTACTTTCAGATTCGTTTCTGTGCAACTCCGCATTGTGGAGGCTTAGTCTGTTGTTGGCTATTGCTGCCATCTATGATTGTGAGATTGAATTCTTGCTTCAATGTGAGTTATTGATGAAGAGGCTGTGTAAGAATCTTGGTGTGTTTTCTATGTTTCAGTGGTTGTGCTGGGATGTATATGTGATTATGTTTTTTGCATTTTCTTTATGCTTAGTCACACCCTGCACGTTGATGTTCTAGTTTTTTATATGGTATCTCTTGTGATTTAGCTTTGTAAAATGCCTGTAGCAGGTAGGTGACCTGTCTACCTCCTGTAATTTTTTTGTTTTCGTTAGTTGTTTTAATGAAAAAATTATCACAGATCACTATAAAAACCGATTGGCCATGCCAAAAAAACAACATAGCGTATATCATAATATAAAATACATGTATACAGTTATTAATTAATTAACTTAATTAACTTATTTAATTAATTTAATTTTATTAATCTCATTGATAACTTATAAATACCGAAATTAGTTTTTAAATGATTTGAAAATAATATCGTATTATAACATTTATAACTATGTATGTTATTTATTTTACACTTGACTTTTAAAAACAAATTTTAAACCATTGAAATGTTTATATTATAACATTTATAATATGGTCCTTATTTTAATTTTATGTTTTAATTTCAAGAAAAATTGAAAATTAGCCTAAGAATCAATTCGAAATAAGTCTTTTCTAGCATAGGCAACATTTTGGGCTCATATATCTGTTCGGACTAGACTGGTAATTAGGTAGGGCAGAGTACTTGATTATCCAAACTCAATCAACACTACCTTTCTAGACACTATGTTAGTTAGGTTGTGAGCTTAATTAGTCGATCCTAACATAACTAATTAGACCGTAAAGGCTGCTAGTTTTTGATACCATTGTTGAAACTGAACCTGCCTATAGTGCAAGTTATGAGTAAATTTCAATTTCTTTAACAATTTTGGATCTTTATTAGGCTATGAAGTTTAACTTATTTAAAGTATTTCAAACCATTTTAAGTAAAATTAGGTATTTTATTTTTTACTTTACATACATACATATGTGTGTATATATATATATATGTGTGTGTGTGTGTGTGTGTATGTAACATGATAATCCGTAAAGGGTAAAATGCATCAGTATATAAAGTTGAGATTTACATTGCAACAAACACATTGGCTAATTTCAGATGTATTATATGTTGTCTGAATATGTGCATGTATGTCAAAATTTAATGAAATATAATTATAATTATATATGTGACGACCCGAAATCCCCCTTACGGGAAATCGCAGATTGTACTGGGAACAAGCCACATCGGAACACAAACAGAAGAACATTTCATTGTTAAATACAACAATTCCATCAAAATACAAGAATATACAGAGTATGAACAAATATTACACATTCAATAAATATCAGAGATTTACAAATTACAATGTAGCGGAAAAATAATACAAAACACAGCTGAAAGAGATATAAAGATACAGAGCTTTCCGGATATCATTCCAGCTGTAAACCAGGTTCCTATGAATATAAATCTGCAAAACCAAAACTACTAGCTGCCCGTGTGGAAAATAGGGGCACCCAGAGTTTAAGTTAAAACAATAAACTCCAGGTCAGTCATGTGACTGGTGTGAGAAATAAAACAGTTATTAACCTTTATTTTAAAGTTAGGTAAATCAAGGGGTCATGCCGTATAACACGGAACGGGTTTCCTCCCAAGAATACTAGTGCATAAAACAATAGTGCAACGCTAAAATAAAGAACAATGAAGCTATTATAAGACCCAGGTCCCATCATACAATGCAACACAAGCCGAAGGATAGGGTTTTACTTTATAATAGCCAAAGAATGCTTGATACATTAAATTTCATCTTTTATATTACTATAAGTGTATAGTGTCAAAACAATTTCAATCATAAATATCAATCATAGACGGCATAAGTGCCCCGTACCACTATGTCGCCATATATAGGTTCTACAATCAAAATCGCAAAGTCACGTATTGGAAGTTGGGTTTCCATCTGTGAACCGAGGCAAAAGATAGTCCTCACCGATTTGAGACTCTCTAGCCCGAGCTTCAGGATCAGAACTCAAGTGATCCTTCGATCGTTAGGGCCGGTCCACCGATGTGGATTAAAATGCCTGAACACTGCGTTTTCCCGCCTTTTGGGGGCGTAAATGAGCCAAATGACTCCATCGGCTCCACATAGTCACCGATATATTCGAGGCGCCTCGCAATCCAACAACCACACAGGTGAAAATAATATAAATGTCAGGGCTAGTAGGTCACTGACACCACCCTAGCTAGGAAGAAACGCATGTCCTCCCTGATGTCCTCTCCCGTTTCTGGTTCACAACTGTGGTGTGAGGCTCGCGAATCAACGCTACACAAAGCTATGCCACACAGGCCGTGCTTTGATCATCAACCACAAGACTTTGCTTTTCAACAAAATCCTTGATCATTTGCCACTTAGGCATGCCATACAGGAAATTCACTCCATGCGATTGATATCCATCAATATATAACCACTGAGCTCGTACGTCTCAGAGAAGGGCGTTAAGCAAGAGAATAAATTCTCCGCCGCCAAACAGATATATATTTAACAGAAATCAATCACACATAATAAAATCCAATGTCAGACACACAGTCCATTTACAAGTTCGTTCTGGGTCTGAACGAAACCGGAGGCACCTTATACCTCGCATATCCATCTATCTCCAAGTACGTCTGGACGATCACCAACTCATTCCCTCGTCTTAGGTGTACAACCCAATCAATATCATTAGTAATCACCCAAACGATGTGAAGACCTCTGGTCTTCGACCACCGTCTTCATCCTCGACACATCGTCGAATCAGTTATTCAGAATGGGATAAACCCGGTCTTTCTGAATAACCCGCTATATAATAAACAAGTGTTACACAAACACAACATACGCCTCATTCCAATTTAGAATATTCTTTTATTCAAATATTCTTATACTTTGGGAAAGGTTCCCATTAATTTTATCAAAGATAAATTCCTTAAATTTATTCTTTAATCTTCTTTTGAATATCAATTTAAACCAAATAATGGTTTATCAAAACTAGTCAGGATTATCAAACCTTACCGAAATAATCATTTGTTTTAAATTTCCAAATCCTAACCTATTCATCCCATGAAGTAAAACTGGTCATACTTCATATCTAATACGATGGTGTTATCGGTAAGTTCAATTACCATTTCACGTTCAAATCTAATTAAAGATTTAACTATCGCCTCGAGCAAAACTGGTGATACTCTATTCTCGATCATCTCAATCTAATTAAAGATTCATAAAAACTCCACTTGTTTTTTATCTTCCCAAAAATTATATTAATGATTGTTTAACTTGGGAAACCATATCATGTCTTTAACTAGGTTAAAGAACCAATGTCATTTAAAACATGGTTCACGATAAACCCCAAAATCACATTCAATTCCATTCCAATTTATTTTATTAAATTGGAAAACGTTACTTTGGAAAAGCTCCTTTAAATCTTAACAAAAGATTTATAAATTCCAAATCACACTTCACTGTAAATCAGGTTAAAGAAAAATTTCGTTAAAACACAGTTCACGATAAACCCAATTCCCATTTGATATTAAATACAAGGCTCTGAATAGAAAATATCTCGGCTTATATTCAATATCAAATTCTACGACCAACAAATATCGTATTGGAAATAACGATATAAATATATCTTTCAAATTTCCATAACAATATATGTATAATCACGAAATCCAACATCGAAATATTCCAAAGATAATTTTGATTCGAATCCATCCCAATTCAATTATTGGAAATTCTGGTTACTTTTAAAACCCTTTCAAATCCAATTTATTTATTTCAAAAATAAATGGATTATAATTCTTGTTCAAAACTAGTTCATTTTGATAAAAATCTATTTTTATCTTTTCAAATATGGAGTTTTTTCATCCTAATTCTTTCCAAATCATTCCTTATGATTTTACACAAATTATTACTATTTTTAATAATTTTATCAAGGCCCATACAGTCGATTTCCATCAACGGCCATCGAACTGCACTTACAACGATCTTTTCCAAATTTGATTTGGACATAATTCCGAATCCAACCGTTAGTTTTTAAATCTCTAATGTTCGTTAGAAAGCTCTTTTCGATACGAACCCAACGGTTCTGGTTTTAGGAGGATATGACAGTCGGATCTCCCGTAATATCCATTCGAAGTCAATGGTCGAAATTCGCGAACTGCCGCGGCGCGGTACGTTCTGTTCAGGCCATTATATATATATATATATAATATATATATTATATATATTTCATCGATTTTCTTTCAAAACATATTTTGTAAATCATTTTAAATTCGTTTTCAAAACGATTTCAACTTCATATTCAATTTCTAATCGAAATTGAATATTCCATATCATCGATATACAAATGATAATATTTTCAAACCGTTATATTTTGAAATCACTTCCTTTTCTATAATCATTATAAAAACAAATGTAATCGATATAAAAATCGTTCGCGTCGAAATGGCACATATCTTACCAATACGACTTTATATATTTCAATAACTTCATTAATCTATTCAACAAATGAATATTTTCTTCAACACTTGAATATATATTTTTATTCAACACATGAATATATATTTTTATTCAACACATGAATATATATTTTTAATTCAACACATGAATGTATATTTTTATTCAACACATGAATATTTATTTTATTCAACACATGAATTTTTATTCTATTCAACGCATGAATTTTTATTATATTCAACACATGAATTTCCTTTTTATAATATTCCTTATTTTCCAAATTGGAATGAGGCCCAAACAATTACCATATAACGTTAATTATATGGATTCCCTACAACATATGTATATAATAGCAATCATAAATCATCAACCATCATCCAGAGTGCAACACACAACTGCATAAGCATTAAATATAAATAATTAACGCTTACACAGTCTGTCAACCCATCGATTAACATACAAATAAACAATCGGGATTAGTGTACATCAAATATTATCCCAATACCCGTATGGGGTTTCAAATCAACAAACGTAAATTTTTATTTGTGCAGTTGGGCGATGTGTAAAATTTATCGTCCCAATCAATATCAGTCTAATGGGTGTACATAAACAAATCCTTCGATTTGTAAATGAATATTTATTTTATATGCACGTTAAAAATTATATTTTTAACTAGAAAATATTTATAAGGATAAAATGTTTTATTTCATTCTACATCACATAATAAAATTTTCACAACACAACAAAATCAAACAAGTCGTCCATGGTCTATGGACGACGGGTGTCGGGTGCTGCTAAGCACCGTCTGCATCCTAGTATACATTTCAAACTAGAAATTAAAATAAAAGTGAGGAGTTCTCACCGAGAAGCTAAACCAAACGTCGCGACTCTTCTTATGCAAAAAATCTTCGCCGTGTTTTCCACGTAATCTGTTTTCACACAGTTCATATTAATAATCATATTTTTAATTCTCTACATATACAAAAGTCATATTTTTATGCCGCTACTATATTTATAAGCATTCTATTTTTATACCGCTACCATATAGACAAAAATTCTATTTTTATACCGCTACTATATAGAGAAAAGTTCTATTTTTATAACAGTGTTAATATAATAAAGATCATATTTTTTATCGCTTTATCGCAACAAATAAAAATCATATTTTTATTTCTACTTCATATATTTTTACAACGCTTCCTTCTATATAAAAATTATATTTTTATACCTCTACTTTTTATATAAAGATCAAATTTTTATTTCGCTTCTTATATAATAAAAATCAAATTTTTATCGTTACTTCATAAATATAAAAATCTAATTTTTACATAGCTAAAAATTATATTTTTACTTTGTCATTTCATCCATAAAAATCGAATCTTTATACACGCTATTATATAGATAAAAATCAAATCTTCCCTACTTCATAGATATAATCTTTTCTACTATATAAAAATACGAATTTTTCTACTTCAAAGTTCTAAACTTTATACGAATGAAAATATATACTTCATATATAGAGGGTCACATTTCTATATAATGATATATATAATAAAAATCGTATCTTTTTCAAATTAAAAATCAAGTCTTTTTATTTTCAAAAACCTTATCTTTCTATAAAAATTAAACCTTTCCTAACTATAAAAATCAAACTTTTCCTAACTATAAAAATCACAACTTTTATCATGAATAAAAAACTGAAAATTAACATTTATAAAAATCAGAAAATTATAAAATCAATGTATTTAATTGAACTAAGGAGGGAAAACTTACTGTTTACAGGTTTTAAGGGTCGGAGACTGGAGTTGGTGGCCGCTGGTGGGGGCACAGGTGATGTGGCGGTGCGGAATTAGGGTTCGCGATGGAGAAGGAGACTTCGCGTGTTTTGGGGCGGATTTCAATGGGAGGAGGGGGATCGGCGGAGAAGAGGGGGTATGGCGCCCTCTGACGCCGGCGGCGGCGCACGAGGGGGGAGGCTCCTCTCCGTTCGCGTTTAGTTTTTTTTTCTCGATTGAAAAGTAAACGAGGGGGGGGGAGGGGCTGAGAGAGTATAGGAAGAGAGAGTGGGTTTTTTTTATTTTTTTATTTTTTTTGTTTTATAATTTACTTTCAAAAAGTACCTTTTTATTTTGAACTCGAAATCAAACCCACCAACTGTCGTCAATAGCTAATTACCCCCATTCCGAACACAATGGGATTTGCATCGTAGGCTGATTCGACCGTTTCAATCAGTTTTCGTCAAAATCAAAATATAAATCTATATATTGAATTTGAACGCACATTTCAATTTACTGGGGCCACATATGGACTCTCAAAATTCTCGAAAAATATTTTCCAACTTAGTATTGATGATACGGTACTAACAAAACTAATTTCGTCAAATTCCGAGACCGATTGAAAAATGGCCATTTTCTGGTCGATCGAAATTTACTAAAACTGTTAAAACACGTTTTACTTCGCCACGCTCACATATTGATTCAGAAAATTACGAATTTTGGAATCTAGCAGTAATTATACATCCCGAATCCAACAGAAGTGGTTTCGTCGAAAACCGAGATCGTTTGCAAAATTTCCATTTTTAAGGGCTCAAAATTCCATAGCGACTATTCTGAAATTTCAACTGGGCATAACTTTTTATCCCCGCTATAAAATTTCAATTTTTTGGATTCGTTGGAAAGATATTTTCAAATAGATTCTAATATTTTTGGTTCCACTAAAATCCGTTTTATTTTGAATCCTGTAAATTCGGTCAAAATTCGAAATCGAATTTTCAAACTACCATGCCATTTTCAATTCCTTTTACAATTAAAATAAAATATTTATATTCTAACGATGATTCAAATAAACATATATGTTCTAATTCTATTCAAAATAAATTTCTCGTCGTTACTAATTAAAATAATTCATTTTAAATATTCAAAATTCAATAAATTGCCAAAATAAAAATTTTAAATTGGCTCAGATTTCCGGGTTATTACAATCTCCCCCACTTAAAACTTTTTGTCCCCGAAAAGGAACGAAGCTGAAAGTTGTTTAACTAATCAACTCAACTTCCATTATTTTCATTACGGCTTAAGTTCTTCAACTTTTCAGTCTCTAAGAACTTTTCTAATTTCTCAAAAAAAATTGGCTAACACCCTAAAATTTCGAAAATTTCGCCATAACCTCCCCTGCACCGGGAGCTTCGGGATATTTCAAAAATCCTCCCATGACCCTCACCAATCCAAAAAGAAAAAGAAACAGCCAAGCGGCTAGCCAATCGGCTCATAAAATCATCAAAACCCAAGAAATATAATAAACATGTACCTATTTGTCGAGCAAACAATTTTATTCTTCTGCTCTAGCCTCCTTGCTATGACCTGTTCAATGTAAGTACGTGTATATGTTTGCAAATGCGACAATTTTTTTAATACAATTCACTATTTGGTTCAATTTGGCTAAAGGTTCAACACTTAATTAATTTCACAATAATCGAACAACGCAACCATCAATCAATTAGTTGCTTATTATTTCAAACACATAATTTTGATACATATACAGAAAATCATGTTTTTGATGCCAATTCACAACAATAAGCCCTATCTAGTTTTGGTTCTCACACCAGTCTAATGGAAACATATAGATATCCCACTTTCGAAACTCGAACATAAATACTGATGATGCGGCCGCATCACCAGAATTATCCCCGTGTGACTAGAGTGTGATTCTATATCTATCCATTATATTAAAACTTCGAACACCCGTGGATCAGACGTATATGCGAATTCTTTATATATTGGATTGTCCAAATTCAATACAAATAAATAATCAAATACAAATAATTGATTTAAATTTTCGAAACAAAATTGTTTTCATTTTCAAAAATATACTCTTCACACTCGTTCTAGGATACTACTGATCCCATCTCTAATGAGTCATTCTCATTGGATATTACTAATCCAATCTCTGATGAATTCTTTTCGTTTGGTTCTAACGTGTCTTGTTCCCCGAGCTCTGTAAACCAAAGCTCTGATACCAAGGTGGGACGACCAGAAATCCCCCTTACGGGAAATCGCGAATTGTACTGAGAACAAGCCACATCGGAACACAAACAAAAGAACATTTCATTGTTAACTACAACAATTCCATCAGAATACAAGAATATACAAAGTACGAATAAATATTACACGTTCGATAAATATCAGAGATTTACAAATTACAATGCAGCGGAAAAATAATACAAAACACAACTGAAAGAGATATACGGATACAGAGCTTTCCGGATATCATTCCAGCTGTAAACCAGGTTCCTGTGAATATAAATCTGCAAAACCAAAACTACTAGCTGCCTGTGTGGAAAATAGGGGCACCCAGAGTTTAGGTTAAAACAATAAACTCCAGGTCAGTTATGTGACTGGTGTGAGAACTAAAATAGTTATTAACCTTTATTTTAAACTTAGGTAAATCAAGGGACCACGCTGTATAACACGGAACGGGTTTCCTCCCAAGAATACTAGTGCATAAAACAACAGCGCACAGCTAAAATAAAGAACAATGAAGCTTTTATAAGACCCAGGTCCCATTACACAATGCAACACAAGCCGGAGGATAGGATTTTACCTTATAATAGCCAAAGAATGCTTGATACGCTAAATTTCTTCTTTTATTATTACTATAAGTGTATAGTGTCAAAACAGTTTCAATCATAAGTATCAATCATAGACGGCATAAGTGCCCCATACCACTATGTCGCCATATATAGTTTCTACAATCAAAACCGCAAAGTCATGCATTAGAAGTTGGGTTTCCATCTGTGAACCAAGGCAAAAGATCATCCTCACCAATTCGAGACTCTTTATCCCAAGCCTCAGGATCAGAGCTGGAGTGACCCTTGGATCATCAGGGCTGGTCCACTGGTGTGGATTAAAATGCCTGAACACTGTTTTTCCCCGCCCTTTGGGGCTTAAATGAACCAAATGACTCCATCGTCTCCACATAGTCACCGATATATCCGAGGCGCCTCGCAACCCAACAACCACACAGGTGAAAATAATATAAATGTCAGGGCTGGTAGGTCCACCACCCTAGCTAGAAAGAAACGCATGTCCTCCCTGATGTCCTCTCCCATTTCTGGTTGACAACTGGGGTGTGAGGCTCGCGAATCAATGCTACACAAAGCTATGCCACACAGGCTGTGCTTTGATCATTAACCAAAAGACTCTACTTTTCAACAAAAGCCTTGATCATTTTCCACTTAGGCATGCCACACAGGCAATTTACTCCATGCGATTGATGTCCATCAATATATAACCCCTGAGCTCGTACGTCTCAGAGATAGGCGTTAAGAAAGAGAATAAATTCTCCGCCGCCAAACAGATATATATATTTAATAGAAATCAATCACACATAATAAAATCCAATGTTAGACACATAACAAGTTCGTTCTGGGTCTGAACGAAACCGGAGGCACCTTGTACCTCGCATATCCATCGATCTCCAAGTACGTCTGGACGATCACCAACTGATTCCCTCCTCTTGGGTGTACAGTCCAATCAAGATCACCAGTAATCACCCAAACGATGTGAAGACCTCCGGTCTTCGACCACCGTCTTCATCCTCGACACATCGTCGAAGCAGTTATTCAGAATGGGATAAACCCGGTCTTTCTGAATAACCCGCGTATATAATAAACAAGTGTTACACAAACACAACATATGCCTCATTCCAATTCAGAATATTCTTTTACATTGGGAAAGGTTCCCATTAATTTTATCAAAGATAAATTCTTTAAATTTATTCTTTAATCTTCTTTTGAATATTTATTTAAACCAAATTATGGTTTATCCAAACTAGTCGGGATTATCGAACCTTACCGAAGTAATCATTTGTTTTAAATTTCCCAATCCCAACCTATTCATCCCATGAAGTAAAACTGGTCATACTTCATATCTAACACGATGGTGTTATCGGTAAGTTCAATTACCATTTCACGTTCAAATCTAGTTAAAGATTTAACTATTGCCTGGAGCAAAACCGGTGATACTCCATTCTTGATCATCTCAATCTAATTAAAGATTCATTAAAACTCCACTTGGTTTTAATCTTCCTAAAAATCATGTTAATGATTGTTTAACTTGGGAAACCATATCCTGTCTTTAACTGGGTTAAATAACCAATGTCATTTAAAACACGGTTCATGAAAAACCCCAAAATCAAATTCCATTCCATTCCATTCAAATTTACTTTATTAAATTGGAAAACTTTACTTTGGAAAACCTCCTTTAAATCTTAACAAAAGATTTATAAATTCCAAATCACACTTCACTGTAAATCGGGTTAAAGAACAAATGTCGTTAAAACACAGTTCTCGATAAACCCAATTCCCATTTGATATTGAATACAAAGCTCTGAATATAAAATATCTCGGCTTATATTCAATATCAAATTCTACGACCAACAAATATCGTATTGGAAATAACGATATAAATATATCTTTCAAATTTCCATAACAATATTTGTATAATCACAAAATCCAACATTGAAATATTCCAAAGACAATTTCGATTCAAATCCATCCCAATTCAATTATTGGAAATTCAGGTTACTTTTAAAACCCTTTCAAATCAAATTTATTTATTTCAAAAATAAATGGATTATAATTCTAGTTCAAAACTGGTTCATTATGATAAAAATCCGTTTTTATCTTTTCAAATATGGAGTTTTTTCATCCCAATTCTTTGCAAATCATTCCTTATGATTTTACACAAATTATTACTATTTTTAATAATTTTATCAAGGCCCGTACAGTCGATTTCCATCAACGGCCAACGAACTGCACTTACAGCGACCTTTTCCAAATTTGATTTGGACATAATTCCAAATCCAAACGTTAGATTTCCAATCTCTAATATTCATTAGAAAGCTCTTTTCGATACGAAACCAACGGTTCTAGTTTTAGGAGGATCCGACGGTCGGATCTCCCACCATATCCATTCGAAGTCAATGGTCGAAATTCACGAACTGTCGCGGCGTAGCGCATTCTATTCAGGCCATTATATATATATATAATATATTTTATATATTTCATCGATTTCCTTTCAAAACGTATTTTACAAATTGTTTTAAATTCGTTTTCAAAAGGATTTCAACTTCATATTCAATTTCTAATCGAAATTGTATATTCCGTATCATCGATATACAAATGATAATATTTTCAAAACGTTATATTTTGAAATCACTTCCTTTTCTATAATCATGATAAAAACGAATATAATCGATATAAATATCGTTCGCGTCAAAATGGCGCGTATCTAACCAACACGGCTTTATATATTTCAATAACTTCGTTATTCTATTCAACAAATGAATATTTTCTTCAACACATGAATATATATTTTTATTCAACACATGAATATATATTTTTATTCAACACATGAATATATATATTTTTATTTCAACACATGAATATATATTTTTATTCAACACATGAATATTTATTTTATTCAACACATGAATTTTTATTTTATTCAACACATAAATTTTTATTCAATTCAACACATGAATTTTTAATCTATTCAGCACGTCAATTTTTATTCTGTTCAACACATGAATATCCTTTTATAATATTCCTTATTTTCCAAATTGGAATGAGGCCCAATCAATTACCATATAACGTTAATTATATGGATTCCCTACAACATATGTATATAATAGCAACGATAAATATTCAACCATCATCCAGAGTGCACCACATAGCTGCATAAGCATTAAATATAAATAATTAACACTTACACAGTCTGTCAACCCATCGATTGACATACAACTAAACAATCGGGATTAGTGTACATCAAATATCATCCCATTACCCGTGTGGGGTTTCAAATCAACAAACACAGATTTTTATTTGTGCAGTTCGGCGATGTGTAAAATTTATCGTCCCAATCAATATCAGTCAAATGGGTGTACATAAACAAATCGTTCGATTTGTAAATGAATATTTATTTTATATACGCGTTAAAAATTATATTTTTAACTATAAAATATTTATAACGATAAAATATTTTATTTCATTCTACATCACATAATAAAATTTTCACAACACAACAAAATCAAACAAGTCGTCCATAGTTTGTGGACGACGGGTGTCGGGTGCTGCTAAGCACCGTCTGTATCCTAGTATACATTTCAAACTAGAAATTAAAATAAAAGTGAGGAGTTCTCACCAAGAAGCTAAACCAAACGCCGCGACTCTTCTTAAGCAAAAAATCTTCGCCGTGTTTTCCACGTAATCTGTTTTCACACAATTCATATTAAAAATCATATTTTTTATTCTCTACATATAAAAAATCATATTTTTATGCCGCTACTATATTTATAAAAATTCTATTTTTATACTGCTACCATGTAGACAAAAATTCTATTTTTATACCGCTACTATATAGACAAAAATTCTGTTTTTATAACGGTGTTCATATAATAAAGATCATATTTTTTTATCTCTTTATCCCAACAAATAAAAATCATATTTTTATTTCTACTTCATATATTTTTACAATGCTTCCTTCTATATAAAAATAAAATTTTATACCTCTACTTCTTATATAAAGATCGAATTTTTATTTCGCTTCATATATAATAAAAATCGAACTTTTATCGTTACTTCATAAATATAAAAATCTAATTTTTACATAGCTAAAAATTATATTTTTACTTTGTCATTTCAACAATAAAAATCGAATCTTTACACACGCTACTATATAGATAAAAATCAAATCTTCCATGCTTCATAGATATAATCTTTTCTACTATATAAAAATACGAACTTTTCTACTTCAAAGATCTAAACTTTATACGAATGAAAATCTATACTTCATATATAGAAGGTCACATTTCTATATAACGATATATATAATAAAAATCATATCTTTTTCAAATTAAAAATCAAGTCTTTTTATTTTCAAAAACCTTATCTTTCTATAAAAAATAAACCTTTCCTAACAATAAAAATCGAACTTTTCCTAACTATAAAAATCAAAATAAAAATCACAACTTTTATCATGAAGAAAAATCTGAAAATTAACATTTATAAAAATCTGAAAATTATGAAACCAATGTATATAATTGAACTAAGGAAGGAAAACTTACTGTTTACTGGTTTTAGGGGTCGGAGACTGGAGTTGGCGGCCGGTGGTGGAGGCGCAGGCGATGTGGCGGCGCGGAATTAGGGTTCGCGATGGAGAAGGAGGCTTCGCGGGTTTTGGGGCGAATTTCAATAGGAGGAAGGGGATCGGCGGAGAAGAGGGGGTAAGGCGCCCTTTGACGCCGGCGGCGACGCGCGAGGGGGTGGGGGGCGGCTCCTTTCTGTTTGCATTTAGTTTTTTTCTCGATTGAAAAGTAAATGAGGGGGCTGAGAGAGTATAGGAAGAGAGAGTGGGTTTATTTTTTTATTTTTTTTAATTTAATTATTTACTTTCAAAAAGTACCTTTTTATTTTGAACACGAACTCAAACCCACCAACTGTCGTCAATAGCAAATTACCCCCATTCCGAACACAATGGAATATGTATCGTAGGCTGATTCGACTGTTTCGATCAGTTTTAGTCAAAATCAAAATATAAATCTATATATTGAATTGGAACGCACATTTCAATTTACCGGGGTCACATATGGAATCTAAAAATTCTCGAAAAATATTTTCGAGCTTCGTATAGACGATACGGTACTAACAAAACTAATTTCGTCAAATTCCGAGACCGTTTGAAAAATGGCCATTTTCTGGTCGATCGAAATTGACTTAAACTGTTAAAACACGTTTTACTTCGCCACGCTCACATATTGATTCAGAAAATTATGAATTTTGGAATCTAGCAATAATTAGACACCCCGGATCCAACAAAAGTGGTTTCGTCGAAAACCGAGGTCGTTTACAAAATTTCCATTTTTAAGGGCTCAAAATTTCATAGCGACTATTCTGAAATTTCAACTGGGCACAACTTTTTATCCCCACTATGAAATTTCAATTTTTCGGATTCATTGGAAAGATATTTTCAAATAGATTCTAATATTTTTGGTTTCACTAAAATCCGGTCCATTTTGAATCCTGTACATTCATTTGAAATTCAAAATCGAATTTTCAAACTACCGCGCCATTTTCAATTCCTTTTACAATTAAAATAAAATATTTATATTCTAACGATGATTCAAATAAATATATACATTCTAATTCTGTTCAAAATAAATTTCTTGTCGTTATTATTTAAAATAATTCATTTTAAATATTTAAAATTCACTAAAATTGCCAAAATAAAAAATTTTAATTGGCTCAAATTTCCGGGTTATTACAATCTACTCCACTTAAAATTTTTCGTCCCCGAAAAGGAATGAAGTTGAAATTTGTTTGACTAATCAACTCAACTTCCATTATTTTCATTACGGCCTAAGTTCTTCAGCTTTTCAATTTCTAAGAACTTTCCAATTTTTTCAAAAAAAAATTGGCTAACACCCTAAATTTTCGAAAATTTCGCCGTAACCTCCCCTGCACTGGGAGCTTCGGGATATTTCAAATAGCCTCCCACGACCCTCATCAATCCAAAAAGAAAAAGAAACAGCCAAGCGGCTAGCCAATCAGCTCATAAAATCATCAAAACCCAAGAAATACAATAAACATGTACCTATTTGTCGGGCAAACAGTTTTATTCTTCTGCTCTAGCCTCCTTGCTATGACCTGTTCAATGTAAGTACATGTATATGTATGCAAATGCGGCAAATTTTCAATACAATTCACTATTTGGTTCAATTTGGCTAATGGTTCAACACTTAATTAATCGAACAATAATAAAACAACACAACCATCAATCAATTAGTTGATTATCATTTCAAACACATAATTTTGATACATATACAGAAATCATGTTTTTGATGCCAATTCACAACAATAAGCCCCATCTAGTTTTGGTTCTCACACCAGTCTAATGGAAACATATAGATATCCCACTTTCGAAACTCGAACATAAATACTGATGATGCAGCCGCATCACCAGAATTATCCCCGGGTGACTAGAGTGTGATTCTATATCTATCCAGTATATTAAAACTTCGAATACCCGTGGATCAGACGTATATGCGAAATCTTTATATATTGGATTGTCCAAATTCAATACAAATAAATAATCAAATACAAATAATTGATTTAAATTTTCACAACAAAAATTGTTTTCATTTTCAAAAATATAATCTTCACACTCATTCTAGGATACTACTGATCCCATCTCTAACGAGTCATTCTCATTGGATATTACTAATCCAATCTCTGATGAATTCTTTCGTTTGGTTCTAATGTGTCTTGTTCCCTAAGCTCTGTAAAGCATAGCTCTGATACAAGCCACATCGGAACACAAACAGAAGAACATTTCATTGTTAACTACAACAATTCCATCAGAATACAAGAATATATAGAGCATGAATAAATATTACACATTCGATAAATATCAGAGATTTACAAATAACAATGCAACAGAAAAATAATAAAAAAACTCAACTAAATGAGATATACGGATACAGCTTTCCGGATATCATTCCAGCTGTAAACCAGGTTCCTGTGAATATAAATCTGCAAAACGAAAACTACTAGCTGCCCGTGTGGAAAATAGGGGCACCCAGAGTTTTGATTAAAACAATATACTCCAGGTCAATCATTTGACTGGTGTGAGAACTAAAACAGTTATTAACCTTTATTTTAAAGTTAGGAAAATCAAGGGACCACGCCGTATAATACGGAACGGGTTTCCTCCCTAAATACCAGTGCATAAAACAACAGCGCAATGCTAAAATAAGGAACAATGAAGCTATTTTAATACCCAGGTCCCATCACACAATGCAACACAAGCCGGAGGATAGGGTTTTACCTTATAATAGCCAAAGAATGTTTGATACTCTAAATTTCATCTTTTATTATTACTATAAGTGTATGGTGTCAAAACATTTTCAATCATAAGTATCAATCATAGACGGCATGCCCTATACCACTATGTCGCCATATATAGGTTCAACAATCAAAACCGCAAAGTCACGTATTGGGAGTTGGGTTTCCATTTGTGAACCGAGGCAAAAGATAGTCCTCACCGATTCGAGACTCTCTAGCCTGAGCCTTAGGATCAGAACTCGAGTGACCCTTGGATTGTCAGGGCCGGTCCACCGATGTGGATTAAAATGCCTGAACACTGCGTTTCCCCGCCCTTTGGGGCATAAATGAGCCAAATGACTCCATCGGCTCCACATAGTCACCGATATATCCGAGGCGCCTCGCAATCCAACAACCACACAGGTGAAAATAATATAAATGCCAGGGCTAGTAGGTCACTGACACCACCCTAGCTGGGAAGAAACGCATGTCCTCCCTGATGTCCTCTCCCGTTTCTGGTTCACAACCGGGGTGTGAGGCTCGCGAATCAACGCTACACAAAGATATGCCACACAGGCCGTGCTTTGATCATCAACCACATGACTCTGCTTTTCAACAAAAGCCTTGATCATTTGCCACTTAGGCATGCCACACAGGCAATGCACTCTATGCGATTGATATCTATCAATATATAACCCCTAAGCTCGTACGTCTCAGAGAAGGGCGTTAAGCAAGAGAATAAATTCTCCTCCGCCAAACAGATATATATTGAATAGAAATCAATCACACATAATAAAATCCAATGTCAGACACACAATCCATTTACAAGTTCATTCTGGGTCTGAACGAAACCGGAGGCAGCTTGTACCTCGCATATCCATCGATCTTCAAGTACGTCTGGACGATCACCAACTGATTCCCTACCTCTTGGGTGTACAACCCAATCAAGATCATCAGTAATCACCCAAACGATGTGAATACCTCTGGTCTTCGACCACCGTCTTCATCCTCGATACATCGTCGAATCAGTTATTCAGAATGGGATAAACCCAGTCTTTCTGAATAACCCGTGTATATAATAAACAAGTGTTACACAAACACAAGATACGCCTCATTCCAATTCAGAATATTCTTTTATTCAAATATTCTTATACTTTGGGAAAGGTCCCCATTAATTTTATCAAAGATAAATTCTTTAAACTTATTCTTTAATCTTCTTTTGAATATCAATTTAAACCAAATTATGGTTTATCCAAACTAGTCGGGATTATCGAACCTTACCGAAGTGATCAATTGTTTTAAATTTCCCAATCCCAACCTATTCATCCCATGAAGTAAAACTGGTCATACTTCATATCTAACACCACGGTGTTATCGGTAAGTTCAATTACCATTTAACGTTCAAATCTAATTAAAGATTTAACTATCGCTTGGAGAAAAACTGGTGATACTCCATTCTCGATCATCTCAATCTAATTAAAGATTCATTAAAACTCCACTTGGTTTTAATCTTCCCAAAAATCGGTAATAGCCTGAATTTCCTTACTCTTTGAGTCGACTAATAATACTACACGTCCAACCCAAATTGCATAGAAAAATGAATCATTATTAGAAAGAAGTTAGAGGATGTGAAATAGAAAGAAAGATCTATTAGAATAGAAGAAAACGAAGATCACAAAATCATAGCGGAACGAATAAAATATATTAGATAACATAAACTTTGAACACAAATCAGTATTTGTATATACATACCATCATCAGAGCACAACAGCTATTTCTGGAACAGTTATAAACTCCTGTTTCCAAATACAACATAGTACATAATGGAAATATGATAGTCTATATATAACTGGTGAAGCCTCCTGCTTCCAGCTAATACAAGTGAATCTGAAAAATCCCGACTACTTGACTGCCCGTACAAATTTGGGCACCCAAGAGTTTAGGGAAAACAAAAAAAATAAAATCTGGGTCAGTCATGGGACTGGTGTGAGTAAACTCCAACCGTTGATTTAACTTTAAAAAATCCTTTCGAAAGAAAAGATAATCGTAAGACCGATCCACACATAAACACGGATGGTTTTTACCTTACGGTAACCCAAAACATTATGATATCAAGATCTGGTGATATTATAATAGTGTCTAAATCAAATAAATAGAATCTAGCGGAACGCTTGCATCTCACGCTCCATATATAATATAAAATCGAAACCGCAGGGCGCTTATTGGAGATTGGATTTCAAACATGACAAGGTATGGGACCACCTGCCGATAGTGTATCTCTAGAGGCGAATACACCGGGTTCAACAAGAACAACTTGCAACCTGGCCCACACATGACCGATCACTCATTTCGCTTGAGTGTATCGAATGTATATCACCAACGGTTGGGATCAGCAACCGTTTCCCGAAAGGGACAGCATCGATAGATTTAAAGAAACAAATGGAATTTCTCTAGATAGGTGATTATACATCCTAATGGGGGCGACCCACATAGCCATGTTGCCTGCCTGATTTTTGTCATTTCTCGGTTGTGAGGCTTAAGGTTTGAATTATCTTCTAGAACAACTGGTCACCATTCACTTTAAATGCCACACCGTCAGATCCATCGGAAATCACTAATCGGTTCCTACAAAAATAGAATTTCTCTAGATAGGTGATTATACATCCTAATGGGGGCGACCCACATAGCCATGTTGCCTGCCCGATTTTTGTCATTTCCCGGTTGTGAGGCTTAAGGTTTGAATTATCTTCTAGAACAACTGGTCACCATTCACTTTGAATGCCACACCGTCAGATCCATCGGAAATCACTAATCGGTTCCCACAAAAATACTCAGATTGTTAGGCTAAAGAAGTTTCCCTTCTATGTCATCAACTTCGTACGTTTGAAGGAATCAACGTACGTAACCACTTTGGAAATACTCTGTCATACACTCGTTCTTACAAGTTGTCCTGGGTCTGGACAAACCAAAGGCACTGTTCTACAAATCCATCTTGGGCAATTTCTACCTAGGATTAACAGAACAGCCCTAGCATTTACTCCGTCTTCAATTATCTTCAGCATAAGTTGATTCTTAATGTTTATACCAATACGGAGTGGTTTTCAGATATTAAATCTGATCCCGGTCACTCCATACAGATAGAAGACATATAAAAATAAATCAAAACTTTGATAGTCGGTGATTTAACTATCAAAGAAACATCCATACAATCAACCATCCTATTCCCAATTAGAAATTTTACCGATCAACCATCAACAACACTGGCCCCTTTTTATACTAATTCCTTATTATATTATAGATTCAAAAATCCATTTTTTCAATTTTCCATATCCTTTCAAATCTCAATCTCGATTCTTGGAAGACATTTCCAACGTCATCATTCCTTTATTTGAGAAGATATCTCTTATTCCAATTTGAAACCATTTCTATATATTCATATATTTTTTTACTAATCGGGTCCCTAACCAGTCTTCACTATCGAACCTTAACCATTCCTTAGTTAATTATGAAGTCAATCAAGTTAGGGTATAATTACCTCTCAGACCTTAACTGAACAAAATTCTCAACTTTGAAACAGTCGAAGCTCACCACTTCAAACAAACCTTCACTTACATGACTTTCAGATTCAATCTAAGAATCCACTTCCTTTACGAATTTTTTTTATTGATTTTAGCGGTAGCCTTACAATAGCTGTTTTCAAATATTTGGCTTATAAAACATTATAACGACAACATTACAATCACTGTATAGATTTACAAAACATTTACTATAACAACAGCGCTAAAATCACTGTTTAGATTTATAAAATATTTATTCTAACGACATCGCTAAAATCGCTGTATGGATTTATAAAATAGTTTTCCTTCACATTCTAAAATTGCCTTTCAATTTCAATTGTTAACTTAATTCGATTCTCAAGTAAAAGTTTATATTTAAAATCATCATTTTTGTTTTGAAACCTCTTCACAAGTTCATTTGTACGATTTGGATTTATCTCTAAATCCCTTTATCAATTCTTTTACCAAACCCGATAAACATTCCTTTCTTTACAAAACTTTACGTCCTTTTCCCATTAAAAACCCATTTTTACTTGATATAAATATTAATTAAACCAACGCAATAATTTTGAAATTTCTTTTCAGACTTTTATAACAACTTGGATTATAAAATCCTTTTTAAACTCTTTTCTGATTTCAACTAAAATTCCATTTCAGGTTCGATTACTTCCTTAGCTATGGTTACTTCTTTAACGATTTCCATTTAAAAGTAATTGCTTTGATTATTTTTAATTAAAGTGACCATTAACTTCAATGTTATCCAAATAAAAGTAGCTTATAGAATAATTAATCATTTCAAAAGGATTATGATGATTAACTTCATTACTAATAAGCAATTAAATAAACACTTTTACTTAAGAATTTATTTACTTCTAAGAACATCGCTAAGTTTAACGACTATTTGTTAGACTACTCCTATTAGATCAAATTAATCAAATATCCAATTTTCATTGAACATTCGACTTTGTCAACTAGTTAACAGGGCAACTGGTATTATACTAATCCACATTCTTAAGTTAATTAACAACTTAATAATATTTCTTATTTGTTTAATTAAAAAAATTATTCTAATTTACTAGCCAATAGGTTGATTCCTGCTTCTCTACTAATTAAATTTATCAATGACATAACAATTGGACATATAAAACGTTTAATAATTTCTATTTTGGAAATAAACTCCATTTTTAAATCTCAAATTTTATTTTCTATTTGAAAATATCTTATGGTATTTAAATACCATAATTCTAGGGCCAGTGACAACAAAATCAATCATAGAATACATATCACATCATATAATGCAAATATATGAAAACAATAATATAAATGTTGAGGAACCCAGTTGGGCCCCTCCAACCTCTTTCCCCTGCATCCACAGATGTTAATCACATCAATATGAGGTATCATAGTAAACAGAACTGATAATCGATCAACGATATATCTATATCAATTATTTCAACCAATTTTATCAACCATTTCAACCAATCAACCATCGCACAGTATAAATTTTTTATAAATAAATTTAAAACTCGTTTATGTAAAAATATAAATGAGGCAGAGTTAGTGAGTTTACATACCTTGGTTTGCAGTCGAAGATTCTGCTTTGGTTTCATTTAAAATCAAACAATGTTTGATTTTTCTACGAATTTCCAGTAGTCATGTTCGTGGTCCCATCAGTCCTACAATGCAGAGCTCATTGCTCCGGTTCTCACATGACCGGTCTCGTTCAATTATGTTCATGTTTATAATAGTTATAATGATTTCAATTTTGTTTAAATTAGAATTATTTAGTAATAATTATTGTTGTGACTAAACTTAAAATTACCATTATTAACTCCTTAGCGTTGTTAATTTCGTTGCCTCAATTGTCCTTGTGATCCCACTTACCTTGCCTTATTGGTAGAAAAAGGAAAGATAAAAGCACATGGTCGGTTTTAGTCTATCCTTCTTAACTGGCACAACATTCACCAAGTGCTCTTGCTTGTTGGTAATATCCATCTCGGTCACGATTTTCTTCTTTCCAATATTCTTGTCAATTTGAAACTCGAGTTCACTGACTCTAGAGAATTCAACCTCACAAAAGTAATCATTTCCTATTTCTAATTTTAAACAAAACCCAAACTCCTTGCTATCTACAATCACCACGCACCTCATACTTATTCTCCAGTTTTTCTACAAGGAACGCATCCTACACCATTACAGTGAGCTTCTTCAATTCTGACCTTCTCACTACCTTGCTACCACTACACTCCAATACTATACGATGAAACTTGATTCAATGTCACAATCGCGAGCACATCCCCAACCCGAAACCGAACAGCTACTGGACCCCCCTTCCCCTTAACCATCATTGACATTAACCCAAAATATAATACCAAATTCTTACCACAATAAGTAGCTTTCCTCAAAACCAAAAATCAGCATCCCCACTCGTGCTTTCCCTTTTTGTTTCCCTCCTCTCCTTCACCGACGCTGACCACTAACTCCCATCCATGCGTCGTTCCACTCCGCCCCCTTCCATTCAACCCATACTCCTTTGGCAATCCATCTGTTGAACTCGTCCACGACTTCCATCCTTCCCGACAACCATCGCACCAAGATCGAAGAGAAGTCCAAGTTTCTGGTTGAAACTGGTACCGATGAGACTAGGTCGAATACTTTGAAGCTGATATAAGAGTGGAGAGCGGATTCCATATATGTATTCGATTTTCTTTTTAGTAATTCATTTGATTTTTGGTTGAATTTCTATTGGCGATTCTCTTTGTTTGATTTAATATCAAATGCTGGAAGTTGCGTTTTTGAGAATGAGGAGGAGCAGGTGGCTATTAATTGTAATTTGGGGGAGTCAAATGAAATAGACAGAAGTGGACATCGTTTGGTTTGTGGATAGCAACGGAAGCAGTATTTATTAAGCCATATTACTTGGCAGGCACGGAGCAAAACTTGGAGCGCACGGTTGAAAACTTGGTAGTCACGGTGAACAGTTTGGATGGCACGATGTCTGTATTTTATCATGTGCGAGCATTCAGTTTCGTACAACGTAACAGTAGTCTGATAGCAATGTGTTAAGTAATTGCTTTTACACCGCTAGGCCTGTGTGTTTTTCTCAGCTATACATGTGTTGCTTCTCTTATATATATATATATATATATATGAGTGGTGAGATTTTGTGTCAGAACTTGGCATGTTGATTAGGGGGTATATTACGACCCAAACTTCCCCGTTAAGGAAAGCCCGGATTGAAGTGAGAACAAGCCACATCGGAGAGTAAACAGAAGAACATTTTATTGTATATTACAACAATTCCATCAGAATACAAGAATATACATAGTATGAATAAATATAACAAAGAAAATATCATAGATTTAAATTACATTTAAATACATCGCAGCAGAAAATAATACAAAACACAACTAGAAGTAATACACGGATACAGAGCTTTCCGAGTATCGTTCCAGTTGTAAATCAGGACCCTGTTAATATAAATCTACAAAACCAAAACTACTAGCTGCCCTTGTCAAAATAAGGGCACCCAGAGTTTAGGTCAAAGCAATAAACTCCAGGTCAGTCATGTGACTGGTGTGAGAACTATAACAGTTATTAATCTTTATTTTAAAGTTAGGTAAATCAAGGGACCACGCCGTATAACACGGAATGGGTTTCCTCCCAAGAATACCAGTGCTTAAAACAACAGCGCAATGCTAAATAAAGAACAATGAAGCTATTATAAGACCCAGGTCCCATCACACAATGTAACACAAGCCGGAGGATAGGGTTTTACCTTATAATAGCCAAAGAATGCTTGATACGCTAAATTTCATCTTTTATTATTACTATAAGTGTATAGTGTCGAAACAATTTCAATCATAAGTATCAATCATAGACGGCATGGGCACCATATATCAAGTCGCCAATACTAGGCTCTTCAATCAAAACTGCAGAGTCACGTATTGGAAGTTGGATTTCCATCTGTGAACCAAGGAAAAAGATAGTCCTTACCTATTCGAGAGCCTCTAGTCCGCCCCTCAGGTAAGAGCTCGAGTGACCTTTGGATCGTCAGGTCCGGTCCACCGATGTGGATTAAAATGCCTGAACACTGCGTTTCCCCGCCCTTTGGGGCGTAAATGAGCTAAATGACTCCATCGACTCCACACAGTCACCGATATATCCGAGGCGCCTCGCAGCAGCAACAACCACATAAGTCAAACTCGTCAGGGCGTGTCAAACCACTGACGCCACTTCTAACTAGAAAGAAACGCATGCCCTCCCTGATGTCCTCTCCCGTTTCTGGTTCACAACCGGGGTTTGAGGCTCGCGAATCAACATTACACAAAGCTATGCCACACAGGCCATGCTTTGATCATCAACCACAAGACTCTGCCTTTCAACAGAAGCCTTGATCATTTGCATCTTAGCATGCCACATAGACAAACTACTCCATGCAACCGATATCCATCATTCACACAGAATGATATCCCATGTCAGACACACAGTCCATTTACAAGTCCGTTCTGGGTCTGAACGAAACCGGAGGCACCTTGTACCTCGCATATCCATCGATCTCCAAGTACGTCTGGACAATCACTAACTGATTCCCTCCTCTTGGGTGTACGGCCCAATAAAGATCATCAGTAATCACCCAAATGACGTGAAGACCTCCGGTCTTCGACCGCCGTCTTCGTCCTCGACACCACGTCGAATCAGTTATTCAGAATGGTATAAACCCGGTCTTTCTGAATAACTCGCGTATATAATAAACAAGTGTTACACAAACACAACATACGCCTCATTCCAATTCATCAGTCACTAACCATAAATTAGTAAGAGAATAATTCCCCAAATATTAACCCCGAAGGCTAAAACCAACATCAGATCAGTACCCATGAAACCATTCATCTTAGCCAATATTCAGTTAGTTGCTAAATTTCACATTCTTAGGGAGAGGTTCGCATTAATTTTATCAAAGATAAATTCCTTAAATTTATTCTTTAATCTTCTTTTGAATATCAATTCAAACCAAATTATGGTTTATCCAAACTAGTCGGGATTAACGAACCTTACTGAAGTAATCATTTGTTTTAATTTCCCAATCCCAACCTATTCATCGCATGAAGTAAAATTGGTAATACTTCATATCTAACACCACGGTGTTGTCGGTAAATTCAATTACCATTTCACGTTCAAATCTAATTAAAGATTTAACTATCGCCTGGAGAAAAATTGGTGGTACTCCATTCTCGTTCATTTCAATCTAATTAAAGATTCATTGAAAGTCCACTTGGTTTTAATCTTCCCAAATATCACTATCAATTGTTATTTAACTTGGGAAATCATATCCTGTCTTTAATTGGGTTAAAGAATCAATTGTCATTTAGAACACGGTTCACGATAAACCCCAAAATCACATTCTAATCCAATTCCAATTAAATCTCGTTTAATTGGTTTACTTCATTAAATCTAAATAAAAAGATTTAATCTTTTCCTCAACTGGGTTTAAGAATAATGTTAATGAAGACACCATTCACAACAAACCCAAATCTCATTTGATATTAAATACAAGGCTCTGAATAGAAAATATATCGGCTTATATTCAATATCAAATTCTACGACCAACAAATATCGTATGGGAAATAACGATATAAATATATCTTTCATATTTCCATAACAATATCTGTATAATCATGAAATTCAACATCGAAATATTCCAAAGTCGATTTCGATTCAAATCCATTTCCACTTTATATATTGGAAATTCTGGTTATTTTCAAAACCATTTTCAAATTCAATTTATTTATTTCAAAAATAAATTGATTTTAATTCTAGTTCAAAACTAGTTCATTTCGATAAAAATCTATTTTTATCTTTTCAAATATGGAATTTTTCATCCTAATTCTTCACAAATCATTTCTTATGATTTTACACAAATTATTGATATTTTTAATAATTTTATCAAGGCCCGTACAGTCGATTTCCATCAACGGCCATAGAACTGCACTTACAACGACCTTTTCCAAATTTGATTTGGACATAATTCCAAATCCGACCATTAGATTTCAATTCTCTAATATTCGTTAGAAAGCTATTTTCGATACGAACCTAACGGTTCCTGTTAGGAGAATCCGATGGTCGGGTCCCCCGTAATATCCATTCGAAGTCAATGGTCGAAATTCGCAAACTGCCACGGCGCGACGCGTTCTATTCAGGCCGTTATATATATAATATACATATTATATATATTTCGTCGATTTCCTTTTAAAACATATTTTATAAATCGTTTTAAATTCGTTTTCAAAACGATTTCAACTTCCTATTCAATTTCCAATCAAAATTGAATATTCCATCTCATCGATATACAAATGATAATATTTCCAAAACGTTATATTTTGAAATCACTTTCTTTTCTATACTCATTATAAAAATGAATAAATCGATTTAAATATCATTCACGTCAAAATGGCGCATATCTAACCAACACGACTTTATATATATTTCAATAACTTCATTATTCTATTCAACAATGAATATTTTCTTCAACACATGAATTTATACTTCTATTCAACACATGAATATTTATTCTATTCAACACATGAATATATATTTTCCTATTCAACACATGAACATATATTTCTATTCAACACATGAATTTATATTTCTATTCAACACATGAATTTGTATTTCTATTCAACACATGAATATATAATTCTATTCAACACATGAATTTATTTTTCTATTCAACACATGAATTTATTTTTCTATTCAACACATGAATTTATATTTCTTATTTTCCAAACTGGAATGAGGCCTAATCAATTACCATATAACGTTAATTATATGGATTCCCTACAATACATGTATATAACAGGAATGATAAATAATCAACCATCATCCAGAGTGCACCACACAACAGCATAAGCATTAAATATAAGTAATTAACGCTTACAATAGCCTGTCAATCAATCGATCGACATACAACTAAATATTGGGATTAGTGTATGACCAATTCATCCCAACACCCGTGTGGGGTTTTCAAACTATCAAACACAGGTTTTATTTGTGCCGTTGGGCGATGTGTAAAATTTATCGTCCTAATCCATATTAGTCAAATCGGTGTACATAAACAAATCGTTCGATTTGTAAATTAATATATATTTTACTTCAACACATGAATATATATTTTATTTCCACACATGAATATATATTTTATTTCCACGTTAAAAATTATATTTTTAACTATAAAATATAAATTCAATCCACTACACATAATCATTTTTCAAAACATATCAATCAAACAAACAAGCTATCCATGGTCTGTGGACGACGGGTGTCGGGTGCTGCTAAGCACCGTCTGCATCCTAGTATATATTTCAACTAGAAACAAATTAAAAGTGAGGAGTTCTCACTGACTAGCTAAACCAAATGCCATGACTCTTCGTATATAGGAAATCTTCATTGTGCTTGCCCTTCGTCGCTTTCGTCGTCCTTGTCCACTACATATATAAAAATCACCTTTTTTATATTATCACTCTATGTATAAAAATTATAATTTTGTACCACTCTTTTCATAATAAAAATCATATTTATAATTCACTACTTCATATATATAAAAATCGAATTTTTATCGTTACTTCATATATACAAAAATCGATTTTTTATCGTTACTTCATATATATAAAAATCGAATTTTTATTTCTACTTTCAAAATGAAAATCTAATTTTTCTACATTGAAAAATCTAATTTTCTTCTATAAAGAAAAAAAATCAAATTTTTTTAAAAACCCTGTTATTTTATATTTTAAAACAATGTTATATATAAATAAATCATATTCCTACTCCGTTAAAATATAAGAGTCATATTTTACCATTTCAATTTATTTTAGAGACCTTACCCAATTCAAATCAAATTTTCTACACCATGAACAGTCATCACAAATTCGAATACTTTTGTTCTAGAAACAAATCAATAAGCCTTTGATGTGAATAATTTCTCACCCCAAAGCAGGAAGAAGGCGCAGCAGCGTTAAGGCGGGCCAGAGCAGCGCCGGAGCTAACTAGTGGAGGCGGGGCAATGGCTTGAGCATTCCCGATGTGCTGTAGCATCATTGTGAGGCGTCGTTATGCTTTGAAACTCACTGGAGATAGACACTGCAGCCCCGAAGACGGAGGCGCAAGGTTGCTGGAATTTGCAGTCAACCGCAGGTGGCACACCTCGATTTGGGGGCGGAGACATTGACAGGGGGCACGGCTTCAGTTTGCGGAGAAGATGGGAGGGTGCGGCCGTCGCTGGTAACGGTGATGGCTCCGGCGGCGATGCTCACGCGACAGGGAGGAGGCGGATGATGGCAGAACGATTTCAGATATTTTTCTTCTCGTGTTTGAGTTTACTGGGAGAGATAGAGCGGCGGGTTAAGGTGTTGACCACGCTGGAAGAAAGAAAAAGGGGTTTGGCTTAGGGTTATGAAGAGTGGTTTATATATAATATATATTTAATTATATTAAATTTGTATATTACTTGTTTGATGTTACAAACACTAAATTAAACCTAACGACTAACATCGGTAGCTAATTAACCCCATTCCGAACGCAATGGGATATGTTTCTTAACCCAATTCGGCCATTATGATCAGTTTCTATTTAAGTTAACATTTAAATCATTACATTTAATTTTAAACGTACATTTCAATTTACTGGGGCTACATACGGACTCTAAAAATTCCCAAAAAATATTTTCTAGCTTCGTATTGACGATACGGTCCTAACAAAACTAATTTCGTCGAATTCTGAAACCATTTGAAAAATGGCATTTTCTGGTCAATTAAAATTGACAGAAGCTGTTAAAACACGTTTTACTTCGCCACGCTCACATATTGATTCGAAAAATTATGGATTTTGGAATCTAGCAATAATTTGACATCACGGATCCAACAAAAGTGGTTTGGTCGAAAATCGAGATCGCTTGCAAATTTCCATTTTTAAGGGCCAGAATTCCATAGCGACTATTCTGAATTTTCCACTGGATGTAACTTTTTATTCCCGCTATGAATTTTTGATTTTTCGGATTCGTTGGAAACAGATTCTCGAATAGATTCTAATATTTTTGGTTTCACTGAAATCCGGTTTATTTTACATCCTGCACATTCATTTGAATTTTGAAATCGAATTTTCGAACTACGGCGCCATTTCAGGCTCGTTATATAATTTAGAATAAATATTTACATTCTAACAACGATCTATATAAATATATACATTCTATTTTATTCAAAATAAATTTCTCGTCGTTATTATTTAAAATAATTCACATTAAATAATCAAAATTCATGAAAATTGCCAAAATAAATTTTTTAAATTGGTTCAGATTTCTGGTTATTACAAGGTAGGAAAGGCATGTGATTGTAAAAGTATAGGCATCTGTGTAATTAAATGTATATAAATACCGAAGGTTGTGTCATAGTAGCTTTACAACTCGAAGTGTTCACTGGTAGAATGAGGACTTTCTTTCCCATAGGACCCTCTTAAGAAAATGAACTAGTAGTAATCGATAGAAATATGTTTACTTCCTTAAAAAGTGTTCATATTTTATTTCCTCTACTTTATCGATCGCTCCGAACATAAATAAAAATATGATCGTGACAAGCAATATGTCACGATCCCAAAAATATAATAATATCGGTAGTTTAACTTATATTATGAAACCCCAAAATATTGATATAGGGTGCAAAATACTTCAAATAAAAAGTTGTTTATTATTCGAAATAGAAATTACAGAAAAATCCTAAAAATTAAATTACCACTATGTCTCAAAAGAACCTTGTCCAAATTCAAGACCAGTATTTAAATATATTTAAATAACCGTTATGGCCTATATACCATCTCACAGCGACTTTCTGAAAATTTGATTTGGACGTAATTCACAATATATAAGACGAAATCTCAATTTCTCACTTCCATTAGAAAGACACTGTTTAATAAATTTAAATGTTTCTTGTTTCAAAAAAATTCGACTTATTTTGGATCCTGTATATTCAGTTGAAGTTTAAATCGTAAATTACGAACTACCACGACTATTTCGAGCTTGTTTATAATTATATTATAAATTATATGTTTAAATATTGTTTTATTAAATAAATTCCTATATATAATTCAAATAAAATATTTAAACCAAATTTAAATATCCAGAATTCAATGGCTGAAATCTCGGTCGTTACATTCCTTCCCCCTTAAAATAATTTCGTCCTCGAAATTGCTAAGGTAGGAAAAAATGCTACATACCCTATAAACTAGGTCCAAAATTCCTTTTTGTTCAATTCTTAACTTCATCTTAACTGGACCAATTTATTTCAATTAAAATATTTATTTATTCTTACTAACGAAAAGTTCGAAAATTCTGAAAAATTTCTAACACTTTAAATTTTGAAAAAATTCGATAGCATCTCCTCTTCACGGCTCAATCGGTACAACCGCAACTCTCCTATCTAGGCATCTCCAGTCCACAAGAAAAATCAAAAAGCCAAGCGGCTAGCCCCATAGGCTCATAAAATCATAAACCCAAGTAATATTGTAAACATGTACCTTTTTGTCGGGCATAATTCCATCTCTTGCACTTGCTTCCATTCAATATCTGCCCAATATACATAAATGTTTTCAATCGGTTCCTAAATCAATCCAACCTTCGGTCTTTAAATTTCTGATTAGTTCACTTCCATTCTATCGATTCCATTTATTCTTTATTTTAGAAACAATCCACTTATTCAGTTTGAGTTTCAATTTCCATTCACAATTTAACTCTAAATAACAATATCCAATATATATTCATCTTGCTTATTCACAAGTCGGATTCATATTAATATTTCGAGTCTCAACATTTCTATTTATTTAAATTTCTTTCAGAATTATTTTTAATTCAATCCAATTTTATTTGACTTAAGTTAAATTCCAATATATTTGATTCACTTTTACAATTTCAACTATTTTAACTTAAGTTAAATTTCAGTTCATTTGATTCATTTTTACTATTTTAGTCTATTCAACTTATAGAAGTTAAATTTTAATTTCAGAATTCAAATTCCCAGGTATTATTTCAAACTTACTTGAAATAATAAGTATGTATACATATATCCAAAACCATTTACAAATCCAAAACCTTTGAATTTTTTTTAAAATAACCTGTTCTTTACAAAAAAAAATTCAATTAACGAACAATTATGGTAGCAATCCATCACTCAGAAACTTCAAAATAAATACTGATAATGTCGTGACCCATTATCAGAATTATTTTCTAGCCCCTGAAATGATTTCAGTGCTTAATCCCTTTTAAAATCCATTTAAAATCATTCTTATTCAAAAATACTTTAAAGTAATGTTATATCACTTTCTAAAAATACTTCAAAAAATATTCCTATACATCTGGGATTTAAATCCACAATTCTGATTTGAATCCAATTCTAATTTAGCTTATTTGCATACTCTATTCTTATACAAATTCAATTTGATTTTATATAAACATTTCAATATTTTATAATTTCATTTGATTGTAATAACAATCAACACATTCATATATAATAATTCAGAAATTATTCTTTTCATACCAAAATAAATTTTTGGGCAAAATTATTTCATTTACCCATTTTAAAACAATACTGCGTCAAATAGTTCTGTTCGAGAGTTACAGAGCCAAGGTTATCTACTCAACCTTCAGCTCTGATACCAACTGTAATAGCCTGAATTTCCGTAGTCTTTGAGTCGACTAATAACACTACACGTCTAACCCAAATTGCACAGAAATACAAATCATTATTAGAAATAAGTTAGAGGATGAGAAATAGAAAGAAAGAACTATTAGAATAGAAAAAAGCGAAGATCACAAACTCATAGCAGAATGAATAAAATATATTAGATAACATAAACTTTGAACACAAATCAGTAATTGTATATACATACCATCATCAGAGCACAACAGCTATTTCTGGAATAGTTATAAACTCCTGTTTCCAGATACAACATAGTACACAACAGAAATATGATAATCTATATATAACTGGTGAAGCCTCCTGCTTCCAGCTCCTCCAAGTAAATCTGAAAAATCCCGACTACTTGACTACCCGTACAAATTTGGGCACCCAAGAGTTTAGGGAAAACAAACAAAATAAACTCTGGGTCAGTCATGGGACTGGTGTGAGTAAACTCCAACCATTGATTTAACTTTTAAAAATACTTTCGAAAGAAAAGATAATCGTAAGACCGATCCACACATAAACACGGATGGTTTTTACCTTACTGTAACACCCCACGCCCGCTATGGTCACTCACTAAGGGAATGCCATAACATCGGTGGAGTATTTTAAGTGAATACAGAACAGAAAAATTACAACAAGACAGATATAAATTATACTTGAGAATTTAAAGACATCATTTCTTTTCAGCGGAAAGCAAAACATGTTTTGTTACATCACAAAACCATAATAAGAGTCAAGTACAAAATATCCATCCTGATAAATAAAAAGACATAATCCCAGTACATGAACTGATAGCCATAAAAGAAAAAGGGTAAGCTGAGCTCTACATCTAGGGTCCAAGCTCCAAGAGAGTAATAGAAGTAGCCTGATCAAAGCCCACTCGTGCTGGGCCCACTCTGAGAACCTGAGGGTTGGAAAAAGATAAAAACAACGGGGTCAGACATAAGTCTGAGCGAGTCCTATAACTTTAACAATGCAATCATTAAAGTAATTAGGGTATGATATAACTTGGTACGGTGTGACTGGGGATAAATGACTACACCCAGTAGCCAATCCGACTTAGAAAATTCTAAGATAACGATAAAGACGCATTTACCCACCCAAGGATAATTACTACACTGAACCACACCAGTCATTCCTACTTAAAGGTTGATCCCTCTCAAGGACTTAGAAAATTTACCCAGTAGTTTCATGTACCCCTAGTTGGCTACATAGGTGCCGTCTGCCCCTATCTTCACTAGGTGTACCCACTACTCCCAAGCGATCGGCTCCCTACCGTAGATATCCGTGCTGGCCCCACAATGGGGTGTATCATTCCCCAAAGTGGCAACCCGATACAACTAATGGTGCACGGGTTATATCTACACGATGCAACAACGTCTTACCTACCATCCCGGGTCCACACACGCAGATGAAACCCGTTGGACTCGCGTTGCCACCGCTACCCCGTTTTGGCCTCTTATAGTCAAGCCCAATATGCGTGTCCCGTCACTCGACTAGGGTCGAGCCCACTAAGATACGTTTGGGATATTGGTTGAAATGGGCCCCCACAAGCTACCCACCTAAGCTTGTCATTTCTAGTGTATACCACTTAACCCTTTAATCATGTTTTAATTACATGTTCCACTTTGGTTAAGTATTCTAATCGTATTTTCTATTGCCACCCAAGGCAACCACTAGATTTCCACATGCCACCCAAGGCACCCACTTAACCCCTCATGTCCCTCTACATGCTAATATGGTTAAGTGTTTCTTAATTAATTAATTAAGATCATGACCTCATAAAGACCTCTCACATTAGACCATCTTTTATGACTGCTGGATATGCCGGTTGGGTCCGGGCAGACTTCCATCATAAAAAGGGTCTAACCTCGTGTCTTTACTTTAATCACGTATTTAATTTATGACTAAGACCTCTCACATTGGGCCAATCATTTGTAGCTGCTAGATAGCCGGTCGGTTCCGGGCAGACTTCCGCTACAAAAGGGTCCAACCTCGTGTCTTAGTTGATTAATTACACCTAATTAATCACCCCCATAATTTGTATTAATTATCCCTAATTAATTACATTTTTAAGAATATGGGTAGACCTAACTCAATAGGTAAATTCCCAATTCCATAGTATGGGTAGACCTAACTTAATAGGTAAATTCCCAACCCCATAATATGGGTAGACCTAACTTAATAGGTAAATTCCCAATTATGTCCATTCATTTTATGTTATGCTTAATCATAACAACTTTACACATTTCTATTAACATGCATATTAACCCCATCGTTTCCCACGTAATTCATTTACATAACATGTCATACATAGGGGCAACTTTGCATATGTTATGCACATCATAAAAAGAGACAAACTTACATATGAACTTGCATAAAACTTGCATATGAACTTGCATAAAACTTGCATATGAACTTGCATAAAACTTGCATATGAACTTGCATATAAACTTGCATATAAACTTGCATAAAACTTGCATATAAACTTGCATAAAACTTGCATATGAACTTGCATATGAACTTGCATACCATGTCATATCACAAAGGCAAACTTGCATATGTCATGCATATCATAAAAAGAGACTAACTTGCACATGAACTTGTATATATCATGTCATATCACAAAGGCAAACTTGCATATATTATGCATATCATAAAAAGAGTCTAACTTGCACATGATCTTGCATAAGAACTTGCATAAAACTTGCATATAAACTTGCATAAAACTTGCATATGATCTTACATAACACATCATATCATAAAAAGAGGCAAGTTTACATATGAACTTATAACATATGACAACCACAACTTGCATAATCCACATTTACATCCATAGCCTCCTAATATCCTATCCTAATTAGTTTAGCAATTACTTGCTAAAGGCATAGGAACTCACCAAAACCAAGATTAGCAAACTTATGAAGTAGAACTAGTTGCTAAATATGAAGAAGATGATGATTAGAGGTTGATTAGCTTGCAACTTCCTTCATAAACTAGTGGAGGCTCATCTTAGGTTTGATTTTGGCGGCATGATGGCATCATTTCTATTTTTAGTATGGATTAGGCTTGCATTAGGGTGTATTTATAGGATTAGGGTGTGTTTTAGACCATAGGATTAACCCTAGGTTAGATTAGGTCCGTCAGATTTAGGAAGTCTCTAGAACACAGCCCAGCCCTAGCCAGAAAACCAGACCTGGTGCACCCAGGCCAAGTGGCTCGACACCCCGTGTCGACAGGCAAGTCGACAGGGCAGTCGACTTCCCAGTCGACAGGCCTGTCGACAGCCCTGTCGACATGGCTATGGCGGGAACTTTCCCGCCTGGCCCCGCTGGTTGAAATTAAAAATCTAAATTTGAATTTTTAAATCTGTTTTTAACTTTGAATTTTCTGCAAACTTCATTGGGCCATAACTGGGCCATACGGACTCCGATTTACAAAATTTCGGACTCTATTTTGCGTATTTTTCCGAGACGAACGCAATGACGCAGCCCGTTTCCCCCAATTCTCCCATTTGAGATTACTTATTCTGCAATTCGTGAATTTTAGCATTAACTGAAATACGGGGTGTTACATTCTCCCCTCCTTAAAGGATTTCGTCCCTGAAATCTCTAAGCTAAGGAGAATGCATATCCTACCATCCAAACAACCATCTACTCAATCCATCAAACACGGGCATCCATTGTCCTTAAAACAATTTCTAATGATGTATGAGCATATGCAAAGAGTGTGTGTATATGTTCCCTATCTAATGTATGAACATATGCAAACCATGATAGTGCCATGCATCCATTATGTATGCGAGAGAACCCTATCGACACATACAATATCTACATGAGTGCACAATCATTCACCAAAATGCATCATCCATATGATAACACAATCATTATACATCCATAAATATAGCTTCCTACACACAATTTTATGCAATATGCAATATGAAGTGATTGAGCCGATCTAGTGCCTAGAGTGTGTATATATGCATCCACGAGCAACCACTAGCAACCACTTGCATCCACATGCATCCATCAAACATAACATGTCTCAAACACATGTTTCAACCATAGGTTTACCCTATTTAAAGGTCAAAGGTACTAATGAGAGGACATACTAAAGATAAGATAAGCACTAGACAAACGATAAAGGAGAAGTTAAAAGACATACCCTCAAAAAGGAATGGGTACAATGAACGCATCTTTGCTTCCGTCTCCCAAGTAGCGTTGCCCTCGTCTTCTCCCCATTGTACTTTGACTAGTTGAACCTCTCGATTCCTCAATTTCCTAGTCTCTGACCCAAGGATGCGAGTAGGAGCTCGTCGAATAGTCGCATCCCGCTCTACTTCCACTTCTCTAAGCAAGCTCGGCTCTACAACCTCTGCGGTCTCATGTAAGCACTTCCTCAAATGTGACACATGGAATACATCATGTACACCGCTAAGTCTGTCGGGCAACTCCACTCTATATGCCATCCGTCCAATCCTTTCCTTAATAGGAAACGGCCCCACGAACCTTGGTGCTAACTTCCCAACAGATCCAAAGCGAACCACATTTCGTAACGGCGACACTTTGACAAAGACCATGTCCCCAACTTCAAACTCAAGGTCCGTCCTCCTCTTGTCCGCATAAGATTTTTGCCTATCCTGCGCTGCTTTCATCCTTCTTCGAATCAAGTCAATCTTCTCAGAAGTCTCCCTAACCATATCAGGCCCAAGCAAGATCTTATCCGTAGATTCCCACCAACATGTAGGTGATCGACAAGGCCTTCCATAGAGAGCTTCGAAAGGAGCCATACCAATACTGGACTGAAAGCTGTTATTATATGCGAACTCCACCAATGGAAGATGCTCTTCCCATGTACCTCCAAAGCCTCAAAAGGTCTTCTAGGACACGATTCACCCTCTCCGTCTGGCCGTCCGTCTGAGGATGATATGCAGTGCTCAGACACAATTGAGTCCCCACTGCTTCTTGCAAACTTTTCCAGAACTCGCTAGTGAAGATAGGATCTCGATCACTCACTATGCTAGAGGGTACCCCATGCAATCGAACTATCTCTCGAAGATATACTGAAGCTAACCATGGAGCGGTCCTCTTGCTCTTCACAGGTATGAAATGGGCGCTTTTGGTAAGTCTGTCTACTACTACCCAAATTCCCGTATTACCCTTTCTTGATCTGGGTAACCCGTCAATAAAATCCATCGAGACGCTATCCCACTTCCATTGCGGAACTTCCAATGGGTGAAGCAACCCACCAGGTTTCCTTTGCTCCGCCTTCACTTGTTGGCACTCTAAGAATCGCGCGACATACTCGGCCACATCTTTCTTCATACCGGCCCAGAAGAAAACCCGCTTCATGTCCTGGTACATCTTGTCCCCACCGGGATGAATGGTCATCCTAGAACGGTGTGCATCATCAAGAATAGCCTTCCTCAAACCCTCATCTTGCGGTACACAAAGTCTACCGTCTCTACGCAAGCACCCCCTATCGTCTAGGGTGTACATACTCAAATGGCTGGACGAGTCCCCCCTTATGAGCTTCTCTACCAACTCAACCAACTGTGGGTCGTCCCTCTGTGCTTCTCCAATCCGCCCCAAAAGAGTAGGTCTAACCTCCAAGGATGCTAGCAAACCGGGTACATACTCAATGGAAGGTCTGAAATCAAACATCGAGATAAATTCCAAGCTTCGTTGTTCCACGAACAATGGACTCAAGGACAACCTTTTCCTGCTCAAGGCGTCCGCCACCACGTTACCCTTGCCAGGGGTATACGCTATCTCGAAATCATAGGATGCTAAGAACTCCATCCACCTTTGCTGTCTCAAATTCAAATCCTTCTGAGAAAACAAGTACTTCAATGATTTGTGGTCAGTGAACAATTCGAATCTCTCACCAAGAAGATAATGGCGCCAAATCTTAAGCGCAAAAACAATAGCGGCCAACTCTAAATCATGGGTAGGGTAATTTTTCTCATGCACTCTCAACTGCCTTCCACCATAGGCTATTACCCTTCCCTCTTGCATTAAGACTGCGCCCAGTCCTGTCCCACAAGCATCGGTATAGACAACAAATGGCTTGCTCCCATCTGGCAACACTAAAACTGGAGCAGTGGTTAAATCTCTCTTTAACCGTCGGAACGCATCATCACAATCTACGTCCCATGTGAAAACAAGATTCTTCTTCGTTAAGCGGGTTAATGGGGCTGATATCTTCGCGAAGTCTTTGATAAACTTCCTATAGTAACCCGCCAACCCCAAGAAACTTCTTACTTCGGTAGCATTCTTCGGAACCTTCCAATCCTGAATTGATACTACCTTCGCGGGATCCACAGCTATCCCTTCCTTGGAGACCACGTGCCCCAAGAACCGCACTTCCTTCCTCCAGAAGTGACATTTAGAGAATTTAGCCTTAAGGCTATGTGCTCGAAGAGTCTTCAACACCTCCCCAAGATGTAGGGCATGCTCTTCTTCACTCTTAGAAAATACTAAGATATCATCCACAAAGACCACCACGAACTTATTAAGGAACTCCACCCTACTCATCAAATCAACAAAGTATGCAGGGGCGTTCGTCAACCCAAATGGCATCACCAGCCACTCATAGAAACCATCCGGAGTCCTAAAGGCAGTCTTGCCTATGCTATCCTCAGCCACCCTCAACTGATGAAACCCCGTGGCTAAGTCCAATTGAGAAAATACTGAAGCGCCAACCAACTGGTCGAAAAGATCATCAATCCTCGGCAATGGGTGTCTATTCTTCTTTGTGAGCTTGTTGAGTTCTCTATAGTCTACACAAAGTCTGAGGGACCCATCCGCCTTCGTAGCAAAAACTACTGGAGCACCCCACTCCGATATACTTCGTCTTATGAACCCCTTCTCAAGCAACTCCCCTACTTGCTTATGGAGTTCCCTCCTCTCACGAGGAGCCATGTGGCGCACTGGTAAAGATACAGGTTTAGCATTATCCACCAAATATATTCGGAAGTCAATCTCCCGCTTCGGAGGTAAGCCTTTCACCTCCTCAAACACATCCGAGTATTCCCGGACCACTCTAACAGATTGCAAACTCTCGACCGAAGCGTCGAGCGATTCAAGATAACTTAGCATAACAGAATCCATGGGATTACAAGAGATCTCGAGAGTGTTACCCAAGCGGGTCATGAGCCTAACAACTCTCCTTTCGCAATCAAGAACAGCACCATTACTGGATAACCAGTCCATGCCCAAAATCAACCCATAGCCCGTGAAGCCCAAAACAAAAGCATCACATCTAAACTCAATGCTAAGTATAGAAATCTTCAAACCCAAACATGTCATGGACAAATAAATGGAGCCCCCAATTGGGTTTGAAACAACCAAGGGATCATCTACAATACTGGTGTCTAAGTGCAGTGACTCAACTAATGATGATGAGATAAACGAATGCGATGCGCCTGAATCAAACAATGTACGGACAGGATGATCAAATAGAAAAACCAGACTTTCAACGGAAATAGTTTACCTCTTTCTCGAATCGGTGGAGCTGCGAGAGCCTGAACTTGCCCCCTTGCCTGAGCTGGTGCCACAAGAGCTTGCACCTGTCCTCCTGAGGTAGACCCCGTCCTTTGCCCTTTCTTAGGGCAGTCTTTCACCAGATGTCCTGCTTCGCCACAGTGGAAGCAGCCAGTCTTCTTCTTCTTGCGACAATCCTTGCTTAGGTGGCCAGGTGTCCCACAATTGAAACACTTCTTCTTGCCCTTGCCACCGTTGCCTTTCCCACCTTTGTTTTGCTGTTGTTGCTGAGGTTTCTTTTGATCTCCCTTCTTCTCAGGTGCCTTATTAGCATTGGGACCCTTCTCTTCTTCATGCATGAGTGCCATGTCAACTAGCTTCTCAAAGGTGGCCCCCATAGGGATATGAGTCATAGCCAACCCATGCATCGGCTCATTCAAGCCTTTCACGAACCTCAAAGCCTTCTTCTCCGGTGTATTCACCATGTCTAGGCCGAACCATGCCAATTGATTAAACTTGTTGACATACTCCTTCACTGAGAGATTTCCTTGCTTTAGAGTCAAGAATCTTTCCATATACAAGTTTTCTTCCGCCCTTGAGAGAAACTTTGCCACAAATCTTTGCTTAAAATCCGCCCAAGAGTCAACGGGGCGTTCTCCATTAGTGACCTCCCACCAGAATGAGGCCTCTCCCTTCATTAACCAAGCAACTAACTTGACTTTCTTTCCTTCTTCCATCTCAAAGATATCTATCAACTCTTCCACCTCCTTAAGCCAATCTCTAGCCTCCACAAAAGTTTCAGATCCTTGAAAAGGTTTCCCTCCCATAGCTTTAAATTCCTTGCAAGTCTTAGCAAAAGTATCCGTGCGAGGAGGAGGGGGAGGAGGAAGATCGGGTGCTACGGTTGGTGGAGGAACATTTGCTGGACCCGCAGTGGTGGCCCTAGCCTCCATTAATCTCCTATACCATACTGGTACCGTCACCCCCTCCGGAAAGTTAAGATCCTCAGCCATGCTGAAACGAGAAAGGAAAGATTCAAAACGGAGAATTCGAAAGATAAAGATATGGCTATTGGGGGATTATGCTTTTCTTTCAAAAACTTTTCTCTTAAAGACATGTTTTTGAAAATATCTCTTCCAAAAATGTTTTTAGAAAAATAGTTTTCTAAAAATTTTATCTGTTCCGGTAACCATTGCTCTGATACCACGTGTAACACCCCACGCCCGCTATGGTCACTCACTAAGGGAATGCCATAACATCGGTGGAGTATTTTAAGTGAATACAGAACAGAAAAATTACAACAAGACAGATATAAATAATACTTTAGAATTTAAAGACATCATTTCTTTTCAGCGGAAAGCAAAACATGTTTTGTTACATCACAAAACCATAATAAGAGTCAAGTACAAAATATCCATCCTGATAAATAAAAAGACATAATCCCAGTACATGAACTGATAACCATAAAAGAAAAAGGGTAAGCTGAGCTCTACATCTAGGGTCCAAGCTCCAAGAGAGTAATAGAAGTAGCCTGATCAAAGCCCACTCGTGCTGGGCCCACTCTGAGAACCTGAGGGTTGGAAAAAGATAAAAACAACGGGGTCAGACATAAGTCTGAGCGAGTCCTATAACTTTAACAATGCAATCATTAAAGTAATTAGGGTATGATATAACTTGGTACGGTGTGACTGGGGATAAATGACTACACCCAGTAGCCAATCCGACTTAGAAAATTCTAAGATAACGATAAAGACGCATTTACCCACCCAAGGATAATTACTACACTGCACCACACCAGTCATTCCTACTTAAAGGTTGATCCCTCCCAAGGACTTAGAAAATTTACCCAGTAGTTTCATGTACCCCTAGCTGGCTACATAGGTGCCGTCTGCCCCTATCTTCACTAGGTGTACCCACTACTCCCAAGCGATCGGCTCCCTACCGTAGATATCCGTGCTGGCCCCACAATGGGGTGTATCATTCCCCAAAGTGGCAACCCGATACAACGAATGGTGCACGGGTTATATCTACACGATGCAACAACATCTTACCTACCATCCCGGGTCCACACACGCAGATGAAACCCGTTGGACTTGCGTTGCCACCGCTACCCCGTTTTGGCCTCTTATAGTCAAGCCCAATATGCGTGTCCCGTCACTCGACTAGGGTCGAGCCCACTAAGATACGTTTGGGATATTGGTTGAAATGGGCCCCCACAAGCTACCCACCTAAGCTTGTCATTTCTAGTGTATACCACTTAACCCTTTAATCATGTTTTAATTACATGTTCCACTTTGGTTAAGTATTCTAATCGTATTTTCTATTGCCACCCAAGGCAACCACTAGATTTCCACATGCCACCCAAGGCACCCACTTAACCCCTCATGTCCCTCTACATGCTAATATGGTTAAGTGTTTCTTAATTAATTAATTAAGATCATGACCTCATAAAGACCTCTCACATTAGACCATCTTTTATGACTGCTGGATATGCCGGTTGGGTTCGGGCAGACTTCCATCATAAAAAGGGTCTAACCTCGTGTCTTTACTTTAATCACGTATTTAATTTATGACTAAGACCTCTCACATTGGGCCAATCATTTGTAGCTGCTGGATGGCCGGTCGGTTCCGGGCAGACTTCCGCTACAAAAGGGTCCAACCTCGTGTCTTAGTTGATTAATTACACCTTATTAATCACCCCCATAATTTGTATTAATTATCCCTAATTAATTACATTTTTAAGAATATGGGTAGACCTAACTCAATAGGTAAATTCCCAATTCCATAGTATGGGTAGACCTAACTTAATAGGTAAATTCCCAACCCCATAATATGGGTAGACCTAACTTAATAGGTAAATTCCCAATTATGTCCATTCATTTTATGTTATGCTTAATCATAACAACTTTACACATTTCTATTAACATGCATATTAACCCCATCGTTTCCCACGTAATTCGTTTACATAACATGTCATACATAGGGGCAACTTTGCATATGTTATGCACATCATAAAAAGAGACAAACTTGCATATGAACTTGCATAAAACTTGCATATGAACTTGCATAAAACTTGCATATGAACTTGCATAAAACTTGCATATGAACTTGCATAAAACTTGCATATAAACTTGCATAAAACTTGCATATGAACTTGCATATGAACTTGCATACCATGTCATATCACAAAGGCAAACTTGCATATGTCATGCATATCATAAAAAGAGACTAACTTGCACATGAACTTGTATATATCATGTCATATCACAAAGGCAAACTTGCATATATTATGCATATCATAAAAAGAGACTAACTTGCACATGATCTTGCATAAGAACTTGCATAAAACTTGCATATAAACTTGCATAAAACTTGCATATGATCTTACATAACACATCATATCATAAAAAGAGGCAAGTTTACATATGAACTTATAACATATGACAACCACAACTTGCATAATCCACATTTACATCCATAGCCTCCTAATATCCTATCCTAATTAGTTTAGCAATTACTTGCTAAAGGCATAGGAACTCACCAAAACCAAGATTAGCAAACTTATGAAGTAGAACTAGTTGCTAAATATGAAGAAGATGATGATTAGAGGTTGATTAGCTTGCAACTTCCTTCATAAACTAGTGGAGGCTCCTCTTAGGTTTGATTTTGGCGGCATGATGGCATCATTTCTATTTTTAGTATGGATTAGGCTTGCATTAGGGTGTATTTATAGGATTAGGGTGTGTTTTAGACCATAGGATTAACCCTAGGTTAGATTAGGTCCGTCAGATTTAGGAAGTCTCTAGAACACAGCCCAGCCCTAGCCAGAAAACCAGACCTGGTGCACCCAGGCCAAGTGGCTCGACACCCCGTGTCGACAGGCAAGTCGACAGCCCTGTCGACAGCCCTGTCGACATGGCTATGGCGGGAACTTTCCCGCCTGGCCCCGCTGGTTGAAATTAAAAATCTGAATTTGAATTTTTAAATCTGTTTTTAACTTTGAATTTTCTGCAAACTTCATTGGGCCATACCTGGGCCATACGGACTCCGATTTACAAAATTTCGGACTCTATTTCGCGTATTTTTCCGAGACGAACGCAATGACGCAGCCCGTTTCCCCCAATTCTCCCATTTGAGATTACTTATTCTGCAATTCGTGAATTTTAGCATTAACTGAAATACGGGGTGTTACACTTACCATAACCCAAAACATTTTGATATCAAAATCTGGTGATATTGTAATAGTGTCTAAATCAAATAAATAGAATCTAGCGGAACGCTTGCATCTCACGCTCCATATATAATATAAAATCGAAACCACAGGGCGCTTATTGGAGATTGGATTTCCAACATGACAAGGTATGGGACCACCTACCGATAGTGTATCTCTAGAGGCGAATACACAGGGTTCAACAAGAACATCTTGCAACCCGGCCCACACATGACCGACCACTCATTTCGCTTGAGTGTATCGAATGTATATCACCAACGGTTGGGATTAGCAACCATTTCCCGAAAGGGACTGCATCGATAGATTTAAAGAAACAAATGGAATTTCTCTAGATAGGTGATTATACATCCTAATGGGGGCGACCCACGTAGCCATGTTGTCTGCCCAATTTTTGTCATTTCCCGGTTGTGAGGCTTAAGGTATGAATTATCTTCTAGAACAACTGGTCACCATTCACTTTGAATGCCACATCATCAGATCCATCGGAAATCACTAATTGGTTCCCACAAAAATACCCAGATTGTTAGGCTAAAGAAGTTTCCCTTCTATGCCATCAACATCGTACGTTTGACGGAATCAACGTACGTAACCCCTTTGGAAATACTCTGTCAGACACTCGTCCTTACAAGTTATCCTGGGTCTGGACAAACCGAAGGCACTGTTCTATAAATCCATCTTGGGCAATTTCTACCTAGGATTAACACAACAGCCCTTGCATTTACTCCGTCTTCAATTATCTTCAGCATAAGTTGATTCATAACGTTTATACCAATGCTGAGAGGTTTTCAGATATTAGATCTGATCCCGGTCTCTCCATACTGATAACGGAGGCATAATAATAAATCAAAACTTTGATAGTCGGTGATTTAACTATCAAAGAAACATCCATACAATCAACCATCCTATTCCCAATTGGAAATTTTACCGATCAACCATCAACAACATTGGCCCCTTTTTATATTAATTCCTTATTATATTTTCGATTCAAAAATCCATTTTTTCAATTTTCCATATCCTTTCAGATCTCAATCTCGGTTCTTGGAAGACATTTCCAACGTCATCATTCCTTTATTTGAGAAGATATCTCTTATTCCTATTTGAAACCATTTCTATATATTCATGTATTCTTTTACTAATCGGGTCCCTAACCATTCTTCACTACCGAGCCTTAACCATTCCTTAGTTAATTATGAAGTCAATCAAGTTGGGGAATAATTATCTCTCGGACCTTAACTGAATAACATTTTCAACTTTGAAACAGTCAAAGCTCACCACTTCAAACAAACCATCGCTTACGTGACTTTCGGATTCAATCTAAGAATCCACTTCCTTTACGGAAAAAAATATATTGATTATAGCGCTAGCCTTACAATCGTTGTTTTCAAATATCTGGCTTACAAGACATTATAACAACAGCGTTACAATCGCTGTATAGATTTACAAAACATTTACTATAACAACAGCGCTAAAATCGCTGTTTAGATTTATAAAACATTTATTCTAACGACAGCGCTAAAATCGCTGTATGGATTTATAAAATATTTTTCTTCACATTCTAAAATTACCTTTCAATTTCAATTGTTAACTTAATTCGATTATCAAGTAAAAGTTTATCTTTAAAATCATCATTTTATTTTGAAACCTCTTCACAAGTTCATTTGTACGATTTAGATTTATCTCTAAATCCCTTTATCAATTCTTTTACCAAACCCGACAATCATTCCTTTCTTTACAAAACTTTACGTCTTTTTCCCATTAAAACCCCATTTTTACTTGATATAAATATTAATTAAACTAATGCATTAGTTTTGAAATTTCTTTTCAGACTTTTATAACAACTTGGATTATAAAATCCCTTTTTAAACTCTTTTCTAATTTCAACTAAAATTCCATTTCAGGTTCGATTACTTCCTTAGCTATGGTTACTTCTTTAACGATTTCCATTTAAAAGTATTCACTTTGATTATTTTGAATTAAAGTGACCATTAACTTCAATGTTATCCAAATAAAAGTAGCTTATAGAATAATTAATCATTTCAAAAGGATTATGATAATTAACTTCATTATTAATAAGCAATTAAATAAACAATTTTACTTAAGAATTTATTTACTTCTAAGAACAACGCTAAGTTTAACGACTATTTGCAAGACTACTCCTATTAGATCAAATTAATCTAATATCCAATTTTCATTGAACATTCGACTTTGTCAACTAGTTAACCGGACAGCTGATTTTATACTAATCCACATTCTAAAGTTAATTAACAACTTAATAATATTGCTTACTTGTTTAATTAAAAAAATTATTTTAATTTTCTAGCCAACAGGTTAATTCCTACTTCTCTACTGATTAAATTTATCAATGACATAAGAATTGGACATATAAAACATTTAATAATTTCTATTTTGGAAATAAACTCCATTTTTAAATCTCAAATTTTATTTTCTATTTGAAAATATCTTACGGTACTCAAATACCATAATTCTAGGGCCAGTGACAACAAAATCAATCATAGAATACATATCACATCATATAACACAAATATATGAAAACAATAATATAAATGTTGAGGAACCCAGTTGGGCCCCTCCCACCTGTTTCCCCTGCATCCACAGATATTAATCACATCAATATGAGGTATGTAACACCCCACCTCCGCCAGGGTCACTCGCAAAGGAATGCACTAGCTTTGGAGGGGCATTATTGGTAAACATGCATAATGATATAGCAAGGCAGGACATGACATATGTATATATATGTAAATAAACAGAGTAAGTAAGTAAACAGCGGAAGACTTTTAAACTATTTCAAAAACAAGTCTGCTACATCATAATGTCAATTTCCCAAGTAAACAAGTCTAGTACATAAAATAACATCATCTGAACTGAAACGGAAAAACATAAAAGTAGCTATCCCCAAAGTGGAAAAACCATAGCGAGCTCAGGTCCAAAGCATACATGAGCTATCCAAGCAAGCGGCTAAGATCCAAGCTAGGCTCCTGTATTCCCTCCCTGAGAACCTGGGGGGGGGGGAAACGGAAGAAAAGAGGCGAAACAAAACGGGTCAGTCAAAAAGACTGAGTAAGCCCTGCTACGATCAGTCTATAAACTAATAAAGTTAACATCATGAGGGAAACTGAGATGATCATAGATAACAACATACTGACATGATAAATTAACTACACGATAGATAGAGGTGTCATCGCATAAACAGAGTTAAGTCTTGCACCACGGTGTACTAGCAAACCAACATAACAGATATTGATCCCTTGGCCCAAACTTAGGCCCAATAACATGAAGTGACCTTCATATAAGGTCCAGCCCAACGGTCTAGTCAATCGGCTCCCTATAAGCCTAACACGTCACGTGTTGCTGTCCATACGGCCCATGTATGGATGTAGTCTGACTGTGCTGGGTCCACCTTCGGGTGTATCAAGCCCTCGGGTGCCAACCCCGGACACTTAAGCAATAGTGCACAGCCCAGATCTACTGGTACCCATGCATAGTATGCGTCCAACATCGGACTACGTGCACGTCCGTAGCCCGCCTGGACCCGCATCGCGATACCACTCGGCCTCGTCTTTGGTCGTTTACATCCGTCCAGTCATCGTGCCCCGCCCTAGCCTAGTTTCTAGGGTTGTGATGATACCAAACTGGGATTACTGCCGGAACAGACCCGCCGCTAGGGTTTCCTAAGAGGGTTAAGTGTGATTTAACCCTTCACTAATCCTGGATTAAACTGGTTAAGTGTAACTTAACCCCATTCTAATCCCTCGAAATCCCAAGTGGATTTGACTGGCTAAGTGTAACTAACACCTAACCCCATCTCAATCTCTCTAATTCCCAAATGGATTAAGTATTAGTGGACCCTGACTTAACCCTAATCATGAGGCATTAATTAATTTAATGCACCTTAACCTCTCACATTAGACCTTGTTGTGGTTACTAGTTAGGCCGGGCGGGTCCGGGTAGGTTTACACCACAACTTAGTCTAACCTCGGGTTTTGGCACCACATGACCAACTTCTCACATTGGGTCCTATTGTTTGTAGCCACTAGTTAAGCCGGTCGGTTCCGGGTAGGATTACGCTACAAACTCAACCCAACCTCGAGTTGGCCACACTTATGTTTTCTAAGTGTCATGTCCACTTTATTTCAAAACATAATTACAAGTCAACAAATACTTGGGTAGACCTAACTTAATAGGTAAATTCCCAAGGGGTAGACCTAACTTAATAGGTAAATTCCCAATCTTATATTTTCATGTATTTTAAGTTTACCCCAAACCCCCAACGTCATTCTATCGCTTACATATTCGTAGTAACGCATAAAGGATAGGAAGAGGGAACTTGGCACAACATACATGATAAACTTGCACAACAATCATGCATAACATGTTAGACTTGCACAACTTAGCATAGTGAACTTTGCATATTACCCTAAACATGCATAACATGGTTAAACTTGCATAACTTAGCATAGTGAATTTGCATATTACCAAAACGTGCATAACTTGTCAAACATGCACAACTTGCCATTTTAAACTTGCACAAACATGCATAGCTTGTCAAACATGCACAACTTGCCATTTTAAACTTGCATAAACATGCATAACTTGTCAAACATGCACAACTTGCCATTTTAAACTTGCATAAACATGCATAACTTGTTAAACATGCAAATCAAGGTTTAGCAAACTCGCATAAACATGCATACTCAAATAAACTTGCAAATCATGGTTTAGCAAACTCGCATAAACATGCATACTCAAATAAACTTGCAAATCATGGTTTAGCAAACTCGCATAAACATGCATACTCAAATAAACTTGCAAAACATGGTTTAGCAAACTCGCATAAACATGCATACTAAAATAAACTTGCCAATCATGGTTTAGCAAACTCGCATAAACATGCATACTCAAATAAACTTGCCAATCATGGTTTAGCAAACTCGCATAAACATGCATACTCAAATAAACATACATAAATCCCAACTTGCATCACATATTAACTTTAGAGTTTCTAAAATGAAGGTAAGAGGGCTTACAATGCTTATGCGGACTCAAATGGGTATAACAAATGCAAGAAACCCCTTATGCAACTAATTTAAAACCCCCAAATGCAAGCAAACTTGATCAAGGCTCCTCCTTTATGATGCCAATTGAAAAACAAGCCTTTAATGCAAGCTAAGGAGGATCATACAAGCCTAAATATGCTTGTATGCATAGAAAATTACTTAGGAATCAAATTGGGAATTGTATGAAGAGGGTGGAGGCCATGAGAGTTTGGATTTTGGCATAGTTTAGTTACTAGGATGAATAATGAATGATTTAGGGTAGGTTAGGGTCTTATTTATAGATTAGGTTAGTGTTTTTAGGCCCTAGGATTAACCCTAGATTCAATTAGGTCCATCAGATCCCGGAACTCTCTAGAACCAAGCCACAAGACCCAGCCCAAATCAGAGATGGTGCACCAGGCTAAACAGCCCGGGCTCCCTCTGTCGACAGGGCTGTCGACAGGGCAGTCGACATGCCAAGACCCCTGTCGACAGGCTTGTCGACATGGGGTCCATGGCGGGATTTTTCCCGCCTTGGCCCAGCTGGCCCAATTCTTGATTTTTAATTTAAATTTAAATCTGTTTTAATTATGGAAATTTCTGAAAACTTCCATGGGCCTTAACTGGGTCATACGGACTCCGATTTTCGAAAACTCGGACTCTATTTCGCGTATTTTTCCGAGACGAACGCAATGGCATAGCCCGTTTCCCTTGATTCAGATTTTAGAATTAAATTCTGCCTCAATTTACATTATTACAGGTTATTGAAAATACGGGTTGTTACATTCTCCCCTCCTAAAAGGATTTCGTCCCCGAAATCTTCAAGTTAGGAAGAACATATCCTACCATCCAATCATCCATCTACTCAAAGTATCATCCACGAGCAATCATTGTCCTTACAAGATTTTAAATGCTGGATGAACATATGCAAAAGTGTGTGTATATGTACTTACCTAATGCGAAAATCAGGCGGTTGCTGATACAGTAAACCTCCTTAATGCACATGTATGTCAGTGAAATGAATCCATATGTATGCAAATTCCTAACATAATGTATAATGTCTACATGCGTGCTCAATCATACATCCATATGCAACATCCATGTGATAGCATACGAATTCCATCCAAGAATAAGCATAAACACTCATGCACATGCAATATGAGGAGTATGTGAGCCGATCTAGTGCCTAATCGTGTATAATGCATCCACGAGCAACCACTTGCAAACACTTGCAACCACTTGCAACCATCAAGCATAACATGTTTCAAACACATGTTTCAACCAAAGGGTCTCTACCTAAGGTTCTTATGACACGATAAACATGATAAACTAGATAAACTAGATAAACATGGACAGAGAGATATGCTTAGAAGATAAGCAAGATAAACTCCTTTTTGGATTTCAAGAAATCCATTCAAACTCTGACATATAGTACTAACCGATGAGTCTTAACCCCCTTATGGAGTTTACAACAGAAATAGGATCGAGATTGGGACCGAGAGGATATATATATACAAAAGATAACTTGCAAGCAAGTTCCACAGGAAAACAAGGATCAAGGATACCCTCTTAAAAAGAGATATGATGCGCGTATCTAGTCTTCACTCTTCTTAGTCACGTTTCCTTGAGCTTTAACTCCACTGTGCTTTGACCGTCTTTTACTTCATGATTTCTTGGCTTCCTAACCCCTATTTCCCAAATTCGAGTTGGAACTTATTTCATTATTACCTCTCGTCTTCCTTTTCCACTTATTCTTGTATACTTGGCTTAAACATAACTGTAACCTTATGATTTCATACAAGCTCTCCAAAATTCACTAGTGAATCCTGGATCTCGTCTACTTACCATAAAGTGTCCCACGCAGCAGAAAATACCAACCCACGTTGCCAATTGCCCCTTATAAACGTGATTTTCTATAACTCATGCTTAATCGAAATGAACTATCTGCTTATGAGTGATAAGTCATACCTAGATTCCGCTGCCTACTCATGGCTTCCTGTAGGCTATTTTAAAACTGGCCAACTTCTTGAGGGTAAACCGTTTCTAACCATGGTGCAGTCCTCTCGCTCTTCCCCGGACTGAAATGAGCACTCTTCGTGAGTCTACCTATTATGACCCACATACCCGTATTCCCTTTCTTTGATCTAGGTAGTCTATCCACATAATCTATCGAGATGTTTTCACACTTCCCTTGCGAAACTTCCAATGGAGGTAATGGCCCACTGGGCTTCTATGACTCGGCCTCAAGCTGGTGGCACAATATGTATCCTGAAACCAACTCGGCCACCTCCTCGAGTGATGCGCATCTTCAGGAACCCTCTTTACCAAGTCTTTCACTCGAGGAACACAAAATCTCTCATCGCGCCTTAGTCATCCCTTGTCATCTATAATATATCTAACGAGGTGACTTAACATCTCGCCTCGAATCAACTGGTCCATGTTCTTGACTAACTGCGGGTCTTCTTCCTGTGAAACCCCCTTCTTGATCCAGAAGAGTAAGTCTAAGCTCAGGGATTGCTAACTAACTAGCCAAACGGAGGAAGCTTCTTACTTCAATTGCCCTCCTCAGAGTTTTCCGGTTTTAACCCGCAACCACTTTAGCGGAATCCACCGCTAAGCCTTACTTAGGAACTATGTGTCCAAGAAATCCGACTTCTTTCCTCCAAAGTGACATTTGGAGAACTTGACCTTCCACTGGTAGCTCTAAGCGTATCCATCTCCTCCTTGAGGTGTATAGCATGCTCTTGCTCGTTCTTTTGAGGAGATCAAAATATTGTCTACGACGACCACGACAAACTTGTTCAAGGACTCCCTACGCACCCTACCCATCAAGTTCACGTAATATGCGGGTGCATTAGTCAAACCAAATAGCATGACTGGCCATTCTAAAAATCCATCTAGAGTCCTAAACGCAGTCTTGTCAATTCCATCCTCAGCCACCCTAAGCTGATGGAATCCGGTAGCTAGATCAAAAGAAAACCGATGCTCCTACAAGTTGATCAAACAAATCATTGATCCTTGGTAACGGTTATCTATTCTTCTCACGAAGGTCAACACACAAGCGAAGCAAACCGTCCACATCAGTAACGAATACTACTGGAGCACCCTACTCGAAAATGCTTCGTCTCAGGAAGTTCTTCTCAAGCAACTCCTTGACTTGCTTTCTTAACTCTCATCTCGTGAGGTCATGTGCCTAACCGGCCACGAAACTGGCTTGGTATTACCAACCAGATAATGCGGAAATCCATCCCACGTCTAGGGATAACCCCTTTTTCCTTCCCCAAGATATCAGGATATTCTCGGACCACCCTCACAGATTGCAAACTATCGCTAGACAAGTTGAGGGATTCAAGATAACATAACATGACGGGACCCCTAGGGTTGCTAGAAATTTCTAAGGGTACGGCTGAGGCGAGTCATGAGCCTCACAACCCTATATACAAAAACCCAGAATGGCTCCAAAATAGGACAACCATTCCATGCCCAAAGCCAACCCATATCCCCCGAAACCGAGAATATAAACATCCCACGAGAATTCTATACTTAGGACAGAAATTTTCAAATCCACTCAGACCACAGACAGGCGGGTAGAACCCCCAATTGGATTTGAAACTCAGACGGGATCCTCAACTAGGCTAGTACTTAGGTGCAAAACTTTCAACTGGATCAGATAAAATAAAACTATGCGATGTGCCAGAATCAAACAAAGTTCGAATAGGAAAAATCAGAAAATGCAAACAAGATTTTCGACAGAAACACTACCTCTATCATAAGCTGGAAGAACGGTGTTGAGGGGATGAACTCGCCCTCCAGATAGTCCTGTACACCGAGTCTGACCTTGCCTTTGTTTCCTCGGGCAATCCCTGCTGAGATGTCCAAACTCACCACAAATGAAGCATTCGCCCCGCTTTCTCTTTTCCTTCTTCCTACATTCCTTGGCTATATGTCCAACTTTACCACAGAAGTTACATTTCATATTCTTGCCCCGTTTCCTGGAATTTACTCTTTTGCCTTGAGACTTATTTGCCTTGACCTCTTTCTTATCATTGCTACCTTCTTCTTGAAGTAGGGCCAAATTCACTAAACTCTTGAAAGTCGCCCCCAAGGGTATATGAGACAGGGCCAAATCATGTAATGGCTCGTTTAATCCTAGAGCAAAGTGTAGGGCCTTCTTCTGAGCTGTATTAACCAAGTCTAAATCGTCCTGAGCCAGTTGATTAAACTTATCTATGTATTCCCTAATAGTCATGTCCCCTTGCTTCAGTGATAAGAACCTTAGTCCAAACCTTCCTCTAAAGTCATCCCAAGTCTCAATTGGCCTAGTAGCGGTGGTGACTACCCACCAACGTGCAGCTTCTTCCTTTAGCAACCATACTGCTAATAAAACCTTCCTGCGGTCACCTATATCTAAGGTGGCTAAAAGATCTTCGGTCTCTTTCAACCAATTCCTTGCCTCTACTAAAGTCTCGGTTCCAAAGAAATTCTTGCAACCCATCATCTTAAAGTTCTTACAAGTTTCCACAAAATCCGCTTGTGGAGGCTGAGGGAGAAGAGGAACATCAGCTACGGAAGGAGGAGGAGGAGGAACAGCGGCCTCGACTGGGGAGACAGTATGAGGGACATCCGGGACCGGTGCCGTAACTTCCAAGTACCGACGAAACCAATCGGGTATCGTTACTCCTTCGGGCAAGATGAGATTATCGGACATGCTGGAAACGAAAAGAAAAGAGTTCAAACGAGGGATCAAAGGATAGTGCTAATGGCTTTTTGGGGAATAGCCTTTTAAAAATAACTAGACTTTTCTTTGGAAAATACTTTATACTTTGTTTCGAAAATAGTTTTTCAAAAGTTTTTTAAAACCTTTTTATCCCTTCTCGTAAACCATATGCTCTGATACCAAATGTAACACCCCACCTCCGCCAGGGTCACTCGCAAAGGAATGCACTAGCTTTGGAGGGGCATTATTGGTAAACATGCATAATGATATAGCAAGGCAGGACATGACATATGTATATATATGTAAATAAACAGAGTAAGTAAGTAAACAGCGGAAGACTTTTAAACTATTTCAAAAACAAGTCTGCTACATCATAATGTCAATTTCCCAAGTAAACAAGTCTAGTACATAAAATAACATCATCTGAACTGAAACGGAAAAACATAAAAGTAGCTATCCCCAAAGTGGAAAAACCATAGCGAGCTCAGGTCCAAAGCATACATGAGCTATCCAAGCAAGCGGCTAAGATCCAAGCTAGGCTCCTGTATTCCCTCCCTGAGAACCTGGGGGGGGGAACGGAAGAAAAGAGGCGAAACAAAACAGGTCAGTCAAAAAGACTGAGTAAGCCCTGCTACGATCAGTCTATAAACTAATAAAGTTAACATCATGAGGGAAACTGAGATGATCATAGATAACAACATACTGACATGATAAATTAACTACACGATAGATAGAGGTGTCATCGCATAAACAGAGTTAAGTCTTGCACCACGGTGTACTAGCAAACCAACATAACAGATATTGATCCCTTGGCCCAAACTTAGGCCCAATAACATGAAGTGACCTTCATATAAGGTCCAGCCCAACGGTCTAGTCAATCGGCTCCCTATAAGCCTAACACGTCACGTGTTGCTGTCCATACGGCCCATGTATGGATGTAGTCTGACTGTGCTGGGTCCACCTTCGGGTGTATCAAGCCCTCGGGTGCCAACCCCGGACACTTAAGCAATAGTGCACAGCCCAGATCTACTGGTACCCATGCATAGTATGCGTCCAACATCGGACTACGTGCACGTCCGTAGCCCGCCTGGACCCGCATCGCGATACCACTCGGCCTCGTCTTTGGTCGTTTACATCCGTCCAGTCATCGTGCCCCGCCCTAGCCTAGTTTCTAGGGTTGTGATGATACCAAACTGGGATTACTGCCGGAACAGACCCGCCGCTAGGGTTTCCTAAGAGGGTTAAGTGTGATTTAACCCTTCACTAATCCTGGATTAAACTGGTTAAGTGTAACTTAACCCCATTCTAATCCCTCGAAATCCCAAGTGGATTTGACTGGCTAAGTGTAACTAACACCTAACCCCATCTCAATCTCTCTAATTCCCAAATGGATTAAGTATTAGTGGACCCTGACTTAACCCTAATCATGAGGCATTAATTAATTTAATGCACCTTAACCTCTCACATTAGACCTTGTTGTGGTTACTAGTTAGGCCGGGCGGGTCCGGGTAGGTTTACACCACAACTTAGTCTAACCTCGGGTTTTGGCACCACATGACCAACTTCTCACATTGGGTCCTATTGTTTGTAGCCACTAGTTAAGCCGGTCGGTTCCGGGTAGGATTACGCTACAAACTCAACCCAACCTCGAGTTGGCCACACTTATGTTTTCTAAGTGTCATGTCCACTTTATTTCAAAACATAATTACAAGTCAACAAATACTTGGGTAGACCTAACTTAATAGGTAAATTCCCAAGGGGTAGACCTAACTTAATAGGTAAATTCCCAATCTTATATTTTCATGTATTTTAAGTTTACCCCAAACCCCCAACGTCATTCTATCGCTTACATATTCGTAGTAACGCATAAAGGATAGGAAGAGGGAACTTGGCACAACATACATGATAAACTTGCACAACAATCATGCATAACATGTTAGACTTGCACAACTTAGCATAGTGAACTTTGCATATTACCCTAAACATGCATAACATGGTTAAACTTGCATAACTTAGCATAGTGAATTTGCATATTACCAAAACGTGCATAACTTGTCAAACATGCACAACTTGCCATTTTAAACTTGCACAAACATGCATAGCTTGTCAAACATGCACAACTTGCCATTTTAAACTTGCATAAACATGCATAACTTGTCAAACATGCACAACTTGCCATTTTAAACTTGCATAAACATGCATAACTTGTTAAACATGCAAATCAAGGTTTAGCAAACTCGCATAAACATGCATACTCAAATAAACTTGCAAATCATGGTTTAGCAAACTCGCATAAACATGCATACTCAAATAAACTTGCAAATCATGGTTTAGCAAACTCGCATAAACATGCATACTCAAATAAACTTGCCAATCATGGTTTAGCAAACTCGCATAAACATGCATACTCAAATAAACTTGCCAATCATGGTTTAGCAAACTCGCATAAACATGCATACTCAAATAAACATACATAAATCCCAACTTGCATCACATATTAACTTTAGAGTTTCTAAAATGAAGGTAAGAGGGCTTACAATGCTTATGCGGACTCAAATGGGTATAACAAATGCAAGAAACCCCTTATGCAACTAATTTAAAACCCCCAAATGCAAGCAAACTTGATCAAGGCTCCTCCTTTATGATGCCAATTGAAAAACAAGCCTTTAATGCAAGCTAAGGAGGATCATACAAGCCTAAATATGCTTGTATGCATAGAAAATTACTTAGGAATCAAATTGGGAATTGTATGAAGAGGGTGGAGGCCATGAGAGTTTGGATTTTGGCATAGTTTAGTTACTAGGATGAATAATGAATGATTTAGGGTAGGTTAGGGTCTTATTTATAGATTAGGTTAGTGTTTTTAGGCCCTAGGATTAACCCTAGATTCAATTAGGTCCATCAGATCCCGGAACTCTCTAGAACCAAGCCACAAGACCCAGCCCAAATCAGAGATGGTGCACCAGGCTAAACAGCCCGGGCTCCCCCTGTCGACAGGGCTGTCGACATGCCAAGACCCCTGTCGACAGGCTTGTCGACATGGGGTCCATGGCGGGATTTTTCCCGCCTTGGCCCAGCTGGCCCAATTCTTGATTTTTAATTTAAATTTAAATCTGTTTTAATTATGGAAATTTCTGAAAACTTCCATGGGCCTTAACTGGGTCATACGGACTCCGATTTTCGAAAACTCGGACTCTATTTCGCGTATTTTTCCGAGACGAACGCAATGGCATAGCCCGTTTCCCTTGATTCAGATTTTAGAATTAAATTCTGCCTCAATTTACATTATTACAGGTTATTGAAAATACGGGTTGTTACAAGGTATCATAGTAAAAGAACTGATAATCGATCAACGATATATCTATATAAATTATTTCAACTAATTTTATCAACCATTTCAACCAATCAACCATCACACAGTATAAAATTTTTATAAATAACTTTAAACTCGTTTATATAAAAATATAAACGAGGCAGAGTTAGTGAGTTTACTCACCTTGGTTTGCAGTCGAAGATTCTGCTTTGGTTTCGTTTAAAATCAAACAACGTTTGATTTTTCTACGAATTTCAAGTATTCATGTTCGTGGTCCCATCAGTCCTACAATGCAAAGCTCATTGCTCCGGTTCTCACATGACCGGTCTGGTTCAATTCTGTTCATGTTTATAATAGTTATAATGATTTCAATTTTGTTTAAATTAGAATTATTTAATAATAATTATTGTTGTCACTAAACTTAAAATTACCATTATTGACTCCTTAGCGTTGTTAATTTCGTTGCCTCAATTGTCCTTGTGATCCCACTTACCTTGCCTTATTGGTATAAAAAGGAAAGATAAAAGCACATGGTCGGTTTTAGTCTATCCTTCTTAACTAGCACAACATTCACCAAGTGCTCTTGCTTGTTGGTAATATCCATCTCGGTCACGATTTTCTTCTTTCCAATATTCTTGTCAATTTGAAACTCGAGTTCACTGACTTTAGAGAATTCAACCTCACAAAAGTAATCATTTCCAATTTTAAACAAATCCCAAACTCCTTGCTCTCTATAATCACCACGCACCTCATACTTATTCCCCAGTTTTTGTACAAGGAACGCATCCTACACCATTACAGTGAGCTTCTTCAATTCCGACCTTCTCACTACCTTGCTACCACTACACTCCAATATTATACCATGAAACTTGATTCAATGTCACAATCGCGAGCACAGGCCCAACCCGAAACGGAACAGCTACTGGACCCCCTTCCCCTTAACCATCATTGACATTAACCTAAAATATAATACCAAATTCTTACCACAATCAGTAGCTTTCCTCAAAAGCAAAACTTAGCGTCCCCACTCGTGCTTTCCCTTTTTGTTTTCCCTCTTCTCCTTCACCGACGCTGACCACTAACACCCTCCACGCGTCGTTCCACTCCGCCCCTTCCATTCAACACCATTCAACCCATTCTCCTTCGGCAACCCATCTGTTGAACTCGTCGACAGCCTCCGTCCTTCCCGACCACCATCGCACCAAGATCGAGGTGAAGCCCTAGTTTTCTGGTTGAAACTGGTACCGACGAGACTTGGTCGAATACTTTGAAGCTGATATAAGAGTGGAGAGCGGATTCCATATATGTATTCGATTTTCTTTTTAGTAATTCATTTGATTTTTGGTTGAATTTCTATTTCCGGTTCTCTTTGTTTGATTTAATATCAAATGCTGGAAGTTGAGTTTTTGAGAATGAGGAGGAGCAGGTGGCTTTTAATTGTAAGTTGGGGAGTCAAATGAAATAGACAGAAGTGGACATCATTTGGTTTGTGGATAGCAACGGAAGCAGTATTTATAAAGACAAATTACTTGGCAGGCACAGAGCAAAACTTGGAGCGCACGGTTGAAAATTTGGTAGTCACGGTGAAAAGTTTGGATGGCACAATGTCTGTATTTTATCATGTGTGAGTATTCAATTTTGTACAACGTAACAGTAGTCTGATAGAAATGTGTTAAGTAATTGCTTTTACACCGCTAGGCCTATGTGTTTTTCTCAGCTATACATGTGTTGCTTCTCTTTTTCTTTTTATATATATGAGTGGTGAGATTTTGTGTCAGAACTTGGCATGTTGATTAGGGGGTAGGCAAGGCATGTGATTGTAACAGTATAGGCATCTGTGTAATTAAATGTATATAGATACCGAAGGGTGTGCCATATTAGCTTTACTGCTCGAAGTGTTCACTGGTAGAATGAGGACTTTCTTTCCCACAGGACCCTCTTAAGAAAATGAACTAGTAGTAATCGATAGAAACATGTTTACTCCCATAAAAAGTGTTCGTATTTTATTTCCTCTACTTTATCGATCGCTCCGGACAGAAATAAAAATATGATCGTGACAAGCAATACGTCATGATCCCAAAAATATAATAACATCGGTAGTTTAACTTATATAATGAAACCCCAAAATATTGATATAGGGTGCAAAATACTTCAAATAAAAAGTTGTTTATTTTTCGAAATAAAAATTACATAAAAGTCCTAAAAATTAAATTATCACTACGTCTCAAAAGAACCTTGTCCAAATTCAAGACCAATATTAAATATATTTAAATAACCATTATGGCCTATATACGATTTCACAGCGACTTTCTGAAAATTTGATTTGGATGTAATTCACAATATATAAGATGAAATCTCGATTTCTCACTTCCATTAGAAAGATACTGTTTAATAAATTTAAACGTTTCTAGTTTCAAAGAAATCTGACTTATTTGGATCCTGTATGTTCAGTTGAAGTTTAAATCGTAAATTACGAATAACCGCGACTATTTCGAGCTCGTATATAATTATATTATAAATTATACGTCTAAATATTGTTTTATTAAATAAGTTCCTATATATAATTCAAATAAGATATTTAAACCAAATTTAAATATCCAGAATTCAATGGCTGAAAATCCAGGTCGTTACAAAATCATATTAATGATTGTTTAACTTGGGAAACCATATCCTATATTTAACTGGGTTAAAGAACCAATGTCATTTAAAACACAGTTCACGATAAACCCCAAAATCACATTCCAATCCATTCCAATTTATTTTATTAAATTGGAAAACTTTACTTTGGAAAACCTCCTTTAAATCTTAACAAAAGATTTATAAATTCCAAATCACATTTCACTATAAATCGGGTTAAAGAACAAATGTCGTTAAAACACAGTTCACGATAAACCCAATTCCCATTTGATATTAAATACAAGGCTCTGAATAGAAAATATCTCGGCTTATATTCAATATCAAATTCTACGACCAACAAATATCGTATCGGAAATAACGATATAAATATATCTTTCAAATTTCCATAACAATATCTATATAATCACGAAATCGACATCGAAATATTCCAAAGACAATTTCGATTCCAATCCATCCCAATTCAATTATTGGAAATTCTGGTTATTTTTAAAACCCTTTCAAATCCAATTTATTTATTTCAAAAATAAATGGATTATAATTCTAGTTTAAAACTAGTTCATTTTGATAAAAATCTATTTTTATCTTTTCAAATATGGAGTTTTTTCATCCCAATTCTTTCCAAATCATTCCTTATGATTTTACACAAATTATTACTATTTTTAATAATTTTATCAAGGCCCATACAGTCGATTTCCATCAACGGCCATCGAACTGCACTTACAACGACCTTTTCCAAATTTGATTTGGACATAATTCCGAATCCAACCGTTAGTTTTTAAATCTCTAATGTTCGTTAGAAAGCTCTTTTCGATACGAACCCAACGGTTCTGGTTTTAGGAGGATATGACAGTCGGATCTCTCGTAATATCCATTCGAAGTCAATGGTCGAAATTCGCGAACTATTCATCGATTTCAGGCCATTATATATATATATATATAATATATATTATATGTATTTCATCGATTTCCTTTCAAAATGTATTTTATAAATCGTTTTAAATTCGTTTTCAAAACGATTTCAACTTCATATTCAATTTCTAATCGAAATTGAATATTCCATATCATCGATATACAAATGATAATATTTTCAAAACGTTATATTTTGAAATCACTTCCTTTTCTATAATCATTATAAAAATGAATATAATCGATAAAAATATCGTTCACGTCAAAATGGCGCATATCTAACCAACACGGCTTTATATACTTCAATAACTTCGTTATTCTATTCAATAAATGAATATTTTCTTCAACACATGAATATATATTTTTATTCAACACATTAATATATATTTTTATTTCAACACATGAATATTTATATTTTTATTCAACACATGAATATATATTCTATTCAATACATGAATATTTATTATATTCAACACATGAATTTTTATTCTATTCAACACATGAATTTTTATTCTATTCAACACATGAATTTCGTTTTATAATATTCCTTATTTTCCAAGTTGAAATGAGGCCCAATCAATTACCATATAACATTAATTATATGGATTCCCTACAACACATGTATATAATAGCAACAATAAATCATCAACCATTATCCAGAGTGCACCACACAACTGCATAAGCATTAAATATAAATAATTAATGCTTACACAGTCTGTCAACCCATCGATTGACATACAACTAAACAATCGGGATTAGTGTACGTCAAATATCATCCCAATACTCATGTGGGGTTTTAAATCAACAAACACAGATTTTTATTTGTGCAGTTGGGCGATGTGTAATATTTATCGTCCCAATCAATATTAGTCAAATGAGTGTACATAAACAAATCGTTCGATTTGTAAATGAATATTTAATTTATATACACATTAAAAATTATATTTTAAACTATAAAATATTTATAACGATAAAATATTTTATTTCTCTCTACATCACACAATAAAATTTTCACAACACAACAAAATCAAACAAGTCGGAAATGGTCTGTGGACGACGAGTTTTGGATGCTGCTAAGCACCGTCTACATCCTAGTATACATTTCAAACTAGAAATTAAAATAAAAGTGAGGAGTTCTGTGACGAAATGGAATTTCGCTCGGTCCGAACCAGTCGCTAAACCGACCCAAACCGTTCGAAACGCCCTATCGTTTGAGAACACGACAAATCAGAATGCATACAGAAGAACATTTCATTGTATTTTACAACAATGCATCAGATTACAAGAATATACAGAGTATAAATGAGTAAATATTACACCGAAATATCAGAGATTTAAATTACATTTAAATACATAGCAGCGGAAAATAATACAATACACAACTAGAAGAGATATACGGATACAAAGCTTTCCGGATATCATTCCAGCTGTAAACCAGGATCCTGTGAATATAAATCTGCAAAACCAAAACTACTAGCTGCCCGTGTCAAAATAAGGGCACCCAGAGTTTAGGTTAAAACAATAAACTCCAGGTCAGTCATGTGACTGGTGTGAGAACTAAAACAGTTATTATCTTTATTTTCAAAGTTAGGTAAATCAAGGGACCACGCCGTATAACACGGAACGGGTTTCCTCCCAAGAATACCAGTGCATAAAACAAACAGCGCAATGCTAAATAAAGAAAAATGAAGCTGTTATAAGACCCAGGTCCCATCACACAATGCAACGCAGCCGAGGATAGGGTTTTCCCTTATAACAGCCAAAGAATGCTTAGTACGTTTAAAACAAATCATTTAATACTACTATAAGTGCATAGTGTATAAAACAACTTCAAATCATAAGTATCAATCATAGGCGGCATGGGTACCATATATCATGTCGCCATACTAGTTCTACAATTAAAACCGCAAAATCACGTATTTGGAAATTGGATTTCCATCTATGAACCGAGGCAAAAGATAGTCCTCAACCGATTCGAGACGCTCTAGCCCGTGTCTCAGGAACAGCCGCAACTGCCCCCTGGATCCTCAGGGCCGGTCCACCGATGTGGATTATTATGCCTGAACACTACGTCCCCCCACCCTATGGGGTGTAAGTCTGGTCCGTCAGCCGACCAGAATGCATCGGCCGAAACCGATATAACCGAGGCGCCTCGCAACAGCAACAACCACATAAGTCAAACTCGTCAGGGTGTGTAAAACCACTGACGCCACTTCTAGCTAGAAAGAAACGCATGCCCTCCCTGACGTCCGTCTCCCGTTTTTGGTTCACAACCGGGGTGCGAGGCTCGCGAATTCACGTTACACAAAGCTGTGCCACACAGGCTGTGCTTTGATCATCACCACAAGACTTTGCTTTTCAACAGAAGCCTCGATCAATTGCCACTCAGGCATGCCACACAGGCAATTCACTCCATGCGTTTGATATCCATCAATATATAACCCCTGAGCTCGTACGTCTCAGAGAAGGGCGTTAAGCAAGAGAATAAATTCTCTGCCGCCAAACAGATATATATTTAATAGAGATCAACCACACGGACTAAAATCCAATGTTAGACACACAGTCCATTTACAAGTCCGTTCTGGGTCTGAACGAAACCGGAGGCACCTAGTACCCCGCATATCCATCGATCTCCAAGTACGTCTGGACGATCACCAACTGTTTCCATCTTCTTGGGTGTACATCCCAATCAAGATCATCAGTTATCACCCAAACGACGTGAAGACTTCCGGTCTTCGACCACCGTCTTCATCTTCGACACCACGTCGAATCAGTTATTCAGAATGGGATAAACCCGGTCTTTCTGAATAACTCGCGTATATATTATAAAAGTGTTACACAAACACAACATACGCCTCATTCCAATTCAGAATATTCTTTTATTCGAATATTCCTATACTTTGGGAAAAGTTCCCATTAATTTTATCCAAGATAAATTCTTTAAATTTATTCTTTAATCTCCTTTGAATATCAACTCAAACTAGTCGGGATTAGCGAACCACACCGAAGTAATCATTTATTTTATTTCCCGATCCCAACCTATTCATCCCATGAAGTAAAACTGGTAATACTTCATATCTAACACCACAGTGTTATCGGTAAATTCAATTACCATTTCACGTTCAAATCTAATTAAAGATTTAACTATCGCCTGGAGCAAAACTGGTGATACTCCATTTTCGATCATTTCAATCTAATTAAAGATTCATTAAAACTCCACTTAGTTTTAATCGTTAACTGGGTTAAAGAATCAGTGTCATTTAAAACACGGTTCACGATAAACCCAAAATCACCTTCCATTAATTATCGGGTTAAAGAACAAGTGTTATTTAAAACACTGTTCACGATAAACCCAAAAATCAATACCAATTCAATTCCAATTAAATATCGTTTAATTGGTACACTTCGTTAAATCTAAACAAAAAGATTTAATCTTTTCTCAACTGGGTTCAAGAACAGTGTTAGTGAAAACACCATTCACGACAAACCCAAATCACATTCGATATTCAATACAAGGCTCTGAATAGAAAATATATCGGCTTATATTCAATATCGAATTCTACGACTAACAAATGTCGTATAATCACGAATTCCAACATCGAAATATTCCGAAGACAATTTCGATTCAATTCCACTCCAATGCAATCATTGGATATTCTGGTTATTTTCAAAACCCTTTTTAAATTCAATTTATTTATTTAAAAATAAATAGAATTATATTTCTAGTTCAAAACTAGCCATTTCGATAAAAATCTATTTTTATCTTTTCAAACATGCAGTTTTTCATCCCAAATCTTCACAAATCATTTCTTATGATTTTACACAAATTATTACTATTTTTAATAATTTTATCAAGGCCTGTACAGTCGATTTCCATCAATGGCCATCGAACTGCACTTACAGCGACCTTTTTCAAATTTGATTTGGACATAATTCCAAATCCAACCGTTAGATTTCAAATTTCTAACATTCGCTAGAAAGCTCTTTTCGATACGAACCCAACGGTTCCGGTTTTAGGAGAATCCGACGGTCGGATCTCCCGTAACGTCCATTTGAAATCAATGGTCGAAATTCGCGAACTGCCGCGGCGCGGCGCGTTCTATTCAGGCCATTATATTATATATATAATATATATAATATATACTTCGTCGTTTTCTATTTAAAACGAATTATATAAATAGTTTTAAAATTCGTTTCAAAATCTATTTCAACTTCCATCTCAATTCAAAGCAAAATTGAATTCTTCTCTATAAATTCGTTTTAAAATTCATTTCTATTCAATTCAAATTTCAATTCAATTTGAATTCATTTCAATTTGCTTTCAATTCATTTTGAATTCGTTTTCAATTCAATTCACTTTGAATTCGTTTTCAATTCAATTCATTTCGAAATCACTTTCAATTCAATTCACTTTGAATTCGTTTTCAATTCAATTCATTTCGAAATCACTTTCAATTCAATTCACTTTGAATTCGTTTTCAATTCAATTCATTTCGAAATCACTTTCAAAATTACTTTTTAATATTCATTTTAAAATGAATAAAATCGATATAAATATCGTTCACGTCAAAATGGCGTCAATCTAATCAACACGGCTTCATATATTGACATTTTCAAATATTTCATTTCGAATATTTCTATTTTAAATATTTCTATTTTAAAACTGGAATGAGGCCCAATCAATTACCATATAAAGTTAATTATATGGATTTTCATACAACACATGTATAATAGCCTTGAAAAATAATCAACCATCAACCAAAGTGCACTACACTGCATAAGCATCAAATATAGATATCTAACGCTTATAACAGCCTGTCAATCAATCGATCGACATATTTAATCAATCAGGATGAGTGAACTTCAAATTTCATCCCAACACCCGTGCGGGGTTTCAAACAATCAAACACAGATTTTATTCGTGCAGTTGGGCGATGTGTAAAATTTATCGTCCCAATCCATATCAGTCAAATCAGTGTACATAAACAAACCGTCTGGTTTGTAAATGAATATTTTATTTTATTCCCATTCACGTTAAAATCTATATTTTTAACGATAAAATATTTATTCCAACACATGAATTTTCTTTTCAGTTCATTTATTCAATAAATGACATTTTTATTTTTCTAACTTATTTTAGAAAATTTCGGCGGCATAACGGCACGATACTAGAAACGGGACAAGGCCTAGCCTTATCCCCGGTCTAGTGAAGGCCCACGCCATTCACACATCAATCAAATCAATTTCATCTCACCAAACAATTCAAACAAATAATTCAACTAATCTAGGCAACCAAACAAACAAGTCCATGGTCTGTGGACGATTGTGTCGGGTGCTACTAAGCACCGTCTGCATCCTAGTATATATATATAACTAGAAAATAAATTTGAAAGGTGAGAAATTCTCACCTATAGCTATCCTAGCTCCACGACACTTCATTGATAGAAATCTTCATCGCTATCGCATCTTCGTCATCTTCGTTGCCCGGATCCTCTACATATGTAAAAATCGAATTTTGGCTTCGTTATTCAATATATAAAAATCGAATTTTTACTTCGCTTCTCAATATATAAAAATCGAATTTTTACTTCGCTTCTCAATATATAAAAATCGAATTTTTTACTTCGCTTCTCAATATAAAAATCGAATTTTTAGTTCGCTATTCAATATATAAAAATCCATTTCTCTATCGAAGTTCAATATATAAAAATTCTATTTTTCTATCGAAGTTCAATATATAAAAATTCTATTTTTCTATCGAAGTTCAATATATAAAAATTCTATTTTTCTATCGAAGTTCAATATATAAAAATTCTATTTTTCTATCGAAGTTCAATATATAAAAATTCTATTTTTCTATCGAAGTTCAATATATAAAAATTCTATTTTTCTATCGAATAAAAATCCTATCTTTCTGTAAATCAACTATATAAAAATACGATCTTTTTCCATTTACAATTCAAATCAGTTTTTACTTTTACAACAAAATCAGTTTCTTTATTCCTTTATAAAATTCAGTTTTAAATTATGTTTTTATAAAAATTCAGTTTTAATCATTTTATAAAAACAGATTTTAAATCTTTTATAAAATCAAAACAGTATTAACCTAAAAAAACAGCATTACAGAGTTTAAAAATAAAAATAAAAATAAAATAAATAAAATAAAATACTTACAGTGGTTTGCCGAGCAAAAGGGGGGGGGGAGTTTACTGTCGCCGCTGGAATCTGGTGGGAGGGGGAAGTCGTCGGCCATCTGGTGGCGAGTGGAGTTCGTCAGAAGGAAGGGGGGGTCTCGTCGGCTGTTCGCAGAGGGAAGGGGGGGGGTCTCGTCGGCTGTTCGCAGAGGGAAGGGAAGGAGGGGGATCGGAGAAGAGGAGGTGGGGGCGGTGAAGGACGGCGGCGCCAGGGAGGGAGCGCGACGGTGGATCGATCGCGCCTTTGGGGGTTTTTTTTTTCTTTTTTTTTTCTTTTCTCAGATCCACGAATGACGGGGGGGGCCAGAAGGTTTTAAGGGGAGGGAAGATAAGATTTTTATTATATTTATTTAATTATTAATTATTTAATTTGCAAAGAGTTGACTTTTACATACGACCTCGAAACGAGGCCCACCGCCTGTCGTCCATAGCGTTCTACCCCCATTCCGAACACAATGGGATATGTACCGCAAGTTAATTTGGCTGTTACAATCAGTTTCCGTTAAATTTACATTTAAATCACTTTATTGAATTCTAAACGTACATTTCGAATTACCGAGGTCACATACTAACTCTAAAAATTCCCGAAAAATATTTTCTAGCTTCGTATTGACGATACGGTCCTAACAAAACTAGTTTCGTCGAATTCTGAGACCGTTGGAAAAATGGCCAATTTCCAGTCGATTAAAATCAACTGAAACTGGTCAAACGCATTTTCCTTTGCCACGCTCACATATTGCTTCGAAAAATTATGAAATTTGGAATCTAGCAATAATTCGACATCACGGACCTAACAAAACTGGTTTCGCCGAAATCCGAGGTCATTTGCAAAATGTCCATTTTTAAGGGCCTGAATTCCATAGCGACTATTCAGAATTTTCAACTGGACATATCTTTTGATTCCTGATATGAAATCTTGATTTTTCGGATTCTTTAGAAAGATATTCACTATTAGATTCCATTATTTTTGGTTTCACTAAAATCCGGATTGTTTTGCACCCGGTACATTCAATTGAAGTTTGAAATCGAATTATCGAACTACCGCGCCATTTTCAATTCTATTTATAATTATATATAATTATTTATATTCTATCGACGACGTATATAATATATGTGATCGATTTATATTCAAAATAGATTTCTCGTCGCTATTATTTAAAATAATTCATTTTAAATAATTAAAACCCGCTAAAATTGCCTAAATAAAAATTTTAAACTGGCCCAGATTTTCGGGTTGTTACAAGTTCTCACCGAGAAGCTAAACCAAACGTCGCGACTCTTCTTATGTAGAAAATCTTCGCCGTGTTTTCCACGTAATCTGTTTTCACATAGTTCATATTAAAAATCATATTTTTAATTCTCTACATATACAAAAAAATCATATTTTTATGCCGCTACTATATTTATAAAAATTCAAGTTTTATACCGCTACCATATAGACAAAAATTATATTTTTATACCGCTATTATATTGACAAAATTCTATTTTTATAACGGTGTTCATATAATAAAGATCATTTTTTTTATCGCTTTATCCCAACAAATAAAAATCATATTTTTATTTCTACTTCATATATTTTTACAACGCTTCCTTCTATATAAAAATTATATTTTTATACCTCTACTTCTTATATAAAGATCAAATTTTTATTTCGCTTCATATATAATAAAAATAGAATTTTTATCGTTACTTCATAAATATAAAAATCTAATTTTTAATAGCTAAAAATTATATTTTTACTTTGTCATTTCAACAATAAAAATCGAATCTTTATACGCATTACTATATAGATAAAAATCAAATCTTCCCTACTTCATAGATGTAATCTTTTCTACTATATAAAAATACGAACTTTTCTACTTCAAAGATCTAAACTTTATACGAATGAAAATCTATACTTCATATATAGAAGGTCACATTTCTATATAACGATATATATATAATAAAAATCATATCTTTTTCAAATTAAAAATCAAGTCTTTTTTATTTTCAAAAACCTTATCTTTCTATAAAAAATAAACCTTTCCTAACTATAAAAATCAAACTTTTCCTAACTATAAAAATCAAACTAAAAATCACAACTTTTATCATGAAGAAAAATCTAACAATTAACATTTATAAAAATCTGAAAATTATAAAACCAATGTATATAATTGAACTAAGGGGGGGGGACTTACTGTTTACTAGTTTTAGGGGTCGGAGACTGGAGTTGGAGGCTACTAGTGGAGTCGCAGGCGATGTGGCGGCGCAGAATTAGGGTTCACGGGTTTTGGGGCGGATTTCAATGGGAGGAGTGGGATCGGCAGAGAAGAGGGGGTAAGGCGCCCTCTGACGCCGGCGGCCACGCGCGAGGGGAGGGGCGGCTCCTCTCCGTTCGCGTTTAGTTTTTTCCTCGATTGAAAAGTAAACGGGGGGGGGGGGGGGGGGCTGAGAGAGTATAGGAAGAGAAAGTGGGTTTTTTTTAAATTATTTACTTTTAGAAAGTACCTTTTTATTTTGAACTCGAAATCAAACCCACCAACTATTGTCCATAGCTAATTACCCCCATTCCGAACACAATGAGATATGTATTGTAGGCTGATTCGACTGTTTCGATCAGTTTTCATCAAAATATAAATCTATATATTGAATTTGAACGCACATTTCAATTTACCGGGGCCACATATGCACTCTAAAAACTCTCGAAATATATTTTCCAGCTTGTATTGACGATACGGTTCTAACAATACTAATTTCGTCAAATTCCGAGACCGTTTGAAAAATGGCCATTTTCTAGTCGATCGAAATTTACTAAAACTGTTAAAAACACGTTTTACTTCGCCACGCTCACATATTGATTCAGAAAATTACGAATTTTGGAATCTAGCAGTAATTATACATCCCGAATCCAACAGAAGTGGTTTCGTCGAAAACCGAGGTCGTTTGCAAAATTTCCATTTTTAAGGGCTCAAAATTCCATAGCGACTATTCTGAAATTTCACTTGGGCATAACTTTTTATCCCCGCTATGAAATTTCAATTTTACGGATTCGTTGGAAAGATATTTTCAAATAGATTCTAATATTTTTGGTTTCACTAAAATCCGATTTATTTTGGATCCTGTACATTCATTTGAAATTCGAAATCGAATTTTCAAACTACCATGCCATTTTCAATTCCTTTTACAATTAAAATAAAATATTTATATTCTAACGACGATTCAACTAAATATATATGTTCTAATTCTATTCAAAATAAATTTCTCGTCGTTATTATTTAAAATAAATCATTTTAAATATTCAAAATTCAGTAAAATTACCAAAATAAAATTTTTAAATTGGCTCAGATTTCCGGCTTATTACAATATATATATATATATATATATATATATATATATATGTACGTTTGTGTTATAAGTCATGATTCAGAATACCAACCCCCCCCCCCAAACACACACGCACACACACACACAAATATATATATATATATATATATATATATATATGTATATGTGTGTGCGTGTGCGTGCGTGCGTGCATATATTTGTTTCTATTTATAAAGATAAAGGTCATCTAGATTTTCGCAGCCTCCATTGAGGACTAGTTTTCCCGCCGCCTCTTTCCTATTCTTCGCCTTTGTCTCCTTCAACCTAGTTCGATTCCCCTATAATTTTCTATACCTTTCGCCTCTTTTCTACTAGATTTTCCCTTGTGGAGTGCGATGCCTTTTCCCTGATCAAATTTTTTCCTCATTTGCTTGATTTACTTTGTTTCATCACCATTTTTTTCTAAATTCCCCTCATCCTCATTTACCTTTTCTCCTTAAGTTCAACTCGTTGAGTTCCTTGTCGTACATTCCAGTCTCAGCCTCGCGATGTAATATGATTTAACTTCGCGACTCCTCATTTTTAATCGTCTGTATCTTTTATATACCATTCCCACTCTAGATCTGGATTGTCAGGAACGCTCCAAAAGGCAGGCTGTATTTGTGTTGTTAGGGATCGGTTGTGGATCTTTTTAACGACATGCTGGTAGCCACCCTGGTTGAAACACCCAACCCCTATACCCATGCTAACCAAGAGAAACACTAAGTATTACTGTCAGAAAGCACGGAGACTCGACAAGGCTAAATATTGTATCATTCCTTTGAACGAACACTGGCCCGACAATTTAAAATTTCTCAACTTACCATTCGTGCCCAGTCTAGATTCAAAGCAATGATACAAGAAAATTTCCCACGTTACATAGTACAAAATATAATAGAATCAATCGCAGCACAATGACAATAACAGAATACATACCATAATTGCGATGTCCGGAATACATAGTCCATAGTACATAATGTCACGCCCAAAATACAAAATAGCATACATACCATAATAGACTACTAGGTATTAATAGGTCCGTAACTGCATAATTCAAAAATCCCAAAACATGAAAAATGGTAAAGGTGCTGCAATAGTCCACGTAATCTAACATGAAACCAAAATCCCCATATTGGCCCGAGAATCGTAACAAATCACATGGACTAAACTATATCTAATATGAGTGAAGTAAGACCCATGGACAATGAACAATGGCGCTTTTTATGCTAACAATATAATCGGAAAGAATAAAACCAAGTGTTCGTTATATAGATCATTATGGCACAAATCATATAAAAAGAATATGTCAACATATAAATCCACTCACAGTATCATATATAAATCAATATGATACCGTCAATAATTGTTAATATGTTGAAAATAAATTAAAGCAAGGCATCGTATATAAATCAATATGAAACCGATAATAATTATTATATATAAAACAATATGCTAGGAGTAAATGTAGGCAGAGTATCATATATAAGCCAATACAATACCCATAACAAATACCGTATATAAAACAAGACGGTATGAGTACACATTCAGTGTTTCATATATAAACTAATGTGATACCCAAAACAAACATAATAAGTATGATAACAAATCAAGACAGATTATCATGTACTAACCAATACGATCCTCATAACATTTGTCAAATGTAAAACAATATGATAAAATGAATCAAGTCGGAATATCACATATAAAAATATGATACTCATAATAATTATCATATATAAATCAATATGATAATAAAAATTGATCAATTATAAAATTATAATAAAGTATTAGGGGATTACATGATAAATATAACCCGATGCATAACATACCAAATAACAGAAGCTAATGTTGTAAAATCACAACGGCAGAGCTCGAGTGCGCATCGAGACATCAGCATTGTAGTGTATCATAACGCCATAACACTCCTGACTATCAACTCAGGATAACCAAGAAGGTCTAAGGCGAAGACCATGTGCTACCCGTTCACGATACTACATGTGGGACCCACAACCTTCATCTATTGTACTCCGTGACCCGCCGATTCGGAATATTGATTGAAAAAAATAAAATTAGCCCAATATAGCAGATCATTGAACTTTGGTGGTAATAAGAGAAAATCAAGTACCACTGATTCAGGTAGCAATCCTAAATTAGGTCGACCAAGATGGAGTTTTTGACCATTGGTATAACAGAGTCCAATCTATCCCAACCCAGAATAAATGGATTATTTCATATAAATAATATCATGAAGTTCACTAGTGTTTGGACAAAAATATAATCATCGCTTTAATAATATACCAACATATAGTAAAGAAAAATGGCAATCGCAACTCAAAAAAACAAAAAAAGATCGACGTATAACCACCAATTAATCATCAAGCGATAAACAAGAACAAGCCTTTCACATGCCTACTTAGGAAATATGGTGATTTTCCCCTTAAATCAGGCCACAACAGTTGCGATATAGAAAAAGTACCATAATAAGAATGATATAAAAGCATGTCATCTTAGTGATAACCCAATGACACGTTAGTTCAAAAAGTGTCATATACTTTCACATATTAATTAGTCGGGTAACACCCATGCATCATATACTACCTCATGTTACTTGAATATTTACAACAAGGAAGTGGATCACACTTACTGAAAATACAAAAAAACAAATATCACATATGACCAGTCAATAGAGTAATCAGAAAAGTATTACCAAACGTCACATACCGTTTGTCATTATTAAACCATTTACTCAAAATCCTCATCATATAGAATTTCACATAAATCTCCATAGAAACTGTATTCAATTCAAACTATATATATATATAATTATATGGAAAGATATGTCTTAAAATATTTATAAAATTTAATTAATTAAAAGAAAATGATTTAGTTTTTAAAATGTCCTACTATCCATTCTATTTTTCATATAGCCTTTATAAAATGTAAGTATTATATAATGGAAACATTAATTATATAAGATTTTAAAATATCTTAAAATCTTTTACCAGACCTTCCAAAGTCCATAACTTAGTTTCAGATGTTTAATTTGTTTTCAAAGCAATATTTAAATAGAAAATTATATCTATTTCATAAATAACTTTCCAAAATAGTTTATACACATAATACTTGCTTAAAATACTAAAAAAAAATCATAACTTGTTTATTTTCTATTATATACATTTACAATAATTCCAAATTCTATGCTTATACATATAATTGTTCTAAATTCATTTAAAAGATTTATCCAAATATGAGTTAAAAGTTTTATTAATTTCAATAACAATATGGTTATTATTTATTTATGTTGAATAAAATCAAAGCACTCTTGCTCCAAAAATCTCAAAATAAAACATCTTAAAAGTGAGCAAGATTCACACCAAAAAATCATGCAATTCAAAAATTCTAAAGCACTTTGGAAAATCATATAAATTTGGAAATTAAATATTTTCGCTCAAAATTTTTATAGTTGCTTTATTTACCTGTTTATATTCTTTGTTCAAAATTTCATAGCCAAATTCCTTACTATTTGCTGTAGATATTCTTTATCAACCACTTTTAGCTCAGGTTTATAAATCTCGGTTTGCATATGCTCTATTTGAAAAATCATATAAATTCAAAAATTCAACATTTTCATTGAAAATTTCTTCAACAGCTTAACACATTGGTATAGATTCTTCAACCAAAATTTCATAGCCAATTTCATCACTAATTGGTACAGATTTATTATTCTTCATCAACAACTTTCAACTCAGATTTATAAATCCCAATTGCATATGCCTAACTTGTAAAAATCATAAAAACTAGTAAATTAAACATTATGTCTCAATATTTTCACAGTACTATCGATTATTAGTCCAATTTGTGAAAAAAAATCCTTACCATTTGGTATAGATTTCATATTCTTTAGCTAATGTTTTCAGCTCAGATTTATAAATCTCAGTTGCATATACCAAGTTGGTAAAATTCATGAAAATTCGAAAGTTAATCATTTACATTCAGACTTTTTACAGTAGCTCCACCTACTAGTCTATTTTCTATTTTTAAAATTTCAAAGTCAAATTCCTTACTATTTGGTACAGATTCCATATTCTTTAGCTAGTATTTTCAGCTCAGCTTATAAATCTTAGTTGCATATACCAAGTTTATAAATTCATAAAAATTCGAAAGTTAATCATTTATATTCAAACTTTTTATAGTACCTCCATATACTAGTCTATTTTCTATGTTTAAAATTTCAAAGTCAAATTCCTTGTCATTTTGTGTAGATTCCATATTCTTTAGCTAGTATTTTCAGCATAGATTTATAAATCTCAGTTGCATATACCATGTTTGTAAAATTCATAAAAAATCGAAATCTAATCATTTACATTCAAACTTATTACAATAGCTCCATCTACTAGTCTATTTTTTATATTTAAAATTTCAAAGTGAAGTTCCTTACCATTTTGTACAAATTCCATATTCTTTAGCTAGTATTTTCAGCTTAGATTTATAAATCTTGTTAGTTGGTAAAAAAGGGAAATATAAAGCTTCAATCACCTCAAACTCCAAAATTACAATCTTCAAGCTCTATAACAACAAGTCCTTTATTGTAACCCTTTTTTTCAATTGAACAAGAATTGGGAATCTCTTTTCTCTTGATCTTTGATTTTGTGTGTGATAGATTTGGATAAAAATTTGATTAGAAATAAGAGAGGATTAGGTTTTTTGGTTTCTGCTTAAATATTGAAAATGTATGTTCTCCTGCCCTTTTGAAATGAGGGTGAGAAGGATTTTTATTCTTACACCCTCTCTAGATTCTTCTTTACAAATATCTTCCATTCTTTTAAAGGACGAAGTGATGACATGTCATTTTATGTTAAGATATTTTGTTTACACCTTTCTTTTAGTTGCTTCTAGATTTCTCTACAGGCATTATTTTTTTTTTCTTTTCGTTTTTCCCTTTTTACAAAAAAATTAACATTAGTTTTTCTTTTTATCTTACCTTTCTCAAATTTTTACATTTACTGAAATATTTTTACCATAAAATGAAACTTAGCATAAAACATCATTTTATACTATTTGAAGTACTCAAAAATAAACACACACTAAGAAATCAAACATTTCATTCCATTAGCGTTGCATTTTTTCATTACATTGGAATATGTTCTTCTTTTTTCCATGAACATACATATAAGGTTTTTTTTCAAAATTAGTTCAATCATTGAAAAAAATATATCCATTTTTAAACTAAAAGATATAATTCACTACCTCGATTATCCATAAATGATTCCTTAGTCATCATTTTTTTCTTTCTCATCCATATTTATTCTATTTCCATTTATTTAATATCTTACATTTTCCCAAAATGTTCAATATTAATATTCGTAATTTATTAGTCGATTCCCAATTAAATACCCCTAAAAATTGGGTTGTAACACTGGTAATCTCTTTTCTTTGTGTTGTTGTTGGTTATATTAGGTTCAGTACATTTAAACTCGGTTGTTGTTGGCTGTTTTACTTCCCATCTTGTTTGTTGGTGATTGTTTTGTGCTTAGGTGCATCGTCTTAGGTCTGTTTCCTTGAGGTTTAGAGCTTCTGACTGTGTTTATTTGGAATTTTTTTGGAAAATGTGGTTTTGATCCATTGTCGAAGCTGTGTTGTTGATTTATGCTGGATTTCAATTGTGATTTATGTGTTTATCACTCCCTGTGTGGGGGTATGTACTTTACTTGTGATTTCAGTCCATGTGATCTTGAAGGTTCAATTTTGTTTCTAGTTTTTTTGGATTGATTGTTACTATTTAGATCCTTCTACATTAGTGGCCCCTCGGCGATTGCCTTGGCAATAGAGGAGCTTGACTGCATCGTCCATCGTGTTTGGGGGTCTGCTGCAGTTTCCTCTTCTTTTCTCCAATTGGAAATTTTTGTTGTTCCTTTTGCCATTTGCAGTGAGAAAGTTGTGTCTTACTTCATGTCATGATCTGTGTTTGTGGCCCAATGCTATTTGGTCAGTGGTGATTGTTTGTGTTATGTAACCAGAGTTATGCTGGTATGAAACATTGAGGTTGTGTGAAGATGTTCTAGGTCATGTTTTTGGAGCTATTCTGTTTATGGTACAGTTAGCTAAACTCATTGTTTTTTGTTTAATTTTTACGTAAGAGTGGTGTATGTTATTGTAATATGTAATTCATACTAGTGTGGTGTTTTCAGTGTGTTTAGTTGTTGTAATGGGTGCTCCTTGCATGAAGTTTGTTTTTTAGTAGTCTAGACTTATGATCTAGCTCCCTGTTCTGTAAGCTAGGATAGTTGTAGTGGTCAGTCCACTCTTAAAACCGTCAATAGTGATCGGTCCACCTTAAAAATCGATTGTAGTAGATAAACATTCTGTCTATCTTCGGTACCTTCTGTATTTATTATTTGTTATAATAAAAAATGTTACGAATCACTATAAATAATGGTCGGCTTTGCCACTTTCTATATATAATAGAAATACATCCAAATGAAGCTTTTGAATTTACTAAAATATCCCCCTAGGCAACAATAATAACCTGAGGGAATAAATGTAACCTTGAACCCCCACGTCCTTCTAGTGGTCACGTTTCACGTTTTCCCCCGGTACCCCTAAAAAAACACCGCTATCTCCAATCGATTTCTTCCCAAATCCGTTTACTCTTTCTTCTTCATCTATTCCTTACCATCGCTACTTCCAATCGAATTCTTCCCAAATCCGCTTCTTTCTTCTTCGCATGTTCCTTCTCCTTTATCCAAGGCTCTAATCTACACCCGCCTCTACTGGGCCATAAATGCCCGATTTCTTCTTTGTTTGTTCCTTACCCTCGGCTTCCCCATCATCTTTAATATATTTCTTAAGAATACCCATGTACCCACATTTTCCTCCACTTCCCAAATAAGAAACACCACAACATTGACAGAAAAGCATGCGTGCTCGAGATTTATGATGAAGCAATCGCATATCCAATCTAATCACCGACATTAAGCCTTATTACCAGATAAGCATCAAAATCGATGCTCTATCTCCTGTCGCCATGGCGATTTCACCCATCTTGATTTTAATCCCTTCAATTCATCGGTTTGTCCACCGTGTTGGATTGCTTAGAGGCATTTTTTATTATCTATATTGGATTCTACTGTTATTACTTCAAAAAAATTAAATGGTAGATAGCGTTCAATAAGGCGATATATTAATAGATCGGTCAAAAGAACATCTACATCATTCAATAGTTAGATCTGCATTGGTTTCGTATGCCTATTTTCCTTTTGCATTTTCCACTGATCAGTTTGTAATATGTTTACCTATCTGTCATGTATAGCACTCTAACTCATAGGTTGTTTCGTAGAAAAAGCACTTTTTGCAGTACTAAATGAAAATGCTTATACATTCAGCAGTATTAAGGTTGTTTGGTTGGAGTACTCATTCAGCAAAGCTTAGTCAAACCAACAAAATATCAGTAAGCAGAAATACAAAGCTTATTTGAGCTGATGATTCGGTGTGATATTTTTACAACGGATATCCTCGTTTCTTTAATAACTGGGAGGAAGACTCAAATAAAAATAGTTTTCTTCCTACACAACTTTTTTTCTCTGTTCAAAAGCAGCAACAACCTTACCAGGTAATAAAACGGTCCTCTTCTCAACTTAACTTGTGTATTTTTTGTTTGCTAGTCGGTTGTTGTTGATGTCAAAAGTTGGTCACTTCTGACAATCAACCCCCAATCATGTGGAAAGCACACGAATAACTACTATAAAATGCGGTAAAGCAAATAAAACAGGGAACACACAAATTTTTTTAGTTGCGGCCAAGACTGGCCTACGTCCACTTTATGTTTATTGATTTCTTCTTTTGATTATAAGTACAATGCTTTTTATTTTTTGAAGAACGATGGGAGATGAGAAGTTTTTTTTTGGAGGAACTAGATTTGGCTATTTGAGAAATAAGTCTCATACTTTCTTTTTCCAAAGCTTGGAGTTTCTTAAAACCACCCCTTTCTACTTTGGGGAAGAAGGTATTTATAGATGGAGAAATAGGCTAGGGCTGGTGTGATGTGGCCCGACCTTTCGGGAAAGCTTGGACGCATGGAGTTTATTCCTTACATGGATAGGCAGCTGAAAGACTGGCTCTACAATTCAAATATATTATCTTCAGAAACCGTGGCTTACGTGGAATCTAAGGTAAGGGGTATTAAAAGGAGAGCTTTGTTTGGATATGGTTGACCGCTTTTGCTGCCTTGAGAAATGGTCTGAGTAATGAATGATCCGGGTAGATACTTCCAGGTGAGCCCGAGCTACTCGCTCGACCTGCTTTTGGTGGAATCCTCTGACCCGGTCGATTAAGAGCGTCTCCCGGGATAGGTGAGTTGAATCCTGAAGATGATTAGGCGGAGTTGGAATCGACTCGAGCCAACCTTGAAGGAAGCTGGTTTTGGCCGATCCTGTCTGGGCTTCCAGAGTGCGAGCGACTATATCGGTCGATGGGCCAAAGCTGAAGAGAGCTTTTGGACGTTGGGCTTCGATTCGTTGAACCGTAACAGCTTTTGCCAAAAAGTTAGCCAACACTTTGCCCCTAAGAATACATCTTTCTTGATAAAGGATGTGTGTTCTGATTCCTTGCATCAGAGTCCAACATGCAGATAGCGATGGTTACGCCAAACCATAATTAGGCCAGAAGTCTAACGGCTCCTGTGGTTGTATTAAGGTCGGAAAACCAGCTATCGAAGTAGGTCGTATTAAGGCCAGAAAACCGACAACCATCGAAGACCGTATTAAGGCCGCGAGAATGACTGTAAATCCTGGTTGAGGGTAAGTACCTGCAAAGACAATAGAAACCATTTTCGGTCTAGAGAAGGCTTGTCATTTCATCTAATTGAGCATTAGTCATGTTTGACTCGAAGGCAAGTCGAGATATTCAAGCAATAGTTACACTTAGCTTAGAGGGGTGGCGAGTATTAACCATATTCGGCTTACGGAGGTGGCAAGTATTAACCATACTCGACTTACGGAGGTGGCGAGTATTAACCATACTCGACTTACGGAGGGGAGAGTATTAACCATAATCGACTTGTGGCAAGTGTTATCCATGCTCGACTTATGCAAGATTATTTGACAAATTTTAAGAAGGGGGCGAGTATAGTCCATACTCGGCTTAAGGAGACTTGACTGTACTCGGCTCAAGGAGTAGGTTTTTAGAGAGGGTGGTAGGCTCTCGTGCTGACCACATTTGGAGGGGGCGAGCATCAGTTATGTTCGTCTTAAAGTACTCAAACATAATCTAGGTTTGCAAAAAGAGAGTTCATAGTCATTAAAGAACTAAAGGCAATAAATTCTAAGGGGATAACAATTGATTCCAGAGCATGCCTAGGAGCCAAATCCTAACCGCATACAAAGTGTCCATTTTATTGAAGGAAATACATCAAAAAGAGAAAATTAAACTTAATTAATGATAATGCCGCGAGTGCTGGTCTCAAGGTCCTTTCCGTTTCTAGGAGGTCGAGGAACGATATGAAGAGCTTGTGCAGAAGATTGTGGCGGCAAGGCCAGTGCATTTTTGTTGACATATTCGGGAAGTTCCCCTCGCCTGACTCGATCCTCGATGAGGTTGCACAAATGTCGGCATTCATTGGTGTTATGTCTAGCTACGTTGTGGAATATGCAATGCTTGCCGGAATCAAGTTCTTTCTGGGTCGGCTCTCTTCGAGGAGGTCTTAGAAAAAGTAGGGACCCTCGTACATCAAGGTAGATGTCGAGCAAGGAAGAATTGAGCTTGGTATATTGATCATACTTATTTTCCCTCCGAGGTCGCACGTTGCGCTCAATCTTTTCTGGGGACTTTCCACTTCCTTTATTCTAGCCGTTGGTGTTGGATAGACCTCCATGTTTGGTGGCTAAGACCTTGAGGCTATCCATCTCAATGTTGGCGTCTTCTTGTTGGAGGAATCGCTCGGCCTTGGCATAGAAATCTTCTATATCCTTGGGGGATCTTTGGTTAAAGAGATTGAGAATTATGATCGGTTTTGAACCTCCGGCAATGGCGGCCATAAGCACCATCATTGGCTCAGGTCGATCGACAGATGCTACAACCGCGTTGAATCTTTCGAGGAAGGAGCGAAGTGTTTCTCCCGGTCGTGGTTTGATGTGGTCAAGAGCATGACACTCTTTGGTCGGGAGATAGGTACCCTGAATTGCTCGATGAAACGGGTGACCACCGTATTCCAGCTACTGATCGACTCCGTTGTTAGCTGCCGAAACCACATGCCGGCTATATATGTGAGGAAGAGTGGGAAGCACTTAGCCATAACATTGGTCGATGCGCCGAGCACTTCCATATGTCGCATGTATAGCATGAGATGGATGGTCGGGTCTGTTCTACCGGTGTATGGTTTGATAGATGGAAACTTGAAGTCCGGAGGATTACGGGAGTGCCTGATCTCCCTACTAAAGGGACTGGGGTGGATGTTATCTATATCCCATTGAGAAGAATTACCCCAGGTGAAGCGTCGGATTACGCTCGCAAGTTGACTTCCATCTACAAGGAGTCGATGCCATGAATCTAGCTCTGCATTCTGGAGAGTTCCAGTACTGGGATCCGACGCTCGGAAGGGTCACCGTCGGTTGGGCTCGACCTCCGAGATTTGAGTGAAGGTGAGGGTGAGGGTTCATCGCAGTTGTTGGTTCTGGGAAGACTGGCCCCTATTGAAACTGATGAGGAGTGGTTCGAACCATGCCCATGGTGGAAGGTCCCAGCTTATTTAGAATAGCATGTGACGTTCGGGGCCCTTTGATGCCCCCACCCGAGGCAATATTAGGAGGGTCTACAGTAGTGTTTTCCTCCGTCAATCTGGGAACTAGTGCAGTAGACCAGTCTCCCTGGTTCGAAGCGAAAACCCCACCATCTCTTTGTTGAAGGAAAGGCGGCGTAAGACGATTTTGTGGTAAGATACTGGGTTGTAATGAGAATGGAGTTGACTCTGGCTGACCCAGTGGTTGCTCGATTGGTCCGGAAGTCGGGCCATTCCCCAGAGTGGAGGCATAGTGGTCGAACGACCTAGATCTTGATCGCAGGCCTCCTGCGAATCTGCTGCTAAGGCTGCGGTGGTTGCTGGAAGAGATACTCCTGGCTGAGATTGGTCGGGAGGTAGAGTCAAGCCAGGAGGAAGAAAAGGTGTGATCTGATCAGTGGCCTGATTCCGTGCAGACCATAGATCAGTTGTTGCCCCTGTCCCGGTCGATGGAGGAATTGATGTTGAAGCGTTTAGTCCCATCTCCACTCGACCGAGAAGGTGATCCATCAACTGTTGCTGTTGTTCGAGGAATTTACCCTGAGATGTAATATGGTCTCTGAACTTGACCATGATTTTGTCCATGTCATCCTGGGTAAGATACCGGGACACATCTTCGTGAGAGGAAGCTTCATGGCTTGCTTCTACAGAGTTTGCATCAACTGCATCTGCGTTCGTGGGACAAGAGGACGTTGTATCCTTCTTTCGTTTTTTCGCCATGGGCTGAGATAAGCAGAATGTCGTAGGGAATGTCGGTGCGTGCCCCTACCTGGCACACCAAAATGTTGACGTCAAAAGTTAGTCACTTGTGACAATCAACCCCCAATCGTGTGGAGAGCACACGAACAATTATTATAAAATGCGGTAAAGAAAATAAAACAAGAAACACACACAACTTTTTATAGTGGTTCTGCCAAGACTGTGCCTACGTCCACTTTATATTTATTGATTTCTTCTTTTGATTACAAGTACAATTCTCTTTATTTTTTAAAGAACAATGGAAGATGAGAAGTTTTTTTAATAGAGGAATTAGAGTTGGCTATTTGAGGAATAAGTCGAATATCTTCTTTTTCCAGAGCTTGGAGTTTCTGAAAACCACCCATTTCTTCTTTGGGGCAGAAGGTATTTATAGATGGAGAAATCAGCTAGGGCTGGTGTAACGTGGCCCGACCTTTTCGGGAAAGCTTGGACGCGTGAAGTTTATTCCTTGGATGGAGGTGCCGCTGAAAGATTGCCTCTACTATTCATAAATAGTATCTTTGAAAACCATGGCTTATATGACATCCAAGGTGAGGTGTATTAAAAGGAGAGCTTTGTCTGGATATGGTTGACCGCTTTTGCTACCTTGAGAAATGGTCTGAGTAATGAATGATCCGACTAGATACTTCTAGGTGAGCCCGAGATACTCACTCAATCCGCTTTTGATGGAAGCCTCTGACCTGGTCAATTGAGAGGGATTCTACCGGGCTAGGTGAGTTGAATCCTGAAGACGATTAGGCGGAGTTGGAATCGACTCGAGCCAACCTCGAAGGAAGATGGTTTGAGCCGATCCCTGTCTAAGCCTTCCAAAGTGTGAGCGGCTATATCCGCCAATGGGACGAAGCTGAAGAGATCTTCTAGAGATTGGGCTTTGATTTGTTGAACCGTAACAGCTTTTTACAAAAAGTTGGTCAACGGTTGTATTCTAGTAAAAGAGCTATAATCTGTACAGCTATTACTTTATAGCTGGAAATGGAATTCACTATGCTGTTTTTTTATGCATGAAAAATCGGGTGACAATAGTTAACTGAAGTTTCATGCCCTTTTGTTATATTAGGAAACATGATAGTGTCATAATCTGAGAAACTTATGTTGTAATGTTGAATTAATTTGACACAGATAAGCTTATGGGTTATAGTATAAAATGTGTATGTCATTTTCTACTTAAAAGGAACATTATATTGGCTCCACAAACTAGAGAAATACACGGTTAAGGGTAATTTAGTGATTAGTTGATCAGATTCCATGACTATTTGGAACATAGATTTCCTGCTAAAGTGAAGGTTAGTGCCAACTAAACCAAATGATTTGTCAACTTATCATAAGATAATGGACGTATTTTACAAGATAATGAGTTGTCAAGCTATCACAAAAACTGCTACAATATCGTAATTCAATTGTTAAACGCAAGAGAACTGCTACATAACAAGATTATGGACGTATTGTATTATTGTTTCCAGCTATTACTATATAGTCCAAAATGGAATTCATTGTGTTATACATTGATGCGTGAAAATTTAGTTAATAGATGTTCATTGACCTTTTGTTTTATTAGTAATAGATGTATTTTATTATAGTAGTAATCAAACTGATGTGACTTTTCAGATGATCCTTGACCTTTTGTTACCTGTTCTACATCCGTATCATCGTATTATTGGCGTGTAGTAATAGCACAGCCAACAAATAAAGTCGATCAGGGCTTAAATTATTTTTTATGACCACCTGTTGGGATGCTATAAAAGAATATAATTATCATATTATTGCGTTTTCTTTTGTTTTCCTACTTATGTGGAAGATGTGTTTTTGAAGGTGTCGCGGTAATTGAAGCGCAAAATAATCCATCTAACAGAAAGTAAGATGATAATTACTCACCTAAATTCAAACCTTGTTCGTTTATGGAAAGAAAACGCAATAATTCAAGTGGTAAACCAGTGGATAAATTTTTTTGAAGATTTAATTGGATTTATAAAAGGCCAAATTGAAAAGGAGGATGCTACAAATGGACTTTCGAACGATGTCGTAATTGTTGCATTAAAGGAATTAGTTAGGGACATGAGTGTTATATCTCAGCAGGATTATATGAAAGCTAAGATATTATTTTGTGACAAACAAGAGTTGAGGTAGCCTTGTTGGATGAACAGAGCATAGTTAACAGACTAGAATTTTTAAATTATGTATTAGACGTTTAAAAATGATTTTCTTGTTATGGTGGAGATGATGAGCTTTTTAGTTTTTATTTTGAAATGAATAGTTGTTTAGAGTTGAAATAATTATCTATGTCTGCTTAACATGTTGTATTTAGGTATGTCTTTGATATTTTCATGAATAAATTCGAAGTTCCTTTTGGTTTTCATTCATACATATTTCATTTTGGATATTAAGCTTATATGGTAATAAATAGAGATGATAGTTAGTTATATTATGACTGCCTTTCATCACTTTAATATATGATCTTAAAGTAATACAGGTATGTTATATTTATGCTATTGCAGGATGATGTCTAAAGAAAGGCTCTTAATGATGTTGTTAGTACTTTCGGCATTAATTAAGAACAAGAAATATAAAAATGCCAGACAGAAGGTTCTAACTTCAATCCTTTCTGAAAAAAAGTACATGAAAGTGCTCTTGAATGGTCCTTCGGTTGTGATGTGTGATAAATTTAGAATGGATAAATCATCATTCGTGAAGTTGTGTTGTTACTTTCGAGAAAAGAATTGGCTTTAGGATAGCAAATATGTTGATGTTGAAGAGAAAATAGCAATGTTTTTATCCACCATATGCCGTAACGTTAGAAATCGGATTATTAGATATCGTTATCAACATTCAGGTCAAATGATCAGTAAGTATTTTCATGAGGTATTGACGGCTATGACAGACTTTGCTCGAGAAATGATACTTCCGCCAGATTTCGACAAATCAATTGAAAATATATAGTCTCATGTATAACTAAGAGAAGGTCCTTTCAAAGGTGCATCGAGGCATTGGATGGTACATTAATAGATGCAAATATTCCAATACGTGAACAAATTCCATTCAGAGGCAAAGCCTGGGGTAACTGCCATCAAAATGTTATGGTCGTATGTGATTTTGATATGAAATTTGTCTATGTGATGGCAAGATGGGAAGGAGTAGTTCATGATTCAAGGGTGTTCAATGAAACAATTTGTAATCCTGCTAGTAACTTTCCTATACCTCCATTATATGTAAGTAAATTACATAAGTTTACGTTCAAAATGAACTGCTGCAGTATTATGCTTATTTTCCCTCTTTTGTTACGTATAAGTATTACCTTTGTGACGCAACTCATGCAAATACCAAATGATTTCTATCTCCTTATCGGAACACACGTTATTGATTGAACGGTTACAAAAATAGCTCTGCGACAAATAAAAAAGAAAGATTTAATCATGCACACGCGCAATTAGGAAATGTCATCGAACGAAGTTTTGGTGTTTAAAAGAATAGATTCCCCATTTTAAGTAAAATGCCTCCATACAAATTTTGCGACCAAAGAGATATTGTTATTGCATGCATGACAATACACAACTTTTTACGTCGCGTCTCGCTTGATGGTGAATTATTTTTGGAAGCTGAGCAAAACGAAGATGCTACAAATGAGGAAACAAGCAACGGAATTGATAATCAAAACCACCACAGGCTCCACCAACTTACAGTGAAGTGTTTTCATCTGAGTCACACAATCTTTTATGTCAAATTTGCATGATCAAATTGTGGATCTTCTCTACTTCTTTTTTTTAAGATCTAGTAGTACTGTTGATAAGTTACTTTGATTTTAATTTTGTGTACGCAGTCAATGAAAAATATTTCCATTTGTAGTATTTGTAATAACTCAAGACACATAATTTCATCGTTCATGTCGAATAATACACGAATTAACCATGAAGGAAAAATTTGTCAGCTAACAAGTTATTACAAAAAACCATATTTACAATCAGCACTTAATAAAACAACATTTTCACAATTAGCATTCAGCATTAAACACTCACTTTTCAGCATTCAGCAATTAACAATCTGCATTTAGGATTCAGTAATTTTAACAAATGATACCTTAGTTTGATTTAGGCAACATATAGATGCAAATAATATTTCATATTTGACGTGGAGAGAAAAGAAAAGTAAACAACTGCTAAATGTTAAGAAAAATTCGGTAAATGGCTAATTGATCATTGGGCAAAAAGATTCACAAGGATACACACTAGTGAGATTATCATGACATCACATATACCATTATCGTTTTTGTTTTGTATTATATATGTGTTCTCTCTTCCTTTTAAAAGATCACACATTTTTGTTTTCAAAAAACCATTAGTCAATGGCAAATCATCGAGTCAACAATTGTTTTAATTTAATTATTTTACGGTACTTGGAATAAAACTCTAGTTAGAAGCTAACAAATAATGAATTATAGACACACCATCATAAAAGTTACACTATGCTGAAAATTTCTTCTTAGTAATGTACATAATCACCATTATATTCTTTCATTTATTTCATAACCCAAACATAAAAACACATATATATATTAGTGGTTAGGAGATCTAAAAGAAATGCATTCATCCAATATCTACATTTATAAGTAGTATCCATTTCAATGCTCAAATTTATTACTTACAGTATATAAACATAATTTATCGAGTTGAAAATATCGTTTTAAAGTCCAACACAAATGATAAATTGGTTTTCTCTAGGACGTCACTTGTTTGTGCTACCCATCAAAATTTTCAACTATAATGGCTAAGGCATTGTCGCTGTATTTAAACACGTTACAGTAAAGTAGGTATTAAAGAAATTAGATAAAAATAAATAAATAATGTAAAGAAATATAAATGTATTTGATACTTCAGTTAAGAAATTTTCCTATGAATGAAAAATCCAAACAGTCTCTTAAACAAAAATCGGAAATAGAAGCAAGTTTCTTGTTAAAAACATCAGTTATTTTGAGTCCTCACATGTTTCAAACTTTCATCCACTCAGAGTTTATCTCAACTCGAACATTTTTATTTAAAAAAAAAATTCACATTTATTTACTCATTGTTAGGTATGAATTTGAACATAGAATGATATTTATACAACAATTAGTACTGAAATAGGGAAATTTATATCAAAATAAATTATCATGTTAGGAAATTATAGTTCCAACTTTTAAAAAATGTATACATACGTCTGTGAAATGGATGTTTCACGTTTGATCGATAATTTTGAGATCCAGAAATTTCTTTTCCATATTGCTTTTATTTTGTATGTTTTTTTTATAGACTTTATTTGGCTTTTTTTTTGTAGTTTTTGTATAGATAATCAGTACGGTTATACTACATAGAAGAGTATAAGAGGTATAATAATGGGTGAAAACATGCAAGTATTGACCCATTAAAATGACAAAGCGCTTAGAATACTTTCATGAATTTTATTGAAATGGGGATTGTAGAAGTCCGAAAAGGATTCGTTCCGTTTATGTTAGACGTCTAAATGAGAAATTGTAGTGGGCTAGGGTAATGCAGACACGTCTTATTTGGCATTAGAGCCATTAATTTTGCACGAGGGTCCATTGTTTATCAAAATTTTAAAAAGGTCAGTCCAAATCCATTGTTTTCATTTAGAAAATGAATTCAGATGACATATGTTATACTAGAAAAAAAATCTTGTTCGCTTAAAAATAAGAGACACGCTTTTGAATTTGAAGCTAAAGTGATATGTACCGTCCAAACAGTGAAAATACAATGAATTTCATTTAGAAAGCAACTACATGAAAACAAAAATACAATGGTTGATATCACTTGAATTTGAATCAAATTGTTATAAGTGATATCATAGTGCAATTTTAAGTCATTATAAATCCATAAAGTTTCTCTAAGTACTATAATTAGATTATGAAAAAATACTAAGTAAGATTAATTTCCAGTAATAAACCAAAGTTTAACGTACTTTTCTATAATAATCCCAAATTTTTGGACTATTTTTAAATAGGGGATTTTAACCATAAGGACTAATTAACTGAAAATTTTAACCACTAGAACAAGAAACTAAAAATTTATTCAAAAGGACAAAACATAGTCCAAATTTATTTAAAAGGACAAAACAAAAAACATATTTTTTTATTTAAAAAAATCATTTTTTTTTATAGATTTTAGGTATCAGTTTTGTATGTCTGTAGGTATCAGTTTGCTCTCTACAACTAATAGGTAGCAGTTTTGTGTGTCTGAAGGTATCAGTTTTAAGCCCACAAAACTTGTACCTATTAGCAGAAGGGAGCAAACTGATACCTATAGACATGCAAAACTGATAACTAAATTCTGCAATATATATATATATATATATATTTAAATTCTTATTTTTTTCTAATTTTTTTTAAAATGTCCTTTTGAATAATTTTAGGCTATGTTTTGTCCTTTTGAATAAATTTTTAGTCCCTTGTCCTTATGGTTACAATTTTCAAACAATTTGTCCTTCACAATATTTTCTTGTTTTAAATAATCCTAAGTTTAGGGGATCACTTCTCATATTGATTCTGTAACACCCCACCTCCGCCAGTGCCACTCTTGCAAGGACACTAACTTTGGAGGGGCGTTTAAACAAGGTAAACATGCATGCAGATATCACAAGACAGAACATATAAGTAAAACAGAGTAGTAAAGCAGCGGATAAAACTTGCATTTCCAAAACCACAGTTAAGTTACAATAAAGTACTTAGTCATTATTTTCCAACAAACAAAGTCTAGATAAAAGCATAAACTGAAAAACTGAAATACATAAAGTACTATCCCCAAAGTGAAGTGATAAACCATAGCTAGCTCAATGTCCAAACCCGTACATGAGCAAATCCAGTAAGCAAGCTAGAAAGATCCAAGCTAAGCTCCAATGTTCCCACCCTGAGGACCTGAGGGGGGGGGGGAACGGAAGACAAGAGGCGAAAGAAAACAGGTCAGTCAAAAAGACTGGTAAGCCCTACTACTATCTGTCTATGAACTAGTAAAGTTAACTGGCATGAGAAGCTGAGATGAACATAAGGATAACAACATACTGGCATGATGATTAACTAACAAGATAGATAAAGGTGTCATCGCATAATTAAGGTTAAGTTTTGCACCACGGGTGTACTAGCATTCTAACATGTCAAGTAAAAACAAGAATTGATCCCTTGGCCCAAGCTTGGCCCAACATCATGAGATGACCTAAATCAAGGTCCAACTACTCGGTCTAGTCGATCGGCTCCCTATAAGCCTAACTCGTCAAGTGTCGGTGTCATTCGGCTTAATCATGTAATGTAGTTGACTGTGCAGGGTCCACCCTAGGGTGTATCAGGCCCTATGGTGTAACCCTCTGACACCATACCATGATGCACAGTCCAAACCTACCGTTGCCCGTGTTCAACTCCGGACTTGATGTGCACGACCATGGTCCGCCTGAACAACCGGGGCATCATTCCGCCGTCTATTTTGGTCTCTTACAATCAGCCCAGTAATCGTGCCCCACCCTAGCCTAGTCCTAAGGTCTTATGATACTACCTAGAAGGTTACTGCTGAAAAGGACCACGCAACTAGGGTTTCTTAACGGGTTAAATGTGGTTAACCCGATCCAAACGTGGATTAAATCGGTTAAGAGTACCCAAGGCTCCTGACTTAACCTCGATTAATCCATCAAGCCCAAATTGGTTAAGTATTAAGTGGACCATGACTTAACCCTAATCAGGAGGCATTAATTAACTTAATGTGCTTTAACCTCTCACATTAGACTTTGTTGTGGTTACTAGTTAAGCCGGGCGGGTCCGGGTAGCTTTACATCACAACTAGGTCTAACCTCGGGTTCGAGCACAACATGACCAACTTCTCACATTGGGTCCTATTGTTTGTAGCCACTAGTTAAGCCGGGCGGGTCCGGGTAGATTTATGCTACAAACTCAACCCAACCTCGAGTTGGTCACACTCATATTTTCTAAGTGTCATGTCCATTATGTTTCCAAAACATAATTACAAGTTAACATATCACGTCATGTTACAAAAATCATGTTCATGTCATTATGTTACCCAACCCCAACGTAATCCCATCGTTTACATAATCGCAACAACGCGTAAAGGATAAAATAGGGAACTTGGCATAACCATGACATAAAGGTGTTGAAGCCACAAGTTTAACATGGTGGCATATGAAATGTACATATGTTCATATACTTGCATATTGCATTATTAGGCTTCAAAAGCATGCATAAAACCAAACTTAGCATATGAGTGATACATGGTGATAAATGACATGTAGAAGTTGCTAGAAGTTCGCATTTTGCCTCACATGCAAGTTATCATAAGGGATATGATAACTTTCATGTTGCCAAAATGCAACCTTTAATATAAAGCTTGGAGCTTTATGCTCAAAACCTCAAGTTTAACTTGCATAACATGATAACATGATCAACCCAAACTTGCATAACATAGCAACATGTGTCATACATAATGATTAAACCAACTTGCATAATGATCATCCAAACTTGCATATGATGATCAACCAAACTTGCATATAATGATCAACCAAACTTGCATATAATGACCAACCAAACTTGCATATAATGATCAACCAAACTTGCATATAATGACAAACCAAACTTGCATATAATGATCAACAAAACTTGCATATAATGATCAACCCCAAACTTGCATCATTCATTTAACTTTAGAGTTCAAAGAAAGAAAGTAGAAAAGGGCTTACAATGCTATGAAGACACAAATAAATATTTATTATAAAGATTGAGACGAAGCCCTTATGCAAGCACCAAAAACCCAAATATGCAAGCTCCAAATGAAAACCCTTGAGCCAATTCAATAAAAACCATTGCTTTGAAATAGAAATGTTGCAACTTGACTTGAATGCAAGCTAAGAACACTCATACAAGTTTGAAAACACTTGTATGAACTCAAAATCTCTCATAGAAATTAACTTAGAAATTTTAGCATGAGAGTGGAGGCCATGAGAGGAACAAATTTGGCATAGTTTAGTTGTAGGATTGAATAATGGTGATTTAGGCTAGGTTTAGGGGTCTTTTTATAGAGTTTTAGGATAGTATTAGCCATAGGATTAACCCTAGATTCAATCCAAGCCATCAAAGCATGTCTTGGGGAAGAAGTCAAGTGTAGGAACCATCTAGGGCCTTTAGATTAAAGCTGAACCATGAGAACCATTCAAATGCAAAATCTGCATTTGAGCGAATCGGCCCACGGGTTGACAGCCAAACACCCTGGATTAACCCCTAGTCGACCCAGCGAGCTCGGGTCGACCTCAAAAATCGGCCGGTTCGGTTATTCCCCTCTCCCAATTCGCTGTTTTGAACATTTTTGCATATTTATTTATTTAATTTTCAATTATATATATATATATATATGTCAATATATATATATTTCTCTGCGCAACCCATTTCACTTAATTAAGTATACTTTAATTTGTGAATTTTTCGTGAAACTTCACGAGGCCATATCTTGGTCATACGGACTCCGATTTTCGAAAACTCGGACTCTATTTCGCGTATTTTTCCGAGACGAACGCAATGGCACAGCCCGTTTCCCTTGATTCAGATTTTACAGTTTAATTCTGCCTCTATTTATGTTATAACATGTTATTCAAAAATACGGGTTGTTACAGATTCCAATGAGCTATTGACTTGCGGTAGCGCCAGAAATAGGAATAATTTACAATCTAAGAAAACCATACGAAAAAAACCATGACATAGTTATGTGTACCGTTAAAATCGCATATTCGTAAACCTAAAATAATAAGATTCAAATACTGTATTAGCTAACCAAAATTCTCAACATTCATGTCATAAACCAAATTTATGTTTTATTCATAAGCAACAATAATAATATAAATTAAAGAAATCTATCTAATATTGAAACAAGATTAAAATGTTAAGATATGTTTGTGTTACATGAATGATCTGTATTATAGGTTGAAAATTGTGACAACTGTACATGCACAAAACCATTTGTGTGGTGATGGGTATGATTTCATGCCATAAATTTGGTTTGTTTAACAAAATTTACAACTAAAAATAAAACTTTAACTGCATATATTATGCAATAAACAAAATGCTTTTCAGTAACAAAATGCTACAAAATTGGCTGTAAGGAACGAATTCTATAATATTTTACCTAACAAATGATATAAAAAATTGTAAAACATGTCAAGCTTTAGCATACAGGGCCGACTCTGGCCCAAGGCGACCAACGCGGCCACCTAGGGCCTCTGGCGAGGAGGGGCCTCAAAATTTTAAACTTTCCTATATATAAAATAAATTAGACTAGGCAAACTGAGGAGGTAAGTGGCCTGGTGGTTGTGTAACCTGCTTAGAAATCCAACGATGACAGTTCAAGTCTTCCGTGCAGCATGCTGCATTTTTAGGGATTTGCAAGTTAAATTTTTGCTAATAGTATTATGATTAGAATTTTTTTGCCTTGGGCCTCCATAGGCTCAGGGTCGGCCCTGTCAGCATATGGTAGGAAAAGTATATAAAAGAATTAATAAAATCCTTAAATGAGTAATAAAAGACTCCAAAAATTAATAAACTGACTTTATTTTTGAGTTAATGAACAATATAATTGATTACAAATAAAGAGTTGAATAAAAAAGTTGAATAAAATTGAGAAGTGTCTTATGCTTTTGATTAAAGAAAACATCTTAAGGTTAGCTTATCAACAATGAATTTTTTATCAATTATTTAGTTTTCATTTTTGAACAATTTTGTCCTTGTTAACAATAGGATTCATGTTATTGTAGGAGAATCATGGTTACAACATTGATAATTGTAAAATAATATACATAGCATCTAGTTGACTTATGAGTTGGGTGTAGTTTGATACCATGTTGAAAGTGAGAATGTTTATGTGATCTAATTTTTATTGGTTATCTAATCGTTCACATCATCATAATGTTGTAAAATATAAATTTATTATTTTAATGTAATTAAAACTAAAATTTGTTGATGCACTTATGTTTTACATATTTGAACTTTTCCCTTATTTACTGATAAATATTATTGGACCCAATTTATTAATTAGTTTAATGTTTGGATCATGCAGTTAAATTAAATATGTGGATTTTATGTAAAAATTTTGTAAGTGATACAAATTTTTTTTTTTGTAAATTATTGTATATTATAAAAAATTGGTATTAAAATGCAAAACAATGAGAAAAGTTTAGTCGATTAATTGTAAAGTGATAAATTATAGGATTTATTAAAATATATAGGCTTGAGAGAGTTAAGGAGAATAAAGATAACTCTTAGAATTAATGTGAGAAATTTAAATTATTCAGCTTTACTATTATTTAATAGATTTGAGAATTCTTGATTCATGGATCTCTGAATTTTTTCTGTATTTAATTTCAACTTAAGAACTCTTGATTCATACTTCTAAATCTATTCCCTAATTTCTTTAGATTCGTGTTCGAGTTCAATGGATCTAATTTGTTTAACCTCGGATATGTTTTTAGGTGTAATTCAATCTTTTTTGGGATCAAATTTTGAATTTTTCCCATCTAATTTTATGTACCTTTTAATACACACACACATACATACATCATAATTGGCACAAACACCCAAAAAAGAGTTTGTAGAGAAGTAAATGAAGAAATATAGATTGAAACAGAGGAAGTAGCAAAACAAGAAAAAGGTACACATAAATCTATTGTGGTTCCGCCTTACAGAGCTACTTGACAATTTAATCACTTTGGTGTTGAATTTGATGTTTACAGTGTTGGAATCGTCAAAGATCCGGAATTCAAAATGGGGCTAGAATATTCAATGAGCTAAAAGCTTCAAATTTCTCTAAGGCAAATGGTATTTATACAAAGATGCGACCTTAAATATGACTGAAATTTTGGTAGGAGAATCTATGAGTGGAGTCGATTGAGTCGTATAAAGGTAGGCCCTTGAATCAATGTCTATCCGGACTGCTAGCGATCCTGATTTGGTTTAGTACTGATATAGATATGGTTTAGTACTGATATAGATTTGGTTAAGTACCTATCTGACTCAATGTTGAATCCAGGTCCGCTACATTCTGCTTGGGTCATCTTTTTATGACAACGTTTTGCTTTCGAAGTTGGTTTGAGCAATCATCTTAGTATTTGGTGAATATGAAATGATCTTGTTTGAAGTTTAACCAGCTGAGGTGCATGATTCAGTTCCTACACGACCCGGAATCTTAACATTTGTGATTCTCATTTTGAACACTCCGTCTTGCTATTCTGTTGAGTTTGTTTGACTGTTTTCTCATAGCTTTGTTTGTGCTTGATATTTGGGCCTTTGAATCACCATTCGGGTCCATCTGCTTTGAAAATCTCCAAGCCACACTTGTCTGAATGACCAGAAACCCTCCTACCAAAAAGGCATGACAATAGTTGCCCACAAAGTATGTTTTATTATAAACATGATGTGATTTGAATGAAGTCAAGCGAGTGTTGTCTGAAAGGACCTATCATTTTACCTATGAAATGGTTGCTCTCTTCCCAGGAGTTATCACTGAGAAATTTTATACCTCTTTGGTTAGTCACAACGCTCGATCTATATTTATCAGTGTAAATGTAAGATTGCAGTTTGTTGTTAATTGTCTTCGCTCAGTTCCTTTCAGTAAAATGACCGAGTCGGTAGGCTTTGGCAGTGTGAACTAGATCTCTCTGTGAAGTTCACGTGTAATTGTTCAATTTCTGTTGAGTCAGAAATCAAATGTTAGAGGATATACATGTGTTGTACGTTCATACATACACCTTGGTCATCGGCTCCTGAGCATGTCTAAATGTTAATCGGCAGTTGTCGTGTTGTATAACACACACATACACGTGAGTATGCATATGGCTATGTATACATGCTCGTGCAAACATGCATGTGTATAATTAAGCCATCAAACATTTTTATACTTCGGTTTCAGATCGGTTATGAATCTGATTCTTGGACTTATCATGGGGTTAAGTTTACGACGCCAGCAGATCACGAGGGTTTATTCAAGTACTTACATTTCTCCTTCTTTCTCACTCCATCTCGTACAAATTGATCCAAATACCTTATCTCCCAAACTTCCCATGATTTTTGCTCCAATTTGCTTCGTCCTAACCAACAATCTCTTCAGTGTTGCAAGCTACCTCTCCACCATTGATCCCATCATTCGTCGATAATGCATCGAATTGTCTTCTTTCATATTGAAATTTATATAGGTGGGTTAAATATCATTTTATATGCAATTAAACGATCCATACTTATGGCTAGGAGGTGAGGTTGGCAAAGTAGACAGTGGGGGTGGAATCGCTATTTATCGTGGAGGCGATGGATTTTGGAGTGAAGATGTTTAATCTGAAAGGAATGGCTTGGCCTTGGTTGGTTATGTGGGAGGGAGGAAAAGTCGCTGTCCAAGATGGAGTGTGGTGAAGAGAAAATGACTAGGCTTGTATCAGGTTCAGATCGGTTTGAGGATTGAAGAAGAAAGGTGGAAGTGGTCTTTGGTTCAGATCTACTTGTGCGGACTAGGGATTGGAGAGGAAATGCAACGTATAGGATTTTTAACTATAATTAAACATTTTAAAATGGGTTTAAATGTTGATTTGAAATTTAAATAACCTGAAGTAAATAATTTTGAATATTAATTCAATTTAAATAATAATTTAAATTCTGAAATAATCGGAATTATCAGAATCTGCAATATAGTATGAATTGGGCAACATAAAGAGGTTTAACTAAGTTTGGATTGAATTATAATAACGTAATTGTTTATTAAACAACGTCTGAACATATAATTTAATTATAAAACGAGCTACAGCATCACGGTAGTTCGTATTTTACGTTTTGAAATTTAAATGAATGTACATGATCCAATATAAGTTGGAATTCATTGAAACGTGGGGGAGCGGCTGGAGGGGTCGGCGGCGCTATGGCCAGAGGCGTGGTGGTGGCGTGAACGTAGGGGAGGGCGACGGGAATTTATTCAGAAGGGGGGCGGGTTTTCTCGTTGACCACGAGATTTAATTTAGGGGTTTGACCCCGTCAAACCCCTATATATATATATATGTATATGTATATATATATATATATATATATATATATATATATATATATATATTCCAAAAGCAACTTTTTAATTCAATCTCTGATTTAAACCCAACGAATGTCGTCCCCAACGTAATACCCCCATTTTGAACACAATGGGATATGTCCTGTAAGCCAATTGGATTGTTACGATTAGTTGCCATCAAATTTAAAATATAAATCATTATATTTTAAATTCTAACGCACATTTTAATTTACCGGGGCCACATACGAACTCCAAAAATTCCAGAAAAATAAATCTGGCTATGTTTTGACGATACGGTCCTAACAAAACTAATTTTGTTTGAAAAATGGCTATTTTCTGATCGATCCAAATTGATTGAAACTGTCAAAAAACGTTTTCTTTTGCCACGCTCACATATTGATTCCATAAATTATGAAAATTGGAATCTAGCAATAATTTGACACTACGGATCCAACAAAAGTGGTTGGAGTCGGCGGCTCTCCTAGGGTTCCATCATCTGGGATCCTGGGGAAGAGGATCAAGTTGGCCCTTGCAAATAGCTTGATGCACTATCTCCCTTCAACCCTTTGCTTTGACCGAAATGTGGCAAAAGGAAGGAAAATCCATGACCAACCCCATCGTCTCTACCCCGTAGGAACTACGAGATCGCCCCAAGGACGCCTTCAGCATCCAGGGGTCATGGACCGACCATAGACCCTGTTCAATAAGTGGAACGCATTAGCTGTCCGCTCTCCGGTTGGGCAGTAAGGGTCGGAGAAGGGCAATCACTAGTTCTTAAAATAAAACCAGCATTCTTAAGACCAAAGATTCGGGCGGAAAAAGGGAGAGAGCTCTCTATTCCTGGTTCTCCTGTAGCTGGATTCTCCAGAACCACAAGAATCCTTAGAATGAATGGGATTCCAACTCAGCACCTTTTGATATTTTGAGAAGAGTTGCTCTTTGGAGAGCACATTACGATGAAAGTTGTAAGCTGTGTTCGGGGGAGAGTTATTGTCTATCGTTGGCCTCTATGGTAGAATCAGCCGGGGAGGCCTGAGAGACGGTGGTTTACCCTGTGGCAGATGTCAGCGGTTCGAGTCCGCTTATCTCCAGCCCGTGCACTTAGCTGATACTATGACAACACCCAATTTTTTCAATTCGGCAGTTCGATCTATGATTTTTCATTCATGGACGTTGATAAGATCCTTCCATTTAGCAGCACCTTAGGATGGCATAGCCTTAACATTAATGGCAAGGTACAAACGAGGAAAGGCTTACGGTGGATACCTAGGCACCCAGAGACGAGGAAGGGCGTATCAAGCGACGAAATGCTTCGGGGAGTTAAAAATAAGCATAGATCCGGAGATTCCCGAATAGGTCAACCTTTCGAACTGCTGTTGAATCCATGGGCAGGCGAGAGACAACCTGGCGAACTGAAACATCTTAGTAGCCAGAGGAAAAGAAAGCAAAAGCGATTCCCGTAGTAGCGGCGAGCGAAATGGAAGCAGCCTAAACCGTGAAAACGGGGTTGTGGGAGAGCAATACAAGCATTGTGCTGCTAGGCGAAGCAGTGGAGTGCTGCACCCTAGATGGCGAGAGTCCAGTAGCCGAAAGCATCACTAGCTTATGCTCTGACCCGAGTAGCATGGGACACGTGGAATCCTGTGTGAATCAGCAAGGACCATCTTGTAAGGCAAAATACTCCTGGGTGACCGATAGCGAAGTAGTACCGTGAGGGGAAGGTGAAAAGAACCCCCATCGGGGAGTGAAATAGAACATGAAACCGTGAGCTCCTAAGCAGTGGGAGGAGAATGTGATCTCTGACCGTTTCGTCGAAAACGGAGGTCGTTTGCAAAATGGCTATTTTTATGGCTTTTATATATATTAAAAATATATGCAAATTCCACAGCAACTTTTCTGAATTTTAATTTAGCCATAACTTACAACTTATAAAACAAAATCTCAGTTTCTTACATTCGTTAAAAAGATATTGTTAATCAGATTCAAATATTTCTTGTTTCGTCCAATTTTGACTTATATTGAATTCTGTATATTATTTGAAATTTGAAATCGAATTTTCGAACTACCGCACCATTTCAGGCTCCTTATATAATTAAAATAAAATTATTCGTTCTAACTTCGTCAAAAATAAATTTTCTGTCGTTATTATTTAAAATAAATTATTTTAAATATTCAAAATTCATTAAAATTGCCAAAATAAAAATTTTAAATTTGTTCTGATTTTCTGGGTTGTTACAATATCCCCCACTTAAATTCTTTTCGTCCTCGAAAAGGAACGGAGCTGGAAGTTGTTTAACTAATCAAATCAACTTTCATTCTTCAACTTTTCAGTTTCTTAGAATTTCTAATTTTTCAAAAATTTGGTTGACACCCTAAATTTTCGAAAAAATTCTCCATAACCTCCTTTGTACAGGAAGCACCGGGAAAATCCCCAAACCGCCAAACAGGCCCTCTCATCTCAAAAAGAAAAAGAAAACGCCAAGCGGCTAGCCAATCGGCTTATAAAATCATCCAAACCCAAACAAAACAGTAAATTTGTACCTATTTGTTGGGCATACAATTTTATTCCTCTTCTCTAGCCTCCTTGCTATGACCTGTTCAATGAATATACATGTATATGCATGCAATTTCAACCAAATTTCAATCCAGTTCAATATTTGACACAATTTGGTTATATTGACCGTTCATTCACATAATGGTTTTATTGGTTAACAAATAATCATACAACACAACCATCAATCAATTAGTTGGTTAACTTTTCAATCATATAACTTTGATATATATATATACAGAAAATCATGTTTTTGATGCCAATTCACAATAATAAACCCTATCTAATTTGGTTCTCACACCAGCCAATTGGAAATATATAGACATCCCACCTTCGAGACTCGAACATAAACTCTGATGATGCTCGAGCTATCATCAGAATCATCTCCGGGCGACTAGAGTGTGATTCTATATCTATCCAGTATATTTGAGGCATCAAATACACATTAATTACGCGTATATTCAAAATATCCATATACTCGATTGCCCAAAAACAATATAAAATAAATATTCAAATACGAATTATATGGTTTAAATTTTCAAAACAAAGTTTGTTTTCATTTTAATTAAAAAAATATCACTCTTCCGACTCATTCTAGGATACTTCTGATTCCATCTCTAACGAGTCATTCCCATTGGATATTACTAATCCAATCTCTGATGGATTCTTTTGTTTGGTCCTAAGTTGTCTTGTTCTCGAGCTCTGTAAACCATAGCTGTAACAACCCGGAAAATCTGAACCAGTTTGAAAATTTTAAATTGGCTAAAATAGTGAATTTTAAGTATTTAAAATAAATATTTTAAATAATAATGATGAAAAGTAAGTTTGAATCGACATTTGAAAATGAATATAATTATTTCTAATTATAAACAAGGCCTGAAATGGCGCGGCAGTTTCGAATTTTCATTTCAAACTTTGGCTGATTGTACCGGGTGCAAAACAAAACGGATTTGAGTAAAACCAAAAATATTTAAATCTGTTAGTGAATATCTTTCTAATGAACCTGAAAAATCGAAGTTTCATAGAGGGAAGCAAAAGTTATGGCTAAATAAATTTTCTGAAAGGTCGCTATAGAATTTATATAGCCCGTGAAATGGCCATTTTGCAAACGACCTCGGAATTCGACGAAACCACTTTTTTTGGATCTGGTATGTTAAATTATTGCTAGGTTTAAAATTTCATAATTTGTGAAGCTACTATGTGAGCGTGACAAAGAAAAATGTGTTTGGTCGATTTCTATTAAATTGGATCGACCAGAAAAGAGCCATTTTTCAAACGGTCTCTGAATTCGACGAAACTAGTTTATTGGGACCGTCCGTCAAAACATAGCTAGATTTAATTATCGGGAATTTTTAGAACCAGTATGTGTAACAACCCGAAAATCTGGGCCAGTTTAAAATTTTTATTTTAGCGAATTTTGATTATTTAAAATGAATTATTTTAAATAATAACGATGAGAAATTTATTTTGAATAGAATTCGAACGTATATATTATATAGTTCGTCGTTAGAATATAAATAATTATTTATATTTATAAAAGGAATTGAAAATGGCGCGGTAGTTCGATAATTCGATTTCAAACTTCAAATGAATGTACCGGGTGCAAAATAAACCGGATTTTAGCAAAACCAAAAATATTAGAATCTAATTGAGAATATCTTTCGAACGAATCCGAAAAATTGAAATTTCATAGTGGAGATCAAATGTTATGTCCAGTTGAAATTTCAGAATAGTCGCTATGGAATTTCGGCCCTTAAAAATAGTCATTTTGCAAACGACCTCGGATTTCGACGAAACCACTTTTGTTGGATCCGTGATGTAAAGTTATTGCTACATTCCAATTTTCATAATTTTTCGAATCAATATGTGAGTGTGGCAAAGGAAAACGCGTTTGACCAGTTTCAGTTGATTTTAATCGACTGGAAAATGGCCATTTTTCAAACGGTCTCAGAATTCGATGAAACTAGTTTTGTTAGGACTGTATCGTCAATACGAAGCTAGAAAATATTTTTCGGGAATTTTTCGAGTTAGTATGTGACCCCAGTAAATTGAAATGCGTGTTCAAATTCAATATATAGAGTTATATGTTGATTTTGACGAAATCTGATCGTAACGATCGAATCAGCCTACGATACATATCCTATTGTGTTCGGAATGGGGGTAATGTGCTAGGGGCGATAGTCGGTGGGCCTCGTTTCGAGTTCGAATTTAAAAGCAACTTTTTGGATAATTAATTAATTAAATAAAATATAAAAAAAATCAACCTCTCCCCTTTCTCTATACAGAAGTCAACCCCTCCCATTCCCCAATCATCCAAATCGGTTTCAGGAAGAAAAAAAAATGAAAACGAAACAGTTTATGATGGAAACCGACCGCCGCTACCCTCCTCATCACCGCGGCCACCTCTCCACCTCCAAGCCCTCGCCCTTCTTCCCCCTCAGCCAATCGAAGCCCCTCCTCCATCGAAGAACCCGCGGACCTTCCCCCAAGACCCAGTCGACCTCACGCCAGCCCTAGACCCCAAATACAGCCGCCGCCAGCTCTTGTGGGCCCCGACGCCTGCTCCTCTTTCCGCCCCCCCTTGGTGATGAACGACGGCAAGCCCTAGCTGCTGGGCTTCTTCGTGAGCAACCGGAATGAGATTTAACAAGGAAAGGTAATGATTTCTAAGTGTTAAAAACTGAATTTTTATAGTGATAAAAACTGAATTAACATATTTTTTGTAGTTAAAATGGTAGGATTTTTATAGTTAAAAAGGCATGATTTGTATAGTTAAAAAGGAAAGATTTTTAATTTATAGCGAAGTAAAAATTCGATTTTTATATATTGAATAGCAAAGTAAAAATTCGACTTTTATATATTGAATAGCGGTATAAAAATGTGATTTTTATATATGTAGATAAAGCGGGCAACGAAAGTGGCAAGAGGCGAGAACGGCAAAAATTTCTGCAAAGAAGAGTCGTGGGATTGAATTAGCTAATCTGTGAGAATTTCTCACCTTTAATTTATTTTTCTAGTTGAAATATATACTAGGATGCAGACGGTGTTTAGTAGCACCTGACACCCATCGTCCACAGACCATGGACGGCTTGTATGCTTGTTTGTTTGATTTAGCTGTGTAGTTGATTGTGTGTTGTGATGTGAAATGAAATAAAATATTTTATAGTGGAAAATATTTTATAGTTAAAAATAGAATTTTTAACGTGTATATGAAATGAAATAAAAATAAACAGATTGGATGATTTGTTTATATACACACATTTGACTGATATTGATTGGGACGATAAATTTTACACATCGCCCAACTGCACAAATAAAATCTGTGTTTGATTGTTTGAAACCCCACACGGGTATTGGGATGATATTTGACGTACACTAATCCCGATTGTTTAGTTGTATGTCGATTGATTGATTGACAGACTGTTATAAGCGTTAAATATCTATATTCGATGCTTATACAGTGTAGAATGCACTTTGGATGATGGTTGATTATTCATCGTTGTTATTGTATACATGTGTTGTAGAAAATCCATGTAATTAACATTATATGGTAATTGATTGGGCCTCATTCCAGTTTTGAAAAAGAAAGTTTTGAAATAGAATATTTGAAAAGAAATATTTGAAATAGAATATTTGAAAATAGAAATATTTGAAAAGAAATATTTGAAATAGAAATATTTGAAATAGAATATTTGAAAATAGAAATATTTGAAAAGAAATATTTGAAATAGAAATATTTGAAATAGAATATTTGAAATGGAAATATATGAAGCCGTGTTGATTAGATTTACGCCATTTTGACGTGAACGATATTTATATCGATTTTATTCATTTCATAATGAATATCGAAAGTGATTTCAAAATCTGATATTTTGAAAAGAATTGGAATTCGAATTAAATTTAATAGAATTGAAATTCGAATTGAAATTGAATACAAATGAATTCGAATTGAAATTGAATAGAAATGAATTCGAATTGAAATTGAACTGAATTGAAAACGAACTGAAATGGAATTCAAAATCGATTTGAATTGAAATCAATTTGAAATGAATTTAAAACGAATTTGAAAGGGAAAATTCAATTTTGATTTGAATTTGAATTTGAAAAAGAAGTTGAAATCGTTTTGAAAACAAATTTAAAATGATTTATTAAATACGTTTTAAAAAGGGAATCGACGAAGTATATATTATATATATTATATATATAATATAATGGCCTGAATAGAACGCGCCGCGCCGCGGCAGTTCGCGAATTTCGACCATTGACTTCGAACGGATATTACGGGAGATCCGACCGTCGGATTCTCCTAAAACCGGAACAGTTGGGTTCATATCGAAAAGAGCTTTCTAACGAATATTAGAAATTAGAAATTAACGGTTGGATTTGGAATTATGTCCAAATCAAATTTGGAAAAGGTCGCTGTAAGTGCAGTTCGATGGCCATTGATGGAAATCGACTGTACGGGCCTTGATAAAATTATTAAAAATAGTAATAATTTGTGTAAAATCATAAGAAATGATTTGTGAAGATTTGGGATGAAAAAAAAACTCCATATTTGAAAAGATAAAAATAGATTTTTATCGAAATGAACTAGTTTTGAACTAGAATTATAATTCTATTTATTTTTAAATAAATAAATTGAATTTGAAAAGGGTTTTAAAAGTAACCAGGATTTCCAATAATTGAATTGGAATGGATTTGAATCGAAATTGTCTTTGGATTATTTCGATGTTGGATTTCTTGATTATACAGATATTGTTATGGAAATTTGAAAGATATTTATATCGTTATTTCCAATACGATATTTGTTAGTCGTAGAGTTTGATATTGAATAATGCACCGATATAATTTCTATTCAGAGCCTGGTATTTAATATCAAATGTGATTTGGGTTTGTCGTGAATGGTGTCTTCATTAACACTGTTCTTAAGCCCAGTTGAGAAAAAGATTAAATCTTTTATTTAGATTTAATGAAATGTACCAATTAAATAATATTTAATTGGAATTGAATTCGAATTGATTCTTGGGTTTATCGTGAACGGTGTTTTAAATAACACTCGTTCTTTAACCCGATAATTAATAGAATGTGATTTTGGGTCGTCGTGAACGGTATCTTCAATAATACTGTTCTTAGACCCAACGAAGTTAAGAAAATCAGAAACTAACTGGAGATTAGTTAAGTTGAACGGTTTCTTGGGTATTGATCTGATGTTGGTTTTGGCCTTTGGGGTTAATATTTAGGAAATTGCTCACTTGCTAATTCATGGTTAGGGACTGATTGAATTGTGATGTGATTTTGGGGTTTATCGTGAACCGTGTTTTAAATGACACTGATTCTTTAACCCTGTCAAAGATTAAAACTAAGTGGAGTTTTAATGAATCTTTAATTAGATTGAAAAGATCGAAAATGGAGTATCACCAGTTTTACTCCAGGCGGTAGTTAAATCTTTAATTAGATTTGAACGTGAAATGGTAATTGAATTTACCGATAACACCGTGGTGTTAGATATGAAGTATTACCAGTATTACTTCATGGGATGAATAGGTTGGGATTGGGAAACTAAAACAAATGATTACTTCGGTAAGGTTCGTTAATCCCGACTAGTTGAATCGAAATTCAAAAGAAGATTAAAGAATAAATTCAAGGAATTCATCTTTGATAAAATTAATGGGAATCTTTCCCTATGAATGTGAAATTTAGAAACTAACTGTCGGTTAGCTAAGCAGAATGGTTTTCTGGATATTGATCTGATGTTGGTTTTGGCCTTCGGGGTTAATATTTGGGGAATTATTCTCTTGTTAATTTACGATTAGTGACTGATGAATTGGAATGAGGCGTATGTTGTGTTTGTGTAACACTTGTTTATTATATACACGAGTTGCTCAGAAAGACCGGGTTTATCCCATTCTGAATAACTGAATTGACGATAAGAAATCGAAGATGAAGACGGTTGGTCGAAGACCGGAGATCTTCACCTCGTTTGGATGGTAACCGAGGTCCTGATTGGGAGGCATCCCGAAATATGGATAATGAGTGGTGATCGTCCAGACGTACGTGGTGATCGATGGGTTTGCGAGGTATTTAGTGCCTCTGGTTTCGTTCCGACCCAAAACGGACTTGCAAATGGAAAGTGTGTCTGACATTGGAATTTATTCGGTGTGATTGATAGCCATCAGTTGCACGGTGTGAATTGCCTGTGTGGCATGCTAAGATGCAGTGATCAGGCCTTCTGTTGAAAAGAAAAGTCTTGTGGTGATGATCAAAGCCCTGCCCGTGTGGCGTAGCTTTGTGTATAACGTAAATTCGCGAGCCTCACACCCCGGTATGAACCAAAAACGGGAGAAAGGACCTCAGGGAGGGCCTGCGTTTCCTCCTAGCTAGAAGTGGCGTTAGTGGTTTTACACGCCCTGACGAGTTTGACTTATGTGGTTGTTGCTGTTGCGATGCGCCTCGGTTTGATCGGACGATCCGGTTCCGATGGAGTCATTCGTTGGCTCGCTTACGCCCCAAAGGGCGGGGAAACGTAGTGTTCAGGCATTTTAATCCACATCGGTGGATCGGCCCTGACGATCCAAGGGTCGATGTGTTCTGATCCTGAGACTCAGGCTAGGCAGTCTCGAATTCGGTAAGGACTATCTTTTGCCTTGGTTCATGACGGAAATCCAACTTCCAATACGGGACATTTCGATTTTAGTTGTAATCCTATATATGGCGACATAGTGGGATGGGGCGCTTATGCCGCCTATGATTGATACTTATGATTTGAAGTTGTTTTATACACTATGCACTTATAATAGTATCAAATGATTTGTTTTAAACGTATCAAGCATTCTTGGCTATTATAAGGTAAAAACCCTATCCTCTGGCTTGCGTTGCATTGTGTGATGGGAACTAGGTCTTATAATAGCTTCATTTTTCTTTATTTAGCATTGCGTTGTTGTTTTATGCACTGGTGTTCTTGAGAGGAAACCCGTTCCGCGTTAGCGGCGTGGTCCCTTGATTTACCTAACTTTAAAATAAAGATTAATAACTGTTTTAGTTTCTCACACCAGTCCCATGACTGACCTGGAGTTTATTGTTTTAACCTAAACTCTGGGTGCCCCTATTTTGACACGGACAGCTAGTATTTTTGGTTTTGCATATTTATATTCACAGGATCCTAGTTTACAGCTGGAAGGATATCCGGAAAGCTTTGTATCCGTATATCTCTTTCAGTTGTGTATTGTATTATTTTCCGCTGCTACGTAATGTATTGTAATCTCTGATATTTATCGTGTGTAATATTTATTTGTTTATACTCTGTATATTCTTGTATTCTGATGAATTGTTGTAATATACAATGAAATGTTCTTCCGTCTGCGTTCTATTTTGTCGTGTTCTCAAAACAATCAGGCGTTTCGAACGGTCTAGATCGGTTTAGCGACTGATTCGGATCGAGCGAAATTCCTTTTCGTCACAGTATGTGGCTCCAGCAAATTGAAATGTACGTTCAAATCAAATATTGAATGTTTTATATTTTAATTTAAATGAAAACTAACTGAAACAGTCGAATGGGCCTACGAAACATATCCCATTGTGTTCGGAATAGGGGTAAAACGCTTGGGACGACAGTCGTTGGGTTTGAATTGGTGTTCGTAAGAGGTAAGGGGTATTTTGGATTTTTAAAAATTTATAAGTATAAAAAAATTATCTCATTTGTCCACATCAGCCCTTCTCTCTCCCCGCACCCCCGATCGGCGACGGAAGCCCTCCCATCTTTCCCGTTCATTTTCTAGATCAATCCATGCATCAAAATCAAACACTCCAGTTGGGAAATTTGTAGAGCTCCTCGAGATCTTTAAATCCATACCAGGGGTCGAATTTTTCGTTGAGTATCGGGGGAGATCTCAGGCTCGAATGTCGAGCTATTCAACTCGTCGTCGCCGCCGCAATTCGCCACCGAGTGGGACCCACCTGGCATCGATCTGGGCGCCTCTCCTAGTCCTTCAAGGTGGCGCAGGCCGATCGACGTATAGTTGCACGGATTGAGAGAAAAGATCAAACCTAGTTTTGAAGATTTAAAAGAAGGTACGGCCTATTTTAAATAAACTATATTATAGCAGTTTAAAGCACTACGGTTTTTTATTTCACTGTAAAAATCATATCTTTTTCGTTTGTTGACGAAATTCAGTGAAACAAGAGATAGTGGACTCGTGTGAACGTCTTCTACATTCTAGAAGAGACCGCATATTTTTCTGACCTTCTGCTATTTTTGGTGGAGTGGAACCCAATGTGAGATTTCTAAACTATAAACGATATGGAAAACGACGATGCATAAATTAAATGGTCGATGTATGAGTTATATAAGCGTTGTACACCACATGTATAAGCGTTGTATAAGTTGTACGGTCGATGTATAATTATATATACGTTGTAAAAATTATATATGTGTTGAATAGAAGTGAAATTTACTTATATATATATATATACCCCCCTCGTCCACAAACCATGGGCGATATTTATTGGTTGTGATTGGTGTGAAAATTGGTTGATAGCGAATGGTTGATTAGAATTGTTTGCGGTTGAAATTGATTGAATATAGTTGAAAAATACCCGTTTGTGGTTGAGAATTATTTGGTTGAAACCATATAGGATTAGTTTGTGGAAATGAAAAAAAATATACATGCCGCCTGCATGCGAACTAGATGCATGAAATCCCCATTGTCAAAAGCTGTGAGGCTTTAAGGTAGAGCGAGGAGCCGTACTAGGGACGGCCCCGGTTTTAACTACCCTACCGTTATGCTGCCGAAATTTTGAATAATATTCATGTGTTAGAATTATTTTCATGTGTTGAAACTATATTCGTTTGTTGAATAGAAAGCATTCATGTGTTGAATAGAAATTCATTCGTTGAATAGAAATTCACGTGTTGAATGGTATTCTGTTTTGAAATAAATTGTTTTATAATAAAAAAATCCTATTTTTATCATCTATATGAACTATATAAAATAGTCGTGTTTTGAAATAAATTGTTTTATAATAAAAATCTTATTTTTATCACCTATATGAACTATATAAAATAGTCGTGTTTTGAAATAAATTGTTTTGCAATAAAAATCACATTTTTACTATAGACATGAATCGTTAAAAATAGTGAAGTGTCGGAATAAATGTCCGTTGGATAAAAATAGCATTTTTATCAAATGTTTGAAAAGAATATGATTTTGAAATCGAAGAATCGATTATATATATAATTAAAATATATCGAATAACGAAGCTGCCGTTCGTGTTTTGAAACCATGATTTCAAACGATTAGTGCGGGAGATCCGACCATCGGATTTTCCCGAAACCGAAACCGTTGGGTTCGCTTTGGAAATATCTTTCCAACGACACCAACTTTGTAAAGATCCAACGATTGGATTGTCTGGAATGTTTAATCCAAATCTGAGGAAAAACAGCGCCAAAATCGATTATATATATATATATATATATAATTAAATTAAATCGAATAACGACGCTGTAGTTCGTATTTTGAAATTGAAACTTCAAATGAGTGTACCGGGAGATCCGACCGTCGGATTTTCCCAAAACTGAAACCGTTGGATTCATTTTGAAAATTTCTTTCTAATGATATAAAATTTGTGAAGATCCAACGGTTAGATTTTCAGATATGTGTAAATCAAATCTGAAGAAAAACAGCGCCACGGCCGCGTTATAGCCTGAAGCGTTGTTTGAATAAATTGGCTATAAATAAATAAATAAAAATAGCGATAAATCGTTATAAAATAATATAAACGATATGGAATGTGAAATTTAGAAACTAACTGAAGGTTAGCTAAGTCGAATGATTTCCTGGGTTTTGATCTGATGTTGGTTTCGGCCTTCGGGGTTAATATTTGGGAAATCGTTCTCTTACTAATTTACGACTAGTGAATAATGAATTGGAATGAAGCGTATGCTGTGTTTGTGTAGCACTTGTTAATTATATACGCGAGTTGCTCAGAAAGACCGGGTTTATCCCATTCTGAATAACTGTATCGACGATAAGAAGTCGAAGATGAAAACGGTGGTTGAAGACCGGAGATCTTCACCTCGGTTGGATGATAACTGATGTCCTAATTGGGAGGCATCCCGAAATATGGATTATTAGTGGTGATCGTCCAGATGTACGTGGAGATCGATGGGTATGCGAGGTATATAGTGCCTCCGGTTTCGTTCAGACCAGAACGGACTTGCAAATGGACTGTGTGTCTGACATTGGAATTCATTCTGTGTGATTGATAGCCATCAGTTGCATGGTGTGAATTGCCTGTGTGGCATGCTGAGATGTAGTGATCAAGGCTTCTGTTGAAAAGCAAAGTCTTGTGGTTGATGATCAAAGCACCGCCTGTGTGGCGTAGCTTTGTGTATAACATGAATTCACGAGCCTCACACCCCGGTATGAACCAGAAACGGGAGAGGGCCTCAGGGAGGGCATGCGTTTCCTTCAAGCTAGAGGTGGTGTCAGTGCTAGAATTGGCTGATATTTATATTATTTTCACCAACGTGGTTGTTGCTATTGCGAGGCGCCTCGGATATATCGGTCGATCCGGGACCGATGGAGCCATTCGTTGGCTCATTTACGCCCCAAAGGGCAGGGACACGCAGTGTTCAGGAATTTTAATCCACATCGGTGGACCGACCCTGTCGCTCCAAGGTTTTGACTAAGTACTTGCCCTGAGACTCGGGCTAGACAGTCTTGAATTCGGTAAGGAATATCTTTTGCCTTTGTTCATGACGGAAATCCAATTTCCAAATACGTGACTGTGCGGTTTTGATTGTATACCTATATATGACGACATGATATATGGCACCCATGCCGTCTATGATTGAAATTGTTTTTGAAACTTATAAACACTAGTAATAATATCAAATTCTTTTGTTTTATTCGTATCAAGCATATTTTGGTCATTATAAGGTAAAACTCTATCCTTCGGTTTGCGTTGCATTGTGTGATGGGAACTGAGTCTTATAATGGCTTTATTTTTATAAAAAGCATTGCGATGTTTAAAAGAATTACTTGTTTTAAAGCACTGGCAATCCAATGGAGTAAACCCGTTCCGTGAAAGTGGTGTGGTCCTGTGATTGGCCCTATTATAAAATGTGTTAAGTAGATTTCTCATACCAGTCCCATGACTGACTCGTAGTTTGTTTCACTTGCAAACTCGGATGCCCCTATTTCTACACAGGTAGCCTTGTCTTCAGGTTTTAGCAGACTCTTTCTGGATAGCTGGAGCTGAAGATGGATTCTATCATTTATCTCTTTTTATGCTGTTCAGCTCCTATTGTACATATTATGTTTGTTTTCCGCTGTAGACATTTATGTATAGCTGAACTGTATTTGTACTAAGTATGATCCTGTATACTGTGTAACTCTAATGATTATGTTTATCCAGTGTATTCTATTGTACATTATTTGGTGTATTTATTTAATTTTGTTCTGTTATTTCTGTTTATGTGTTATATTCCAAAGATTACCCTTGCCACCGTCAGTACGGGGTTTGGAGTCGTCACAAAAGCTCTGATACCAAAATGAGACGACCCAAACTTCCCCATAAAGGAAAGCCCGGATTGCGTTGAGAACAAGACCAATAAGAGCGCAAACAGAAGAACATTTCATTGCTTATTACATCAATTCCATCAGAATACAAGAATATAACAGAGTATGAATAAATATTACACATTTGATAAATATCAGAGATTTAAATTCCATTTAGATACATAGCAGTGGAAAAATAATACACAACACAGCTTAAAGAAATACACAGATACAGAGCATTCTGAATATTACTCCCGCTGTAAATCCAGGATCCTGTGAATTTAAATCTGCAAAAACCCAACTACTAGCTGCCCGTGTGGAAAATAGGGGCACCCAGAGTTTAGGTTAAAACAATAAACTCCAGGTCAGTCATGTGACTGGTGTGAGAACTAAAACAGTTATTAATCTTGGTTTTAAAGTTAGATAAATCAAGAGACCATGCCGTATAACACGGAACGGGTTTTAACCCCAAGAATCTAGTGCTTAAACAAACAACGCAATGCTAAATAAAGAATAATGAAGTTATTATAAGACTCAGGTCCCATCACACAATGCAACGCAAGCCGTAGGATAGAGTTTTTACCTTATAATAGCCAAATAATGCTTGATACATGAAATTTCATATTTTATTATTACTGTAAGTGTATAATGTCAAAAACAGCTTCAAATATAAATGTGTCATTCATAGACAGCATGAATGCCCCATCCCACTATGTCGCCCTACTAGGCTCTACAATTAAAACCGCAAAGTCACATATTGGAAGTTGGATTCCATCTGTGAACCAAGTCAAGGGATCGTCCTTACCGCTTCGAGACAATCTAGCCTACAATGTCTCAGGACCCAGACTCAGGTGGGCCCTTGGATCGTCAGGGCAGGTCCACGTGGAGTGGATTAAAATGCCTGAACAATGCGTTTTCCCGCCCTATGGGGCGTAAACTGGTCATATCTCGACCAAACCATCCATCGGCCCCCGTAGTGACCGATATAACCAGGGCGCCTCGCTTTCCATCATCCACATATGTAAAAATTCCATGGCTTGTAAACGCCGACACCACTCCTTGCTAGAAAGAAACGCATGTCCTCCCTGGTGTCCTCTCCCGTTTCTGGTTCACAACGGGGTGTGAGGCTCGCGAATTAACGCTATACACAAAGCAGTGCTATATTAAAGCTGTGTTTTGATCATCAACCACAAGACTCTGCTTTTCAACAAAAGCCCTGATCACTGCATCTCAGCATGCCACACAGGCAATTCACGCCATGTGACTGATGTCTATCGACATACAACCTATGATCCCATACGTCTCAAAGAAAGGTGAAGTAATAGAATAAATTCTCCTTCACTAGGCAGATGTATATTTAATAGAGATCAATCAACATAGAATAAAATCCAATGTCAGACACACAGTCCATTTACTAGTTCGTTCTGGGTCTGAACGAAAACCAGAGGCGCCTTATTCCTCATCCCATACGACCAATACAGGAGAGAGGCCCTCACATATCCGTCGATCTCCAAATACGTCTTGACGATCACCACTTGTTACCTCATCTTGGGTGAACAGCCCAATCAAGACATCAGTAATCATCCAAATGATGTGAAGACCTCCATTCTTCAACCACCGTCTTCATTGTTGACTTATCGTCGAATCAGTTATTCATAATGGGTATAAACCCGGCCTTTCTGAATAACTCGCGTATATTATAAGCAAGTGCTACACAAACACAACATACGCCTCATTCCAATTCAGAATATTCTTTTATTCAATTATTCACATCATTAGGGAAAGGTTCCCGTTAATTTTATCAAATATAAATTCTTTAAATTTATTCTTTAATCTTCCTTTGGATATCAATTCAAACCATATTAAGGTTTTCCAAACTAGTTGGGATTAGCGAACTATACCGAAGTAATCATTTGTTCAATTTCCCAATCCCAACCTATTCATCCCATGGAGCAAAACTGGTAATACTCCATATCTAACACCACGGTGTTATCGGTAAAATTAATTATCATTTCACATTCAAATCTAATTAAAGATTTAACTATCAATTTAGAACAAAACTGGTGATACTCCGTTCTTGATCATTTCAATCTAATTAAAGATTCAATCAAACTTCATTTAGTTTTGATCTTCCAAAAATCAATATTAGTGATTATATAACTTAGGAAATCATATACCGTCTTTAACTGGGTTAAAGAACCAATGTCATTTAAAACACGATTCACGATAAACCCAAAATCACATTCCATTCCTTCAGTCTCTAACCTTAAATTAGTAAGAGAACAATTCCCTAAGTATTAATCCCGAAAGGCGAAACCAACATCAGATCAATACCCAGGAAACTATTCAACTTAGCCAATCTCCAATTAGTTTCTAATTTTCTTAACTCCATTGGATTTAGGAACAACATTTTTAAAGATACCATTCACGACAAACCCAAAATTCAAATCGATTCCAAATGAACATTAATTAATTGGTAAACTTCATTAAATCTTTTCTCAACTGGGTTTAAGAATAGTGTTAGTGAAGACACCGTTCACGACAAACCAAAAATCCCATTTGATATCAAATATAAGGCTCTGAATAAAAAATATATCGGCTTATATTGAATATCAAATTCTGAAATCAACAAACATCGTATCGGAATAGCGATATATATCTTCCAAATTCCTCCACAGTGTCCGTATAATCACGGAATCCAATATCGAAATATTCCGAAGATAATTTTGATTCAAATCCATTCCAATTCATATATTGGGAATTCTGGTTATTTTTAAAACCACTTCAAATGTGACAAAAAGGAATTCCGCTCGATCCGAATCGATTGCTAAACCGACCAAGACCGTTCGAAACTCCTGATTGTTTTGAGAACACGACAAACCAGAATGCAAATAGAAGAACATTTCATTGTTTATTACAACAATTCCATCAGAATACAAGAATATACAGAGTATGAATAAATATTATACAACAGAGAAATATCAGAGATTTAAATACATTACTGCAGCGGAAAAATAATACAATACACAACTGAAAAAAGAGATATACGGATACAGAGCTTTCCGGATATCATTCCAGCTGTAAACCAGTTTCCTGTGAATATAAATCTGCAAAACCAAAACTACTAGCTGCCCGTGTCAAAATAAGGGCACCCAGAGTTTAGGTTAAAACAATAAACTCTAGGTCAGTCATGTGAATGGTGTGAGAACTAAAACAGTTATTAATCTTTAATTTAAAGTTAGGTAAATCAAAGGACCACGCCGTATAATATGGAACGGGTTTCCTCCCAAGAATATCAGTGCATAAAACAACAGTGCAATGCTAAATAAAGAACAATGAAGCTATTATAAGCCCCAGGTCCCATCACACGATGCAACACAAGCCGAAGGATAGGGTTTTGCCTTATAATAGCCAAAGCATGCTTATACGCTAAATTTCATCTTTTATTATTACTATAAGTGTATAGTGTATAAAACAATTTCATTCATAAGTATCAACCATAGACGGCATGGGTACCATATATCATGTCGCCAATACTAGGCTCTACAATCAAAACCGCAAATGTCACGTATTGGAAGTTGGATTTCCATCTATGAACCAAGGCAAAAGATAGTGCTCTACCGATTCAAGACTGTCTAGCCCGAGTCTCAGGAACAGAATGCATCCTCCCTTGGATCGTCAGGGCCGGTCCGCCGATGTGGATTAAAATGCTTGAACACTATGTTTCCCCGCCCTTTGGGGCATAAATGAGCCAAATGACTCCATCGGCTCCACACAGTAACCGATATATCCGAGGCGCCTTGCAAAAGCAACAACCACACAGGTGAAATTAATATAAATGTCAGGGTTGGTAGGTCACTGACACCACCCTAGCAAGAAAGAAACGCATGCCTTCCCTGATGTCCTCTCCCATTTCTGGTTCACAACTGGGGTGTGAGGCTCGCGAATCAACGCTACACAAAGCTATGCCACACAGGCCGTGCTTTGATCATCAACCACAAGACTCTTCTTTTCAACAGAAGCCTTGATCATATTTCCACTTAGGCATGCCACACAGGCAATTCACTCCATGCATTTGATATCCATCAATATATAACCTCTAAGCTCGTACGTCTCAGAGACGGGCATTAAGCAAGAGAATAAATTCTCAGCCGCCAAACAGATATATTTAATAGAAATCAATCACACAGAATAAAATCCAATGTCAGACACACAGTCCATTTACAAGTTCGTTCTGGGTCTAAAAGAAACCGGAGGCACCTTGTACCTCGCATATCCATCGATCTCCAAGTACGTATGGACGCTCACCAACTGATTCCCTCCTCTTGGATGTACAACCCAATCAAGATCATCATTAATCACCCAAACGATGTGAAGACCTCTGGTCTTCGACCACCGTCTTCATCCTCGACACCACATCGAATCAGTTATTCAGAATGGGATAAACCCGGTCTTTCTGAATAACTCGCGTATATAATAAACAAGTGTTACACAAACACAACATACGCCTCATTACAATTTAGAATATTCTTTTATTCAAATATTCTTATACTTTGGGAAAGGTTCCCATTAATTTTATCAAAGATAAATTCTTTAAATTTATTCTTTAATCTTCTTTTGAATATCAATTCAAACTAGTCGGGATTAGCGAACCACACCGAAGTAATCATTTATTTGATTTCCCAATCCCAACCTATTCATCCCATGAAGTAAAACTGGTCATACTTCATATCTAACACCACAGTGTTATCGGTAAATTCAATTACCATTTCACGTTCAAATCTAATTAAAGATTTAACTATCGCCTGGAGCAAAACTGGTGATACTCCATTCTCGACCATTTCAATATAATTAAAGATTCATTAAAACCCACTTGTTTTAATCTTCACAGAAATCAATATCCTGTCTTTAACTGGGTTGAAGAACCAATGTCATCTAAAACACGGTTCACGAAAAACCCAAAATCACATTCATTAATTATCGGGTTAAAGAACAAGTGTTATTTAAAACAATGTTCACGATAAACCCAAAAATCAATTCAAATTCAATTCCAATTAAGTACCATTTAATTGGTACACTTCATTAAATCTAAATAAAAATATTTAATCTTTTCCTCAACTGGGTTTAAGAACAGTGTTAATGAGGACACCATTCACAACAAACCCAAATCACATTTGATATTAAATACAAGGCTCTGAATAGAAAATATATCGGCTTACATTCAATATCAAATTCTATGACCAACAAATATCGTATTGGAAATAACGATATAAATATATCTTTCAAATATCATCGCGAAATCCAACATCGAAACATTCCATAGACAATTTCGATTTAAATCCATTCCAATTCAATTATTGGAAATTCTGGTTATTTTCAAAACCATTTCAAATCCAATTTATTTATTTCAAAAATAAATGGTTTTTAATTCTAGTTCAAAACCAGTTCATTTCGATAAAAATCTATTTTTATCTTTTCAAATTTGGAATTTTTCATCCCAATTCTTCACAAATCATTTCTTATGGTTTTACAAAAATTATTACTATTTTTAATAATTTTATCAAGGCCCGTACAGTCGATTTCCATCAAGGGCCATCAAACTGCACTTACAGCGACCTTTTCCAAATTTGATTTGGACATAATTCCAAATCCAACCGTTAGATTTCAAATCTCTAATATTCGTTAGAAAGCTCTTTTCGATACGAACCAAACAGTTCCGGTTTTAGGAGAATCCGATGGTCGGATCTCCCGTAATATCCATTCGAAGTCAATGGTCGAAATTCGCGAACTGCTGCGGCGCTGCGCGTTCTATTTAGGCCATTATATAATATATATAATATATACAATATATTCCTCATCGATTTCCTTTTAAAACGTATTTTATAAATCGTTTTTAAATTTGTTTCAAAATTATTTCAACTTCCTATTCAATTTCGAATCAAAATTGAATAATCCACATCATCGATATACGAATGATAATATTTTCAAAACGTTATATTTTGAAATCACTTTGTTTTCTATAATCATTATAAAAACGAATATAATCGATATAAATATCGTTCACGTCAAAATGGCGTCAATCTAATCAACACGGCTTTATATATTTCAATAACTTCGTTATTCTATTCAATAAATGAATATTTTCTTCAACACATGAATATATATTTTATTCAACACATGAATTTATATTTTCTATTCAACACATGAATAATTATTTTTATATTCAACACATGAATTTATATTTTTCTATTCAACACATGAATATATAATTCTTATTCAACACGTGAATTTATATTTTTCTACTCAACACATGAATATATATTTTTCTATTTAACACATGAATATTCATTTTTCAACTAGAAAATAAATTAAAAGTGAGGAGTTCTCACCGACTAGCTAAACCAATACACCGCGACACTTCATATGTAGAAACCTTCGTCGTGCTTGCCTTTCATCACTTTCGTTGCCCGTATTCACTACATATATACAAATCACATTTTTATATTGTTACTATATAGATAAAAATTCTATTTTTACACCGCTACTATATAGATAAAAATTCTATTTTTATCCTTATCACTATATAAAAATTATATTTTTATTCTCTATGTCTTCATATATAAAAATCTCATTTTTACTTCACCATTTCAACTATATAAAGATTCAAACTTTTCTAATATAAAAATTCAATTTTTATACTTTAAAGACTCAATTCTTTTCTTGTTTCAAAATCAAACTTTTCAAATTAAAAATCCAACCTTTCATATATGATAAAAATCTCATCTTTCTAATAAAAATCTCGCCTTTTCTATAATAAAAATCTAATCTTTATTTAAATGAAAATCTAAACTTCGTATGAATAGAAATCAAATCCTTCTATGTTAAAAATATAAATAAAAACAAAACTTTTTATGTTAAAAATATAAATAAAAGTCAAAGCTTTCTATGTTAAAAATATAAATAAAAATCAAAGCTTTCTATGTTAAAAATATAAATAAAAATCAAAGCTTTCTATGTTAAAATATAAATAAGAATCAAAGCTTTCTATGTTAAACATATAAATAAAAAAACCAAAGCTTTCTATGTTCAAAGTATAATCTTTTCTCTAAAGAAAATCATAACTTTCTTCGCATAAAAATCTAATCTTTACACCGCAAAAACTGTAATCTTTTTATACTAAGAAAATTGTATCTGTAAACTAAGAAAAATCATACCTTTATTACAAAAATCATTTCTTTACACCGCTACCTTATCATATACTATATAAATGAAAACGCTAGTTTTAAATAATATTTTAAATAAGCGAACTGAAATTAAATAGAGGACTCACAGTCGGAAATGGGGCTAGGAGGCGTCGGGGTCAAGGTTGGCTGGCCAAGGGAGGGAGAAAGACGGCGCAGGTGGTGGGGAGGGCTCGGCGCCTGACAGGGCGGTGGCAGCATCGATTCTAGGTTGAAGGGGGGTGTGGGTTTGGGTGGATTGGGGGTCTAGGGTTTCAGGATACGACGGAGGGAGGAGGGCTTGGGGCGTCGTCGATGGCGGGGGGTCGGAGGCGGTAGCTTCTCCAATCGGTGCGGCGGTGGTGAACGGGGAGGGGGGGCTGTGGATCCCGATGCGTTTCTTTTTTATCATTGAATTCGAAATGAACAGGGGGGTTGAGAGTATAGAGGAAAGAGGGGTGAGGTATTTATTTTTTTAATTTATTTAATCATTTAATTTCAAAAAGTAACTTTTTATTTCGACCTCGAAATCGAACCCACCGCCTGTCGTCCATAGCTAATTAGCCCCATTCCAAACACAATGGGACATGTATCGTAGTCTGATTCGATCATTTCGATCAGTTTTCGTCAAAATTAAAATATAAATCTATATATTGAATTTGAATGCGCATTTCAATTTACCGTGGCCACATATGGACTCTAAAAATTCCCAAAAAACATTTTCTAGCTTCGTATTGACGATACCGTCCTAACAAAACTAATTTCGTCAAATTCTGAGAACGTTTGAATAATGGCCATTTTCCAGTCGATTAAAATCAACTGAAACTGGTCAAACGCGTTTTCCTTTTCCACGCTCACATATCGATTCGAAAAATTACGAATTTTGGATTCTAGCAATATCTTAACATCACGGATCCAACAAAAGTGGTTTCGTCGAAAACCAATGTCGTTTGGAAAATTTCCATTTTTAAGGGCCAGAATTCCATAGCGACTATTCTGAATTTTCAACTACACATATCTTTTGATTCCCGCTATGCAATTTCGATTTCTCGGATTCGTTGGAAAGATATTCTCAGTTAGATTCAAACATTTTTGGTTTCGCTAAGATCCGGTTTATTTTGCACCCGGTACATTCATTTGAAATTTGAAATAGAAATTTCAAACTACCGCGCCATTTTCAATTCCTTTTATAATTTAAAATAAATATTTATATTCTAACGACAATTCAAATAGAAATACATGTTCTATTTCTATTCAAAATAAATTTCTCGTCGTTATTATTTAAAATAATTCATTTTAAATAATCAAAATTCGCTAAAATTGCCAAAATAAAAATTTTAAATTGGCTCAGATTTCCGGGTTATTACAATTTCCCCCACTTAAAACTTTTCGTCCCCGAAAAGGAACGAAGCCGAAAGTTGTTTCACAAACCAACTCAACTTTCATTATTTTCCTTACGGCTTAAGTTCTTCAACTTTTCAGTTTCTAAGAACTTTTCAAATTTTTCAAAAATTTGGCTAACACCCTAAATTTTCGAAAAATTTCGCCATAATCTCCCCTGTACCAGGGACTTCGGGATATTTCAAATAGCCTCCCATGGCCCTCATCAATCCAAAATGAAAAAGAAACAGCCAAGCGGCTTATAAAATCATCCAAAACCCAATAAAGTAGTAAACATGTACCTATTTGTCGGGCAAACAATTTTATTCTTCTGCTCTAGCCTCCTTGCTATGACCTGTTCAATGTAAGTACATGTACATGCATGCAATGCGATAAATTTTCAATACAACTCACTATTTGATCAATTGGGCTAAAGGTTCAACATTTTTATTAATCAACCAATAATCAAACAACACAATCAACAATCAGTTAGTTGATTAACGTTTCAATCACCTAACTTTAATACATATCCAAAAATTCAGATTTTTGATGCCAAATCACAACAATAAGCCCTATCATGCTTTGGTTCTCACACCAGTCAATTGGAATCATATAGAAATCCCACTTTCAAAACACGAAAATAAATTCTGATGATGATGCGTCAATCATCAGAATCATGTCCGAGCGACTAGAGTGTGATTCTATATCTATCCTGTATATTAAAATTTCGAATACACGTGGATCAGACGTATATGGAAAATCTTTATATACTGGACTGTCCAAATTCAATACAAAATAAATAATCAAATACGAATAATTGATTTAAATTTTCAAAACTAAAATTGTTTTCATTTTTATTTCAAAAACACTACTCTCCACACTCGTTCTAGGATACTACTGATCCTATCTCTAACGAGTCATTCTCGGTTGATATCACTAATCCAATCTCTGATGAATTCTTTCGTATGATTCTAATGTGCCTTGTTCTCTGAGCTCTGTAAACCAAAGCTCTGATACCAACTGTGACAAAAAGGAATTCCGCTTGATCCGAATCGATCGCTAAACCGACCAAGACCATTCAAAACCCCTGATTGTTTTGAGAACACGACAAATTAGAATGCAAACAGAAGAACATTTCATTGTTTATTACAACAATTCCATCAGAATACAAGAATATACAGAGTATGAATAAATATTATACAATAGAGAAATATCAGAGATTTAAATACATTACTGCAGCGGAAAAATAATACAATACACAACTGAAAGAGATATACGGATACAGAGCTTTACGGATATCATTCCAACTGTAAACCAGGTTCCTGTGAATATAAATCTGCAAAACCAAAACTACTAGCTGCTCGTGTCAAAATAAGGGCACCCAGAGTTTAGGTTAAAACAATAAACTCCAGGTCAGTCATGTGACTGGTGTGAGAACTAAAACAGTTATTAATTTTTAATTTAAAGTTAGGTAAATCAAAGGACCACGCCGTATAACATGGAACGGGTTTCCTCCCAAGAATACCGGTGCATAAAACAACAGTGCAATGCTAATAAAGAACAATGAAGCTATTATAAGCCCCAGGTCCCATCACACAATGCAACACAAGTCGAAGGATAGGGTTTTACCTTATAATAGCCAAAGCATGCTTGATACGCTAAATTTCATCTTTTATTATTACTATAAGTGTATAGTGTATAAAACAATTTCAATCATAAGTATCAATCATAGATGGCATGAGTACCATATATCATGTCGCCATTACTAGGGTCTACAATCAAAACCGCAAATGTCACGTATTGGAAGTTGGATTTCCATCTGTGAACCGAGGCAAAAGATAGTCCTCTACCGATTCGAGACTGTCTAACCCGAGTCTCAGGAATAGAATGCATCATCCCTTGGATCGTCAGGGCTGGTCCACCGATGTGGATTTAAATGCCTGAACACTACGTTTCCCCGCCCTTTGGGGCGTAAATGAGCCAAATGACTCCATCGGCTCCACACAGTCACCGATATATCCGAGGCGCCTCGCAACAGCAACAACCACACAGGTGAAAATAATATAAATGTCAGGGCTGGTAGGTCACTGACACCACCCTAGCTAGAAAGAAACGCATGCCCTCCCTGATGTCCTCTCCCGTTTCTGGTTCACAACCAGGGTGTGAGGCTCGTGAATCAACGCTACAAAAAGCTATGCCATACTGGTCGTGCTTTGATCATCAACCACAAGACTCTTCTTTTCAACAGAAGCCTTGATCATATTTCCACTTAGGCATGCCACACAGGCAATTCACTCCATGCGTTTGATATCCATCATTATATAACCTCTAAGCTCGTACGTCTCAGAGACGGGCGTTAAGCAAGAGAATAAATTTTCCGCCGCCAAACAAATATATATTTAATAGAAATCAATCACATAGAATAAAATCCAATGTCAGACACACAGTCCATTTACAAGTTCGTTCTGGGTCTGAATGAAACCGGAGGCACCTTATACCACGCATATCCATCGATCTCGAAGTACGTCTGGACGATCACCAACTGATTCACTCCTCTTGGGTGTACAGCCCAATCAAGATCATCAGTAATCACACAAAGGATGTGAAGACCTCCGGTCTTAGACCACCATCTTCATCCTCGACACCACGTCGAATCAGTTATTCAGAATGGGATAAACCTGGTCTTTCTGAATAACTCGCGTATGTAATAAACAAGTGTAACACAAACACAACATACACCTCATTCCAATTCAGAATATTCTTTTATTCAAATATTCTTATACTTTGGGGAAGGTTCCCATTAATTTTATCAAAGATAAATTCTTTAATCTTCTTTTGAATATCAATTCAAACTAGCTGGTATTAGCTAACCGCACCGAAGTAATCATTTATTTTATTTCCCAATCCCAACCTATTCATCCCCTGAAGTAAAACTGGTCATACTTCATATCTAACACCACGGTGTTATCGGTAAATTCAATTACCATTTCCCGTTCAAATCTAATTAAAGATTTAACTATCGCCTGGAGCAAAACTGGTGATACTCCATTCTCGACCATCTCAATCTAATTAAAGATTTATTAAACCCCACTTAGTTTTAATCTTCACATAAATCAATATCCTGTCTTTAACTGGGTTAAAGAACCAATGTCACTAAAACACGGTTCATGAAAAACCCAAAATCACATTCATTAATTATCGGGTTAAAGGACATGTGTTATTTAAAACAATGTTCACGATAAACCCAAAAATCAATTCAAATTCATTTCCAATTAAATACCATTTAATTGGTACACTTCATTAAATCTAAATAAAAAGATTTAATCTTTTTCTCAACTGGGTTTAAGAATAGTGTTAATGAAGACACCATTCATGGCAAACTCAAATTACATTTGATATTAAATACAAGGCTCTGAATAGAAAATATATCGGCTTACATTCAATATCAAATTCTACGACCAACAAATATTGTATTGGAAATAACGATATAAATATATCTTTCAAATTCCCATAACAATATCTGTATCATCACGAAATCCAACATCGAAATATTCCAAAGACAATTTCGATTTAAATCCATTCCAATTCAATTATTGGAAATTCTGGTTATTTTCAAAACCATTTCAAATCCACTTTATTTATTTCAAAAATAAATGGTTTTTAGTTCTAGTTCAAAACCAGTTCATTTCGATAAAAATCTATTTTTATCTTTTCAAATTTGGAATTTTTCATCCCAATTCTTCACAATTCTTACGATTTTACACAAATTATTACAATTTTTAATAATTGTATCAAGGCCCGTACAGTCGATTTCCATCAACGGCCATTGAACTGCACTTACAGCGACCTTTTCCAAATTTGATTTGGACATTATTCCAAATCCAACCATTAGATCTAAAATCTCTAATATTCGTCAGAAAGCCCTTTTCGATACAAACCCAATGGTTCTGGTTTTAGGAGAATCCGACGGTCGGATATCCCGTAATATCCATTCGAAGTCAACGGTCGAAATTCGCGAACTGCCGCGGCGCGGAGCGTTCTATTCAGGCCATTATATTATATATATAATATATACTTCGAAGATTTCCTTTTAAAACATATTTCATAAATCGTTTTTAAATTTGTTTCAAAACGATTTCAACTTCCTATTCAATTACGAATCAAAATTGAATATTCCACATCATCGATATACAAATGATAATATTTTAAAAACGTTATATTTTGAAATAACTTCGTTTTCTATAAACATTATAAAAACGAATAAAATCGATATAAATATCGTTCACGTCAAAATGGCGTCAATCTAATCAACATGGCTTTATATATTTCAATAACTTCGTTATTCTATTCAACAAATGTATATTTTCTTCAACACATGAATATATATTTTATACAACACATGAATTTATATTTTCTATTCAACACATGAATATTTATTTTTCTATTTAACACATGAATTTATATTTTTCTATTCAACACATGAATATATATTTCTTATTCAACACATGAATTTATTTTTTTCTATTCAACACATGAATATATATTTTTCTATTCAACACATGAATATTCATTTTTCTATTTTCCAAATTGGAATGAGGCCCAATCAATTACCATATAACGTTTATTATATGGATTCCCTACAACACATGTATATAACAGCAACGATAAATCATCAACCATCATCCAGAGTGCACCACACAACTGTATAAGTATTAAATATCAATAATTAACGCTTATACAGTCTGTCAACACATCGATTGACATACAACTAAGCAATCGGGATTAGTGTACGTCAAATATCATCCCAATACCCGTGTGGGGTTTCAAATCAACAAACACAGATTTTTATTTGTGCAGTTGGGCGATGTGTAAAATTTATCGTCCCAATCAGTATTAGTCAGATCATTGTATATAAACAAATTGTCCAATCTGTTTATTACTATTTATTTTATATACACGTTAAAAAATCATACTTTTAACTATAAAATATTTTCCACTATAAAATATTTTATTTCATTCCACATCACATAATCAAATTTCGCAACACAGCAATCAAACAAACAAGTCATCCGTGGTCTGGACGACGGGTGTCAGATGCTGCTAAGCACCGTCTACATCCTAGTATATATTTCAACTAAAAATAAATTAAAAGTGAGGAGTTCTCACCGACTAGCTAAACCAATACACCGCGACTCTTCATATGTAGAAACCTTCGTCGTGCTCGCCTTTCATCACTTTCGTTGCCAGTATTCACTACATATATAAAAATCACTTTTTTATATTGTTACTATATAGATAAAAATTCTATTTTTACACCGCTACTATATAGATAAAAATTCTATTTTTATCCTTGTCACTATATAAAAATTATATTTTTATTCTCTATGTCTTCATATATAAAAATCTCATTTTTACTTCACTATTTCAACTATATAAAGATTCAAACTTTTCTAATATAAAAATTCGATTTTTATACTATAAAGATTCAATTCTTTTCTTGTTTCAAAATCAAACTTTTCAAATTAAAAATCCAACCTTTCATATATGATAAAAATCTCATCTTTCTAATAAAAATATCGCCTTTTCTTAATAAAAATGTAATCTTTATTTAAATAAAAATCTAAAATTTGTATGAATAGAAATCAAATCCTTCTATGTTAAAAATATAAATAAAAATCAAAGATTTCTATGTTAAAAATATAAATAAAAATCATAGCTTTCTATGTTAAAAATATAAATAAAAATCAAAGCTTTCTATGTTAAAAATATAAATAAAAATCAAAGCTTTCTATGTTAAAAATATAAATAAAAATCAAAGCTTTGTATGTTAAAAATCTAATCTTTTCTCTAAAGAAAATCATAACTTTCTTTGTATAAAAATCTAATCTTTACACCGCTAAAACTGTAATCTTTTTATACTAAGAAAATCGTATCTTTAAACTAAGAAAAATCATACCTTTATTACAAAAATCATTTCTTTACACCCCTACCTTCTCATATACTATATAAATGAAAACATTAGTTTTAAATAATACTTTAAATAAGCGAACTGAAATTAAATAGAGGACTCACAGTCGGAAACGGGGCTAGGAGGTGTCGGGGTCGAGGTTGGCTGGCCAAGGGAGGGAGAAAGACGGCGCAGGTGGTAGGGAGGGCTCGGCGCCTGACAGGGCGGTGGCGGCTTCGATTCTGGGCTAAAGGGGGGTGCGGGTTTGGGTGGATTAGGGGTCTAAGGTTTCAGGATACGACGGAGGGAGGAGGGCTTGGGGCGTCGTTGATGGCGGGGGGGGGGGGGGGGGTCGGAGGCAGCGACTTCTCCAATCGGTGCGGTGGTGGTGAACGGGGGGGGGGGGTAGGGAGGGGGGTTGTGGATCCCGATGCATTTCTTTTTTTTTCTCATTGAATTCGAAATGAACGGGGGGCTGAGAGTATAGAGGAAAGAGCGGGGGGGGGGGTGTTTATTTTATTTTATTTATTTATTTATTTAATTTCAAAAAGCAACTTTTTATTTCGACCTCGAAATCGAACTCACCGCCTGTCGTCCTAAGCTAATTATCCCCATTCCGAACACAATGGGACATGTATCGCAGGCTGATTCAATCGCTTCGATCAGTTTTCGTCAAAATCAAAATATAAATCTATATATCGAATTTGAACGCGCATTTCAATTTATCATGCCATATACAGACTCTAAAAATTCCCGAAAAATATTCTAGCTTCATATTGACGATACCGTCCTAACAAAACTAATTTCGTCAAATTCTGAGACCGTTTGAAAAATGGTCATTTTCCAGTAGATTAAAATCAACTGAAACTGGTCAAATGCATTTTCCTTTGCCACGCTCACATATTGATTCGAAAAATTACGAATTTTGGAATCTAGCAATATCTTGATATCATGGATCCAACAAAAGTGGTTTCGTCGAAAATCGAGGTCGTTTGCAAAATTTCCATTTTTAAGGGCTAGAATTTTGTAGCGACTATTCAGAATTTTCAACTGGACGTATCTTTTGATTCCCGCTATGCAATTTCGATTTCCCGGATTCGTTGGAAAGATATTCTCAATTAGATTCAAATATTTATGGTTTCGCAAAAATCCGGTTTATTTTGCACCCGGTACATTCATTTGAAATTTGAAATCGAAATTTCAAACTACCGCGCCATTTTCAATTCCTTTTATAATTTAAAATAAATATTTATATTCTAACGACGATTCAAATAAAAATATACATTCTATTTCTATTCAAAATAAATTTCTCGTCGTTATTATTTAAAATAATTCATTTTAAATAATCAAAATTCGCTAAAATTGCCAAAATAAATTTTTTAAATTGGCTCAGATTTCCGGGTTATTACATCAAATCCAATTTATTTATTTAAAAATATTGGCTTATAATTCTAGTTCATAACTAGTTCATTTTGATAAAAATATATTTTTATCTTTACAAACGTGGAAATTTTCATCCCAATTCCTTCCAAATCATTTATTATGATTTTACAAAAATAATTAATATTTTTAATAATTTTATCAAGGCCCGTACAGTCGATTTCCATAAACGGTCATCGAACTGCACTTACAGCGACCTTTTCCAAATTTGATTGGACATAATTCCAAATCCAAATGTTAGATTTCAAATCTCTCATATCCGTTGGAAAGCTCTTTTCGATACGAACCCAACGGTCCTGGTATTAGGAGAATCCGACGGCCGGATCTCCCGTAACGTCAATTCGAAGTCGTTGGTCGAAATTCGCGGGCTACCGAGGTGCGGTGCGTTCTATTCAGGCCATTAAATATATATAATATATATTTCATCGATTTCCTTTTTAAAATGTATTTTATAAATTGTTTTAAATTCGTTTTCAAAACGATTTCAACTTCGTATTCAATTTCAAATCAAAATTGAATATTCCATATCATTAATATATAAATGATAATATTTTCAAAACATTATATTTTGAAATTATTTCTTTTTCGATATTCATTATAAAAATGAAAAAAATCGGTATAAATATTGTTCGCGTCAAAATGGCGCATAACAATCAACACGGCTTCATATATATTTAAATGTTTTCGTGTCCATCCAAAATTGGACATCAAAATCATATTTTGATCTTTGACTGAATATTATTTTTAAATATTCATTATTTTATATTATTCCTTCTTTTTGAACTGGAATCAGGCACAGTCAATTACCATATAATGTTATTTATATGGATTTCATACACACGTGTATATAACAACCATGATAAACAATCAACCATCATCCAAAGCGCATTCTACACTGCATAAGCATTAAATATAAATATTTAATGCTTACAATAGCCTGTCAACCAATTGATTGACATACAACTAATTATTGGGACTAGTGTATGTCATATACCATCCCAATACCCGTGTGGGGTTTCAATCAACAAATATTGAATATTATTTGTGCAGTTAGGCGATGTGTAAAATTTATCGTCCCAATCAATATTAGTCAAATAGGTGTACATAAACAAATCGTTCGATTTGTAAATGAATATTTATTTTATTCATTACACATTAAAAATTATATTTTTAACAATAAAATATTTATTTCAACACATGAATATTTTCCTTTTCTATTCCACATCACAAACCAAATCCACACAAATCAATCCAAACACACAACCAAACAAGTCGTCCATGGTCTGTGGACGATGGGGAGCAATTCATATATGCAGTTATAAAATAAATAATTTTACAAAGGATTCAGTGAGAGAGTTCTCACCTTTGGGACCCACTCTTTCATTCTTTAGCGGATGATTTGGATTCCGTTCAGCTTCCAGTTCGTTCCATCACAGTTTGTTTTCTCGCTGTTCATAGTAAAAAGTCACATTTTTAATATGATGTTTACCTTATAAAGATCACATTTTTATAACGATGTTTATATATTAAAAATCATATTTTTAACTCGATGTTTATATAACAATAATCATATCTTTATATCGTTATATATATATATAACCAGATTTTTACATCGCTGTATATATATATATTAAAAATCACTTCTTTTTATGTTATACATATAAATAAAAATCAAATCTTTATATGTATAGATCACATTTTTATACTGCTGTTGAATATCTAAAAATCGTATTTATATAACGACACTTCATATATAAAAATATAATCTTTTCATATTCAAAAATATAATCCTTTCATATTCAAAAATCTCGTCTTTTCTATTTTAAAAATCTCGTCTTTTCTATTTTAAAAATCTCCGTCTTTTCTATTTTAAAAATCTCGTCTTTTCTATTAAAAATCATACATTTATGTCGTTATTCGAATAATAAAAAATCATATTTTCACTTTGCTCAAAATCATATTTTTATTGATCCTCCATACGTATTAAAATCATATTTTTATCTCTACTCCATACGAATAAAAATCATACTTTCACTTCGCTCAAATTCATATTTTTTATCGCTACTCCATATGAATAAAAATCATATTTTTATCGCTACTTCATATAAAAATTATACTTTTATATTTTAGAAACCATATTATTATCACTTTGCTATTTTGTTACTTTCTAAGTAAAGATCACATTTTCATTTTGCTAAAAATCATATCTCTATATAATTAAAAATCTCAACTTTATATGATAAAAATCTCACCTTTATCTTATGCCTTTTATATAAAGATTGCATTTTTAAAACGAAGACATATATATAAAAATCGAATTTTTATTTCAAAATCATATATATATATATATATAAATCGAATTTTTATTTTGCTATCATATTAATAAAAATCCTATTTTTAATTCAATGATATTTATATATAAAGATTACATTTTAAATTGCCATACATATATAAAAATTATATTTTAATACAAATGTTATATATTTTAAAATCAATGCTATTTTTATTCATAAAAACTTGATTTTTTTCTAATTTAAATAAGCTAAATACATAATAGTAAATAAATAGGTAAAAACTTACTATAAAAATCGATTTTTCTCCGAGGAGGGGGGAATCGCGGCACTAACGGCGGTTTGCGGTGGCGCGCAGGTGATGGTGGCGGCGCTGCTGTGGCGGCGGTGAATGGAGGCTCCGACGAGGGCGGCTGGCGATGCTGATTTGGGGTCTTGAAGCTTTGGGGGCTCGGGGTTTAGAAGAGGGAGGAGGAGAGAGGAGGGAAGAGAGGCTGGAGGGGCCAGCAGCGCCATGGCCGGAGGCGCGGTGGTGGCGTGAACGTGGGGGAGGGGCGACAGGAATTTCTTCAGAAATGGGGGGGTTTCTCGTTGACCACGACAATTAACTTAGGGGTTTGACCCCGTCAAACCCTTATATATATATATATATATCAAAAAGCAACTTTTTCATTCAATCTCCGATTTAAACCCAACGACTGTCGTCCCTAGCGTAATATCTCATTCTGAACACAATGGGATATGTGCCGTAAGCCAATTCGACTGTTACGATTAGTTTCCGTCAAATTTAAAATATAAATCATTATATTTTAAATTCTTACACACATTTTAATTTACCGGGGCCACATACGGATTCCAAAAATTCCAGAAAAATAAATCTGGCTATGTTTTGACGATACGGTCCTAACAAAACTAATTTCGTCGAATTTGAAGACCGTTTGAAAAATGGCTATTTTCTGGTCAATCCAAATTGACTAAAACTGTCAAAGCACGTTTTCTTTTGCCACGCTCACATATTGATTCCATAAATTATGAAAATTAGAATCTAGTAATAACTTGACACTCCGGATCCAACAAAAGTGGTTTCATCGAAAACAGAGGTCGTTTGTAAAATGGCTATTTTTAAGGTCTTTATATATATTAATATATATATATATATATATATTCCACAGCGACTTTTCTGAATTTTAATTTAGCCATAACTTACAACTTATAAAACGAAATCTCAGTTTCTTACATTCGTTAGAAAGATATTGTTAATCAGATTCAAATATTTCTTGTTTCGTCCAATTCTGACTTATATTGAATTCTGTATTTTCATTTGAAATTTGAAATCGAATTTTCGAACTGCTGTGCCATTTCAGGCTCATTATATAATCGAAATAAAATTATTCGTTCTAACTTCGTCGAAAATAAATTTTCCGTCGTTATTATTTAAAATAAATCATTTTAAATATTCAAAATTCATTAAAATTGCCAAAATATTTTTTTTTAATTAGTTCTGATTTTCCGGGTTGTTACGGTTGTAGAGACGGGGAAGCTCAACAAGTTTGGTGTTAGTTGGAGTCGCTTGAAATGGCCTGTGGTAGCAGTGGTTTGTAGATGATCGAGGGTCATTGATTTTGGGGGGTTTTGATCGAAGAAGGGTGATTTTCAATTGGAGGATAAATAAGGCTGGGTTGCATGAAGGAAAAAGGAAGAGGGAGATGAGGGAGGGGGTTTCAGGCGGCGGTGGACCGGTCATCACTAATGGAGAAGGAGCAGCCAAATCAAGGCACGAACGATTTTCATTCGTGACCATTTCTAGGAGAGCTCGGTTGACTTCTAGGGAAGGCGCTAAGGGCAGAGAGGGCTCGAGGATCGGCGGCCCGGGAGTGAAGTCTGGTCAGCCTCTAAATGATCAGAGGTGGTGGGGCGGGGATTGGTGGTGTGTTACTAGAGATGTTGAAAGAGAGAGATCGGGGAAGAGAGGTTATCGCAATAGGCTAATCTGGGTTTAAGCGGGCTAATGGCCGGATTAACAAAGAAATTAAGATAATTAGTGATTTTAATATTTAATTTATATTATTTTAAAATAGTTAAGAACTTGTAATGATCATAACTTATTGGCGCATTATCAGAATTCAACGAAACCAGAGGCGTTGGAGTCATAATCGAAAATACTACGCTGCTGAGCTAGTTCGGAATGATTCAGAAGCAACTGGAAATTTTTATATTTTCAAATGCTTGTTTGACTATATCTGGAATCAATAAATCAAAAAATAAGGTGAGATATCTCACTCTTTCTGGAATTCTAAGATGCGATTAAAATTCATATAACTAGAGTTTATTGTTATAAGTAGAAATTGGATGTTTGGACTATAGTTGATTTAATGGTTGACATTATTTATATTATGATTGTTTAGTAAATTATACTAAAATTCTATCTTATATGCTGTTATGAAATGATATCATAAGCTCTGATGTAGGGAAGAACAGGTTGGAGGGATCTAACTAGATTCCTCAATATTTTTGTTGTTATTGGATTTCATATTATTTATTTATGAAAAGTTTAACCCTAGTGACATTAAAAACCAATTTGGATGTTGAACATTGAATTGAAATTCGATATTGTTGTGATTTTAATCAATAAACGATATTGATTGAGGGATCGGCAACAGATGACCTAAAATCCACTTTTTGTTAAAACGTTGGTTTGCCATCAGGCAAACTGACGAAGTTAAGTTACAAAATTTATTTTTATAACTAAAGCAAAAATTTCAATTATATTTTATATGTTATATATAAACGAAGTTTTAAAATTAAATCGATATTTATAAATTGGTTTTATAAAAATGCTACAAATTGATTATATGATAAGAGTTTTACATTTAAATATGTTCAATAAGTGAATAAAGCAGTAATTAACCTATGGGTTAATAATTTGAGATAAGTGTTTATGAAAAAACAATTTAGCAATATTATTAGATTAATTATATTAATATAAGTGGAAGAAGTAATTTAAATCGGTTAACGAGTTAACTTATGGTTTAAAGTTGACTAAGCCAACTGTTTGATCAAAAGTAGTTATTAGATTAATTTGCCTTTGTTAATCCAATGAAAATAGTTTGAATGAAAATAGTTTGAATGAAAAATTGTTTAATTTTATAAGATTTCTTAAATGTGATTTACCTTTTAAATGAACAATGTTTAACAATTTATTAATATAGATAGTCATGGTTTAATAATTTTAACTTGAAAAGTGATTGACTAATCAATTTTAGTTAATGAAGTAAACAAGTTTTAGTTCAACAACCGATGAAGTTAATTATATTTAAAATGATTACTTCTTAAACAAAATTTTTTGTGAAGTCATTGGGTTTGTAATGAGATTTAATAGATTTTGAGAGGAAGTTATAATGGGATTTTATAATAAAATACGAGTTTCATAAACATAGTTATAGAAGGGGATTTGAGCTAACGCAATAGTTTGAAATAAATATTTTATTTAATATGTGAACTGAATCAAATAATTGAGATAAAAAGAAGGTTTTCAAGAATGTGAAGGAAGATACTTAACGGTTTGGATAAAGCGGCGGGTTAATGGGTTGTTAAGTTATCATAAGATGTAACGACCCGCATTTTTAGTCAATTTTAATATATGAATTTTAATTGACTTTAATGGAAATTAATTATTTAAAATGATTTATTTTGAGAATTAACGATTTAGAATATATTTAAAAGGAAGCTTGATTGTATAAGTTTATATTAATTATAAAACGAACTCGTAACGTCGCGGTAGTTCGAAATATTTAGTTTTGAATTCAACTGGATGTACAGAATTCAATATAAGTCGAATTTCAGTAAAACAAGAAACATTAGGATCCATTTAATTATATCTTTCTAACAGAAGTTGAAATGACCCATCAATTTTCACCAAAATTAAAATCATTTTTATTTATTATTTAAATATATCATAGGGTCAACTTCTTCTTACAACCAAAACACATCCAGGACCCGTCCTTAACCAATATAAAAATATTAATATAGTTCAAATTATCAACTTGTATATATGAAGATATACAAGTCTCCCTTACTTATATCAAAGTCAAATTAAATAGTAGAGGGCATTGGATTAACTAAAAATAATTAATCACCACACAGCTTAAACAAGATTAAATAACTTGTTTTCTCCTTATTAAACCATTTCTTAAAAATAGGTAACTTAACAATATACTCACATATAAATTTTTAAGTAATATTAATGCTTAACATACTATCCTTTTATGGAATTAGCTTAAAGCTTAATGACTTCTATTCAAGTACCTATATAAATAGACGAAGCAACAAAGCTGTAACGACCCGCATTTTCAACGATAAAATAATTAATTTATTTAATTATTTAAATAGTGATTCAGAGAATTTAATTGGTTGTTAAATTAAACAATAAATGAATAATTAATTTATATAATAATTAAATAATATATTAAAGTCTGAAGTAATCAGAATTAGCTGAAATGGCGGTATGGTGTGAATTGGGCAATTCGAAATATATAATTCAGTTTAAAATTGAATTTCGATAATGAATATATTATTTAAATGAAGTTTGAATGTATAATTATAATATAAATATAATCAATCTCGAAATGGCGTGGTAGTTCGCTATTTGGCGATTTGAACTTCAACTGAATATACAAGGTCCATTGTAAGTCGGATTTCTGTGGAACAAGAAACGTTCAGAGCTGGTGAAGTTTATTTTTCTAGTGGAAGAGAAAAATTGGGATTTCGTCGTGTAGATTTTGATTTATGTCCAAATCAAATTTTAGAAAAATCGCTATGGAATTCCTTTATAATTTATAATGATTTATTTATATTTTATAAAAGGAATTTCATTATAAATCGAATATCGATTTAATTGGGATTTGAAATATTGAGTTATAAATCAAATGGGAGCTGTATGGTATTCCACTGTGAATATATATATGATAATATATTTTTTTAATATTAAATTTAATTGTTTTTAAATATATTTATATATTTAAAAGGGTTGCTTAGGGCTTTAAAAATAGCCAGTTTTGCAAACGACTTCAGAATTCGACGAAACTAATTTTATTGGATTCGTAATGTCAAATTACTATTAGATTTCAATTTCCGTGATTTTTGACGTCAGTATGTGGCTGTGGGCGATTTTAATGTGAGAAACAGTCGATAATTGGATCTTTAAAAATATGCTGTGTGAGCAAACGGAATCAGAATTAGACGAAACCAGTTTCGTTGCGACCGTAATGTTAAACTGTAGCTGCATGCTGGTTTTCATGATTTTTAGATATCGCGTGTGTTCGTAGGGATTTTTAGACTAATGAAACAAATATAAAATGAAAATAAAATTAAAATATCCTAATCAAATAGTGGACTAAACAAGGCCACCCACCATCTTTTACAGCCACACACAAGAATATGATCCCCTTTATAATACTCGTTCTTTTGAGCCACCACCAAACCTTTCACAGTAAACCAAATTTGATCTTCTAAAATCAAAAGAAAGTGAAACAAAATTCTAAAAATCATTAGACAAGTTTATTTGAGATCCTACAGTAGTTATCTTCATTTTGGTATCGGTTTTAAAGGGTACGATTCTTGTTGGCGGACCTTGACTGTGCAACGCAAGCTTTAGGGAAGCTAGGGCAGGAACGCACGATCGATTTGGAGGGAGCTAGAATGAACGGAGATGGGCGAGGCATTCAGGGCAGCGAGGCACGCTGTTTGGTGTTGGATGCGTGTACTCCGATGGTGGAAGGCGAATTGCGACAATGGTCATCGCCGGTCTAGGACAGCTAGTCGGTTTCTCCAAACACTACAACAGAAATTGTCTTTTATAGCGGCATATAGCCGCTATTAATCAATACTATAGCGGTTTGATAAATGTTGTATATGAACATGTTATAAAACACTGTTGAATATTGATAACACTAAAATAGCCGCTATAAAAGAGCATGGTTTTATAGCACAAATTTGCCGCTATGTTACTTACAAACAATAGCTCGTTTTGACCGCTATAATACATCTAAATCTCAATGAAGGTGAGAATTTTTATAACACAGTATTACCACTATAATATATTTATTCGATAGCAGCTATATGACGCTATTAAAATAACATTTTAAAATATTGCTAAATCCTTTTATGGCTCGTATATAATACATTTTAATTATAGTAATCAAAATGGATTTACATAACTATTTGAAGAGCAATATATAAATGAATAAAATACAATAATCAACAGATGTAACGCATATTTATGATAACAAAAATAAAGCATTAACTAACAAAAAATAAATTCAATACATGAGTTACCAAATTCAATACACATTTTTATTTATATATTGATGTCAATTTTTAGAATATGAGGGCCCATAATTTCAACAAAAAATGAACTGACCTCGCCCTATGCAAACTAATAAATTTATCATAAAGCACATCCAGCGGCTCCAAATTTGCACTTGATTTCCTATTCTGGGTATTCACTTCCATCAGATCTTCACTTTCTTTTATCCACTGTAAATCTACTGCAGTTGTCTATTCATCTTGTCTAGCGGCATTTTGAAGTGAACTAGATGAAACTTCATGCACCAGCGTGTGGACAGTTTGTGCTTTTCTTCTGCAATAAGCTTCCATGCAGCATTTGCACTATGGTACTTATAGCAAACCCAAATTTTTTTGTTGGCCTTAGCATTTGCATTATCTCACCTTTATGTGCATCTCTTTTTGTAAAATTGCACCCTAACAAATTACATAAACCAATGTCAACAAAGTAGTCGCCTTTGTGCTAAACACTGAAAGAATTAAAGGAAATAGAGGGCTGACCGTACATGTATATGAATCCAATACCATTCCCATCGCAAATGCTTCAATGAAAATGGACTCTATACACTCTGTTTGACAATCCTTTTTCTTTTTCCTATCAGCAAATTGACACTCCTATTGCGCCCACAATGAACTTATTTCTCATTGCTGCAGCAATACTCCAGATGAGCATGAACTGTTACTGTTCCAGATCCTCCGACATTGTCATTGCTTCTATCTTTGTTTCTTTTTCGAGTTCGTTTCCTATTTTATTAATTGTACCTGCCTCTCCGCTATGTAGAAGCAATACAAAAATAAACAAATAAACATGCAAGAACGTAGTTAATCTGAAATGAATCATAAACACACAAAGCTGTTACCTTTTCGTAAACAAATATATAGCCTTTGTCGATGGTTTGTTCTTAACGTACTCTCTTCTCAACAAGGCATAACCTTCGAAATAAAATGGTTTGCTTCTTGCAATGGCCTCTACCAGACCATCATGCAATAGCGGTTTTTGATCATCGCATATTATTGTCAACTTTATATTATAATATGATGCCGTATAAGAGAATTTGCTTATCTGGGCATGTTTAAAGGTTACAACTGTTTGTCCTTCTTTTTGAGAGCTTTCTGTCTTGCGAAAACTGTTTCTAATAAATGGGCAATGAGTTTATAATGATCCACCAGGTGTGCTATCCAGTAGGCATATATATGCCCCATCTACCCACTAACAGATCACATATCTAGAGATGTTACCCTTTATACATTAACCAAGTGGCAGACGAATAAAGAACAAGCTTTTCATTTTTATTTTACTTCTTGGGACATAAAAAGAAGAAAAAAAAGAACCTAAAATCATGACCCATTTTGATATGGAGTGAGCTTCATCAGCAGCCAATAAGGAAATGCCGACAATTAGCAAGTTTGTCCAAAACCTTTAATATGGAGTAATTTGTTACTTGATCAAGAATTGCAGTCGAAGAATCAAATAACATGGAAATACACAAATGTCTAGGAGAAATATTAAAGACTGGGCACAAAATAGTTGTCGCCCATTATATATGTTAATTTATATAAGACATGAAAACTACATAAGAATAAGAGCATAGAAATAAAAGCTTGACGCATACAAATAGTATAGGAGAAAAAAAAAACTCTACCTCTTCTTCTGTTTAAATAGGCAAGTAAAAAACCTAAACCAAGATATCCACACCGATAAGCACTTTTGGTACTTGATATAAGCTTCGGCTCTATGCTCCATTATGAGCATTCTATCCACAATCAAAAATTCTATAGACATGTAATTCTGAGCACTTTTGGTACTTTCTATAGACAACATGGGAGAACATTCTACAGACATGTAAATTTTTTAAAACTAAACTTGAAAATAGATTTCTTTCACTAAGCAATAATAAAAAATTCTGCCTTTCGTTAACCTTGAGAACAACGGTGAGGCTATAATCATTCACACCGCATATTGAAAAACTTTAGACATCGGCGCATTTTTGTTAAAACAGAAGTAATAAAGGTCAAAAATAAAAAGACATAACCATTCATACCCATGAAAGCTAATTAAGATTGAAAATAAACAACTAAAATATGAACTATTCATAATTTAAGGGAAGCAAAATGGTTATTTATTCAGTTAATCGTTCATATAATCATTTTCAAGTACTTTTACATTGCTATATAGAAGATAATTTACGGGAAGCAGAAATGGTGCAATAAATAAAACAAAAGGTCTTAATATAACTATGTTTGGCACTATTCATAGTATTGTTACCACTAGTCATGCATTCATTATCCATTTTATGAAGAAAAGTTTTAGAATGATCATAAATTCCACATACTTAGCTTTCACATTGGTGCTATCCTAATGGAAAAATCTAAATTTGAACTGAGTTATTGGACATCCTCAATGCCAACTGAAATCCGAATCAGATCATCGGTCAACCTCAAGCTTTACGAACTTCAGCACATATGGGTTTATGTGACAGGATGCATGACAAGAATTTAGTTGAGTTCACACTTCCTGACATAAAATTTATGCAATTAACTTAGGAAAATTAACGTAAAGCAATGAGCATTTTTTAAAATAAAGAATGAACTACCAAGGCAAGTTCTTATTTGAAAATATTTTGAAATATTGGCAATGTGCTTTGAGAGAGATAGTGATCCTGTCGTGATACTTAGAATGGTGCCTGCACCTTTGGCCTACAGTTCATAAATCAAAATGCTTAATTAACTAAAATTCACAATTCTACAATTATCATGAGTATAAAAAGTAACCTTTCTTACTTTGAGAGTTCTAAATTGCAAATATTAAGCCCTTGCAAAGACCATATGAATCTGAGTATGATATCATTGATGGACAGACAACCATTCATTGCAAACTACCTGCAAAAACAAAAGACTACTTGAGTTTTCATAACTTCTGCAAAATATTTTTTCTACGCGTAAAACAACAGCATCAGAATACCTTTTAACTGGTATTTTTTTTTTTTTTTTAAAAAAAGGGTCAAAAGGCATGATTTGTCAAATCATTTAAATCAGAATATTTGCATGTCCCGCTTATTCATTTTGAATTCCATGTGTAGGTTAACTTTTCTACAAATATGCACTTAAAAAGTTACACAACGATGCATTTTTTTACATGCACCGTCTTCAATCCAAAGTTAGATTCAGACCAATAGCTTCTATCGTAACGGCGGAAGGGTCAGGATATTAACAGATATAACCAAGAGTTGCAAGCAATGTTTATAATCAATATCTAAGGCTTGAACGTTCACCTTTACAAATTTTTTATTTCAAATTAACTTAGAGTAAGTAATGTCACATGTAAAGTTATAAAACCATGTTAAAAGTGATGCAGGCATCATAGTAGAATTAATAATAGTTAAAATAATAATTTGTAAGTAATTTACTTAACTTCATTCACACACTGAATGGCCGAATCTCCTTTCAATATATTTGCTTCCAAAATCCTATGATAGTATGCATTGAAGACGTATTAGTAGAAACCTTGGTCCAAAACCAATTGCTGATACTGCGGATGAATTTATTTATAAGGATTGTAGAAATTGTTTGCTTCGTTTAATTTTCATAAAATATCTGAATTCTTATTTCAGCACTTGCATAAAACTTACCTGATTTTATCAATCATCATTTATAATTAATCTGCATGGTTGAATTTTATTTAAGCCTTTTGTCATCAATTGCAATACATAAAAATAGGAATAATAAATATTTTCATGACCATGCCATATTAGTACTAATTAGACAAATGCATCGCGTTCCGTTGTCGAATTTTAACAGCAAAACACAGGAACAAAATAGTTAACTGAGACAAAGAAAATGATTGCCCAACATAATTTTCTATGATCCTCTCCATATTTAATGAGTCAACTTCTACGTTATGAAAATTGATTATAATATTGTATCAAATTACAGAAAAAAAAAGATAAACGACCACCTAAAAACAAAAAATTGTACAAAATCACGAACAAGGAGCATAAATGTAAAAACAGAGGAAAAGAAAAGACAAGGAAGAAACAAAAAGAAACTGAAAGGAAAACTGAAGGAATACCTCACGTTCGAATTTGAGGAAGCCGAAGATGGACGAAAACCAGAAATCTAGTATCTTCCGAATAAAACAACTTAAAATATATTTTACTTCTAAAAGTAAAGAAGATCCATAAAAATTCTTTCTTAAAAAATCCACAAGAGGAAATAAATACATAAAGATAAATCAACAAATTTGCTAATTGATGTAACTTAGGATAGTCTAGGAAAATTAATAAACAATTAATATGTCAATGTGATCATAAATAGTGAAACCAGTTTTCGAAGTTGAAGTTAGAGACTGCCGTTGATTAAGACTCAAAGATTCCCCCACAAATATTATTTTCTTCACGCACATTTTGTCATAAAATCTTGACCATCAGACTGGCATTTAAAGCATATAGCATAGAGAGTGTCTCGTCTTCTTCTAAATATTGGATTTAACATTTCTCAACAATCAAATTCTAATCTTATTGTAGTTTGAACTATAAAAAACATCCTATATGTTGAACAATGTGAATAATATGCTATTACTAGCCAAACACGAATAATATGTGCTATTTTTTAGCTAAACATTAAATTAGAGAATGAACAAAAGTAAAAAACAAAAATAAAAGGAAAAATAAAACCTAGGAAGCTCACAACCACTAGGCTTTCATTGTACTTAAGCTCACAGCCTTACTTTGTAGTTATACTGAAAAATATGGTTATGTTAAAATTATATTTATTGTACACAAATGTTATTGTTGTGATCGGATAATATGTGCCACTGGAAAACTGATGCCCATGAAGCACCAGTAAACTTGCATTTGTGCCATGTGTAAAAGAAACTTAAGTCACTTGAGGCGAGTAACATTACAGCACAGTAGTTGGAACAAAAATTATATACCAAACAGTTGTCAATTAAAGATATCTAAAGAACTTGAAGCGATCTCATTAACATACAAATCAATTTGACTGAATGCTAGATCTACCTTCCAATAAAGGGAAGATGCATTTTTATTTAGACAAAGCTTAACAGAAAAAACATGTCGACTAATAAAAACTTATCATATATACTTAACTACACTGTCTAAGTGGTATCAAAAGGCGTCTTCATGAACTTAAAGCCAAAAATCATCATTTTCAAATCCTATTGGTCCCACACTTTAAAATCATAATTTCCTCCCAGTTGGAAAATATTATACAATTCTAATAATCGACATTACCATAAACGTCACCCTTAGATGCTGAGTGATCTCTCTAACTTCTAAACACCAGCAATCGCATCATCCTACGGCCAAAACCCATGTTCAGCCTCCTCTCATGTAAGACTAACAACAGCATGTATTAATTTCATAACAACTTAATACTCAATGGGAACCCAGAGTGGTCATTATACGAAATTCGATTGGATCCAAACTGAGATAACACTTCGTCAAGGCATCTTGTAGTACTTGAAATAAATTTTAAAAGCATTTAATAAAGACATGGTACAATGAATATCACATAACATTTCAACTAGTACACGTCTGTTACAACGAAAAGGTAACAGGTATACTCTGTGCATCTAATCATTCTTTAAATTTACATCACTAAAATTACTGTTTTGCAGAAAACTGCATCAAAAGAACACCAATTTTGAAGTAGTCATTTGATTCAAACCATAACTACTTAGAAGCCCAAGATAGTATGACATGTGTATACCCAGTACATCATCCTTACCCTGATTTTCACGGTCTCACTTTAGTTTTTTTTCAAACAGATTAGATGAAGCAATTGTGGCAGCGGAAATGAAGGAAAGTAGAACATCAGCAGCTGGTTCAGAGTAGTGGTAGTGAGGTGATGAAGGAGAGGGGTAGGCGGAGCTGCATGGGTTGGTGGTGATGTGAACAAATGAGTGTGGAGGTCGAGAAAAGGAGCTGAAATGCAGCGAAGTTGGGAAAAGGCAGGCACATAATTGCATTGTGTTTGGTGCAAGCAAACGAGTTATGGTGGTTTCAAGGTGCAATACATGCACTAAATGCCCTACCCAAATATATATTTCAACAAAATAAATTTCATAACGTCAACTTTAGATCAACATAAGCTAAGGTTCACAGTTTAGTAGTTTGCAATTGTAACATAGTTCCAAACATATTAAAGTGATAAAAATTGCAGATAACACAAATAGTATATATTTGTTTACATCTACGAAAAATTATGTGATAAATATATCTCATTCTTAGTCAAATAATACATATATTGGTTGCAAATACTTTAGACACAAAGTTAAGGAAACAAGATATATCGCCTCGCCTTTGATGAGTTCAAGCACATTAATGTATTATGAAAGATAAATATAACCACTGTTGTTTCTTCTTCTACAAAACACTAGCCTGCTTATTATTATATGATAAACGATTTTGAAGCTTTAAGGTAGTTGTTTTTAAGTTTTCATCAAATATTTTTATTTTTACAACACCATTAATTTAATATGCTAACTGTTGTGGTTAACCAAAACTAGCAATCAAAACAAAATAAATAATAACTTGAGCTGGAACTGACAGAATTAGTGGAATATAATTTTGTTTCATCATATTTATTTTAAAATTGATATATAACAAAATGATATATAATTGAGATTGTGCACGAGTACATTCATATAAAATGTGATTCATGTCCATTCCAAGTAGTAAATTTTTACAGTTTTGTCAATTTTTTATAAACATACGAATACATATTTGAAACTAGACTAGTTCTTAGAATATGATCCCATATAGTTCAGCAATAAATTAATTATATTTCCACTTGTATTTCTAGTTAATTCAGTGAAGTTATTTTATGTTATAAGCTAGCTACTTTCAGTCATCACCGTAGCTTGACTACTGTATCATACTACATTAGATCCATAATTCACAAAAAAAGGCATAAAAAATCATACAAGTAAGCACTGAAAATTCTAAAGGAGCACATCCTAGATCTTCATTCTAGAAGTGCAGGCCGTTTTAAACAATATAAAGAGCAAGGATAGAATATGGCCAAACATCATTTAAAACCATATGAATACAAAATGTTATATCAAATTATCTAATAATCCATATGTATGTATATCAAAAAGAATATGATGGAAATGTTAATATAATTACATAAGAAATAGCTGGCATAAGAAATAGCTAAAACTAAACAATGTAGGCACTCTATGACTTGATTGCATTTAATATAGTTACCTTAAACTATTTCAAGTTTCAAGTCCATTAAAATTGCAAGACTGAATAAAATCTGTTTATTCCTATTATTTTAATTGGCGAAAAAATTAAGGTTGAAAGGATTTTTGTAATTTTCCACAGAATACGCAGGCAGACATAGGAATTAGGAATGGGACAAAGGAGCCTCAACAGCTACAAGCTAACCCAACATGGTTGCATAGCAAGAGTTTTACATGCTTTCACTCTACAAATAGACAAGAACCTAGAATGATACTAAAGAAAAAAAAACTATATAGGATATTTTATACTTTGCACTTCAAGTTAATCAATGAAAATAGAAAGAAAAGAAATTAAGAGAGTAAACAAAGACAGAATTACTCACGATTAACTACCCAACATCGAGCAATTGGACAAGTCGATGGCCGATTTTCCAATTTAGGGCAGCACTCACGATTTGGGAAGTATGATTTGAAGTACAATAATCATGAGGAGGGGAAACACGGTGTCGATGGTCAAAAGGCAGTGAAATTCCTGGTTTAGGATCTGCTTTGCAATGGAGAGATTTGAAAGAAATTGAAAATGGAAATGAAAATTTTAGAATGAAAAGACGAGGGAATTGGATAATATTTCACAGGAGGGGCGGGAACGAATATCATTTTTGGGGAAGGACCTGTTACCGAGTGTACTTATGCTAAATAAGTAAAATTAAGCTAAGCAATAACATAATCAAATATTGTGTTATCTATTAGCGTTATAAAAATCAACTTTTCCTGTAGTGAAAAGACAAGCGGAATCATTTTAATGGTGATGTTTAAGTGGGGAATTAGATGGCAAGTTGATCGGTGGTCTCGGAGGTGTTGATTGATGGTCGTGGAGTGGTGGCTAGGGGAGGTCAACGGCGGGTCAAAGTCTGGAAATGGTGTGGGCTTTGTATCAAGCAGTCTAATTTTTCAATTTGGGAAAGAAGGGGTACTGATCACGTGATGAGGAAGAGGGGGTGAGGAATTGTTTTAATTAAAGTGGTTAAGTTAATTATTTTTAAATCCTTTATTAACTTGAAAACGCGTTATCTAGTTCGTTCGGCGACCTATTGACGAACCGTAAGTTGCGTTGGGATCGTATGGACGGGAACAACATCATGGAACTGACTGGGAGTGGATTAGAGCTCGTTACAATTTATAGTAAAATAAATTGTCCGTCTGAATCAAGCGGTGGTTATCATTATTAACGATGATCGTCCAATGTGAGTAAAACTCACCAACTCTGAACAGTTATATTTTTATAATGTATTTTTAGAACTGATAATTGTCTGTTGATTGCTATGTGAAAACTGTTTGGTTGAATTGTTTATGTACTAGTTGAAATTATAGATAACGTTATACATATATATATATAAATTGTTAATCAAATATTGATTCTGTTTAGCAGAATATGTCATATTGAAATGAAATCGATGTTAATTTTATTGTTTAACATCTCTGATGCAGGGAAACAAGTTGGAGGAATCCGGCTTGATTCCTTAACATTTATTTGACTGTTTTTCATATATTGTGATATATGATGTGATATATAATCTGTTGTCGATTATATGTGTTTGAATGATATCGATCACTGTTGTTTGGTATTTTAAATAACGTAAGAAAACCCTGGGATGAAAAAGGAAAATTTCAATAACTATATTGAAGTAAAATATTTTATAAAATCGAAAGATTTTATATAGAAGGAAGATTTCAAACTGTATACTGAAATATAATATTTATAAAATCAAAGGATTTTATACAAAGGAATATTTATAAATTCAAGGGATTTTATAAAGGAAAATGTAATAACCCGGAAATCCAAGCCAGTTTAAAATTTTTATTTTGGCACTTTTGATGAATTTTGAATATTTAAAATGAATTATTTTAAATAGTAACGATGAGAAATTTATTTTGAATAGAATTAGAACGAATATATTTATATAGATCGTCGTTAGAATATAAATATTTATTTTAAATTATAAAAGGAATTGAAAATGGCGCGGTAGTTCGAAAATTCTATTTCAAAGTTCAAATGAATGTGTTGGATTCAAAATAAACCGGATTTTAGTGAAACCAAAAATATTAGAATCTATTTGAGAATATCTTTCCAACGAATTCGAAAAATTGAAATCTCATCGCGGGAATAAAAAGTTATGCCCAGTTGAAAATTCAGAATAGTCGCTATGGAATTCTAGCCCTTAAAAATGGAAATTTTGCAAACAACCTCAGAATTCTACGAAACCACTTTCGTTGGATCCGTGATATCAAGTTATTGCTATATTCCAAAATACGTAATTTTTCGAATCAATATGTGGGCGTGGCAAAGGAAAACGCGTTTGACCAGTTTTAGTTGATTTTAATCGACTGGAAAATGGCCATTTTTCAAACAGTCTCCGAATTCTACGAAATTAGTTTTGTCGGGACTGTATCATCAATACGAAGTTAGAAATATTTTTTTTTGGAATTTTTAGAATTAGTATGTGGCCCCGGTAAATTGAAATGTACGTTTGAAATTGAAAATATAGATTTATATTTTGATTTTGACGGAAACTGGTCGAAACATTAGATTTGGCTTACGAAACATATCCCATTGTGTTCAGAAGGGGGTATTTTGCTAAGGGCGACAGTCGTTGGGTTTAATTTGGAGTTCGGTTTGATAAACATGTATAAGGAGGATTAAATATTATTTTATATAAATATAATATACTATATATACCCTCACTTCAAAGTCAAACCCTAGAAAATTAAAGCCCTCGGTCAAAGTAAATAAAATTGCGCCCTTCTCTGAGATGGGCAACTTATTTTGACATGGGCAACTAGTAGTTTTGGTTTTGCAGATTTATATTCACAGGATCCTGATTTACAGCTGGAACGATACTCGGAAAGCTCTGTATCCGTGTATTACCTCTAGTTGTGTATTGTATTATTTTCCGCTGCTATGTAATGTATTATACTCTCTGATATTTTATAATGTATATTATTTGTTAATACTCTGTATATTCTTGTATTCTGATGAATTGTTGTAATAAGCAATGAAATGTTCTTCTGTTTGTGTTTGAATTTGTCGTGTTCCCAAAACAATCAGGGGTTTCGAACGGAATTTCTTTTCGTTACAGAAAATATTTGTAAAACAAATATAAAGGAAAATATTTGTAAAACAAATATAAAAGGGAAATATGTGTAAAACAAATAGAAAAGGATTTATTTGTAAACCATTTACAAATAGAAATGAAAAGGATTTATTTGTAAACCATTTACAAATAGAAATGAAAAGGATATATTTGTAAACCATTTACAAATAGAAATGAATAGGATTTATTTGTAAACCATTTACAAATAGAAATGAAAAGGATTTATTTGTAAACCATTTACAAATAGAAATGAAAAGGGTATATTTGTAAACCATTACAAATAGAAATGAAAAGGATATATTTGTAAACCATTTACAAATAGATTTGGAAAGGGAATATTTGTAAAACATTTACAAATAGAGTTGAAAAGAAAATATTTATTTGTTAAATAAATAGGATGGGAAAAGAATATTTATTTGTTAAATAAATAGGGTTATAAAAGGAGATATTTATGTAGAAAATAAATAGAGTTATAAAAGGAATTTATTGTAAAATGAAAAGAATGTCATATAATGAAATATTTGGCAAATGAATAGAATTTTACATCAAGAAAGTTTAGACCCGTGCTTCGCGCACGAGTATAACATGGTATAGATTTAAAGCAAAGATTTTGAATAGAATCGGTTGTAACCAATAGATCGAGAAGGTTAATTTATAAATAATATTTTATAAATTAAACAAAATATTTATCACTGGATAAATAGAATATATAAGTCAGGGCTTATATAGAGAAGTAAGAATCGATTTCAACATCGATATTTAAAACTAAATATGAACGTAGTGTTAATCAAAGGAGTTAATCAAAATGTGTTAATCAAAATGAGTTAGAAGGGTTAATCGATTAGAGTTAGAGTTAATCGATTAGAGTTAATCAGTTAGAGTTAACCAGTTAGAGTTAATCAGTAAGAGGTAATCAGTTAGAGTTAATCGATTAGAGTTAAATCGAACTAGAGTCATTCAAATAGAGTTAATTGAATTAGAGTTAGTCAGATTAGAGTTATTCGAATATTAGTTATTCAAAAGGAGTTAATCGAATATTAGTTATTCGAAAGGAGTTAATCGAATATTAGTTATTCGAAAGGAGTTAACCGAATATTAGTTATTCGAAAGGAGTTAATAGGTTATGAGTTATTCGAAAGGAGTTAATCGAATATTAGTTATTCGAAAGGAGTTAATCGAATATTAGTTATTCGAAAGGGTTATCGAATATTAGTTATTTGAAAGGATTTAATCGAATATTAGTTATTCGAAAGGAGTTAATCGAATATTAGTTATTCGAAAGAAGTTATCTAATATTAGTTATTCGAAAGGAGTTAATCGAATATTAGTTATTCGAAAGGAGTTAATCGAATATAGTTTATTCGAAAGGAGTTGATTGATAAGAGTAAACTAGTTAGAGTTAATTGAATAGAGTTAATCCAGTAGGGTAAATCAAATAAAGTTAATCCAATAGCGTTAATCAAATAGAGTTAATAGAATTGAGTTAATCGAATAGAGCTAACTGATAAGAGTAAATCGATTAGAGCTAATCGAATAGTGTTATTTGAATAGAGTTATTCGAATATAGGTTATTCGAAGAAGAGAGATTATCGAATATAGTTTATTCGAAGGAAAGAGTTATCGAATAGAGGTTTATTCGAAAGAGAGTTACGTAAGGAAGTTTGTTAAAGGTTTAAAAGATAAAATTTGTCTATTCCGAAGTTAAAACGTTGTTCAGTTAAGGTCTGAGAGGTAATTATACCACAACTTGATTGACTTCCTTCTTAACTAAGGAAAGGGCTAAGGTTTGATAGTAAAGGATGGTTAAGTAAATTTAGTTAATGAGTGTAATGGTTTGAGTTGGCATAGTGATGGTTTGTTTAAACATCTGTCTAAGTCCAATGTAAGAGTTTTGGAAATGTTTTGCAAATAAGAATCAGGAATGTTTTCTAATATAGAAAACAAGAAATGGAAATGTTTTCCAGTGTTAATAACATATATTTTCTAAATTGAGAAAATAAGAAATGTTGAATATATGGAAACAGGAAATGACAAATGAAATAAATTAATAATAAATTAATTTAAAGGATAAAAGTTGATTGGTGAATGATCGATGTAATTTCCGTCTGGAAATAAGATCGTTGTTTGCACAAGTGTTTTTCTTTGATAGTTAACTCATCGACTATCGAAGTTTTCGACCATTTTAACATTGTTAATATGAAGAGACCGGTTGGATTATTATCCGAAGAAACACTCCGTATTGGCATAAGCGTTGCGAATCATATATGCCAAAGATAATTGAAGACATAGTAAAGTGCAAGGGATGTTGTATAAATCTTAGGTAAAGATTGCCTAAGATGGTTGTACTAAATAGTACCTTCGGCTTGTCCAGTCCCAGGACGACCTGTATGGAAGAATGTCTGACAGAGTATATTTAATAGATAGCGTAAGTTGATCTCTTCAAACGTATTTATGTTTGGTGGCGGAGGAATTCGTTTCTCTTAGCTGTATACCCGTGGTATTTTTGGGGAAATTAATTTGTGATTTGGCGGGTATGACGATGTGACATTCAAAGTGAATAAATGTGTGATCCATCAGAGATAAGCGTGGCCTCTAGCCTCACATCCGGAAATGACAAAAATCGGGCAGGTAGCATGGCTATGTAGGTCGCACCTATTAGGATGTATAATCACATGATCTAGAATATCATTTACTCCCAAAAACTATTGTCGATGTTGTCCCATTCGGGAAACGATTGCTGATCCCAACCGTTGGTGATATACATTCGATACACTCAAGCGAAATGAGTGGTCGGTCATGTGTGGCCAGGTTGCAAGATGTTCTTGTTGAACCCAGTGTATTCCTCTCTAGAGGTACACTAGCGAAAGGTGGTTCCATGCTTTATCATAGTTGGAAATCCATTACCCAATACGTGCTGGCAGTTTTGATTGTATACTATATATGTAGAACGTGAGATGAAAGCGTTTCTGCTAGATGATTATTATATTGTGGTTGATAGACATTATTATAATATCAAAAGGTTTTTGATATAAAGATAACTTGGATTCTCATAAGTGAAAAACCCATTCCATTATACGATGTGGTCGTATGAGATATCGTTTACTTGTTCAAACCATTTTAAACTGTTTTACTCATATCAGTCCCATGACCAACCCGGAGTTTATATTGTTTGGTTTTCCCTTAACTCTTGGGTGCCCAATTTTATACGGGCAGTCAAGTAGTCAGGATTTTACAGATATACTTGGAGAGCTTGGAGCAGGAGGCTTCAGGATTATATAGCTATAGTTATTTCCGTTGTGTAGTAAGTGTTGTACTCTGATAATATTACTGTATACATATACTGATTTTATTTCAAGAATATGTTATCTATTATATGTTGTTTCGTGTTACTCTGATGTTGTATCTTCTTCTTCTTCTATTCTACGTTTCTATCTTATCTTTCCTCACCATCTAACTTCTTTCTATTAACTTTCTGGTATTTTTCGATGTTTGGTTAGTCATCATTGAGTATATGGAGATAACCAAAGTCGACAAAAACCGGGTCGTTGCATTTGGTATCAGAGCTTAAGGTTAAGTAACTATCTTGGCTTTGTGGCGTGACTCAGTAGAGATGGGGTTAGTAATACCCTAGATTGAGTTTTAGTGTATATATACGAGTGAACGTATTTGTTATTTGATATAAAAATTGTATTATATTGTGGAGATTTATTGGTTGAGTTGTTTATGGATTCTGGTCAATCAGTTTGATCCACTGTATCGGTAGGAGTTTCTGAACAGTCGAATACGATGAACTGACATGGTACGTTTTGAAAAGAGGGTAAATGAAATAATTTTGCCCAAATTATATTTTGATATAAAAAATTGATATCGAAATGATTATAATATATTGGATATATTAGTTGTAATTATAATCGAGTAAGATTATAAATTAAATGGTTATGTAAATAACCAATCAGAATTCATATAAGTGAAATACGTGAAATCAGATGGAGTAAATCTGAATTTAAATCTGAATTTGAATTAAAACCCTGGAGAGTTGGAAAAGTGTTTGTAAATGGATTTGAATTAAATATATGAGAAATTTAAAATCTTGGGAGATTTTAAATTGTTTTACAAGCATTGTGGATGGTATTTTGAAACGTATTTCAAAATGGAAGTGTTTAAAAGAAATGATTTTAAAGTGATATAGTATTGAACTCACTTCGATCGCTGGAAAATAAATTCTGACGATGACAGCTACATCATCAGTGTTCATTTTCGAGTTTGTAAGTAATGGATTACTACCAAAGATTTTGTTTTTGAATTGTTTTGAGAAAAACAAATTGTTTTGAATCCTGAAAAGGAAAGTTTGACTTTCGATACGGTAAGCTGTTTAAAATTCCCTGGGGAGATTGTTTGAATTAAAACAAATTAAACAGAAGTCTATGAAACAAATTGGAATTAAAATAAAGTTATTTAAGTACTAAATAAAATTGAATTAGAATGATATCGAGACAAATTGGATTTTGTGAGATTCGAATTTGAAGTGTAATTTGATAATCAAGTTAAGAGTGGGAATCGAGAATGAAACTCGAGTTTGAAATGATATTTGGCTTAGGTATAAGCGAATGGTTGTGTCGGAGATGAAAGTGATTTGAGTTTGATTGGGATGACATTGATATATGCTGAATTAGCAGCAGACGTAAAGGATATAATGATATGCCCGACAAAATTGTACAAGTTTATATTTAGTATAAGCATGAGATTTATGAGCCGAATTGGCAAGCCGCTTTTCTTTTGGGTTGGAGAAGGCCCAGAGAGGCGAGTTGGAGTTTGACCTATTGACCAGTACAAAGGAGGTGCTAGCAAAAAATTTCGAAAAGTTAAGGTGTTAGAAAATTTTCAGGATTTTTGAAAATTTTCGTTGATAAGAATTAATTAATATTTAATTGAAATAAATTGGTTTATTGAAACCGGAGTTAAGAAGTGAACAAATAAGTTCTAGCCAGTTAATAGGGTTTGTTTTCTACCTTAGCAATTTCGAGGACGAAATTATTTGAAGTGGGGAAGAATGTAACGACCGGCACTTTCAGCGATAAAATAATTAATTTATTTAATTATTTAAATACTGATTCAGAGAATTTAATTGGTCGTTAAATTAAATAATAAATGAATATTTAAGTTATATAATAATTAAATAATATATTAAAGTCTAAAGTAATCAGAATTAGCTGAAATGGCAGTATAGTGTGAATTGGGCAATTCAAAATATATAATTCAGTTTAAAATTGAATTTCGAAAACGAACATATTATTTAAATGAAGTTTGAACGTATAATTATAATATAATTATAATCAAGCTCGAAATGGCGCGGCAGTTTGCTATTTGGCAATTTGAACTTCAACTGAATATACAGGGTCCATTTTAAGTTGGATTTCTATGAAACAAGAAACGTTCAGAGCTGGTGAAGTATATTTTTCTAGTAGAAGAGAAAAATCGAGATTTCATCGTGTAGATTTTGATTTATGTACAAATCAAATTTTAGAAAAGTCGCTATGGAATTCCTTTATAATTTATAATGATTTATTTATATTTTATAAAAGGAATTTCATTATAAATTGGATATCAATTTAATCGGGATTTGAAATATCGAGTTATAAATCAAAGGGAGCTGTATGGTATTCCATTGTGAATATATACGATAATATTTATTTTTTAATATTAAATTTAATTGTTTTTAAATATATTAATATATTTAAAAGGGTTATTTAGGGATTTAAAAATAGCCAGTTTTGCAAATGACCTCAGAATTCGACGAAACTAATTTTGTTGGATTCGTAATGTCAAATTATTGTTAGATTTCAATTTCCGTGATTTTTGAAGTCAGTATGTGGCCGTGGGAGATTTTAATGTGAGAAACAATCGATAATTGGACCTTTAAAAATACGCTGTGTGAGCAAACGGAGTCGGAATTCGATGAAACCAGTTTCTTTGGGACCGTAATTTCGAACTGTAGCTGCATGCCGGTTTTCATGATATTTAGATATCGTGTGTGTTCGTAGGGATTTTTAAACTGCTGAAACAAATATAAAATGAAAATAAAATATCCTAATCCAATTATGGACTAAACAAGGCCACCCACCATCTTTTACAGCCACACACAAAAATATGATCCCCCTTATAATACCCATTCTTTTGAGCCGCCACCAAACCTTTCACAGTAAACCAAATTTGATCTTATAAAATCAAAAGAAAGTGAAACAAAATTCTAAAAATCATTAGACAAGTTTATTTGAGATCCTACAGTAGTTCTCTTTAGTTCAGTATCTATTTTAAAGGGTACGATTCTTGTTGGCGGACCTTTGACTGTGCAGCGCAATCTTCAGGGAAGTTAAGGCAGGAATGTACGATCGATTTGGAGGGAGCTAGAATGAACGGAGATGGGCGAGGCGTTCAAGGCAGCGAGGCACGCTATTTGGTGTCGGATGCGTGTACTCCGATGGTGGCAGGCAAATTGCGACAATGGTCATCGCCGGTCTAGGACAGCCAGTCGGTTTCTGCAAAGGACAAGCGGAATCGTTTTAATGGTGATGTTTAGGCGGGGAATTAGATGGCAAGTTGATCGGTGGTCTCGGAGGTGTTGATTGATTGGCGTGGAGTGGTGGCTAGGGGAGGTCAACGGCAGGTCAAAGTCTGGAAATGGTGTGGGATTTGTATCAGGCAGTCCAATTTTTCAATGGGAAAGAAGGGGTACTGATCACGTGATAAGGAAGAGGGGGTGAGGACTTGTTTTAATTAAAGTGGTTAAGTTAATTATTTTTAAATCCTTAACGCGTTATCTAGTTCGTTCGGTGACCGATTGACGAACCGTAAGTTGCGTTGGGATCGTATGGACATGAACAACATCATGGAACTGACTGGGAGTGGATTATAGCTCGTTACATTTTATAGTAAAATAAATTGTCCGTCTGAATCAAGCGATGGTTATCGTTATTAACGATGATCGTCCAATGTGAGTAAAACTCACCAACTCTGAACAGTTATATTTTTATAACGTATTCTTAGAACTGATAATTGTCTGTTGATTGCTGTGTGTTAACTGTTTGGTTGAATTGTTTATGTACTAGTTGAAAATATAGATAACATTATATATATATAAATCGTTAATCAAATATTGATTCTATTTAGCAGAATATTTCATATTGAAATGAAACCGATGTTAATTTTATTCTTTAACATCTGTGATGTAGGGAAACAGGTTTGAGGAATCCAACTGAATTCCTCAACATTTACTTGACTGTTTTTCATATATTGTGATATATGATGTGATATATAATCTGTTGTTGATTATGTGTGTTTGAATGATATCGATCACTGTTTTTTGTATTTTAAATATCGAAAGATTCTATATAAAAGGAAGATTTCAAACTGTATACTGAAATAGAATATTTATAAAATCAAAGGATTTTATATAAAGGAGTATTTATAAAATCAAGGGATTTTATAAAGGAAAATATTTGTAAAACAAATATAAAGGAAAATATTTGTAAAACAAATATAAAAGGGAAATATGTGTAAAACAAATAGAAAAGAATTTATTTGTAAACCATTTACAAATAGAAATGAAAATGATTTATTTGTAAACCATTTACAAATAGAAATGAAAAGGGTATATTTGTAAACCATTTACAAATAGAAATGAAAAGGATTTATTTGTAAACCATTTACAAATAGAAATGAAAAGGGTATATTTGTAAACCATTACAAATAGAAATGAAAAGGATATATTTGTAAACCATTTACAAATAGATTTGGAAAGGGAATATTTGTAAAACATTTACAAACAGAGTTGAAAAGAAAATATTTAATTGTTAAATAAATAGGATGGGAAAAGAATATTTATTTGTCAAATAAATAGGGTTATAAAAGGAGATATTTATGTAGAAAATAAATAGAGTTATAAAAGGAATTTATTGTAAAATGAAAAGAATGTCATATAAGGAAATATTTGGCAAATGAATAGAATTTTACATCAAGAAAGTTTAGACCCGTGCTTCGCGCACGAGTATAACATGGTATAGATTTAAAGCAAAGATTTTGAATAGAATCGGTTGTAACCAATAGATCGAGAAGGTTAATTTATAAATAATATTTTATTAATTAAATAAAATATTTATCATTGGATAAATAGAATATATAAGTCAAGGCTCATATAGAGAAGTAAGAACTGATTTCAACATCGATATTTGAAACTGAATATGAACGTAGAGTTAATCAAAGGAGTTAATCAAAATGTGTTAATAAAAATGAGTTAGAAGGGTTAATCGATTAGCAATCAGAGTTAATCGATTAGAGTTAGAGTTAACCAGTTAGAGTTGATCAGTTAGAGTTAACCAGTTAGAGTTAATCAGTTAGAGTTAATCGATTAAAGTTAAATCGAACTAGAGTTATTCAAACAGAGTTAATTGAATTAGAGATACTCAGATTAGAGTTATTCGAATATTAGTTATTCGAAAGGAGTTAATCGAATATTAGTTATTCGAAAGGAGTTAACCGAATATTAGTTATTCGAAAGGAGTTAATCGAATATTAGTTATTCGAAAAGAGTTAATCGAATATTAGTTATTCGAAAGGAGTTATTGAATATTAGTTATTCGAAAGGAGTTAACCGAATATTAGTTATTCGAAAGGAGTTAATCGAATATTAGTTATTCGAAAGGAGTTATTGAATATTAGTTATTCGAAAGGAGTTAATCGAATATTAGTTATTCGAAAGGAGTTAATCGAATACAGTTTATTCGAAAGGAGTTGATTGATAAGAGTAAATTAGTTAGAGTTAATTGAATAGAGTTAATCCAGTAGGGTAAATCAAATAGAGTTTATTCAACAGAGTTAATCAAATAGAGTTAATAGAATTGAGTTAATCGAATATAGCTAACTGATAAGAGTAAATCAATTAGAGTTAATTGAATAGTATTAATTGAATTGAGTTATTCGAATATAGGTTATTCGAAGAAGAGACATTATCGAATATAGTTTATTCGAAGGAAAGAGTTATCGAATAGAGGTTTATTCGAAAGAGAGTTACGTAAGGAAGTTTATTAAAGGTTTAAAAGATAAACTTTGTCTATTCCGTAGTTAAAAAGTTGTTCATTTAAGGTCTGAGACGTAATTATACCCCATCTTGATTGACTTCCTTCTTAACTAAGGAAAGGGCCGGGCAAAGGTTTGATAGTAAAGGATGGTTAAGTAAATTTAGTTAATGAGTGTAATGGTTTGAGTTGGCATAGCGTTGGTTTGTTTAAACATCTGTCTAAGTCCAATGTAAGAGTTTTGAAAATGTTTTCCAAATAAGAATCAGAAATGTTTTCTAATATAGAAAACAAGAAATGGAAATGTTTTCCAGTGTTAATAACATATATTTTTCTAAATTGAGAAAATAAGAAATGTTGAATATATGGAACAGGAAATGACAAATGAAATAAATTAATGATAAATTAATTTAAAGGATAAAAGTTGATTGGTGATTGATCGATGTAATTTCCATCTAGAAATAAGACTGTTGTTTGCACACGTGTTTTTCTTTGATAGTTAACTCATCGACTATTGAAGTTTTCGACCATTTTAACGTTGTTAATATAGAGAGACCGGTTGGATTATTATTCGAAGAACCACTCCGTATTGGCATAAGCGTTGCGAATCATATATGCCAAAGATAATTGAAGACGGAGTAAAGTGCAAGGACTGTTGTGAATAAATGTGTGATCTGTCAAAGATAGGCGTGGCCTCTAGCCTCACATCCGGAAATGACAAAAATTGGGCAGGCAGCATGGCTATGTAGGTCGCACCTATTAGGGTGTATAATCACCTGATCTAGAGTTTCATATACTTCCAAAAATCTATTGTCGATGCTGTACCATTCGGGAAACGGTTGCTGATCCCAACCGTTGGTGGTATACATTCGATACACTCAAGTGAAATGAGTGGACGGTCATGTGTGGCCGGGTTGCAAGATGTTCTTGTTGAACCCAGTGTATTCCTCTCTAGAGGTACACTAGCGAAAGGTGGTTCCATACCTTGGCATAGTTGATAATCCATTACCCAATATGTGCTGGCGGTTTTGATTATATACTATATATGTAGAACGTGAGATGAAAGCGTTTCTGTTAGATGATTATTATATTGTGGTTGATAGACATTATTATAATATCAAAAGGTTTTTGATATAAAGATAACTTGGATTCTCATAAGTGAAAAACACGTTCTGTAATACGGCGTGCTCTTATGAGATATCGTTTACTTGTTTAAACTGTTTTAAACTGTTTTACTCATACCAGTCCCATGACTGACCCGGAGTTTATTTTGTTTTGTTTTCCTTAAACTCTTTGGTGCCCAATTTTATACGGGCAGTCAAGTAGTCAGGATTTTACAGATATACTTGGAGAGCTTGGAGCAGGAGGCTTCAGGATTACATATAGCCATAGTTATTTCCGCTGTGTTGTAAGTGTTGTACTCTTATAATGTTATTGTATACATATACTGATTTCATTTCAAGAATATGTTATCTACAATATGTTTTTCGTTCCGCTGTGTGATTCGTGTTACTCTGATGTTGTATCTTCTTCTTCTTCTATTCTAAGTTTCTATCTTATCTTTCCTCACCCTCTAACTTCTTTCTATTAACTTTCCAGTATTTTTCGATGTTTGGTTAGTCATCATTGAGTTTATGGCGATAACCAAAGTCGACAAAAACCGGGTCATTACAAAAGCAAAGCTTTTAATTACAAGGTATGTATTTTCATTACCTTATATACAAATACTACATGCTTCTATATGAAAACAGTAAAGAGTTTCAGACCAAATATATGAATAAATCAACTAGACAGTATTATACCTGCCATCCTAACCTTCACTATTCTAAACATTTAAAACCATACAAATATAATGCTTTCACAAGTATAAGCAATAGTTAAACAAAACCATTCTTTTATACACAGATTTTCTCACAAATGATCTCCTAGTAATATATATATATATATATATATATATATATGTATAACAATGCTTACATATCTACATAAGTTACTTCGAATTACACTTATGAGCAATGAACTAGAACATACATACATTATTTCGTTTGTTATGCCCTCTACATCTACACAGAAAATGTAATAACACTTAAAACAAAAAATATTGAGGAGGAGACACATACATATATCAGTTATATGGAGTGCCTCCCCCCCCCCCAATTCCAACATAGATTCTTGTATCTACAACACAAAACATATATATATATATATGTCTGTGTGTGTATATATGTATATGTGTGTGTGTGTATATATATATATATATATATATATATAGAGAGAGAGAGAGAGAGAGGAGGGTTATATGGCACCTCTTTTTGTTGGCCTCCCTTTTGCACCCTATTTATAGCCACGAATTTATTGTTAAATAATGTATGAGTGGGAGAGAGAAGTAGTGGGAGGAGAGAGAAACGAAAATGTGTGGTGGAAATCAGGGGGCTAAAGGGGTGCTGCACTATTTGGGGTGCCATTGAACACTTCTCATATATATATACATATGTATGTATATATATATAATATAAATACATTTTAACCGTCTCAAAAGCACAACTTAACTTTTTAAAATATTGTTTCTCATATCATTACACTGTATAAACAATTAAAATCTTTAAACTGATTACATAATTAATAATTGAATAACATATAGCACATAACCTTAACTAATACAAGTTTTAACTATACTCTACACAACAATATGAATTCAAATGCATAGAATATTGCGACTGCAACCATTAAGTACTTTTTAAACTACAAATATTAAGTTCCTCTTCATATCAACTGATTTTATGTAATGCCTGTACAAATACTAGGGCTCCCTCGTTGTAAATGAGACACCCCAAGATGCATAGAAAGAAAACAAAGGGTCAGACTAAAAGTCTGGTATGAGTGTACTTCTTAAATCATATGACATACGAAAACACTGATTATAACTTATATAAGTGATACTCTGAGTGCTACACTATTCTATGCTCCACGGTTTAAGCAAATTCTCCAATATACTTATTAAAACACTTTGAACAGATTTGTATAACTGTATGTAAATTTGTCCCACATAATACTCATCTTACTTAATCAATTCCAGAAACTAACAAACATATTTCTTGTCAACCTTAACATGTGTATATACATAAAAGAACATGTATGATCAGATTAATTATCAATCATCCTAGCAATATTTGATCAACATTATCATTAACTGTTATCATGTTTTCTGATTTACATATATATATATATATATACACACACACCTTTCCATGTATATATATAGTTAACTTCAGAATCAACTGTGTATTTGTATCAATGTACATAAATGCATTTATAGAAATGATTCACCAAAGCAACAATGCAACCAAGCATACTCAAATCACCCATCACATACATCATTTCTTATCTCAAAGCATAAATCACTGGTTCAAGCTAAGGGATATATTCAAATATCATATAATAAGTGAGTATCAAATTAATTATACTTAAGCCTGAGCTTAATCAAATATATATTTAGCGAATCATACTCAAGGTAACCAGGTCATATGATTATTTAACAAATTAGTTTAATCCAACATATCTCATCCTACAACATCACTTCCAACATCTCAGTAGGCCTATGTCCATTAATTATACTACTTATGACCCATCAAGATCAAAGCAAATCAAGTGCTCATCGGATCTAGGTCTTTTGCTTGTTTATTTAATTTACCCCTATATTTTCTATGGTTTAAACATTTCTAACCATAAGGGCTTCACTGGTTATTTCAGACATTTTATCTTCATTTAAATAAATAACAACATTCATTAATCACCCAGTATTCAATCATTTAACATTTCAGGCAACACCAACTGGTTATATAATCATGTCATTCTTTTATCAAGGATTATAAGCAGTATGAATATCAATGGTGCACTTGCATTTCTTCTAGCAGAGTTTTACATTCACTTAAGCATATGTGTATATGTGAACATATGCACAGTTATATACAGCATATATAATAACCTAATGAAATCACCATAATTCAGCAAATCACAAATATGGCATAAATCAATTCAAGCGAACATACAATTTTTAGCATCCATTACAAGACAATATCCATTCAATCATCATCCAAAGTGAATCACACTATGAAAATATTTGCATGTCAGTTTTACAAGGTGTTACTATGAAATTATTACATGAAATATAATCATAGGTGTGAGAAATCAGAGGCTCGGCACAAGTATAAACGTCACACCTCTTATTCCTATTTTTATAGGGATATTGGTGATCGCGCTAATCTATGAATTAGAAAAGCGCGACATTTGTAATAAATTCTGCAAGCATACAGGCGTGTAGCATACAGGTCGAACACAGGGAGGTGAATTAAATCAATTATTTATCTAATCTCTTGGGCGAGTTAGAAAAAGCTTAGAGGTTGATTTTTTTCGCAAAGCAAAATAAAAACTGAAACTACGAATAAAAGATGCAATTAAATTCACTACAGATTCGAATCTAATCGGATCTGTAATAAATTCAATGATTAAAATAAAATAGAACACTGGAATTAAAATTGCAGAAAAGAAATCAACAACTGAAAATAAAAACTAGGATTACCGCTGAATCTAATCAGACGGTCAATCACTAGTAAGAAAAATAGAAGCAATAGCAAATTGTGTTCTAGCAAATCTAATTGACTAGACAACACAATTTGCCATGAAAATAAAATGCAGAAACTAAAGAAAAGAAAGCTTTATTAAAACTAAAAGAGAATACAGAAGAATGAATGATTTTTACAATGGTTACAACACATATTTATAGATGAGAATGGGAAAACCATAATTAGGTCTATGAATAAATGGGCCTCCTCATTCATGATTATCTCTTGCCTTCCTTGACTAACTTGATTGGAGAAAATCTGGGCATATCATGGTAAATATTTTCCATATCTTTCAATTCTCCCATGTGGCTAATTGATTGATAAAAGATTGCAATTAATTCTTCCAAACAAGGACGCTTATCAGACTCCAAAGGCAATATAAGATAAAATCTTCAAAATTGATTTTTCTTCTTGGCAACAATTCAATCAGAAATTCTTCTAATTGAAATTGAATGATTTGAATTTAATTCCATGATAAGAATATGGCTATTGCTGAAATGTTAATTGGTGCACATCATACATACACATGAATATGTGTATGTATATATATAACATAACACTAATCCAAATATTTCTCAAAGCAAAGGGCCAGTGTGAACGCGCTCCGTTTCTTTGGCAAAAAGTGAGCTTGATGGGGTTCGAACTCAGGTCTCTCAGCACCAATTCCTATGCCTTTACCAGTGAGCTACGACGTCTTTTGTGATTGAGATGACTTTAGTACGGGGAAGTAGCTTTTTATCTGTAGTTGGCCTTTAATTTGAAACGGAAGAGGCATTTCTTGACATCCTGTAAAAACATACAAAAGTAACCAAAGTATCATTTATTTATTTACAAAAGATAAAATATACGAGCATAAAATAAACACATTTCTATGTTAATCAAATACCCCCACACTTATCTTTTACTCGTCCTCGAGTAAAACAAAAAATGAAAAACTAAACTAGATAGGTCACACTTTCGTAGGAAACACGATTGCATTGAGCGTATGCAACAAGCCGTTAAACCTCTAGGTGTCCCTAGTAGGACGAGTGGTGTCTCGTGAGGGTTTTCAGCGGATACTACCCACAAAATCCAAATGTAATATGCTATGATTCTAATGAAGCTACATGAATGCAATGGACATATGCAAATAAAAACGAAAAATGAAAACACGACTTGTTTCAGGAAAGTGGTACAACAAATTAAGTTAACAATTTCTAGTCAGTTGATTTTACTTTAGATACCTCGACTTGTCACAAATTTTCAATATAGATCAAGTTTTCAAATGTGAAATTCCAGTTTGGCCAGTTAGTTCGGTCGATAACATAGTGCAGCCATGAAATAAATTCTTAGTTTGCTTGGCACAGTTTGCAAAGTGGTATTCTAATTTTCTCATGTATGGCTAGTCAAATCAATAAGGTCAAGAAGTGTTTGGGTATCATCGCTTATTCTTTATTCTATAAAATTTTAAGATTTATGATTAAGTACATACACCTAACTAAAAAGACCAAGGTTTACCACCCATGCACTGCCTCGCGGACTAACGGAGAGTAGGTAAAGAGCTTGGCGGATTGTGCAGGTCGACTTTGACTTTGTCAACAACGTGTTGGTAATCCTTAGGTGTCCAATCTCATAAAATGAGACCAAGATATTCCAACTTTGACTTTGTCAACAAAGTGTCGGATAGAGCTTGGCGGGTTTGCACACCAACGCTCGATATACAAGCAATGTTGGATACCCTTGGAATACTATTATTATTATTATCGAAAATATAAGCACAAAAGAGAGTTACGCGAATTCAACTTAACACAACTTAGTTTTAAAGATTTGAAAAGCCAATATAAGTATTTTAAGTCCTCCACTTATTTAAACAAAGTCTACAATATAGAATAGATTTCATGGCCATCGCCTAAGAATTTCCCTATGTACCGGTTACACTATTATCCCTCAAAATTAAACTTTTCATTATATTTCCTATTCGATCTAAGTTGAGAGAGAAAAATACTATCAATTGGCTAAAAATTGTAAACTTATTTTGCTGTATCAATTGAAAATGAGTCGTATTTCAAAAAAAAAATTTATGGTATGTTACTACAATCTAAAATGTATGATGGTTATACTTAAATGGCTGAAAATAAAAAGAAATAAAAACAAAGAAAAATGAAAATGGATGAAATGCAGACTTCCCCCCACACTTGATTGAGACAGTGTCCCAACTGTCTAAGGCAGAAAAACAAAAATAAAATTAAAAAAATGAAAAAGAAAAATAAAAGAAAAAGAACGTGTACCACCTGATTTCATGGTGGATGATCATGCAGATCGATAGAGTCATCTTCGTCATATTGCTCGAATTCCAAAAATGGTTTTAGTCGTTGACCGTTTACTTTGAAGACTTTTCCATCCCTAGGATTTTCAATTTCAACCGCTCCATGAGGGTATACTGTTTTCACGACATAAGGTCCAGTCCATCGAGATCTGAGTTTTCCTGGAAACAAGTGAAGTCTAGAGTCGTATAAAAGGACTTTTTGACCTATGTTGAATTCCTTACGAAGTATGTTTTTGTCGTGTTGGGCTTTGGTTTTTTCTTTGTAGATTTTCGCATTTTCATACGCCTCATTTCTTAATTCCTCTAATTCCGAAATTTGTAACTTCCTATGTGAGCCGGCCTTTTCTAAGTCAAAGTTCAAAAATTTTATGGCCCAAAGAGCGCGATGCTCTAATTCAAGAGGTAAGTGACAGGCCTTTCCAAAGACTAATCGATATGGGGACATTCCTAGATTGGTTTTATAAGCAGTGCGAAAAGCCCAAAGTGCATCAATCAGTTTTACGGACCAATCTTTTCTATTGGAATTCACGGTTTTCTCAAGAATTTGTTTGATTTGTCTATTGGAAACTTCTACTTGCCCACTCGTTTGTGGATGGTAGGGGGTCGACAGCTTGTGTGTGATTGAGTATTTCTTGAGCAAGGACTCAAAAGCACGATTACAGAAGTGCGTGCCATTATCGCTAATGATAGCTCGAGGTGTGCCAAAGCGTGAAAAGATGTTTTCTTTGAGGAATTTGACAACAACCTTGTTGTCGTTGGTTTTGGTCGGAATGGCTTCAACCCATTTTGAGACATAATCTACTGCAAGCAAGATGTAAAGATTCCCAAATGAATTGGGGAATGGTCCCATGAAGTCGATGCCCCAAACATCGAATAACTCAATCACTAAAATGGGGTTGAGAGCCATCATGTTCCGCTTAGAGATTCGACCCGTTCTTTGACATCGCTCACATTTAGAGCAAAATTCGAAAGCGTCACGGAAGAGTGTGGGCCAATAAAAACCGCTTTGCAAAACTTTTGCAGCAGTTTTTCTTGCTCCAAAATGACCGCCACAAGCATGGTCATGTGAGAAGGAGAGAATACTTTGGTGTTCATGATCGGGCACACACCTTCGAATGATTTGGTCTGGACAGTATTTGAAAAGATATGGGTCGTCCCAATAGAAGTTTCAAACTTTCGAGAGAAATTTTTGTTTATCTTGTTTCGACCAGTCAGCAGGCATTTGTTGTGTGACAAGATAATTCACAATGTCAGCGTACCAAGGGGTGTTAGAGATCGAAAGGAGTTGTTCGTCAGGAAAATAGTCATCGATTTGGGAGTCGTTATCATTTTCGTGCACAATTCGAGAGAGATGATCAGCTACGACATTTTCAGAACCCTTTTTATCTCGTATTTCTATATCGAATTCTTGAAGAAGAAGGATCCAACAAATCAAGCGGGCCTTAGCATCCTTTTTAGAAAGCAAATATCGTAGGGCAGCATGGTCAGTGTAAACTATGACTTTGGATCCGATGAGATATGGTCTGAATTTCTCAAGAGCGAAGACAACTGCCAAAAATTCCTTTTCAGTAGTTGAGTAATTCAGTTGGGTCTCGTTTAAAGTTTTGCTAGCGTAATAAATGACTCGAGGGAGTTTATCGATACGTTGACCCAAGATGGCTCCAATTGCAAAGTCAGAAGCATCGCACATAAGTTCAAAGGGTTGAGTCCAATCAGGAGGTTGAATGATGGGAGTTGTGGTCAAGAGTGATTTAAGAGTTTCAAAAGATGTTCTGCAATCATTGGAAAATTCAAACTTTACGTCTTTGGCAAGTAAATTCGAGAGAGGTTTGGAAATTTTCGAGAAATCCTTAATGAATCTTCTATAGAATCCCGCATGGCCAAGAAATGAACGAACATCTTTGACAGACTTAGGAGGAGGTAAATTAGCAATCAAATTGATTTTGGACTTATCGACTTCTAGGCCATCTTTGGAGACGACATGACCTAGAACTATCCCCCTTTTCACCATAAAGTGACATTTTTCCCAATTAAGCACGAGTGATTTCTCCTTACAACGCTTAAGGACGAGTTCTAAATGAGTGAGACAATGGGAAAAAGATGATCCATATATTGAAAAATCGTCCATGAATATTTCCAAGAATTCTTCCACCATATCAGAGAAAATACTCATCATACACCTATGGAAAGTCGCGGGGGCATTACAAAGACCAAAAGGCATGCGACGATAAGCAAAGGTTCCAAAGGGACAAGTAAAGGTGGTCTTATGTTGATCTTCTAAAGCAACAGGAATTTGGCTATAGCCAGAGTATCCATCGAGAAAACAATAGTACTCATGTCCCGCCAAGCGTTCGAGCATTTGGTCAATAAAAGGCAAGGGAAAATGGTCTTTTCGTGTGGCTGAGTTAAGCTTTCGATAGTCGATGCACACACGCCATTTGGTTTTGATTTTTGTTGGGACGAGTTCATTACTGTCGTTTTTGATCACTGTGACTCCTGACTTCTTTGGTACAACTTGTACCGGACTCACCCAAGTACTGTCAGAGATGGGATAGATGATGTTATTGTCTAGACATTTGATTATCTCCTCCTTGACCACTTCTCTCATGTTCGGGTTTAATCGCCTTTGAGCCTCACGAGTGGGTTTAGCCTCATCAACTAAATGTATGTGATGTTCCACAATTGATGGGCTGATTCCTTTTATATCGCTAATTTCCCACCCCAAGGCGTCCTTATTTTCCCGCAAGATATCCAAAAGTTTTTCTTCTTGGTCCTCGATAAGATCGGAAGCCAAGATTACGGGAAAAGTTTTTGAAGAGTCTAGGTATGCATACTTAAGGTCTGGTGGCAAGGGTTTGAGGTCTAACTTAGGAAGTTCTTGTGTATCAACATTGGTTAACATTCCTTGGTTAGATTCAGGTGACGAAGTGTCGGAGTCAAGAATTTTGTTTAGTTCAGAAATGTATTCGAGTTCATCGAAATCAGAGTCGAAATGGTCAAGACACATTTTCAAGGCTTCAAAGTGTCACTAGAGGTTTCATCAATTGTGGTTTGAATCATGTCAATTTCATCGATCTCAAAATCCCTAGGTTGTTTGTTGAGATTAAAGATGTTTAGCTCAATGGTTAGGTGCCCGAAGGAAAGTCGAAGCTGACCATTCCTACAATTAATGACAGCATTAGAGGTTACTAAGAAAGGACGTCCTAAGATCAATGGTATTTGAACTTTGGGATTTGAGACAGGCTCTGTTTCTAAAACTATGAAATCGACAAGGAAGTAAAACTGTTCGATCTGTATCAAGACGTCTTCGATAATTTCCAATGGCTTTTTTACAGATCGATCAGCTAGCTGAAGAGTGATGTTTGTTGGTTTAATCTCCCCTTGTCCAAGTTGAAGATAGACAGTATAAGGGAGAAGGTTGACACTGGCACCGAGGTCGAGTAGGGCACGAGAGATGTGAGTATTTCCTATTTTACAATCAATCGTAGGGCAGCCAGGGTCTTTATACTTGACTGGGGCAAGATTCGAAAGAACAGAGCTTGTATTTGCAGTTAGAAAAGCGGTTTTTGGGACATTGGTCGCACGTTTTTGTGTGCACAATTCCTTAAGACATTTAGCATATTGAGGGATTTGTTCAATAGTGTCTAAAAGAGGAATGTTCACACGGACTTGTTTGAAAATTTCCAGAATTTTATCGAAATTTGCCGCTTTCTTCTTATTGTTGAGTCTATGAGGAAAAGGAGCTACTGGTTCTTTGACTCTGTGATGAGTTTCATCATTCAAAGAGGAAGGTTCATCCAAGGGAATAGAAGGTGGTAAGGTCGTAGAAGATGGTATGTTGGTATTGCCAACATTAATTTTCGAAGGTGGGTCGGGTTTGCCGACACTGGGAGAAGAACTGTTGGGATTGCCAACATTTAAGGGAACTTGAGGTTAGAAGAATTGGCATTCGAAGCCGATGGGTGATCATCAAGATTTTGCATTGGGGTTGAGTTAGACAGTTCGTCAGGGTCGCCCACGTTATTATCAATCCTCTTTCCAGATCGAAGGGTTGTAATAGCGTTGACTGGATTATGGTTTTCGTCCTCACAAGAATTTATAGCATGAGAGTTATATTTTGGATTTACCTCAGGTTGACTAGGCAATTTTCCCTTCTCATGAGTTTTCATAAATTCCTTCATCATATTGAACATTTGGTCCATTTTAGCGTCTTGCGAGTTTATTTTAGCTTCGTAAGAGTTCATCTGTTTTTCTAGATGCCTAATATCTTGTGATGGTTGAGAAGATTGAGATGATTGGTTTGATGATTGAAAATTGGGGTGCCTATAAGGTTGTTTGGATTGAGGTGAAGCTTGAGACGTTTGAGAATTGGAAGAAGGAGCTTGGTAATTCGGATTGGGAATAAAGGGTTGCACGTGAGATGGGTTAGCCGAATTATTGGGGTTTGACCACGAAAAATTTGGGTGGTTCCTCCAACCAGGGTTGTACGTGGATGAGTAAGGATTATTTTGAGCTATGGCATTGGCTTGGTCTTGAGAGTAATAGTGGGGTAACCCTTCTCCGGCTTGAGGAGTTTGATTTTCTAAGGGAATTTGACTTGGGTCCACGACATGCACCCCACTAGTAGAAGTACGAATGGGAACACGAATCGATTCCCACTGCATGTCCTTTTCAGAATAATCTTCCAAGAATTGCCAAGCTTCATCGGCTGTCTTAGACATAAAATCTCCTCCACACAATGATTCTAGTTGAGTTCTAGTCTGATAGTTTAGCCCTTCATATGCAATTTGACATAAGTGATCTTTTAGAATTCCATGATGAGGGCAACTATATAATAACTGGTTGAATCTCTCAAAGTATTTTGAAAAAGTTTCCCCCTCATTTTGACAAAATTGATTTATCTCGGTTCGGATTTTTAGAGTTTTATGGAAAGGGAAAAACTTTTTCAAGAATGCAGTGACAAATTCATCCCAACTTCTTATGGAATGTCGTGGAAGAGAATTCAGCCATCTTTTAGCGCTTTCAAGTAGTGCAAATGGAATTAGCCTTAGCTTGATCGATTCGTTAGATAGTTGTTGCATTTTTGTTGTGGAGGCATACAATTCAAATTCACTCAGAAATTCATAAGCATTTTCAGATCCAGTAAACTTTGGTACCCCTTGGATAAAAGAATGTTTTAGCTCAAAATTGTTTCCTTCAGCTGGTGGGAACACAATGACAGATGGTTGAACGGTCCTAGTAGGATAACATCGATCACGAAGAGACAAGGGTCTATCCATTTGGATATTGAGATTTTGAAAATTTTGATTCATTTGATTTTGATCCCCAAAGTTTGGAAAATTTTGATTCACTCGATTTTGATCCAATTCGGTTGGAAAATTTTGGTTGATTCGAGAGCCCCAAGGAGAATTTTGTTGGCTAACACTTTTTTCACTCATTGTTGTTAGATGCAAGCACAGAAATTAGCTACAATGAAGTTTTCTGTCCTTATTGGCTCCTAACCCAAAATTATAAAGTGATGTGTTTGATTACTTAGATCAAAAGATTTCTCAGCCAGTTAACGGACAGGAGTTATCGGTGCACCAGGAATCACCCTAGCAATGCAGCCGAAGGTTTAAGTACCTTCAGAGTAACAACCGATATAATATTTACGAATCACCATAATATTTATAAACGGTTATTCCTCTGCCGTAGTCTAGACACCAAGAAATAATTCGTTCCAAATGAATCAACTATCACAATATAATTAAGCCCTAGATGAGCCCGTGACTCCCTTAAGTCCAATGTCTAACCGTTATTATTAGTCAGATTCTACGATGAAATGCAATTTGTGGGCTAAGGAAAGGGTGATGAAATCCCTCACCTTATGTGAATTGGGGTATTGCCCTTAACAGAATGAATAAAAAAAAAAAAAAACAGAAATCACACAGATAATTGCAAAAATTAAAAATTGTACATTCAAAGCCGCTGCCCCTGCAGAGTTTTTTTTACAACAATTGTCTATATATATTTTTCTTTTGTAGCAGAGCACTTGTAGAGTTTTAAAAATTTCTCACCTTGATCGGCAGTCCTCCAGTGAAATTGGGTAGTGCTAGCGCGTTCACACCCCACTTGGTGTGCAACCGCTCCAACCCATCTGAATCGTCCGCTGCTTTCTGTTGTTGTCCCCTTCTATTAATTGCTTGTCCCTTTTTACAAATTCTCCTTTTTTTAAAAAAAAAAAACCGATGACCACCAGAAAAAAATAGGAAACAAATATTCCTCAAAATGTCATTTATCAAAACATTCCAATTGCCACCAATTAATTACTCAATTATGACCGCGTCCCACTAATCAGACCAAAGGAAATCAATGTTCAATTAAAAAAAAATCACACATTCAGGATAAAAGGCAATCAGAAGTCCAAATATTCTACCTGAAAAAAAAGGAAAGAAACCCACGATCTAAATCAAATATCTCGTCCAGAATAATTCACGCAACCGATCCCGTGAATTCCCCCTTTTTTTTTCGAGTTCGCCCTCGATTTAAGGGTTTTTAGTTCGGATTTGAATTGGCTTCGGGGAAGTGATGATAGGAAAAGGAATCGGTGATTGATAATTGGGTCTGGCTCATGATGAACGGCGTTGAATCGAACTGGTCTTACTGGGTGCGATGGCGGTCTGAAGATGAAAGCAGTGGTGAAGTTCTGAATTGAAGCAGGTTGTTGCGGGATGTTTTCAGAATTTGTGAAAGGGATTCTGATGCTTGCGTCAGTGGTGGATTTGCGTGATGGTCTGAAGTAGGTGGCTGCGTCTGTTGATGCAGGAGGGGTATGAAGGAAGGTACGTTGTGGGATGGTGAAAGGGCTCGGTTTGATTTTTGCGGTCTAGCAGGGTGGCGATCTGGTTTGCAAGGATGAGGGCTTTGTGATGGGATGAAGGTGTGGCTTAAGGTATGTAGGACCTGGTGGTTTTTGAACGTGAGAAGATGGATTGTGGTTCGGCAAAGGTTGAGGTGAGATGGTTGTCTGGACTGGCGAATTTTGTTCAGGGAATTGTCAGTTTGTTGACTGTTGTGGTTGGTGATTTGGTGAGGACGTGGACGTTTGTGTATGAAGTGTGATTGTTGGAAGGAACTGAGTATGTGAGATCTTGGAAATGGCAGGATGGTTGCGATGCAAACAGGGGGGATTAAAGGCTAATGACGGAGGTGGTTGATCTTGCGATGGGGATTGAAGAAAGTGATGGAGTGGATTTTCAGGTGGTGGAATTTATCACGTATTATGGCAAGAGGGGGATTTGCGAACTGGTGAAGGAAGGAATTTGCAGTGGGTATCGGTTGGATTTGGTCGAGGTATGAACGCGGTATAGAATGGTAAAAAGGGAAAAGACGGCAAGACAGAAATCAGAAGAAGAAGAGAAAGAAGTTGTAATTTTTTTTTAAAGAAGTTGGTGTAAAGGAAGGAATAAAAAAAATGTAAAAAGATTTTTTTTTCTTTTTTTTTCTTTTTTTTAAAAAAAGAAGAAGTCAATCTAATGAAAAAAAGGAAAGAAAGTGCAAAGAAAAGAAACTGAATAAAAAAAATATGGCAAGTACCCTTTTTTTTGTTGATTAGTGGATGATTGTACCAATGAAATTGATATATCAAATCACAAACAAGATTTTTTTTATATGCACGAAAATTAAAGGAAAAATAAATAAATACAATAAAACTAACACAAATCAGAAATTAAATAAATAATAAAATCTAATCGTTACCTCCCCGGCAACGGCGCCAAAAACTTGATCGCGCTAATCTATGAATTAGAAAAGTGCGACATTTGTAATAAATTATGCAAGCATACAGGCGTGTAGCATACAGGTCGAACATAGGGAGGTGAATTAAATCAATTATTTATCTAATCTCTTGGGCGAGTTAGACAAAGCTTAGAGGTTGATTTTTTTCGCAAAGCAAAATAAAAACTGAAACTACGAATAAAAGATGCAATTAAATTCACTACAGATTCAAATCTAATCGGATCTATAATAAATTCAATGATTAAAATAAAATAGAACACTGGAAATAAAATTGCAGAAAAGAAATCAACAACTGAAAATAAAAACTAGGATTACCGCTGAATCTAATCAGACGGTCAATCACTTGTAAGAAAAATAGAAGCAATAGCAAATTGTGTTCTAGCAAATCTAATTGACTAGACAACACAATTTGCCATGAAAATAAAATGCAGAAACTAAAGAAAAGAAAGCTTTATTAAAACTAAAAGAGAATACAGAAGAATGAATGATTTTTACAATGGTTACAACACATATTTATAGATGAGAATGGGAAAACCATAATTAGGTCTATGAATAAATGGGCCTCCTCATTCATGATTATCTCTTGCCTTCCTTGACTAACTTGATTGGAGATAATCTGGGCATATCATGGTAAATATTTTCCATATCTTTCAATTCTCCCATGTGGCTAATTGATTGATAAAAGATTGCAATTAATTCTTCCAAACAAGGACGCTTATCAGACTCCAAAGGCAATATAAGATAAAATCTTCAAAATTGATTTTTCTTCTTGGCAACAATTCAATCAGAAATTCTTCTAATTGAAATTGAATGATTTGAATTTAATTCCATGATAAGAATATGGCTATTGCTGAAATGTTAATTGGTGCACATCATACATACACATGAATATGTGTATGTATATATATAACATAACACTAATCCAAATATTTCTCAAAGCAAAGGGCCAGTGTGAACGCACTCCGTTTCTTTGGCAAAAAGTGAGCTTGATGGGGTTCGAACTCAGGTCTCTCAGCACCAATTCCTATGCCTTTACCAGTGAGCTACGACGTCTTTTGTGATTGAGATGACTTTAGTACGGGGAAGTAGCTTTTTATCTGTAGTTGGCCTTTAATTTGAAACGGAAGAGGCATTTCTTGACATCCTGTAAAAACATACAAAAGTAACCAAAGTATCATTTATTTATTTACAAAAGATAAAATATACGAGCATAAAATAAACACATTTCTATGTTAATCAATTGGTCATAAGCTAGGGGGCTCTCCTGCAGCCCAATACTCCTTTTCCATATTATATTTTACAATAATAAAATCATTGAACTCTACCCATACACAGTTTTCTAAAGTGTCATGCTATCCATATTTAAACTTAACGGAAATCATGTGTACCAGAAATATTTTCCAGAATAATCAAAAGGGTATCGTCAAAATTCTTATATCATCAAGGTTTTCATTTAAACTAGTTAGATCTACTTATGCATCCATATTTAATATAATCATGGTATAATGCAAAGATAAAACAAGCAGGCTTCCTATGTAAGGACTTAGTGCCAAAGAAATTGAGAAAATACACTCACCGTGCCTCTAATTATCAATTTTGTGCTTCCAGATCTTGGTTCGGCCTTTGAACTCCACTAGATCTGCCTTTGTCACCCCTCTGGAGTCACGGATCTATGCTTAACTGGGGAGAGACGATGACTTTTTGATTTACCCTAATTTTGAATTCTATGGTTCGGCCATTTTTGAGTTTCTTTGTTTTGAACGAGAGAAAATAAAATATGAAAGGTTCGACTGATTTTTGTTTTACCCCGTTAGAACAATAGGGTTTTCTCCTTTGCCAAATCTCGATTTTACCCCTAGGTTCACATCAGGCTTATAATAACACTTAGGCCCAATTTCAAATAACACTTACACTCATTTTTGGTGTTACCACTATGTGCAAGCATATATATATATATATATATATATATATATATATATATGTGTGTGTGTGTGTGTGTGTGTGTGTGTGTGTGCGCGCGCGCGCATATCAATTCAACCATTTATTTTATATAAATAACTATAATTTATTTATTCTTCACATATATTGTAATAACCCGGAAATCTGGGCCAGTTTAAAAATTTTATTTTGGCAATTTTAGCGAATTTTGATCATTTAAAATGAATTATTTTAAATAATATCGACGAGAATTTTTTTTTGAATATAATTTGAACGTATATATTCGTTTGAATCATCGTTAGAATATAAATATTTATTTATATATAAAAAAGGAATTGAAAATGGCGCGGTAGTTCGATAATTCGATTTCAAACTTCAATTGAACATACCGGGTGCAAAATAAACCGGATTTTAGTGAAACCAAAAATAATGGAATCTACTTGAGAATATCTTTCCAATGAATCCGAAAAATCAAAATTTCATAGCGGGAATAAAAAGATATGTCTAGTTGAAAATTCTGAATAGTCGCTATGGAATTCAGGCCCTGAAAAATAGCCATTTTGCAGATGACCTCGGATTTCGATGAAACCACTTTTGTTAGATCCGGGATGTAAAATTATTGCTAGGTTTCAAATTTCATAATTTTTCGAATCAATATGTGAGCGTGGCAAAAGAAAACGTGTTTGACCAGTTTCAGTTGATTTTAATCGACTGGAAAATAGCCATTTTGCAAACGGTCTCAGAATTCGACGAAACTAGTTTTGTTAGGACCGTATCGTCAATACAAAGCTAGAAAATATTATTCGGGATTTTTTCGAGTTCGTATGTGACCCCGGTAAATTGAAATGTGCGTTCAAATTCAATATATAGAATTATATGTTGATTTTAACGGAAACTGATCGAAACGGTCGAATCAGCTTGCGATACATATCCCATTGTGTTCGGAATGGGGGTAATTAGCTAGTGACGACTGGCGGTGGGCCTCGTTTAGAGGTCGAAGAAAAAGTCAACCTTTTTGAAATTAAAAAAAAAAATATAAAACCACCTCACCCCTCTATATTCTCTCTCTCACCTTACCTTCCCCGTCAGTCTTCAATTAAAAGAAGAAGAAAAAACCTATCGAACGAACGCCCATCGCCCCCAGTTCATCGCGCCGCCGCGCCTCGTGGGGGCCCCCGACGATCGCCCCCGCCTCATCCTCTTCCTCCACTTCCTCTCCGCCCTCCCAGTCCCCCTTCTCCTCGAATCCGCACCCAAATCGAACCCCCTTCTTCTTCTCCCCTCGCGCGAGACTACCTCCACCTGAAACCGCCCACCGCGCCTCCTTCCACCCTCCCCCGAGACTGTAGCGCCACCTCCTCCCCATATCCGACCACCTGCGATGGCGCAGCACCCCCCTGCCCTTCCAATCGACTACTGAAACCCCCTCCCTCTTAGAAAACACTGTAAGTTTTTATATTGTATTTATTATTTTTCTTTCTTTATTTAATATAAATAAGTTTAAAAAGGATTAATAAAATCAGTTTTTGTTTATAGAAAACATTGTATAGAAGGTTAAAAATATAATTTTTATACTATAGAAAGATTAAAGATGTAATTTTTATATAGTGGAAATGTTAAAGATGTGATCTTTATGGTAGTAGCGATGTAAAGATATGATTTTTATATATTGAATAGCGAAGTAGAAATTCGATTTTTATATATTGAATAGCGAAGTATAAATTTGGTTTTTATATATTGAATAGCGAAGTAAAAATTTGATTTTTATATATTGAATAGCATAGTAAAAATTCGATTTTTATATATTGAATAGCATAGTAAAAATTCGATTTTTATATATTGAATAGCGAAGTAAAAATTCGATTTTTATATATTGAATAGCATAGTAAAAATTCGATTTTTATATATTGAATAGCGAAGTAAAAATTCGATTTTTATATATTGAATAACGAAGTAAAAATTCAATTTTTATATATTGAATAACGAAGTAAAAATTCGATTTTTATATACTGAATAGCGAAGTAAAAATTCGATTTTTTTATATTGAATAGCGAAGTAAAAATTCAATTTTTATATATTGAATAACGAAGTAAAAATTCGATTTATATATATTGAATAACGAAGTAAAAATTCGATTTTTATATATTGAATAGCGAAGTAAAAATTCGATTTTTACATATGTAGGGAATACGGGCAGTGAAAATTGACAAGAGGCAAGAACGGCGAAGATTTCTACATAGGAAGAGTCGTGGGATTGGATTAGCAAATCAGTGAGAATTTCTCACCTTTAATTTAATTTTTTAGTTAAAATATATACTAGGATGCAGACGGTGTTTAGTAGCACCCGACACCCGTCGTCCACAGACCATGGACGGCTTGTATGCTTGTTTGTTTGATTTAGATGTGTAGTTGATTGTGTGATGTGATGTGAAATGAAATAAAATATTTATATAGTTGAAATAAAATATTTTATAGTGGAAAATATTTTATAGTTAAAAATAGAATTTTTAACGTGTATATGGAATGAAATAAAAATAAACAAATCAGACGATTTGTCTATATACACACATTTGACTGATATTGATTGGGACGACAAATTTTACACATCGCCCAACTGCACAAATAAAATCTGTGTTTGATTGTTTGAAAACCCCACACGGGTATTGGGATGATAATTGGCGTACACCAATCCCGATTGTTTAGTTGTATGTCGATCGATTGATTGACAGACTGTCATAAGCGTTAAATATGTATATTTGATGCTTATACAGTGTAGAATACACTTTGGATGATGGTTGATTATTCATCGTTGTTATTGTATACATGTGTTGTAGAAAATCTATATAATTAACATTATATGGTAATTGATTGGGCCTCATTCTAGTTTTAAGATAGAAATATTTGAAAAAGAAATATTTGAAATAGAATATTTGAATAGAAATATTTGAAAAGGAAATATTTGAAATAGAATATTTGAAAGTAGAAATATTTGAAAGCCGTGTTGATTAGATTGACGCCATTTTGACGTGAACGATATTTATATCGATTTTATTCATTTTATAATGAACATCGAAAGTGATTTCAAAATTTGATATTTTGAATAGAAATGAATTCGAACTGAAATTAAATATTAATGAATTCGAATTGAAATTGAATATTAATGAATTCGAATTGAAATTGAATATAAATGAATTCGAATTGAAATTGAATTGAAAACGAACTGAAATTGAATTAGAAATCAATTTGAATTGAAATCGATTTGAAATGAATTTAAAACGAATGTATATTGGAATATTCAATTTTGATTTGAAATTGAATATGAAGTTGAAACCGTTTTGAAAATGAATTTAAAACGATTTATAAAGCATGTTTTGAATTGAAATCGGTGGAGTATATATTATATATATTATATATATAATATAATGGCCTGAATAGAACGCGCCATGCCGCGGCAGTTCGCAAATTTCGACCATTGACTTCGAACGGATATTGCGGGAGATCCGGTCGTCGGATCCTCCTAAAATCGGAACCGTTGGATTCGTATCGAAAAGAGCTTTCTAACGAATATTAGAAATTTGAAATCTAACAGTTGGATTTGGAATTATGTCCAAATCAAATTTGGAAAAGGTCGCTGTAAGTGCAGTTCGATGGCCGTTGATGGAAATCGACTGTACGGGCCTAGATAAAATTATTAAAAATAGTAATAATTTGTGTAAAATCATAAGAAATGATATGTGAAGAATTGGGATGAAAAACTCCATATTTGAAAAGATAAAAATAGATTTTTTCGAAATGAACTAGTTTTGAACTAGAATAATAATTTATTTATTTTTAAATAAATAAATTGGTTTTGAAATGGTTTTAAAAGAAACCAGAATTTCCAATAATTGAATTGGAATTAATTTGAATCGAAATTGTCTTTGGAATGTTTCGATGTGGGATTTTGTGATTATACGGATCTTGTTGTGGAAATTTGAAAGATATAGATATATATATCGTTATTTCCAATACGATATCCGTTGGTCGTAGAATTTGATATTGAATATAAGTCGATATATTTTCTATTCAGAGCCTTGTATTTAATATCAAATGTGATTTGGGTTTGTCGTGAATGGTGTCTTGACTAACACTGTTCTTGAACCCAGTTGAGAAAAGATTAAATCTTTTTATTTAGATTTAATGAAGTGTACCAATTAAATAATATTTAATTAGAATTGAATTGATATTGATTTTTGGGTTTATCGTGAACAGTGTTTTAAATAACACTCGTTCTTTGACTTGATAATTAATGGAATGTGATTTTGGGTTTATCGTGAACCGTGTTTAAAATGACACTGATTCTTTAACCCAGTTAACGATTAAAACTAAGTGGAGTTTTAATGAATCTTTAATTAGATTGAAAAGATCGAGAATGGAGTTTCACCAGTTCTTGTTGCAGTCATGATGGGGGGTTCTCGCAGTTTGGTGGCGAACGGGAGACTCTTAACCCCACATGTCCCTTGTGGTGGGGGTTGGTTAGGCAGTGGCCGGGAGGCTCGAGAGGGTCGCCGTAAAACAAGTTACTTGGGCACCATGTAGGAGCCACGGTGGGTATTACCTGCTGCTTGGGGGATAAGGGATGGTTGCAAAGCCTACCGGATTTCGTCGGCTATCTTCATTTGGTATCAGAGCCTTGGTTTACCAAGCCCAGAGAACAGGACACATTAGAACCATACGAAAGAATTCATCAGATATTGGATTAGTAATATCCAATGAGAATGACTCGTTAGAGATGGGATCAGTAGTATCCTAGAACGAGTGTGAAGAGTATATTTTTAAGATGAAATGAATTTTGTTTTGAAAATTTAAAATCAATTATTCGTATTTGATTATTTATTTCATATTGATTAGGATTATCCAATATATAATGATTTTGCGTATGCGCCTAGCTAGTGTCTATTCGAAGTTTTAATATACTGGATAGATATAGAATCACACTCTAGTCGCCCGGAGATGATTTTGATGATGGAGCTCCATCATTAGAATTTATGTTCGAGTGACGAAAGTGGGCTTTCTATATATTTCCTATTGACTGGTGTGAGAACCAAAATTAGATAGGGCTTATTGTTGTGATTTTGCATCAAAAATCTGATTTTTGACTATATAACAAAATTATGCGTTTGAAATGCTAATCAACTAATTGATTGATGGTTGTGTTGTTTGATTATTGTTAGATTAATTAAAATTTGAACCATTTAGCCTAATTGAGCCAAATAGTAAGTTGTATTGAAAATTTGTCGCATTTGCTTGCATATACTTGTACTTACATTGAACAGGTCATAGCAAGAAGGCTAGAGCAGAGAATAAAATTTGTTTGCCCGACAAATAGGTACATGTTTACTATAATTTACTGTTTTGTTTGGGTGATGATGATTTTATGAGCCGATTGGCTAGCCGCTTGGCTTTTTCTTTTTCTTTTTGAGATCAGAAGGCCTATATGGCAATTTCGGGATTTTCCCGTGCTCCCGGTGCAGGGGAGGTTATGGCGAAATTTTTCAGAAATTTAGGGTGTTAGCCAAATTTTTAAAATTTTTGAAAAGTTCTTAGAAACTGAAAAGTTGAAGAACTTAAGCCGTAATCAAAATAATGAAAGTTGAGTTGGTTTGTGAAACAACTTTCGGCTTTGTTCCTTTTCGGGGACGAAAAGTTTTAAGTGGGGGAGATTGTAATAACCCGGAAATCTGGGCCAGTTTAAAATTTTTATTTTGGCAATTTTAGCGAATTTTGATTATTTAAGATGAATTATTTTAAATAATATCAACGAGAATTTTTTTTGAATATAATTCGAACGTATATATTCGTTTGAGTCGTCGTTGGAATATAAATATTTATTTATATATATATAAGGAATTGAAAATGGCGCGGTAGTTCGATAATTCGATTTCAAACTTCAATTGAACTTACCGGGTGCAAAATAAACCGGATTTTAGTGAAACCAAAAATAATGGAATCTAATTGAGAATATCTTTCCAATGAATCCGAAAAATCAAAATTTCATAGCGGGAATCAAAAGATATGTCTAGTTGAAAATTCTGAATAGTCGCTATGGAATTCAGGCCCTGAAAAATAGCCATTTTGCAAATGACCTCGGATTTCGACGAAGCCACATTTGTTAGATCCCGGATGTAAAATTATTGCTAGGTTTCAAATTTCATAATTTTTCGAATTAATATGTGAGTGTGGCAAAAGAAAACGTGTTTGACCAGTTTCAGTTGATTTTAATCGACTCGAAAATAGCCATTTTGCAAACGGTCCCAGAATTCGACGAAACTAGTTTTGTTAGGACCGTATCGTCAATACGAAGCGAGAAAATATTATTCGGGATTTTTTCGAGTTCGTATGTGACCCCGGTAAATTGAAATGTGCGTTCAAATTCAATATATAGAATTATATGTTGATTTTAACGGAAACTGATCGAAACGGTCGAATCAGCTTGCGATACATATCCCATTGTGTTCGGAATGGGGGTAATTAGCTAGGGACGACAGGCGGTGGGCCTCGTTTAGAGGTTGAAGAAAAAGTTAACCTTTTTGAAATTAAAAAAAAAACCACCTCACCCCTCTATATTCTCTCTCACCTTACCTTCCCTGTCAGTCTTTAATTAAAAGAAAAAAAACCTATCGAACGAACACCCGTCGTCCCCAGTTCATCGCGCCGCCGCGCCTCGTGGGGCCCCCCCGACGATCGCCCCCGCCTCATCCTCTTCCTCAACTTCCTCTCCGCCCTCCCAGTCCCCCTTCTCCTCGAATCCGCACCCAAATCGAACCCCCCTCTTCTTCTCCCCTCGCGCGAGATCACCTCCACCTGAAACCGCCCACCGCGCCTCCTTCCACCCTCCCCCGAGACTGTAGCGCCGCCTCCTCCCCATATCCGACCACCTGCGATGGCGCAGCACCCCCTGCCCTTCCGATCGACTGCTGAAACCCCCTCCCTCTTAGAAAACACTGTAAGTTTTTATATTGTATTTATTATTTTTCTTTCTTTATTAAATATAAATAAGTTTTAAAAAGGATTAATAAAATCAGTTTTTGTTTATAGAAAACATTGTATAGAAGGTTAAAAATATAATTTTTATACTATAGAAAGATTAAAGATGTAATTTTTATATAGTGGAAATGTTAAAGATGTGATCTTTATGGTAGTAGCGATGTAAAGATATGATTTTTATATATTGAATAGCGAAGTAAAAATTCGATTTTTATATATTGAATAGCGAAGTAAAAATTCGATTTTTATATATTGAATAGCGAAGTAAAAATTCGATTTTTATATATTGAATAGCATAGTAAAAATTCGATTTTTATATATTGAATAGCATAGTAAAAATTCGATTTTTATATATTGAATAGCTAAGTAAAAATTCGATTTTTATATATTGAATAGCATAGTAAAAATTTGATTTTTATATATTGAATAGCGAAGTAAAATTTCGATTTTTATATATTGAATAACGAAGTAAAAATTCGATTTTTATATATTGAATAACGAAGTAAAAATTCGATTTTTATATATTGAATAGCGAAGTAAAAATTCGATTTTTATATATTGAATAGCGAAGTAAAAATTCGATTTTTATATATTGAATAACGAAGTAAAAATTCGATTTTATATATTGAATAACGAAGTAAAAATTCGATTTTTATATATTGAATAGCGAAGTAAAAATTCGATTTTTACATATGTAGGGAATACGGGCAACGAAAATTGACAAGAGGCAAGAACGGCGAAGATTTCTACATAGGAAGAGTCGTGGGATTGGATTAGCAAATCAGTGAGAATTTCTCACCTTTAATTTAATTTTCTAGTTAAAATATATACTAGGATGCAGACGGTGTTTAGTAGCATCCGACACCCGTCGTCCACAGACCATGGACGGCTTGTATGCTTGCTTGTTTGATTTAGATGTGTAGTTGATTGTGTGATGTGATGTGAAATGAAATAAAATATTTATATAGTTGAAATAAAATATTTTATAGTGGAAAATATTTTATAGTTAAAAATAGAATTTTTAACGTGTATATGGAATGAAATAAAAATAAACAAATCAGACGATTTGTCTATATACACACATTTGACTGATATTGATTGGGACGATAAATTTTACACATCGCCCAACAGCACAAATAAAATCAGAGTTTGATTGTTTGAAAACCCCACACGGGTATTGGGATGATAATTGGCGTACACTAATCCCGATTGTTTAGTTGTATGTCGATCAATTGATTGACAGACTGTCATAAGCGTTAAATATGTATATTTGATGCTTATACAGTGTAGATTACACTTTGGATGATGGTTGATTATTCATCGTTGTTATTGTATACATGTGTTGTAGAAAATCCATATAATTAACATTATAGGGTAATTGATTGGGCCTCATTCCAGTTTTAAGATAGAAATATTTGAAAAAGAAATATTTGAAATAGAATATTTGAATAGAAATATTTGAAAAGGAAATATTTGAAATAGAATATTTGAAAGTAGAAATATTTGAAAGCCGTGTTGATTAGATTGACGCCATTTTGACGTGAACGATATTTATATCGATTTTATTCATTTTATAAAGAACATCGAAAGTGATTTCAAAATTTGATATTTTGAATAGAAATGAATTCGAATTGAAATTGAATATTAATGAATTCGAATTGATATTGAATATAAATGAATTCGAATTGAAATTGAATTGAAAACGAACTGAAATTGAATTAGAAATCAATTTGAATTGAAATCGATTTGAAATGAATTTAAAACGAATGTATATTGGAATATTCAATTTTGATTTGAAATTGAATATGAAGTTGAAACCGTTTTGAAAATGAATTTAAAACGATTTATAAAGCATGTTTTGAATTGTAATCGACGGAGTATATATTATATATATTATATATATAATATAATGGCCTGAATAGAACGCGCCGCGCCGCGGCAGTTCGCGAATTTCGACCATTGACTTCGTACGGATATTGCGGGAGATCCGACCGTCGGATCCTCCTAAAATCGGAACCGTTGGGTTCGTATCGAAAAGAGCTTTCTAACGAATATTAGAAATTTGAAATCAAACAGTTGGATTTGGAATTATGTCCAAATCAAATTTGGAAAAGGTCGCTGTAAGTGCAGTTCGATGGCCGTTGATGGAAATCGACTGTACGGGCCTAGATAAAATTATTAAAAATAGTAATAATTTGTGTAAAATCATAAGAAATGATATGTGAAGAATTGGGATGAAAAACTCCATATTTGAAAAGATAAAAATAGATTTTTATCGAAATGAACTAGTTTTGAACTAGAATAATAATTTATTTATTTTTAAATAAATAAATTGATTTTGAAATGGTTTTAAAAGAAACCAGAATTTCCAATAATTGAATTGGAATGGATTTGAATCGAAATTGTCTTTGGAATATTTCGATGTGGGATTTTGTGATTATACGGATCTTGTTATGGAAATTTGAAAGATATAGATATATATATCGTTATTTCCAATACGATATCCGTTGGTCGTAGAATTTGATATTGAATATAAGCCGATATATTTTCTATTCAGAGCCTTGTATTTAATATCAAATGTGATTTGGGTTTGTCGTGAATGGTGTCTTGACTAACACTGTTCTTGAACCCAGTTGAGAAAAGATTAAATCTTTTTATTTAGATTTAATGAATTGTACCAATTAAATAATATTTAATTGGAATTGAATTGATATTGATTTTTGGGTTTATCGTGAACAGTGTTTTAAATAACACTCGTTCTTTAACCTGATAATTAATAGAATGTGATTTTGGGTTTATCGTGAACCGTGTTTAAAATGACATTGATTCTTTAACCCAGTTAATGATTAAAACTAAGTGGAGTTTTAATGAATCTTTAATTAGATTGAAAGATCGAGAATGGAGTATCACCAGTTTTGCTCCTGGCGATAGTTAAAACTTTAATTAGATTTGAACGTGAAATGGTAATTGAATTTACCGATAACACCGTGGTGTTAGATAGGAAGTATAACCAGTTTTACTTCATGGGATGAATAGGTTGGGATTGGGAAGTAAAAATAAATGATTACTTCGGTGTGGTTCGCTAATCCCGACTAGTTTGAATTGATATTCAAAGGAGATTAAAGAATAAATTTAAAGAATTTATCTTTGATAAAATTAATGGGAACCTTTCCCAAAATATAAGAATATTTGAATAAAAAGAATATTCTGAAGTGGAATGAGGCGTATGTTGTGTTTGTGTAACACTTTTATAATATATACGCGAGTTATTCAGAAAGATCGGGTTTATCCCATTTTGAATAACTGATTCGACGTGGTGTCGAAGATGAAGACGGTGGTTGAAGACCGGAAGTCTTCACGTCTTTTGGATAATTACTGATGGTCTTGATTGGGCTGTACACCCAAGATGAGGGAATCAGTCGGTGGTCGTCCAGATGTGTTTGGAGATCAATGGATATGCGGGGTACTAGGTTCCTCCGGTTTCGTTCAGACCCAGAACGAACTTGTAAATGGACTGTGTGTCTGACATTGGATTTTAGTCTGTGTGATTGATTTCTATTAAATATATATCTGTTTGGCGGAGGAGAATTTATTCTCTTGCTTAACGCCCTTCTCTGAGACGTACGAGCTCAGGGGTTATATACTGATGGATATCAAACGCATAGAGTGAATTGCCTGTATGGCATGCCTAAGCGGCAAATGATCAAGGCTTCTGTTGAGAAGCAAAGTCTTGTGGTTGATGATCAAAGCACCGCCTGTGTGGCATAGCTTTGTGTAACGTGAATTCGCGAGCCTCACACCCCGGTTGTGAACCAGAAACGGGAGAGGGCCTCAGGGAGGGCATGCGTTTCCTTCTAGCTAGGGTGGTGTCAGTGACCTACCATCCCTGACATTTATATACTTTTCACCTGTGTGGTTGTTGCTGTTGCGAGGCGTCTCGGTTTGATCGGACGACCCGGGTCCGATGGAGTCATTCGTTGGCTCATTTACGCCCCCAAAGGGCGGGGAAACGTAGTGTTCAGGCATAATAATCCACATCGGTGGACCGACCCTGACGATCCAAGGGCCTACCTGAGTCTGGGTCCTGAGACATGGGCTAGATTGTCTCGAATCGGTTGAGAACTATCCTTTGCCTCGGTTCATAGATGGAAAACCAATTTCCAAATACGTGACATTTGCGGTTTTATTTGTAGAGCCTAGTATGGCGACATAGTGGGATGGGGCGCTTATGCCGTCTATGATTGATACTTATGATTTGAAGTTGTTTTATACACTATGCACTTATAATAGTATCAAATAATCTGTTTTAAATGTATCAAGCATTCTTGGCTATTATAAGGTAAAAACCCTATCCTCCGGCTTGCGTTGCATTGTGTGATGGGAACTGGGTCTTATAATAGCTTCATTTTTCTTTATTTAGCATTGTGCTGTTGTTTTATGCACTGGTATTCATGGGAGGAAACCCGTTCCGTGTTATACGGCGTGGTCCCTTGATTTACCTAACTTTAAAAATAAAGAATAATAACTGTTTTAGTCCTCACACCAGTCTCATGACTGACCTGGAGTTTATTGTTTTAACCTAAACTCTGGGTGCCCCTATTTTGACACGGGCAGCTAGTAGTTCTGGTTTTGCAGATTTATATTCACATGATCCTGGTTTACAGCTGGAACGATATCCGGAAAGCTTTGTATCTGTGTATCTCTTCTAGTTGTGTATTGTATTATCTTCCGCTGCTATGTATTTAAATGTAATTTAAATCTCTGATATTTCTGTGTAATATTCATTTATACTCTGTATATTCTTGTATTCTGATGGAATTGTTGTACTGTACAATGAAATGTTCTTCTGTCTGCGTTCTATTTTGTCTTGTTCTCACAGTAATTCGTTCTTTCTCTTCTCTTCGGAGACCGGGGAAGTTCGGGTCGCTTCATATATAAATAAATTTGCTAATAAAATAATATCATTTTGAAGCTATAGAAATTTGGGTTATTACATTTACCCCTCCTTTAAGATATTGTGTCCCACAATTTATTCATACTTATATTAAGTATTAAATCAAAATCAATCAGTGTATATATATATATATAAACTGATTCTCACGTGTATGTTTCTAAAACAAGTTCATATCATATTTACCACATTTATTCCAAGTAAACTGTGTATTACCACAGCCAGCAAATACATATGTATTTATAGCAACAAACCCATTTAATATAACAAAATTCCATAGCAAAAAAGCTTTAGTTTAAATTGTATTATCATGCAAAAATCAGGAATGCTTATATAAACCAAACCATAAGCCTTATATTCTTGTTTTTTTTAAAACATTTTATTACCAACATTTAGGTTACTCTAATCTATATCAAAATGAGCATGGCAAATTTTCCATGTAAATACAGGCAATTAATTTTTTTTTCTCTGGTGTTTTAGCTACCAAAACATTTTCAATACAATTTTTTTTCCAGTTCAATGCTAATATTCCAGTGTTCTTCCCATTTATACTTATCAATTTGAAAGTGTTTATTAACACCCCTGTATTTATTTAATTCCATCTATATCTAACCCCATTCAGGTTGTCTATTATATCATGCACAAAACTTAGCATTCATATATATCAAACCAACCAATTTATTCAACCATCCATATATAACAGGTCATTCTATAGGTGTATATGATATTACTGATATAATACATATGACCAAGGGTGTTTTTAGAGAAGTGGCACATCCTCAAAGCCCATCTCTATCATTTGTCTGTGCTTCACTAAACCTTGACATTTTTTTTGTCAGGCTTAGATAAATCACAACTCAATGTTTTGAGAGATTTTATGAAGCAACAGGAGCTCAGCACATGAAACAAATCATTGCATCCTTGGCTACTTTCCTCATAAATCTAAGACATAAGCAATATTATATTCCCCACTGCCTTAGATTTATTTTCTCACTGATCATACCCTTTATATCAACATTCATGCATTTTAACATGTATAATTAGTCAATACATAACAAAACAATTAAACAAGAGTCACACACATCACGTGTGACAGTCAACAACCTTATCAAGGTTTTCAAATACATCACTCAAACCAACATATGTATCATGGCATTTCAATATTCAATATACATCTCAAACCATAACTTCCTGTATATATCTCTTTTTTTAACTACATCAGTTTTTGAAACTATTCAGTCTTATGTATAAATGTTTAGATTTCTTTATTCTAAACTGGTGTTTGCATATGTGTTGATCAAATTTTTTAACTAGATTCTAACAGCAGTTATGATTACTCAACTAAATCAAGTTAATGAGACTGCACACAATACAAAATGAATACAAATCAAATATTTTCACTTGCATAAATAACTCTAGGTGGTTTTTACACTTAGCAGACCCAAAATTAACACAAGTATCCTCAAATTTAACTTGTTTACTTAACAACTTACATTTGCATATTTTAGGATCTCTACTAATTCAAATTCAAATCACACCAGATAATTTATTCAAATATATACAGTAGTATTCACTAGTGTGCGCAAGTGTCAGCAGTATTCACTAATGTATGCAAGTGTCATCACACTGAAATTATATATGCATACTTATCAAGGTGCTTCAAATCAATTTGCTTGCAATATCTGTGATTACTTGATCATAGTTGATCATTGGTTCAGTCACACAAATCAACACAAGAATTATCCAAGAAATTATCAAACATGAGCATCCATCATGTATATCCAGTATGAAGTCATTCCCATGGAATAATTAAATCATCAAACAAATTTATACTCATATATCCCACCCTCCCGAACATTCTCTAATGTACTCTAGTGGGACTATCTCTTTAATAAATTTATTTATTTTCCATTCGTAGGACCAGGTTATATTACACTTTACTCAAAAATGTGCACATTGTTTGGACCCCCTTACTGTTTCCAAACACTCAGGCCTCTGTGCTTAAACAAGCCGTGTACAAGCTTGCATTGTGGTCCATGCCAAGCTGCTCAAGATAATCGTTCCCTATCCTGATCAGTCCTTAGTTTATTACTTAGTGTTTCCCTTGCTTATCCCCTTATTTAACTCATTCTATTCTCTTGAGTTCCTACAGCCCTCAGTAATGAATCAAATACTCCAAGCAAGCTCGTTCATTGACATTAAACATGCAAACAACATATATATAACAACCAATCATTCATACAGTATAACAACCAATATATATTAAACACCCATCAATAAATATTAAACACCCATTAATGACATTAAACATGCTTCCGTGTTTCTTTTTACTTTTGCAGAGAATGTCAAAGTAAGGGAAAAGCGGAATTTGTTGTACTATGTTGTAACCTTGTTGCTTATACGGGCTTTGTAACTGTGGACCGAGCCGGCTATTGGGCTAAGCAATAAAAATTTACCCATTTTCAATATATATATATATATATATATATATATATATATACATACATATACATATATATATATATACATACATAAGTGGAAAGTCAAATCATTTTCAAATATTAACATCCAATTCCCAGCCCTTTCCCCTAAACGGTTTGTTCCCCGACCTAGGATATAACTAAGTCTACAACACCACCTAGTACTAGACTGTTTACAAATTTTTTTAATGGTCGTATCATCATCATACATTGAATACACTGGTGCGCACTATGTGGGAACCCCTACCTGTTAACCCAACACACAAAGGTCTACAGGGCTTTAACAAGTCGTGCACATACCTAGCATCCTACCTGATACTAGATAGATCAATGTAACTAACCTGACCCTTTTTATTTGGTCATTAGTTAGGTTTCAAATCTGTTTTACCCAACTCTATACCCATGCACCCAATTTATACGCATAAATTCCCATCCATAATGATGTGCACTGTATCATGATCTCAGTGTTCAAACAAGTGAAAACATCCATTTCACACAACAACACATTCATGCATACATTTCTCAAATCAAGCAAGTCAAACATTCATAATTTTTACCAACACGTTTATAGTATAATTATCTTACAGATTTTTTTTAGAACATGTGAATTTCATATCATGAATTCAGAATAAATGAAAGTCAAATTCTTTTTTCAGGTATGCAATTCACAGTGTCAACATGGGTGTATTTTTACCTCTTTCTCATTGCTAACATCATGTGTGAAACACCCCACCTCCGTTAAGGTCACTCACGAAGGGAATGCCTTAACTTTAATGGAGCATTATAGGTAAAAGACATAGAAAATTTACAAGATAGAAATATAAGCAGCAGAAACAAACATTTATTTCATACGTGGTTTCAAAACAAAAGTCATTACAGCAAATTGTCTCAATATAACTTCCAAAACATTACATCATAATCTCTGTCTTGATTAAAACATAAAGAAGCATAAAACATAAATAAAACTGCATAAATCCCCAAGTCTAGTGTGTCCAAAGCCATAGCCAGAGATGAGAGATTCCAAGCCGTACATCACAGAGTCTTCAAGCTTGGAAAGATGAGCGGTCCAAATTAAGCTGAGTTATTCCCTCCCTGGCTACCTTATTTTTTTTGGGGGGGGGGGAGGGGAAGAAAAGAAGACAAAAGAAAAATGGGTCAGACATAAGTCTGAGTAAGTCCAGTGACTTTTCTATGTGTGAATAAGGAAAAGGTCATGATAGGAATACACTGAAAATAGGACAGTACCAGAACAACAAACTAACATAAAGCTATATAAGGCAGGATAAACCGAATATACATCACACCCATGTCTAATTCCCTGCACCTACTTATACATGTCCAACTAGCCCCACATGTTCATGATGAAATGATCCCCTTGTATCGCTCGGCTCCTACTTGCATGCATTTATCACGTGTGTCCTTCGGCCCCCGCTTGATTATAGATACCTGTGCTGGTCCCACCACGTGGTGTATCAAATCCTATGGTGACAACCCGACACAATTCAAGATGCATAGTGTATGACTACTGATGCCCAGTGCCTGCTTTTTCCCCTCCGGAGTACGTGCACGCCCATACTCCGTCGGAACCTACACCGACGCACCGCCTACCGACTTTTTGAACCGCTTACAATTCAGCCCAGTAATCGTACCCCACCCTGCCTAGTTCAGGGTACCATGATACATCTATGTGGGCTACTGCTGAAATGGGCCCCCGTTACTAGGGTTTCCTAGCCAAAATGTTAAATTGGTTAAGTGTCTAAGTTTACCTAACCCCACCCATCCGTTTAGTTAACATGTCGAATTGGTTAAGTGTTTCCTTAATTAACTTAACCCTACCAATCTTGACTTAGCTTTATTAAAGCACCAACCACTCACATTAGACAGGTATTGTTGTGGTCAGTGGATGTTCCGGTTGGTTCCGGGCAGTTTTACAACACAACTCAGTCTAACCTTGGGTCTTTTTTGGGCTCAATGCACTAACCATCCACATTAGATAGATATTGTTGTGGTCACTGGATGTGACGGTCGGTTTCGGGCAGTTTTACACCACAACTCAGTCTGACCTCGGGTTAGGTATATTCATCTTTTCTAGATTTACATATTTATCCTTTTATGCTTATATGTAAATTTGTCAATAATTTATTGTCATGGCCCACTTTGCTCTTAAATAAAATTTATAATTTTTGGTATGTAAATTATACCAATTTCATGCCATTTATCTTGATTATGCCAAACATGCCAATTTCATGTAATTTCAACTTTTCCCCAACGTTACCCCCGTTGTACGTTCGCAGAATTACATAGGATGTTAGGCTCGATATTTTAGCCCAACTTATAGAACAAAAGGGGAAAAAAGGGACTTTGCAACATTCCAACATCATACAAAAGTATGGATCTAACTACACATATGTCACATGAATTTGGCATAAAACAATATATCTTTAACTATGAACTTGCAAATTTGATCTATGCAACATGAACCACAAACATATGAATCTACATAAAACTATACAAATTAAACTTGGCATGTAGTGGTGAACTTGCAAATTAGATCTATGCAACATGAACCACAAGCATATGGATCTACATAATACTATACAAATTAAACTTGGCATGTAGTGGTGTACTTGCATAGGGGTTAAATCATGCTAACATAGATCTAACATAAAGGCCTAAAGATCTAACATATAAAGTTGTAGATCTAATAAGGTTGTAGATCTAATCATACAAGATTGTAGATCTAACATAAAGGCATATGGACCTAACATATAGGTTATAGATCTAAACATGTATGCAAAATGGATCTAAACAATTAGGCATAAACGACATGACTTAGCCTAAAACTTGTGTTTATCATAATATCACCAAACTTACGTAATTTCATTCCCAAATTCCTATACAACGTCATAGGTTTTTTCACCAATTTCCACATAACATGATAGGTTCGACAGACCACAATAGTTCATAGGCATATATGATAGAATAGACATGAATAAATATGAATCAGCACCACATACAACTTGATACAATTCTATTTTACAATTCATTACAGATCATGTCTTTAATTCATTCACATCTGAAAGATAACTACACTTACAACAAAGGAAAAACTTGAGTTCTGGGATCTGTATTCTGAAACTAAATTGCTCGTCTTTGATGTAGATCGTTGAATTCTTTTAGTTGAATTAGATTTGATTTGATTTTGATGTAGCTTCTATCTTGCCTTTAAGTTGAAAGAGATGACGGCTATTCTAGGTTCACTACTAACGGCATGACGGCTCTAGGAATTTTTTTTTATGTGGATTAGGGTTTAGATTTAGGTTGCTTATAAAGACGTTTAATTAATTTAGAGTCGTCAGATCAACCCAGAAGCGATCAAGACCATCCAAACAAGATAGAACAGCCAAATCAGCCCTAATGACTAAGCAGGGAGTCAGAAGTCGTCATCTTTCAGATATGCCCATGGGGGAGGGGGAAGGTCGACCCCCAGGTCGACACTAAGGTCAACTTGTATAGGGGAGGTCGACACTAAGGGTCGACCCCCTAGTCGCCCTGATCCCTGGGCGGGAAATTTCTTGTCCAGCCCGTTTCTTCTTCTGATTTCGAAATTTGAATCTGGATTGAGCTGTTTTGAATTTTTATTAAACTTCTGAAGGCCATAACTCCTTCATACGAAATTCGATTCACGTAACCCCGGACTCTATCTCAAGCAGAATTCTGAGACGAACATAATGGCGTAACCCGTTTCCCTTAATTCTTACATTTGAAATTAAATATTCTTTAATTCGTAACTTTAATGTTAACAGAAAATACGGGGTGTTACAATGTGGCCATGACTGTTTAAATTGGCACACTCTAAAGCCTTCATTTCCAACCACTATGCTTTAACTAGTGCTTAATTATTTGATAAGCATAGTTAAATCACAATTTATACTTAAGGAAAATATTTTTATTGAATACAAGACGTATGCAGTATTATCATATATTGCTGCCTTATACCCAATATTTTCAGACCACCTTTTTGCCATTAATGTCGTAAAATCATATGCATAGCTTATTCAAAAATTGTCACAACTATGCATATTCAATAAACCACAAAATAAAATTCAACTTAAAACCATAAAAACAAAATAATTACTACAGTTCTAATTCATCCCTGAATTTCCTATGCAATTTTCCTTTCACTGGTTATGCTGAATTCAAAATAAAATGATTCACAAATAAATTTCAAGTTATAATCCTCTTAGGCACATTTTAATGCCACTTTTAAAGATGGGTTTTCTACTACATTCATAAGCGCTTGCAAATAAATCAGTGAAGTGCTTAATCTTAAGCATCACAGCTAATTAGAAATTAGTAAAACAAACATTTTATGCGTTAAAACCAAATGCAAACAAACAAGCAAATGAACACACAACAGGTTTAAACTGTTTTTAACTATAATTTGAGACTATTATCCCAGTTATTTTTCTAATTTCACATCCTATTCTCATGTATTTTATCAATCACAACACCCAAATGCCTAAATAACAAAATTCAAGCCTTGGCTTACAACAAATATTAGGGGTAGTTATGATAAAATCAATGTAGTCCATTAAAAATTTTCTGTTTTACTGAAAAAAATAAATGAAATCAACCAATCAATCAATGTTCAAACACGTTTTAAATCAGTATGATCTATTAACAATCACAAAAATTTATTTACTTGAGCTGTGTATTTTATAACCACATCCTAATACCAACTTAAACGACCCATCAATTTTCACCAAAATTAAATTCATTTTTATTTATTATTTAAATAAATCATAGGGTCAACTTCTTCTTACAATCAAAACACATCCAGGACCCGTCTTTAACCAATATAAAAATATTAATATAGTTCAAATTATCAACTTGTATATATGAAGATATATAAGTCTCCCTTATTTATATTAAAGATAAATTAAATAGCAGAGGGTATTAGATTAACTAAAAATAATTAATTACTACACAGCTTAAACAAGATTAAATAACTTGTTTTCTCCTTATTAAACCATTTCTTAAAAATAGGTAACTTAATAATATACTCACATATATATTATTAAGTAATATAAATGCTTAACATACTATCCTTTCATGGAATTAGCTTAAAGCTCAATGGCTTCCATTCAAGTACCTATATAAATAGACGAAGCAACAAAGCAAAGCTTATAATTACAAGGTATGTATTTTCATTACCTTATATACAAATACTACATGCTTCTACATGAAAACAGTAAAGAGTTTCAGATCATATGTATGAATAAATCAACTGGACAGTATTATACCTGCCATCCTAACCTTCACTATTCTACACATTGAAAACCATAACAATATAATGCTTTCACATGTATAAGCAATAGTTAAACAAAACCATTCTTTTATACACAGATTTTCTCACAAATGATCTCCTAGTAATATATATATATAAATATATATATATATATATATATATATAAAACACAATGCTTACATATCTATACAAGTTACTTCGAATTACACTTATGAGCAATGAACCGGAACATGCATACATTATTTTGTTTGTTATGCCCTCTACATCTACACAAAAAATGTAATAACACTTAAAACAGAAAACATTGAGGAGGAGACACATAAACACACTGAAATTGTAAGCAATACGTGTGTGTAATAAAAAAAAAGTGCATCATTGCTTTTTTTCATTTCTAATCTCACAATTAGTGCATCATTAATGAGGTTGCCTTTTAAACACGTTGGAAAAATCATTCATCGGAAAATGTCTTTGGCTGAAGTACTAATAATTCTGCACATATTTTTCAATCAAAATTTTAATAGTCAGTAAAAAAACAGAGAGTTTAAGGTATGCGTTTATGGTGTGGAATCTATTTAGACAGGAAAGTTGAAAAAAAATGCAATGGTAAAGTTAAATAGCCATTATGTATATTAGATAACCACAATGCTACATGTTCCAAAATACCAATTAACCTCTATTTGTGCTCATGGTTAGTTCATTTTAAATGCAACGCATTAAAGATTATGTGCTGGTAAATTAGAATTATATTGTTGTATTTACTCATTAACTATGATTGTCAAATATTTGGTATGTAGAAGTCCACTACGTACCCATAAGGTAAAAGCTGCTGCTAGATTTAGATTCGGGAATTTGTGACAACTACTGAAATATGTAAAGATAAAAGTGTGTGCATGTACAACTTTTTGCAACATAACTTCCTGGAAAGATGAAAGTAATACTGAAGATATCATATGAGTAAGTACGTATTAATATAAAATCATTGATCGTTAAATTAGGAAAAATATATAAATGATATTTTGGAAATAAAATTTAGTTATGTAATGAATTTTAACAAAAGGAAGCTAAATTGCCTTCCAATTTGTTAATTACACTATCCAAATTACCATAATCAACTATACACAATTCATACACAGCAGCGGCTCCATTAATTACGTCTAGTTAGGAATATGGATACTACTTCACAATCCATGATAAAGCTGTCATAATTGGATATAACAAATCTGATAATTTCACCAATCAAGGTTTCATATACGTAAACTTAGAATTCAGAAATCATTTTATGGTAAAGAATACAAATGGAATCAAACAATTTGAATAATACTTGAAATAAGCATCATTAGAAATTCAATATTTCAAATCTGAAATGAGCATAAATGAAAAAACATTCGTATATACGATATACAATTAATTTTACTTAACTCTAATTAACAATTATACATCAGTCATTCCTTATATATAGCGATTAAACAGCTTTACTTATAAAAGGGATTATGTGTATTCCCATAACCAATCTGATAATTTCACCAATCAAGGTTTCATATACGTGAACTTAGAATTCAGAAACAGTTTTATGGTAAAGAATACAAATGGAATCAAACAATTTGAATAATACTTGAAAAAAGCATCATTAGAAATTCAATATTTCAAATATGAAATAAGCATAAATGAAAAGACATTTGTATATACTATATACAATTAATTTTGCTTGGCTCTAATTAACAATTATACATTAGTCATTCCATATATATATAGCAATTAAACAACTTTACTTATAAAAGGGATGATGTGTACTTCCCATAAACATGATGAAATAAAGAGGAATTAGTATTACATATAAGTTTCCCAGTTTATGTATAATGTAAATATAAGCCTAAAAAGAATAAGAAAGAGGACCTAACAAACTACACTCATTCCTAATAGCCAAGCTCATGATAGGGACAAAAGTCTACAGGTGGTTCTAAACAAATCCATTAAAATATCGTTCACTTATCTCATTTACTTATTGGTTTACGATCTAAAGGGAATTGAACCAGTTAACACAAATCCATTAAAATATCATGTCTAACAATTGTAATATGTAGCAATTAAAAATGTCTGCATGTCCTGCAATCTTTCTGCATGTATAACTTACAATGCTACGTCTTAATATGAGATTCGGTGGATGATAAATCCATGCAGCAAAAGGAATATGTACTATTTTTTTTTTGTATACTGTGAAAGAAGAAAAAGGAATACATTTGTTTTCTTCTCAAGAATTTTCGAATTCCAATTACGTTGGTTAAATGACAGCCTTCTTGCGTACTCAAATCAAAACACAGTAAACAACTTGCATCTCGCATATGAAATCATATGCGTGGAATTATAACTCGTTAAAACAAAAAAATCAATGTAGTTTGGCATATATGTGTTATCCACTTAAAACGATCGACGGATTATTGACAGTTTAATACGGGTCGGTCTTGTAGCACATGAGAAATGGTCGGTCTACATTTGCTAGGGTCAGTCCAATTCGTGATAGCAGGCTGGTCGGTTTCCAGCATGGTCGATCTCCATCTCCCTCGTGGCTTGCTCAAACCTAAAAGCCTGACAAAACCTCTGGTCGCTCCAAATGCAGAAGACCCCTGGTCGTTCCAAACACGGAAAACATCTGGTCGCTCCAGAAATGGAAAACATCCGGTCGTTCTGCTTTGGAACAAACCCTTGGATCGCTCCAACCTATTATAGCCGGTCGATCTGATCTCCATGATGGCATGGTCGCTCCAACCAGCTCTAAAAGCTTCATGGTCAGCCTGCTTTGCAAAGACCCCTGGTCGGTCCGCTTTATTACTTCAGTACTCTGGTTATTCTTCCCTTCAGCGAAGACCCCTGGTCGGTCCGCCTCATTTCTTCAGCCTTCTGGTCGTTCTTTAAGCTGCTGGTCGTTTTTCCTTCAGCGAAGGACCCTGGTCGATCAAAATCCAAAACGACCTGACAGCTGGAGACAACTGGCAGTGGCATTCTCGTAAATACCCTAAAATACCGACTAGAACCCTGAATTCAAGATTTCAGCCACTCCTCCGCCTATAAATAGCACCCTACCTCCATCATTTGAAGGGGACTTTTTCTGGAAACACGTGGAGGTGCTGCCAAATTGCTTTTTGGACTTCTTCAAGCATTCCAACATCTATTCTTCATAATCCAACAAAGATCAATGGAGCATGGAATCATGGCTTCCATAGATGATATATGATAGAGCTTAAGGTCGAAGATCCATGGCAAAAGCTTGGTAATAAGGAGATTTCCTCGCTGTCCAAGATATTTCTCTACCATTTTCAGCAATTCAAATGGAAGGATGTGTGTGAGAGAAAGTTTGGTTGAATGTATGAGTGATCTTACCTTGTAAACAACTTCTTGATAATAAAATTCTCTCTTAAGAGTGGACGTAGACCTCCTCAAAGTTCGAACCACTATAAACTCTTGTCTTCTTTCAATATTTTTATGTTTTCATGTATTAGATATGGCCTCACATAATAAAAAAGGTATTCTTACATCTTGCCTATGAAAAGGTGACGTGCTTTATAAGCATCTCGCCTCCGATTAGGTGGCGTGTTAAGCAATACTTTGGTTGTTTTGCCAAATTTTGGTGTAAACAATTAGGCGCCCACCGTGGGGCATATCTACTTTCTGACATCAAATATATTGTGAAGATCTTGGATTTTTTGAGCCTAGTCTCAGAATAGACCGCTCGAATCTACGAGTTGGGCCTTCTGACGAACTCTCCTCAAAGTTCAAGCTACTTTCTGAAATAATGCCGCCAAAAGCAAATAAGGAAGCAAGGGCTAGAGCATCTAATGAGGGAAACCGAGATGAAACCCCCGCTGTTAACCGGTTTGAAGTCGGAGAAACATCAAATGGAGGCGTGAATGTCACAAGAGGCGAGCTTGATCAAGCTGTCGCTGGTCTGACACAACAACAGGAAATAGCTAGCAAAGCCATAATGGCAAGGCTAGATTCACTCTTCGCTCTTCAAGTCTCTACGGCAAAGGTAGCCACAAGGACTGCTCATGCAGAGGGTACCGGATCTTCTTCCTCTAGTCCGAACCGAGAAAAATCTATCCAACAGATCTCTGATCCTAATAAAGGAAAGCATGAGAATTCAAAGCATGTTAATCGAAACCATAATGCAGGGATTACTTCTCGTCAAGCGGCCAATTCTGCCAAAGGTGCACTTTCTAATGATGAAAGACCAGGACCCCGGAGTCACAACCGTGATAGCTTGCTTAGGCAAGCTGCCGGTCAAGACAAAAGCGTCCTCCCTGTAGATAACTTCCACGAGAGGGAACGCCTCCTGAAAATGGTCCAACAGCTTATGAAAGAAAGCAAATCTCGAAATGATAATGAGGCTAAATGGGAGTTCGCGCCATCAAAAACCCCTCTCACTGAGAGAATCAAAAAGGCAACCTTCCCACGGAAATTCAAGCCACCTACAATCCAAGCCTACAATGGGACAGGCGACCCCAGTGTGTTTTTGTTTCGATACGACCAACACATGGATGGGGCCCAAGCAACCAACGAGCATAAGTGTTTGTACTTTCCAGTGTACTTGGAAGGAGTAGCATCATTATTGTTCACTAAATTGCCTCCCAGATCTATTGATAATTTTTTCACACTAGAAAGATGTTTTCAAGACCAATTCCGCCTCCAGACAATGAAGGTTAGAGATAATATGTCCCTCAACGAGTTGGAACAAGCCCCGGGTGAAACGATTGGATCTTTTCTAAGTCGTTTTAATGCTGTTGCTGCTGAAGTAGGGACCCACGAGCCAAGGCTAATTCTAATGGCCTTGAAGGGGGGCATAGATAAACAATCTGAATTTGGAAGGTGGTTAAAGAGAAAGAAGCCCAACACATTAGAGAAATTCTATGACAAAGCCGAGGAATACATGAGTCTTGAAGATGATCCCATTTACTCTGTTGGAAAGACCAAAACTAATGTGGTTCTGGAGAAAAAAGAAGCTTCTACAAAAACCGATCAGATAAATTCAGGTGGGAGGGGGGGAAAGAGGAAACAGTAATGATGCCAAGAACGATAAGGATTTTAAAAAGCGACGCTTCTTCAAGCCTACGGACCTTACTCCGTTGAATGATACGCTTGAGCACATATACATGGCAACTAAAGCTACGGAGGATTATCCGAGCCCGAAACCAATAAAGGTGTCCGAAGAAGCTGCAAATTCAGGGAGGTTTTGCCGATTTCATAATCGACCAGGTCATGACACAAATGAGTGTCGGCACTTGAGGAATCTAATTGAAGAGTTGATAAGAAAGAACCGACTTCAGGGGTACGTGAAACGTTTGTCGGATACTGAGCCTACTCAAGGGCAGCAGATTCATCCAATTCAAGACGGAAGAACACATGCAAATGGTTCTCGACCTGTTATCAACACAATCAGTGGTGGACCTCATCCTGCAGGAGATACCTGGGAGGATATTGCCAGGTATAAAAATGAACTAGGCAGTGCTTCAAAAGAAAACGGATTTGAAGTTTGCAGTAACTCACTTCATTGGAAAATACCAAAAACATCATGGGAAGATGTGGTATTCCGAGATCGGGATTCAAGTGGAATATTGACTCCAACCATTGACCCAATGATGATCACTATTGGCTTGGGTCCAGCAATAGTGAAGAAGGTACTGATTGATAATGGGGCATCTGTAAATGTCCTGTTTTACAATACTTTCTCTAAAATGGGGTTGTCCATGGATAATGTGCGAGCAAGTAAAAATAAAATACATGGTTTCACTGGTGTACCAACTCAGCCTATTGGTGTAATCGATCTCCTCGTAGAGCTTGGTGAGGGGAAGAAGCAAGTTTCCATGATGTAGTCTTTTATGATAATAGACTCGCTGCCAGGGTATAATGCATTTTTGGGAAGACCAGCAATAGCTGCTTTCAAGATAGCTCTTGCTCCATAGTGTTTGACGATGAAGTTCCCAACTGCAAACGGAGTGGGAGTAATCAAAGGAGATCCTCAAGAGTCGAGAGACTACTATATGGCATAGTTGATTGAAGCTCGCAAGTATGACATAAAGAAGGATGTGGAGACTCCTCTCTGCATCCATGAAGCCCCCTTATAGCAATTAATGACCTCCCCCTGTGCTGGAGAATACAACGACATGCAAGAAGATATGGATCCGCGAAAAACCAGTGCAGGGGAGGAAAGGGTAGCACCGGCTGAAACTACCATTTCTATACATGTCCATGATAACGATCCAGATAAGGTGGTAAAGATAGGCTCTCAGTTGGATCCTTTGCTGCGAAAAGAATTGATTGTTTTTCTAAAGACGAATTTGGATGTCTTTGCTTGGAACCATTCAGATATGTGTGGAATATCTCCGGAAGTGATTGTGCATAAGCTGAACATTGATCCTAACATACATCCTATGAAACAGAAAAGACGGATGCAAGGCCCTGAGAGGTCTAAGGCTTTGGAGGATGAAGTGGATAGGCTATTAAAGAACAACTTCATTCGCAAGTCCACCTATCCTAAATGGGTGTCCAACCCAGTTCTTGTAAAAAAGTCAATCGGAAAATGGTGGGTGTGTGTTGATTATTCTGATCTAAACAAAGCGTGCCCAAAAGACAGTTTCCCCCTACCTCGAATTGATCAGCTTGTCGATGCAACGGCGGGGCATGAACTGTTGTCTTTCATGGATGCATATTCAAGCTACAATCAGATCATGATGCATGAGCCAGACCAGGATGGTACTAGTTTCATAACTGATCGCGGTTTGTATTATTATAAGGTAATGCCGTTTGGTTTGAAAAATGCAGGTGCCACGTATCAACGTCTGGTGAATTCGATGTTCAAAGGGAAAATTGGAAAAACCATGGAGGTCTATGTTGATGACATGTTGGTAAAATCCAAGGAAGCAAAAAGTCATATGGAAGACCTTGACGAAATGTTTCAAATCCTAAGGCGATACCGCATGAAGCTAAATCCACTCAAATGTTCATTTGGTGTAGCTTCAGGAAAGTTTCTTGGCTTCATGTTCAACGCCCGGGGCATTGAAGCAAACCCAACACAAGTGGTTGCCTTGCGAGAAATGCGAGCTCCGCGGACTAAAAAGGAACTCCAAAGTTTGAATGGCAAGGTGGCAGCTTTAAGCCGCTTCATTTCAAAGGCAACGGACAGGTGCATTCCCCTCTTTGATGCATTGAAAAAGGAAAGGAAGAATTTCCAGTGGACTCCTGACTGGCAGCAAGCATTTGAGGATCTTATCAAGCACATGGAATCACCTCCGATGCTGTCAAAACCAAAAGATGGAGAAAGCCTGTTCCTATATCTTGCAGTATCATCCCATGCTCTAAGCGCAGCCCTCGTCAGGGAAGAAAATAAAATTCAGTGGCCGGTATACTACGTCAGCAAAAGGTTTACCGGGGCAGAGATGAATTATCCGAAGATCGTAAAACTTGCATATGCTTTGCTTATTGCATCACAGAAGCTCAGGCCTTATTTCCAATCTCACTCTATCAAGGCACTTACAGATCAACCTTTGAAACAAGTGTTGTTCCATCCAGAAACCTCAGGGAGATTACTAAAATGGAATATTGAGCTCAGTCAGTACGATGTCACTTATCACCCCAGGAAAGCAATAAACGGGCAAGCCCTAGCTGATTTTATTGCCGAGTTCACTGATAGAGGAGAGGAAATGGAAGAAACCAATGAGTTGGTCGCCAGATGGAAGCTTTTCGTTGACGGTGCTAGGAATGAATACTGTGTTGGGGCAGGAATCGTGTTTGAAACTCCAGAAGGACGACATATATGTTGTGCTCTACGATTCGAATTCAAAGTCACAAACAACGAGGCCGAATATGAAGCTTTGCTCAGAGGATTGAGAGTTGCGAAAGAGTTAAGCCTGAGGAGTTTGTTGATCTTCAGCGATTCACAGTTGATGGTTTCTCAAATCAAAGGTGAATTTGAGACCAAGAGCGGAAATCTTCCAACGTATCTATACAAAGTCAAAGAGTTTCTTGACAATCTAGAGTACTATTCTATCTCTCATATCCCTAGAGGAGGAAATTGGAATGCCGATTCTTTATCAAAGCTGGCTAGTACCGGAGATCCTCAAATCTTCGGCCTAGTTCCAGTTGAAGTTTTATCTAGTTCCAGTGTTAAAGAATCTGATATAGATTGGGTTATGGAGACAGCTGACGAGCCTTACTCGTGGATGACCCCCATCAAGAATTATATACTCCATGGGACACTTCCTGAAAACCCGAAGGATCGCAAGAAGTTGCTCCGAAAGTCCCGTTTGTATCTCGTTCAGGATGGTCACTTTACAGGAGAGGATATTCAACACCTTTGCTACGATGTGTAACAAAGGAGGAATCGAAAGAAATCCGGGCAGAATTACATGGAGGAGATTGTGGCGGACATGTAGGTGGACAAACTCTAGCCAAAAAAGTTCTTTGATATGGCTACTTCTGGCCAGAGGTAAATCTCGACTCTATGATCTTTGCTAAAAAATGTGACCAATGCTAGAAATTTGCAAAGATTCCGAGAGCTCCATCGACTGAGTTGACACAAATGTTGAGTCCTTGGCCACTCGCTGTCTGGGGCATAGATTTGATTGGAGTATTACCTACTGCAAAATCCGGTTTCAAGTACGTCATAGTTGCTATGGACTATTTCACTAAATGGGTGGAAGCTGAGCCACTGGCAACCATCACATCAAGAAAAGTGATCAATTTTGTTTTGAAAAACATCATATGCAGATTTGGAATTCCGCAGAAGATCATCACCAACAATGGCACGCAATTTGAAAGCGATGAGTTTAAAGACTTTTGCGACAAATATCACATTCAGAAAAGCTTCGCAGCAGTTGCCCACCCGCAGGCCAACGGGCAAGTTGAAGCAATCAACAAAATCCTGAAATCCACCATTAAGAAGCGTCTCGAGAAAGCTAAGGGTAACTGGATTGAAGAACTGCCGCTTGCACTATGGGCTTACCATACGACTCATAAAACTGCGACGGGGCATACTCCATTCTCTCTAGCATTTGGATCGGAAGCAATGATACCTGTGGAGTTAGAGGTTCCTACTCACCGCAGAATTCACTTTAACCAAAAAGAGAATGAAAAGTTGCAGCTTGAAGCCCTCGATTTACTCGAAGAAAAAAGAACTGAATCGGAGCTTAGGATAGCCCCCCATCAAAGGAGAATTGCCCGACACTTCAATCAAAAGGTCAGGCATAGGACATTCGAAGTGGGAGACTTAGTGTTAAAGAAGATCATGACCGCAACAGGAGTTTTTGGCCCCAACTGGGAAGGTCCATTTGTCATCGATCAAAAGCTCCTCGACGGCACCTTTAAGCTCAGGACTATAGACGGAATAGAAGTCCCAAGGGCCTGGAACAGTGATCACCTCCGGCGTTATTTCAAATAACTCTTTTGGACATAATTAAAAGGAAAAATTCGCTGGTTCATTCCCCGATGAAAGCCTGGTGTTAGTTCATAGCATAGTCCAAAAGGAAAAATTAAGCACATGGATCCATAAAGCACTCCCGTCGAAATACGGCAAGTGAGGAATGTCTCCATAAGAAAAAAGAAGAAGAACAAAATACCAAGGCCAATCAGCGGGAGAAACCAATGGAGTAAAATCAAAGAAGACTCGCTAAAATTCCACCAAAGGAGTATCATTCGAGAGGATCAACCTTGGGTTATGGATTTATAACCGAGGCATCTAGATCAACTCAAAGGTCCAACAAAATCAATACCCACTCCGTGGAACTAGCCAGACACAGTCTTGAACTCAAAGCCTCTCCGGGGGTGCTCAGTCAAATAACTTAAAGTCAGTACCAATCTGACCATGTTATTACCAAACTGAGTCTTTAACCCAAAACCTCTCCGGGGGTGCTCAGTCAAATAACTTAAAGTCATTACAAATCTGACCATGTTATTACCAAACTGAGTCTTTAACCCAAAACCTCTCCGGGGGTGCTCAGTCACATAACTTAAAGTCAGTATAAATCTGACCACGTTATTACCAAACTGAGTCTTTAACCCAAAACCTCTCCGGGGGTGCTCAGTCAAATAACTTAAAGTCAGTACAAATCTGACCACATTATTACCAAACTGAGTCTTTAACCCAAAACCTCTCTAGGGGTGCTCAGTCAAATAACTTAAAGTCAGTACAAATCTGACCACGTTATTACCAAACTGAGTCCTTAACCCAAGACCTCTCCGGGGGCACCCGATCAACTGCAAAGGTCAGTAAATATCTGACCAAATAACGTCACAAATTGGGTAAAAAACCTCTTAAAGAGGTGTCCAATTATTTCTCAATATCTAGCCCGCCTAAATGCAAAAAAGGGGGAATTCCAAATAATACATGTAAAGTTCGTATGAAGAATAAAAGGCTCCAAATGTCACAGTGCAATGACAGACGCTTTTAAATTCTGATTACAACTTAAAGCATCTAATGCTTAAGTTCATTGCCATTATATCAGGGTTGAAACAATCCATTGGTACGGGGGCATATCATATCAGAAATCCGAAAGTAACTGTTTGATTATTCGCGTGCCAAAGGATCATTACAACCATATATAGGTGAAAAATCTATAAACAAGCAAAATGTGCAAAGTGGGATGTGCAAGTGTGGTGTACAAACCAGAATATGTAGAAAAAAAGTAACGACAAGGTTCAAAGTACAAGAACACAGAGCATTGTTATATCACATTCAAACACAGAAAGTCAACCTACATCGCAGTCATAAAGATCACAGTGTACCAACAAAAGACAAACATAGAAGTTAAACGCGAGGACCGGGACTCGCTTAATACAACCGGTCTAGACATAAAATCCACCAAGCCAAAAGTCATCAAGAGAAACAAGCTATGCCTTCGGGTTTTTCCTGGGGCGTCCTACCCTCCTCTTCACCGGGACAGACCCAGATGTGGAAGCATCACCAACAGATCTCCTTTCGGATGGTCCCACCAGTTCAATATCCCCTTTTGGAAGAGCAGCAACAAGAGCATCTCGGTTCCTCAGAGCGCGAATCAGCTTAACCTTATCAGCCTCCAGAGTGGCAATGCGATCAAGACTCTCCCGGTAAAGTCGTTGAAGATCTCCAGTCAAACCATGCCAGCCATGAATTTTCCTTGCAGAATGGTCTTTAAGCAATTCCATTTGCTTCTCTAATTGGCGTAGAGTATCTTCCATGCGCCCGAGCAGCCTGGTTTTAGCCACCATGATATCGCAGGATGTCATCTGCCGATCACCATGCGATACCTCATAGTTGGAGGAAATCCCATGCAAATCCCAATCAGGGAGCCGTTTTTCCAGCTTGGAATTGCAAGCCCTCAGTGCATAAGGAGGCCTGTTTATAATCGATTGAATCTCTGAATAAGTGCAGCCAACGAGCACGAGAGAAGTCACTGAGGGCTGGCCAGTATTCTCTTCGTCCAGATCGAAGCTTTTCTTCATCTTGTTGGGTGTTGGATCCATCCTGCGTAAAAGGAAGAGGATGTTCATACATTTTTGTTAATTTTGATGAATGAGCATAGAAAAACAGCCGGCCGGGGGTAATCATGAAGCAATCCGATCGACACCCCATTCCTAAACTATTCACAATTCTAAAACACATACAATTTAGAAATATAATCTATGGACATTGAGAAAGCTGTTAGTCCAATGGGTTCCTAAGTCGAGCATATCACCAAACAAGTATATTTGAAGAACAAGTTACAAGGATATTATTTGAGTTCGAGCAGGGTCGGCCATGGCAAGCTAAGGGACAGGTCGGTTCAAAGCCAAGCGGAAAAGACCTGGTCGCTCAAAACTAGACAGACCCTGGTCGCTCAAAACTGGTAAAGCATCCGGTCGCTCAAAACTAGTCAGGTTCTGGTCGTATTAAAATAAGTAAAAGCTTCGGTCGCCCAAAATTAACCTCTATTTGGTCGGTATAAACATCCTTGGGCTGGTCGTTCTACGATTAATCTGGAAGCGATCACAACCTGTCGGTCAAAATTCAAATCCGCCTGGGTCGGTCCTATCGGGTAAAGTTGTTCAAACTCGAACAAGCTTGTTCCTGGATACATTTCTGGTTGGTCAAACAAACGAAAATAAAGCTGGTCGGTTCACGCGCTGTTCTATCCCTTTAAGATGGTGGGTTAAACAAAAATTGGCCAACAGAACCATGGAAAATCACCCAAGACTGACACAACGCAAGATCGACCAGGCTGGTCGTACATTAGAAATTGGATATGATACGAATGCATGATATCACAAAATGATGGACTAAGCAGAAAATTATACATGTGCGAGCCATTCAAACATTTACGCAAATATGTTGTGATCGTCATCACAACAAAGAAGAACTGCAAGGGTTTTTATTTCAAAATCATCATCCACAAATGCAAATTGAACAAATTAGTTTCTATATTATGGTCAAGCATTCCAATATACAAAGGACTTCAAATTCAAGGATTCTATAATCAAGTTGCAATCATACATCAAAACTGGTCAGAATACAGTTCAACCCCAAAGAATCCAGCCAAATTCAAAAGACAACGTTGATCATTCTCGAATTAACAAAGAAATAGAGACATATACCTGCGATTAAATCAACTAATTAACAAAGTTTGGGTCGAACTTCCAGGCTTCGGCGAGGTGTAGATTCAAGCAACCGAGAGTCGAATACTTGTCAGAATTTTGAAGTAAGCAGGAATCGGAGAAATGAATTGAAGTTAGAAATTTTTTCTTCAAGAAGGCGCCGCCATTAAAATAAGAAATTTTTTAGAGTTGGAAAAGTGGGGAATACCAAGGGACCAAAGAGAAGATATATAGCCGTGACGACCAGCCCAGCCCGTCTCGTCATTGACCGGCCCAAATCGACCTGAAGAAAAAACGACCCCATGCGAAACAGGTTTAAAACCGACCCCTAGATAAAACCGGCCAATACAATCCATCGACATATCGTATAATATTTCGAAGTCCATAATTTTTCATACAGAAATTATGAAACTCCGAGGGGCAAAATGTTATCCACTTAAAACGGTCGATGGATTATTGACAGTTTAATACGGGTCGGTCTTGTAGCACATGAGAAATGGTCGGTCTACATTTGCTAGGGTCAGTTCAATTCAAGATAGCAGGCTGGTCGGTTTCCAGCATGGCCGATCTCCATCTCCCTCGTTGCTTGCTCAAACCTAAAAGCCTGACAAAACCTCTGGTCGCTCCAAATGCAGAAGACCCCTGGTCGTTCCAAACACGAAAAACATCTGGTCGCTCCAGAAATGGAAAACATCCAGTCGTTCTGCTTTGGAACAAACCCTTGGATCGCTCCAACCTATTGTAGCCGGTCGATCTGATCTCCATGATGGCCCGGTCGCTCCAACCAGCTCTAAAAGCTTCCTGGTCAGCCTGCTTTGCAAAGACCCCTGGTCGGTCCGCTTTATTACTTCAGTACTCTGGTTATTCTTCCCTTCAGCGAAGACCCCTGGTCGGTCCGCCTCATTCTTCAGCCTTCTGGTCGTTCTTTAAGCTGCTGGTCGTCTTTTCCTTTAGCGAAGGACCCTGGTCGATCAAAATCCAAAACGACCTGACAGCTGGAGACAACTGGCAATGGCATTCTCGTAAATACCCTAAAATACTGACCAGAACCCTGAATTCAAGATTTCAGCCACTCCTCCGCCTATAAATAGCACCATACCTCCATCATTTGAAGGGGACTTTTTCTGGAAACACGTGGAGGTGCTACCAGATTGCTTTTTGGACTTCTTCAAGCATTCCAACATCTATTCTTCATAATCCAACAAAGATCAATAGAGCATGGAATCCTGGCTTCCACAGATGATATATGATAGAGCTTAATGTCGAAGATCCATGGCCAAAGCTTGGTAATAAGGAGATTTCCTCGTTGTCCAAGATATTTCTCTACCATTTTCAGCAATTCAATTGGAAGGATGTGTGTGAGAGAAAGTTTGGTTGAATGTATGAGTGATCTTACCTTGTAAACAACTTGTTGATAATAAAATTCTCTCTTAAGAGTGGACGTAGACCTCCTCAAAGGTCGAACCACTATAAACTCTGGTCTTCTTTCTATATTTTGATGTTTTCATGTATTAGATATGGCCTCACATAATAAAAAAGGTATTCTTACATCTTGCCTATGAAAAGGTGACGTGCTGTCTAAGCATCTCGCCTCCGATTAGGTGGCGTGTTAAGCAATACTTTGGTTGTTTTGCCATATTTTGGTGTAAACAATTAGGCGCCCACCGTGGGGCATATCTACTTTCTGACATCAAATATATTGTGAAGATCTTGGAGTTTTTGAGCCTAGTCTCAAAATAGACCGCTCGAATCTACGAGTTGGGCCTTCTGACGAACTCTTCTCAAAGTTCAAGCTACTTTCTGAAATAATGCCGCCAAAAGCAAATAAGGAAGCAAGGGCTAGAGCATCTAATGAGGGAAACCGAGATGAAACCCCCGTTGTTAACCGGCTTGAAGTAGGCGAAACATCAAATGGAGGCGTGAATGTCACAAGAGGTGAGCTTGATCAAGGTGTCGCTGGTCTGACACAACAGCAGGAAATAGCTAGCACAGCCATAATGGCAAGGCTAGATTCACTCTTCGCTCTTCAAGTCGCTACGGCAAAGGTAGCCACAAGGACTGCTCATGCAGAGGGTACCGGATCTTCTTCCTCTAGTCCGAACCGAGAAAAATCTATCCAACAGATCTCTGATCCTAATAAAGGAAAGCATGAGAATTCAAAGCATGTTGATCGGAACCATAACGCGGGGATTACTTCTCGTCAAGCGGCCAATTCTGCAAAAGGGGCACTTTCTAATGATGAAAGACCAGGACCCCGGAGTCACAACCGTGATGGCTTGCTTAGGCAAGCTGCCGGTCAAGACAAAAGCGTCTGCCCCGCAGATAGCCTCCACGAGAGGGAACGCCTCCTGAAAATGGTCCAACAGCTTATGAAAGAAAGCAAATCTCGAAATGATAATGAGGCTGAATGGGAGTTCACGCCATCCAAAACCCCTCTCACTGAGAGAATCAAAAAGGCAACCTTCCCACGGAAATTCAAGCCACCTACAATGGGACAGGCGACCCCAATGTGTTTTTGTTTCGATACGACCAACACATGGATGGGGCTCAAGCAATCGACGAGCTTAAGTGTTTGTACTTTCCAGTGTACTTAGAAGGAGTAGCATCATTATGGTTCACTAAATTGCCTCCCAGATCTATTGATAATTTTTTCACACTAGCAAGATGTTTTCAAGACCAATTCCGCCTCCAGACAACGAAGGTTAGAGATATTATGTCCCTCAACGAGTTGGAACAAGCCCCGGGTGAAACGATTAGATCTTTTCTAAGTCGTTTTAATGCTGCTACTGCTGAAGTAGGGACCCACGAGCCAAGGCTAATTCTAATGTCCTTGAAGGGGGGCATAGATAAACATTCTGAATTTGGAAGGTGGTTAAAGAGAAAGAAGCCCAACACATTAGAGAAATTCTATGACAAAGCCGAGGAATACATGAGTCTTGAAGATGATCCCATTTACTCTGTTGGCAACACTAAAACTAATGTGGTTCTAGAGAAAAAAGAAGCTTCTACAAAACCGATCAGATAAATTCAGGTGGGGGGCAAAAAAGAGGAAATGGTAAAGATGCCAAGAAAGATAAGGATTTTAAAAAGCGACGCTTCTTCAAGCCTACGGACCTTACTCCGTTGAATGATACGCTTGAGCATATATACATGGCAACTAAAGCTACGGAGGATTATCCGAGCCCGAAACCAATAAAGGTGTCCGAAGAAGCTGCAAATTCAGGGAGGTTTTGCCGATTTCATAATCGACCAGGTCATGACACAAATGAGTGTCGGCACTTGAGGAATCTAATTGAAGAGTTGATAAGAAAGAACCGTCTTCAGGAGTATGTGAAACATTCGTCGGATACTGAGCCTACTCAAGGGCAGCAGATTCATCCAAGTCAAGACGGAAGAACACCTGCAAATGGTTCTCGACCTGTTATCAACACAATCAGTGGTGGACCTCATCCTGCAGGAGATACCTAGGAGGATATTGTCAGGTATACAAATGAACTAGGCAGTGCTTCAAAAGAAAATGGATATGAAGTTTGCAGTAACTCAATTCGTTGGAAAATACCAAAAACATCATGGGAAGATGTGGTATTCCGAGATCGGGATTCCAGTGGAATATTGACTCCAACCATTGACCCAATGGTGATCACTATTGGCTTGGGTCCAGCAATAGTGAAGAAGGTACTGATTGATAATGGGGCATCTGTAGATGTCCTATTTTACAATACTTTCTCTAAAATTGGGTTGTCCATGGATAATGTGCGAAAAAGTAAAAATAAAATACACGGTTTCACTGGTGTACCAACTCAGCCTATTGGTGTAATCGATCTCCTCGTAGAGCTTGGTATGAGGAAGAAGCAAGTTTCCATGATGCAGTCTTTTGTGATAATAGGTTCGCTGTCAGGGTATAATGCATTTTTGGGAAGAGCAGCACTAGCTACTTTCAAGATAGCTCTTGCTCCATGGTGTTTGACGATGAAGTTCCCAACTGCAAACGGAGTGGGAGTAATCAAAGGAGATCCTCAAGAGTCGAGAGACTGCTATATGGCAGAGTTGATTGAAGCTCGCAAGTATGACATCGAGAAGGATGTAGAGACTCCTCTCTGCATCCATGAAGCCCCCTTATAGCAATTAATGACCCCCCCTATGCTGGAGAATACAACGACATGCAAGAAGATATGGATCCGCGAAAAACCAGTGCAGGGGAGGAAAGGGCAGCACTGGCTGAAGCTACCATTTCTATACAGGTCCATGATAACGATCCAGATAAGGTGGTAAAGATAGGCTCTCAGTTGGATCCTTTGCTGCGAAAAGAATTGATTGTTTTTCTAAAGACGAATTTGGATGTCTTTGCTTGGAACCATTCAGATATGTGTGGAATATCTCCGGAAGTGATGTGCATAAGCTGAACATTGATCCTAACATACATCCTATGAAACAGAAAAGACGAATGCAGGGCCTTGAGAGGTCTAAGGCTTTGGAGGATGAAGTGGATAGGCTATTAAAGAACAGCTTCATTCGCGAGTCCACCTATCCTAAACGGGTGTCCAACCCAGTTCTTGTAAAAAAGTCAAACGGCAAACGGCGGGTGTGTGTTGATTATTCTGGTCTAAACAAAGCGTGCCCAAAAGACAGTTTCCCCCTACCTCGGATTGATCAGCTTGTCGATGCAACGGCGGGGCATGAACTGTTGTATTTCATGGACGCATATTCAGGCTACAATCAGATCATGATGCATGGGCCAGACCAGGATGATACTGGTTTCATAACTGATCGCGGTTTGTATTGTTATAAGGTAATGCCGTTTGGTTTGAAAAATGCAGGTGCTACGTATCAACGTCTGGTGAATTCGATGTTCAAAGGGCAAATTGGAAAAACCATGGAGGTCTATGTTGATGACATGTTGGTAAAATCCAAGGAAGCAAAAAGTCATATGGAAGACCTTGACGAAATGTTTCAAATCCTAAGGCGATACCGCATGAGGCTAAATCCACTCAAATGTTCATTTGGTGTAGCTTCAGGAAAGTTTCTTGGCTTCATGGTCAACGCCCGGGGCATTGAAGCAAACCCAACACAAGTGGTTGCCTTGCGAGAAATGCGAGCTCCGCGGACTAAAAAGGAACTCCAAAGTTTGAATGGCAAGGTGGCAGCTTTAAGCCGCTTCATTTCAAAGGCAACGGACAGGTGCATTCCCCTCTTTGATGCATTGAAAAAGGAAAAGAAGAATTTCCAGTGGACTCCTGACTGCCAGCAAGCATTTGAGGATCTTATCAAGCACATGGAATCACCTCCGATGCTGTCAAAACCAAAAGATGGAGAAAGCCTGTTCCTATATCTTGCAGTATCATCCCATGCTCTAAGCGCAGCCCTCGTCAGGGAAGAAAATAAAATTCAATGGCCGGTATACTACGTCAGCAAAAGGTTTGCCTGGGCAGAGATGAATTATCCGAAGATCGTAAAACTTGCATATGCTTTGCTTATTTCATCACAGAAGCTCAGGCCTTATTTCCAATCTCACTCTATCAAGGTCCTTACATATCAACCTTTGAAACAAGTGTTGTTCCGTCCAGAAACCTCAGGGAGATTACTAAAATGGAATATTGAGCTCAGTCAGTACGATGTCACTTATCACCCCAGGAAAGCAATAAATGGGCAAGCCCTAGCTGATTTTATTGCCGAGTTCACTGATAGAGGAGAAGAAATGGAAGAAACCAATGAGTTGGTCGCCAGATGGAAGCTTTTTATTGATGGTGCTAGGAATGAATACTGTGCTGGGGCAGCAATCGTGTTTGAAACTCTAGAAGGACGACAGATATGCTGTGCTCTACGATTCGAATTCAAAGTCACAAACAACGAGGACAAGTATGAAGCTTTGCTCGGAGGATTGAGAGTTGCGAAAGAGTTAAGCCTGAGGAGTTTGTTGATCTTCAACGATTCACAGTTGATGGTTTCTCAAATCAAAGGTGAATTTGAGACCAAGAGCGGAAATCTTCCAACGTATCTACGCAAAGTCAAAGAGTTTCTTGACAATCTAGAGTACTATTCTATCTCTCATATCCCTAGAGGAGGAAATTGGAATGCCGATTCTTTATCAAAGCTGGCTAGTACCGGAGATCCTCAAATCTTCGGCCTAGTTCCAGTTGAAGTTTTATCTAGTTCCAGTGTTGAAGAATCTGATATAGATTGGGTTATGGAGACAGCTGACGAGACTTACTCGTGGATGACCCCCATCAAGAATTATATACTCCATGGGACACTTCCTGAAAACCCGAAGGATCGCAAGAAGTTGCTCCGAAAGTCCCGTTTGTATCTCGTTCAGGATGGTCACTTTACAGGAGAGGATATTCAACACCTTTGCTACGATGTGTAACAAAGGAGGAATCCAAAGCAATCCTGGCAGAATTACATGGAGGAGATTGTGGCGGACATGTAGGTGGACAAACTCTAGCCAAAAAAGTTCTTTGATATGGCTACTTCTGGCCGGAGGTAAATCTCGACTCTATGATCTTTGCTAAAAAATGTGACCAATGCCAGAAATTTGCAAAGATTCCGAGAGCTCCATCAACTGAGTTGACACAAATGTTGAATCCTTGGCCATTCGCTGTCTGGGGCATAGATTTGATTGGAGTATTACCTACTGCAAATTATGGCTTCAAGTACGCCATTGTTGCTATGGACTATTTCATTAAATGGGCGGAAGCTGAGCCACTGGCAACCATCACATCAAGAAAAGTGATCAATTTTGTTTTGAAAAACATCATATGCAGATTTGGAATTCCGCAGAAGATCATCACCGACAATGGCACACAATTTGAAAGCGATGAGTTCAAAGACTTTTGCGACAAATATCACATTCAGAAAAGCTTCGCAGCAGTTGCCCACCCGCAGGCCAACGGGCAAGTTGAAGCAATCAACAAAACCCTGAAATCCACCATTAAGAAGCGTCTCGAGAAAGCTAAGGGTAACTGGATTGAAGAACTGCCTCTTGCACTATGTGCTTACCATACGACTCATAAAACTGCGACGGGGCATACTCCATTCTCTCTAGCATTTGGATCGGAAGCAATGATACCTGTGGAGTTAGAGGTTCCTACTCACCGCAGAATTCACTTTAACCAGAAAGAGAATGAAAAGTTGCAGCTTGAAGCCCTCGATTTACTCGAAGAAAAAAGAACTGAATCGGAGCTTAGGATAGTCCCCCATCAAAGGAGAATTGCCCGACACTTCAATCAAAAGGTCAGGCATAGGACATTCGAAGTGGGAGACTTAGTGTTAAAGAAGATCATGACCGCAACACGAGTTTTTGGCCCAAACTGGGAAGGTCCATTTGTCATCGATCAAAAGCTCTTCGACGGAACCTTTAAGCTCAGGACTATAGACGGAATAGAAGTCCCAAGGGCCTGGAACAGTGATCACCTCTGGCTTTATTTCAAATAACTCTTTTGGACATAATTAAAAGGAAAAATTCGCTGGTTCATTCCCGGATGAAAGCCTGGTGTTAGTTCATAGCATAGTCCAAAAGGATAAATTAACCACATGGATCCATAAAGCACTCCCGTCGAAATACGGTAAGTGAGGAATGTCTCCATAAGAAAAAAAAAGAAGAACAAAATACCAAGGCCAATCAGCGGGAGAAACCAATGGAGTAAAATCAAAGAAGAATCGTTAAAATTCCACCAAAGGAGTATCATTCGAGAGGATCAACCTAGGGTTATGGATTTATAACCGAGGCATCTAGATCAACTCAAAGGTCCAACAAAATCAATACCCACTCCGTGGAACTAGGCAGACACAGTCTTGAACTCAAAGCCTCTCCGGGGGTGCTCAGTCAAATAACTTAAAGTCAGTACAAATCTGACCATGTTATTACCAAACTGAGTCTTTAACCCAAAACCTCTCCGGGGGTGCTCAGTCAAATAACTTAAAGTCAATACAAATCTGACCATGTTATTACCAAACTGAGTCTTTAACCCAAAACCTCTCCGGGGGTGCTCAGTCACATAACTTAAAGTCAGTATAAATCTGACCATGTTATTACCAAACTGAGTCTTTAACCCAAAACCTCTCCGGGGGTGCTCAGTCACATAACTTAAAGTCAGTATAAATCTGACCACGTTATTACCAAACTGAGTCTTTAACCCAAAACCTCTCCGGGTGTGCTCAGTCAAATAACTTAAAGTCAGTACAAATCTGACCACGTTATTACCAAACTGAGTCTTCAACCCAAAACCTCTCCGGGGGTGCTCAGTCAAATAACTTAAAGTCAGTACAAACCTGACCATGTTATTACCAAACTGAGTCCTTAACCCAAGACCTCTCCGGGGGCACCCGATCGACTGCAAAGGTCAGTAAATATATGACCAAATAACGTCACAAATTGGGTAAAAAATCTCTTAAAGAGGTGTCCACTTATTTCTCAATATCTAGCCCGCCTAAATGCAAAAAACGGGGAATTCCAAATAATACATGTAAAGTTCGTATGAAGAATAAAAAGCTCCAAATGTCACAGTGCAATGACAGACGCTTTTAAATTCTGATTACAACTTAAAGCATCTAATGCTTAAGTTCATTGCCATTATATCAGGGTTGAAACAATCCATTGGTATGGGGGCATATCATATCAGAAAGACGAAAGTAACTGTTTGATTCTTCGCGTGCCAAAGGATCATTACAACCATATATAGGTGAAAAATATATAAACAAGCAAAATGTGCAAAGTGGGATGTGCAAGCGTGGTGTACAAACCAGAGTATGCAGAAAAAAAGTAACGACAAGGTTCAAAGTACAAGAACACAGAGCATTGTTATATCACATTCAAACACAGAAAGTCAACCTACATCGCAGTCATAAAGATCACAGTGTACCAACAAAAGACAAACATAGAAGTTAAACGCGAGGACCGGGACTCGCTTAATACAACCGGTCTAGACATAAAATCCACCATGCCAAAAGTCATCAAGAGAAACAAGCTATGCCTTCGGGTTTTTTCTGGGGCGTCCTACCCTCCTCTTCACCGGGACAGACCCAGATGTGGAAGCATCACCAACAGATCTCCTTTCGGATGGTCCCACCAGTTCAATATCCCCTTTTGGAAGAGCAGCAACAAGAGCATCTTGGTTCCTCAGAGCGCGAATCAGCTTAACCTTATCAGCCTCCAGAGTGGCAATGCGATCAAGACTCTCCCGGTAAAGTCTTTGAAGATCTCCAGTCAAACCATGCCAGCCATGAATTTTCCTTGCAGTATGGTCTTTAAGCAATTCAATTTGCTTCTCGAATTGGCGTAGAGTATCTTCCATGCGCCCGAGCAGCCTGGTTTTAGCCACCATGATATCGCAGGATGTCATCTGCCGATCACCATGCGATACCTCATAGTTGGAGGAAATCCCATGCAAATCCCAATCAGGGAGCCGTTTTGCCAGCTTGGAATTGCAAGCCCTCAGTGCATAAGGAGGCCTGTTTATAATCGATTGAATCTCTGAATAAGTGCGGCCAACGAGCACGGGAGAAGTCACTGAGGGCTGGCCAGTATTCTCTTCGTCCAGATCGAAGCGTTTCTTCAACTTGTTGGGTGTTGGATCCATCCTGCGTAAAAGGATGAGGATGTTCATACATTTTTGTTAATTTTGATGAATGAGCATAGAAAAACAGCTGGCCGGGGGTAATCATGAAGCAATCCGATCGACACCCCATTCCTAAACTATACACAATTCTAAAACACATACAATTTAGAAATATAATCTATGGACATTGAGAAAGCTGTTAGTCCAATGGGTTCCTAAGTCGAGCATATCACCAAACAAGTATATTTGAAGAACAAGTTACAAGGATATTATTTGAGTTCGAGCAGGGTCGGCCATGGCAAGCTAAGGGACAGGTCGGTTCAAAGCCAGGCGGAAAAGACCAGGTCGCTCAAATAATATCCTTGTAACTTGTTTTGACTCAAGCTACAAAGCAAATAGAATCAAAAAGAAAACCTGAGTAGAGGTACATCTCGTTTTCAACACCACCAAATCGCAATGTGTCGTTGATTATTTATGCAGTTCTTGAAATTTCTTCACAATTTCTTCACTTTTATGTAAACACAGGAGATATTGAGGCTTCAGCAGATTTCAAGGTGAGAACATTGTTTTGAGATTTGAGAAGAACGGTCGAAAATCTATGAAGGAAGTTGTTTTTAGTTGAACGAACGTGGAGAAGAAGGCTGAAGGGTTTTGGTGGACGGCTGAAAAATGAGGAATAACGTGCTGGCCTGAGCAGTCTGGGAAAATCGTGCGAGTGAAAGGACAGGTGTGTAAATCTGACCGTCAGATGTCTTCATGGGAGAGATTTGTGTAAACGAAGCTAACCGTGGGAGATGGAAAAACATGTGTTTAACGCAGTGTGTAAATCCTATCGTCGATGTTGACAATAAATCCTAGCCACTCTTTGTCTCTTGGTTTGTCCTACCAAGAAATTTTATTATATAGATATAACAATGCTTATATATCTATACCAGTTACTTCGAATTACACTTAAGCAATGAACCGGAACATGCATACATTATTTTGTTTGTTATGCCCTCTACATCTACACAGAAAATGTAATAACACTTAAAACAGAAAACATCGAGGAGGAGACACATACATATATCAGTTATATGGAATGAACCCCCCCTCCTTCCCCCAATTCCAACATAGATTCTTGTATCCACAACACATAACACACACACACACACACATATATATATATAATATAAATACATTTTAACTGTCTCAAAAGCACAACTTCTTAAAATAATGCTTCTCAGATCGTTACACAATATAAACAGTTAAAATCTTTAAACTGATTACAGAATTAATAATTGAATAACATACAGTACATTACCTTAACTAATACAAGTTTTAACTATACTCTACACAACAATATGAATTCAAATGCATAGAATACTGCCACTGCAACCATTAAGCACTTTTTAAACTGCAAATCTTTAGTTCCTCTTCCCATCAACTGATTTTATATAATGCATGTACAAATACTAGGACTGCCTCATTGTAAATGAGACACCCCGAGATGCATATAAAGCAAACAAGGGGTCAGACCAAAAGTCTGGTATGAGTGTACTTCTTAAATCATATGACATATGAAAACACTGATTATAACTTATATAAGTGATACTCTGTGTGCTACACAATTCTACGCTCCATAGTTTAAGCAAATTCTCCAATATACTTCTTAAAACAATCTGAACATATTTGTACAACTGTATGTAAATTTGTCCCAAATAATACTCGTCATACTTAATCAATTCCAAAAACTAACAAACATGTTTCTAATCAACCTTAACAGGTGTATATACATAAAATAACATGTATGATCAAATTAATTAATCGATCATCCTAGCAAAATTTGATCAACATTATCATTAACTATTATCATGTTCTGTGCCTTACACACACACACACATATATATATATATATATATATATATATACACACACACACACCCCTTTCCATATACATATATATAGTTAATTTCAGAATAAACTGTGTATTTGTATCAGTGTACACAAATGCATTTATGTAAATGATTCACCAAAGCAACCATGCAACCAAGCATACTCAAATCACCTATCTCATACATCATTTCTTATCTCAAAGTATAAATCATTTGTTCAAGCTGAGGGATATATTCAAATATCATATGATAAGTGGGTATCAAATTAATTATACTTAAGCTTGAGCTCAATCAAATATATATTTTGCAAATCATACTCAAGGTAACCAGGTCATATGATTATTTAACAAATTAGTTTAATCCAACATATCTTATCCTACAACATCACTTCCAGCTTTTCAGTGGGCCTATGTCCATTAATTAAACTACTTATGACCAATTAAGATCAAAGCAAATCGAGTGCTCATCAAATCTAGGTCTTTTGCTTGTTTATTTAATTTACCCCTATATTTTCTATGGTTTAAACATTTCTAACCATATGGGCTTCACTGGCTATTTCAAACATTTTCCTTCAATTTCATGAGTGTGAGAAATCAGAGGCTCGGCACATGGATAAACATCGCACCTCTTATTCCTCATTTTTATAGGGATATTGGTCATAAGCTGCAGGGCACTCCTGCAGCCCAATACTCCTTTTCCAGATTATATTTTATAGTAATAAAATTGTTGACGTCAAAAGTTAGTCATTAGTGACAGTCAACCCCCAATCGTGTAAGAGAACACGATCAACAATCACAAAAATGCAATAAAGTAAAGAAAACAGGGAACAAGCAAAACTTTTATAGTGGTTCGGCAAAAATGGTGCCTACGTCCACTTTATGTGTATTAATTTGCTTTTGACTACAAGTACAATGCTTTTTCTTTTTGAGAAAAGAAGAAGAGTTGGTTATTTTGGGAGTTAGCCGTGTGGAGAGCTTAGAATCGAAGTCTTAAGTGGAGATAGGAATGTCCGAAAGAAGGTCCTTTCCTCTTTGAGCTTGGATGTATTTATAGGTGGAGACGCGGACTGAGCGGGCCATTACGTAGCTTGCCTTTTTTGTGGAGCTAGGACACGTGGAGCTCGATCAGTGGAAGTAGTTGCGGCGGTAGGACCCGGTCTATTGTTTATTAACAGTATCCTCGAAAATGGTGGCTTACATGGCAATCGAGATGAGGTGTATCAAAAGTAGGGCTTTGTCCGGAGGTGGTTGACTGCCTGTAATGCCTTGAGAGTTGGACTGAGTATTGAATGACTCAGTTGAATTTTTCCATGCAGATCCGGATATATCTGGTCGATCTGAATTTCGAGGGAGCGCTAGACTCGGTTTGTCTGGAAGAGCGATTGTGCCAAGGCACGAGATGCCGCTGCTCGAAGGAAATTAACTCCGCCCAAATGTTTTCTGGGCTTTCAGAAGTACAAGTTGTTCTATCGATCGACCGACTGATGCTGAAAAGTGAGCTTCTTGACATTAGGCTTCGATCCGTTGAACCGCGATAGTTTTTGCCAAAAAGTTGGTCAACACTTTACCCCTCAGAATACATCTTTCTTGGTAAAGGAGATGTGTTCTGAACCTTGTATCGAAGTTCAATGTGTGGACATCGATGGTTGCGCTGAACCATATTAAGGCCAGAACTCTGACGATCCTAATGGTTGTATTAAGACCAGAAAACCGATGATTGGAGTGGATCGTATTAAGTTCAGAAAACTGCCAACCATCGAGGACCGTATTAAGGCTGAGAAAGTAATTATTAACTTCGATCGTAAGATTCAACACCTGCAGAGACTGTGTGGGCCATTTTCGGTCTAGAGAAGGCTTTGGTCTTGTTTGGACGAGTATTAACCATACCCGGCTTGAAGATATGGGCAAGCAACAATCACACTTGGCTTTGAAGGGTGGCGAGTATTATCCATACCCGGCTTACAGAGATGGCGAGTATTATCCATACTCGGCTTACAGAGATGGCGAGTATTATCCATACTCGGCTTACAGATATGGCGAGTATTATCCATACTCGGCTTATGGCAAGTGTTAACTATGCTCGACTTATGTAAAATCATTAGTGAAGTACAATAAGTGGAGAATGCACTTAATTAGAGAAGGAGCGAGTATGATCCATACTCGGCTTAGGAAATTTCTACCATACTCAGCTCGAGGAGTAGGTTTAGTTATGGTGGCAGGCTTTGATCGTGCATTACAGACGATGGCTGAGCACTGACCATATTCGGGTCGGTGAGTGTCAGTCATACTCGACGTAACTCATTCAAACATAATTCATGTTTGCAAAAGAAAGTTCATTGTCGCTAAAGAGCTACTATAAAGAAATGAAAATAAATCCTAAGGGGACGAATGTTGATTCCAGAGCATGCCTAGGAGCTAAATTCTAACCTCGTACATGTGTACATTAACATATCCACTTTATTAAATAGATATACATTAAAAAAATAAATCTAAATCTTATTAATTGATGATGATGCCGTGAGTGCTGAGCTCAGAGTCCTTTCCGTTTCTAGAAGCTCGAGGACCGACCTGAGGAGCTTGGGAAGTAGGCTGTGGCGGCATGGCCGGTGTGTATTTCTTTACGTACTCGGGAATTTCTCCTTGCCTGACCCTATCCTCAATGTGATCATGTAAGTTCCTGCTCTCATTGATACTATGACCGGCTAAGTTGTGAAACATGCAGTGCTTTCCAGAATCAAGCTCTTTATGGGTTGGCTCTCTTCGAGGAGGTTTTGGGAAAGGTAGGGACCCTTGTATGTCGAGGTCGATGTCGAGCAGGGAAGAATTGAGCTCCGTATATTAATCATACTTGTTTTCTCTCCAAGACCGCACATTGCGTTCATTCTTTTTCGAGGCCTTTCCTCTTCCTTTATTCTAGCCATTTATGTTGGACGGACCTCCTTGTTTGGTGGCAAGGACCTCGAGTCTCTCCATCTCATTGTTGGCATCTTCTTGTCAGAGAAACCATTTGTCCTCTGCATAGAAATCTTCAATGTCCTTGGGGGGATCTCTGGTCAAAGAGATTGAGAATTCTGACCAGTTCTGGACAGCTGCGATGGCGGCCATAGGAACCATTTATGGCTCGGGTTGATCAACTGATGCTACGGCCGCGTTGAATTTTTCGAGGAAAGATCGAAGTGTTTCTCCTGGTCGTTGCTTGATGGAGGTCAGGAACATGACACTTTTCGATCGGGAGCTGTGAACTCTGAATTGCTCGATGAAGCGTTTAACCAGTGTGTTCTTGCGGCCGATCGACACCGTTGTTAGCTGCCGAAACCACATGTCAGCTATATCTGTGAGAAAGAGTGGGAAGCACTTGGGCATAACATTGGTTGATGCAAAGAGTACTTCCATGTGGCGCATGTATCGCATGAGATGGATGGTCAGGTCGGTCTGACCATTGTAGGGTTCAATATCTGGAAACTTGAAGTCCGCAGGATTGCGGGAGTTTCTAATTTCCCTGGTGAAGGGGTTGTAGTGCATATTATCTATATCTTGTTGAGAAGAAGTTCCCTAGGTGAAGCGTCGGATGATGCTTGCAAGCTGGCTTCCGTCTCTGAGGTGTCGCTGCCATGAATCCAGCTCTGCATTCTGGAGAGCTCCAGCACCAAGGTCTAACGAAAGCATGCTCGAAAGGGTGGTCGCTAGTTGGGCTCGACCTCCGAGATTTGAGTGAAGGTGAGGGTCCATCGCAGTTTTTGGTTCTGTGCAGAGTGGCACCTCTTGAACCTGATGAGAATTGGTCTGAGCCATGCCTGTGATAACCCCAAACTTCCACGGGATGAAAGTAAGGAATAGTCATTTAGAATACAACATAAATACAATAATACATATCACAGATACAACATAGCATAGGAAATTCATAGAGTAACAACATCATAGCAGCGGAAATATAATGTCATCAACCACAGAAAGTCCACAGTCATAGAATTCTAAATTATTACATCAAGTTTGCAGAAAAAGAAATAAGTTCCAACTCCAACTTAAACAACGTGAAATGAAACAAGTTTAATGTCTGGAATTAAAAAGAGAAAGATGCAATAGCAGCAAATGATAGATGTCTTCAAGCTCCAAGTCATCACCTCTCCATGAAAGAAAATCCAAGAAAGATAATAACAGCTCCAAAGAAAAGACTCCAAGCAAAGAATGAACCTGTTTACTTGGCTGCCCATGTAGAAAGGAGGGCAGCCGAGTTTGCAAAAAGGTGTAAACAAACAACGGGTCAGTCGTGGGACTGGTGTGAGAATTCTTAACTAATTTAACTACTAGTAATAAGGCAAATCCAAGGACCATGCCGCTAACGTGGAACGGGTTTTCTCTAATGGATTGCCGTGCATAATCTAAAGTGACAAAATAAATAATAAGTGAATCGTAATACAATTCTATGCTTTTGAGAAACATGGAATCACCATAAGACCCAGGTCCCATCACACAATGCAACACAAACCAGAGGATAGGGTTCTACCTTATGGTGATTAAACATGCTAAATACGGCAAATACGAGCTCAATATTATTATTAGTATATATCAAAACATTTCAAAATAAATATATCAATCCTAGGACACATAGATACCATATGTAACACCCCACCTCCGCCAGGGTCACTCTTGCAAGTACACAAGCTTTGGAGGGGTGTTGGACAAGGTAAACATGCATGAGATATCACAAGACAGAACATATAAGTAAAACAGAGTAAATAAAGCAGCGGATAAAACTACTATTTCAAAACCATAGTCAAGTTACATCAAAGTACTTAGTCATTATTTTCCAACTACTACAAGTCTAGAAACATAATCTGAAAACTGGAAATAACATAAAGTAAACTATCCCCAAAGTAGACGTGGTAAAGCCATAGCGAGCTCAAGTCCAAACCGTACATGAGCTATCCAGAAAGCAAGCTAAAGATCCAAGCTAGGTGCTAGTGTTCCCACCCTGAGAACCTGGGGGGGGGAACGGAAGAAAAGAGGCGAAAGAAAAAGGGTCAGTCATAAAGACTGGTAAGTCCTACCTACTATTAGTATAAAAACTAATAAAGTTAACTGGAAATGTAAACAAAGATGAAACATAGGATGATAACTGGCATGGTGAAAAGTTAACAAGATAGATCAAGTGTGGCATCGCATATACAAGGTTAAGTTGCACCAGGTGTACTAGTATTCTAATCCATGTCAAGTATAAACAAGAAATGATCCCTTGGCCCAAAGTTGGCCCAACATCATGAGGTGACCTAAATCAAGGTCCAACTACTCGGTCTAGTCGATCGGCTCCCTATAAGCCTAACTCGTCGTGTATCGGTGTCATACGGCCTAATCATGGAATGTAGTTAACTGTGCAAGGTCCACCCTAGGGTGTATCCAGTCCTAGGGTGTAAACCACATACACAAATCAAGCACGCACAGTCTAAACCTACTGGTGCCCATGTTCAACTCCGGACTTAATGTGCACGACCATGGTCGGCCTGAACAACCGGTGCACCATTCAGCCGTCTCTTTTAGTCTCTTATAATCAGTCCAGTAATCGTGCCCCACCCTAGCCTAGTCCAGGGTATCCAGATACTCCCAAGTGGGTAACTGCTGAAAAGGACCACGTAACTAGGATTTCAAGCGGGTTAAGTGTGGTTAACCCTATCCTAACCATGTATTGAGTTGGTCAAGTGTATCCAAGCAGTTTATGACTTAACCCTATCAATACATCGTGTTTAATTGGTTAAGTATTCAAGTAGTCCATGACTTAACTCTACCAACCCATCGTGTTTAATTGATTAAGTATTCAAGTAGTCCATGACTTAACCCAACCATGTGGCATTAGTTAACTTAATGTACCCCAACCTCTCACATTAGACTTTGTTGTGGTTACTAGTTAAGCTGGGCGGGTCCGGGTAGCTTTACACCACAACCTAGTCTAACCTTGGGTTTTAAGTGCGATATGACCAACTACTCACATTGGGTCCTATTGTTTGTAGCCACTAGTTAAGCAGGTCGGTTCCGGGTAGATTTATGCTACAAACTCAACCCAACCTCGAGTTGGCCACTTTCATGTTTTCTACATGTCATGTCCACGTTCATATTTCAAGCATAATCACATGTCATATTTTCAAGTCATGTTTCATGTCATTTAAGTTTACCCAAAACGTAACCCCATCGCACGTAAGTTCGCATCAACACAAATAGATCAAAAAAAATGGAACATAAGAATATGACAAGATGGCAAAGTCTATCACAAGTTAAACATGGTGATATTTGAGACAAAAGTGTTCAACATACTAGCATACGGCCTCAACATGCATGATAGCATAAAAGGTGACTTGGCCTCAAACATATCAAATAGCATAAGGGTGCTTTGGCCTCAAGCATGCATAATAGCATAAGGGTGATTTGGCCACAAGCATGCATAATAGCATAAGAGTGATTTAGCCACAAGCATGCATAATAGCATAAGGGTGCTTTGGCCTCAAGCGTGCATAATAGCATAAGGGTGATTTGGCCACAGGCATGCATAATAGCAAGTAGGCTCAATATCATTATATGCATGTTAAGGAACATGAGGGGTTAAGGTTTGTTAACATGCATAAGCCATAATCCATTTCATAGCATTTTTCCCAAAGGTCAACATGAACGGTACTAGGTTCATGATAGGTACACAATCATAGATCTAGAGAGGCATGAATAGATCTATGCATACAATGATAGGTTCAAGGCAAATATTGCACTTAGGTCCAATTCCAATCTACACATGTATGGCATTAAACTTAGCAAATAGGGTGATACACTTGTGATTAGCATATAGGTTCATAACATCATATGCAAGTTAACATCAAGGTTTTAAGATGGTTCTATGTTGCATTTATGCATAACTACCAAGTTCTATGTTGCATTATGCATAACCACCAAAATAAGCTCATAGCTTTCTACCCAAAAAGTCAAGGTGATAGTCCCACAACCATAGATCAAAAGAGTCATGTATAGATCTATGCATACAATGATAGATGCAAGGCAAGTGTTACGCAAAAATCCCATTTCAACTTGCTACATGTCATATTAAGTTCATAGTTTAAATCTAAGAGTAGAATAGGGCTTACAAAGCGTGGCTATGAGAACTAGAACACAATAGAACAAGATAGAGATGTTGTAGAAGCTCTAGGAATGATGTAGCAACACAAATAGCCTTGAGAATAAGTAGCTCCTTTGATTTGATGAAGAAAGATGGCTCCTTTTTGCCTTAGAAGCTCTCAAGCTCTCATGAGGAAGATGGAGGTCATGATATGAAGATGGAGGCCATGGTTAGTGAGCATTTTGGCATAACTTCGTTGTAGGATTGAATTATGAGGGTTTAGGCTAGGTCTAGGGGTGCTTATATAGAAGTTTAGGGTAGTTTAGGCCATAGGATTAACCCTAGTTTAGATCCTAGCCATCAGAATTCGTCACAAGGCCAGAAACATGACTCAAAACACTCAGCAGTTGCACCAGGCCACTTGGCCCGACCACCCAGGTCGATAGGGGTGTCGACTGGGCAGTCGACACCTCCTGGGGTGTGTCACTCCCAAGTCGACTCCCCAGTCGACTTGGGGTGGCTGGGCGGGAAACTTTCCCGCCCAGTCTGTTTGGCTCCAGATTTGAATTTTGAACTGTTTTTGAACTTGAAATTTTCTGAAAACTTTGACGGGCCATAACTGGGTCATACGGACTCCGATTTTCGAAAACTCGGACTCTATTTCGCGTATTTTTCCGAGACGAACGCAATGGCACAGCCCGTTTCCCTTGATTCAGATTTTAATATTTAATTCTGCCTTGATTTATGTTATAACATGTTATTCAAAATACGGGTTGTTACATTCTCCCCACCTTAAAGGATTTCGTCCCCGAAATCTTCAAGTTAGGAAGAACTTATCCTACCATCCATCATCCATCTACTCAAAACATCATCCATGAGCAGTCATTGTCCTTAAAAGATTCTAAATGGTGTATGATCATATGCGAAAGGTGTGTGTATATGTACTTATCTAATGCAAAAATCAGGCGGTTACTGATTCAGTAAACCTCCTTAATGCAAAGTATGTTAGTGAAATGAGTCCATATGTATGCAAATTCCTAACATAATTCATAATCTCTACATGAGTGCACATAACATTCATCCATATGCAACATCCACGTGATATCATAACAAGTTTCAGCCATGAATAAGTATAAGCACTCATGCATCAGCAATATGAAAGTGTGTGAGCCGATCTTAGTGCATAATGTGTATCATGCATCCACGAGTATCCACTTGCAAACACTTGCAACCACTTGCAAACATCGAGCATAACATGTTTCAAATACATGTTTCATCCAAAGGGTTTCTACCTAAGGTTCTCATGACAAGACTAACGAGATAACAAGATAAACATGGATAGCAAAAGAAAGATATGCTAACTAGGAAAAGAGATTGAGAATGTACCCTAAAAAAGGAATGGATAAAGCCCACGCATCTTCTCCTCGGTTTCCCAAGTTGCGTCTTCCTCGGCTTCACCCCACTGAACCTTTACCAACTTGACTTCTCGATTCCTCAGCTTCTTGATCTCCGTTCCTAAGATACGAATCGGAGCTCGCCTCAGGGTTGCCTCTTTCTCTACCTCCACGTCTTCAAGAATGCTAGGCTCAACTACCTCGGCTGACTCATGTAGGCACTTTCGGAGATGCGAGACATGAAAAACATTGTGTACTCCGGCCAGCTTCTCGGGCAATTCCACCTTATAAGCCATCTTCCCAACTCTTTCTATGATAGAGAAGGGTCCTACGAACCTTGGTGCCAGCTTCCCAACTGCTCCAAAACGAACCACATTTCACAAAGGAGAAACCTTCACAAAGACCATATCTCCAACTTCAAACTCCAAGTCTGTCCTTCGCTTGTCTGCGTAGGATTTCTGTCTGTCTTGGGCCGCTTTTATCCGCCTTCGAATCAACTCAACCTTCTCGGATGTGTCACTTATCATGTCGGGCCCAAGTATAAGCTTATCCGTCGTCTCCCACCAACATGTTGGTGACTTGCACGGCCTCCCATACAAAGCTTCGAATGGTGCCATCCCTATGCTTGCTTGGTAGCTGTTATTATAAGCAAACTCTACGAGAGGAAGGTGGTCTTCCCAAGTGCCACCAAAGTCAAGAATGCATAGCCTCAACAGATCTTCTAGTACCCTATTCACCCTTTCGGTCTGGCCATTCGTCTGTGGGTGATAGGCTGTACTTAGATTCAATCGCGTACCCATCGCTTCTTGCAAACTATTCCAGAACTGGCTAGTGAAGATTGGGTCACGATCGCTAACTATGCTAGAAGGAACCCCATGCAAACGCACTATCTCTCGAAGATAAACGGAAGCTAGCCATGATGCGGTCCTCTTGCTCTTCACCGGAATAAAATGAGCGCTCTTCGTGAGTCTATCCACCATGACCCATATCCCATAAAGCCCAAATATTTTGGTCAACATTACGGACATCTTCACCACAACTATATATCATAAACAGGCGAGTCATACTCCTTCTGGGGTTTGCGACAGAACTAAGATTGAGAATAGGACCGAGAGGATATACTTAAAAGATAGCATGCGAGTAAGCTCTACAGAATAATAGGGATCAAGGATATACTCTTAAAAAGAGATATGATGCGCGTATCTGGTCTTCAATCTTCTAAGTCGCATTTTCTTGAGCTTAATCCTATCGTGCCTTGACCGTCTTTTAACTTCACAATTCCATAGCTTCTTAATTCTTATTTCCAAAACATGAGTTAGAACTCATTTCACCGTTGCCTCTCGTTCCACTTCCACTTATTCTTTCCCTAGAATACTTGGCTTAAACATAACTGCGTGCTCATGGTTTCATGCAAGCTTTCCAAAATTCGTTAGTGAATCCTGGATCTCGTTTACATACTATACGGTATTCCACGTAGAAGAACTATCTCTTGAAAACAAATTCCAATCCACGTTGCCAAATGTACTTACTAGGGTGATTTCTATAACCCATGCTTAAGCAAAATGAACTATCCGCCTTAGTGGCGAACACTACTCGATTGGATTACAAATTTCCAATAAAGGTGCCAAGGGATTCTAGGTAACTAATCATGATGGAACCCTAAAGGTCACACGAGATTTCGAGGGTATTTCCGAGGCGAGTCATGAGCCTCGCAACCCTATGTTCAAAATTAAGAATGGCTCCATAACTGGACAACCAATCCATGCCCAAAATCAACATGTATCCCATAGACCCGAGAACACAAGCATTACACATGAATTCTACGCTCAAGATAGAAAATCCTCAAATCCATACAAATCATAGATAAATGGGCGGAACCCCCAATTGGATTTGAAACACTAACGGGATCCTCAACTAGACTAGTACTTAGGTGCAAACTTCCAACAAGATCAGAAATAAAACTATGCGATGCGCCAGAATCAAATAAGGTACGAACAGGGAAATCAGAAATGTAAACATGACTTTCCATAGAAACACTACCTCGATCAAAAGCTGGAAGAGCGAGGGGAGCCTGCAACTGCCCTCCAGAGGGTCCTACTCGCTGAGTTTGCCTTTTCCCTTGTCCTCGCTTCCTTGGGCAATCCTTACTGAAGCGTCCAGACTTTCCACAATGAAAGCATTCTCCCAGCTTCCTTTTCTTCTTCCTGCAGTCTTTGGCTATGTGCCCAGTGATCCCACAGAAGTTGCACTTCCTCCTTTCTCTTGACTTGTTGTCCTTGCTGTTGTTGTTCTTGCCTCCTTTCTCGGAATCTACCTTCTTGCCTTGAGACTCATTCAACTTGACTTTCTTCTTACCACTCTTATCTTCCTCTTGAAGCAGGGCCATATTTACCAAACTCTCGAAGGTCGCCCCCATGGGTATGTGAGACATGGCCAAACCGTGCAATGGCTCGTTCAATCCTAGAGCAAAGTGTAGGGCCTTCTTCTGAGTTGTGTTAACCAAGTCTAAACCGAACCGAGCAAGCTGATTAAACTTATCCACGTATTCCTTAACGGTCATGTCCCCTTGCTTTAGTGATAGGAACCTCTCCATCTGAAGGTTCTCTTCTGTCGATGATAGAAACCTCAGTCCAAACCTTCTCCTAAAGTCATCCCAAGTCTGAATTGGCCTAGTAATGGTGGTGACTACCCACCAATATGCAGCTTCCCCTTTCAACAGCCATACTGCTAACAGGGCTTTCCTACGGTCTTCTATATCAAAGATAGCAAAGAGGTCTTCAGTTTCCTTTAACCAGTTTCTTGCCTCAACAAAAGTCTCCGTCCCAATAAAATTCTTGCCACACATCGCCTTAAAGTCCTTGCAAATCTTCGCGAAATCCGCTTGTGGATGCTGAGGAGGAGGAGGAACCTCAGCTACGGGAGGAGGAGGAGGAATGTTCGCGGGGCCGGCTTCCTTCGCCCTTGCCTCCATGTACCTTCTAAACAAAATAGGTACTGGTACGCCCTCCAGAATGGCAAAATTATCGGCCATACAGAAACGAAGAAAAAGATAGATTCAGAACGAGGAAATAAAGGATAGTGCTAATGGCTTTTGGGGAATAGCCTTTTAAAATAAACTAGACTTTTCTTGGAAAATACTTCCTTATAATCGGTTTTGAAAATAGTTTTCCAAAAGGTAAGTTTTAAAAACCTTTTGCTCAAATCTTGTAAACCTTATGCTCTGATACCAAATGTAACACCCCACCTCCGCCAGGGTCACTCTTGCAAGTACACTGGCTTTGGAGGGGTGTTGGACAAGGTAAACATGCATGAGATATCACAAGACAGAACATATAAGTAAAACAGAGTAAATAAAGCAGCGGATAAAACTACTATTTCAAAACCATAGTCAAGTTACATCAAAGTACTTAGTCATTATTTTCCAACTACTACAAGTCTAGAAACAAAAACTAAAAACTGGAAATAACATAAAGTAAACTATCCCCAAAGTAGACGTGGTAAAGCCATAGCGAGCTCAAGTCCAAACCGTACATGAGCTATCCGGAAATCAAGCTAAAGATCCAAGCTAGGTGCTAGTGTTCCCACCCTAAGAACCTAGGGGGGGGGGAATGGAAGAAAAGAGGCGAAAGAAAAAGGGTCAGTCATAAAGACTGGTAAGTCCTACCTACTATTAGTATAAAAACTAATAAAGTTAACTGGACATGTAAACAGAGATGAAACATAGGATGATAACTGGCATGGTGAAAAGTTAACAAGATAGATCAAGTGTGGCATCGCATATTCTAGGTTAAGTTGCACCAGGTGTACTAGTATTGTAATCCATGTCAAGTATAAAAAAGAAATGATCCCTTGGCCCAAAGTTGGCCCAACATCATGAGGTGAGCTAAATCAAGGTCCAACTACTCGTTCTAGTCGATCGGCTCCCTATAAGCCTAACTCGTCGTGTATCGGTGTCATACGGCCTAATCATGGAATGTAGTTAACTGTGCAAGGTCCACCCTAGGGTGTATCCAGTCCTAGGGTGTAAACTACAGACACAAATCAAGCACGCACAGTCTAAACCTACTGGTGCCCATGTTCAACTCCGGACTTAATGTGCACGACCATGGTCCGCCTGAACAACCGGTGCACCATTCAGCCGTCTCTTTTGGTCTCTTACAATCAGTCCAGTAATCGTGCCCCACCCTAGCCTAGTCTAGGGTATCCAGATACTCCTAAGTGGGTTACTGCTGAAAAGGACCACGTAACTAGGATTTCAAGCGGGTTAAGTGTGGTTAACCCTATCCTAACCATGTATTGAGTTGGTCAAGTGTATCCAAGCAGTTCATGACTTAACCCTATCAATACATCGTGTTTAATTGGTTAAGTATTCAAGTAGTCCATGACTTAACTCTACCAACCCATCGTGTTTAATTGGTTAAGTATTCAAGTAGTCCATGACTTAACCCTACCATGTGACATTAATTAACTTAATGCAACCCAACCTCTCACATTAGACTTTGTTGTGGTTACTAGTTAAGCCGGGCGGGTCCGGGTAGCTTTACACCACAACCTAGTCTAACCTCGGGTTTTAAGTGCGATGTGACCAACTACTCACATTTGGTCCTATTGTTTGTAGCCACTAGTTAAGCCGGTCGGTTCCGGGTAGATTTATGCTACAAACTCAACCCAACCTCGAGTTGGCCACTTTCATGTTTTCTACATGTCATGTCCACGTTCATGTTTCAAGCAAAATCACATGTCATTTTTTCAAGTCATGTTTCATGTCATTTAAGTTTACCCATAACGTAACCCCATCGCACGTAAGTTCACATCAACACAAATAGATCAAAAAAAAAGGGAACATAAGAATATGACAAAATGGCAATGGCTATCACAAGTTAAACATGGTGATATTTGAGACAGAAGTGTTCAACATACTAGCATATGGCCTCAACATGTATGATAGCATAAAAGGTGACTTGGCCTCAAACATATCAAATAGCATAAGGGTGCTTTGGCCTCAAGCATGCATAATAGCATAAGGGTGATTTGGCCAAAAGCATGCATAATAGCATAAGGGTGATTTGGTCACAAGCATGCATAATAGCATAAGGGTGCTTTGGCCTCAAGCATGCATAATAGCATAAGGGTGATTTGGCCACAAGCATGCATAATAGCAAATAGGCTCAATATCATTATATGCATGTTAAGGAACATGAGGGGTCAAGGTTTGTTAACATGCATAAGCCATAATCCATTTCATAGCATTTTTCACAAAGGTCAACATGAACGGTACTAGGTTCATGATAGGTCCACAATCATAGATCAAGAGAGGCATGAATAGATCTATGCATACAATGATAGGTTCAAGGCAAATATTGCACTTAGGTCCAATTCCAATCTACACATGTATGGCATTAAACTTAGCAAATAGGGTGATACACTTGTGATTAGCATATAGGTTCATAACATCATATGCAAGTTAACATCACGGTTTTAAGATGGTTCTATGTTGCATTTATGCATAACTACCAAATTCTATGTTGCATTATGCATAACCACCAAATAAAGGTCATAGCTTTCTACCCAAAAAGTCAAGGTGATAGTCCCATAACCATAGATCAAAAGAGTCATGTATAGATCTATGCATACAATGATAGATGCAAGGCAAGTGTTACGCAAAAATCCCATTTCAACTTGCTACATGTCATATTAAGTTCATAGTTTAAATCTAAAAGTAGAATAGGGCTTACAAAGCGTGGCTATGAGAACTAGAACACAATAGAACAAGATAGAGATGTTGTAGAAGCTCTAGGAATGATGTAGCAACACAAATAGCCTTGAGAATAAGTAGCTCCTTTGATTTGATGAAGAAAGATGGCTCCTTTTTTCCTTAGAAGCTCTCAAGCTCTCATGAGGAAGATGGAGGTCATGATATGAAGATGGAGGCCATGGTTAGTGAGCATTTTGGCATAACTTCATTGTAGGATTGAATTATGAGGGTTTAGGTTAGGTCTAGGGGTGCTTATATAGAAGTTTAGGGTAGTTTAGGCCATAGGATTAACCCTAGTTTAGATCCTAGCCATCAGAATTCGTCACAAGGCCAGAAACATGACTCAAAACACTCAGCAGGTGCACCAGGCCACTTGGCCCGACCACCCAGGTCGACAGGGGTGTCGACTGGGCAGTCGACACCTCCTGGGGTGTGTCGACTCCCAAGTCGACTCCCCAGTCGACTTGGGGTGGCTGGGCAGGAAAATTTCCCGCCCAGTCTGTTTGGCTCCAGATTTGAAATTTGAACTTTTTTTGAACTTGAAATTTTCTGAAAACTTTGACGGGCCATAACTGGGTCATACGGACCCCGATTTTCGAAAACTCGGACTCTATTTCGCGTATATTTTTGAGACGAGTGCAATGGCATAGCCTGTTTCCCTTGATTCAGATTTTAATATTTAGTTCTGCCTTGATTTATGTTATAACATGTTATTCAAAATACGGGTTGTTACACCGTAATACTATGCTTCCATACTAGTAATACAATCAAATCCATAGGTTCGTATTGGAAGTTTGGATATCCATCATGAGTCAAGGCTAGGGAGGAGCTCCTTACCGATTCGAGACACTCTAGCTAATGCCTCAGGGTCCCCCGCAGTGAACCCTTGGATCCTGCAGGGCCGGTCCACCATACGAGTTGCGGATTAGTTATTCCTGAACACACGTTTCCCAGTCCAATAAGACCTATCATCCGAGGCGCCTCATTCCATCATCCACATAAGTAAAATGTCGGGCCGTGTTAAAGCCCAATCACCACTTCTAGCTAGAAAGAAACATGTTGCTCTCCCAGCGTTCCCTTCTCTCGTTTTAGACTCCACCGGTGTGTGAGGCTCGCGAAGTCACGCTATACACAAAGCTATGCCTATACAGGCTATGCTTTGATCATCCCACAAGGCCTGATTTTCAACAAAGCCTTGATCATATGCATCTTAGTATGCCACATCATCACTCCATATTGCACTACCAATTCTTTGCCGAAATATATGAATGGGTGTTAAGCAAGAGAATAAATTCTCCGCCACCAAACATCCATACATTCGACAGAAGATTAATAACATGATATTTAATGGAGTACGATGTCAGACACACAATCCATTTATTAGCTTATGCTCTGGGTCTGAGCGAAAACCGAACCCGTGAAATCAACATGTACGTTTGGGCAATGACCATGACCGTTGAATTGAGAGCAAGTCAAATCAGGGCCTCGATCGTTGTCCATTCGTGGGAAGATTTACGGTCTTCATACGCCATCTTCATACTTCCACTAACGTCGTTTGATTATTTGGAATGAGAGAACTCAGACTTTCCAAAAAATCCTCGTATATATATATATATATTTAAAATCCTTCGCATCACTTTATAATGATTACTTCTTATTTTAATTATTTAAAATAATTAAATTTATATATAACGACGCCTTAAGTCAGTGGGCGGCTATGGCGCTGCATTCAATCAATTTTGATTTTTACATTTCTCAAAATCTAACCGTTGTATCTTAACGTAATATATCGTTGGAAAGTTTTTTCCAAGACGGTTCTAACGGTTTCAGTTTCAAGAAAATCCGACGGTCGGATCTTCTTGTATAGTCATTTAAAGGTACGATTTCAAAACGCGAACTACCACACTCCATTCGTTTAATTTTAATTATATATATATATATATATATATCATCGTTTAATCGTAATAACATCCTGATTTAAACAACGCTCTAACAACTACCAATCCTTATTAAATTTTAATTCATTTGAAAATGAAGATCATATCACAACATCCTAAATTCATTCTTTACTTACATTAAAAATGTAAATTCCATCCTTTTCATTTACATGTAAATTTAATTTCTATTTTCTATTTACATGTAAAAATGTAAATTTTGATACATTGCAAAATCCTACTTTTAAATTACATATAAAATGTAAATTTTAACTTCAATGTACATTCCCATCTTAATTACATAATAATTAAAAAAATGTAACTTTTATTTGCTGTGTGAATCCTATTCTAAATTTACATATAAAAATGTAAATTTAATTACAATGCAAATTCTACTTTCTATTTACATTATAAAAATATGATTTTTAATTTCAATGCAAACTCTACTCCTTATTTACATTGTAAAAATATGATTTTTACTTACAATGCAAACTCTCATCATATGTTACATTATAAAAAAAATGTAAATTTTTAATTTCAATGCAGACCCTCATTCTAATTACATAGAAAAATGTAATTTTAATCTTACGGTGTAAATTCACATTTTAATTACAAAGAAAAATGTAATTTTATACATACAGTATAAATTCACCTTTTAATTACAAAGAAAAATGTAATTTTTAACATAACGTGTAATTTCCTATATAATTTACATATAAAAATGTAAATTTTAACATACGATGTAAATTCACATTCTAATTACATAGATAAATGTAATTTTTAACATACAGTATAAATTCACCTTTTAATTACAAAGAAAAATGTAATTTTTATCATACCGTGTAAATTCACATTTTAATTACAAAGAAAAATATAATTTTATACATACAGTATAAATTCACCTTTTAATTACAAAGAAAAATGTAATTTTTAACATACCGTGCAATTTCCTATATAATTTACATATAAAAATGTTAATTTTAACATACGATGTAAATTCACATTCTAATTACATCGAAAAATGTAATTTTTAACATACAGTGTAAATTCACCTTTTAATTACAAAGAAAAATGTAATTTTTAACATACCGTGTAAATTCACATTTTAATTACAAAGAAAAAATGTAACTTTATACATACAGTATAAATTCACCTTTTAATTACAAAGAAAAATGTAATTTTTAACATACCGTGTAAATTCACATTTTAATTACAAAGAAAAATGTAATTTTTAACATACCGTGTAAATTCACATTTTAATTACAAAGAAAAATGTAATTTTATACATACCGTGTAAATTCACATTTTAATTACAAAGAAAAATGTAATTTTATACATACAGTATAAATTCACCTTTTAATTACAAAGAAAAATGTAATTTTATTTGCGATGCCAATTCTCCTTTTTATCCACACATAAAAATGTAATTTTTTTTATACATGCTAATTCTCATTCTTTATTTACATATAAAATGTATATTTTTATTTACTATGTAATTTCTCATTTCCAAGCTACAAAAAAAGTAAATTTTCATTTACGATGCAAATTCCTACTTTTTATTTCAATGCAAATCCTACTTTTTATTTACATTATAAAAATGTAGTTTTCATTTACATGCCCATTTCTTACTTCTTATTTACATTATAAAAATGTAACTTTTATTTACATACGAATTCTTAACTTCAATTACATATGAAAAATGTAACTTTTAGTCAATGTAAATTTCCTACTTCTTAATTACATAAAAAAAAAAGTAATTTCATACGATGTAAATTTCTACTTTTATTCACATTAAAAATAATGTAAATTTCACACGATGTAAATTTCTACTTTTATTCACATTAAAAATAATGTAAATTTCACACGATGTAAATTGTCATTTCTAATTACATATAAGATGTCAATTTCAACTCATGTCTTTGATTAACCCGAATGGTTATTCTATTTACACAAGTCATTATACGAGGTAATGTATTCCATAACAAGCACAAGATGATATATTTTTATACATGATTCGTATCCACAAGGCATACTTCAACAAATTTAAACAAGGTAAAAATCTAATTTTTTTTCCTCCTACCGATATATAATTTTAATTAACAGATCTGAACTTTTAGCTACAGGTTTATAATCTAACTAACAGATCTACGATTTAAAATAACAGATCTATAACTTTAATTGACAGATCTATGATTTAAAATAACGGATCTAAAATCATAACATCACAAACAATTCAGATCCATAACTTATGGTAACATCCATCGCAGATCCATTTATATTTGACTTTCAATTTCACAAAACGCAAGAATAATAATTAAATTAATTAAATTAATTAAATTAAAAATAAATTCTCACCTCGATTTAAGGGAAATCACAAATCCAAATAAATTCAGAAATGGCCGCAATCAATCTCAGCAACCACTATACGTCCTCACGGTTCCGTCGGATCTGAAATTTTCAGAAGCTGAGTTCATACGAATTAATTATTAAATCTAAATTTGTAACACTTATAAGCATCACAATTTCTGAAAATATACCTTTAAAGTAAAGGCCGTGGTTTTCAGAATTGGTTCCAATCTATGAATCCGATTTTCGTGAGGTAGGAAGGTCGGTTTGGGGTGTGGTTTATTGGAGGTGGTCGGCCTCGGAGAGGCGCACATGCGCCTAGCACGGTGGAGGGTGCGGCGACGATAGGTGGGGGCGGCGGTGGTTCAAAGGTCGTGCCTTTGGAGGCGCGGTTCTCGAGATTCGGGGCACGAGGAGGGCGGGGTTTGTCTGAAATCGAAGAGCGTTCAAAGATCTTCAAAAAAGTCCAAAGGGGCAAATGTCAATTCGCCATGGATTAGGAGAAATCGGAGCTCAAAGATTTGATGTATAATGGGTTCGGCGGCTGATAATACGAAGAGGAAGAAGGACTGTAGCACCGTATTTATACGGTATACTAGGGTATTTTCTTTATATTTTTTTTAATTAAATCCAAAATTAGGGTTTTTCCATCCGATCTCTAAATGGACCCCAACGACTGTCGAACAATATGTTTTGACGTCTTCTGAACGCGATGGTGCTATTGCCGAAGTCCAATTCTGAAGTTTACAATATGTTTTCTTTATTTTAAAATTAATTCTATTATATTAAATTCGAACGTACTTTCTAATTTTACCGGGGTCACATACGAAGTCAGAAAAATCCATAAAAATTATTTTAGGCTTTCTTATGATGATACGGTCCTAGCAAAATTTATTTCATCGAATTCTGAGACTGTTTGAAAAATGGCTATTTTCCAGTCAATTAATTTTGACCGAAATTGACAAAACACAGTTTCCTTTGCCACGCTCACACACTAGCTTCAAAATTCATGAAATTTGAAACCTAGAAATAATTTTACATCTCGGATCCAAAAAAAGTGGTTTCGTCGAATTCTGAGGTCGTATGCAAAATGTCGATTTTCAAGGGCAATATATTCTTTATAGCGACCTTTCTGAAAATTCATTTGGCCATAACTTTTGATTCCCGCTATGAAACTTCGATTTTTCAGATTTGTTAGAAAGGTATTCATTAAAAGATTTAAATATTTTTGGTTTCACCAAAATTCGGTTTATTCTGCATCCTGTGTGGTCAGTCAAAGTTCAGGTTTGACTTTTCAAACTACCGTCCTTTTCTAATTCCTTTTATAATTAAATTAAATATATTCGCATTAAATTCAGTTAAAATAAATTTCTAGTCATTCTTATTTAAAATATTTCATTTCAACTATTTAAACACCCCTAAAATATCTAAAATGAAAATTTTAAATTGGCCCCAAATTCCGGGTTGTTACAATCTCCCCCGCTTAAGAACTTTTCGTCCTCGAAAAGGAAAAGGGAAGAATAGAAGGGTAGGAACCAACATAAAGAATGGAAAATATTTTAAGCGTACCTCAAAATAGTAACTAATCGGAGATATCAACTATAATAACCCGGAAATCCGAGCCAATTTAAAATTTTTATTTTGGCAATTTTAGCGAGTTTTGAATATTTAAAATGAATTATTTTAAATAAAAACGACAAGAAATTTAATTTGAATAGAATTCGAACGTATATATTTATATAGATCGACGGTAGAATATAAATATTTATTTATATATATAAAAGGAATTGAAAATGGCACGGTAGTTCGATAATTCGATTTCAAATTTCCATTGAATGAATCGGGTGCAGAATAAACCGGATTTTAGTGAAACCAAAAATATTTGAATCTAATCGAGAATATCTTTCCAACGAATCCGAAAAATCGAAATTTCATAGCGGGGATAAAATGTTATGTCCAGTTGAAATTCCAGAATAGTCGCTATGAAATTTTGGCCATTGAAAATAGCCATTTTGCAAACGACCTCGGATTTCGACGAAACCACTTTTGTTGGATCTGTGATGTCAAATTATTGCTAGGTTTCAAATTTCGTAATTTTTCGAATCGATATGTGAGCGTGGCAAAGGAAACGCGTTTGACCAGTTTCAGTTGATTTTAATCGACTGGAAAATGGCCATTTTTCAAACGATCTCAGAATTTTAGGAAATTAGTTTTGTTAGGACCGTATCGTCAATACGAAGCCAGAAAATATTTTTCTGGAATTTTTAGAGTCTGTATGTGGCCCCGGTAAATTAAAATGTACGTTTGAATTAAATATACACTGATTTATAATTTAATTTGAATAAAAACCTGTCGAAACAACCGAATTGGCCTATGTGACATATCCCATTGTGTTCGGAATGTGGGTAATACGCTAGGGACGACAGTCGGTGGACTTGATTTCGAGTTCAAACAAAAAGTAAACTTTTTATAGGAAAATAATATTAAATTATTATATTATATATATATATATATTTAAACCTCTCCAGCCCCTTTCTCCTTCTCTCTCTCCGACTACTTTCTAAAGAGAAAAAAAGAAAAGAAATCACCATCGCACCCCGCCTCCATCCCCTCACCGCCTTCTCCTTCCGCACCCCTCTTCCTCCTCCATCTCCTTCTACCTCCCCCCCCCCCCCCCCCCCCGCGTCAACGAGGACCCAAACCCCCCCCCCCCCCCCCCGAAAACCCGACGCAGTCCCCCCACCAACCCCCTCTCTGCCGCCTTCCCCCCTCTGGAAGCGCGCAGCAGCCCCCCCACCTCTGACCGCCCCATTGAAACCCCTCCAGCTACCGTAAACCTCCCCCTCCAATGGCAAGATCCAATTTCTAAAATCAACGGTGGGTTTTTATGATCGTATTTAAATACAATCTGAATTTTTATGATTTGTGTAAGGTTAGATTTTTTTTATATATAAATAAAAAGCTTAGAATTAGGAAAATAAGAAGCTTTGATTTTTAATGTTAAAAAGATTTGATTTTTAGATTTTTATTTACATAAAAATCTGATCTTTATTTTTTTAGGAATAACGATGTGAAGTTTAGATTTTTATGGTTGAAAAGATTAGATTTTGAGATATGTAGAGAATGTATTTTATAAGAAGAGAGGTTTAGATTTTTAATGAACCAATGGTTTTATTTTTAAGGAAAGAAAGGTCGGATTTATAAAGAAGAAAGGTCGGATTTTTATACATGAAAAGATATGATTTTTAAAAGTAAAAAGATGCGATTTTTAGAAAATAAAAAGCTTAGATTTTTAGAAAAGGAATGAATATATTTTTATATATGAAAACATAGAATAAAAATTTGATTTTTATATATATGAAGTAGAGATATTTATAATTTTTAATGAAGTAAAAATATAATTTTTATTATGAACAACGGGGCAAGGACTGCATTGGAATCGCAAACAGATCCAGACAGTTCAGCAATTCAAAAGCAAAGCACGGCGGAGTGGAACTCTCTGTGAGAACTTCTCACCTTTTAATTTTGTTTTCTAGTTAATAATATATACTAGGATGCAGACGGTGTTTAGTAGCACCTGACACCCGTCGTCCACAGACCATGGACGGCTTGTATGCTTGTTTGTATGATTTTGATGTGTAGTTGATTGTGTGATGTGAAATGAAATAAAATATTTATATAGTTAAAAATATTTTATAGTTAAAAATATTTTATAGTTAAAAATAGAATTTTTAACGTGTATATGAAAGGAAATAAAAATAAACAAATCGAACGATTTGTTCATATACACACATTTGATTGATATTGATTGGGACGATAAATTTTACACATCGCCCAACTGCACAAATAAAATCTGTGTTTGATTGTTTGAAACCCCACACGGGTATTGGGATGATATATGACATACACTAATCCCAATAGTTAGTTGTATGTCCATCGATTGATTGACAGACTGTTATAAGCGTTAAATATTTATATTCGATGCTTATGCAGTGTAGAACGCACTTTGGATGATGGTTGATGATTTATCGTTGCTGTTATATACGTGTGGTAGAAAATCCATATAATTAACATTGTATGGTAATTGATTGGGCCTCATTCCAGTTTTGAAATAGAAATATTTGAAATAGAAATATTTGAAAAAGAAATATCTGAAATAGAATATTTGAAAATAGAAATATATGAAGCCGTGTTGATTAGATTGAAGCCATTTTGACGTGAACGATATTTATATCGATTTTACTCCTTTTTCAATGAATATTGAAATAGATTTGAAATTTGAATTAAATTGAATAGATTGGAAATTGAGTAGATTTGAAATTCGAATTATATTGAAATAGAATTGAAATTCGAATTGAAATTGAATATAAATGAATTCGAATTGAAATTGAATAGAAATGAATTCGAATTGAAATTGAATATAAATGAATTCGAATTGAAATTGAATATAAATGAATTTGAATTGAAATTGAATATAAATGAATTTGAATTGAAATTGAATATAAATGAATTCGAATTGAAATTGAATTGAAATCGATTTGAAATGAATTTAAAACGAATGGAATATTCAGTTTTGATTTGAAATTGAATATGAAGTTGAAACCGTTTTGAAAATGAATTTAAAATGATTTATAAAGCACGTTTTGAATTGAAATCGATGAAGTATATATTATATATCTATTATATATATATTATATATATAATATAATGGCCTGAATAGAACGCGCCGCGCCGCGGCAGTTCGCGAATTTCGACCATTGACTTCGAATGGATATTGCGGGAGATCCGACCGTCGGATTCTCCTAAAACCGGAACCGTTGGGTTCGTATCGAAAAGAGCTTTCCAATGAGTATTAGAAATTAGAAATCTAACGGTTGGATTTGGAATTATGTCCAAATCAAATTTGGAAATGGTCGATGTAAGTGCAATTCGATGGCCGTTGATGGAAATCGACTGTACGGGCCTTGATAAAATTATTAAAAATAGTAATAATTTGTGTAAAATCATAAGAAATGATTTGGGAAGAATTGGGATGAAAAACTCCATATTTGAAAAGATAAAAATAGATTTTTATCGAAATGAACTAGTTTTGAACTAGAATTATAATTCTATTTATTTTTAAATAAATAAATTGAATTTGAAAAGGGTTTTAAAAGTAACCAGAATTTCCAATAATTGAATTGGAATGGGCTTGAATCGAAATTGTCTTTGGATTATTTCGATGTTGGATTTCGTGATTACACAGATATCGTTATGGAAATTTGAAAGATATATTTATATCGTTATTTCCAATACGATATTTGTTGGTCGTAGAATTTGATATTGAATATAAGCCGATATATTTTCTATTCAGAGCCTTGTATTTAATATCAAATGTGATTTGGGTTTATCGTGAATGGTGTCTTCATTAACACTGTTCTTAAGCCCAGTTGAGAAAATGATTAAATCGTTTTAGTTAGATTTAATGAAGTGTACCAATTAAATAATATTTAATTGGAATTGAATTCGAATTGATTCTTGGGTTTATCGTGAACAGTGTTTTATATAACACTTGTTCTTTAACCCGATAATTAATGAAATGTGATTTTGGGTTGTCGTGAACGGTATCTTCAATAATACTGTTCTTAAACCCAAAGGAGTTAAGAAAATCAGAAACTAGCTGGAGATTAGTTAAGTTGAATGGTTTCTGAGGTATTGATCTGATGTTGGTTTCGGCCTTCGGGGTTAATATTTAGGGAATTGCTCAATTGCTAATTTACGGTTAGGGACTGATTGAAATGTGATGTGATTTTGGGGTTTATCGTGAACCGTGTTTTAAACGACACTGATTCTTTAACCCAGTCAAAGATTAAAACTAAGTGGAGTTTTAATGAATCTTTTATTAGATTGAAATGATCGAGAATGGAGTATCACCAGTTGTGCTCCAGGCGATAGTTAAATCTTTAATTAGATTTGAACGTGAAATGGTAATTGAATTTACCGATAACACCGTGGTGTTAGATATGAAGTATTACTAGTTTTACTTCATGGGATGAATAGGTTGGGATTGGGAAATTAAAACAAATGATTACTTCGGTAAGGTTCGTTAATCCCGACTAGTTTGAATTGATATTCAAAAGTAGATTAAAGAATAAATTTAAAGGATTTATCTTTGATAAAATTAATGGGAACCTTTCCCTATGAATGTGAAATTTAGAAACTAACTGTCAGTTAGCTAAGCAGAATGGTTTTTTGGATATTGATCTGATGTTGGTTTCGGCCTTCGGGGTTAATATTTGGGGAATTATTCTCTGGTTAATTTACGGTTAGTGACTGATGAATTGGAATGAGGCGTATGTTGTGTTTGTGTAACACATGTTTATTATATACGCGAGTTATTCAGAAAGACCGAGTTTATCCCATTCTGAATAACTGATATGACGATAAGTCGAAGATGAAGACAGTGGTTGAAGACCAGAAGTCTTCACGTCGTTTGGGTGATTACTGATGATCTTGATTGGGCTGTACACCCAAGAAGATGGAAACAGTTGGTGATCGTCCAGACGTATTTGGAGATCGATGGATGTACGGGGTACTAGGTGCCTCCGGTTTCGTTCTGACCTAGAACGAACTTGTAAATGGACTATGTGTCTGACATCGGATTTCATTCTGTGTGACTGATATCGGTTGCATAGAGTGGTTTGCCTGTGTGGCATGCTAAGATGCAAATGATCAAGGCTTCTATTGAAAAGCAGAGTCTTGTGGTTGATGATCAAAGCACGGCCTGTGTGGCGTAGCTTTGTGTAGCATTGATTCGCGAGCCTCACACCCCGGTAGTGAACCAGAAACGGGAGAGGGAGGGCATGCGTTTCCATCTAGCTAGAAGTGGCGTCAGTGGTTTTACATGCCCTGACGAGTTTGACTTATGTGGTTGTTGCTTTTGCGAGGCGCCTCGGTTATACCGGTCGATCCGGGACCGATGGAGTCATTCGTTGGCTCATTGACACCCCATAGGGTGGGGAAACGCCGTGTTCAGGCATTTTAATCCACATCAGTGGACCGGCCCTGATGATCTAAAGGCTTGACTGAGTACTTGCCTGAGACATGGGCTAGAGCGTCTCGAATTCGGTGGAGGACGATCCCTTGCCTCAGTTCATAGATGGAAATCCAATTTCCAATACGTGATAATTCAATTTTAGTTGTAATCCTATGTATGGCGACATAGTGGGATAAGGCACTCATGCCGTCTATGATTGATACTTATGATTTGATGTTGTTTTATACACTATACACTTATTATAGTATCAAAAGATTTGTTTTAAACGTATCAAGCATTCTTGGCTATTATAAGGTAAAAACCCTATCCCCCGGCTTGCGTTGCATTGTGTGATAGGACCTGGGTCTTATAATAGCTTCATTTTCCTTTATTTAGCATTGCGCTGTTGTTTTATGCACTGGTGTTCTTGGGAGGAAACCCGTTCCGTGTTATACGGCGTGGTCCCTTGATTTACCTAACTTTAAAATAAAGATTAATAACTGTTTTAGTTCTCACACCAGTCCCATGACTGACCTGGAGTTTATTGTTTTGACCTAAACTCTGGGTGCCCTTATTTTCGACATGGGCAGCTAGAAGTTTTGGTTTTGCAGATTTATATTCACAGGATCCTGGTTTACAGCTGGAACGATATCCGGAAAGCTTTGTATCCGTATATCTCTTCTAGTTGTGTATTGTATTATTTTCCGCTGCTATGTATTTAAATGTAATTTAAATCTCTGATATTTCTGTGTAATATTCATTTATACTCTGTATATTCTTGTATTCTGATGGAATTGTTGTAATATACAATGAAATGTTCTTCCGTCTGCGTTCCTTTGTGTGTTGTTCTCGACTCAATCAGGGATTTCCCGGAAGGGGGATTTCGGGTAGTTTCATCCACTCTGCATTTGGGATAGGCTTGTTTGATACTCTCCTCGCTTTCCCAAGTGCAGTCTCTAGGATCACCGCTCCATTGCACCTTGACCAGGTTGATACTTTTATTTCTCAGCTTCCTAGTCTCGTTGCCAATAATTTTCAGTGGTTCCGTTCTCACTGCAAGGCTTGGGGTAATCTCCAAATCTTGTTGTGCTGCTTCTTCCACAATCAGATCTGGATCATGGACATGCCTTCGAAGTTGAGATACATGGAATACATCGTGCACTTCAGGCAACCAGTCGGACATCTGAATTCTGTAGGATAGGGTGCCAATCTTTTCAAGAATAGGGAAGGGACCGATGAATCTAGGTGCTAATTTTCCTGTCTTTCCAAAACGGATTACACCTCGCATTGGAGCAACTTTCAGATAGACACAGTCACCCACTTCAAAAGCTAACTCTCTCCTTCTTACATCTGCATATCTCTTTTGTCTACTTTGGGCAGCCAATAGTCGCTTCTTAATAAAGTCAACTTTGTCCGAAGCTTCCCGGATCATGTCTGGACCCAACACAAGCCGATTTCCTTTTTCAACCCAACACGCGGGCGATCTACACGGCCTACCATATAAGGTTTCAAATGGAGACATTTTCAAACTTGCTTGATAGCTATTGTTATACGAGAATTCAACTAAATGCAAGTGATCCTCCTAAGAACCTCCAAAATCGAGTATGCAAGCTCGCAATAGATCTTCAAGAATGCGATTCACTCGCTCAGTCTGGCCGTCAGTCTGAGGGTGATATGCGGTACTGAGATTTAACTTCGTTCCCAACTCATTTTGGAATGCTTCCCAAAATTTGCTAGCAAAGATAGGATCATGGTCGCTAACAATGCTACTAGGAACTCTGTTTACAACAAAAGACTATTATTTAATTTGGAAAAGAAATTCAGATTATGATGAAAAGGAAAGATTTAGTTTTATAACCCATGTAGCCTGACGATTTCTTTGAAATAGATTTGCGCCAAACTTTGAGCAGTTCTAGTGGACTTGACAGGTATGAAATGAGCGGATTTTGTGAAGAGATCCACGATCACCCATATGCTGTCATTTCCTTTCTTGGTACGAGGCAGACCATCTATAAAATCCATGGAGATTTGGTCCCACTTCCAATCTGGAACTTCCAATGGCTGCAACAACCCCGCAAGCTTTTGTTGATCGCTTTTTACTTGTTGGCATGTGGGACTTCTACTCACATAAATGGATATATCCCTCTTCATAGATCTCCACCAAAATGTGCGCTTTAAGTCTTGATACATTTTGCTCACAACGTGATGGATGCAAAGCTTTGATTTGTGACCTTCATCCAAAACTTCCTTTATTAGGTCTTTGATATATGGAACACAAATCCGCCCTTGAAATCTAATAATTCCCTTGCCATCTATTTGGAAGTTCGTGTTTTCACCTGCTTCAATTCTCTTGATCATTATCTGAATGAATTTATCATCCTTTTGAAGAGCGGAAATTTTATCAATCAAGGAAGGGGTAACGATGAGGCTTGCGACAATGACGTCCTTTCTACTGAGCGCGTCCGCCATAACATTGGCTTTCCCCGGCGTATATAAGATGTCAAGATCGTATGCCGCCAGAAATTCTAGCCATTGTTGCTGCCTTAAATTCAGATCCTTTTGATCGAAGAGATATTTCAAGGATTGATGGTCTGTGAATAATTCAAATTTTTTGCCCAAAAGATAATGTCTCCAAATTTTTAAAGCAAAGACTACGGCCAACAGCTCTAAGTCGTGGACACGATAGTTTTTCTCATGCGGCTTTAATTGACGACTTGCATAGGCAACAACCTTGCCCCTTTGCATCAGTACTGCTCCAAGACCACCACTTTGAGAAGCATCCATATAAACTTTTAAGTCTTGGTTGCCATCGATGATGGTAAGTACGGGAGCAGTGGTCAAACTCACTTTTAGCTTTTGGAATGCCTCCTCACAATCCGATGTCCAATTGAACTTGGTATGCTTCTTGGTGAGCTTTGTTAATGGGCTAGACAGCTTGGCGAAATCTTTGACAAATTTCCTGTAATATCCAGCCAATCCTAGGAAGCTTCTTACTTCAATGGGTGTACTGGGATGCTTCCAATCTCGAATGGCGGCAATTTTACTTGGGTCAACTGCAATTCCTTCTTTTGACACAACATGGCCCAAGAATTTTACTTCTTCTTGCCAAAATGTGCATTTGGAAAACTTTGCTTTTAAAACATTTCTTTGCAGAATTTCCAACACTTCCCTTAAATGCCCTTCATGCTCCTTCTTAGTTTTAGAATAGATTAGAATATCATCAATGAAGACTAGGACGAATTTATTTAGGACCTCACGGAAGACCCTATTCATCAAGTCAACAAAGTAGGTTGGAGCATTGCATAGACCGAACGACATCACTAACTATTCGTAGAATATGTCAGGACCTCTGAAGGCGGTCAAAGGTATGCATTCTTCGGCTATGCGGAGTTGGTGGAAACCTGTGGCTAGGTCCATCTTTGAAAACACCTTGGCTCCATTCAATTGGTCCATCAAATCATCTATGCGGGGCAAGGGGTATTTGTTCTTCTATGTTTGTTTGTTAAGATCGCGGTAATCAACACAGAGCCTTAGAGTACCGTCGGATTTGGGGACAAACACCACAGCTGCACCCCAATTAGAAAAGCTAGGTCGGATGAGTCCTTTACACAAGAGCTGCTTAGTTTGGGTTTGCAATTCTTCCTTTTCTTTAGGAGTCATCCTTCTGATAGCATGAACTACAGGTCTTGCATTTGGAACGAGATCAATCCTGAAATCGATTTCCCTTCGTGTGGGTGGACTGTCTACTTCTTCAAATACATCCGCGTAATTTTTTACCACGGGAATATTTTCTAAAGAAATAGGAGTGATCTCCAGGGAAGACCAAAATGCCTTCCTATCCGATTTTGAACCATGGCAAGGTATGGAAATAATACCTCCAAACTTTGTTTTGATTTCAACTACTCTATCCGCACACCTTACCTTGGCATCAAATTTTGTTAGCCAATCCAGACCAAGTATGATATCAAACTCAGAAAAATTCATAATGATCAAGTTAAATGGAAACTGGAAGTAGGAGTAGGATACAGGCACCTTACAAAATAAATCTAGAGTGGTAGAACCTCCTACATGATTATGAAAATTAATTGGATCTTTAAGTGTCCTTTGTTTTAGTTTCAATTTCTGGACCGTATTGCTAGAAATAAAACTTCTTGATGCACCCGTATCAAATAAGGCAGTGACAGGAATGTTTTTAACAGAAATGGTACCATCTAAAACATCAGGCTTACCTACTCCTTTAGAAGAAGTAGGAGCGGAAGAAGATGGTGCACTTGCCCCCTCATACACATGTGCAGCCTGTGCTCCTTTCAGCAGCGGACAATTAGGCTTGATATGACCCTTCTTGTGGCAATTATAGCATTCCTTGGTGTCGTCGCTTCGGGCCTTCTTTGGATTTCTGCAGTCCTTGCTGTAGTGTCCAAACTTCTGGCAGTTGTAGCATTGCACCTTTGACTTGTCGTAGGTTTTAGTAGCTCCAGAACTGCTTCCTTCAGTCTTCTTCTTGGATTGTTTCCTCTTATTGTTGTCTAGATCCTTTCCCTGTCTTGTTGGGAATTCTTCTTATCATTCTCCTCATATCGACAAGCAAACTCCACCAGCCTATTGAAAGAAAGGTTGATGTGGGCAGTGGCTCTATCAATATATTTCCTCGCAAGCCCATTTATAAACCTCTTGTTCTTCTGAAAGTCATCCTGAATAAATTCAGGGGCATAGCGGGAGAGGTCTTCAAATCTTCGTACATATTCTGAGATGGTCTTGTCGCCTTGCTTCAGATTGGCGAACTCATCATGTATTCTTTCTACCTCCTGCGTTGGAATGTATTTGTCATTGAAAAGCTCCTTAAACCTTGTCCAAGTCATATTGTCTGCAACCCCTCCAACTGTGACTGTGTCCCACCAGTTTTGAGCTTCCTCTTGTAGCAGCCATGAAGCCACTAATCTTTTCCTATGATCCTCCAGCTCTAATCCTCCAAAAATCTTTTCGCAGTTCCTCAGCCAAGATTGAGCTTGTGTCACAGTTTCAGTACCCTTGAATGGCACTGCTCCCAGGTTTTTGTACTTCTTTTCCACATTATCCAAATCAAAGGGCTGCGGTGGTGGCTGTTGAACTGTGGCCTCCTCAGTTTCCGCAATATATTGCCTCCTTGCTCTAGCTCTAGCGGCTCTAGCGGTAGCGGTACTCATTTCTAGTTAGTTCTGTACGATCAAGGAAAGAGTCAGAACAACTATAATGGTAATTTGAAGAATTGATAAAGATAAAAGGACGGATAAAAAGATAATGATAGAATGACTGACTATTATGTATTCACATGAAATGTTCTCCATAGAATATTGTGATTCTATGTAAACGAATTATCATAAATATGTTATATTCCAAAGCTAAGTTTAACCAAAGCTCTGATACCAACTGTGATGGCCCGGCGAAATCCGGTAGGCTTTGCAACCATCCCTTCATCCCCCAAAGCAGCAGGTAAAACCCACCGTGGCTTACAGTGGTACCCCAAACACCTTGTTTTACGGCGACCCTTTCGGGATCCCCCGGCCGCAGCCTACCAACCCTAAAAAGGGACATGTGGGGGTAAGAATCTCCCATTCGCCACCAAACCGCGAAGCAAGAACCCCCCATCATGCTGCATCCTATTACCAGGCATGCCAAACAAGGACTGGTGTGAGAATTCTTAACTAATTTAACTACTGGTAATAAGGCAAATCCAAGGACCACGACGCTAACGCGGAACGGGTTTTTTCTAATGGATTGCCGTACATAATCTAAAGTGACAGAATAAATAATAAGTGAATCGTAAAACAACGCTATGCTTTTGAGAAAAATGGAATCACCATAAGACCCAGGTCCCATCACACAATGCAACACAAACCAGAGGATAGGGTATTACCTTATGGTGATTAAACATGCTAAATACGGCAAATACAAGCTTAATATTATTATTAGTATATATCAAAACATTTCAAAATAAATGTATCAATCCTAGGACACATAGATACCATAATACTATGCTTCCATACTAGTAATACAATCAAATCCGTAGGTTCGTATTGGAAGTTTGGATATCCATCATGAGTCAAGGCTAGGGAGGAGCTCCTTACCGATTCGAGACACTCTAGCTAATGCCTCAGGGTCCCCCGCAGTGAACCCTTGGATCCTGCAGAGCCGGTCCACCGTACGAGTTGCGGATTAGTTATTCCTAAACACACGTTTCCCAATCCTATAGGACCTATCATCCGAGGCGCCTCATTCCATCATCCACATAAGTAAAATGTCGGGCCGTGTTAAAGCTCAATCACCACTTCTAGCTAGAAAGAAACGTGCTGCTCTCCCTGCGTTCCCTTCTCTCGTTTTAGACTCCGTCGGTGTGTGAGGCTCGCGAAGTCATGCTATACACAAAGCTATGCCTAAACAGGCTATGCTTTGATCATCCCACAAGGCCTGCTTTTCAACAAAGCCTTGATCATATGCATCTTAGTATGCCACATCATCACTCCATATCGCACTACCAATCCTTTGCCGAAATATACGAACGGGTGTTAAGCAAGAGAATAAATTCTCTGCCACCAAACATCTATACATTCGACAGAAGATTAATAACTTGATATTTAATGGAGTACGATGTCAGACACACAATCCATTATTAGCTTATGCTCTGGGTCTGAGCGAAAACCAAACCCGTGAAATCAACACGTACGTTTCGGCAATGACCATGACCCTTGAATTGGGAGCAAGTCAAATCAGGGCCTCGATCGTTGTCCATTCGAGGGAAGATTTACGGTCTTCATACACCATCTTCATACTTCCATTAACGTCGTTTGATTATTTGGAATGAGAGAACTCGGACTTTCCAAATAATCCTCGTATATATACATATATATATATATATATTTAAAATCCTTCGTATCACTTTATAATGATTACTTCTTATTTTAATTATTTAAAATAATTAAATTTATACATAACGACGCCTTAAGTTAATGAGCGACTATGGCGCTGCATTCAATCAATTTTGATTTTTACATTTCTCAGAATCTAACCGTTGTATCTTAACGTAATATATCGTTGGAAAGATTTTTCCAAGACGGTTCTAACGGTTTCAGTTTCAAGAAAATCCGACGGTCGGATATTCTTGTATAGTCATTTAAAGGTACGATTTCAAAATGCGAACTACCGCGCTCCATTCGTTTAAATTTAATTATATATATATATATATATATATATCCTCGTTTAATCGTAATAACGTCGTTTGATTTAAACAACGCTCTAACAACTACCAATCCTTATTAAATTTTAATTCATTTGAAAATGAAGATCATATCACAACATCCTAAATTCATTCTTTACTTACATTAAAAATGTAAATTCCGTCCTTTTCATTTACATGTAAATTTAATTTCTATTTTCTATTTACATGTAAAAATGTAAATTTTGATACATTGCAAAATCCTACTTTTAAATTACATATAAAATGTAAATTTTAACTTCAAGGTACATTTTCATCTTAATTACATAATAATAAAAAAAATGTAACTTTTATTTGCTGTGTGAATCCTATTCTAAATTTACATATAAAAATGTAAATTTAATTACAATGCAAATTTTACTTTCTATTTACATTATAAAAATATCATTTTTAATTTCAATGCAAACTCTACTCATTATTTACATTGTAAAAATATGATTTTTAATTACAATGCAAACTCTCATCATATGTTACATTATAAAAAAAATGTAAAATTTTAATTTCAATGCAGACCCTCATTCTAATTACATAGAAAAATGTAATTTTAATCCTACGGTGTAAATTCACATTTTAATTACAAAGAAAAATGTAATTTTATACATTCAATATAAATTCACCTTTTAATTACAAAAAAAAATGTAATTTTAAACATACCGTGTAATTTCCTATATAATTTACACATAAAAATGTAAATTTTAACATACGATGTAAATTCACATTCTAATTACGTAGAAAAATGTAATTTTTAACATACAGTGTAAATTCACCTTTTAATTACAAAGAAAAATGCAATTTTTAATATACCGTGTAAATTCACATTTTAATTACAAAGAAAAATGTAATTTTATATATACAGTATAAATTCACCTTCTAATTACAAAGAAAAATGTAAATTTTAACATATCGTGTAATTTCCTATATAGTTTACATACAAAAATGTAAATTTTAACATACGATGTAAATTCACATTCTAATTACATAGAAAATTGTAATTTTTAACATACAGTGTAAATTCACCTTTTAATTACAAAGAAAAATGTAATTTTTAACATACCGTGTAAATTCACATTTTAATTACAAAGAAAAAATGTAATTTTATACATACAGTATAAATTCACCTTTTAATTACAAAGAAAAATGTAATTTTTAACACGTGTAAATTCACATTTTATTTACAAAGAAAAATGTAATTTTTAACATACCGTGTAAATTCACATTTTAATTACAAAGAAAAATGTAATTTTATACATACCGTGTAAATTCACATTTTAATTACAAAGAAAAATGTAATTTTATACATATATTATAAATTCACCTTTTAAGTACAAAGAAAAATGTAATTTTATTTGCGATGCCAATTCTCCTTTCTATCCACACATAAAAATGTAAAATTTTTTATACATGCTAATTCTCATTCTTTATTTACATATAAAATGTATATTTTTATTTACTATGTAATTTCTCATTTCCAAGCTACAAAAAAAGTAATTTTTCATTTTCTATGCAAATTCCTACTTTTTATTTCAATGCAAATCCTACTATTTATTTACATTATAAAAATGTAGTTTTCATTTACAAGCCCATTTCTTACTTCTTGTTTACATTATAAAAATGTAACTTTTATTTACATATGAATTCTTAACTTCAATTACATATGAATAATGAAATTTTTAGTCAATGTAAATTTCCTACTTCTTAATTGCATTAAAAAAAAGTAATTTCATACGATTTAAATTTCTACTTTTATTCACATTAAAAATAATGTAAATTTCACAAGTTGTAAATTTCTACTTTTATTCACATTAAAAATAATGTAAATTTCACACGATGTAAATTGTCATTTCCAATTACATATAAGATGTCAATTTCAACTCATGTCTTTGATTAACCCGAATGGTTATTCTATTTACACAAGTCATTATACGAGGTAATGTATTCCATAACAAGCACAAGATGATATATTTTTATACATGATTCATATCCACAAGGCATAAATCAACAAATTTAAACAAGGTAAAAATCTAAATTTTTTTCCTCCTACCGATCTATAATTTTAATTAACAGATCTGAACTTTTAGCTATAGGTTTATAATCTAACTAACAGATCTACGATTTAAAATAACAGATCTATAACTTTAATTGACAGTTCTATGATTTAAAATAATGGATCTAAAATCATAACATCACAAACAATTCAGATCCATAACTTATGGTAACATCCATCGCAGATCCATTTATATTTGACTTTCAATTTCACATAACGCAAGAATAATAATTAAATTAATTAAATTAATTAAATTAAAAATAAGTTCTCACCTTGATTTAAGCGAAATCACAAATCCAAATAAATTCAGAAATGTCCGCAATCAATCTCAGCAACCACTATATGTCCTCACGGTTTCGTCGGATCTAAAATTTTCAGAATCGGAGTTCCTACGAATTAATTACTAAATCTAAATTTGTAACACTTATAAGCGTCACAATTTCTGAAAATATACCTTTAAAGTAAAGGCCGTGGTTTTCAGAATTGGTTCCAATCTATGAATCCGATTTTCGTGAGGTAGGAAGCTCGGTTTGGGTTGTGGTTTGTTGGAGGTGGTCGGCCTCGGATAGGCGCACGTGCGGCTAGCATGGTGGAGGGTGCGACGGCGATAGGTGGGAGCGGCGGCGGTTCAAAGGCCGTGCCTTTGGTGGCGCGGTTCTCGAGATTCGGGGCACGAGCAGGGGCGGGGTTTGTCTGAGATTGAAGAGCGTTCAAAGATCTTCAAAAAAGTCTAAAGGGGCATATGTCAATTCGCCATGGATTGTGAGATATCGGAGCTCAAAGATTTGATGTATAATGGGTTCGGCGGCTGATAATACGAAGAGGAAGAAGGACTGTAACACCGTATTTATACGGTATACTAGGGTATTTTCTTTATATATTTTTTTTAATTAAATCCAAAATTAGGGTTTTTCCATCCGATCTCCAAACGGACCCCAACGACTGTCGAAAAATATGTTTTGACACTTCTGAACGCGATGGTGCTATTGCCGAAATCCAATTCTGAAGTTTACAGTATGTTTTCTTTATTTTCAAATAATTCTATTATATTAAATTCGAACATACATTCTAATTTTACCAGGGTCACATACGAAGTCAGAAAAATCCAGAAAAATTATTTTTGGCTTTCTTATGACGATACGGTCCTAATAAAATTTATTTCATCGAATTCTGAGACTATTTGAAAAATGGCTATTTTCCAGTCAATTAATTTTGACCGAAATTGACAAAACATAGTTTCTTTTGCCACGCTCACATACTAGCTTCAAAAATCATGAAATTTGAAAACTAGCAATAATTTTACATCCCAGATCCAACAAAAGTGGTTTCGTCGAATTCCGAGGTCGTATGCAAAATGTCGATTTTCAAGGGCGATATATTCTCTATAGCGACCTTTCTGAAAATTCATTTGGCCATAACTTTTGATTCCCGCTATGAAACTTCAATTTTTCATATTCGTTAGAAAGATATTTATTGACAGATTTAAATATTTTTGGTTTCACCAAAATCCGGTTTATTCTGCATCATGTGTGGTCAGTCAAAGTTCAGGTTTGACTTTTCAAACTACCGTCCTTATCTAATTCCTTTTATAATTAAATTAAATATATTCGCATTAAATTTAGCCAAAATAAATTTCTACTCATTTTTATTTAAAATAATTCATTTCAACTCTTTAAACACCCCTAAAATCTCTAAAATGAAAATTTTAAATTGGCCCCAAATTCCGGGTTGTTACAATGCCCGCGATGGAAGGTCCGGGCTGTGATCTAGCATAGCATTTGATGTTCGTGGATCGGTGTTGCACCCAGTCGTGGTGATGTTAGAAGGATCTACGGTAGCGTTTTCCTCTGCCATGGTGATAACCAGTATGGTAAAGCGGTCTCCCTTGTTCTAAGGGAAGGCCCTACAAGCTCTTTGTTGAAGGAGAGGTGGCATAAGATGAGTCTTCTGTAAGATGTTGGGTTGTAACGAGAATGGCATTGATCACGTCTGACCCAGTAGTTAGTCTATTGGTCCGGGAAGATGAGCTGGTCCCCGGAGTGGAGCTAATTTAGTCGAACGACCTAGATCTTGATCGCGGGCCTCTTGTCAATCTACAACTGCGGCTGCGCTGGTTGCTGGGAGTGACGTTCCTGGTTGTGGTCGATTTGGAAGTAAATTCGATCCAGGAGGAAGAAAAGGTGTGACCTAATATGGGGCTTGGATTTCCGTAGACCGAAGATCAATTATTGCCCCAGTCTCGGTCGGTGGAGGAATTGATGTTGAAGCGTTAAATCCCGTCTCCATCCGGCCGAGAAGGTGATCTATCAACTGTTGTAGTCGTTCGAGGAGTTTATCCTCGGATGTCATCTGGCCTCTAAACTCGACCAGAACGTTGTCCATGTCGTCCCTGGTAAGATATCGGGACATGTCTTCATGAGAGGAGGCTTCAGACTTGCTTCTGCAGCGGTTGTCTCGGCTGCATTAGCTTTTGCGAGGCAGGAAGATGTTGCATCATTCTTCCGCTTGTTCGCCATGGGTCGGAACTTGTTGAAGGTCATAGAGTATGTCGATGCGTGTGCCCCCACCTAGCACGCCAAAGTGTTGACGACACAAGTTGGTCACTAGTTACAGTCAACCCCCAATCATGTAAGAGAACATGATCAACAATAAAAAAAATGCAATACAGTAAAGAAAACAGGGAACATACAAGACTTTTATAGTAGTTCAGCAAAGATGGTGCCTACATCCACTTTATATGTATTAATTTGCTTTTGATTACAAGTACAATGCTTTTTTTATTTGAGAAAAGAAGAAGTGTTGGCTATTTTGGGAGTTAGCCGTGTGTAAAGATTAGAATCAGAAGTCTTAAGTGGAGATAAGAGCGTCTGAAAGAAGGTCCTTTCCTCTTCGAGCTTAGATGTATTTATAGGTAAAGAAGTGGGTTGAGCGGGACGCTATGTGGCTTGCCTTTTTTGCGGAGCTCGGACCCGTGGAGCTCGACCAGTGGAAGTAGTTGCGACGATGGGACCTGGTCTACTATTGATTAATAGTATCCCCGAAAATGGTGGCTTACTTGGCACTCGAGATAAGGTTTATCAAAAGTAGAGCTTTGTCCGGAGGTGGTTAATCGCCTTTAATACCTTGAAAGTCAGACGGAGTATTGAATGACTCAGCTGAATTTTTCCATGTAGATTCGGAGATATCTGGTCGATCCGAATTTCAAGGGAGCGCTAGACTAGGTTGGTCTGGGAGAGCGATTGTGCCGGGGCACGAGATGTCGTTCCTCGAAGGAAATTAACTCAGGCCAAATATTTTCTGGGCTTTCTGAAGTACAAGTTGTTCTATCGGTCAACCGACCGACGCTAAAAAGTGAGCTTCTTGACATTGGGCTTCGATCCGTTGAACTGCGACAGTTTTTTCCAAGAAGTTGGTCAACAAAAATCATAGAACTCTACCCATACTGTAACACCCCATATTTTCTATTAACATCGAAGTTACGAATTAAACTATACTTAATTTCAAATGTGAGAATTAAGGGAAACGGGTTATGCTATTGCGTTCATCTAAGAATTCTGCTTGAGATAGAGTCCGAGTTTGCGTGAATTGGACTTCGTATCAAGAAGTTATGGCCTTCAGAAGTTTCAGTAATTTTAATAAAACAGCTCGGAAATTCAAAATTCAAAATCCGAAGCAGAAGCGGGTTGGGCGGGAAAATTCCCGCCTAGGGATCAGGTCAACCAGGGGGTCGACCCTAGTGTTGACCTCCCCTATATAGGTCGACCTGGGGGTCGACCTGGCCCCTTCGGGTATATCTGTTTTCCAGCCAATTTCGACCCACTATTGAGTCATTAGGGCTGAGTTGGCTGTTCTGGATAACTCTACCTTGTCTTAATGGTCTTGATTGATTCTGAGATGATTTGACGGCTCCTATTCAATCAAATCTCTATAAAAGCAACCTAATACCTCAACCTAAATCATATTAAAAATCAAACCAAGAGTCGTCATGCTGCCATTGAGCAACCTCGAGTAGCCGCCGTTCAACTTGAAGCAAATTAAAAGCGACAAACCAAATCAAATCAAAATTAAACTAAAACAACGATTGTCTACATCAAAGGTGAGCATTTCAACTTCAGAATATAGATTCCAGAAATCAAGATCTTCATTTGTAGTAAGTGTAGTTATCTTTTAGATGTAAATAAATTTATGACGTGATTTGATATAAAGTGAAAAATAGAATTATACCATGTTGTATAATATTGACGATGCTAATTCATGTTTCTTTCTTGTGATGATTTTATCATGAATTGTCTTGGAATGTTTGTGGCTTATTGGACTTGATGTTGGATCTATTAAGAATTGAGAATGAAACTATTAGTATCATATGCAAGTTATATGTTTCATGTTAAGATCTACATGTATATGCTTATATGATTAATGCAAGTTGTATGTATTATGATAGATCTAAGTCAAGATCTACATATATATATTCATATGCTTTATGTTAGATCCATATGCCTATATAAATGTTCATATGTTCATATGCAAGTTACAAGTTTTATGTTGGATCCATGTCAAGATCTATCCAGGTTCATATAATTAATGCAAGTTACATGTTTTATGATAGATCCAAGTCACGATCTAATTATACATATGTTCATATGCAAGTTACATGTCAGATCTAAAAACTAGATCTATATTTATATGCATGTTTTTAAAGTGGATTTATGCAAGTTCACCTTGTTAGATCTAGTTTACACCTATATGTTAATGTTAAAATTATACATGCTTTGGAATTGGACATGTCATGATTATGTCATATGCTAGTTTATAATTGAGGTTATGTTCGCACATGCCTAGAACTGCATATTAACATGTTTTAGGCTTATAATTATTTAAGTCTAAATTATAAGCAAGTTCATGTGACATGTTAAATCATATGAATAAAGTTTTATGCAAAATTTGCATGTTGGTTGATCCTATATTATGCATGTTCCCTTCTTTTACCTCTCATTATAAATTAGGCTAATTTTAGGGCCTAACTACTTTATGTGATTGATGCGAACGTGTAAACAGGGGTAATGTTGGGATAGACATTAATTCAAAACATGTTAATGATGTAGGTGGGCCCAAACCGTGTAAATGGTTAAGGCCATGAATGGTATAATTTATACCATTAGTCTTGAACATAATTAAAATATGTGACATGAAACACTTGTAGAAAATTTACATATATAAAATGTAAAAGATGAATATGCCTAACCCAATGTTAGACTGAGTTGTGGTGTAAAACTGCCCGGAACCGACCGGTACATCTAGTAACCACAACACACCTATCTAATGTGAGAGGTTAGTGCATCTAGCCCAGAAAGACCCAAGGTTAGACTGAGTTGTGGTGTAATACTGCCCGGAACCGACCGGCACGTCTAGTAACCACAACAATACCTGTCTAATGTGAGTGGTTAGTGCTTTAATTAATTAATTAATTAATTAAAGCTCCTGAACAATCAAGCTAGAAATGGTGAGGTTAAGTAATTAAGGAAGCACTTAACCAACTTAACATGTTAACAAGACAAGAAGGGTGAGGTTAAGTAATTAAGGAAACACTTAACCAACTTAACATGTTAACAAGACAAGAAGGGTTGGGTTAAGTAATTGAGAAAACACTTAGCCAATTCAACATATTAACTAGACAAGATTGATAGGGGTTAAGTCAAACCAAGGACACTTAACCAATTTAGCATGTTGACTAGAAAAACCCTAGTAACGGGGACACGTTTCAGCAGTAACCCACATGGATGTATCAAGGTACCCTGAACTAGGCAGGGTGGGGCACGATTACTGGGCTAAATATAAGCGGTCAAAAAGGGCGGCGGTTAGGTGCGTCAGTGTAGGTTCCGACGGAGTACGGGCCTGCACGGGCTCCGAAGTGGAAAAAGCAGGCATTGGGCACCAGGCGTACACTTGTGCATCTTTGAATCATGTCAGGGTTGCCATTATAGGACTTGATACACCCTATACTGGAACCAGCACAAGTATTTAAAAAATCACGTGGGGCCGCATGACATCGGGAATACATGAACGCGAGTAGGAGTCGATCAATACATGAATGGGATCACTTTATCATGAACATACATTTCTAGTTAAACAGCTCTTAGTGGGTGTAGAGAAGTAAAAGTGGGTGCGATAACCAGATCTAGTTAAGTCTTACCTTACCTCGTTTTAGCACTACCCTATCCTTATGGTATCATTCTAAGTTCAGTTTATTCATGTCATAGTCTTTTACTTGTTTACATGCTATTAAATAACTGGGCTTACCAGACTTATGTCTGACCCATTTTCCTTTCGGTTCTTTTCTTCCATTCCCCCCCGGTCCACAGAGAGAGAACACTTCTTCTTAGTCCGCATCAATCAAAGCTTGAAGACTGTAGACGTAAGGCTTGGACTTTCCTTTTTGAGCTATGGCTATGGTCAAGCACTTGTTTGGGATTTATGTCATTTTATTTTCAGTGTTGCTTCTTTATGTTTTCAAGACAGATGAAAAGTTGTAATAATTTGGAAGGTTGAAACAGTTGTTGAATTGTTGTGTTGAACAAGTATTTATGAAATAATATTGATCTTTTTCCGCTGCTTAAATTTTCTATCTTGTAATTTATTAGTATCTTGTACCTTAAAACGCTCCATCGAAGTTAAGGCATTCCCTTTGAGAGTGACCTCAATGGAGGTGGGGTGTTACACTTGGTATCAGAGCTAAGGTTTACTAGATCAGATAAGTGTTTTTGAAAACTATCTTTAAAAAGAAGTATAAAGAAGCATTTTTCAAGAAAAAGTGATATTTTACTTTAAAAGGCATAATCCCCCAAAGCTATATGCCCTATCTTTCTATCCTTTGTTTTGAATCTTTCCTTTTTCGTTTCAGCATGTCTAGGAATCTTAACCTTCCAGAGGGTGTACCGATACCTGGCTGGTTCAGGAGGTACCTAGAGGCTAGGGCCAACGACGCGGGCCCAACAGATATTCCTTCTCCCCCAGCTGTAGCGGTTCCTCCTCCTCCTCCTTGTGCAAATGCTTTCTCAAAGATTTGTAGAGACTTTAGAGCCATGGGTGGAAAGGATTTCAAAGGAACATAATCATTCGTATAAGCAATGAACTGGCTCAAAGAAACTGAGGATCTATTCGTTATCTTCGAGGTGGAAAATAGGCAGAAGATACACTTGGCAGTATGGTTGCTTAAAGATGAAGCTTCTTATTGGTGGGAGGTTACCAATGCGGAGAGACCAGTCGAAACTTGGGAGGATTTCAGAATGAGGTTTGAGATGAAATTCCTCTCACAAGCTGAATGAAGTTTACAGATGGAAAAGTTCTTATCTCTTAAGCAGGGAAGTATGACGGTCAAAGAATACGTCAATCAATTCAATCAGCTGGCCCAATTTGGACTGGACTTAGTGAATACTCCACATAAGAAGGCTCTTCGATTTGTTAAAGGGTTGAATGAGCCACTACACGGCCTAACTATGACCCACATACCCATGGGTGCGACTTATGAGAGGTTGGTGGACATGGCACTCTTACATGCGGAAGACAAGGATGGCAAGAAGGAGGTGAAGAAGGAAGAGTCTCAAAACAAGAAAGGAGATAGATCTCAGAACAAGAAGGCGGACCCCAAGAAAGGCGGGAAGAATTACAAATCCCACGAGAAGAGGAAGTGCAATATTTGTGGCATACCCGGACACTTGGCTAAAGATTGCAGAAAGAAGAAGAGGAAATTGGGCGCTTGTTTCTAATGGGGGGATACTGGACACCTGGCTAAGGACTGCCCAAAGAGGCAAGGACATGGGAAGAGGGCTGGATCATCTTCTGGAGGGCACGTTCAAGCTCTCGTAGCACCTCTGCTGGAACGAGGTAGAAATATTTCCGTCAAGAGTTTAATTTAGTTTATTTGTTTGATCATCCTATTCATACACTATTTGATTCTGGCGCATCGCACTTGTAACACCCCACGTCCATTAATGTCACTCACAAAGGGAATGCATTAACTTCCATGGAGGTTTTAAGTGAATATAGAACAGAAAAATTACAACAAGACAGATAATAAGTAGTACTTGGAAATCTAAAACTTTATTTCATTGCAGCGGAAATTAAACATGTTTGTTACATCATAAAACCATAAATCAGAGTCAAGTACAATATCCATCTTGATAAAACAAAATACATAATCCCATTACATAAATAGCCATTAAAGAAGATAACAAGCTGGACTTTACTTCAACGGTCCAAGCTTTCCAAAAGAGAGATAAAGCAATCCAATCAAGCTCCACTAGAGCTAGGCCCACCCTAAGGACCTGAAGGGGGGGGGGAAGATAGAAATAGGGGGGTCAGACATAAAGTCTGGCGAGTATGATAATTCTAACAATACTATTATCAAAATAACTAGACTAAGGCATAAGCTGGAAAACAAGGAAATGTCTATGAACTATGGGGTATGGAAGAGCAGATAAAGATAACGTTAAAGGCACACCTAATACTAACGAATAATTACTACACTGCACCACACCAGTCACCCTAAAGGTTGATCCCACTTGCTTCACTTAGAAATTATATAAATAGCTTCGTGTACCCCTAGCTGACTACATAGGTGCCGCCTGCCCCTATCTCCGCTAGGTGTACCCCACTACCCACTTGCGATCGGCTCCCTACTCGTAGATACCCGTGCTGGCCCCATAGTGGGGTGTATCACTCCCCTAAAGTGGCAACCCGATACAACTTGAGGATGCACGGCTTATACCTACACGATGCAACAACGTCTTACCTACCAGCCCGGGTCCACACACGCATATGAAACCCGTTGGACTTGCGTTGCCACCGCTAACCCGTTTGGCCTCTTATAGTCAAGCCCAGTATGCGTGTCCCGTCCTCAACTTGGGTCGAGCCCACAAAGATACGTTTGGGTTACTGGTTGAAATGGGCCCCCAATTACTTACCACAAGTTATCCACCTAAGCTTGTCCCCACTAGTATATCCCACTTAACCCTCTTCTTAGTCATGTTCATTTACATGTGTGTTTGGTTAAGTCTTACTAATCATATTTCAAATGCCACTAAAGGCACCCACTAGATTCCTCATGCCACCCAAGGCACCTACTTAGCCCCCATGTCCCACTTCACATGTTTATCTGGTTAAGTATTTCTTAATTCATTCAGGCCATAACCTCATAAAGACCTCTCACATTAGACTGGCATTTATGGCAGCTGGATTCGTCGGGCGGGTCCGGGCAGTCTTACACCATAAAAGAGTCTAACCTCGTGTCTTTACAACTGTTATGCTTTAATTTGGGCCTAGGTCCTCTCATATTGGGCTGACATTTGTGACTACTGGATTCGCCGGGCGGGTCCTCTCATATTGGGCTGACATTTGTGACTAATGGATTCGCCGGGCGGGTGCGGGTAGTTTTACGTCACAAACGAGTCTAACCTCGTGTCCTAAGCATTGATTAACACTTATAATCTTTTACCCCAGTTTTAAATATATCCCTATTCAAATCATTAATTAATTCCAATTTTGATGATGTCCATAATTGACTCAATTATGGCCATCCACTTACGGTATGCAAAATCATATCAATTGCACCCCAATTTCTTAATATTAAATCCTTAATATTACCCCTACCCCACGTTATACGTTTGCTTATTCAACGCAAAATATACGTTAGACTCGGATAGTCTAACTCATAGCACAAAGATAAATTATCACAACATATAGACAAATAAAATAGATCTAATCATAAACGGGGTGAAACTTGCATGTATGATAAATGTCCAACACCTAAACTTGCATAGGCAAAAACTACAACTTGCATAATGCTACACATGTCATGGATCTAAAGGTGTCAACTTGTTTGGTAAAATGTCACAATTTACATAATATGATCATAATCCAAATTCATGTATAAACTTGCATATGTGGTTTATGTAACATAATGATGGTGTAAACTAGCATCTAACCCATAGAACTCACAAATGTTATAACCTAATTTTAGATCTAAATAGATGTCATAGGATATGTGAGATTATACATACTAATCAATCTAAACTTGCATAGGTACATGTGATTTATCATGTGAATCATCATAGCCCCAAACATATATATAATCAACATCATGATTTGATCAAGCATAAGCTAACTATAACATAAATAATAACATCATGACTTTGTAACATCGCAACTTAGCATAGAAACTTTCAACATATATAATATCATCATCACATAACATAGGATTTACAACATACATGATAGCATAAGATTTACAACATATATAATCAATAATTCACATCATCCTCTTATAATCCATATCACAACTTAATCTATTTAGTTTGCTAATAATCTTATTAAAATCATCATACTCACAATTAGAGAAGAAAGAGAGTCTTGATTTGCTTTAGAGTTGAGTAGAATTAGAGTTTTGATTAGCTTTCTTTCTTCTTAGTTGGCGGCGGCTACACTGAGTTCCATGGCGACGGTATGACGACGACTATTCTATTTTTCATGTGAATTTAGAGTGAGAGACTACCTAGGTATATATAGAGTTTAGGATTTATTTAGACCATCAGATCAACTCAGAACTAACCTGAACCGTTAAATTAGCCAACTCAGCCCTAAAGACACATCAGCAGCTCAAGATTGGGCTCTGCCAAAACCTGGCCGACTGGACCAGGTCGACACCCAAGTCGACTGCGCAGTCGACCTGGTCCTGGGGGTGTCGACTGCCCAGTCGACCTGGGTGCTGGGCGGGAAATTTCCCGCCTGGCCTGTTTGACTTCGAATTTTGAATTTTGAATTTTCTGAAACTTCCGATGGTCATAACTTCTTCATATGAAGTCCAATTCACGCAAACTCGGACTTTATCTCAACCAGAATTCCGAGACGAACACAATGGCGCAACCCATTTCCCCCAATTCTCACGTCTGAGATTAGTTATTCTTTAATTTGTGAATATTTATATTAACAGAATTACGGGGTGTTACATTCTCCCCTCCTTGAAGGATTTCGACCCCGAAATCTTCAAGTCAAGAAGAATGTATATCCTAACATCCAATCGTCCATCTACTCAACCATCAAACACAGGCATCCATTGTCCTTATAGACTTCTAATGCTTTCATGTTTAAATGCACAGTGTGTGTATGTGTCCATATCTAATGCAAAATCAGGCGGTCCACTGATTCAGTTGACCTCCTTAATGCCAATCATGACAGTGCCATGCGTCCATTATGTATGCAAAAGTTCCTTAATGCTACATATTATCTCTATATGCGTGCACAATCATCATCTGAATGCAGCATCCATATGATAAAAAAAATCCTCATACATCCATTTTACTAAATACATCCATATATATGCAATATGCAATATGAAGTGACTGAGCCGATCTAGTGCCTAATAGTGTGTGTATATGCGTCCACGAGCAACCACTAGCAAACACTTGCATCCACTTTGCATCCATCATACATAACATGTCTCAAACACATGTTTCAACCGTAGGATTATCCTAACTAAAGGTCAAGGATACTAACGAGAGGACATACTAAAGATAAGATAAGTATAAGCTAAGCGATAAAGGAGAAATTAAAAGACATACCCTCAAAAAGAAAAGGGTACAACGAACGCATCTTCGCTTCTGTCTCCCAAGTAGCGTTTCTCTCATCATCTCCCCATTGCACTTTGACTAGTCTTAGCTCTCGATTCCTCAACTTCTTGATCTTCGACCCAAGAATGCATATAGGAGCTCGTCGAATCATCGCATCACGCTCTATCTCCACCTCTCTAAGCAAGCTCGGCTTTACCACTTCCGCGGTCTCGTGCAAGCACTTCCTCAAATGTGACACATGGAATACGTCTTGTACACCACTAAGTCTCTCAGGCAACTCCACTCTATACGCCAACTGTCCAATCTTCTCCTTAATAGGAAACGGCCCTACAAACCTTGGTGCTAATTTCCCAAAGGACCCAAAGCGAACAACATTCCGTAATGGAGACACTTTGATAAAGACCATGTCCCCAACATCAAACTCAAGATCTGTCCTCCTTTTGTCTGCATAAGATTTCTGCCTATCTTGCACCGTCTTCATCCTCCTTCGAATCAAGTCGATCTTTTCCGAAGTCTCTCTAATCATATCGGGCCCAAGTAAGATCTTATCCGTAGATTCCCACCAACATGTAGGTGAACGACAAGGTCATTCATAAAGAGCTTCGAAAGGTGCCATGCCAATGCTGGACTGAAAGCTATTATTATATGCGAACTCCACCAACGGAAGATGCTCTTCCCATGTACCCCCAAAGTCTAGGATACATAGCCTCAAAAGATCCTCTAGAATACGATTCACCCTCTCGGTTTGGCCATCCGTCTGAGGATGATATGCGGTGCTCAAACATAACTGAGTCCCTATCGCTTCTTGCAAGCTCTTCCAAAATTCGCTAGTGAAGATAGGATCACGGTCGCTTACTATGTTAGAAGGAACACCATGCAAACGAACTATCTCTCGAACGTATACAGAAGCTAACCATGGAGCAGTCCTCTTACTCTTCACGGGAATGAAATGGGCGCTCTTAGTAAGTCTGTCTACTATAACCCAAATCCCCGTATTACCCTTCCTTGATCTTGGTAATCCATCCACAAAGTCCATCGAGACACTTTCCCACTTCCATAGTGGAACCTCCAATGGGTGAAGCAACCCACTGGGTTTCTTTTGCTCCGCTTTTACTTGTTGGCACACCAAGCATCTAGCGACATGCTCGGCCACATCCCTCTTCATACCGGCCCAAAAGAAAACTCGCTTCATGTCTTTGTACATCTTGTCCCCGCCGGGATGAATGGTCATCTTCGAACGATGTGCATCATTAAGTATAGTCTTCCTCAAGTCCTCGTCTCGTGGTACACAAAGTCTACTATCCCTACGTAACCAACCCTTATCATCTAGGGTATACCTACAGAGATGGCTTGATGACTCCCCTCTTTTGAGCTTCTCCACTAACTCAACCAACTGTGGGTCGTCTTGCTGTGCCTCACCAATCCATCCCAAAAGCGTAGGTCTGACCTCCAAGGATGCTAGCAAACCGGGTACAAAGTCAATGGAAGGTCTAAAATCGAACATAGAGATGAATTCTAAGTTTCGTCGTTCAACAAACAATGGACTCAAGGACAGCCTTTTCCTACTTAAGGCGTCTGCCACCACGTTACCCTTGCCAGGGGTATATGCTATTTCGAAGTCAAAGGAAGCTAAGAATTCCATCCACCCTTGCTGTCTTAAATTGAAGTCCTTCTGAGAGAATAAGTATTTCAAAGATTTGTGGTCAGTGAATAATTCGAATTTCTCGCCAAGAAGATAATGGCGCCAAGACTTAAGCGCGAAAACAATTGCGGCCAACTCTAGGTCATGTGTAGGGTAATTTTTCTCATGCACCCTTAACTGCCTTCCACCATAGGTTATTACCCTTCCCTCTTGCATTAAGACTGCGCCTAGACCTGTCCCACAAGCATCGGTATAAACAGTAAATGGCTTACTCCCGTCTGGCAGCACTAAGACTGGAGCTGAGGTCAAAGCTCTCTTTAAACGTTGGAACGCATCATCACAATCTACGTTCCACGCGAAGACTAGGTTCTTCTTCGTCAGGCGTGTCAATGGAGCTGATATTTTTGTGAAGTCTTTGATAAACTTCCTATAGTAGCCAGCCAACCCCAAGAAACTCCTTATTTCGGTAGCATTTTTAGGGACATTCCAATCTTGGATGGCCACCACCTTTGTGGGATCCACAGCTATCCCTTCTTTGGAAACCACGTGCCCTAAGAATCGCACTTCCTCTCTCCAGAAGTGACACTTAGTAAATTTAGCTTTAAGGTTATGCGCTCATAGAGTCTCCAACACTTCCCTAAGATGTAGGGCATGCTCTTCTTCATTCTTAGAAAAGATCAAGATGTCGTCTATAAAGACCACCACGAATTTATTAAGGTACTCCCTAAACACCCAACTCATCAAATCAACAAAGTATGCGGGGGCGTTTGTCAAACCGAAGGGCATCACTAGCCATTCATAGAAACCGTCCGGAGTCCTAAAGGCAGTCTTGTCAATGCTATCCTCAGCCACTCTCAACTAATGGAAACCAGTGGCTAAGTCCAACTGCGAAAACTCTGAGGCGCCAACTAACTGATCGAAGAGATCGTCAATCCTCGGCAGCGGGTGTCTGTTTTTCTTAGTAAGTTTATTAAGTTCTCTATAGTCCACACACAGTCTAAGGGACCCATCCGCCTTCGTGGCAAATACTACTGGAGCACCCCACTCCGATATACTTCGTCTTATGAACCCCTTCTCAAGCAACTCCTTCACTTGCTTATTGAGTTCCCTCCTTTCAGGAGGAGCCATGTGGCGTACTGGCAAAGATACTGGTTTTGCATTATCCACAAGATATATTCGAAAATCTATCTCCTGCTTCGGAGGCAAGCTCTTCACCTCCTCAAACACATCCGAGTATTCTCGGACCACTCTAACAGATCGTAGATTCTCCACAGACGCATCAAGCGATTCTAGATAACTTAGCATAACGGAATTTATGGGATTACAAAAGATTTCGAGAGTGTTGCCAAGGCGAGTCATGAGCCTAACTACTCTCCTTTCACAATCAAGAACGGCCCCATTTTTGGATAACCTATCCATTCCTAAAATTAGCCCATAGCCCGTGAAGCCCAAAACATAAGCATCACATCTAAACTCAACGCTAAGTATAGAAATTTTCAAATCCAAACATATCATGGACAAATAAGCTGAGCCCCCAATTGGATTCGAAACAACTAAGGGATCCTCTATTAAATTGGTGTTTAAGTGCAGTGATTCAACTAATGATGTAGAGATAAACGAATGTGATGCGCCCGAATCGAATAAGGTACGGACAGGATGATCAAACAGAAAAACTAAGCTTTCAACAGAAATGGTATTATCTCGTTCTTGCAGCGGTGGGACCGCGAGAGCCTGAACTTGTCCCCTTGCCTGCCCTGGTGCCATAAGAGCCTGCACCTGTCCTCCCGAGGTAGACCCTACCCTCTGCCCCTTCTTTGGGCAGTCCTTCACTAGATGTCCCGCTTCACCACAGTGAAAACAACCAGTCTTCTTTTTCTTTCTACAATCCTTGCTGAGATGGCCTGGTGTCCCACAGTTAAAGCATCTTTTCTTTCCTTTGCCATTATTGTCTTTACCACCCTTCTTGTTTTGCTGTTGTGGTTTCTTCTGATCCCCTTTCTTCTCGGGTGCCTTATTAGCATTAGCGCCTTTCTCCTCGTGCATGAGTGCCATGTCTACTAGCTTCTCAAAGGTGGCTCCCATAGGGATGTGGGTCATAGCCAACCCCTGCAACGGCTCATTCAAGCCTTTAACGAACCTCAGAGCCTTCTTCTCCGGCGTGTTCACCAAATCTAAGCCAAACCTTGCCAATTGGTTAAATTTGCTGACGTACTCTTTCACTGATAGATTTCCCTGCTTCAATGTCAAGAACCTTTCCATGTATAGATTCTCTTCTACCCTTGAGAGAAACTTTGCCTCAAACCTACATCTGAAATCTGCCCAAGAATCAACAGGACGCTCCCCATTAGTGACCTCCCACCAAAACGAGGCCTCTCCTTTCATTAACCAAGCTGCTAATTTGACTTTCCTCCCTTCTTCTACTTCAAAGATTTCTAGCAATTCTTCCACCTCCTTAAGCCAGTCTCTAGCTTCCACAAACGTTTCTGACCCTTGAAAAGGTTTTCCACCCATAGCCTTAAATTCCTTGCATGTCTTTGCAAAAGTATCAGCGCGAGGAGGAGGAGGAGGAGAAGGAGCGGGTGCAACTGGTGGTGGAGGAACATTGGCTGGACCTGCAGCGGCCCTAGCCTCTAATAACCTCCTATACTATCCTGGTATCGTTACACCATCCGGAAGGTTAAGATCTTCAGCCATGCTGAAACGAAAAAGGAAAGATTCAAAATGGAGAATTCGAAAGATAAGGATATGGCTATTGGGGATTATATTTTTCATAAAAACTTTCCTCTTAAAATAACTCATTAAGACATGTTTTTGAAAACACTTCTTCCAAAAATACTTTAGAAAAATAGTTTTTTCTAAAAAAAATATCTGTTCTGGTAACCTTAAGCTCTGATACCACGTGTAACACCGCACATCCATTAATGTCACTCACAAAGGGAATGCATTAACTTCCATTGAGGTTTTAAGTGAATATAGAACAGAAAAATTACAACAAGACAGATAATAAGTAGTACTTGGAAATCTAAAACTTTATTTCATTGCAGTGGAAATTAAACATGTTTGTTACATCATAAAACCATAAATTAGAGTCAAGTACAATATCCATCTTGATAAAACAAAATACATAATCCCATTACATAAATAGCCATTAAAGAAGATAACAAGCTGGACTTTACTTCAACGGTCCAAGCTTTCCAAAAGAGAGATAAAGCAATCCAATCAAGCTCCACTAGAGCTGGGCCCACCCTGAGGACCTGGAGGGGGGGAAGATAGAAATAAGGGGGGTCAGACATAAAGTCTGGCGAGTATGATAATTCTAACAATACTATTATCAAAATAACTAGACTAAGGCATAAGCTGGAAAACAAGGAAATGTCTATGAACTATTGGGTATGGAAGAGCAGATAAAGATAACGTTAAAGGCACACCTAATACTAACGAATAATTACTACACTGCACCACACCAGTCAACCTAAAGGTTGATTCCACTTGCTTCATTTAGAAATTATATAAATAGCTTCGTGTTCCCCTAGCTGACTACATAGGTGCCGCCTGCCCCTATCTCCGCTAGGTGTACCCCACTACCCACTTGCGATCGGCTCCCTACTCGTAGATACCCGTGCTGGCCCCACAGTGGGGTGTATCACTCCCCTAAAGTGGCAACCCGATACAACTTGAGGATGCACGGCTTATACCTACACGATGCAACAACGTCTTACCTACCAGCCCGGGTCCACACACGCATATGAAACCCGTTGGACTTGCGTTGCCACCGCTAACCCGTTTGGCCTCTTATAGTCAAGCCCAGTATGCGTGTCCCGTCCTTGACTTGGGTCGAGCCCACAAAGATATGTTTGGGTTACTGGTTGAAATGGGCCCCCAATTACTTACCACAAGCTATCCACCTAAGCTTGTCCCCACTAGTATATCCCACTTAACCCTCTTCTTAGTCATGTTCATTTACATGTGTGTTTGGTTAAGTCTTACTAATCGTATTTCAAATGCCACTAAAGGCACCCACTAGATTCCTTATGCCACCCAAGGCACCAACTTAACCCCCATGTCCCACTTCACATGTTTATCTGGTTAAGTATTCCTTAATTCATTCAGGCCATAACCTCATAATGACCTCTCACATTAGACTGGCATTTATGGCAGCTGGATTCGCCGGGCGGGTCCGGGTAGTCTTACACCATAAAAGAGTCTAACCTCGTGTCTTTACAACTGTTATGCTTTAATTTGGGCCTAGGACGTCTCATATTGGGCTGACATTTGTGACTACTGGATTCGCCGGGCGGGTCCGGGCAGTTTTACGTCACAAACGAGTCCAACCTCGTGTCCTAAGCATTGATTAACACTTATAATCTTTTACCCCAGTTTTAAATATATCCCTATTCAAATCATTAATTAATTCCAATTTTAATGATGTCCATAATTGACTCAATTACAGCCATCCACTTACGGTATGCAAAATCATATCAATTGCACCCCAATTTCTTAATATTAAATCCTTATTATTACCCCTACCCCACGTTATACGTTCGCTTATTCAACGCAAAATATACGTTAGACTCGAATAGTCTAACTCATAGCAAAAAGATAAATTATCACAACATATAGACAAATAAAATAGATTTAATCATAAATGGGGTGAAACTTGCATGTTTGATAGATGTCCAGCACCTAAACTTGCATAGGCAAAAACTACATCTTGCATAAAGCTACACATGTTATGGATCTAAAGGTGTCAACTTGTTTGGTAAAATGTCACAATTTACATAATATGATCATAATCCAAATTCATGTATAAACTTGCATATGTGGTTTATGCAACATAATGATGGTGTAAACTAGCATCTAACCCATAGAACTCACACATGTTATAACCTAATTTTAGATCTAAATAGATGTCATAGGATATGTGAGATTATACATACTAATCAATCTAAACTTGCATAGGTACATGTGATCTATCATTTGAATCATCATAGCCCCAAACATATATATAATCAACATCATGATTTGATCAAGCATAAGCTAACTACAACATAAATAATAACATCATGACTTTGTAACATCGCAACTTAGCATAGAAACTTTCAATATATATAACATCATCATCACATAACATAGGATTTACAACATACATGATAGCATAAGATTTACAACATATATAATCAATAATTCACATCATCCTCTTATAATCCATATCACAACTTAATCTAATTAGTTTGCTAATAATCTTATTAAAATCATCATACTCACAATTAGAGAAGAAAGAGAGTCTTGATTTGCTTTAGAGTTGAGTAGAATTAGAGTTTTGATTAGCTTTCTTCCTTCTTAGTTGGCGGCGGCTACACTAAGTTCCATGGCGACGGTATGACGGCGGCTATTCTATTTTTCATGTGAATTTAGAGTGAGAGACTACCTAGGTATATAAAGAGTTTAGGATTTATTTAGACCGTCAGATCAACTCAGAACTAACCCGAACCGTTAAATTAGCCAACTCAGCCCTAAAGACACATCAGCAGCTCAAGATTGAGCTCTGCCAAAACTTGGCCGACTGGACTAGGTTGACACCCAAGTCGACTGTGCAGTCGACCTGGTCCTGGGGGTGTCGACTGCCCAATCGACTCCCCTGTCGACCTGAGTGCTGGGCGGTAAATTTCCCGCCTGGCCTGTTTGACTTCGAATTTTGAATTTTGAATTTTCTGAAACTTCCGATGGCCATAACTTCTTCATACGAAGTCCAATTCACGCAAACTCGGACTCTATCTCAACCAGAATTCCGAGACGAACACAATGGCGCAACCCGTTTCCCCCATTTCTCACGTCTGAGATTAGTTATTCTTTAATTTGTGAATATTTATATTAACAGAATTACGGGGTGTTACAGCACTCATTTGTTTCTACTGCTTTAGTTGAATCTCTGCACCTAGACACTAGTTTAGTAGAGGATCCCTTGGTTGTTTCAAATCCAATTGGGGGCTCAACTTATTTGTCAATGATTTGTTTGGATTTGGAAATTTCTATACTAAGTGTGGGGTTTAGATGCAATGCCTATGTTTTAGGCTTCACGGGCCATGGGTTGATTCTAGGCATGGATTGGCTATCCAGTAATGGTGCCATCCTCGATTGTGAAAAGAGAGTGGTTAGACTCATGACTCGCCTCGGTAACACTCTCGAAATCTCTTGTAATCCCATGAATTCTATTATGTTAAGTTATCTAGAATCTCTTGATGCGTCTGTTGAGAATTTGCAGTCTGTTAGAGTGGTCCGTGAATACTCGGATGTGTTTGAAGAGGTAAAGGGCTTACCTCCGAAGCGGGAGATAGACTTCCGCATATACCTCGTTGACAATGAAAAACCCGTTGCTTTACCCGTTAGACACATGGCTCCAAGGGAGAGGAAAGAACTCAACAAGCAAGTTAAAGAGTTGCTTGAGAAGGGGTTCATAAGGCGGAGTATTTCTGAATTGAGTGCTCCACTAGTGTTCGCAACTAAAGCAGACAGTTCACTTCGCTTGTGCGTTGATTATAGGGAGCTAAACAAGCTGACCGAGAAAAATAGGCACCCACTATCAAGAATAGACGACTTGTTCGATCAGCCTGTAGGTGCATCGGTTTTCTCCCAATTAGATCTAGCTACCGGGTTTCATCAGCTGAGAGTGGCTGAAGACAGCATTGATAAAACCGCGTTCAGAATTCCGGATGGTTTCTTCGAGTGGCTTGTCATGCCTTTCGGCTTGATAAATGCACCCGCTTACTTCGTTGATTTGATGAGCAGGGTGTTTAGGGAGTTCCTCAATAAGTTTGTGGTGGTCTTCGTGGATGATATTTTGATCTTCTCGAAGAGTGAGGAAGAGCATGCTCAGCACTTAAGGGAAGCCATGGATACTCTCTGTGCACATCAGTTGAAAGCCAAATTCTCCAAATGCCATTTCTGGAGAGAAAAAGTTAGATTCCTTGGACATGTGGTGTCCAAAGAGGGGTTATCCATGGACCCTGCAAAAGTGGTTGTTGTGCAAGATTGGAAGGTTCCACGAAATGCAACTGAAGTCCGAAGCTTCCTCGGGCTAGCAGGCTTTTACCGAAAATTCATCAAAGATTTTGCGAAAATCTCAGCTCCTCTTACAAAATTGACAAAGAAGAACCTAGCTTTAAATTGGGATTTGGATTGCAATATTTTTTTCCAACAATTAAAGAGGGCTCTGACAACAGCCCCAGTTCTGACATTGCCAAATGGGAGCAAGATGTTTACCATATACACGGATGCCTGTGGTACGGGACTTGGTGCTATCTTGATGTTAGAAGGAAAGGTAGTAGCTTGTAACGTCCCGCAAATCCGTAATATCATAGTTGACTACATACATCATACTTCCAACCTAAATATCACGAAAATTTGAATCCTTAATTGAAAGAAGTCAGAGGATGAGAAATAGAAAGAAAGAAACTTAGAGTAGAAGAAGAAGACTAGAAACACAACACAGAATATCACATCGCAGCGGAATAAAATATAATATATAATAGCTTTTGAAATACAAAATTTGACTGTATATACATAACATTATCATCAGAGTACAGCACTTACAACACAGTAGAAATAACATTAGATAACTAACGTTGAAGCCTCCTGCTCCAAGCTCCTCTAAATATCTGTGAACACCTGAACTAGTTAACTGCCCGCACAGATTTAGGCACCCAAGAGCAAAGGTATAATAAAACAAAATAAACTCCGGGTCAATCATGGGACTGGTATGAGTAAACAGTTTAAAACAGCTTGAGGAAACATGCGATATCTCATAAGACCACGCCGTATAACACGGAAAAGGTTTTCCCTTATGAGAATCCAAAATGATCTTTATATCAAAACTCTTTTGATATTATAATAGTGTTTAAATCAAATAAATAGAATCTTAGTGGAACGCTTGCATCTCATGTTCCATATATATATTATGCAATCAAAACCGCGAGCACTTATTGGAGATTTGATTTCCAACAATGACAAGGTATGGAACCACCTGCCGCTGGTGTATCTCTAGAGGATAATACACCGAGTTCAACAAGAACATCTTGCAACTTAACCACACATGACCGACCACTCATTTTGCTTGAGTGTATCGAATGTATATCACCAACAGTTGGGACCAGCAACCGTTTCCCGAATGGGTCAACATCGAATATAATAAGGAATTAAATGAATCTCTATATAGGTGATGATACACCCTAATGGGAGCTAACCACATAGCCATGCTGCTTGCCCAATTTTTGTCGTTTCCCAGTTGTTGAGGCCAGAGGCTACAATTACTTTCCATTCATTGATAACACGATCACTTTGAATGCCACATTATCAGATCCGTTAATCGCTAATTGATTTGCACAAATATTCTAGATATTATGCTAAGGGAATAAATCCGTTGCCACGATATATATTTGTACAGTCCAACATATGCGATCATTGGAAATATTTTGTCAGACATTCGTCCATATACGTTCATTCTGGGACTGAACGAAACCGAAGGCACTATTCCGTACATCCATCCTAGGCAATCTCTACCTAGGACATATACAACAGCCCTTGCACTTTACTCCATCTTCAATATATTCAGCATATATGATTCGCAACGCTTATGCCAATACGGAGTGGTTCTTTGGATAAGAATCCAACCAGTCTCTCCATATTAACAACATTAAATGGTCAAAACTTTGATAGTCGGTGATTTAACTATCAAATGAAAAATGTCCGTGTACATACACAACGATCTTATTTCCAAATGGAATTATCGATCACATCATCAAACATATATATATATATATTCATATTTCCTTATTTTCTATATTAAGAAAATATATGTTATTAACTCTGGAAAACATTCCCATTTCATATTTACATATCACTATTCTTCCACATCTATCAGACTCTAGCTGTAAACTAGTAAGAGAACAACTTCGTAACTATAAACCCCGAAGGCCGAAACTAACATCAGATTGATACTCAAAAAACCATTCAACTCAACTAATTTTCAGTCAGTTTCTAATTTTTCTTAACTCTATTTCTTTAACTCCATTTGATTAACTTCTTATAAACACGATCATTTTAAATCTACAATCATTTGCTTTTAAATCATCGTTCACTTTAAAATGTATATCCCCTAGGATTTTATTTATAAAATTCCTTTACGTTTATAATATTCTATTTAAGTTCGTTTCATTATCGAATTCTATATATATATATATATATATATATATATCGATTTCTAGTTTATCAAATCTTCTTAAAAATATTCTAACTCCTTAAATTTTCGGAAAAATTCGCCGTGACCTCCTTTGTACTGGAAGCATCGGGAAAATGCCCAAACCACCACACAGGCCCTCTATTCAAAAAGAAAATCAAAAAGCCAAGCGGCTTGCCGATACGGCGCATAAAATCTCATATTCAATTAAATACATACCTTTTTGTCGAGCATTCTACTTATATTTCTTCTAATGCTTTATTCCAAACCTATCTCATGTATATCCGTACATTTCTAATTCATTTCAACTTAATACACTTGTTTTAACTCAATTCGTTAATTAACTCGTTAATCAACTCTTTTTCCTATTTCGCTTTCATATTTGAATATAACATGTTCAAATATATTTTAACTTACTTGTCAACTAATTTAATTCTGGTTTCAATTCAAGTTTCATATTTGATTTCAAATATATATTTACAATCCCATTTTCTTATCTTACTAAATTTATAAACCCTTTTATAAATTAACTTCCTTGTTTTCAAATTTTACAACATGTTCCGTTTCAAAAATCTATTTGAACTCAATCCATTTTACGTTATGAATTCCAGAATAAAACAGTTATTCCCTTTTTGAAACAATTCAAATTCTATTTTAGATTTATACTTGGATTCAAAAGTACCAAATTTATCTCATGATAATTCATTTATTGTATTTATATATTTACACAAGTCTTGATTCCAAATCTATTTGAAATGAATATTTTCTACTTTGGAAAAATAAATTTCCCTTTTCAAATTCACACTTGTATTTATATTTCCTGAATTTTCCAATGATAATCCATTTTACTTCATTTATAACTTCGTTTATAAATGAACTACTTGTTTTTTTATTATTTAAAAACAAGTAAATATTTCTATTCTATTCGAATTCCAAATTCTATTTTAGAAAAATAGAATTTCCTTTTTTAAAACTGGAATTTTCCTTTTCACGATATTTTTAAATATCAACATTTAGGCCCAGTGGTAATTAAACACATAAACATCCAATTTATCATTCATTGGTTATCTAACACATCATATATGAGTTTATATATATGTGAAAACACACAAACAAACAGATAATATATTTTTGAGGAATCCAGTTGGATTCCTCCAATCTGTTTTCCTACATCGACAGATGTTAGCACATAAATAATACCATCCTGCTTTGAGGCAGGATATCGCGGTATAGAAGGTCATCCACTAATATATATTTGTGGGGTGCATAGGGAAATCATCTGCTAATGGTACCGCGGGCATCCGCTAATGAGACTGTGGGAATCCAACCACCAAACCAATATATATAATAGTCAAGCCTAAATAACTAATATATAATCAATACAAAAATATTTAAACGCATCCAAGCAACAATCAATTATTTTTAACAACTAAAAATAATTCTAATTAAAGGGTAAGTGAGATTTACTCACCGTGATTCATTTCGATTCTCATTTTAATTCTTGATTAGGTATCCCGCAGCCACGGATTAAACAACCGGTTCTGTTCGATGAGATCTTGAATAAATTTAATTATATTAATTATTTAAGCTATCAAACTATTTAAACGTAAATAAAAATAAATTACTAAATTAAAGGAATTACCTTAATCCCTTTTCTCCTGCAGTTTATAAAATCGAACTTACTCTCCTTTCTGTAGCTTTCACCATTTCCATGATCATCCTCCTCTCCTTTCTTGGTTCACCATGAGCTTACAACCGGACTTCATAGACGAACTGCTCCCCACTGCTGCATTTTCCAGGCCTAACTCCACTTCAATTCAAAATCGAGTCTCACCACTTCAACAACATACAGCAACAACATTACTTACAAAATATTTAGAACACTACACCCATCCCTAAATTTAACATATCAGGCTACCACTTTCTGAAGCCCATCGTGCCTTCCTCCATCTTCGTTATTTGTAACTGAACTTAAACCACCAGTTCGAATGCGAACCTTATTTCCCATATTTTGGTCGCGATACCCTGTCGTGGTGAAAACGTGCCATGGATTTCTTCGAAGTTCATAAAACCTTTCCCTACCACTTATTGCGATTTCCACCTCACTCCAGAACACATCCAGTCCACCATCAGTGTATTCCCACTACCTATCTTAACCGAGTTCATCCATAACATTGCACTGTACCAGGTCGACACCGCTACCTCATCCATCCATCTTGAGTGCCACCAATTATCAGTTTATTAAACATCGAAGTTAACAGTAGAAAATAGCTTTCTGACCCAAAATCGAGCTCGCCAGAATCACGTTGCACACAAATCGAAGGCTACCAAGGATCTCGCGTTGCCCTTATAAGTAGCGATTTTGAATTCTCCTTTTTTTCCTTTATACGAGGATCTGGTTTTCGATTTCTCTGGAGAAGAAATAACAAAGGGGTGTTGCGGTTTCTATTTCGCTTTGAGGAACAGTTTTATAATAGAAAAGGGGTGGTTGCGATTTGTGGTAGTAAAGGAGGCACGGTACTTGCTTTGATTTGTGGGTAAAAAGGGAGCACCGTTGTTTTTAGTATATGCGTATAAAAGAAGCACCGTTGTTTTGTTTTGGTCCACACAGCAAAAGGATTTATTTATTTTAAATTTGATTTTTAACTGGATCCTTTAAATTAAATTATCACTTTGATTTCAAACTCCTTTCTGAATCGAACAACCAACATTTTTAGGGTTATTCCCCCATTCCGGACACACTGGAACGAGTTACGAAGTCTAGTTTTATCATCTGAAGGAGATATAAATTTAAACTGATATAAATTAATTTCAAACCGATAAATTCTTCAATAATAAATTAATATTATTATTTTAATTCAAACACGAGTTTGAATTGATTATCTGAAATGTTTCTAACTCAGTGTTGCATTTGAATTCGAATAAATTCAATTTCGTATTTCGATAAATATATATGTTCAAAATAAATCATATTTCAATTTTTAAATCGATAACTAAATATAAAAATTCATTTATATTCTCAAATAAATATTTAAAATAAATATTAAATATTCAAAATTAATTGACCAGAAATCGGGTCGATACATTCTTCCCCTCTTAAAAGAATTTCGTCCACGAAATTATTAAGGTAGGAAAAATGCTACAAACCCATTTATTTTTCAAAACTCACTTATGTTGAAACTTAACTCTTTATTTTTCAACAAATATTTAGTTTTACCAAAACATTTGGTTTCCATCCATTTAATTCGAATGATTTACAAATCAATATATTCACATTCAATTCATATTCAAGTCACGTGTATTCAACTCATTCAAATTGATTTTACTCAATTTATTTACTTCAATCTATTTAACTTGATTAAGTTAAATTTTAAATTCCAGAATTTAAATTCTCGAGTTTTCATTTCAAATCCTTTGAAATAACATAAATATATACATATTTATAATACTTTCAAATTCAAAACATTTGAATTTTCCAACTAAACTTGCTTTCTTTCTAACAAATTTCCATCAAAAACATTTCTAAGGTAGCAACTTATCACTTAGAAACTCAGAAATGAACACTGATGAAGTTGCGACCATTATCAGAATTATTTCCCAGCTACTGAAGTGAGTTCAGTGCTTTATCACTTTCAAAATCCACTCAAATATGATTTTGATTCAAAACCCTTGCAAAACAAAGCTATATTATTTTAATATACTTCAGAAAATATTTTCAAACTTCCCAGGATTTATAATTCCAAATTCTGGTTTGAATTAAATTTTAATTTATCTCATTTGTATATTTAATTCATATACAAATTCTATTTGGTTATACATAACCATTCCAATTTTATAATCTCATTTGATTATAGTAACAACCAACACATCCATATATGATAATAATTTCAGAAAATTATTCTCTTCTATATCAAAATATTGTTTTGAGTAAAATCATTTCATTTACCCACTTTGAAAAAATATTATGTCGACTTGTTCTGTTCAAGTGTTTAGAAATACCTATCGATACAGTTGTACTTCCCGTATCGACCAGAATTCATAAACCACTCGACAAACCAATTAACATAATATAAAACAATTTTTATATCAACTAACAAATACGTGCTTTCGTATATATGCACTCAACTCATTCTAGGGTACTACTGACCCTATTTCTAATGAGCACAAACCCACCAAAGCCTAGGTATTCGCTCAACCTAAGCTCTGATACCACTGTAACATCCCACAAATCCGTAATATTAGAGTTGACTACATACATCATACATCCAACCCAAATATCATGAAAATATGAATCATTAATTGAAAGAAGTTAGAGGATGAGAAATAGAGAGAAAGAAACTTAGAATAGAAGAAGAACAGAAACACAACACAGAATCTCACATCGTTTGAAGACCCGTAACTTCCCCGATAAGGAAAGCCCGGATACTTCGAGAACAACACACAATAGAACGCAGACAGAAGAACATTTCATTGTTTATTACAACAATTCCATCAGAATACAAGAATATACAGAGTATGAATAAATAATATACATCAGAAAATATCAGAGATGTAAATACATTACTGCAGCGGAAAAATCATACAATACACAACCAGAAGTAATACACGGATACAGAGCTTTCCGAGTATCGTTTGAGCTGTAAATCAGGATCCTGTGAATATAAATCTGCAAAACCAAAACTATTAGCTGCCCGTGTCAAAATAACGACACCCAGAGTTTAGGTTAAAACAATAAACTCCAGGTCAGTTATGGGACTGGTGTGAGAACTAAAACAGTTACTAATCTTTATTTTGAAGTTAGGTAAATCAAGGGACCACGCTGTATAACATGGAACGGGTTTCCTCCCAAGAACACCAGTGCATAAAACAACAGCGCAATGCTAAATAAAGAAAAATGAAGCTATTATAAGACCCAGTCCCATCACACAATGCAACGCAAGCCGGAGGATAGGGTTTTTACCTTATAATAGCTAAAGAATGCTTGATACGTTTAAAAACAGATTATTTTGATATTACTATAACTGTATAGTTTCAAAACAATTTCAATCATAAGTATCAATCACAGACGACATAAGTGCCTCATACCACTATGTCGCCATATATAGGTATACAATCAAAATCGCAAAGTCACGTATTGGAAGTTGGATTTCCATTTGTGAACCGAGGCAAAAGATAGTCCTCATCGATTCGAGACAATCTAGCCCATGTGTCAGGATCAGAGCTCGAGTGACCCTTGGAGCGACAGGGCCGGTCCACTGATATGGATTAAAATGCCTGAACACTGCGTTTCCCCGCCCTTTGGGGCATAAATGAGCCAATGAATGACTCCATCGGTCCCGGATCGACCTATATAATTGAGGCGCCTTGCAACAGCAACAACCACATAGGTGAAAATAATATAAATGTCAGCCAGTTTAAACACTGACACCACATCTAGCTAGAAAGAAACGCATGCCCTCCCTGAGGTCCTCTCCCTTTTCTGGTTCACAACCAGGGTGTGAGGATCGCGATTCACATTACACAAAGCTATGCCACACAGGCGGTGCTTTGATCATCAACCACCAGACTTTGCTTTTCAACAGAAGCCTTGATCAATTGCCACTTGGGCATGCCACACAGGCAATTCACTCCATGCGATTGATATCCATCAATATATAACCCCTGAGCTCGTACGTCTCAGAGAAGGGCGTTAAGCAAGAGAATAAATTCTCCGCCGCCAAACAGATATATATTTAATAGAAATCAATCACACAGAATAAAATCCAATGTCAGACACAAAGTCCATTTACAAGTTCGTTCTGGGTCTAAACGAAACCGAAGGAACCTTGTACCTCGCATATCCATCAATCTCCAAGTACGTCTGGATGATCACCAACTGATTCCCACCTCTTGGGTGTACAGCCCAATCAAGATCATCAGTAATCACCCAAACAACATGAAGACCTCTGGTCTTCAACCACCGTCTTCACTTTCGACTTATCGTCGTATCAGTTATTCAGAATGGGATAAACCCGGTCTTTTTGAATAACTCGCATATATATTAAACAAGTGTTACACAAACACAACATACGCCTCATTCCAATTCATCAGTCACTAACCGTAAATTAGTAAGGGAATAATTCCCCAAATGTTAACCCCGAAGGCCGAAACCAACATCAGATCAATACCTAGGAAACCATTCTTCTTAGCTAACCTACAGTTAGTTTCTAAATTTCACATTCTTAGGGAAAGGTTCCCATTAATTTTATAAAAGATAAATTCTTTTAAATTTATTCTTTAATCTTCTTTGAATATCAATTCAAACTAGTCGGGATTAGCGAACCACACCAAAGTAATTATTTATTTTATTTCCTAATCCCAACGTATTCATCCCACGAAGTAAAACTGATCATACTTCATATCTAACACCACGGTGTTATCGGTAAATTCAATTACCCTTTCACGTTCAAATATAATTAAAGATTTAACTATCGCCTGGAGCAAAACTGGTGATACTACACTCTCGATCATTTCAATCTAATTAAAGATTCATTAAAACTCCACATGGTTTTAATCTTCAACTGGGTTAAAGAACCGATGTCATTTAAAACACGGTTCACGATAAACCCCAAAATCACATCACATTTCAATCAGTCCCTAACCGTAAATTAGTAAGAGGATAGTTCCCTAAATATTAACCCCGAAGGCCGAAACCAACATCAGATCAATATCCAAGAAACCATCCAACTTAACTGATCCCCAGTTAGTTCTTAATTTTCTTAACTCCATTTGGGTTTAAGAACAATATTATTAAAGATACCGTTCACGACAATCCAAAATCCCATTTGATATTAAACACAAGGCTCTGAATAGAAAATATATCGGCTTATATTCAATATCAAATTCTGAAACCAACAAATATCGTATTGGAAATAACGATATAAATATATCTTTCAAATTTCCATAACAACATCTGTATAATCACAAAATCCAACATCGAACTATTCCGAGGATGATTTCAATTCAAATCCATTCCAATTCAATTATTGGAAATTCTGGTTATTTTCAAAACCATTTCAAATCCAATTTATTTATTTTAAAAATGAATAAATTATTATTCTAGTTTAAAACTAGTTCATTTCGATAAAAATTTACTTTTATCTTTTCAAATATGGAGTTTTTCATCCCAATTCTTCCCAAATCATTTCTTATGATTTTACACAAATTATTACTATTTTTAATAATTTTATCAAGGTCCGTACAGTCGATTTCCATCAACGGCCATCGAACTGCACTTACAGCGACCTTTTCCAAATTTGATTTGGACATAATTCCAAATCCAACCATTAGATTTCAAATCTATAATATTCATTAGAAAGCTCTTTTCGATACGAACCCAACAGTTCTGTTTTAGGAGAATCCGACGGTCGGATCTCCCGTAATATCCATTCGAAGTCAATGGTCGAAACTCGCGAACTGCCGCGGCACGGCGCATTCTATTCAGGCCATTATATATAATATATATATATATATATTAAATATATATTTCGTCGATTTCCTTTTAAAACGTATTTTGTAAAACTTTTTAAATTCGTTTTCAAAAAGATTTCAACTTCATATTCAATTTCGAATCAAAATTGGATATTCCACATCATCGATATACAAATGATAATATTTTCAAAACGTTAAATTTTGAAATCACTTTCTTTTCTATATTCATTATAAAAATGAATAAATCGATATAAATATCGTTCACGTCAAAATGGCGCATATCTAACCAACACGGCTTTATATACTTCAATAACTTCGTTATTCTATTCAACAAATGAATATTTATTTTTCTATTCAACACATGAATATTTGTTCTATTCAACACATGAATATTTATTTTTCTCCAACACATGAATTTATATTTCTTATTTTCCAAATTGGAGTGAGGCCTAATCAATTACCATATAACGTTATTTATATGGATTCCCTACAACACATGTATACAGCAGCAACGATAAATCATCAACCATCATCCAGAGTGCACCACACAACTGCATAAGCATTAAATATAAACAATTAGCGCTTACACAGTCTGTCAATCCATCGATTGACATACAACTAAACAATCGGGATTAGTGTACGTCAAATCTCATCACAATACCCATGTGGGGTTTCAAATCAACAAACACATATTTTATTTGTGCAGTTGGGCGATGTGTAAAATTTATCGCCCCAATTAATATCAGTCAAATCAATGTATATAAACAAATCTATGATTTGTTTATTACTATTTATTTTATATACACGTTAAAAATTATATTTTTAACTATAAAATATTTTCCACTATAAAATATTTTATTTCATTTCACATCACACAATCAAATTTCACAATGCAGAAATCAAACAAACAAGTCATCCATGGTCTGTGGACGACGGATGTCGGGTGCTACTAAGCACCGTCTGCATCCTAGTATATATTTCAAACTAGAAATGAAATAAAGGTGAGGAGTTCTCACAGATTAGCTAAACCAATACACCGTGATTCTTCATATGTAGGAATCTTCGCCGTTTTCGCCATTTGTCACTTTCATTGTCCGTAGCCACTACATATATAAAAATCACATTTTTATATTCTCAATTATATAGAAATCATATTTTTATAACTATGTTATATGGATAAAATTCTGTTTTTATACCGTTACTATATAGATAAAAAATCTATTTTTATAACGGCACTCATATAATAAAGATTATATTTTTATATCGCCACTCATATAAAAATCACATCTTTGCTCCTTCTACATAATAAAGATCGAACTTTTAATATTTCTATAATTTAAAAATCATATTTTTAATCTTCCTATCATATAAAAATCATATTTTTATTGCCTCTACTATATAAAAATTACATTTTACTTTGCTACATACATGGAAAAATTATATTTTTCTTCACTACTTCATACGATTAAAAATCCCCCCTTTTCACGATTAAAAATCGAATCTTTTTAATGATAAAAATCTAATCTTTCCTATGTTAAAAATCATAGCTTTCATCAACAAAAATCCCATCTTTTCTAGAATAAAAATCTAACCTTTTATATTTCTAAAAATCGAATCTTTATATTTTATACTTCATAATAAAAATCGGAACTTTATATTTTATACTTCATAATAAAAATCGAAACTTTATATTTTACTGTCTAAATAAAAGTAGTAAATCATAATGTATATACCGCCGATTTTTTTCTAATCACTTTGAAGTTTATTTACATTTAAATAAATAAAGAAGAATAATAACTAAAAGAAAAGAAAACCTAAAGTTGAAAATCAGGAGGGGGGTTAGTCAGCGCGTCGGAGGAGGGGGGAATCGCCTGAGGCGACGGGTAGCCAGCGCCGGGCGCGAGGTCGGGGAAGCGGGATCCGTGGGGGTTGTAATGACCCGCATTGGCAGAGGTATTAGAATTAATTTATTTAATTATATAAATGGTGGTATAGTGAATTAAATGGTCGTAGAATAAAATAATGATGAATATTTAATTAAAATAATAAATTAAATTCTGAAATAATCAGAATTGGCTGAAATGGCGATATGGTGTGAACCGGATCATCTGTGATATTTAATTCAGCTTGGAATTGAATTTGAATAACGAATATATTCAATCGTCGACAGTTGAACGTATAGTTTATAATATAATTATAAACGAGCTCGAAATGGCGCTGCAGTTCGTAATTTGGCGATTCGAACTTCAACTGAATGTACAGGATTCGTTTTAAATCGGATTTCTGTGAAACAAGAAACGTGTGGAGCTGGTGGAGTATATCTTTCTAGTGGAAGAGAAAAATCAGGATTTCGTCGTGTAGATTTTGAGATATGTCCAAATCAAAATTTAAAATAGTCGCTATAGAATCGTTTATCGACCGTATCGGTTTATTCGATATAACTAGAGATCGGGTTCGAATTTAGACGAGGTTCTTTTGAGGCGTAGCGATAATTTAATTTTTAGAATTTTACTGTAATTTTTAAGTAATTAAATAAGCACTTTTTATTTTGGGAGTATTTTGCACCCTGTAATCAACCTTTTAGGGTTTCACAATATGAGTTAATCTACCGGTATTTTTATATTTTTGAAATCGGGGTACCTTACTCATCACAATGGTATTTTTATTTCTGTCCTTAGCTGTCCGTAAGTAAATAGAGTTTGATGGGATGGAGTACACTATCTTTCAGTTATGAAGTAAGGTTGATATTCTTAAACGTCCAAGACAAAACCTTCCCTGCATTCGCTTATAATTTCAATAAATGAAACGTACAGCGTTCCTTAGCCATTTAGTATCATTGATTTTTTATACATCCACGTACACATCATGACAGTCACGTACGTTCTCTTTGCTGTACATTTCTTAACCATTTAAGTTCTGCAAATCTATATGTATATGCGAATTCTCCTCAAATTCTTTCTTTCCAGAACATAAACAAAAAAAAACCTCAGTAAACAAAAATGGAAACGAAAATGTGTTTTACATGTGTCCTTCACAAGGGGTAGACACATGCAAGAAACAAGTAACCAGGAGCAAACGAGAAGGGAGTTCGATCTCCTGATGGATTGCGGGCACTTAACTAGCACTGTAGGCGCTCGGTCTGTTGGTGACATCGGGGGAGAAGGTGAAGTGCGGTTTGTCTTGAGTGACCCAAAGTAAAGAAGAAAAAAAAAACTGATAAGCCAAAGTAAAGCATGTCCTTGGTAGTAACAACAAAATAGGAGATGGTGAGGATGTTCGTGTTGGGCTTACGTGAAACTGAAATGGTGCAGTTTGAGTTCGGTAGTACTGTGATGGCTTTCGTGACTCATGTCGATGTCGGATTTCCATAGAAGGGTGCGACGTGGTTGTTACTGATGTGAGGAGGGAGAGCTCGGGTAGAAATGGACGTTGGGGGCATCGGATTTGGATTCCTTGAAGGAGAAAGGGAGTATGGGAGTTGAGGATTTCTTCGAAATGGTGTTTGCTGGTTCATGAAAGAAGAAATGAGCGCAGGGATTTAAAGTTAAGTATGGGGACGGTTTCAGAAGAGCAGTGGGAGGAAAGAAATGACAGGAGGCGTTTTCTTTTATGGTGAAGAAGCATACGTGGGTTTGTAAGTATGGTGGTGGGCCGAATTCAATAGGCAAGGCCCATTATTTAATTAAATATAAGTTTAAATTTTGTTTAAATAACATACAATCTTTTTAATGCGATATCTTTTACACATGATATCAGAATTTCGAACGAAAGGATTCGTTAGGATCGTATGGACGGTGGCTACAGCATGGAACTGACTAGAAGTCCATCGGAGCTCGTTACAATTTATGGCAAAATAAATTGTCCGACGGAATCAAATAACAAAAACCGTTATTTAACGGTTAACGCGCCAATGTGAGTAAACCTCACTAACTCTGAACAGTTTATAATTTCATGTTGTATTTTTAGAACTGTTAGATATTGGTTGATTGACTGTATATTGACTGTTTGATTGAACTGCTAGTCAGTTAGTTGAATTTCTATATTGATTCTGTTTAACAGAATAGATCATATGGAACTGAAAGTGATGTTATCTATATTGTTTAACATTTGTGATGCAGGGAAACAGGTTGGAGGAATCCAACTGGATTCCTCAACATTTATTTTACTGTTTTCATATATTGTGATATATGAGGTGTTATATAATCTGTTATGGATTATGTGTGTTGAAATGATGTTGATCATTTTTATTCGATATTTTAAATATCATAAAAGACCCTGGGATGTAAAAAAAGAAGTATTTCAATGTATATTGAAATAAAGGAATTTTATAAAATCACAGGATTTTATAAAAGGAAATATTTATAAAACGAACACGGTTTTATAAAAGGGATATTTATTTAGAAAATAAATAGAAATAGAAAAGGGATATTTATTTAGAAAATAAATAGAAGTTATAAATAGGAAATATTTGTAACGGTAAATAGAAGTTATAAATAGGAAATATTTGTAACGGTAAATAGAAGTTATAAATAGGAAATATTTGTAACGGTAAGTAAACGTTATAAAAAGGAAACAGTTGTAACGGAAAACGTAGTTTAACAAAAGAAGTTAATCGATGTTAGTTTAATCGATTAGTGTTAAAGTAAAAAGAAGTTAATCGATGTTAGTTAATCGATTAGTGTTAAAGTTAAAAAGAAGTTAATCGATGTTAGTTAATCGATTAGAGAATAAAGTTAAAAAGAAGTTAATCGATGTTAGCTAATCGATTAGAGAATAAAGTTGAAAGGAGATAATCGATGTTAGTTTAATCGATTAGAATAGAAGCAAATGAGTTAAATCGAATATAGTTATTTGAATAGAAGCAAATGAGTTAATCGAATATAGTTATTCGAATAGAAAGTAAAAGGAATTATCGAATATAGTTTATTCATAAAGAGTAAGTGAAATGAGTAAATAAATAGCGTTAGTCAAATAGTGTTAGTCCAATAGAGTTAATTGATAGGGGTTAGTCCAATAGAGTTAATTGATAAGAGTCAATCGAATATAGTTATTCGAAGGAGGGTTAAGTAAGGAAGTTTGTTAAGGAATATAAAGTGAACTTTGCCTATTTCAAAGTTAGAAATGTTGTTCAGTTAAGGTCTGAGAGGTAGTTCTACCCCAACTTGATTGGCTTCGTTTTTAACTAAGGAATAGTTAAGGTTCGGTAGTAAAGGAGATGGTTTGTTTAAACATCTGTCTAAGTCCAATGAAGAAGCTTTGGAAATGTTTTCCAAATAAGAAACCAGAAATGTTTTCTAATAAAGAAGACAAGAAATGGAAATGTTTTCCATTGTTAATAACGTATATTTTCTAAATTTAGAAAATAAGAAATAAGGAATATAGGGAAACAGGAGATAAGTAGATTTATGAAATAAGGATATAAATGTTAAATGATGTTGATCGATATAATTTCCATTTGGAAATAATATCGTTGTTTGCACACCTGTTTTTATTCGATAGTTAAATCACAGACTATCGAAGTTTTGACCATTTTAACGTTGTTAATATGGAGAGACCGGTTGGATTATTATCCAAAGAACCACTCTGTATTGGCATAAGCATTGCGAATCATATATGCCAAAAGAAATTGAAGACGGAGTTATGCAAGGGCTATCCTGTTTACAGAATAGTGCCTTCGGTTCATCCTGTTCCTGGGTGACTTGTATGGATGAATGTCTGACAGAGTATTTCCAGACGATCACGTATATTGATTTCTCTAACCGTACCAAGAGTGGAGGCGGAGAAGGAAACTTCTTTTAGCTAACACATAATGTATTGTTGTAGACGTCAATCGGTGATTTGATGGATTTGACGATGTGGCATTCAAAGTGAATCTGGTGTGATGATAAAGCGTAGCTTCTAGCCTCATCATCCGGTAAATGACAGAAATCGGGCAGGCAGCATGGCTAAGTCGGTCGCACCGAAGTAGGGTGTATAATCACCTGATCTAGAGTTTCATTCATTTCTAAAAATCTATTGTTGATGCTGTCCCATTCGGGAAACGGTTGCTGATCCCAACTGTTGGTGATATACATTCGATACACTCAAGCGAAATGAGTGGTCGGTCATGTGTGGCCGGGTTGCAAGATGTTCTTGTTGAACCCAGTGTATTCCTCTCTAGAGGTACACGAGCGAAAGGTGGTTCCATACCTTGTCATAGTTGAAAATCCATTACCCAATACGTGCTTGCGGTTTTGATTGTATACTATATATGTAGAACGTGAGATGAAAGAGTTTCTGCTAGATGATTATATATATACTGTGGTTGATAGACATTATTATAATATCAAAAGGTTTTTGATATAAAGTTACTTTGGATTCTCATAAGGGAAAAACCCGTTCCGTTATGCGGCGTGGTCTTATGAGATATCATTTACTTGTTCAACTGTTTTTAAACTGTTTTACTCATACCAGTCCCATGACTGACCCGGAGTTTATTTTGTTGTTTTCCCTAAACTCTTGGGTGCCTAAATTTGTATGGGCAGTCAAGTAGTCGGGATTTTACAGATATAGTTGAAGAGCTGGAGCAGGAGGCTTCAGGATCATATAGCTATAGTTTATTTCCGCTGTGTTGTAAGTGCTGTACTTTGATAATGATATGTATATTCAAGTACCAAATTTGTATTTCAAAGTTATGTTATGAAATATATTTATTCGTTCCGCTGTGAGATTCGTGTTACTCTGATGTTGTGTTCTTCTTCTTCTTCTATTCTAAGTTTCTATCTTATCTTTTCTCACCCTCTAATTTCTTTCACTAATTACCAGGATTTTTCGACGTTTTGGTTATCGACATCGTGCTTATGTCGATAACCAAAGTCGCTCAAAATCCGGGTCGTTACAGGGGTTTTGGGCTGCGATAGGAGAGAGGAGGGGGTCTTTAGGGGGGCCGCCACCGATCGAGGGAGGCTGAGGTGGGGCGCCGCCTCCTACGGCGTCGGATGGCAGGGCGACGAAAAAAAAGGGGGTTTGCGGGTTTTTTTCTTCTTCTCTGAACTGATCGACTAATTGGGGGGGGGGGGATGGAGAAAATAAAGTAAAAGGGGGGTTATATTAAATATTTATTTTCAAAAAGCAACTTTTTATTTCGACCTCAAAACGAGACCCACCACCTGTCATCCATAGCTAACTACCCTCATTCCGAACACAATGGGATATGTATCGTAAGCTGATTCGATCGTTTCAATCAGTTTTCGTCAAAATCAAAATAAGAATCTATATATTGAATTTGAACGCACATTTCAATTTACCGGGGCCACATATAGATTCTAAAAATTCCCGAAAAATATTTTATAGCTTCGTATTGACGATACGGTCCTAACAAAATTGATTTCATCAAATTCTGAGACCGTTTGAAAAATGGTCATTTTATGGTCGATCAAAATTGCCTGAAACTATTAAAACACGTTTAACTTCGCCATGCTCACATATTAATTCAGAAAATTACAAATTTTGGAATCTAGCAATAACTTGACATCACGGATCCAACAAAAGTGGTTTCATTGAAAATCGAGGTCATTTGCAAAATTTTCATTTTTAAGGGCCAGAATTCCATAGCGACTATTCTGAATTATCAACTGGGCATAACTATTTATCCCCGCTATGAAATTTCAATTTTTTGGATTCATTGGAAAGATATTCTCAAACATATCCTAATATTTTCGGTTTCACTAAAATCCGGTTTATTTTGAATCCTACACATTCATTTGAAATTTGAAATCGAATTTTCGAACTACCACGCCATTTTCAATTCCTTTTATATTTAAAATAAAATAATTATATTCTAAGGGCGATCTATATAAATATATATGTTCTAATTCTATTCAAAATAAATTTCTCGTCGTTATTATTTAAAATAAATCATTTTAAATATTCCAAATTCACTAAATTGCTGAAATAAAAATTTTAAATTGGCTTAGATTTTCAGGTTATTAAAATCTCCCCCACTTAAAACTTTTTGTCCCCGAAAAGGAACGAAGCTGAAAGTTGTTTAGTTAATCAACTCAACTTCCAGTATTTTCATTATGACTTAAGTTCTTCAACTTTTCAGTTTCTAAGAACTTTTCAAATTTTTCAGAAATTTTGCTAACACCCTCATTTTTCGAAAAATTTCGCCATAACCTCCACTGTACCGGGGACTTCGAGATATTTCAAATAGCCTCCCATGGCCCTTACCAATCCAAAAAGAAAAAGAAACAGCCAAGCGGCTAGCCAACCGGCTCATAAAATCATCCAAAACCCAATAAATTAGTAAACATGTACTTGTTTGTCGGGCAAACAATTTTATTCTTCTGCGCTAACCTCCTTGCTATGACCTGTTCAATGTAAGTACATGTACATGCATGCAAATGCGACAAATTTTCAATACAACTCACTTTTTGATACAATTTGGCTAAAGTTTCAACATTTAAATAATCAAACAATAATCAAACAACACAACCATCAATCAATTAGTTGATTCACTTTTCAAATTCATAACTTTGATACATAGTCCAAAAATCAGATTTTTGATGCCAAATCACAACAATAAACCCTATCTAATTTTGGTTCTCACACCAGTCTAATGGAAATATATAGATATCACACTTTCGAAACTCGAACATAAATACCGATGATGTGGCCACATCTTCAGACATCCCCGGGTGTCTAGAATGTGATTCTATATCTATCCAGTATATTGGAGGCTTCCAATACACGTGGATCAGACGTATATTAAAATCTCTATATACCTGATAGTCCAAACCAATATAAATAAATATTCAAATAAAAATAATTGATTTAAATTTTCAAAAAAAAAAATTGTTTTCAATTCAAAAATATATTATTCACACCCATTCTAGGATACTACTGATCCTATCTCTAACGAGTCGTTCTCATTGGGTATTACTAATCCAATCTCTGATGAATTCTTTCGTTCGGTTCTAATGTATCTTGTTCTCAGAGCTTTGTAAACCAAAGCTCTGATACCAACTATGAAGACCCGTAACATCCCCGGTAAGGAAAGCCCGGATACTTCGAGAACAACACACAATAGAACACAGACAGAAGAACATTTCATTGTTTATTACAACAATTCCATCAGAATACAAGAATATACAGAGTATGAATAAATAATATACATCAGAAAATATCAGAGATTTAAATACATTACTGCAGCGGAAAAATCATACATTACATAACTAGAAGTAATACACGGATACAGAGCTTTCCGAGTATCGTTCCAGCTGTAAATCAGGATCCTGTGAATATAAATCTGCAAAACCAAAACTACTACCTGCCCGTGTCAAAATAAGGGCACCCAGAGTTTAGGTTAAAACAATAAACTCCAGGTCAGTCATGGGACTGGTGTGAGAACTAAAACAGTTATTAATCTTTATTTTGAAGTTAGGTAAATCAAGGGACCACGCCATATAACACGGAACGAGTTTCATCCCAAGAACACCAGTGCATAAAACAACAATGCAATGCTAAATAAAGAAAAATGAAGCTATTATAAGACCCAGGTCCCATCTAACAATGCAACGCAAGCCAAGGGATAGGGTTTTTAGCTTATAATAGCCAAAGAATGCTTGATACGTTCAAAAACAGATTATTTTGATATTACTATAAGTGTATAGTTTCAAAACAATTTCAATCATAAGCATCAATCATAGACAGCATAAGTGCCCCATACCACTATGTCGCCATATATAGGTATACAATCAAGACCGCAAAGTCATGTATTGGAAGTTGGATTTCCATTTGTGAACCGAGGCAAAAGATAGTCCTCACCGATTCGAGACAATCTAGCCCATGTCTCAGGATCAGAGCTCGAGTGACCCTTGGAGTGACAGGGTCGGTCCACCGATGTGGATTAAAATGCTAGAACACTGCGTTTCCCCGCCCTTTGGGGCGTAAATGAGCCAACAAATGACTCCATAGGCCCCGGATTGACCGATATAATCGAGGCGCCTCGCAGCAACAACAACCACACAGGTGAAAATAATATAAATGTCAGCCAGTTTAAGCACTGACACCACCTCTAGCTAGAAAGAAACGCATGCCCTCCCTGAGGTCCTGTCCCGTTTCTGGTTCATAACCGGGGTGTGAGGCTCGCGAATTCACGTTACACAAAGCTATGCCACACAGGCTGTGCTTTGATCATCAACCACAAGACTTTGCTTTTCAACAGAAGCCTTGATCAATTGCCACTTAGGCATGCCACACAGGCAATTCACTCCATGCGATTGATATCCATCAATATATAACTCTTGAGCTCGTACGTCTCAGAGAAGGGCGTTAAGCAAGAGAATAAATTCTCCGCCGCCAAACAGATATATATTTAATAGAAATCAATCACACATAATAAAATCCAATGTCAGACACAAAGTCCATTTACAAGTTCATTCTGGGTCTAAACGAAACCGAAGGAACCTTGTACCTCACATATCCATCGATCTCCAAGTACGTCTGGATGATCACCAACTGATTCCCTCCTCTTGGGTGTACAGCCCGATCAAGATCATCAGTAATCACCCAAACGACGTGAAGACCTCTGGTCTTCAACCACCGTCTTCACTTTCGACTTATCGTCGTATCAGTTAGTCAGAATGGGATAAACCCGGTCTTTCTGAATGACTCGCGTATATAATAAACAAGTGTTACACAAACACAACATACGCCTCATTCCAATTCATCAGTCACTAACCGTAAATTAGTAAGGGAATAATTCCCCAAATATTAACCCGAAGGCCGAAACCAACATCAGATCAATACCCAAGAAACCATTCTTCTTAGCTAACCTACAGATAGTTTCTAAATTTCACATTCTTAGGGAAAGGTTCCCATTAATTTTATCAAAGATAAATTCTTTTAAATTTATTCTTTAATCTTCTTTGAATATCAATTCAAACTAGTCGGGATTAGCGAACCACACCGAAGTAATTATTTATTTTATTTCCCAATCCCAACCTATTCATCCCATGAAGTAAAACTGGTTATACTTCATATCTAACACCACGGTGTTATCGGTAAATTCAATTACCCTTTCACGTTCAAATCTAATTAAAGATTTAACTATCGCTTGGAGCAAAACTCGTGATACTCCATTCTCGATCATTTCAATCTAATTAAAGATTCATTAAAACTCCACATGGTTTTAATCTTCAACTGGGTTAAAGAACTGATGTCATTTAAAATACGGTTCACGATAAACCCCAAAATCACATCACATTTCAATCAGTCCCTAACCGTAAATTAGTAAGAGGACAGTTCCCTAAATATTAACCCCGAAGGCCGAAACCAACATCAGATCAATATCCAAGAAACCATCCAACTTAACTGATCCCCAGTTAGTTATTAATTTTCTTAACTCCATTTGGGTTTAAGAACAGTATTATTAAAGATACCGTTCACGACAACCCAAAATCCCATTTGATATTAAACACAAGGCTCTGAATAGAAAATATATCGGCTTATATTCAATATCAAATTCTGAAACCAACAAATATCGTATTGGAAATAACGATATAAATATATCTTTCAAATTTCCATAACAACATCGGCATAATCATGAAATCCAACATCGAACTATTCCGAGGATGATTTTGATTCAAATCCATTCCAATTCAATTATTTGAAATTCTGGTTATTTTCAAAACCATTTCAAATCCAATTTATTTATTTTAAAAATAAATAAATTATTATTCTAGTTCAAAACTAGTTCCTTTCGATAAAAATCTACTTTTATCTTTTCAAATATGGAGTTTTTCATCCCAATTCTTCCCAAATCATTTCTTATGATTTTACAAAAATTATTACTATTTTTAATAATTTTATCAAGGCCCGTACAGTCGATTTCCATCAACGGTCATCGAACTTCACTTACAGCGACCTTTTCCAAATTTGATTTGGACATAATTCCAAATCCAACCGTTAGATTTCAAATCTCTAATATTCATTAGAAAGCTCTTTTCGATTCGAACCCAACGGTTCCGGTTTTAGGAGAATCCGATGGTCGGATCTCCCGTAATATCCATTCGAAGTCAATGGTCGAAATTCGCGAACTGCCGTGGCGCGGCGCGTTCTATTCAGGCCATTATATATATATATAATATATATTATATATATTTTGTTGATTTCCTTTTAGAACATATTTTATAATACGTTATAAATTCTTTTTCAAAACGATTTCAACTTCCTATTCAATTTCGAATCAAAATTGAATATTCCACATCATCGATATACAAATGGTAATATTTTCAAAACGTTAAATTTTGAAATCACTTTCTTTTCTATATTCATTATGAAAATGAATAAAATCGATATAAATATCGTTCACGTCAAAATGGCGCATATCTAACCAACACGGCTTTATATATTTCAATAACTTTGTTATTCTATTTAACAAAGGAATATTTATTTTTCTATTCAACACATGAATATTTATTCTATTCAACATATGTATATTTATTTTATTCAACACATGAATAATTATTTTTCTCCAACACATGAATTTATATTTCTTATTTTCCAAATTAGAGCGAGGCCCAATCAATTACCATATAACGTTAATTATACGGATTCCCTGCAGCACATGTATATAACAGCAACGATAAATCATCAACCATCATCCAGAGTGCACCACACAACTGCATAAGCATTAAATATAAATAATTAACGCTTGCACAGTCTGTCAATCCATCGATTGACATACAACTAAACAATCGGATTAGTGTATGTCAAATCTCATCCCAATACCCGTGTGGGGTTTCAAATCAACAAACACAGATTTTATTTGTGCAGTTGGGCGATGTGTAAAATTTATCGTCCCAATCAATATCAGTCAAATCAGTGTATATAAACAAATCTACGATTTGTTTATTACTATTTATTTTATATACACATTAAAAATTATATTTAACTATAAAATATTTTCCACTATAAAATATTTTATTTCATTTCACATCACATAATCAAATTTCACAACACAGAAATCAAACATACAAGTCATCCATGGTCTGTGGACGACGGGTGTCGGGTGCTACTAAGCACTGTCTGCATCCTAGTATATATTTCAAACTAGAAATAAAATAAAGGTGAGGAGTTCTCACAGATTAGCTAAACCAATACACTGCGACTCTTCATATGTAGGAATCTTCGCCGTTTTCACCTTTTGTCACTTTCGTTGTCCGTAGCCACTACACATATAAAAATCACATTTTTATATTCTCTATTATATAGAAATCATATTTTTATAACTACGCTATATGGATAAAATTTCTATTTTTATACTGCTACTATACAGATAAAAATTCTATTTTTATGACGGTGCTCATATAATAAAGATTATATTTTTATATCGCCACTCATATAAAAATCACATCTTTGCTCCTTCTACATAATAAAGATCGAATTTTTAATATTTCTATAATATACAAATCATATTTCTAAACTTCCTATCATATAAAAATCATATTTTTATTGTCTCTACTATATAAAAATTATATTTTTATTTTGCTACATACATGGAAAAATTATATTTTTCTTCGCTACTTCATACGATTAAAAATCCCACCTTTTCACAATTAAAAATCGAATCTTTATATTTTATACTTCATAATAAAAATCGAAACTATATATTTTATACTTCATAATAAAAATCGAAACTTTATATTTTATTGTCTAAATAAAAGTAGTAAATCATAATATATATACCGTTGATTTTTTTCTAATCATTTTGAAGTTTATTTACATTTACATAAATAAAGAAGAATAATGAATAAAAGAAAACTTACAGTTGAAAATCAGAAGGGGGTTCGTCAGCGCGTCGGAGGAGGGGGAATCGCCTGAGGCGACGGATAGCCAGCGCCGGGCACGAGGCCGGGGAAGCGGGATCCGTGGGGTTTCGGGCTGCGATAGGAGAGAGAAGCGGCTCTTGAGGGGCCCCGCCACCGATCGAGGGTGGCTGAGGGGGGACGCCGCCTACTGCGGCGTCGGATGGCAGGGCGACGGGAAAAAAAGGGGGGGTTTTGCGGGTTTTTTTCTTCTTCTCTGAACTGATCGACTAATTTGGGGGGGAGGAAATAAAGTAAAAGGGCAGTTATATTAAATATTTATTTAATTATTTATTTTCAAAAAGCAACTTTTTATTTCAACCTCAAAACGATACCCACCGCCTGTCGTCCATAGCTAATTACCCTCATTCCGAACACAATGGGATATGTATCGTAAGCTAATTCGATCGCTTCGACCAGTTTTCGTCAAAATCAAAATATAAATCTATATATTGAATTTGAACGCGCATTTCAATTTACCGGGGCCACATATGGATTCTAAAAATTCCCGAAAAATATTTTCTAGCTTCGTATTGACGATACGGTCCTAAAAAAACTAATTTCATTGAATTCTGAGACCGTTTGAAAAATGTTCATTTTCTGGCCGATCGAAATTGCCTGAAACTATTAAAACACATTTAACTTCGCCAGATCACATATTAATTCAGAAAATTATGAATTTTGGAATCTAGCAATAACTTGACATCACAGATCCAACAAAAGTGGTTTCGTCAAAAACCGAGGTCGTTTGCAAAATTTCCATTTTTAAGGGCCAGAATTCCATAGCGACTATTCTGAATTTTCAACTGGGCATAACTTTTTATCCCCGCTATGAAATTTCAATTTTTCGGATTCGTTGGAAAGATATTCTAAAACAGATCCTAAAATTTTTGGTTTCACTAAAATCCGGTTTATTTTGAATCCTATACATTCATTTGAAATTTGAAATCGAATTTTCGAACTATTGCACCATTTTCAATTACTTTTATATTTAAAATAAAATAATTATATTCTAACGACGATCTATATAAATATATACGTTCTAATTCTATTCAAAATAAATTTCTAGCCGTTATTATTTAAAATAAATCATTTTAAATATTCAAAATTCACTAAAATTGCTAAAATAAAAAATTTAAATTGGCTCAGATTTCCGGGTTATTACACATCGCTGCGGAATAAAATATAACAACTTTTGAAATACAAAATTTGACTGTATATACATAACATTATCATCAGAGTACAGCACTTACAACACAGCGGAAATAACACTAGATAACTAACGTTGAAGCCTCCTGCTCCTCCAAATATTTGTAAACACCTGAACTACTTGACGACCCGTACAAATTTAGGCACCCAAGAGTTTAGGTAAAACAAAAAAAAAATAAACTCCGGGTCAGTCATGGGACTGGTATGAGTAAACAGTTTAAAACAGCTTAAGGAAACAAGCGATATCTCATAACACCACGCCGTATAACACGGAACGGGTTTTCCCTTATGAGAATCCAAAATGATCTTTATATCAAAACTCTTTTGATATTACAATAGTGTCTAAATCAAATAAATAGAATCTTAGTGGAACGCTTGCATCTCACGTTCCACATATATATTATGCAATCATAACCGCGATCACTTATTGGGGATTTGATTTCCAACTATGACAAGGTATGGAACCACCTGCCGCTGGTGTATCTCTAGAGGAGAATACACCGAGTATACAAGAACATCTTGCAACTCAGCCACACATGACCAACCACTCATTTTGCTTGAGTGTATCGAATGTATATCACCAACAGTTGGGATCAGCAACCGTTTCCCGAATTGGACAGCATCGAATAGAATAAGGAATTAAACGAATCTCTAGATAGGTGATGATACACCCTAATGGTAGCTAACCACATAGCCACGCTGCATGCCTGATTTTTGTCATTTCCCAGTTGTTGAGGCCAGAGCCTACGATTACTTTCCATTCATTGATAACACGATCACTTTGAATGCCACATTATCAGATCCGTTAATCACTAATTGATTTGCACAAATATTCTGGATATTATGCTAAGGGAATAAATCCATTGCCATCATATATATTTGTATAGCCCAACATATGCGATCATTGGAAATATTTTGTCAGACATTCGTCCAAATACGTTCGTTCTGGGACTGAACGAAACCGCAGGCACTACTCCATACATCCATCCTAGGAAATCTCTACTTAGGAATTACACAACAGCCCTTGTACTTTACTTTGTCTTCAATATATTCAGCATTTATGATTCGCAATGCTTATGCCAATACAGAATGGTTCTTTGGATAAGAATCCAACCGGTCTCTCCATATTAACAACCTTAAAATAGTCAAAACTTTGATAGTCGGTGATTTAACTATCAAATGAAAAATGTCCGTATACACACAACGATCTTATTTCCAAACGGAATTATTGATCACATCATCAAACATATATATATATATATATATTCATATTTCCTTATTTTCTATATTAAGAAAATATATGTTATTAACTCTGGAAAACATTCCCATTTCATATTTACATATCACTATTCTTCCGCATCTATCAGACTCTAACTGTAAACTAGTAAGAGAAAAACTACCTAAGTATAAACCCCGAAGGCCGAAACCAACATCAGATCGATATCAAAAAGTCATTCAACTCAACTAATTTCCAGTCAGTTTCTAATTCTGCTTAACTCTATTTCTTTAACTCCATTTGATTAACTTCTTATCAACCCGATCACTTTAAATTTGCAAATCATTTGCTTTAAAATCATCGTTCACTTTAAAACGTATATCTCCCAGGATTTTATTTATAAAATTCCTTTTTGTTTATAATATTCTATTTTAAGGTTGTTTCATTATCGAATTCTATATATATATATGTATATATATATATATCGATTTTTAGTTTATCAAATCTTCTTAAAAATAATCTAACTCCTTAAATTTTTGGAAAAATTCGCCATAACCTCCTTTGTACCGGGAGCATCGGGAAAATCCCCAAACTGCCACACAGGCTTCTCTATTTAAAAGGAAAATAAAAAAGGCAAGCGGCTTGCCGAGACGGCGCATAAAATCTCATAATCAATTTAAATACATACCTTTGTGTCGAGCATTCTAGTTATATTTCTTCTAATGCTTTATTCTAAACCTATCTGATGTATACCCATACATTTCTAATTCATTTCAACTTGATACATTTGTTTTAACTCAACTCGTTAATTAATTCGTTAGTCAACTCTTTTGCCTATTTCACTTTTATATTTGAATATAACACATCCAAATATATTTTAACTTACTTGTCAACTAATTTAATTCTGGTTTCAATTCAAGTTTCATATTTGATTTCAGATATATATTTACAATCCCATTTTCTTATCTTACTAAATTTATAAACCCTTTTATAAATTAACTTCCTTGTTTTCAAATTTTACAACATGTTCCATTTCAAAAATCTATTTGAACTCAATTCATTTTACGTTATGAATTCCAGAATAAAACAGTTATTCCCTTTTTGAAACAATTCAAATTCTATTTTAGATTCATACTTGGATTCAAAAATACCAAATTTATCTCATGATAATTCATTTACATTATTTATATATTTACACAAGTGTCGATTCCAAATCTATTTGAAATAAATATTTTATACTTTGGAAAAATTAATTTCCCTTTTCAAATTCACATGTGTATTTATATTTCCTGAATTTTCCAATGATAATCCATTTTACTTCATTTATATCTTTGTTTATAAATGAACTACTTGTTTTTTTATTATTTAAAAACAAGTAAATATTTCTATTTGAATTCCAAATTCTATTTTAGAAAAATAGAATTCCCTTTTTAACAACTGGAAATTTCCATTTCACGATATTTTTAAATATCAACATTTATTCCCAGTGGTAATTAAACACACAAACATCCAATTTATCATTCATTGGTTATCTAACACATCATATACGAATTTATATATATGTGAAAACACACAACAAACAGATAATATATTTTTGAGGAATCCAGTTCGATTCCTCTAACCTGTTTTCCTGCATCCACAGACGTTAGCACATAAATAATACCATCCTGCTTCGAGGCAGGATATCACGGTATAGAAGGTCAACCACTAATATATATTTGTGGGGCGCATAGGGAAATCATCCGCTAATGGTACCGCGGGCATCCGCTACTGAGACCGCGGGAATCTAGCCACCAAACCAATATATATAATAGTCAAGCCTAAATAAATAATATATATTCAACACAAAAATATTTAAACACATCCAAGCCATAATCAATTATTTTTAACAACTAAAAATAATTTTTACATGGTGAGTGAGATTTACTCATCGTGATTCATTCTGATTCTCATTTTAATTTCTGATTAGGTATCCCGCAGCAACGGATTAAACAACCGATTCTGTTCGATGAGATCTTGTATAAATTTAATTATACTAATTATTTAAGCTATCAAACTATTTAAATGTAAATAAATATAAATAACTAAATTAAAGGAATTACCTTAATCCCTTTTCTCGTAAAGTTTATAAAATCGAACCTACTCTCTTTTCTGTAGCTTTCACCATTTCCGTGATCATCCTCCTCTCCTTTCTTGGTTCACCATGAGCTTACGACCGGACTTCACAGATGAACTACTCCCCACTGCTGCATTTGCCAGGCCTAACTCCACTTCAATTCAAAACTGAGTCTCACCACTTCAACAACATACAACAACAACATTACTGCCAAAATATTTTGAACACTACACCCATCCCTATATTTAACACATAAGGCTACCACTTTTTGAAGCAAACCCATCGTGCCTTCCTCCATCTTCATTATCTGTAACTGAACTCAAACCACCACTTCGCATGTGAACCTTATTTCCCAGATTTTGGCCGCAATGCCTTGTCATGGTGAAAACATGCCATGGATTTCTTCGAAGTTCATAAAACCCTTCCCTACCACTTATCGCAATTTCCACCTCACTCCAGAACACGTCCAGTCCACCATCAGTGTATTCCCACTACCCATCTTAACCGAGTTCATCCATAACATCGCACTGTCCTAGGTCGACACCGCTACCTCATCCATCCATCTTGAGTGCCACCAATTATCAGTTCATTCAACATCAAAGTTAACGGTAGTAAATAGCTTGCTAACCCAAAATTGAGCTCGCTAGAATCACGTCGGACACAAATCGAAGGCTATAGAGGATCTTGCGTTGCCCTTATAAGTCGCGATTTTGAATTCTCCTTTTTTTTCTTTATACGAGAATCTGGTTTTCGATTTCTCTAAAGAAGAAATAACAAAGGGGTATTGCGGTTTCTATTTGGCTTTGAGGAACGGATTTATAATAGAAGAGGGGTAGTTGCGATTTGTTAGAAGAGGGGTATTCCGGACACACTGGAATGAGTTACGAAGTCTAGTTTTATCATCTGAAGGAGATATAAATTTAAACTGATATAATGTAACACCCCGTGTATTCTATAGCTGTGAAATTAACAAATTAAAGTATAATTAATTCGAAATCAAAGAACTAAGGGAAACAGGTTACGCCATTGCGTTCTTCTTGAAATTCTGCTTGAGATAGAGTCTGAGTTTGCGTAAATTGGACTCCGTATGAAAAAGATATCCTTAAATTAAAAATTGCAGCAAAACATGGAAAAAGAGGAATGAGAAAAGAATAATGTTTAGCATTGTTCTAACTTTTGTAAGCAAAAGACTTAGTAGCTCATTTGGTTGGAACACATGACTTGCATACAAGAGGTACAGAGTTCGATCCCCGCCAGCGCCTTATTTTTGTTTTAGGGGAATGGCTTAAAATAGCCTAGTGTGAATGCAGTTCAAAAAGTGGTTTAGTGTGAAAATGGGTAATTGGGAAGATAGATAAAAAGAAAAAAAAAGAAATATATATATATATATACATATACATATACATACATATATATATATATGACATGTACGTATCATGAGGCGTATGTTGCGCATTTTTGCCTGCCAAGAATTGTTTTTTTTATAAGTGGCCTTCTCTAATTGGATTCATGACAAATTAAAGGAAAGAAATATTTAACATATTCGTACATATGTGCATTTATGTCATAAACATACAAATTAAATAAAGATGTGTGGATGCAAGCAGTGAAAAGAAAGGTTTATGCATAATATTTGTATGCAGTAAATGGGGATTTTCAAAGAGGAAGAATATGAATAGGTTAGACTTAATTTTCTATTAATAGGAATGTCATTTATAAACCTGCAATTGACATCAATGTGGCACTGAATAAGAAAAATATGGTATGTGATATTATTTTGTGAACATAACATGCAAGCATATTAATATGACGAATATTTATCTGGCATTTAATTTAAAGATATGTCAATAGGGCATTGATTTGAAAACATGTTATTAACATTTATCTGTACATGTTAATTTGAGAAATATATAAATATGTTGAGAAATATATAAATATGCTAATTTACAATGAAAAGGATACATTAATATTGTCATTCTTGTTAATTGACATGTATATATGAATAATTTATGTATACGGTAAAAGGAAAGATGTATCTATTAAATACGTATTTATGTTTGATGGATTGGCAATAAATAATGAATGTTGATAATGTACATTAAGGGAGTAATTATGGCATAAGTGTGTTAGGAATTATTTATATATAGAATTTGTCCTAAATGAGAAATGTGTACATTGTAGGAAATATATATATATGCTAAAACATGGAATTGCATGTAATTGGAATAGTAATTATGCCATAATTCAAAATGGGGGTAATTTGCATGCATAGTAATTATGACATAATTTAAAATGGGAGTAATTTACAGTCCTTAATTGTGAACATAATTGGCCTCTTTTGAAATTGATGGCCTTGATTTACCCTAGCATCATCGGACGGCTCAAATTAACTTGCAACTCTATAAAAATGACCCTAGACTCTACCTAGGTTTCTTACATAATTCTCTAGCCACCATTGCTCTCTTCTTCTAATAAAAATAAAAATAAAAATGGCGTCGCTGCTCTGCTGGAATTAAAACTAGAAGATAATCAACATCAACCTAAGCAACTCAATTCAAACTAGAGATTAAAGTTTCTGCAAAGATTCTACAACAAGTTAAAGTTCTTTCTTTAATCCAATCAAGGCAAGTACAGTTATTCTCCGCTATAAACATTAATTATAATTTTGATATGCATTTAAATATGAGTTTGAGGTTGTATTCTCTTCTGTTAGATCTGTTTTCTGTGACTGTTCTATATTCCTTTCTTCTTTTCTGTTTCTATAGCCAGGCTACCACGAGCCTGTGCCTAATCTCATAAGAGATGAACGTATGAACGCAAATTTTGGGATGAATGATGCGAAATTTGACAAGACTAAATTGAATGTATGACTTTAGGTCTGAGGCATAAAATATATTGGACATGTGACTTGGGATTGGATGCATAAATTTGACTATGAACATAAAATTTATGCATGTTGTATGCATAGTTATGTTGTAATTTAGACCTGTAATTAATTAGAAAAAAATAAGCATATGTTATAAACTAGTTTTAGACCTATGCATATTTTGTGATAAAAGAAGAAGAGGAACCACTGTAAAGATTACATATGATTTGAGGCTTTGGACAAAATGCATATAAAAAGGCAAGATCTGATTTTTAGAGGATATGGTTTAAAGATTTATATTATTGGGGATAGTTTGCATAATGATTCATGACATGAAAAGAAGGAAGATATGGAAACTTAAGATTTACTTTAATTAGGATATCTATTATTGTAATTACACCTAAATAGGGATTTTTGGATATATGACATGCATTGAAATTAATGGTTATATTTGGTATAATTTATATGTGAATCTGCTGTAAAATGCTAGTTTAACAAAAATTGGAACATATGTTATATGGCAAATTATGTCCATATTCTGCGAGTATATGTTGTGAATCATGACAATTATGTAGGCATATGAATTTAGGCTAATTTATGACTAGGCAAGGCATGTAAATAGAACCTTTGGAAATATTAAATTTGCTAAATCTGCTAATTTGCCAAGTTGCCTAAACTGCTAGTTTTGTTATATTGCCTAGACTGCCAATTAGATTGAAATGCCTAATCTGTTAAATTTGTTGGTTGAAATGCCTAACCTGTTATATGCAAAATTCTGCTAAGTTGCTAAATCTGTAAAATCCGTTAATTCATATAAAATCTGTTATCTGCTATGTTGATATAATCATTCTGTTATTGATATAATCTGAATTGGCATATATATTGGGCGTGCGCATAAACGGTAAATAATTAATTAATTGGCCGTAAAGATAAACATGGCTAACTCGAGGTTAGAATGAGTTTGCGGCGTAAATCTGCCCGGAACCGCCCGGCACATCCAGTGGCCGCAAACAATAGGTTCTAATGTGAGAAGTTAGTCATAACATGCGTAAGACACGAGGTTAGGTCTGGCTTGTGGCAGAAGTCTGCCCGGAACCGCCCGGCATATCCAGCGGCCACAAGCTACCGACCTAATGTGAGAGGTCTGTGCATTAATAATTAATTAATGCAAAATCTAAGATAAGAATGACGTCTAAAACGTATTGGGGAAAAATAGGGTTAAACCAAAGGGATTAATAGATGTAGTAAAACCCGTCCATGAATCTGTAGGCCCAATACAAAGTTAGACAAATCTGAAAAATCTGTACATCTGACCTGTTAGTCTGAAAACTGGTTAACTTAATTTGTGAATTAGTAAACCTGAGTTCTGTATGTATGAACTTGTAAACAAGTTAATCTGAAATCTGTTAGTCTGGGGACACAAGGTTAGGAGGGGAATTACTTGTGTCATCTGTTGTTTGGGACCCATATTAGTCAGTAACCCTTTCTGGTATCAAAACTTTGACCCAACAGTAGGTAGGGTCCGGGCACGCTTACTGAACTAATTATAAGTGGTTCATTCTGATAATGGCGAGGGGTGTTGATGGTGCGTTCCAACCGGGTCATGTGCGTGCATGGATCCCGGTCTGCCTCTGAGGATGTAAGACGCTGTGACATCTGTAAATAGGTCTGTGCCAATTGGTTGTCACTTTAGGGAGTGATACACCCTACTGTGGGGCCGACACAGGATATTTATGTATTAGGGAGCCGATCGCTTGGGGTAGGGTTTTAGGGTACACTTAGTTCTGTCTGTTTCTGTTGGTACCGTCTGTTTCTGTTGGGTGGTAACACCCGTCCGTTTCTGTGTGGTACCGTCTGTTCGGGTGGTAAAGGCCCATTACTAGTGTACACCTAATTCCACATTCTGTTTCCATAGGGATAAATCTGTTTCTTCTTCTGTCTGTTTCTGATCGGGTAGTAAAGGCCCATTATTAGCATTCTGTTTCTGTTAAAGTATTCTGTACCCGTTCCTGCTTCAATTTAGACATTAGGGTGACACCTAATTCTGCTATACTAGTATTAGTGCAGAGAAGTGTAAAACAATAGTTTATATCATTCTGTTTTTCTGTTATATCTGCTACACCTGTTATAGTTATCTCACATCCAGTTTTATGTTCATATCATATTATTATTATCTGTTCATATGCTGAAAGTCACTGGACTTGCCAGACTTTTTGTCTGACCCTTGTTGTTTCGCCTCCTTTCTTCCGTTTCCCCCCCAGGTTATCCAAGGAGGGAAATACTTTAGCTTGATCCGGACTTCTCTTTGCTTGAAGTGCTTAAAGTATGGCTTGGCTCTGTATAGCTTCCGTTCCATGGGGATTATGATTTTAAACTATGCATTTTGAAGGCTTTTGTACAAGACTGATATTTTGTACTTGAATTCTGAAATTGAAAGGATGTAACCATATTAATTTCTGTTTCCGCTGTAATAAAGTTAAATTTTTTTTTCAAGTACTGTTTTATCTGTCTTGTAAGTTTCTGTTCTGTTTACTAAAATGCTCCACCAAAGTTAAGGCATTCCCTTAGTGAGTGACCTTAACGGAGGTGGAGTGTTACACTTGGTATCAGAGCAAAAGGTTACCGGATTTGATAAAGAATTTTTGAAAACTATTTTCAAAAAGGTTTTGAAAAGGAAGTATTTTCAAAAGTAAAGCTTATTTTGAAAAACATAGTCCCCTAAGCCATATATCTATCTTTTGATCCTCTGCTTGAATCCTTGTTTCCTTCTTTCTTGAGTCTCTGGGGCTCCCGGTTTTCTGGGAGGTAACCTCATCGAAGGGCAAAGTAGTGCCCGACTTCCATCAATAGCTGTAGTAGTTTCACCTGCGGCTAGTTTTCTTTAGAGCTTTGAAGGATTTTTCCGGGCGATGGAGGCAGCTTTCGAGGGATTGGTCAGCATGTTACACAAGGATAGTAAAGATGAGAATGATGAGGTTTGGCTAAGGAGCACAACCCAAAGGTGAGAAACTCTTATAGACTTAGTTCACAATGGAGGCAAAAGGGAAACACAAAAGAAGGAAGGAAAGTTTGAAGATAAGGAGGAGGAAAGTGTTTTACTTATGGAAGCTCGACTCATCTGAATAAGGATTACCGAAAGAGGAAGGGGAGGGCGCTTGCTTCAACTGTGGGGAGATGGGACACTTCACTAGGGACTGCCCGAAGAGACGAGGACAAGGAGGGCAGGCGAACACTCTTGAGGCTAGTGGCTAGGATAGAAATAGGAAAATTTCTATAGTAGGTTTAATTTCTTTATCTGATTATGGAGTTAAGACTTTTTCTGATTCTGGTATTTTGATTTTGTAATCGATACTCTGCACTTTAATACTAGTATTATTTCTGAATTCCGCTGTAGACTCAGACCCATAAGGGTTATGGATCATCTGTTTGGGACTGGGGTTTGAGGGATATCTGTGTTAGGCGTCAAGTATGACGCATACATTCTGAGTTTTCGTGGGGTATGATTTTATCATGCTTAGCTTCCTAAGAATCATTAGGGAACTCGATCTGTGCCAGTAGTCTGTAAATATCTAAATACTTTTTATAGGATTTCCAGTTTCGACATTGTCTAAAGAAGGTACTCCTCTGGGTGTCAATTTGATGTTGGTTACGGTCTTTGGGGCCGATACTTAGGACCCATGTCTAATAGGAACCAAATTTTTGTTCTATCTGTACTCGCTTCCATCATTCGACTGTATCCTATCGATCGAATATTTGAACTTTAGGTAGAAACTAATGGGTGTAAACATGTGTTTGAGACATGTTATGTTTGATGGTTGCAAGTGGATGCAAGTGGTTGCTAGTGGTTGCTCGTGGATGCATATACACACACTAGGCACTAGATCGGCTCGAAAGCACTCTCATACTGCATATGGATGTGTGAGCATTTTTAAATTTTTATGGATGCAAAATGGTTGAATCAGCATATGGATGTTGCATATGAATGAGCAGTTGTGCACTCATATAGAAATGATATGTATCAAATAGGAAAATTTGCATACATATTGGACTCATGGCACTAACATGATTTGCATTAAGGAGGTCGACTGAATCAGTGGGCCGCCTGATTTTGCATTAGATACGGACATGAACACACACTGTGCATTTAAACATGAAAGCATTAGAAGTCTATAAGGACAATGGATGCTTGTGGATGATGGTTGAGTAGATGGGTGATTGGATGGTAGGACACATTCTTCTTAACTTGAAGATTTCGGGGACGAAATCCTTTTAAGTGGGGGAGAATGTAACACCCCGTGTATTCTATAGCTGTGAAATTAACAAATTAAAGTATAATTAATTCGAAATCAAATAACTAAGGGAAACAGGTTACGCCATTGCGTTCTTCTTGAAATTCTGCTTGAGATAGAGTCTGAGTTTGCGTAAATTGGACTCCGTATGAAAAAGATATCCTTAAATTAAAAATTGCAGCAAAACATGGAAAAAGAGGAATGAGAAAAGAATAATGTTTAGCATTGTTCTAACTTTTGTAAGCAAAAGACTTAGTAGCTCATTTGGTTGGAACACATGACTTGCATACAAGAGGTACAGAGTTCGATCCCCGCCAGCGCCTTATTTTTGTTTTAGGGGAATGGCTTAAAATAGCCTAGTGTGAATGCAGTTCAAAAAGTGGTTTAGTGTGAAAATGGGTAATTGGGAAGATAGATAAAAAGAAAAAAAAAAGAAATATATATATATATATATATATATATACATATACGTATACATACATATATATATATATGACATGTACGTATCATGAGGCGTATGTTGCGCATTTTTGCCTGCCAAGAATTGTTTTTTTTATAAGTGGCCTTCTCTAATTGGATTCATGACAAATTAAAGGAAAGAAATATTTAACATATTCGTACATATGTGCATTTATGTCATAAACATACAAATTAAATAAAGATGTGTGGATGCAAGCAGTGAAAAGAAAGGTTTATGCATAATATTTGTATGCAGTAAATGGGGATTTTCAAAGAGGAAGAATATGAATAGGTTAGACTTAATTTTCTATTAATAGGAATGTCATTTATAAACCTGCAATTGACATCAATGTGGCACTGAATAAGAAAAATATGGTATGTGATATTATTTTGTGAACATAACATGCAAGCATATTAATATGACGAATATTTATCTGGCATTTAATTTAAAGATATGTCAATAGGGCATTGATTTGAAAACATGCTATTAACATTTATCTGTACATGTTAATTTGAGAAATATATAAATATGTTGAGAAATATATAAATATGCTAATTTACAATGAAAAGGATACATTAATATTGTCATTCTTGTTAATTGACATGTATATATGAATAATTAATGTATACGGTAAAAGGAAAGATGTATCTATTAAATACGTATTTATGTTTGATGGATTGGCAATAAATAATGAATGTTGATAATGTACATTAAGGGATTAATTATGGCATAAGTGTGTTAGGAATTATTTATATATAGAATTTGTCCTAAATGAGAAATGTGTACATTGTAGGAAATATATATATATGCTAAAACATGGAATTGCATGTAATTGGAATAGTAATTATGCCATAATTCAAAATGGGGGTAATTTGCATGCATAGTAATTATGACATAATTTAAAATGGGAGTAATTTACAGTCCTTAATTGTGAACATAATTGGCCTCTTTTGAAATTGATGGCCTTGATTTACCCTAGCATCATCGGACGGCTCAAATTAACTTGCAAATCTATAAAAATGACCCTAGACTCTACCTAGGTTTCTTACACAATTCTCTAGCCTCCATTGCTCTCTTCTTCTAATAAAAATAAAAATAAAAATGGCGTCGCTGCTCTGCTGGAATTAAAACTAGAAGATAATCAACATCAACCTAAGCAACTCAATTCAAACTAGAGATTAAAGTTTCTGCAAAGATTCTACAACAAGTTAAAGTTCTTTAATCCAATCAAGGCAAGTACAGTTATTCTCCGCTATAAACGTTAATTATAATTTTGATATGCATTTAAATCTGAGTTTGAGGTTGTATTCTCTTCTGTTAGATCTGTTTTCTGTGACTGTTCTATATTCCTTTCTTCTTTTCTGTTTCTATAGCCAGGCTACCACGAGCCTGTGCCTAATCTCATAAGAGATGAACGTATGAACGCAAATTTTGGGATGAATGATGCGAAATTTGACAAGACTAAATTGAATGTATGACTTTAGGTCTGAGGCATAAAATATATTGGACATGTGATTTGGGATTGGATGCATAAATTTGACTATGAACATAAAATTTATGCATGTTGTATGCATAGTTATGTTGTAATTTAGACCTGTAATTAATTAGAAAAAAATAAGCATATGTTATAAACTAGTTTTAGACCTATGCATATTTTGTGATAAAAGAAGAAGAGGAACCACTGTAAAGATTACATATGATTTGAGGCTTTGGACAAAATGCATATAAAAAGGCAAGATCTGATTTTTAGAGGATATGGTTTAAAGATTTATATTATTGGGGATAGTTTGCATAATGATTCATGACATGAAAAGAAGGAAGATATGGAAACTTAAGATTTACTTTAATTAGGATATCTATTATTGTAATTACACCTAAATAGGGATTTTTGGATATATGACATGCATTGAAATTAATGGTTATATTTGGTATAATTTATATGTGAATCTGCTGTAAAATGCTAGTTTAACAAAAATTGGAACATATGTTATATGGCAAATTATGTCCATATTCTGCGAGTATATGTTGTGAATCATGACAATTATGTAGGCATATGAATTTAGGCTAATTTATGACTAGGCAAGGCATGTAAATAGAACCTTTGGAAATATTAAATTTGCTAAATCTGCTAATTTGCCAAGTTGCCTAAACTGCTAGTTTTGTTATATTGCCTAGACTGCCAATTAGATTGAAATGCCTAATCTGTTAAATTTGTCGGTTGAAATGCCTAAACTGTTATATGCAAAATTCTGCTAAGTTGCTAAATCTGTAAAATCCGTTAATTCATATAAAATCTGTTATCTGCTATGTTGATATAATCATTCTGTTATTGATATAATCTGAATTGGCATATATATTGGGCGTGCGCATAAACGGTAAATAATTAATTAATTGGCCGCAAAGATAAACATGGCTAACTCGAGGTTAGAATGAGTTTGCGGCGTAAATCTGCCCGGAACCGCCCGGCACATCCAGTGGCCGCAAACAATAGGTTCTAATGTGAGAAGTTAGTCATAACATGCGTAAGACACGAGGTTAGGTCTGGCTTGTGGCAGAAGTCTGCCCGGAACCGCCCGGCATATCCAGCGGCCACAAGCTACCGACCTAATGTGAGAGGTCTGTGCATTAATAATTAATTAATGCAAAATCTAAGATAAGAATGACGTCTAAAACGTATTGGGGAAAAATAGGGTTAAACCAAAGGGATTAATAGATGTAGTAAAACCCGTCCATGAATCTGTAGGCCCAATACAAAGTTAGACAAATCTGAAAAATCTGTACATCTGACCTGTTAGTCTGAAAACTGGTTAACTTAATTTGTGAATTAGTAAACCTGAGTTCTGTATGTATGAACTTGTAAACAAGTTAATCTAAAATCTGTTAGTCTGGGGACACAAGGTTAGGAGGGGAATTACTTGTGTCATCTGTTGTTTGGGACCCATATTAGTCAGTAACCCTTTCTGGTATCAAAACTTTGACCCAACAGTAGGTAGGGTCCGGGCACGCTTACTGAACTAATTATAAGTGGTTCATTCTGATAATGGCGAGGGGTGTTGATGGTGCGTTCCAACCGGGTCATGTGCGTGCATGGATCCCGGTCTGCCTCTGAGGATGTAAGACGCTGTGACATCTGTAAATAGGTCTGTGCCAATTGGTTGTCACTTTAGGGAGTGATACACCCTACTGTGGGGCCGACACAGGATATTTATGTATTAGGGAGCCGATCGCTTGGGGTAGGGTTTTAGGGTACACTTAGTTCTGTCTGTTTCTGTTGGTACCGTCTGTTTCTGTTGGGTGGTAACACCCGTCCGTTTCTGTGTGGTACCGTCTGTTCGGGTGGTAAAGGCCTATTAATAGTGTACACCTAATTCCACATTCTGTTTCCATAGGGATAAATCTGTTTCTTCTTCTGTCTGTTTCTGATCGGGTAGTAAAGGCCCATTATTAGCATTCTGTTTCTGTTAAAGTATTCTGTACCCGTTCCTGCTTCAATTTAGACATTAGGGTGACACCTAATTCTGCTATACTAGTATTAGTGCAGAGAAGTGTAAAACAATAGTTTATATCATTCTGTTTTTCTGTTATATCTGCTACACCTGTTATAGTTATCTCACATCCAGTTTTATGTTCATATCATATTATTATTATCTGTTCATATGCTGAAAGTCACTGGACTTGCCAGACTTTTTGTCTGACCCTTGTTGTTTCGCCTCCTTTCTTCCGTTTCCCCCCCAGGTTATCCAAGGAGGGAAATACTTTAGCTTGATCCGGACTTCTCTTTGCTTGAAGTGCTTAAAGTATGGCTTGGCTCTGTATAGCTTCCGTTCCATGGGGATTATGATTTTAAACTATGCATTTTGAAGGCTTTTGTACAAGACTGATATTTTGTACTTGAATTCTGAAATTGAAAGGATGTAACCATATTAATTTCTGTTTCCGCTGTAATAAAGTTAAATTTTTTTTTTCAAGTACTGTTTTATCTGTCTTGTAAGTTTCTGTTCTGTTTACTAAAATGCTCCACCAAAGTTAAGGCATTCCCTTAGTGAGTGACCTTAACGGAGGTGGAGTGTTACATATAAATTAATTTCAAACCGATAAATTCTTCAATAATAAATTAATATTATTATTCTAATTCAAACGAGAGTTTGAATTGATTATCTGAACTGTTTCTAATTCAGTGTTGCCTTTGAATTCGAATAAATTCAATTTCGTATTTGGATAAATATATATATATATTCGAAATAAATCATATTTCGATTTTTAAATCGATAACTAAGTATAAAAATTCATTTATGTTCTCAAATCAATATTTAAAATAAATATTAAATATTCAAAATTAATTGACCAGAAATCCGGGTCGTTACATAGCTTATGGAGGCAGACAGTTGAAATACATGAGAAAAACTACCCAACCCTTGATCTAGAGTTGGCTGCCATCGTCTTTGCACTTTAGTCTTGGCACCATTATTTCCTAGGTGAGTTTGAATTGTATACTGACCATAAATCGTTGAAGTACCTTTTCTCGTAGAAAGATCTCAACTTAAGGCAGCAAAGATGGATGGAGTTTCTTGCCTCATACGATTTTGAGATTTCCTATACCCCTGGCAAGGGCAATGTAGTAGCAGACGCTTTGAGTAGAAAGAAGCTGACCCTAAGCCCTCTCTTTATAGAAAGACAAAGCTTGGAGTACATAGCCAACTTTGATTTTAGACTCTCTATCGATCATGTGGCTGATTTATTGGCATCGCTAGAGGTGCGACCTGCTCTTTTGGACTCAATAGGGACCGCACAACGTGAAAACCCTCAGCTAGTTGATGTGATAGATAAGCTGATTAGGGGTGAGACTTCTAGTCACCTCAATAGATACTCCATCGATGATAAGGGTTGGTTGAGGCGGGATGGAAGAGTATGTGTCCCACAAGCAAGGGATTTGGTGAAGAATGTTCTTGATGAAGCACACCATTCCAAGTTGACCATACACCCCAGTGGAGACAAAATGTACAAAGGCATCAAAAGGGTTTTCTTTTGGAATGGCATGAAGAGGGATGTAGCTGAATTCGTTTCTAAGTGCATGATATGTAAACAAGTCAAGGCAGAGCAGAAGAAGCTTGGTGGTTTGCTTCATCCTCTGGATGTCCCACAGTGGAAGTAGGATAGTATCTCGATGGACTTTATTGATGGGCTGCCTAGGTCAAGAAGAGGCAATACCAGTATTTGGGTAATAGTGGACAGGCTCACAAAAAGCGTTCACTTCATACCCGTTAAGAGTAGAAGGACTGCCTCATCTCTAGCATCCATATATCTTAAAGAGATAGTTCGACTCCAAGGGATACCCTCCAGCATAGTGAGTGACCGAGATCCTATCTTCACGAGCGAGTTTTGGAAGAGTTTGCAAGAAGCTGTAGGCACACATTAATGCTTAAAGCACGACCTATCACCCTCAAACCGATGGCCAGATGGAAAGAGTGAACAGAGTATTAGAAGACCTCTTGAGACTATGCATTCTTGACTTCGGAGGTACATGGGAGGATCATTTACCTTTGGTGGAATTCGCTTACAACAATAGCTACCAAGCCACCATAGGCATGGCGCCTTTCGAAGCTTTATATGGAAGACCGTGCCGGTCACCAACTTGTTGGTGGGAGTCTACAGACAAGCTCATACTTGGACCAGACATGATTAGAGAAACTTCAGAGAAAGTGGACTTGATATGAAGAAGAATGAAGACTTCCCAAGATAGACAGAAGTCCTACGTAGACAAAAGAAGGACCGACCTTGAGTCTGAGGTTGGAGACAAGGTGTTCCTTAAAGTATCTCCTTTGAGGAATGTCGTTCGCTTTGGATCCGCAGGGAAGTTAGCACCCAGTTTTGTAGGGTTGTTTCCTATCATTGAGAAGATTGGAAAGATGGCTTACAGAATAGAGCTGCCCAAAAGATTGGCTGGAGTTCATAATGTCTTTCACATTTCTCGCTTACGAAAGTGCCTACATGAGTCTGCGGAAGTGGTGGAACCAAGCATATTGGAGGAAGTAGAAGTAGAGCGAGACGCGACTGTGATGAGAATTCCAACTCATATCTTTGGAACGGAAGTCAAAAATCTACGCAACCGAGAAGTCAAGCTGGTTAAAGTTCAATGGAGCAACGACAAGGAAGACGCGACTTGGGAAAATGAGGACAGAATACGCACTGCCTACCCATTTCTTTTTGAGTGTACATCTTTGATCTCTTTTTCCTTAAGTTTACGCTTGTACCTATCTTTTTCAAAGTATATCTCCTCGGTCCCATCCTTATCCTTAGGTAGAAACCAATGGATGTAAACATGTATTTGAAACATGTTACGATTGATGGTTGCAAGTGGTTGCTTGTGGATGCATATACACATACATTAGATGTTAGATCGGCTCAGTCACTTTTCATATTGCATATGCATATATGTACTTGTATATGATTGAAACTTGGTGTATTATCATGTGGACGTTGCATTTGTATGAATGATTGTGCACTCATGTAGAAAGTATGATTAGGGATGATTGCATACATAATGGACTCATGGCACAGACATGAATTGCATTAAGGAGGTCAACTGAATCAGTAGACCGTCTGTTTTTGCATTACATAAGGACATGTACACACACTATGCATATGATCATGAAGCATTAGAAGTCTTTCAAGGACAATGGACGCCTGTGTTTGATGGTTGAGTAGATGAATGATTGGATGGTAGGATATATGTTCTTCTCAACTTGAAGATTTCGGGGACGAAATCCTTAAAGGAGGGGAGAATATAACACCCCGTATTTTCCGTTAACATTAAAGTTACGAATCAAACTATAATTAATTTCAAATGTGAGAACTAAGGGAAACGGGTTACGCTATTGCGTTCGTCTCAGAATTTTGCTTGAGATAGAGTCCGAATTTGCATGAATTGGATTTCGTATGAAGAAGTTATGGGCTTTAGAAGTTTCAGTAATTTTAATAAAATAGCTCGGAAATTCCAAATTCGAAATCAGAAGCAGAAGCAGGTTGGGCGGGAAATTCCCGCCCAGGGATCAGGTCGACCAGGGGGTCGACCCTAATGTCGACCTCCCTCATACAGGTCGACCTTAGTCGGGCAGATCTGTTTTCCAGCCAATTTCGACTCATTATTGAGTCATTAGTGATGAGTTGGCTGTTCTGGATAACTCTACCTTGTCTTAATGGTCTTGATTGATTTTGAGATGATCTAACGGCTCCTATTCAATCAAATCTCTATAAAAGCAACCTAATACCTCAACCCTGAATCATATTAAAAATCAAACCAAGAGCCGTCATGCTGCCGCTAAGGAACCTCGAGTAGCCGCCATTCAACATGAAGCAAATTAAAAGAGACAAACCAAATCAAATCAAAATTAAACTAAAACAACGATTGTCTACATCAAAGGCGAGCATTTCAACTTCAGAATACAAATTCCAGAAATCAAGATCTTCGTTTGTAGTAAGTGTAGTTATCTTTTAGATGTAAATAAATTTAAGACGTGATTTGATATAAAGTGAAAAATAGAATTATACCGTGTTGTATAATATTGACGATGCTAATCCATGTTTCTTTCTTGTGATGATTTTATCATGAATTGTCTTGGAATGTTTTTGGCTTATTGGACTTGATGTTGAATCTATTAAAAATTGAGAATGAAACTATCAGTATCATATGCAAGTTATATGTTTCATATTAAGATCTACATATACATGCTTATATGATTAATGCAAGTTGTATGTATTATGGTAGATCTAAGTCAAGATCTACATATATATTCATATGCTTTATGTTAGATCCATATGCCTATATATATGTTCATATGTTCATATGCAAGTTACAAGTTTTATGTTGGATCCATGTCAAGATCTATCCAGGTTCATATGATTAATGCAAGTTGTATGTTTTATGATAGATTGTATGTTTTATAATAGATCCATGTCTTGATCTAATTATACATATTTTCATATGCAAGTTACATGTCAGATCCAAAAAGTAGATCTATATTTATATGCATATTTGTAAAGTGGATTCATGCAAGTTCACCTTGTTAGATCTAGTTTACACCTATATGTTAATGCTAAAATTATACATGCTTTGGAATTGGACATGTCATGATTATGTCATATGCTAGTTTATAATTGAAGTTATGTTCACACATGCCTCGACCTACATATTAACATGTTTTAGGCTTATGATTATTTAAGTCTAAATTATATGCAAGTTCATGTGACATGCTAAATCATATGAATAAAGTTTTATGCAAAATTTACGTGTTGGTTGAATCTATATTATGCATGTTCCCTTCTTTTACCTCTCATTATAAATTAGGATAATTTTAGGGCCTAACTACTTTATGTGACTGATGTGAACATGTAAACGGGGGTAACGTTGGGGTAGACATTGATTCAAAACATGTTAATGATGTAAGTGGGCCCAAAACCATGTAAATGGTTAAGGCCATGAGTGGTATAATTTATATCATTAGTCTTGAACATAATTAGCATATGTGACATGAAACACTTGTAGAAAATTTACGTATATAAAATGTAAAAGATGAATATGCCTAACCCGAGGTTAGACTAGGTTGTGCTGTAAAACTACCCGGAACCGACCGGCACATCCAGTAACCACAACAATGCCTATCTAATGTGATAGGTTAGCCCATCAAGCCCAGAAAGACCCAAGGTTAGACTGAGATGTGGTGTAAAACTGCCCGGAACCGACCGACACATCCAGTAACCACAACAATACCTTTCTAATGTGAGTGGTTGGTGCTTTAATTAATTAATTAAAGCTCCTGAACAATCAAGCTAGAAATGGTGAGGTTAAGTAATTAAGGAAACACTTAACCAACTTGACATGTTAACAAGACAAGAAGGGTGAGGTTAAGTAATTATGGAAACACTTAACCAACTTAACATGTTAACAAGACAAGAAGGGTGGGGTTAAGTAATTGAGAAAACACTTAGCCAATTCAACATGTTAACTAGAAAAGATTGATAGGGGTTAAGTCAAACCAAGGACAATTAACCAATTTAGCATGTTGACTAGAAAAACCCTAGTAACGGGGACCCGTTTCAACAGTAACCCACATGGATGTATCAAGATACCCTGAACTAGGCAGGGTGGGGCACGATTACTGGGCTGAATATAAGCGGTCAAAATAGGCGGCGGTTAGGTGCACCAGTGTACGTTCCGATGGAGTACGGGCATGCACGGGCTCCGGAGTGGAAAAAGCATGCACTGGGCACCAGGTGTACACTTGTGCATATTTGAATCGTGTCAGGGTTGCCATTATAAGATTTGATACACCCTATACTGGAACCCGCACAAGTACTTAAAAACTCACGCGGGGCCGCATGACACCGGGAATACATGAATGCGAGTAGGAGCTGATCAATACATGAATGGGATCACTTTATCATGAACATACATTGCTAGTTAAACATCTCTTAGTGGGTGCAGAGAAGTAAAAGTGGGTGCGATAGCCAAATCTAGTTAAGTTTTACCTTACCTCGTTTTAGGACTACCCTATCCTTGTGGTATCATTCTAAGTTCAGTTTATTCATGTCATAGTCTTTTACTTGTTTACGTGCTATTAAATAACTGGGCTTACCAGACTTATGTCTGACCCATTTTTGTTTCGTTTCTTTTCTTCTGTCCCCCTCCCCCCTCCAGGTCCACAGGGAGGGAACACTTCTGCTTAGTCTGCATCAATCAAAGCTTGAAGACTGTAGATGTAAGGCTTGGATTTTTCTTTTTGAGCTATGGCTATGGTCAAGCACTTTTTGGGGATTTATGTCATTTTATTTTCAGTATTGCTTCTTTATGTTTTCAAGACAGATGAAAAGTTGCAATAATTTGGAAGGTTGAAACAGTTATTGAATTGTTGTGTTGAACAAGTATTTATGAAATAATATTGATCTTTTTCCGCTACTTAAATTTTCTGTCTTGTAATTTATTATTATCTTGTACCTTAAAACGCTCCATTGAAGTTAAGGCATTCCCTTTGAGAGTGACCTTAACGGAGGTGGGGTGTTAGACATACACAGTTTTCTAAAGTGTCATGCTATCCATATTTAAACTTAATGGAAATCATGTGTACTAGAAAATATTCATACAATAAAGTTCACATTTTTATTGTAAGTAAGAATTAATAAACATTCATGTATTGAAGAAAATATTCATTTGTTGAATAGAATAAGGAAGTTATTGAAATATATAAAGCCGTGTTGATTAGATATGCGCCATTTTGACGCGAACGATATTTATATCGATTATATTCGATTTTATAATGAATATAGAAAAGGAAGTGATTTCAAAATATAACGTTTTGAAAATATTATCATTTATATATTAATGATATGAAATATTCAATTTTGATCTAAAATTGAATATGAAGTTGAAATCGCTTTGAAAACGAATTTAAAACGATTTATAAAATACGTTTTGAAAGGAAATCAAACTAATATAATATATATATATATATATATATAATGGCCTGAATAGAACGCGCCACACTGCGGTAGTTCTCGAATTTCGACCATTGACTTCGGATGGACATTACGGGAGATCCGACCATCGGATTCTCCTAAAACCGGAATTGTTGGGTTCGTATCGAGAAGAGCTTTCTAACGAATATTAGAAATTAGAAATCTAATGGTTGGATTTGTAATTATGTCCAAATAAAATTTGGAAAAGATTGTTGTAAGTGCAGTTCGATGGCCGTTGATGGAAATTGACTGTACGGGCCTTGATAAAATTATTAAAAATATCAATAATTTGTATAAAATCATAAGAAATGATTTGGAAAGAATTGGGATGAGAAAATTCTATATTTGAAAAGATAAAAATAGATGTTTATCAAAATGAACTAGTTTTGAACTAGAATTATAATCCCATTTATTTCTAAAATAAATAAAGTGGATTTAAATGGTTTTGAAAATAACCAGAATTTCCAATATATAAATTGGAAATGGATTTGTATCGAAATTATCTTCAGAATATTTCAATATTGAATTTTGTGATTATACAAATATGGTTATGGAAATTTGAAAGATATAATTATATCCTTATTTCCAATACGATATATGTTGGTTGTAGTATTTGATATTGAATATAAGCCAATATATTTTCTATTTAGAGCCTTGTATTTAATATCAAATGGGATTTGGGTTTATCGTGAATGGTGTCTTCATTAACACTGTTCTTAAACCCAGTTGAGGAAAAGATTAAATCTTTTTATCTAGATTTAATGAAGTATACCAATTAAATAATATTTAATTGGAATTGAATTGGAATTGATTTTTGGGTTTATCGCGAACGGTGATTTAAATAACACTTGTTCTTTAACTTGATAATTAATGGAATGTGGATTGGGTTTATCGTGAACTATGTTTTAACGACATTCGTTCTTTAACACGATTTACAGTGAAATGGGATTTGGAATTTATAAATCTTTTTGATAAGATTTAAAGGAAAATTTCCAAAGTAAAGTTTTCCAATTTAATGAAATAAATTGGAATGGAGTGGAATTCGATTTGGTAATAATCGAAGTGAATTTTTGTGGAGGAAGACTGCTAATATATATGGAATTTAAAAGGCTTTGCCGTTATTCCATTTATATTATTAGTTGGATATGGAAGTTTATATCGATTATATATATATATACTGATTTGTTTTCCATGAAAATTCCATTGTTAATGGAATGTGACTTTGGGTTTATTGTGAATCGTGTTTTAAATGGCATCGGTTCTTTAACCTAGTTAAAGATAGGATTTATTTCCTGGATTTAAATAATCATTAAGTAATGATTCTTGGAAATTAAAACTGAATTAGAGTTTTAATGAATCTTTAAGTAGATTGAAAAGAGAATTTGATAATTAAAATTATCAAATTCAAGAAATGATCGAGAATGGAGTACCACCAGTTTTACGCCAGACAATAGTTAAATCTTTAATTAGATTTGAATGGGAAATGGTAATTGAATTTACCAATAACACCCTGGTGTTAGATATGAAGTATTGCCAGTTTTACTTCATGGGATGAATAGGTTGGGGTTGGGAAGTTTAACAAATGATTACTTCGGTAAGGTTCGTTAATCCCGACTAGTTTGGATAAACCATAATTTGGTTTGAATTGATATTCAAAAGAAGATTATAGAATAAATTTAAAGAATTTATCTTGGATAAAATTAATGGGATCCTAACCCTAAGAAAGCGAAATCTAGAGACTAACTGTAGGTTAGCTAAGAAGAATGGCTTCCTGGTTATTGATCTGATGTTGGTTTCGGCCTTCGGGGTTAATATTTGGGGAATTGTTCTCTTACTAATTTACGGTTAGTGACTGATGAATTAGAATGAGACGTATGTTGTGTTTGTGTGACAATTGTTTACTATATATGCGAGTTATTCGGAAAGACCAGGCTTATCCCATTTTGAATAACTAATACGACGATAAAGTTCACATTTTTATTGTAAGTAAGAATTAATAAACATTCATGTATTGAAGAAAATATTCATTTGTTGAATAGAATAAGGAAGTTATTGAAATATATAAAGCCGTGTTGATTAGATATGCGCCATTTTGACGCGAACGATATTTATATCGATTATATTCGATTTTATAATGAATATAGAAAAGGAAGTGATTTCAAAATATAACGTTTTGAAAATATTATCATTTATATATTAATGATATGAAATATTCAATTTTGATCTAAAATTGAATATGAAGTTGAAATCGCTTTGAAAACGAATTTAAAACGATTTATAAAATACGTTTTGAAAGGAAATCAAACTAATATAATATATATATATATATATATATATATATATAATGGCCTGAATAGAACGCGCCACGCTGCGGTAGTTCTCGAATTTCGACCATTGACTTCGGATGGACATTACGGGAGATCCGACCATCGGATTCTCCTAAAACCGGAATTGTTGGGTTCGTATCGAGAAGAGCTTTCTAACGAATATTAGAAATTAGAAATCTAATGGTTGGATTTGTAATTATGTCCAAATAAAATTTGGAAAAGATTGTTGTAAGTGCAGTTCGATGGCCGTTGATGGAAATTGATTGTACGGGCCTTGATAAAATTATTAAAAATATCAATAATTTGTATAAAATCATAAGAAATGATTTGGAAAGAATTGGGATGAGAAAATTCTATATTTGAAAAGATAAAAATAGATGTTTATCAAAATGAACTAGTTTTGAACTAGAATTATAATCCCATTTATTTCTAAAATAAATAAAGTGGATTTAAATGGTTTTGAAAATAACCAGAATTTCCAATATATAAATTGGAAATGGATTTGTATCGAAATTATCTTCAGAATATTTCAATATTGAATTTTGTGATTATACAAATATGGTTATGGAAATTTGAAAGATATATTTATATCCTTATTTCCAATACGATATATGTTGGTTGTAGTATTTGATATTGAATATAAGCCAATATATTTTCTATTTAGAGCCTTGTATTTAATATCAAATGGGATTTGGGTTTATCGTGAATGGTGTCTTCATTAACACTGTTCTTAAACCCAGTTGAGGAAAAGATTAAATCTTTTTATCTAGATTTAATGAAGTATACCAATTAAATAATATTTAATTGGAATTGAATTGGAATTGATTTTTGGGTTTATCGCGAACGGTGATTTAAATAACACTTGTTCTTTAACTTGATAATTAATGGAATGTGGATTGGGTTTATCGTGAACTATGTTTTAACGACATTCGTTCTTTAACACGATTTACAGTGAAATGGGATTTGGAATTTATAAATCTTTTTGATAAGATTTAAAGGAAATTTTCCAAAGTAAAGTTTTCCAATTTAATGAAATAAATTGGAATGGAGTGGAATTCGATTTGGTAATAATCGAAGTGAATTTTTGTGGAGGAAGACTGCTAATATATATGGAATTTAAAAGGCTTTGCCGTTATTCCATTTATATTATTAGTTGGATATGGAAGTTTATATCGATTATATATATATATACTGATTTGTTTTCCATGAAAATTCCATTGTTAATGGAATGTGACTTTGGGTTTATTGTGAATCGTGTTTTAAATGGCATCGGTTCTTTAACCTAGTTAAAGATAGGATTTATTTCCTGGATTTAAATAATCATTAAGTAATGATTCTTGGAAATTAAAACTGAATTAGAGTTTTAATGAATCTTTAAGTAGATTGAAAAGAGAATTTGATAATTAAAATTATCAAATTCAAGAAATGATCGAGAATGGAGTACCACCAGTTTTACGCCAGACAATAGTTAAATCTTTAATTAGATTTGAATGGGAAATGGTAATTGAATTTACCAATAACACCCTGGTGTTAGATATGAAGTATTGCCAGTTTTACTTCATGGGATGAATAGGTTGGGGTTGGGAAGTTTAACAAATGATTACTTCGGTAAGGTTCGTTAATCCCGACTAGTTTGGATAAACCATAATTTGGTTTGAATTGATATTCAAAAGAAGATTATAGAATAAATTTAAAGAATTTATCTTGGATAAAATTAATGGGATCCTAACCCTAAGAAAGCGAAATCTAGAGACTAACTGTAGGTTAGCTAAGAAGAATGGCTTCCTGGTTATTGATCTGATGTTGGTTTCGGCCTTCGGGGTTAATATTTGGGGAATTGTTCTCTTACTAATTTACGGTTAGTGACTGATGAATTAGAATGAGACGTATGTTGTGTTTGTGTGACAATTGTTTACTATATATGCGAGTTATTCGGAAAGACCAGGCTTATCCCATTTTGAATAACTAATACGACGATAACTTGAAGGTGAAGACGGTGGTTGAAGACTGGAGGTATTCACATCGTTTGGATAATTACTGATGATCTTGATTGTGCTGTACACCCAAGAGGAGGGAATCAGTTGGTGATCATCTAGACGTACTTGGAGATTGATGGATATGCAAGGTACAAGGTGCCTACGGTTTCGTTCAGACCCAGAACGAACTTGTAAATGGACTGTGTGTCTGACATTGGATATCATTCTGTGTGACTGATGGATATCGGTTGCATGGATTGGTTTGCCTGTGTGGCATGCTAAGATGTAAATGATCAAGGCTTCTGTTGAAAAGCAGAGTCTTGTGGTTGATAATCAAAGCACGGCCTTTGTGGCATCGCTTTGTGTTGCGTTAATTCACGAGCCTCACACCCCGGTATGAACCAAAAACGGGAGAGGACCTCAGGGAGGACATGCGTTTTCTTCTAGCTAGAAGTGGCGTCAGTGGTTTATAAGCCTTGATGAGTTTGACTTATGTGGTTGTTGGAATGCGAGGCGCCTCAGATATATCGGTCGATCCGGGACCGATAGGGTCATTGCACTCATTTACACCCCATTGGGTGGGGAAACACAGTGTTCAGGCATTATAATCCACATCGAGTGGACCGTCCCTGACGATCCAAGGGGTAGTTGCGGCAGTTCCTGAGACACGGGCTAGACCGTCTCGAAGCGGGGAGGACTGTCTTTTGTCTCGGTTCACAGATGGAAATCCAACTTCCAATACGTGACTTTGCGGTTTTGATTGTAAACCTATATATGGCGACATAGTGGTATGGGTCACTTATGCCATCTATAATTGATACTTATGATTGAAATTGTTTTGACACTACACACTTATAGTAATAATCAATGATGAAATTAAGCATATCAAGCATTCTTTGGCAATTATAAGGTAAAACCCTATCCTCCGGCTTGTGTTGCATTGTGTGATGGGACCGGGTTCTTATAATAGCTTCATTGTTCTTTATTTAGCATTGCGTTGTTGTTTTATGCACTGGTATTCTTGGGAGGAAACCCGTTTCGTGTTATACGGCGTGATCCCTTGATTTACCTAACTTAAAAATAAAGATTAGTAACTGCTTTAGTTCTCACACCAGTCACATGAATGACTTGGAGTTTATTGTTTTACCCTAAACTCTGGGTGCCCCTATTTCCACACGGGCAGCTAGTAGTTTTGGTTTTGCAGGTTTATATTCATAAGATCCTGGTTTATAGCTGAAGTGATATTCGGAAAGCTCTGTATCCATGTATTTCTTTCAGTTATGTTTCGTATTATTTTTCCGCTGCAGCATTGTAACTTGTAAATTTCTGATTTTTAGAATGTGTAATATTTATTCATACTCTGTATATTCTTGTACTCTGATATAAATTGTTGTAAGATACAATGAAATGTTCTTCTGTTTGGGTTCTAATTCATCTTGTCCTCAAGGCAATCCGAACTTCCTCTTCTCCTCAGAGACCGGGGAAGTTCTGGGTCCTCACAGTGGTATCAGAGTTTACGTTTACAAAGCTCGCGAACAAAACATATTAGAACCATACGAAAGAATTTATCAGAGATTGGTTAGGTCATATCCAATGGGAATGACTCATTAGAGATGGGATCAGTAGTATCCTAGAATGAGTGTGAATAGTGATGTTTCTAACATAAAATTAAAAATAAATTTTGTTTTGAAAAATTAAACTTTATAATTCGTATTTGAATATTTATTTTAAATTGATTTGGACAGTACAATATATAAAGATTTTGCATATATGCATGATCCACGGGTATTCAAAGTTTTAATATACTGGATAGATATAGGATCACACTCTAGTTGCCCGGGTCTGATTCTGATGATGGCGCGCCATCATCAGTGTTTATATTCGTGCACCGAAAGTGGGATATCCATATATTTCCACTTGACTGGTGTAAGAAACGAAATATAGTTAGAATATATTGTTGTGACTTGGCATCAAAAACATGATTTTCTGTGTATATATCAAAATTACGAATTTGAAACGTTAATCAATTAATTGATTGTTGATTGTGTTGTTTGATTATTGTTTAGATTAATTAAAATTTGGAACCATTAAGCCAAATTGTATCAAATATTGAACTGAATTGAAAATTGTTTGAAATTTCATGCATATACATGTGCATCCATTGAACAGGTCATAGCAAGAAGGCTAGAGAAGAGGAATAAAATTGTATGCCCGACAAATAAGTACATGTTTAATGTATTTCTTTGGGGTTGGATGATTTTATGAGCCAATTGGCTAGCCGCTTGGCTGTTTCTTTTTCTTTTTGGATTGGAGAGGCCTGTATGGCAATTTCGGGATTTTCCCGGTGCTCTCGTGCATGGGAAGGTTATGGCGAAATTTTTCGAAAAGTTAGGGTGTTATACAAATTTTTGAAAATTTTGAAAAGTTCTTAGAAACTGAAAAGTTGAAGAACTTAAGCCATAACGAAAATAATGGAAGTTAAGTTGGTTTATGAAACAAGTTTCAGCTTCGTTCCTTTTCGGGGACGAAAAGTTTTAAGCGGGGGAGAATGTAATAACCCGAAAATCCGAGCCAATATAAAATTTTTATTTTGGCAATTTTGATGAATTTTGAATATTTAAAATAAATTATTTTAAATAATAACGATGAGAAATTTATTTTGAATAGAAATAGAATGTATATATTTATTTGAATCGACGTTAGAATATAAATATTTTATTTTAAATATAAATGGAATTGAAAATGGCGCGGTAGTTCGAAAATTCGATTTCAATTTTTAAATGAATGTACAGGATTCAAAATAAACCGGATTTTAGTGAAACCAAAAATATTAGAATCTATTTGAAAATATCTTTCCAACGAATCCAAAAAATTGAAATTTCATAGCAGGAATCAAAAGTTATGTCCAGTTGAAAATTCAGAATAGTCGCTATGGAAATATGGCCCTTAAAAATAGAAATTTTGCAAATGACCTTTGTTTTTGATGAAACCACTTTTTTTGGATCCAGGATGTCAAGTTATTGCTAGGTTTCAAAAGTCATAATTTTCTGAATCGATATGTGAGCGTGGCGAAGTTAAACGTGTTTTAGCAATTTCAGTTGAATTCCATCGACTGGAAAATGGCCATTTTTCAAACGGTCTTCAAATTTGACGAAATTAGTGTTGTTAGGACCATATCATTAATACGAAGCTGGAAAATATTTTTCTGTAATTTTTAGAGTCCGTATGTGGCCCCGGTAAATTGAAATGTACATTTAAAATTGAATATATAGAGTTATATTTTAATTTCATTCAAAACTGATTGAAACGGCCGAACTGGCTTACGAAACATATCCCATGGTGTTCGGAATGAGGGTAATTAGCTAGGGGCGATAGTCGTTGGGTTTGAATCGGGGTTCGAAATTTAAAGTCAACTTTTGGGATAAAATAAAATAATTAAATAATTAAAATATATAATGCCCTCCGTCACATTCTCTCTCCCACGCCTTCACTTTTCAGACCGATACAAACAAATAAAAAAAACAATGCGATATCGACCGCCGTCGTTCTTGGACCCCACCTCCGCCGCGATAGCCGTCTCGCGCTCCCCTCAGACCAGCCACCCTCCCCCGTCTTCTCCCTCCTTCCCCTTGCCCCGTTCGAGGGACCTCGAGCTTCACCCCCTCCCCCCCCCTTCGATTTTGACCTAGCCGCTACTACCACCTGACAGCACCCCGCCCGCCACCTAGCACCCCGACGCCGCGCCTCAGGCCTTCTCCTCCGCCATCAGACCGTCGCCCCCTCTTCTTCAACGTGAAAACACCCGCCCAAAGACCCTAACTGCTCAGCAAAGCCGCCTCCACCTCCTGCACAGCCATTGCCGGCCAACCGAACATCCCCTGAGCATCCTCCGACCGTGGTAAGCGTTTACTTTCATTTCTATTTGTTTAAGTAATTAAAAATGCGATTTTTACACATAAAAATCAAATATAAAAATATGATTTTTACTTACATGGATAGCGTGAAAAATATAGGGTTGTTAGCGAATAAAAATACGATTTTTATATATAATAGCGAAGTAAAAATTTGATTTTTATATACATGAAAGGTAGGATTTTTATAAATAGAAAAGTTAATATTTTTATATAAGAAAATTTTAGATTTTTATAATACGAAAAGGTTATATTTTTAAATGAAGAAAGTTTAGATTTTTATAGATAGAAAGGCGGGATTTTTCTATATGTGAATGAAGTGAAAAGATCGGATTTTTCTATATGTGAATAAAATAAAGATATGATTTTTAGAAAAGTAAAGATACGATTTTTAGAAAAGTAAAGATACGATTTTTAGAAAAGTAAAGATACGATTTTTAGTTATGTAAAAATACGATTTCTATCGTACATAAGAAGTAATATTTTAATGAGTTAAAATATGATTTTTTTAGCTTATGAAGGTTATTTATAAAAAAATCAATCATGTAGGATATCATGTTCGCATAAGTTTGTAGTCGGCGAGGTGTTCATCTTCTTTGCTTTAAAAGAATGACGAAGTGGAAACCAAAGGTGAGAACTTCTCACTTTTAATTTATTTTCTAGTTGAAATATGTACTAGGATGTAGACGGTGCTTAGCAGCACCCGACACCCGTCGTCCACAGACCATGGATGACTTGTTTGTTTGATTGATGCGTTGTGAAAATTGATTGTGTGACGTGGATTGAATAAATATTTTATAGTTAAAGATATCATTTTTAACGTGTATATAAAATAAATATTCATAAACAAATCGGACGATTTGTTTATGTACGCATACTTGACTGATATTGATTGGGACGATAAATTTTACATATCGCCCAACTACACAAATATTATTCTCTGTTTGTTGATTTGAAACCCCAAACGGGTGTTGGGATGATATTTGGCGTACACTAATCCCAATTATTTAGTTGTATGTCGACCGATTGGTTGACAGACTGTGTAAGCGTTAATTCTTTATATTTAATGCTTATGCAATTGTGTGGTGCATTCTGGGGGATGGTTGATTATTTATCGTTGCTATTATATACATGTGTTGTATGGAATCCATATAATTAACATTATATGGTAATTAATTGGGCCTCATTCCAATTTGGAAAATAAAGAATATTATAAAATGAAAATTCATGTGTTGAATAGAATGAAAATTCATGTGTTGAATAGAAATAAAAATTCATGTATTGAATAAAATATATATTCATGTGTTGAATAAAAGAAAACTCATGTGTTGAGAATATTCATGTGTTGAAATGATTCATGTGCTGAATGAAATATTTATACAATAAAGTTCACATGTTTATTGTAAGTAAGAATTAATAAATATTCATGTATTGAAGAAATTATTCATTAGTTGAATAGAATAATGAAGTTATTGAAATATATAAAGCCGTGTTGATTAGATATGCGCCATTTTGACGCGAACGATATTTATATCGATTATATTCATTTTTATAATGAATATAGAAAAGGAAGTGATTTCAAAATATAACGTTTTGAAAATATTATCATTTTTATATTTATGATATGGAATATTCAATTTTGATCTAAAATTGAATATGAAGTTGAAATCGTTTTGAAAACGAATTTAAAACGATTTATAAAATACGTTTTGAAAGGAAATCAAAGTAATATATATAATATATATATTATATATTATATATATATATAATGGCCTGAACAGATGTGACGACCCCAAATCCCATATAGACGGAGACAAGGGTTATCTTTGAAATATAACACAGTGACAGATAATAGCAGAAAAGAATAAATAAATACACCAGATAATGCACAATAGAATATACTGGATAAAAGTAATCATCAGAGTTACACAGTATACAGGATCTTACTTAGTACAAATACAGTTCAGCTATACATAAATGTCTACAGCGAAAACAAAAAAAAATGTACAATAGGAGCTGAACAGCATAAAAGAGATAAATAATAGAATCCATCTTCAGCTCCAGCTATCCAGAAAGAACCAGCTAAACCTGAAAACAAGGTTACCCGTGTAGAAAAAGGGGCACCCGAGTTTGAAAGTGAAACAAACTACGAGTCAGTCATGGGACTGGTATGAGAAATATACTCAACACATTTATAATATGGCTAATCACAGGACCACGCCACTTTCGTGGAACGGGTTTACTCCATTGGATTGCCAGTGCTTTAACACAAATCATTCCTTTTAAACAACACAATGCTTTTTATAAAAATGAAGCCATTATAAGACTCGGTTCCCATCACACAATGCAACGCAAACCGGAGGATAGAGTTTTTCCTTATAATGGCCAAGATATGCTTGATACGAATAAAACAAAAGAATTTGATACAATTACTAGTGTCTATATGTTTCAAAAGCAATTTCGAATCATAAATATCAATCATAGACGACATGAGCGTCCCATGCCACTATGTCGCCAAATATATATACAATCGAAACCGCACAATCACGTATTTGGAAACTGGATTTCCGTCATGAACCAAGGCAAAAGATAGTCCTCACCAACTTCGAGACGCTCTAGCCCGCCCCTCAGGATCAGAGCTCGAGTGACCCTTGGATCGTCAGGGCCGGTCCACCGATGTGGATTAAAATTCCTGAACACTGCGTTTCCCCGCCCTATGGGGCGTAGGTGAGCCAACGAATGGCTCCATCGGACCCGGATCGTCCGATCTAATCGAGGTGCCTCGCAACAGTAACAACCACATAAGTCAAACTCGTCAGGGCGTGTAAAACCACTGACGCCACTTCTAGCTAGAAAGAAACGCAGGTCCTCCCTGGTGTCCTCTCCGGTTTCTGGTTCATCCTGGGGTGAGGTTCGCGATTTCACGTTATACACAAAGCTACGCCACACAGGCGGTGCTTTGATCATCACCACAAGACTTTGCTTTTCAACAGAAGCCCTGATCATTTGCCACTTAGGCATGCCACACTAGCAATTCATGCCATGCGACTGATGTCCATCGATATACAACCTCTGAGCTCGTGCGTTTCAGAGAAGGGCGTTAAGCAAAAGAATAAATTCTCCACCGCCAAACAGATGTATATTTAATAGAGATCGATCAACACAGAATAAAATCCAATGTCAGACACACAGTCCATTTACAAGTCCGTTCTGGTTCTGAACGAAACCGGAGGCACTAAATACCTCGCAAACCCATCGATCACCACGTACGTCTGGACGATCACCACTCATTATCCATATTTCGGGATGTCTCCCAATCAGGACCTCGGTTACCACCCAAACGAGGTGAAGATCTCCGGTCTTCGACCACCGTCTTCATCTTCGACTTTCAATCGTCGGTCAATTATTTGAAATGAGAATTGGCTCGGCCTTTTCAAATAATTCACGTATATTTAGAATTTCAAATCAATTTATTTCAATGGTCAAATCATTCGACAACACCAATTTGTTCTTCAATGAAATTTTCACACCAAACACATTCAACCATCAAATACCACATAAATCGAGCAAATTCAGTTTATTTCCATTTCATATCGTTTATGATATTTTATACTGATTTATCGCTATTTTTATTTATTTTAAAGTAGCCAATTTATTCAAAACGACGCTTCGGGCCATAACGCGGCCGTGACACTGTTTTTCTTTAGATTTGATTTACACATCTCTGAAAATCTAACCGTTGGATCTTCACAAAATTTACATCATTAGAAAGATCTTTTCGAAACGAATCCAACGGTTCCAGTTTCGGGAAAATCCGACGGTCGGATCTCCCGGTATCATCGTTTGAGGTTTCGATTTCAAAATACGAACTGCAGCGTCGTTATTCGATTAAATATAATTATATTTATATATATATATATAAATATAATCGATTCTGGTGCTGTTTTTCTTCAGATTTGAATTAAACATTCCAAACAATCCAACCATTGGATTTTTACAAAGTTGGTGTCGTTGGAAAGATTTTTCCAAAACGAACCCAACGGTTGCGATTTCAGGAAAATCCGATGGTCGGATCTCCCGCACTAATCATTTGAAATCACGATTTCAAAATACGAACTGCAGCGTCGTTATTCGATATATTTCAATCTATTCAAATATATATATATATATATATATATATATATATATCGATTCTTCGATTTCAAAACCATATGAATTTCATACTTTTGAGAAAAATGATGTTTTTATCAAACTGCCTTCTATTTCAACATTTCACTATATTTGACAACTCATGTATATAATAAAAATGTGATTTTTATTGTAAAACAATTCATTTCAAACCAGATTATTTTATATAGTTCATATTGGTGATAAAAATGGGATTTTTATTATAAAACAATTTATTTCAAAACTTGGCTATTTTATATAGTTCATATAGATGATAAAAAGGTGATTTTTATTGTAAAACAATTTATTTCAAAACTTGGCTATTTTATATAGTTCATATAGATGATAAAAAGGTGATTTTTATATTTAAAACACGAACACCATTCAACACATGAATTTCAATTCAATGAATAAATATAGTTTCAACAAATGAAAATAATTCAAACACATGAATATTATTCAAAATTTCGGCAGCATAACGGCAGGGTAGTTAAAACCAGGACCGTCCCTAGTATGGCTCCTCGCTCTACCTTAAAACCTCGCGGTTTTTGATAATGGGGATCATGCATCTAGTTCGCACGCAGGCGGCATGTATATTTATTTCATTTCCACAAACTAATCCTATGTGGTTTCAACCAAATATTTCTCAACCACAAACGGGTATTTTTCAACCACAATCAACCAATATCAACCACAAACAATCGCAATCAACCATTCGCTATCAATCAGTTTCCACACCAATCACAACCAATAAATATCGTCCATGGTTTGTGGACGAGGGGCGTGTTTATATATATATATATATATATATATATATATATATCAATTCACTTCTATTTCAACACATATATAATTTTTACAATGCATATATAGCTTATACATCGAACTTATACAACGCTTATATAACTCATACATCGACTATATAATTTATACATCGTCGTTTTCCATATTGTTTATAAATTAGAAATCTCACATTGGGTTCCACTCCACCAAAAATAGCAGAAGGCTCAGAAAAATATGCGGTCTCTTCTATAAGGTAGAAGACGTCCACATGAGTCCACTGTCTCTTGTTTCACTGAATTTCGACCACATAGCAAAAAGATATGATTTTTCAAAGTTTGCAACGGTTTAAAGGTGTCAAAACAGTTGAAAATAAAACAAGCCGTACCTCAGCTGAAAGGTTCAAAACTAGGTTTTCGATTTTCTTCAAATCCGTTGATTGTTGCTTCGATCGGCCAGCGCCACCTTGTCAGGCTAGGAGAGGTGCACGTGCGCCAGGGAGGGGGTCGAACTCGGTGGTCCCAAGGCGGCGGAATCCAGGCGCGAATGGCGAAACTTCCCGAGCCCGATTCTCCGACTACAGGCCACGAAAAATTCCAAACTTTATATGGATTTGAAGATCTCGAGAAGATCTTCAAAAAGTTCAACTGTGGCGCGAGCTAATTCGGCGTGGATTGATCGGAAAATGAGGGGGAAGGTCTGAACGTATTTCCGCCTTCGACGTCGGGGAGAGAGAAAGAGTTTCCTCTATTTTTTTTATTTAAATTCTGATTGGCCGGTGAGTTTTAAAAGGTGTTTTCTAATACGACCTCCAATCCAAACCCAACGACTGCCATCCTTAGCGTTTTACCCCCATTCCGAACACAATGGAATATGTTTCGTAGGCCCATTCGACTATTTCAGTCAGTTTCCATTCAATTTAAAATACATGACATTCAATATTTGATTTGAACGTACATTTCAATTTGCCAGGGCCACAAACTGATTCAAAAAATTACAGAAAAATAAATCTGGCTATGTTTTGACGATACGGTCCCAATAAAACTAGTTTCGTCGAATTCTGAGACCGTTTGCAAAAAGGCCCATTTCTGGTCGATCCAATTTAACTATAATTGACCAAAACACATTTTCCTTTGCCACGCTCACATACTAGCTTCAAAAATTATGAAATTTGAAACCTAGCAATAACTTCACATCCCGAATCCAACAAAAGTGGTTTCGTCGAACTCTGAGGTCATATGCAAAATGGCCAATTTCACGGGCTATATAAATTCCATAGCGACCTTTCTGAAAATTCATTTGGCCATAACTTTTGCTTTCCGCTATGAAAATTCGATTTTTCAGATTCATTAGAAAGGTATTCACTAACAGATTTAAATATTTTTGGTTTCACTCAAATCCGTTTTGTTTTGCACTCGGTACAGTCCGACAAAGTTTGAATTAGATTTTTTAAACTACAGCGCCATTTCAGGCCTTGTTTATAATTAGAATTAATTATATTCGTTTTCAATTGTCGATTCAAACTCAGTTTTCATTGCTATTATTTAAAATATTTATTTTAAATATTTAAAATCCATTATTTAAGTCGGTGAGGACTATCTTTTGCCTTGGTTCATGACGGAAATCCAGTTTCCAAATACGTGATTGTGCGGTTTCGATTGTATATATATTTGGCGACATAGTGGCATGGGACGCTCATGTCGTCTATGATTGATAGTTATGATTCGAAATTGCTTTTGAAACATATAGACACTAGTAATAGTATCAAATTCTTTTGTTTTATTCGTATCAAGCATATCTTGGCCATTATAAGGAAAAACTCTATCCTTCGGTTTGCGTTGCATTGTGTGATGGGAACTGAGTCTTATAATGACTTCATTTTTATAAAAAGCATTGCGTTGTTTAAAAGGAATGATTTGTGTTAAAGCACTGGTAATCCAATGGAGTAAACCCGTTCCACGAAAGTGGCGTGGTCCTGTGATTAGCCATATTATAAATGTGTTGAGTAGATTTCTCATACCAGTCCCATAACTGACTCGTAGTTTGTTTCACTTTCAAACTCGGGTGCCCCTTTTTCTACATGGGCAGCCTTGTTTTCAGGTTTAGCTGGTTCTTTCTGGATAGCTAGAGCTGAAGATGGATTCTATTATTTATCTCTTTTACGCTGTTCAGCTCCTATTGTACATATTTTGTTTGTTTCCGCTGTAGACATTTATGTATAGCTGAACTGTATTTGTAATAAGTAAGATCCTGTATACTGTGTAACTCTGATGATTACTTTTATCCAGTATATTCTATTGTGCATTATCTGGTGTATTTATTTATTCTTTTCTGCTATTATCTGTCACTGTGTTATATTTCAAAGATAACCCTTGTCTCCGTCTGTACGGGATTTGGGGTCGTCACATCGTGGTATCAGAGCCAGGTTAAGCTTAGTTTTGGAATATAACATATTAACGAACTCGTCAGAAATAGAACCAGTAGTGTTCTAGGACGAGTAACTCATATAGATAGGATCAGTAATATCCTAGTATGAGTAAAGCAGAAGGAAATACACCCCAATAGACACATTTACATTTGAAGTACATGTTTCTATGTTTTAAAATATCTTTTCTGTGACCTGACACTTGATCTGCTGTTTGCAGAAGTACTAGAAAAATGTGTGTCAGAAACAGAAGGAATACAGAACCAGATCTAGAGGCTCTATTTAAGAGATATCGAAATCTGGGTGGAGCACAATTCTCGGGCAATGAATCTATTATTCAAACCCAAGCTTGGATGAGCTCTGCAGAAAGAATATTTGAGCGTTTCCAGCTGAGAGACAACCAGAAAAGATTAGTAGCATCTTGGGCGCTCAATGGAGAAGCTTTAATCTGGTGGGAAACAATCATCAAAGATAATCCAGAAGGTGATATCACCTGGGATAGATTCAAAGTGATTTTCCTAGGAAGATTTACTCCTCCTGAAGTGACTGAGCGATTATGTGATGAATTTTCTTATCTGATACAAGGTGATATGACTATCCCAGAATATCATAAGAAATTCAACAAACTTTCTCACTTTGCTCCTCATCTGATTCAAGATCCTAAGAGGAAAAATCTGAGGTTTATACATGGCCTGCAAAGAAAGTATCAGAACAGTGTAATGAGGAGTGTGAAGCTTCCTTTCTCTGAAAAGATTTATATGGCTTATCAGTACGAAGATCTCCATAAGAAAGGAATGTTCCGCGAAGAAGAAGAAGTCTGTTCTAGTGACAAAGCAGAATCGGATACTTATATTCCTGAAGCCAGTACGAGATCTGAGGTCAGTAAGAAGCCCAGTGCCAAGAGAAAAAGGGCTGAATCTGGGAACAAACCTGTAACGACCGCCACGTGCTCAAGCTGCAATAGACAAGGTCATTTGGCGATAAGTTGCAAATCTTCGAACCAACAAAGAAAGAATAAGTTCAAACCCAAGAAGGGGTTTCAAGAGAATAGAAAGTGCAGTCAATGCAATCAGACCGGTCATCTTTCAAAGGCCTGCCCGCTATCTCAGAAATCTGAAGCAGTACAAGTGAATGAAGTGGCAGATGTGCCTGCATCTTCGTCTGCTCAGGAAAGGTCTGATGTTTTAGAAGGCACGCTCAATGTCAAGAACATTCCAGTTAAAGTACTGTTTGATACTGGTGCATCACGAAGCTTTATTGCAAAGAGTGTGGTCAAGAAGTTGGATTTGAAATTGAAGAAGCTCAAAGAACCAATGACTGTCCGGAATCCAGTTGGGGGTTCCATCGACCTCAGTTGGGTTTGTGCATACCTGTCTCCTTTTCCTGCTATAAATTCCCTACTATCTCCGTCGTCATGAACTTTAATGAATTCGATCTTATTCTGGGATTGGATTGGCTAACCAAATATGAAGCAGAGGTTAGATGCGCCGAGAGAGTTGTTAGGGCTAGGATTAAATCAGGAAGTTATATAACCATTCCCTGTGAAGGTCAGAATGCTAATAGAAAAGACTTCTGGGCAGCTTTGAATGTTTCTCCAGCCCAAATAAAAAATATCCCTGAAGCCACAGAAAATATTCCTGACCTCATCAAAGACATTCCTATCGTCAAAAATTATGCGGATGTGTTTGAAGAAGTTGTTCACTTACCTCCGCAGAGAGAAATAGATTTCAAAATTGCTTTAATTCCGAATGCAAGGCCGGTAGTTCACGCTATTCGAAGAATGTCCTTGAAAGAGAAAGAGGAATTAGACAATCAAACACGACAGCTAGTATGGAAGGGTCTGATCAGGCCTAGTTTCTCTGTTTGGGGTCGTCTCAACAGAACGCGCTGCGGTGCGGTAGTTCGCGAATTTCGACCACTGACTTCGGATGGACATTACGGGAGATCCGACCGTCGGATTCTCCTAAAATCGGAACCTTGGGTTCGTATCGAGAAGAGCTTTCTAACGAATATTAGAAATTGGAAATCTAACTGTTGGATTTAGAATTATGTCCAAATCAAATTTGGAAAAGGTCGTTGTAAGTGTAGTTCGATGGCCGTTGATGGAAATCGACTGTACGGGCCTTGATAAAATTATTAAAAATATCAATAATTTGTGTAAAATCATAAGAAATGATTTGAAAAGAATTGGGATGAAAAAATTCCATATTTGAAAAGATAAAAATAGATTTTTATCGAAATGAACTAGTTTTGAACTAGAATTGTAATCCCATTTATTTCTAAAATAAATAAAGTGGATTTGAAATAGTTTTGAAAATAACCAGAATTTCCAATATATAAATTGGAAATGGATTTGAATCGAAATTATCTTGGGAATAGTTTGATATTGAATTTCGCGATTATACAAATATGGTTATGGAAATTTGAAAGATATATTTATATCGTTATTTCCAAACGATATTTGTTGGTTGTAGTATTTGATATTGAATATAAACCGATATATTTTCTATTTAGAGCCTTGTATTTAATATCAAATGGGATTTGGGTTTGTCACGAATAGTGTCTTCATTAACACTGTTCTTAAACCAAGTTGAGAAAAAGATTAAATCTTTTTATTTAGATTTAATGAAGTATACCAATCAAATAATATTTAATTGGAATTGACTTTTGAGTTTATTGCGAACGGTGATTTAAATAACACTTGTTCTTTAACCCGATAATTAATGGAATGTGGATTGGGTTTATCGTGAACTGTGTTTTAACGACATTCGTTCTTTAACCCGATTTACAGTGAAATGGGATTTGGAATTTATAATTCTTTTTGATAAGATTTAAAGCAAAATTTCAAAAGTAAAGTTTTCCAATTTAATAAAATAAATTGGAATTGAATGGAATTCGATTTGGTAATAATCGAAGTGAATTTTTGTGGAGGAAGACTGCTATTATATATGGAATTTAAAAGGCTTTGTCGTTATTCCATTTATATTATTAGTTGGATATGGAAGTTTATATCGATTATATATATTGATCTGTTTTCCGTGAAAATTCCATTGTTAATGGAATGTGACTTTGGGTTTATCGTGAACCATGTTTTAAATGGCATTGGTTCTTTAACCCAGTTAAAGATAGGATTTATTTCCTGGATTTGAATAATCATTAAGCAATGAATTTTGGAAATTAAAATTGAATTAGAGTTTTAATGAATCTTTAATTAGATTAAAAAGTGAATTTGATAATTAAAATTATCAAATTCAATAAATGATCGAGAATGGAGTACCACCAGTTTTATTCCAGACGATAGTTAAATCTTTAATTAGATTTGAACGTGAAATGGTAATTGAATTTACCGATAACACCGTGGTGTTAGATATGAAGTATTACCGGTTTTACTTCATGGGATGAATAGGTCGGGGTTGGGAAGTTTAACAAATGATTACTTCGGTAAGGTTCATTAATCCCGATTAGTTTGGATAAACCATAATTTGGTTTGAATTGATATTCAAAAGAAGATTGTAGAATAAATTTAAAGAATTTATCTTTGATAAAATTAATGGAAACCTTTCCCTAAGAATGTGAAATTTAGCAACTAACTGAAGATTAGTTAAGATGAATGGTTTCCAGGGTATTGATCTGATGTTGGTTTCGGCCTTCGGGGTTAATATTTGGGGAATTGTTCTCTTACTAATTTACGGTTAGTGACTGATGAATTGGAATGAGGAGTATGTTGTGTTTGTGTGACACTTGTTTATTATATACGCGAGTTATTCGGAAAGACCGGGTTTATCCCATTCTGAATAACTGATACGACGATAAGTCGAAGGTGAAGACGGTGGTTGAAGACCAGAGGTCTTCTGTAATAACCCGGAAATCCGAGCCAATTTAAAATTTTTATTTTGGCAATTTTAGCGAATTTTGAATATTTAAAATGAGTTACTTTAAATAATGTCGAAGAGAAATTTATTTTGAATAGAATTTGAACGTATATATGTTTGAATCGTCGTTGGAATATAAATATTTATTTTAAATTATAAAAGGAATTGAAAATGGCGCGGTAGTTCGATAATTCGATTTCAAATTTCAAATTTCAATTGAACATACCGGGTGCAAAATAAACCGGATTTTAGTGAAACGAAAAATATTAGAATCTAATTGAGAATATCTTTCCAACGAATCCGAAAATTTGAAATTTCATTGCGGGAATCAAAAGATATGCCCAGTTGAAAATTCACAATAGTCACTATGGAATTCTGGCCCTTAAAAATGGAAATTTTGCAAACGACCTCGGATTTCGACGAAACCACTTTTGTTGGATCCGTGATGTCAAGTTATTTCTAGGTTTCAAATTTCGTAATTTTTCGAATCAATATGTGAGCGTGGAAAAGGAAAACGCGTTTGACCAGTTTTAGTTGATTTTAATCGACTGGAAAACGGCCATTTTTCAAACGGTCTCAGAATTCGATGAAATTAGTTTTTTAGGACCGTATCGTCAATACGAAGTTAGAAAATATTTTTCGGGAATTTTTAGAGTCCGTATGTGACCCCAGTAAATTGAAATGTGCGTTCAAATTCAATATATAGATTTATATTTTGATTTTGACGAAAACGGATCGAAACAGTCGAATCAGCCTGCGATACTTATCCCATTGTGTTCGGAATGGGGGTTATTAGCTGGGGACGACAGTCGGTGGGTCCCATTTCGAGTTTGAAAATAAAAGTACCTTTTTGAAATTGAATAAATTAAAAATAAAATATCTCCCTCTCTCCCTTATTCCCCCCCCCCCCCGTTACTTCCAATCCAGAAAACAAAACAAAAGAAGAAAAAGGGTGAAAGGGGCGACGGAAGGGGGAATCGCCGCCGCACCCCATCGCAGCCCCCCCAGGTGGCGCGCCGCCCATGACAAGCCCCTCCATCTCCTCCAGCCTCGCCCCCTCCTCTGTAACCCGCGCCCTCCCCGAGACAACCCACCCCCGCGAAGACCCCCAGCCGCCTGCGCCAACCCCTTAAAGCCCTCCACCTCCGATGAACTTCGATTTCCACCCCCTGCGAACGCTGTAAGCTTTTTATTATTATTTGTTTTATTCTTTTACTCTTTTCTCTCTTTCTATCTTTAGGGGAAAAAACATAGTTTTAAATCTGATTTTTATATTTGTTAGAATAGTAAAAATATGATTTTTACTTAAGTAGAGTAGTAAGAGTTCGATTTTTATAATATAGAAAGGTTAGATTTTTAGTAGTGGAAAGGCGGGATGTTTAAAGTAGAAAAGAAATGATTTTTAAATAATAAAGTTTTGATTTTTATTATCATGAAGGCAGTGGAAAAATATGATTTTTTATATTATATAGATAATAAAAATTTGATCTTTATTATGTAGGAGATATAAAAATATGATTTTTATTCATGTAGAGTAATAAAAATATAATTTTTATTATATTGCTAGCAAGATAAAAATATAATTTTTATCATGGAAGTAGCGTTGTAAAGGAGTGATTTTTACATGTGAAGTCGTGATATAAAAATACGATCTTTATATATATATATATATATATATATATATATATATATATATATATATATATATATATATAATTTTTATATAGAGAATAGCGTGATAAAAATATAATCTTTATTATATGAACAGCAGTGTAAAAATAGAATTTTTATCGATATAGTAGTAGTATAAAAATGTGATTTTTATATACATAGCAACAATATAAAAATGTGATTTTTATATATGTAGTGGGTACGGACAGTGAAATTGACAAAAGACGAGCAGGACGAAGATTTCTACCTATGAAGAGTCGTGGTGTTCGTTTAGCTAGTCGGTGAGAACTTCTCACTTTAAATTTTCTTTTCTAGTTAAAAATATATACTAGGATGCAGACGGTGCTTAGCAGCACCCGGCAGCCGTCGTCCACAGACCATGGATGGCTTGTATGTTTGATTGTTTGTTGTGGTGAAAATTGATTGTGTGATGTGAAATGAAATAAAATATTTATATAGTTAAAAATATTTTATCGTTAAAAATATAATTTTTAATGGGTATGTGAATAAATAAAAATCTGTGTTTGTTGATTTGAAACCCCACACGGGTATTGGGATAAAATACGGCATACACTAATCCCAATAATTAGTTGTATGTCGATCGATTGATTGACAGGCTGTTTTATGCGTTAGTTATCTATATTTGATGCTTATACAGAGTAGTGCACATTGGATGATGGTTGATTATTTGTCAGTGCCATTATATACATGTGTTGGGTGGAATCCATATAATTAACATTATATGGTAATTGATTGGGCCTCATTCCAATTGGGAAAATAAAGAATATTAGAATACAAAAATAGTCATGTGTTGACGACGCTCATGTGTTGAGAATATTCATGTGTTGAGTAAAATATTTTAAACAATAAAATTTACATCTTTATCATAATTTTGTAAAATATATTAAATAACAAAAATAGTCATGTGTTGACGGTGCTCATGTGTTGAGAATATTCACGTGTTGAAAGAAATATAGATTCATGTGTTGAATGGAATAAATATTCATTTGTTGAATAGAATAACGAATTTATTGAAATATATGAAGCCGTGTTGATTAGAGATGCGCCATTTAGACATGAGCGATATTTATATCGATTATATTTGTTTTTAAAATGAATATAGAAAAGGAAGTGATTTTAAAATATAGCGTTTTGGAAATATTATCATTTGTATATCGATGATGGGGAATATTCAATTTCAATTCGAAATTGAATATGAAGTTGAAATCGTTTCGAAAACGAATTTAAAACGATATATAAAGTACGTTTTAAAAGGAAATCGACGAAATATATATATAATATATATATATTATATAATGGCCTGAATAGAACGCGCCGCGCTGCGGCAGTTCGTGAATTTCGACCATTGACTTCGAATGGACATTACGGGAGATCCGACTGTCGGATTCTCCTGAAACCGGAACCGTTGGGTTCGTATCAAAAAGAACTTTCCAATGAAGATTAGAAATTTAAAATATAATGGTTGGATTTGGAATTATATCCAAATCAAATTTGGAAAAGGTCGCGGTAAGTGCAGTTCGATGGCCGTTAATGGAAATCGACTGTACGGGCCTTGATAAAATTATTAAAAATATTAGTAATTTGTGTAAAATCATAATATGTGAATTAGAAAGAATTGGGATGAAAAATTCCACATTTGAAAGGATAAAAATATATTTTTATCGAAATGAACTTGTTTTGAACTAGAATTAAAATTAATTTATTTTTGAAACTGAAAGTGGAATGAATTGCCTGTGTGGAATGCCTAAGTGGCAAATAATCAAGGCTTCTGTTGAAAAGCAAAGTCTTGTGGTTGATGATCAAAGCACGTCCTGTGTGGCGCAGCTTTGTGTACAGCGTGAATTCGCGAGCGTCACACCTCGGTATGAGTCAAAAACGGGATAGTGACCGTTGGGAGAACACAACGTTTCTTTCTAGCTAGTGGTGGTGTCAGTGCTTAAACTGGCTGACATTTATTTATACTTTTCACCTGTATGGTTGTTGGAATGCGAGGCGCCTCAGATATAGGTCTGTTAGGACCGAGAAACGTGTGTTCAGGAAAAATAAATCCTCAAAAGTAAGAGAGGGCCGGCCCAATCGATTCCAAGGATCATAGTGGGGTCCTGAGACATTTGCTAGAGTGTCTTGAACGGAGAGGAGCTTGCCCCTTGCCTCGACTCATGACGGAAATCCAATTTCCAATACGTGATATTTCGGTTTTATTTATAGAACCTAGTATGGCGACATAGTGGTATGGGTCATTAATGCCGTCTATGATTGATATTTATGATTGAAATTGTTTTGACACTATACATTTATTATAGTATCAAATAATGTGTTTTAGCGTATCAAGCATGATTTGGCTATTATAAGGGAAAACCCTATCCTCCAGCTTGCGTTGCATCGTGTGATGGGACCTGGGGCTTATAATAGCTTCATTGTTCTTTATTTAGCATTGCGCTGTTTGTTTTATGCACTGGTATTCTTGGGAGGAAACCCGTTCCGTGTTATACGGCGTGGTCCCTTGATTTACAGAACTTTAAAATAAAGATTAATAACTGTTTTAGTTCTCACACCAGTCGCATTACTGACCTGGAGTTTATTGTTTTAACCTAAACTCTGGGTGCCCTTATTTTCGACACGGGCAGCTAGTAGTTTTGGTTTTGCAGATTTATTTTCACAGGATCCTGATTTACAGGTGGAACGATGCTCGGAAAGCTCTGTATCCGTGTATTACTTTCAGTTATGTTTTGTATTATATTTCCGCTGCTATGTAATTTATTGTAATCTCTGATATTTATCGAATGTATTTTATTTATACTCTGTATATTCTTGTATTCTGATGGAATTGTTGTAATATACAATGAAATGTTCTTCTGTTTGCTTTCCGATGTGTATTGTTCTCAACGCCATCTATGCTTTCCTTCATGGGGAAGTTCGGGTCGCTACATCTTCACATCGTTTGGATAATTACTGATTATCTTGATTGGGTTGTACACCCAAGAGGAGGGAATCAGTTGGTGATCGTCCAGACGTACTTGGAGATCGATGGATATGCGAGGTACAAGGTGCCTCCGGTTTCATTCATACCCAGAACGAACTTGTAAATGGACCATGTGTCTGACATTGGATATCATTCTATGTGATTGATGGATATCGGTTGCATGGAATGGTTTGCCTGTGTGGCATGCTAAGATGCAAATGATCAAGGCTTCTGTTGAAAAGCAGAGTCTTGTGGTTGATGGTCAAAGCACGGCCTTTGTGGCATCGCTTTGTGTAGCGTTAATTCGCGAGCCTTACACCCCGGTATGAACCAAAAACAGGAGAGGAACTCAGGGAGGACATCCGTTTTCTTCTATCTAGAAGTGGCGTCAATGGTTTACAAGCCCTGGCCAGTTTGACTTATGTGCTTGTTGGAATGCAAGGCGCCTCGGATATATCGGTCGATCCGGGACCGATGGGGTCATTGGACTCATTTACACCCCATAGGGTGGGGAAACGTAGTGTTCAGGCATTATAATCCACATCGAGTGGACCTGCCCTGACGATCCAAGGGGCAGTTGCGGCTGTTCCTGAGACACGGGCTAGAGCGTCTCGAAGCGGTGAGGACTATCTTTTGCCTTGGTTCACAGATGGAAATCCAACTTCCAATACGTGACTTTGCGGTTTTGATTGTAAACCTATATATGGCGACATAGTGGTATGGGGCACTTATGCCATCTATGATTGATACTTATGATTGAAATTGTTTTGACACTATACACTTATTGTAATAATAAAAGATGAAATTAAGCGTATCAAGCGTTCTTTGGCTGTTATAAGGTAAAACCCTATCCTCTGGCTTGTGTTGCATTATGTGATGGCACCTTGGTCTTATAATAGCTTCATTGTTCTTTATTTAGCATTGCGCTGTTGTTTTATGCACTGGTATTCTTGAGGGGAAACCCGTTTCATGATATACGGTGTGGTCCCTTGATTTACCTAACTTTAAAATAAAGATTAATAACTGTTTTAGTTCTCACACCAGTCACATGACTTACCTGGAGTTTATTGTTTTAACCTAAACTCTGGGTGCCCCTATTTCCACACGGGCAGCTAGTAGTTTTGGTTTTGCAGATTTATATTCACAGGATCCTGGTTTATAGCTGAAGTGATATTCGGAAATCTCTGTATCTGTGTATTTCTTTCAGTTATGTTTTGTATCTTTTTTCCGCTGCAGCATTGTAATTTGTAAATCTCTAAAATTTAGAATGCGTAATATTTATTCATACTCTGTATGTTCTTGTACTCTGATGTAAATTGTTGTAATATATAATGAAATGTTCTTTTGTTTGTGTTCTAATTCGTCTTGTCCTCAAGGCAATTCGAACTTCCTCTTCTCCTCGGAGACCGAGGAAGTTCTGGGTCCTTACATCTGGAGTCACGAATCTATGCTTAACTGGGGCGAGACGATGGACTTATTGATTTACCTTAATTTAGTATTCTAGTGTCCGACAATTTTTGAGTTTCTTTGTTTTGAACGAGAGAAAATAAAATATGAAAGGATCGGCTGATTTTTGTTTTACCCTGTTAGAACATTGGAGTTTTCCCCTTTGCCAATTCTCGATTTTACCCTAGGTTCATATCGAGCTTATATTAACACTTAGGCCCAATTTCCTATAACACTTACACTCATTTTTGGTGTTACCACTTTGTACAAGCCAGCATATATATATATGTGCATATCAATTCAACCATTTATTTTATACAAATAACTATGATTTATTTATTCTTCATATATATAAACAAATTGCTAATAAAATAATATAATTTTAAAGCTATTGAAATTTTGGTTATTACAGAAGTGAAAAATCGAGATTTCTTGTTATAAATTATAAGTTATGTCCAAATTGAATTTTCAAAAATTCGATATGAAATCATTCATAAATTATAACGATGTATTATACAAAATAAAAGGATTAGTTAATAAAATTGGATATCGTTTTGGTTTGAATTTTGAAAACATCGAGATATGAACCCAAGTATGTTTATCCTGGATCCATATGATATTTCACTTGGATATATATGATAATATTAATTTATTATTCGAACTGTTCTCGAATTTATTTATGTTTTATTAGTTTTATTTGAGCCTTAAAAATAGCTCATTTTCAAATGACCTCCGTTTTTTACGAGACCAATTTTATCGGATCCAAAACGTCAAATTATCGTTGTTTTTAAAATTTCAGGTCAATCGGACTTTGTATGTTAGCATGGTAAAAATAAACGCATGTTGAAATTCAGTTAGAATTCAATTGAGCTAAAAATAAAGTCAATTTTCAAACGGTCTCCAAACTCAATGAATTTAGGTTCATTAAAACCTTATTAGTGAAACGTAGTGGGTTTTCAAATTTTCTATTTTTTGGAGTTAGTATGTGGTTGTGGAAAATTAAAACGCATGTTGAAATTCAATATTTAACGTTATATCAAGTTATATTTTATTTTTTAGAAAAACTGATAGAAATGATCGAATTAGCTTCCAAAACCTATTTCATTGTGTCCGGAATGAAAGTATTTGGCTAGGGACGCCGGTCGTTGGGATTCCTTTAGAGTGTGGAACGTTAAACATCAGTCTTAAGTAATAATGGAATTAAATATTATTAAAACTGAATATTAGGCACACATCACTATTTTCAAAGTTAATTAGAACGACATCCCTCATGTTTTTAAAATGTAAAACCGGTCCATGTTTTCAAAAATTACGTGTTTTACGTGTTTTGGCCAGAATTTTGTGCGCTGGTTCATAAAGAAAAAATTCTAAATTCTACAAATATTCCTAGAAAACCACAGAAACAATTTTTTTTTGCATATATGTGTGCAAGTATTCACAATAATTGCACATATGTATGCAAGTATTCACGAAGCAATTCACGTTGTAAATCTTCAGGAATTCTTGCATACACATGTGCAACTATTGTAATATATTTGCACACATGTATGCAAATATTGCATGAAGGTTTCACGTTGAAAACCATGCCTGCATATTGTTGCACACATGTGTGCAAGTATTCATTAAATAGGTGCATGCATGTATGCAAATAAATATGAACTGATTTGCATGGATGTAAATTTTTCCACACTTGTATGCAAGTTTCCTGTAATACTTGCATTCCTGTATGCAAGAAAATCAACACAGATGCATGACTGAAATACTTGCACAGATATATGCATGAAATTCAAAATACGTTCATACTAGTATGCAATTAACTGCAGTTTCGTTGTTTTTCTGTAATTTTGGTTTTTAACGTGTTTTTTGATGGTTTTACAACATGAAATTTTTTATGTGTACATGTTTTATTTAAATACGAATTTACGTGATTCTTTTTTTTGTGAATTTTTGAAAAATAGGGATGTGATTTATAATAAGTTTTGGACTGGAAGCGAGCCTAATTTTGAGAATTAATAAGGACCTGTGTCAAACGTACCCTTATTAAAATAAAGGTATAAATACACAAGTTTTCACCTAAACCCTAAACCCAAACAGAAGTCGTCGCCACCCTCCTCACGTATAACTTAGAATGTTCAATTTAGATCCCTTAATCGTGCTCAATCCTTAGGCCAATATCAAAAAATTCCAATTTAAAGATTGTAGAGCTCTTTATGGGCTTTAATTCCATATAGTGATGATGGGTTCTCATCTTGTGAGCTGCTGGAATTTGGCACCCGAAGTGAACACGTTCACAAGCTAACCAATAATGTAGGAGGGAGCAAGCTGCACATGGTTCAAGGCGTGGGAAGGGGTTTGAAGCTCTTTGACATGGTGTTGGTGGATTGGTCGACGATGGCTCCTGGTGGTGTGCAATGTGAGGGTTTTGAGGTGGAGGATGGGTTCGATCGGCACATGGGAGTAACGAAAGGAAAGGAAAAGGAAGATTAAAGGGGTGATTAATTTAGTAATTATCTTAGATTAGCTTATTAATGTAATTAAAATATAAACTCTTATAACTTTTTCAAATGAAAATAGAATTCAATGAAACAAATTCCATTGGAAACGTATGGGCGAGAGCTTTGAAGTAAAGCAGACTGGAAGGAATTTGAAGCTCGTAGGAAATTTTGATTAAATTAAACCTATAGTTTAATTTAATCAAAACAATCATTTTATAACCATTTTGAACCGATCAATGTGAGAACCCTCACTCAACTGTTTATTGTGTTATTATATTTATTTATGAATATATATATATATATATATTGATCGCATGTGATTGTAACGTTTGTTTTGTGGTTGATGATTGATTTTTATAGTTTTACTATTATTATTATTAAACTATGAATATAAACGTTGACAAAGGAAACGTTTATATTATAGTAATTGATTGATGGATGATAGTTGATATGAATGTTAATTATGTATGAAATCCAATGACATGTGAAATCCATATAAACTGAATTATATCGTAATTGGTTGAATCTCATTCCAATTTGAAATTTAATGTGAATATTTTTATTAATGAAATATTTGGTGAAAATGGAAGTTTAAATTTAAAATTCAAATTGATTTGGAAAGATCATTTATATGATTATCAATAAATTTTGAAAAAATTAGAATTTGATTTGAATTAATTTTCAATTAATTGAGGCATGTTTCAATTTTAAATTGAAATGAATAGTAATGGATGAAAAGTTAATTCGAGTTAAGTATAAAAACGACGTTTTTAACTCGAGCGGATATTTCCGTCGATCTTATTTATATTTATAATGGATGTCGGAAAAGTTTGGATTTCAAAATATGATATTTCGGAAAATATTATTATTTTAATATAATAGTAATATAGAATATTCAATTTTGGTTTAAAATTGAATTTGTGATTGTATAGTTTTTAAAATGAATTTATAAAATATGTTTTCTATGAAGGTTATTTAAATGGTTCGAATTGGACAAGTCCTGCAGCAACTGTTCACAAATTTTGATCATTAACTTCAAATGGGCGTATCGAGAGATCCACCGTCGGATTCACTCAAAATGAAAACCGTTTAGTTCAGAATGAAAAGAGCTTTCCAATGATATGTGAAGCTTTAAAATATAACGGTTAGATTTTGAGATAAATTCAAATCAAATTTGAATAAAAACGGCAACACTAAGACTGGGGCTGTGGTCAAAGCTCTTTTTAAACGTTGGAACGCATCATCAAAATCTACGTCCCACATGAAAACTAGGTTCTTCTTCGTCAAGCGTGTCAATGGGGCTGATATCTTTGCGAAGTCCTTGATAAACTTCCTGTAGTAGCCAGCCAACCCCAAGAAACTCCTCACCTCGGTAGCATTTTTAGGGACCTTAACGCTAGTGCTGAAAATGACCTGAAATGGATTTTTAATGAATTGAGCTATTTTTAAAAAAATTAAAATAGGGAAAATTAGGATAAATCATAATAAATGATTTAAAAGTGATTTGGACTGAATATATTTATTTTTGGATAGTAGAAAGCGATTTTTTGAAAATTAGCTCTTTGACATAATAATTGAAATGGATTGAAGTTAATAAATACTTAACCAAGTTAAGTTTTCCAATAAATGAACATTGGATTTGAATGGAAATAATCTTTGGATATTTCAATATTGGATTCTGTAATTATATGGATAACGTTTTGAGGAATTTGAAAGATAGAGATATCGTTATTTCCTATACGGTATCCATTGATTTCAGAATTTGATTTTGAATATAAGTCGATATGATTTCTATTTGAAGCCTTATATTTGATATCAAATTGGATTTTGGGTTTGTCGTGAACGGTGTCTTCAATAACACTGTTCTTAAACCTAGTTGTAGCTTATGGAATAAATCTTTTAATTAAGATTTAATGGAATTTTCTAGAGTTAAGTTTTCCAATTGATAAATTTAGTTGGAATTGAATGGAAATCGATTTAGTAATAATCGAGATGAAGCTCCGTGGAGGAAGACCTTTACTATTTAAGGAATTTAAAAGGCTTTGCTACTATTCTGCATATAGGATTAGTCTGATATGAAAATTTATCTCAATCGTGAACTGACATGATTTCCTTGAAGATTTCATTTCTAATGGAAGTTTGATTTTTGGGTTTATCGTAAATGATGTTTTAAATAACATTTGTTCTTTAACCCAGTTAATAGAAAGATGATTTCTCAAGTTTGAGTTATAATAAATCTTTCAATAAAGATTTGATTGAATGAAATGAGATTAAAACCATGATAGAGTTTTAATAAATCTTTCAACAAAGATCTAATCAAATGAAATGGGGATTAAAACCAAGTTAGAGTTTTAATCAATCTTTAATTAGATTTGGAATAAAAAGAGGTAATTAAACTTACTAGAACCCGAGGGGAATTAGATATGCAGTACCACCAATTTTACTCCATGGGATGAAAAGGATGGGAAAGGGATAACGATACAAGAGAATACCTTTTTGTGAAGCTCGTTAATCCCGGTAAGGCTTATAAACCTTAATTTGAGTTATGTTTGTGAAAAGAGATTAGATTATCTTTTGAAATGATTTCCAATGAAATATTTAAACAAGAAGGTTAAATGATGTAAATCTTTGACAAGATATGTGGGAGTAACTCCTAATGTAAAGAATATTTGGATAAAAGAATATTATGAATTGGAATGAGGCATATGATATGTTTATATATCATTTGATTTCAATGATGCGATAGTTATACGCAAAGACCGGGTTTTAACCCATTCTGAATAACTAATATGATGATTAAAAGTCGAAGATATTGAAGATGGTGGCTGAAGACCAACGATCTTCACAACGTTTGGATTATTGTTGATGCCTTGGATAGCTCCTATTATAAGGTTAAAGTGGTGGTCGTCAGGATGTACTTGGAGATCGACCAGATATGCAAGGGCGTATCTCATGTATTGGACATATGGGATGAGGAATAAGGTGCATTCGGTTTCGTTCAGACCCGGAAAGAACTTGCAAATGAATTGTATGTCTACATTGTATTTTGTGCTATATTAATTTATCTTTACTAAATATATATGTGTTTGGTGGTAGAGAATTTATTCTTTTAGCTTACCACCCTCATCTGAGACGTATGAGCTTAGAGTTTATATATTAATATACGTCAGTTGTATGGTGTGAATTGACAATGTGGCATGCTAAGACGCTGATTGATCAAAGCTTTTGTTGAAAACCAAAGCTTGTTGGTTGATGATCGAAGCATGGATGACACAGTGTAGCTTTGTGTTGAAACGTGACTTCGGCAAGCCTCACAACCCGGAAATGACTGAAAACAGGATGAAGGACAATAGAGAAAAGGACATGCATTTCCTTCTAGCTAAAAGCGGTGCCATGGTATGGAGCCGAGTAAATTTACTTATGTGGATGTTGGAGTCGAGGCGCCATGGATAGTGGTTGACGTACTAGGAGGAAATCATGGATTGATACGTAGTGGATAACAATGAGTTTATCCATCCTAGTTTATTATTCGAATTCTAAAATGAATCAAATGCATGTACCTTTTTGCTTCTTGTCCAAATTGTGAATCAGAATGATAACGAATATGAGTTGAATTAAACACAAACGCTTGAAGGGAAGCATCTTTACCGGAATCCCCGAATGAAGATCTCGAGAACGTCAAACGGAATCTTTAGGTTTTTCCTAAATCTCATATTTTGTGATAAAATAAAGGATCGGCTCTTTCTTTTATAATGTAACAATCAGAGATTTTCAGTGGACCTATTAACCGGTTCACCACCTCAAAATAGAAGAAACCGTCAACCTTTGATTTTCCTTTTATTAAGAATGGCTCTCACCCTATTCAGCTTTCTTATGTGTGACATTATAGATTATCATAACACTGGCAATAATTTAAACAATATTTAAATTATAAACAGTGAGCGACATCTAGTAATACATCGTTGTTAACTAAGTAATAATAAGATCAATGATTATGTACAACCTTTTTTTTTATAAGTGTCTCAGTGTAATTTAATCCTTTTAACCAATATATCCTAGATTAAACACATGGCATGGAAGGTATCATCCTCTTTATAATTTAATCCTTTTATCTTCATCGATGAGTAGACTATATAAAACAAATCAATTTTTGAGCATGACCATGCATTTCATATTCTCACTTAATCAAGAGGTCCATGGATATCACTATATATATATTGTAGGGTTAAAATCCATCTAGATCATTCATAATTTTCATTCGATGCGAGATGTATCCAATATTCACCTTTATCGTCTACTCAGTTAAAAGTAACTTTTGATGATATCAAAACACAAGTGTCCTCGAATAAAATTATAATGATTACAGATCTGAGGACCAATACATCACTGTCACTATGAGAATAACTCATGATACTGTTAAATATATTCCATGTAGTTTTCTTGTGTTGGGTCAACCCAATATTATGACACCCTGTAAAAGACATGAATATTAACAATAAATAAAAATAAACAATATAATAATAAGGCTGGTAAACGAGATTTTTGCAGCTTTAAGAATTTGGCTACGAAAATCTTTTATTTGGATTCATGGTGAAATTCTGAGTCGTTTTTCATATATAGTATACTGAAAACAATCAATGTAAGAAGGAGATACAAGCAAATGAATTCGGACATTAAAATATATAATATATGTACACATATAGTTAAATGAGTAGTACATATATGTCCAAAATATATTTAATTAAATGAGGGAGAATTTGAAATTCAACCAAAGGATAAGATTACGAGGACAGAGAATATTTTAAGTAAGGAAAGAGATTAAGAAAATAAAGCAACGTATTATCTAATTGGACACCTAACCGCCACATAAATTTATTGGGCATTTCAGCGATCAGGAGGTCGACCATCAGTCTACCGCCCAGATCGACCGACGGTCTACTCCCCAGATTGACCGCCTGGCGGTTGAGGAGCCCAATGAATCTATATTTGGTTAGGGTTTTCTAAAGGGATATTTATAAATATATGCCAGTATCACATCTGGATAATCTAACGGCCTACACTTACACAAGCGACTATATATAGGCCCTCATATCACACAACAGAACCCTAGCCACTCTCTTATCTCTACCTTCATTTCATCCTTCTGCCATTGCTAAATTCCTAGAAAGGTTAGGAACTTCTCTTCCATTCCTCTGACCTTTATTCTTATCTTCTCTCTAATCTAAATTCATATAGGTTTTAGTATGAATTCTAGAATTTAGTTATATATATAAGATTCTAAAAGATAATTCTTACATATATATTAGGAGGATTGGAGCACGTTTGCCGCGAAGATTAAACACAGATCTGAATCTACAACAAGAATCTTATTTGTTCTTCCTTAGGTCTGTGAGTGGAATATCGTGTTCTTAGGCATATTCTATTTTTTTAGTAAATTAACATGTTGATAGTTATGCCTAGGAGGATTTGGAAATCTATAACATCAATACAAAAAATCCCCAAATCCTCTATTTTATAGTTGCGCAAAAATTATCATGTTATTTGGGTTTGTGGATTTGGATCTTAACATTTGATTGAGAATGAAAGGGGTGTTGTGCTTGTTTCTATTTTGTGTAATCTACCCTCATGTAAACATTTGATCGTAACCTATAAGGGTTTAAATTTCGTTGTTCCATGATTTGATTAGGTTTGGATTCTATTTTGAATCCAAACATATTCATTCTTGAAATATATCAAATGTAAACGTTTTTATGTGCAAAACACTAAAAAGGGCTGAATTTGATAAAGTGGAAATTATAAACATACATATATATATTATATATGTATGTTATACTCAATTCTTGATCCATTATTAAGACAATTCCCAACTTGCCTAGTATTCTAGTTGAAATTTGTATGTATGTATATTTTCCATTTGCTGCTATCAATTATTACGTTATTATGCCATCAAGCCTAAATTGCAGCTGTCAAAAATATGGGAAATTAACCTGTATACCTTAATGTAGGACAAATTGACAATTGTTATCTCGTTATAACATTCTCTCATTTCTACGAACATTGATGTTATTTATGCATTATAACTATTATACTTATATAAACATAATCCATGTAATTAATGTTATATTAATGTAATAAATGCGATTAGGATAGAATTCGAATTTGAAATGTCCCCATATATATATATATATTGATTGCTTGTGTGCATATAGAATGGCTTTACATATATATAAATAATGATACACAGACAAGAGGTTAGTTGCCATTTGTGGTAGAAGCCTTCCCAGAACCAATCGACAAATCCAACAACCACAAGTAGGCCCAACTAATGTGAGAGGTCTAGTTGCCATGGGCCGCTCAAAACTTACTCCACTATGACACGAGGTTAAACCAACTTGTAGTATAAGGCTGCATGGAACTGCCTGGCATATCCAGCATCTAAAGGTATACGGTTTAATGTGAGAGGTCTAGTGTGTGTGTGTGTGTGTATTGGAACTGGGTAAATCTTATTAATCAATCAGTTATGTACAAAACTGGATTTATGCCACCTATAAGACAATACGTGTAAACAGACACACGTGCTTAGTTATATATATATATATATATATATAATTATATATATAAGTCTATTGTGTGTGAAAATAGACAGTTTTACTACATCTTGAGAAGATTATAAGTGGTCGACTCTCTTCCTGTCTAATTTGGGTCTTAAGTGTTTAGGACTAGGATCCCTCCTAAGGTTTATTCCTTGGAGAGGGACCAAAGTCATAGGAACCACCCTTATTAGATTTGGAGTAAGTCTATGGGTCCTCCTTCTCTAAAAGTGGTTAGGCATAAGCGGCAACGGAGTAGGGTAGTTCACGGGAGATGTCCACTTCCTCTAGAAGCTTGTAAGGGCTCAACTAGGGACATAATTGGTATATAAAAGATATGTGGCCATTGCATGCTCACCAACTGTCTAAGGGAAGTTTTAAGCGACATAGGATTCTACGGTAATATTAGTTAAGAGTAACATTCGCAATACTACTTCTCTTATTACAATTGAGAGTATAGACTTAAGAACGTTGACATAATAAGACGGGATCTTAAGGGGCTAGGGTACGCCTCAGGGTTACAAGAGATAATAAGAATCCACCTTTAATAGGACCATAAGTAACCAAGAATGCCCACCTCGTTGGGTCTTTACCCTAAAAACACTAATGAGCTATTGACTTGGGAATCCACCTCATTGGTTAGAAACTTGGTGTTTGTGTTTATGTTGTTTGTTCCGTAAACATACATTGACATATGTAACCTGCTAAAAATATCGGGTATGGACTTAAAGTAAACACCATAATTTAGTCACATAGAACTTAATGTTCTGACCCCTCTCCTTAACATATCCAACATGCTAGTAGATGGGGTAAATTACATGGACGAAGTGATGATGGGACCTGAAGATGAACACGAATTCATTATGCTATTATTAATAGTTATTGATGTAGTTCTTATGGAAACATTTGAGAATGAATTTGTTTGATGTACCCATGGAACATATGTAATATTGGCTGTTGTGTTGGAATTATGTACCCGTGGATGAGTTGGTTAAGTAAACGACCTTCAGTTCCGTCTTTGATTTTGGGGACAAAATCCTTTTAAGTGGAGGAGAATGTAACGACCAATATTTTTAGTCAATTTTAAAATAAGAATTTTAATTGATTTTAATGGAAATTAAATATATAAAATGATTTATTTTGAGAATTAACAACATAGAATTTATTTAAAATGAGGTTTTAACGTATAAGTTTATATTAATTATAAAACAAACTCGTAACGTTGCGGTAGTTCGAAATATTTAGTTTTTAATTTCAATTGGATGTACAAAATTATATATAAGTCGAATTTCAATAAAAAAGAAAGAAACATTAGGATCTATTTAATTATATCTTCCTAATGGAAGTGAAAATCAAGATTTCGCTTTATAAATTGTAATTCTTGTCCAAATTAAATTTTCAAAAAGTTGTTATGAAATAGTTTATAAATCATAACGATTTATTATACAAAATAAAAGGATCAGTTAATAAAATTGGATATCGATTTGATTTGAATTTTTGAAAACATCGAGCTATAAACCCAAGTATGTTAATTTTGGATCTATATGATATTTTATTTGGATATATATATATATATATGTTAATATTAATTTATTATTATTTATTCGAACTGTTTTCGAATTTATTTATATTTTATTGGTTTTATTTGAGCCTTAAATATAGATATTTTTCAAACGACCTTCGTTTTTGACAAAACCAATTTCATCGGATCCAGAACATCAAATTATTGTTAAGTTTGAAATTTCATGTCAATTGGAATTCGTATATGTAACGACCCAACTTTCGAACACATCGGAAGTCGTGCCATTAATAAGAATATGAATAGATAGAAGATAAATCACAGAAAACATCAGAATCTCTCAGCGGAATTTTTCACAAAAGATAATACTTTATAATATTACACAGCATTACATGTTACATCAAAACATCATATATCTAGTGATACAACCCAGTCATAGTACATTAGTAATTATACATAACATTCATGACTAACTTGCAGACTTAATTATACGGTCGGTAAGGTAGGTAGACCAGCACACTGAATATCTTCATTCAGCTTCACAAGTTTCATCAAATCCTGATTCACTTGTCTACTCATAACAAGTGTTATGAATACCCAAGAGTTTAAGGGAAACACAGAAAAATAAACTCCGGGCCAGTCAAGGGACCAGTATGAGTAAACAGTTTAAAGAAAATATCTCATAAGACCACGCCGTGAATACGGAACGGGTTTTCACCTTATGAGATCAAACACTTTGTATACTTTAAACTAGATGTTATCATAGTGTCTATTTGGTTTTCCACGAATAAATTAAAAATCTAGAAGAATGCTTGCATCTCACATTCTCCTATATAGTACACAAATAAAAAACATTTGGCACTTATGGTAATTGGATTTCCAACTATGACAAGGTATGTGACCACCTTCTGATGATGTACCTCTAGAGGAAAATACACCTGGGTTCCACAAGAACTTCTAGTAACCCGGCCCTCACATGACCGACTACTCATTTCTCTTGAGTGTATCGAGTGTATATCACCAATGGTTGTGTACGACAACCATTCCCAAATGGGCAGAATTGATAGATTAAGAAACAAAAGGAATTTCTCTAGATAGGTGATGCTACACCCTAATGGGAGTGACCCACCTAGTCATGCTGCCTGCCCGATTTTTGTCATTTCCCGGGTGTGAGGCTTGAGGCTAGACTTACGTTATCATCACTGCTTTGTTTTCTTTGAATGCCACATCGTCAAAATTTCCTAATCACTAATTGACTTCCCCAAAAATATATTATAGGTATACGGCGAGATCAACGAATTCCTCTGCCACCATATAAATACGCTTGAAAAGGTCAACGTACGTGATCAGTTAGAATTACTTTGTCAGACATTCGTCCATACAAGTTGTTCTGGGTTTGAACAAGCCTAAGGTACTATTCACAAATAGTCTTTGTATATCTCCGTCTTCAAATTTAAAATCTCCGACGTACAGTGTATAATCAAATCAAAGTGAAATATTAATTTCGGTCTCTTCGAATTGATTAACGAATATTCCTCTTTTAAATAATTAATCTAAACACGGTTAAATATATTTTACAGTTCTTATTCCATCAAATACTGTACTATATTTGACTGGTTTCTTGTATTTTGAATTTACAATTTAAACGGTCAATTTTAGCATATGCGTTACATTCGTTTCTTTACAACTTGTATGTTTAAAAATCTAAACATTTTATTCAAAAATAAATGCTAATTTAAATTATAAACTGAATTTATAATTTATAGTTTCAGCATTGGTTTTCAACTTTCTGACGAAAACAAAAATCCTGATTCATTTTTCCCATTTTAATTAAATAAAAATTCTATTTTTATTTAAAATATTTTATTTCCTATTTTATTTAATTCAAAATTAAATTTATAAACTAATTATAATTTGAAATATTTTAAAAACCACTGTTTCTAAGTAAAAATATCAAAGTGCCAAGTTTACAAAGTACCAGGTTTAAAACTCTAGCGCGCATTCACAAAACCAGGCCTGGTTCTCATGATTCGGCCAAGTACCACTTTCACCGTGCCAAATGATCAAAGTACCAAGTCTGGATCATGAGGTTTTCTGCTCCGATCACACAAAATCACAAGCGCGATGAATACAACCCCCTTTTCCTTCTTATTTCTTCTCCGTGCCATGGTTATGCACGTGCACCGCCACGTGGGTCCCTTCCAACCACCAACGGTCGTTGCCCCACGTCCCTCTCCATCACCTGAGCACGCCCCCATCCTCCGATGACCTTCCACCAGTCTGTACCCAATTTTAACCGTGCACCCTCGTTTCCAGAAAAAGAACATCATCCAAGAAAGGCCTCGCACCTCCTTCCCCCGACCACCAGTCATCACTGCCTCTTGTCCACATCAGCACACGACCCTGACGCACCAATCCCCCTTGATAACTCAAAGAATTCTGAACATTTGTCATACACAAATGATCTCAACACTTGTTCCATCTTTCAAAAGGCATTACGAGTTTTATTACTGGTATTCATGTAGAGAAAACTTGTTCCGTGTTATACGGCGTGGTCTCATGATTTACCCAACTTTCAAATATAATAACTTTTTTGGTTCTCATACCAGACTCATGATCGACCTGAAGTTTATAGTTTTCACCTAAACTCTGGGTGTCCATGTTTTCCACATGGACAACTAATAGTTTTGGTCTTGCAAATATTTTTTCAAACAGGATCTTGAATTGAAGCTAGAGCTATACTCTTGATTATTTCGAGTCTTCCGCTGAATGTTATTATATTTCCACTATAATTGTTTTAAATTTATGTACTCTGATATCTTGTACTTAGATGTAAAATTGCGTAATAACAATGAGATGTCTTTTGTGTTTTGTTCCGATGTGTTGTATCCTCATTACAGTTCAAGAATTTCTGTCTTTCGAATCAGACCTGTGTGGATAATGACCGATTTGAAAGGTGAGGATTTTCGGGTCGTCACATAAGATGTTTTTTGGGTAAAAAAAGTTCATAAATGGATTTTGTTAAATAATCCAAAATCTAGTTTTATTATATAATGTAAAAGAGTTTTGGTTAAACTAAATGGATTATCGTTATGTAATCCAAATTATAAATGTAGTGGTATAGAGAGGTTTAAAGCAAAAAGTTAGTAAAAAGTTTACTTAATTAATGAATGAAGTAAAAATGGTAATACTCGAAATTTTCAAAAGTAAGGATATGGTTTATAAAACCATATTTTAAATTAAATAGAAATAAGATTTTGCTAATATTATAAGTAATATCGGTTTTTTAGTTACGAACTTCTATCTATCCTGAGATAAGAGCATTATCGATCAAGGTCTGAGAGCGTTGATGTCAAAAGTTGGTCACTAGTGACAATCAACCCTCAATCGTGTGCAGAACATACAAGTAACAATCACAGAGTATGGCAAAGTAAGGAAAAAAGAGGGAACACGCAAATTTTTTATAGCGGTTCGGCAAAGATGGTGCCTAAGTCCACTTTATATATATATATATATATTGATTTTCTTTGATTACAATTACAACACTTCTTTTCTATTTGAAGAAAGAGAGCGAATTAGCTATTTTTGGAGTTAGCTGTGGAGTTTGAGATAGAGAGAGAGAGAACTCTTGCCCAAAAGTTGAAGTAGAGAAGGGAAGGTCTTCCAAAAGTCCCATTCTATTTTCAGCATGGAGGTATTTATAGGTGAAGAGAGACGTTGGTTGAGTTGCACGTGGCTTTCCTCTTTTGCGGAGCTTGGACACGTGGAGCTCGACATTTGAAGTAGTTGCGGTGGTGGGACCCGGTCTACTGCTAATTAATAGTATCCTTGAGAATTGTGGCTTACGTGGCAATCGAGATGAGGTGTACCAAAAGTAGAGCTTTGGCCGGAAGTGGTTGACTGCCTTTAATGCCTTGAGAATCAGGCTAATGAATGACTTGTTTGTATATTTCTACGTAGATCAAGATATATCGATCGATCCGACTTTCATGGAAGCGTTTGACTCGGTCGGTCTGGGAGAGCGATTCTTTCTGGGCATGAGGTGCTGCAACTCAAGGGAAGCTAGATCGGATTTTTCTGAAGAAGGAGCCGATGCCTGGGCTTTATGAATAAGAGGCTGCTCGCTATGCTCATCGGCGAGTCTTTTGACATTGGTTTTTGATCCATTGAGCCATGACATTTTTTTCCAAAAAGTGGGTCAACACTCCGCCCTCAGAATGCATCCTTCTTGGTAAATGAGGTGCGTACTGAATATTGCATCGGAGTCCAATGTGCAGGAAGCTATGGTTGCTCCAAACCATATTAAGGCTAGAAATCCGATGATCCAGATGGTTGTATTAAGGCCATAAAACCAACGATTGGTATAGATAGTATTAAGACCAGAAAACCAACAACCAACGAGGACCATATTAACGCCGAGAATGCTATGAAAGAAGTCTACGGCTTTGGTCATAAGATCCAATACCCGTAGAGATTGTGAGGACCATTCTCGGTTTAGAGATGGCTTTAGTCTTGATTAGGAGAGAATCATACTCGGCTTAAAGAATTGGCGAGAGGTAATCGAACTTAGCTTAGAGGGGTGGTGAGTATTAACTATACTCGGCTTACGGAGGTGGCGAGTATTAACCATACTCAGCTTATGAAGGTGGCGAGTATTAACCATACTCGGCTTACAGAGGTGGCGAGTATTATCCATACTCTCTTACAGAAGTGGTGAGTATTAACTATACTCGGCTTATGGCAAGTGTTAATTGTGCTCGGCTTATATAATTTTATTTGTACTCAGCTAATGGAGTTGGATGCATGTAGTGATCAGTAAATGATATTTGTAAAGTTTTGGCGAGTGGAGAGTGCACTCGGCTTAGAGAAGGGGCGAGTATAATCCATACCCATCTTGGAGAAACCTGATCGTACTCAGCTTGGGGAGTAGGTTTAGATAGGGTGGCAGGCAGTAACCGTATCCTACAGACGGTGGCTTAGCATCGACCATATTTGTGTCGGCGAGCGTCAGTCACGCTCGGCTTAAATCATTCAAACATTGTCCATGTCTACAAATTAAAGTTTATTGCTGCTAAAGAGCTATTACAAGGAAATGAAAATAAATTCTAAATGGGTTATAACTGAATCCAGAGCATGCATAGGAGCTAAATCCTAACCCCGTACGTGTGTACTTCAACATACCCATTTTATTGAAAGGAACAAAAATACATTCGAAATAAAATATCTAAATCTTATTAATTGATGATGATGTCGCGATTGTTGGGCTCAGGGTCCTTTCCATTTCTAGGAGCTTGAGGACCAGCTTGAGGAGCTTGGGCAGAAGATTGCGACGGCATGGATGATGTGGACTTCTTGACATACTCGGGTAACTCCCCCCGCCTGACCCTATCCTCGATGAGATCGCGCAGGTGCTTGCATCCACTGGTGCTGTGACCAGCAATGTTGTGGAACATGCAGTGCTTTTTGGAATTGAGCTCTTGGTCGTCTCTCTTTGAGGAGGTTTTGAGAAAGGAAGAGATCCTCGTATGTCAAGGTAGATGTCGATCAGGGAAGAATTGAGTTCGGTGTACTGATCGTACTTACTCTCTCTCCGGGGTCGTACGTTGCGTTCATTCTTTTCTGAGGCCTTTCCTCTTCCTTTATTCTGGCCATTAGTGTTGGACGGACCACCATCTTTGGTAGTAAGCACCTCGAGGCTCTCCATCTCAATGCTGACATCTTCTTGTTGGAGGAACCGCTCAGCCTTGGAGTAGAAGTTGTCAATGTCCTTGGAACTATCTCTGGTTAAAGGCATCCTAAATTCTGATTGATTCTGAACACCTGCAATGGTGGCCATAAGCACCATCGATGGCACGGGTCGATTGACTGACGCTACGGCTGCATTGAATCTTTCTAGGAAGGACAGGAGGGTTTCATTCAGTCGTTGCTTGATGGAGATCAGAAACATGACACTCTTTGGTTGAGAGATATGGACTCTGAATTGCTCGATAAAGCGGGTGACCAACATGTTCCAACTGCTGACTGACTCCGTTGTTAGCTGTCGAAACTACATGTCAGCTGTATCTGTGAGGAATAAGGGGAAGCACTTGGCCATAACATTTCTCGATGCAGAGAGTACGTCCATATGGTGCATATATCGCATGAGATGAATGGTCGGGTCGGTCCGGCCACTGTAAGGCTCTATGGCTGAGAACTTGAAGTTCGGAAGATTGCAGGAGTTTCTGATTTTCTTGGTGAAGGGGTTGCGGTGGATATTATTTATATCCCTTTGAGAAGAAGTTCCCTGGGTGAAACGTCTAATAATACTTGCAAGCTGGCTTCCATCTCTTAGGAGCCATTGCAATGAATCCAACTCTGCATTTGGAAGAACTCCAGTACTAGGGTCCGCCGAAAGCATGCTCGGAAGGGTGGCCATTGGTTAGGCTCAACCTCTGAGATCTGAGTGAAGGTGAGGGCGAGGGTCCATCGTAGTTGTTGGTTCTGAGCGGACTGGTACCTCTTGAACCTGATGAGAATTGGTCTGAGCCATGCCCGCGATGGAAGATCTGGGATGATCCAGCATATCGTGTGATTTTCAGAGCTCTCTGCAGCCCCCTCCCGAAACGATGTTAGAAGTGTTTATGGTAGCGTTTTCCTCCGCTATGGTGAGAACCGGTATGGTAGATTGGTCTTCCTGGTTTGAAGGGAAGGCTCCACCAGGTCTTCGTTGGAGGGGAAGAGGCATAAGACGAGTATGTGGTAAGATGTCGGGTTGTAATGGGAATCACATTGATCCCAATCGACCCAGCTACTGTTCGGTTGATACAGGGGGTTGAGCTACTCCCTGGAGTGGAGGAAAAATGGTCGAATGACCTAGATCTTGATTGCGGGCATCCTGTGAATCTACAGCTGCGGCTGCGCTAGTCACTGGAAGCGATACTCCTGGCTTTGGTCGGTCGAGAGGTGAAGTCGAGTCAATAGGAAGCAAAGGTGTGGCCTAATCTGCGGCTTGTATATGCGCAGACCTAAGATCAGTTGTTGCCCCAGCTTCGCCCAGTGGAGGAATTGATGTTGAAGCGTTCGATCCCTTTTCCATCCGAGGGAGGAGGTTACTCATCAACTGTTTTTGTTATTCGAGGAGTTTACCCTGAGATACCATCTGGCCTCTGAACTCGGCCATGATCTTTTCCATGTCGTCCCGAGTAAGATATCGAGATACGTCTTCAATTCCTGACTTGCTTCTGTAGTGTTTTTTCAGCTGCATCAGTATTTGTGGGGCGGGAAAATGTTGCATCTTTATTCTGCTTATTCGCCATGGATCAGAGACAGCAGAAGGTCGTGGGGGAATGTCGGTGCGTGCACCCCCCTTCCTGGCGCGCCCGAGTGTTGATGCAAAAGTTGGTCACTAGTGACAGTCAACCACCAATCATACGTAGAACACACAAGTAACAATCACAGAGTACAACAAAGTAAGGAAAAAAGAGGGAACACGTAGAATTTTTATAATGGTTCGGTAAAGATGGTGCCTACGTCCACTTTATATATATTGATTTCCTTTGATTACAAGTACAACACTTCTTTTCTATTTGAAGAAAGAGGGAAAATTGGCTATTTTTGGAGTTAGCTGTGGAGTTTGAGCTTGAGAGAGAGAGCTCTTATCCAAAAGTTAAAGTAGAGAAGAGAAGGTCTTCCAAAAGTCCCTTTCTTTTTTCAGTGTGGAGGTATTTATAGGTGAAGAGAGGTGTTGGGTGAGCTGCACGTGGCTTGCCTCTTTTGCGGAACTTGGACACGTGGAGCTCGACCATTTGAAGTAGTTGTGATGGTAGGACCCGGTTTACTACTGATCAATAATACCATCGAGAGTTGTGGCTTACATGGCACTCGAGATAAGGTGTATCAAAAGTAGAGCTTTTGCCGGAAGTGGTCGACCGCCTTTAATGCCTTGAGAATCGGGCTAATGAATGACTTGTTTGGATATTTCTACGTAGATATAGAGATATCGATCGATCCGACTTTCAGGGAAGTGTTTGACTCGGTTGGTCTAGGAGAGCGATTATTTCTGGGCATGAGGTGCTCCAGCTCGAGGGAAGCTAGATCGTGTTTTTTTGAAGAAGGAGCCGATCGCTTGGGCTTTATGAATAATAGGTTGCTCGCTATGCTCGATCGGCTAGTCTTTTGACATTGGGCTTCGATCCGTTGAGCTGTGACATTTTTTGCTAAAAAGTGGGTGAGTAGAGAGGTAAATAAAATACCTCAACTTGAATGACTTTACTATTATCGAGGGATGATATTAGTTTGTAATAGTAAAGGATGTTGAATTAGTTTATTATTTCCCTAAGAGGGATATTGCAACGTTATTCGCAAGATTTTTAAATGTAGTTAAATTATTGGGTTTTATACTAAACAGTATATAATTCAACATTGTTTGGCCAAGCAGAAGCGTAATTAATATTTATATCATTCAATTGAATATATATAATTCTATTTTTCCAGATAATGGAAGTGGTACGGATTGGAATACACTTGTAACGATACGGATTTTGCCCGACCTTAATCGATCGCAAAATCGACCAAGACCGTTCAAAACTCGCATACGTTAACTTTGGGAATACAAAACATTAGAACAATAATAGCAGACTTTTATTACATTACATATAATGTTACATCAGAGTACAGAATATTAGAGTACATCGAAATTAAATTACAGCGGAAGATACATAAAAGATAATACAAACAAACAGCGGAAGACTACCAAGCTCTGGACACAGCTTTAGGCTTCGATCCAGGATCCTGCTAAAGAGATACATATCTGCAAAAAGCTACTCGACTGCCCGTGTAGAAAAGAGGGCACCCGAGTTTGCAAAGTGAAACAAACTACGAGTCTGAAACACCCCACCTCCGTTAGGGTCACTCTCAAAGGGAATGCCCTAATTTTGGTGGAGGTTTATAAGTACAAGTCACAGATATACAAGACAGATATAAGAACACATATTTGTAAACAGCGGAAGAACAACAAACTTTTATTTCATAAAGTCAAATACGTGTTACAACAACATCCTTTCCAAAAACATAACATAACACTTCCATAATCTGTCTTGAGTACATTATTTAAAGAAGCATAAATAAAACATAGATAAACTGCAAAAGCCCCATAGTGGATTGTCCAAAGCCATAGTTCAAAACAGGAAAGTCCAAGCAATACATTTCTCTTCTTCAAGCTGGATGTTAAGGCTGATCAAGCTGCTGTGTTCCCTCCCTGAGGACCTGGGGGGGGAACGGAAGAAAGAAGACGAAAGAAAAGTAGAGTCAGACATAAAGCCTGAGTAAGTCTAGTACTATTTTGTCTATGAATAAAGAACTGGGTATGATAAGTATAAACAAGAAGTGGGCATGCATTATAACTTGGTTAAGTTGTCTAGGGTCGAATATACTATCGTACCCCATGTAAATCTCTGAACCCATATAAACTAGTTTCCAACTGGCACCCCATAATCAGGGTGATGTGATCCATTCTACGATGATCGGCTCCTACTCGCATAGTTACATGTGTCTTACGGCCCCCGATGTCGTAGTTACCTATGCTGGTCCCACCATGGGGTGTATCAAGTCCCATAGTGGCAACCCGACACAACCTTAGAGTGCACAGGTATGCTACTGGTGTCCAGTGCCTTATTTTTCTGCGCCGGAGTGTGTGCACGCCCGCACCCCGTTAGAACCTACACTGCTACACCACCGCCGTCGATTTGACCTCTTACAATCAGCCCAGTAATCGTGCCCCACCCTGCCTAGTCTCAGGGTATCCTGATACACCTTCTAGGGTTACTGCTGAAAAGGGTCCCCCGTTACTAGGTTTTCTATCTCTAGCCAACATGCTAAGTTGGTTAAGTGTTTCCTAACCTAACCCCACCAGTCTGTTTAGTTTAGCATGTTCCATTTTGATTAAGTCTTTAGTTCACTTAATCCTAACAATCCTGACTCAGCCTTAATTGTCTTATTAAGGCCCTGACCTCTCACATTAGACAGGTATTGTTGTGGCTGCCTGTTGCCGGTTGGTTCCGGGCAGTCTTACGCCACAACTCAGTCTAACCTCGGGTCCTTATTGGGCTCCATGTTTAACCTCCCACATTGGATAGGTATTGTTGTGACTACTGGACAGCCGGGCGGTTCCGGGCAGGTTTACATCACAACTCAATCCAACCTCGGGTTAAACACATCGTATGTTCTACATTTACATATTTTGTCATTCTTCTTTATTTCTTATATGTAAATATTTGCGGCCCATTATTAAGTTACTGGTGTAAAGGTTACACCAATCACGGGCCCAACCCATACTTGAATTTGGGCCCTTCTATTTTATATTTTCATTTATTAATTAATTTTAACCCAACGTTATTTTCCCCCGTTCTACACGTCCGTTTATATATATTGGGCTTAACCTTTTTAAAGCCCAATTTAGCCATGCGAAAAGGGGAGGCTTAAAGCGTGATTACATACACAAAGAGGGGAAGGTGAGCGCATGAACTTGCATATGACATTGGAAATACATAATTGAAACTGGTGTACTTGCATAGTGGTAACATAGGTGACATGAATCAAAGCATGTGAACTTGCATAGGTTTAACTGTAACATGAACCTATATTCTTATTTATGCATAATGTCAAACATAAGCATGGCATAAATATTTCTAGCATAAGCATGGCATAATGTCAAACATAAACATGGCATAAATATTTCTAGCATAAGCATGGCATAATGTCAAACATAAGCATGGCATAAATATTTCTAGCATAAGCATGGCATAATGTCAAACATAAGCATGGCATAATATCAAACATAAGCATGGCATAAGTATAGTTAAATTTGTTCACATAACCATGGCATAAATATTTCTAACATGAAATCATGATTCCTACTTTAGTCATGTAAACTTACAAAAGGGACTTTTTGAACCTCCTAGCCATGTCTTACATATGTCATCATATAATTCCTTTAAACAAGATAGGCTTAATCATGGATTTCAATTATGCCAAATATCATTCATAGCCTAGCCATATTCATAAGTTTGCAAAAGCATGACTTAATACATGGATTATGGTTTCAAAATTCCAACATAGTTTCATATGAACTATAATAACCAAACTTGTTTCAATTACTTGCAATTTGATTTATGCACAAAAATATACATCATGATGGCATAATAACAAGGCCCCAAACTTGCATGAATTTCAATCAACTACATACATGTAGCTTCAACATAAATTACATAATTTGCGCAATATTCCAAACGTATATTTGCATAGAACTACCGCATGTAGTTCTTTATAATTGAATGATATAATTCAGAATATCCAAACGTATATAAATTGATAAGACCGCACAAATATGAATTTTATTGCCACAATTCAAGCATACATATCTACACAATTGTTTATTCATACCAAAGTAATACTCTACTTACAATGGTGTGACGAATTCTCTAATTTAGGGATTGAAGACGCAAATTCCTTTGTTGAATTGATTGGCTTTAGGTTGCTTGAATTGCTTTAGGCTTTAGAACTTTCTCCCTAATCCTCTCTCTAGTTGGCGGCTACTCTTAGTCGTTCCTCAGCAACATGGCGGCTATGTTCTTAATTTGAATGAATAGATTAGGGTTTAGTCTAGGGTTGTTTATATAGAGGTTAGGAATTGATTAGGACCATTGATGTTGCTTGGATTGATCATAGCCATTCATTAGGAAGAGAGACCAATTAGAACCCGCCACCTAGCCCTAATGACAAATCAGACCACAGAAATTCGACCAAACACAGACCTGGCCAGCCAGGTTGACTGGGCTCGACCAGGTCGACACCCCTGTCGACAGGGCTGTCGACAGCCCTGTCGACATGGGTAGCCCAGGTCGACAGCCCAGTCGACCTGGGTGGCCTAGGCGGGTGTTTATCTGCCCTGGCCCATTGGGCCCGATTTTTAATTATTTTATTCCGTTTGAATTTTAAATTTAATTCAAAACTTCCGAAGGCCATATCTTCTTCATACGGACTCCGTTTTTCGGAAACTCGGACTCTATTTCGCGTATTTTTCCGAGACGAATGCAATGGCGTATCCCGTTTCCCTTAGTTCTTTGATTTGAAATTAATTACACTTTAATTTGTGAATTTCACAGTTATAGAATTTTCGGGGTGTTACATTCTCCCCCACTTAAAAGGATTTCGTCCCCGAAATCTTCAAGTTAGGAGGAATGTAAATCCTAACATTCAATCATCCATCTACTCATCCATCTAACACGAGCATCCATTGTCCTTAAAAGACTTCTAATGCTTCATGATCATATGCGAAGTGTGTGTGTACATGTACTTATCTAATGCAAAATCAGGCGGTCTACTGATTCAGTTGACCTCCTTAATGCGAATTATGTAAGTGCCATGAATCCATTATGTATGCAAATTTTCCTATTCTTGATTCTACATGAGTGCACAATCATTCAATACAAATGCAACATCCACATGTCAACATATTAATGTTCAACCATAGACGAAAGCAAACATATATGCATATGCAATATGAAGTGACTGAGCCGATCTAAAACCTAGATTGTGTGTGTATATGCAACCACGAGCAACCACTAGCAATCACTTGCAACCACTTGCAACCATCATCCATAACATGTTTCAATTACATGTTTCCATCCAAAAAGGTTTCTACCTAAAAGATAAGGTCGAGGAAATATACCTAAAAAGATAGATAAAAGCGCAACTTAAGGAAAAAGAAAGATCAAGGATGTACCCTCGAACAGAAAAGGGTAGGCAGTGCGTATTCTAACTTCAGTTTCCTAAGTCGCGTCTCCTTTGGCGTCGCTCCATTGAACTTTGACGAGCTTGACTTCGCGGTTGCGTAGCTTCTTCACTTCCGTTCCTAGTATGCGGGTTGGAACTTTTCTTATGGTTGCTTCGCGTTCCACTTCGGCCTCTTCTAGGATATTTGGCTCTACCACTTCAGCTGACTCATGTAGACATTTTCGAAGATGTGAAACGTGAAAAACGTTGTGGACTCCAGCCAACTTCTCGGGTAGCTCTAATCTATAGGCCATTTTCCCAATTTTCTCGATGATAGGGAATGGCCCTACGAACCTTGGTGCTAGTTTTCCTGTGGTTCCAAAACGAACAACGTTCCTTTGCGGGGATACCTTGAGAAAAACTCTGTCTCCAACTTCAAATTCAAGGTCGGTCCTCCTCTTGTCGGCATAGGACTTTTGTCTGTCTTGGGCCGTCTTCATCCTTCTACGTATTAAGTCCACTTTCTCTGAAGTCTCTCGGATCATGTCTGGTCCAAGTACGAGCTTATCCGTGGACTCCCACCAACAAGTGGGCGATCGGCACGGTCTTCCATATAAAGCTTCGAAGGGCGCCATTCCGATGGTTGCTTGATAGCTGTTGTTGTAGGCAAATTCCACCAAAGGAAGGTGGTCTTCCCATGTCCCTCCGAAGTCAAGGACGCACAGTCTTAAAAGGTCTTCCAAAACTCTGTTCACTCTCTCCGTTTGGCCGTCGTTTTGGGGATGATAGGCCGTGCTCAAGCATAACTGCGTTCCTACTGCTTCTTGCAGACTCCGCCAAAACTCGCTGGTGAAGATGGGGTCTCGGTCACTAACAATGCTAGATGGTATTCCATGGAGTCGAACGATTTCTTTGAGGTAAAGTGATGCTAGGGATGAGGCAGTTCTTTTACTTTTGACAGGTAAAAAGTGGGCGCTTTTAGTAAGCCTATCCACTATTACCCAAATGCTAGTGTTGCCTCTCCTAGACCTAGGCAGCCCATCGATGAAGTCCATTGAGATGCTATCCCACTTCCACTGCGGGACCTCCAGAGGATGTAGTAGTCCGCCAGGCTTTTTCTGTTCCGCTTTAACCTGTTGGCACACCATACACTTAGAAACGAATTCTGCCACGTCCTTTTTCATGCCGTTCCAGAAGAAAGTCCTTTTTATGTCTTTGTACATTTTATCTCCGCCTGGATGTATCGTCATCTTGGAGTGATGTGTTTCCTCGAGAACCTTCTTTATTATATCTTTCGTCTGTGGGACGCAAAGTCTTCCATCTCGCCTTAGTACACCCTTATCGTCAATGGAGTATCGGTTGAGGTGACTTGAAGTTTCACCCCTAATTAGCCTATCAATTATTTCCACTAGCTGAGGGTCTTCGCATTGTGCCGTCCCTACTGAATCCACTAAAGTTGGGCGCACTTCGAGAGATGCTAGCAAACCTGGTACGAAATCGGAGGAGGGCCTAAAGTCGAAGCTGGCTATAAACTCTAGGCTTTGTCTTTCAACAAACAACGGGCTTAGGGTCAATTTCTTTCGGCTCAACGCGTCTGCCACTACGTTGCCTTTGCCCGGAGTGTAGGAGATTTCGAAATCGTACGAGGCAAGAAACTCCATCCACCTTTGTTGCCTCAAGTTAAGATCCTTCTGCGAGAAAAGATATTTCAACGATTTATGGTCAGTGTAAAGTTCGAACTTCTCACCTAGGAGATAGTGTCGCCAAGACTTGAGTGCAAAGACGATGGCGGCTAACTCAAGATCGTGGGTTGGGTAGTTCTTTTCGTGCACTTTCAATTGCCTCCCACCATAAGCCACTACCCTTCCTTCTTGCATTAAGACGGCGCCTAGCCCTGTCCCACATGCGTCCGTATAAACAGTGAACATCTTCCTCCCATCTGGCAGCGTCAAAACTGGGGCTGTTGTAAGAGCCCATTTCAGTCGTTGGAAAGCAAACTCGCAATCCAAATCCCAATTGAACACTAGATTCTTCTTAGTCAATTTCGTGAGCGGAGCTGAGATTTTCGCAAAATCCCTTATGAATTTTCGATAGAAACCTGCTAGTCCTAGAAAGCTTCGGACCTCAGTTGTATTCCTTGGTGTCTTCCAATCTTGTACCGCCACTACCTTAGCAGGGTCCACCGCTAGCCCTTGTTTGGATACTATGTGCCCAAGAAACCTCACCTCTTCCCTCCAAAAGTGGCATTTGGAGAATTTGGCCTTTAGTTGATGGACTCGCAAAGTTTCCATGATTGCCCTTAAGTGCTGAGCATGTTCCTCTTCATTCTTTGAGAAGATAAGGATATCATCTACGAAGACCACTACGAATTTGTTGAGGAAATCTCTAAATACCCTACTCATCAGGTCCACGAAGTAAGCAGGTGCATTTGTCAAGCCGAAAGGCATGACAAGCCATTCAAAGAAACCGTCTGGGGTTCTGAAAGCCGTTTTATCGATGCTATCTTCAGCCACCCTTAGCTGATGAAAACCGGTTGCTAAATCGAGTTGGGAGAAAACAGACGCTCCTACAAGCTGGTCAAATAAATCATCAATTCTAGGGAGAGGGTGCCTATTCTTTTTCGTTAGCTTGTTGAGCTCCCTATAGTCAACACATAGACGGAGTGAACCATCCGCCTTTGTAGCGAACACCACTGGAGCGCCCCATTCTGAAATGCTCCTCCTAATGAACCCCTTTTCTAGAAGCTCTTTAATCTGTTTACTGAGCTCTTTCCTTTCTCGTGGAGCCATGTGTCTAACAGGCAACGCAACGGGCTTTGCATTATCTACTAGATATATGCGGAAGTCTATCTCCCGCTTCGGAGGCAAGCCCTTCACCTCTTCGAAGACATCCGGATATTCCCGGACCACTCTAACTGATTGCAAATTTTCAACAGAGGCATCTAACGATTCAAGATAACTAAGCATAACCGCATGCGAGGGATTACAAGAAATTTCCAAAGTATTACCGAGCTGGGTTAGGAGCCAAACAACCCTTTTCTCACAATCAAGGATGGCCCCATTACTGGATAGCCAATCCATACCCAAAATCAAACCATACCCCGAAAAGCCCAAAACAAAGGCACTACATTGAAATTCTACGCTTAGAATAGAAATTTTCAATCCCAAACAGATCATAGACAAATGAGCTGGGCCCCCAATTGGGTTTGAAACAATTAAGAGGTCCTCTACCATACTAGTTTTTAGGTGCAGAGATTCTACTAAAGCAGACGAGATAAAGGAGTGTGATGCGCCAGAATCAAATAAAGTGCGAACGGGGTGATCATAAAGATAAACTACGCTTTCTACAGAAGTATTTGTACCTCGCTGTTGCAAAGGTGGCACTTCTAGTACATGAACCTGTGCCCCTGAGGTGGATCCAGCGCCCTGCCCCTGTCCTCGTTTCTTTGGGCAGTCCTTAGCCCTGTGGCCTGTCTGACCGCAAGAAAAGCACCCACCATTCTCTTTGGCCTTCTTTTTCCGGCAGTCCTTTACTAAGTGCCCCACTTTGCCACAGAAATTGCACTTCCTCTTCTCCTTGTTGCCTTTCCCGCCTTTCTTAAAGTCCGTCTTCTTAGGCTGCAAACCCTCTTTCTTCCCTTGAGAGCTTTCTGCCTTTGTCTCCTTCTTGCCCTTATCCTCTTCATTCAGCAATGCCATTTGCACCAATCTTTCATACGTGGCTCCCATGGGTATGTGGGTCATGGCCAAACTGTGTAATGGCTCATTTAACCCCTTGACGAAACGGAGAGCCTTCTTGTGCGGGGTGTTGACTAGGTCAAGCCCAAACCTAGCCAGCTCATCAAACTGATTCACATACTCTCTAACAGTCTTGTCTCCTTGCTTAAGAAATAAGAATTTTTCCAACTGCAAACTCCTTTCCGCATCTGAGAGAAATTTAGTCTCAAACCTTGCCCTAAAGTCCTCCCATGTCTCCACTGGTCTTTCAGCATTAGTGACTTCCCACCAGTAGGAAGCCTCACCCTTCAATAGCCACACTGCCAATTGTACTTTTTGTCTATCCTCTACCTCAAAGATGGTGAATAGGTCTTCAGTTTCCTTCAGCCAATTCCTAGCTGCTACGAAGGACTCAGTTCCATGGAAATCCCTTCCTCCCATAGCTTTAAAATCTTTACATATCTTAGCGAACGTGTTTCCCCGAGGAGGAGGTGGAGGAAAAGGTGTTGCTGCAGCTGGATGATTCCCTGCAGCTGGGGGAGGAGGAACGGTAGGACCTGGCTGAGTGGCCCTAGCTTCTAAGAATCGTCTAAACCAACCAGGTATTGGTACCCCTTCCGGCAAGTTAAGATCTTCTGACATGCTGAAACAAAAAGGATAGGTTCAAAACGAAGGATAAGAGATAGTACCTGTAACAACCCGTAAAATGCGAGCCAGTTTGAAATTTTTATTTTGGCAATTTTAGCGAACATTGATTATTTAAAATGAATTATTTTAAATAATATCGACGAGAAATTTATTTTTGAATATAATTCGACGTATATATTATATACGTCGTCGTTTGAATATAAATATTTATATATATAATTATAAATAGAATTGAAAATGGCGCGGTAGTTCGATAATTCGATTTCAAACTTCAATTGAATGTACCGGGTGCAAAACAATCCGGATTTTAGTGAAACCAAGAATGATAGGATCTAATTGATAATATCTTTCTATCGAATCCGAAAAATCAAGATTTCATAGCGGGAATCAAAAGATATGTCCAGTTGAAAATTCTGAATAGTCGCTATGGAATTCAGGCCCTTAAAAATGGACATTTTGCAAACGACCTCGGATTTCGACGAAACCAGTTTTGTTGGGTCCGCAGTGTCAAGTTATTGCTAGATTCCAAATTTCATAATTTTCTGAATCAATATGTGAGCGTGGCAAAGGAAAACGTGTTTGACCAATTTCAGTTGATTTTAATCGACTGGAAATTGGCCATTTTTCAAACGGTCTCAGAATTCGACGAAACTAGTTTTGTTAGGACCGTATCGTCAATACGAAGCTAGAAAATATTTTTCGGGAATTTTTCTAGTTAGTATGTGACCCCGGTAAATTGAAATGTACGTTTAAAATTCAATATAATGATTTAAATGTAAATTAAACGGAAACTGATTCAAACAGTCGAATCAGCCTACGTGGCATATCCCATTGAGTTCGGAATGGGGGTAAAACGCTAGGGACGACAGGCGGTGGACCTCGTTTAGAGGTCGTATGTAAAAGTACCTTTTTAGAACTTAAATAATTAAATTAAATAAAAAAAATATTTTCTCTTCCCCTTAACTACCCAGGCCCCCCCGATTTCCTTTTGCAGAGAAAAAAAAAAGAAAAAAAAAAAGAAAATCGAGCTGCCCTAACCCTTCGACGGAGCCGCCGACGTTCCCCCCCCCCCCCCCCCCCGACCGACGTCGCACCCCCTTCTAGAGCCCCTGCTCCTCCTCCTTCATCGTCTCCCTCATCCTCCCTTCTCCGCTTCAGAAACCGCGCCCCGTTTCCCCTTTTCCTCCTCCTCCCAATCGAGAGCACCTCGCCGCCTGCACCACCGTGGGGCCCCGCGCCACCCTGCGCCCCCTCCAGTCGGTAGCAGCCCCCTTTTTTCTTCGCAGGTAAATTGTTTTAATTTTATTTTATTTTCATCTTTGAATTTCGATTTTAAAAGATTTTAAAAACTGTTTTTTTCTAGTTTTATAAACTGATTTTTTTTAAAAGATTTGTAAACTGTTTTTTTTTAGAATACAAAAACTGATTTTTTTAACAAAGTAAAAACTGATTTTTTTAACAAAGTAAAAACTGATTTTTTAACAAAGTAAAAACTGAAAATGTTTAAAGGTTAAAACTGATATTTTTAAAAGTAATAAAAAAACTGATTTTGTTTTAGAAGTAAAAATCAGATTTTTGGATATTGAAAGTTGAAGTAAAAATATGATTTTTATCGATATGAATGTGAAGTAAAAATATGATTTTTATCGATATGAATGTGAAGTAAAAATATGTTTTTTTATCGATATGATAGCGAAATAAAAATTCGATTTTTATATATTGAATAGCGAAATAAAAATTCGATTTTTATATATTGAATAGCGAAGAAAAAATTCGATTTTTATATATTGAATAGCGAAATAAAAATTCGATTTTTATATATTGAATAGCGAAGAAAAAATTCGATTTTTATATATTGAATAGCGAAGTAAAAATGTGATTTTTACATATGTAGAGGATATGGGAAAAGAAAGTGAAAGGAGGCGAAACGACGAAGACTTCTGCAAATGAAGAGCCGTGGAGCTAGGATAGCAATCGGTGAGAACTTCTCACCCAAATTCTATTTTTCTAGTTATATATATATATACTAGGATGCAGACGGTGCTTATTAGAAGCACCCGACACCCGTCCACATACCATGGACTTGTTTGTTTGGTTGTGTAGTTGGTTAGATTATTCGATTTGGATTTGATTGATTGGTTGAATTGGAAATTGATTAAAATTGATATGTGAATGGCGTGGGCCTTCACTAGACCGGGGATAAGGCTAGGCCTCGTCCCGTTTCTAGTATCGTGCCGTTAAGCCGCCGAAATTTTCTAAAATGTGTTAGAAAATAAAAATATCATTTTATTGTGTAAATGAATTGAATAGAAATTCATAGGTTAAAATAAAATGTTTTATCGTTAAAAATATAATTTTTAACGTGAATGTGAATAAATAAATAGTTATAAACAAATCGGCCGATTTGTTTGTATATACACTGATTTGACTAATATTGATTGGGTCGATAAATTTTACACATCGCCCAATTGCACAAATAAAATCTGTGTTTGATTGTTTGAAACCCCACACGGATGTTGGGATGAAATTTGAAGTTCACTCATCCTGATTGATTAAATATGTCGATCGATTGATTGACAGGCTGTTATAAGCGTTGAATATCTATATTTGATGCTTATACAGTGTAGTGCACTTTGGTTGATGGTTGATTATTTTCAATGCTATTATATACATGTGTTGTATGTAAATCCATATAATTAATTTTATATGGTAATTGTTTGGGCCTCATTCCAGTTTTGAAAAAGAAATATTTGAAAAAGAAATATTTGAAAATAAAGGAATATATGAAGCCGTGTTGAGTAGATTGACGCCATTTTGACGTGAACGATATTTATATCGATTTTAAAACGATTTCGAAATAAATTGAATTGAAAACGATTTCGAAATAAATTGAATTGAAAACGATTTCGAAATAAATTGAATTGAAAACGATTTCGAAATAAATTGAATTGAAAACGATTTCGAAATAAATTGAATTGAAAACGATTTCGAAATGAATTGAATTGAAAACGATTTCGAAATGAATTGAAAACGAATTGAAATGAATTCAAATTGAATTGAAATTCGAATTGAATAGAAATGAATTTTAAAACGAATTTATAAAGAAGAATTCAATTTTGCTTTGTATTGAAATGGAAGTTGAAATAGATTTTGAAACGAATTTTAAAAACTATTTATATAATTCGTTTTGAATAGAAATCGACGAAATATATATTATATATATAATATAATGGCCTGAATAGAACGCGCCGCGCCGCGGCAGTTCATGAATTTCGACCATTTATTTCAAACGGACATTACGGGAGATCCGACCGTCGGATTCTCCTAAAACCGGAACCGTTGGGTTCGTATCGAAAAGAGCTTTCTAACGAATATTAGAAATTTGAAATCTAACGGTTGGATTTGGAATTATGTCCAAATCAAATTCGAAAAAGGTCGCTGTAAGTGCAGTTCGATGGCCGTTGATGGAAATCGACTGTACGGGCCTTGATAAAATTATTAAAAATAGTAATAATTCATGTAAAATCATAAGAAATGATTTAGAAAGAATTGGGATGAAAAACTCCCTATTTGAAAAGATAAAAATAGATTTTTATCGAAATGAACTAGTTTTGAACTAGAATTAAAAATCTATTTATTTTTAAATAAATAAATTGAATTAGAAAAGGGTTTTAAAAATAACCAGAATATCCAATGATTGCATTGGAGTGGATTTGAATCGAAATTGTCTTCGGAATATTTCGATGTTGGAATTCGTGATTATACAGGTGTTGTTATGGAAATTTGAAAGATATATTTGTATCGTTATTTCCAATACGACATTTGTTAATCGTAGAATTTGATATTGAATATAAGCCGATATATTTTCTATTCAGAGCCTTATGTTGAATATCAAATGTGATTTGGGTTTGTCGTGAATGGTGTTTTCACTAACACCGTCCTTGAACCCAGTTGAGTAATGATTAAATCTTTTTATTTAGATTTAATGAAGTGTACCAATTAAATGATATTTAATTGGAATTGAATTGATATTGATTTTTTGGGTTTATCGTGAACAGTGTTTTAAGTAACACTCGTTCTTTAACCCGATCATCGATGAAATGTGATTTTAGGTTGTCGTGAACGGTATCTTCAATAATACAGTTCTTAGACCTAAAGGAGTTAAGAAAATCAGAAACTAACTGGAGATTAGTTAAGTTGAATAGTTTCCGAGGTATTGATCTGATGTTGGTTTCGGCCTTCGGGATTCATACTTAGGGAATTGCTCACTTGCTAATTTACAATTAGGGACTGATTGAAATGTGATGTGATTTTGGGTTTATCGTGAACCGTGTTTTAAATGACACTGATTCTTAAACCCAGTCACATATTAAAACTAAGTGGAGTTTTAATGAATCTTTAATTAGATTGAAATAATCGAAATGGAGTATCACCAGTTTTGCTCCAGGCGATAGTTAAATCTTTAATTAGATTTGAACGTGAAATGGTAATTGAATTTACCGATAACACTGTGGTGTTAGATATGAAGTATTACCAGTTTTACTTCATGGGATAAATAGGTTGGGATGGGGAAATTAAAACAAATGATTACTTCGGTAAGGTTCGCTAATCCCGACTAGTTTGAATTGAGATTCAAAGAATAGAATAAAGAATAAATTCAAGAAATTTATCTTGGATAAAATTAATGGGAACTTTTCCCTATGAATGTGAAATTTAGAAACTAACTGTCGGTTAGCCAAGCAGAATGGTTTTCTGGATATTGATCTGATGTTGGTTTCAGCCTTCGGGGTTAATATTTGGGGAATTATTCTCTTGATTAATTTACGGTTAGTGACTAATGAATTGGAATGAGGCGTATGTTGTGTTTGTGTAACACTTATTTAAAATATACGCGAGTTATTCGGAAAGACCGGGTTTATCCCATTCTGGATAACTGATACGACGATAAGTCGAAGATGAAGACGATGGTCGAAGACCGGAGGTCTTCACGTCGTTTGGGTGATAACTGATGATCTTGATTGGGCTGTACACCCAAGAAGATGGAAACAGTTGGTGATCGTCCAGACGTACTTGGAGATCGATGGATATGCGGGGTACTAGGTGCCTCCGGTTTCGTTCAGACCCAGAACGGACTTGTAAATGGACTGTGTGTCTGACATTGGATTTTAGTCTGTGTGATTGATCTCTATTAAATATATATTGATGGATATCAAACGCATGGAGTGAATTGCCTGTGTGGCATGCCTAAGTGGCAATTGATCGAGGCTTCTGTTGAAAAGCAAAGTCTTGTGGTGATGATCAAAGCACGGCCTTTGTGGCGTAGCTTTGTGTAACGTTGCATCGCGAGTTTCACACCCGGTATGAACCAAAAACGGGAGAGGACATCAGGGAGGACTTGCGTTTCTTTCTATCTAGAAGTGGCGTCAGTGGTTTTACACGCCCTGACGAGTTTGACTTATGTGGTTGTTGCGGTTGCGAGGCGCCTCGGTTATATCGGTTTCGGCCGAATGCATTCTGGTCGGCTGACGGACCAGACTTACACCCCATAGGGTGGGGAGACGTATTGTTCAGGCATAATAATCCACTCCGTGTGGACCGGCCCTGACGATCCAAGGGGCAGTTGCGGCTGTTCCTGAGACACGGGCTAGAGCGTCTCGAATCGGTTGAGGACTATCTTTTGCCTCGGTTCATAGAAGGAAATCCAATTTCCAAATACGTGACTTTGCGGTTTTATTTGTAAACCTATATATGGCGACATAGTGGTATGGGGCATTCATGCCGCCTATGATTGATACTTATGATTTGAAGTTGTTTTATACACTATGCACTTATAATAGTATCAAATGATTTGTTTTAATCGTATCAAGCATTCTTTGGCTGTTATAAGGGAAAACCCTATCCCCCGGCTTGCGTTGCATTGTGTGATAGGACCTGGGTCTTATAACAGCTTCATTTTTCTTTATTTAGCATTGCGCTGTTTGTTTTATGCACTGGTATTCTTGGGAGGAAACCCGTTCCGTGCTATACGGCGTGGTCCCTTGATTTACCTTTGAAAATAAAGATTAAAAACTGTTTTAGTTCTCACACCAGTCCCATGACTGACCTGGAGTTTATTGTTTTAACCTAAACTCTGGGTGCCCCTATTTTCGACACGGGCAGCTAGTAGTTTTGGTTTTGCAGATTTATATTCACAGGATCCTGGTTTACAGCTGGAACGATATCCGGAAAGCTTTGTATCCGTATATCTCATTCTAGTTGTGTATTGTATTATTTTCCGCTGCTATGTATTTAAATGTAATTTAAATCTCTGATATTTCTGTGTTTATTCTTTTATACTCCGTATATTCTTGTAATCTGATGCATTGTTGTAATATACAATGAAATGTTCTTCTGTTTGCGTTCTGTTTTGTCCTGTTCTCAAACGATAGGGCGTTTCGAACGGCCTGGATCGGTTTAGCGACTGGTTCGGACCGAGCGAAATTCCTTGCCGTCACAGTTGGTATCAGAGCTTTGGTTTACAAAGCTCAGAGAACAAGGCACATTAGAACCATACGAAAGAATTCATCAGATATTGGGTTAGTAATATCCAATGGGAATGACTCGTTAGAGATAGGATCAGTAGTATCCTAGAACGAGTGTGAAGAGTATATTTTTTTTTTTTTTAAAATGAAACAATTTTGTTTTGAAGATTTAAATCAATTATTCGTATTTGATTATCTATTTATATTGATGTGGACAATCCAGTATATATAGATTTTGCGTATACGTCTGATCCGCGTGTATTCGAAATTTTAATATATTGGGTAGATATAGCATCACACTCTAGTCGCCCGAAGATGGTACTGATGATTGTCATGACATCATCAGTATTTATGTTCGTGTTTCGAAGGTGTGATTTTCTATATATTTCCTATTGACTGGTGTGAGAACCAAAATTAGATAGGGCCTATTGTTGTGATTTGGCATCAAAAATCTGATTTTTGACTATGTATCAAAATTATGAATTTGAAACTCTAAATCAACTAATTGATTGATGTTTGTGTTGTTTGTTTATTTGTTAGCTAATTTTGAACCATTATGCCTAATTTGATCGAATATTGAATTGTATTGAAAATTGGTCGCATCTGCTTGCATATACATGTATATCATTGAATAGGTCATAGCAAGGAGGCTAGAGCCAGAGAATAAAATTTGTTTGCCCGACAAATAGGTACATGTTTACTACATAATTTCCTGTTTTGTTTGGGTGATGATGATTTTGTGAGCCTATTGGCTAGCCGCTTGGCTTTTTCTTTTTCTTTTTGAGATCTGAAGGACCGGGGAAGCTATTTGAAATTCCCCGATGCTCCCATTGCAGGGGAGGTTATGGCGAAATTTTTCGAAAATTTAGGGTGTTAGCCAAATTTTTGAAATTTTGAAAATTCTCAGAAACTGAAAAGTTGGAGAATGGAAGCCAGATCGAATATAGAGCTTATTAATCAAACCACTTTCGACTTTGTTCCTTTTCGGGGACGAAAAGTTTTAAGTGGGGGAGATTGTAACAACCCGTAAAATGCGAGCCAGTTTGAAATTTTTATTTTGGCAATTTTAGCGAACATTGATTATTTAAAATGAATTATTTTAAATAATATCGACGAGAAATTTATTTTTGAATATAATTCGACGTATATATTATATACGTCGTCGTTTGAATATAAATATTTATATATATAATTATAAATAGAATTGAAAATGGCGCGGTAGTTCGATAATTCGATTTCAAACTTCAATTGAATGTACCGGGTGCAAAACAATCCGGATTTTAGTGAAACCAAGAATGATAGGATCTAATTGATAATATCTTTCTATCGAATCCGAAAAATCAAGATTTCATAGCGGGAATCAAAAGATATGTCCAGTTGAAAATTCTGAATAGTTGCTATGGAATTCAGGCCCTTAAAAATGGACATTTTGCAAACGACCTCGGATTTCGACGAAACCAGTTTTGTTGGGTCCGCAGTGTCAAGTTATTGCTAGATTCCAAATTTCATAATTTTCTGAATCAATATGTGAGCGTGGCAAAGGAAAACGTGTTTGACCAATTTCAGTTGATTTTAATCGACTGGAAATTGGCCATTTTTCAAACGGTCTCAGAATTCGACGAAACTAGTTTTGTTAGGACCGTATCGTCAATACGAAGCTAGAAAATATTTTTCGGGAATTTTTCTAGTTAGTATGTGACCCCGGTAAATTGAAATGTACGTTTAAAATTCAATATAATGATTTAAATGTAAATTAAACGGAATCTGATTCAAACAGTCGAATCAGCCTACGTGGCATATCCCATTGAGTTCGGAATGGGGGTAAAACGCTAGGGACGACAGGCGGTGGACCTCGTTTAGAGGTCGTATGTAAAAGTACCTTTTTAGAACTTAAATAATTAAATTAAATAAAAAAAAAATATTTTTTCTTCCCCTTAACTACCCAGGCCCCCCCCGATTTCCTTTTGCAGAGAAAAAAAAAAAAAAAATCGAGCTGCCCTAACCCTTCGACGGAGCCGCCGACGTTCCACCACCCCCCGACCGACGTCGCACCCCCTCCTAGAGCCCCTGCTCCTCCTCCTTCATCGTCTCCCTCATCCTCCCTTCTCCGCTTCAGAAACCGCGCCCCGTTTCCCCTTTTCCTCCTCCTCCCAATCGAGAGCACCTCGCCGCCTGCACCACCGTGGGGCCCCGCGCCACCCTGCGCCCCCTCCAGTCGGTAGCAGCCCCCTTTTTTCTTCGCAGGTAAATTGTTTTAATTTTATTTTATTTTCATCTTTGAATTTCGATTTTAAAAGATTTTAAAAACTGTTTTTTTCTAGTTTTATAAACTGATTTTTTTTAAAAGATTTGTAAACTGTTTTTTTTTAGAATACAAAAACTGATTTTTTTAACAAAGTAAAAACTGATTTTTTTAACAAAGTAAAAACTGATTTTTTTAACAAAGTAAAAACTGAAAATGTTTAAAGGTTAAAACTGATATTTTTAAAAGTAATAAAAAAACTTATTTTGTTTTAGAAGTAAAAATCAGATTTTTGGATATTGAAAGTTGAAGTAAAAATATGATTTTTATCGATATGAATGTGAAGTAAAAATATGATTTTTATCGATATGAATGTGAAGTAAAAATATGTTTTTTTATCGATATGATAGCGAAATAAAAATTCGATTTTTATATATTGAATAGCGAAATAAAAATTCGATTTTTATATATTGAATAGCGAAGAAAAAATTCGATTTTTATATATTGAATAGCGAAATAAAAATTCGATTTTTATATATTGAATAGCGAAGAAAAAATTCGATTTTTATATATTGAATAGCGAAGTAAAAATGTGATTTTTACATATGTAGAGGATACGGGAAAAGAAAGTGAAAGGAGGCGAAACGACGAAGACTTCTGCAAATGAAGAGCCGTGGAGCTAGGATAGCAATCGGTGAGAACTTCTCACCCAAATTCTATTTTTCTAGTTATATATATATACTAGGATGCAGACGGTGCTTATTAGAAGCACCCGACACCCGTCCACATACCATGGACTTGTTTGTTTGGTTGTGTAGTTGGTTAGATTATTCGATTTGGATTTGATTGATTGGTTGAATTGGAAATTGATTAAAATTGATATGTGAATGGCGTGGGCCTTCACTAGACCGGGGATAAGGCTAGGCCTCGTCCCGTTTCTAGTATCGTGCCGTTATGCCGCCGAAATTTTCTAAAATGTGTTAGAAAATAAAAATATCATTTTATTGTGTAAATGAATTGAATAGAAATTCATAGGTTAAAATAAAATGTTTTATCGTTAAAAATATAATTTTTAACGTGAATGTGAATAAATAAATAGTTATAAACAAATCGGCCGATTTGTTTGTATATACACTGATTTGACTAATATTGATTGGGTCGATAAATTTTACACATCGCCCAATTGCACAAATAAAATCTGTGTTTGATTGTTTGAAACCCCACACGGGTGTTGGGATGAAATTTGAAGTTCACTCATCCTGATTGATTAAATATGTCGATCGATTGATTGACAGGCTGTTATAAGCGTTGAATATCTATATTTGATGCTTATACAGTGTAGTGCACTTTGGTTGATGGTTGATTATTTTCAATGCTATTATATACATGTGTTGTATGTAAATCCATATAATTAATTTTATATGGTAATTGTTTGGGCCTCATTCCAGTTTTGAAAAAGAAATATTTGAAAAAGAAATATTTGAAAATAAAGGAATATATGAAGCCGTGTTGATTAGATTGACGCCATTTTGACGTGAACGATATTTATATCGATTTTAAAACGATTTCGAAATAAATTGAATTGAAAACGATTTCGAAATAAATTGAATTGAAAACGATTTCGAAATAAATTGAATTGAAAACGATTTCGAAATGAATTGAATTGAAAACGATTTCGAAATGAATTGAAAACGAATTGAAATGAATTCAAATTGAATTGAAATTCGAATTGAATAGAAATGAATTTTAAAACGAATTTATAAAGAAGAATTCAATTTTGCTTTGTATTGAAATGGAAGTTGAAATAGATTTTGAAACGAATTTTAAAAACTATTTATATAATTCGTTTTGAATAGAAATCGACGAAATATATATTATATATATAATATAATGGCCTGAATAGAACGCGCCGCGCCGCGGCAGTTCGTGAATTTCGACCATTTATTTCAAACGGACATTACGGGAGATCCGACCGTCGGATTCTCCTAAAACCGGAACCGTTGGGTTCGTATCGAAAAGAGCTTTCTAACGAATATTAGAAATTTGAAATCTAACGGTTGGATTTGGAATTATGTCCAAATCAAATTCGAAAAAGGTCGCTGTAAGTGCAGTTCGATGGCCGTTGATGGAAATCGACTGTACGGGCCTTGATAAAATTATTAAAAATAGTAATAATTCGTGTAAAATCATAAGAAATGATTTAGAAAGAATTGGGATGAAAAACTCCCTATTTGAAAAGATAAAAATAGATTTTTATCGAAATGAACTAGTTTTGAACTAGAATTAAAAATCTATTTATTTTTAAATAAATAAATTGAATTAGAAAAGGGTTTTAAAAATAACCAGAATATCCAATGATTGCATTGGAGTGGATTTGAATCGAAATTGTCTTCGGAATATTTCGATGTTGGAATTCGTGATTATACAGGTGTTGTTATGGAAATTTGAAAGATATATTTGTATCGTTATTTCCAATACGACATTTGTTAATCGTAGAATTTGATATTGAATATAAGCCGATATATTTTCTATTCAGAGCCTTATGTTGAATATCAAATGTGATTTGGGTTTGTCGTGAATGGTGTTTTCACTAACACCGTCCTTGAACCCAGTTGAGTAATGATTAAATCTTTTTATTTAGATTTAATGAAGTGTACCAATTAAATGATATTTAATTGGAATTGAATTGATATTGATTTTTTGGGTTTATCGTGAACAGTGTTTTAAGTAACACTCGTTCTTTAACCCGATCATCGATGAAATGTGATTTTAGGTTGTCATGAACGGTATCTTCAATAATACAGTTCTTAGACCTAAAGGAGTTAAGAAAATCAGAAACTAACTGGAGATTAGTTAAGTTGAATAGTTTCCGAGGTATTGATCTGATGTTGGTTTCGGCCTTCGGGATTCATACTTAGGGAATTGCTCACTTGCTAATTTACAATTAGGGACTGATTGAAATGTGATGTGATTTTGGGTTTATCGTGAACCGTGTTTTAAATGACACTGATTCTTTAACCCAGTCACAGATTAAAACTAAGTGGAGTTTTAATGAATCTTTAATTAGATTGAAATAATCGAAATGGAGTATCACCAGTTTTGCTCCAGGCGATAGTTAAATCTTTAATTAGATTTGAACGTGAAATGGTAATTGAATTTACCGATAACACTGTGGTGTTAGATATGAAGTATTACCAGTTTTACTTCATGGGATAAATAGGTTGGGATGGGGAAATTAAAACAAATGATTACTTCGGTAAGGTTCGCTAATCCCGACTAGTTTGAATTGAGATTCAAAGAATAGAATAAAGAATAAATTCAAGAAATTTATCTTGGATAAAATTAATGGGAACTTTTCCCTATGAATGTGAAATTTAGAAACTAACTGTCGGTTAGCCAAGCAGAATGGTTTTCTGGATATTGATCTGATGTTGGTTTCTGCCTTCGGGGTTAATATTTGGGGAATTATTCTCTTGATTAATTTACGGTTAGTGACTAATGAATTGGAATGAGGCGTATGTTGTGTTTGTGTAACACTTATTTAAAATATACGCGAGTTATTCGGAAAGACCGGGTTTATCCCATTCTGGATAACTGATACGACGATAAGTCGAAGATGAAGACGATGGTCGAAGACCGGAGGTCTTCACGTCGTTTGGGTGATAACTGATGATCTTGATTGGGCTGTACACCCAAGAAGATGGAAACAGTTGGTGATCGTCCAGACGTACTTGGAGATCGATGGATATGCGGGGTACTAGGTGCCTCCGGTTTCGTTCAGACCCAGAACGGACTTGTAAATGGACTGTGTGTCTGACATTGGATTTTAGTCTGTGTGATTGATCTCTATTAAATATATATTGATGGATATCAAACGCATGGAGTGAATTGCCTGTGTGGCATGCCTAAGTGGCAATTGATCGAGGCTTCTGTTGAAAAGCAAAGTCTTGTGGTGATGATCAAAGCACGGCCTTTGTGGCGTAGCTTTGTGTAACGTTGCATCGCGAGTTTCACACCCGGTATGAACCAAAAACGGGAGAGGACATCAGGGAGGACTTGCGTTTCTTTCTAGCTAGAAGTGGCGTCAGTGGTTTTACACGCCCTGACGAGTTTGACTTATGTGGTTGTTGCGGTTACGAGGCGCCTCGGTTATATCGGTTTCGGCCGAATGCATTCTGGTCGGCTGACGGACCAGACTTACACCCCATAGGGTGGGGAGACGTATTGTTCAGGCATAATAATCCACTCCGTGTGGACCGGCCCTGACGATCCAAGGGGCAGTTGCGGCTGTTCCTGAGACACGGGCTAGAGCGTCTCGAATCGGTTGAGGACTATCTTTTGCCTCGGTTCATAGAAGGAAATCCAATTTCCAAATACGTGACTTTGCGGTTTTATTTGTAAACCTATATATGGCGACATAGTGGTATGGGGCATTCATGCCGCCTATGATTGATACTTATGATTTGAAGTTGTTTTATACACTATGCACTTATAATAGTATCAAATGATTTGTTTTAATCGTATCAAGCATTCTTTGGCTGTTATAAGGGAAAACCCTATCCCCCGGCTTGCGTTGCATTGTGTGATAGGACCTGGGTCTTATAACAGCTTCATTTTTCTTTATTTAGCATTGCGCTGTTTGTTTTATGCACTGGTATTCTTGGGAGGAAACCCGTTCCGTGCTATACGGCGTGGTCCCTTGATTTACCTTTGAAAATAAAGATTAAAAACTGTTTTAGTTCTCACACCAGTCCCATGACTGACCTGGAGTTTATTGTTTTAACCTAAACTCTGGGTGCCCCTATTTTCGACACGGGCAGCTAGTAGTTTTGGTTTTGCAGATTTATATTCACAGGATCCTGGTTTACAGCTGGAACGATATCCGGAAAGCTTTGTATCCGTATATCTCATTCTAGTTGTGTATTGTATTATTTTCCGCTGCTATGTATTTAAATGTAATTTAAATCTCTGATATTTCTGTGTTTATTCTTTTATACTCCGTATATTCTTGTAATCTGATGCATTGTTGTAATATACAATGAAATGTTCTTCTGTTTGCGTTCTGTTTTGTCCTGTTCTCAAACGATAGGGCGTTTCGAACGGCCTGGATCGGTTTAGCGACTGGTTCGGACCGAGCGAAATTCCTTGCCGTCACAGTACCTATGGCTTTGGGGAGTGGACTTTGCCTTTAAAATAAAATAATATATTTTTTTCTTTTTAAAAATGCTTCTTTAAATTTCCTTTTTGAAAATAATTTTCAAAACTTTTTATCTTATCTGGTAAACCTATGCTCTGATACCAAGTGAAACACCCCACCTCCGTTAGGGTCACTCTCAAAGGGAATGCCCTAATTTTGGTGGAGGTTTATAAGTACAAGTCACAGATATACAAGACAGATATAAGAACACATATTTGTAAACAGCGGAAGAACAACAAACTTTTATTTCATAAAGTCAAATACGTGTTACAACAACATCCTTTCCAAAAACATAACATAACACTTCCATAATCTGTCTTGAGTACATTATTTAAAGAAGCATAAATAAAACATAGATAAACTGCAAAAGCCCCATAGTGGATTGTCCAAAGCCATAGTTCAAAACAGGAAAGTCCAAGCAATACATTTCTCTTCTTCAAGCTGGATGTTAAGGCTGATCAAGCTGCTGTGTTCCCTCCCTGAGGACCTGGGGGGGGGGGAAACGGAAGAAAGAAGACGAAAGAAAAGTAGAGTCAGACATAAAGCCTGAGTAAGTCTAGTACTATTTTGTCTATGAATAAAGAACTGGGTATGATAAGTATAAACAAGAAGTGGGCATGCATTATAACTTGGTTAAGTTGTCTAGGGTCGAATATACTATCGTACCCCATGCAAATCTCTGAACCCATATAAACTAGTTTCCAACTGGCACCCCATAATCAGGGTGATGTGATCCATTCTACGATGATCGGCTCCTACTCGCATAGTTACATGTGTCTTACGGCCCCCGATGTCGTAGTTACCTATGCTGGTCCCACCATGGGGTGTATCAAGTCCCATAGTGGCAACCCGACACAACCTTAGAGTGCACAGGTATGCTACTGGTGTCCAGTGCCTTATTTTTCTGCGCCGGAGTGTGTGCACGCCCGCACCCCGTTAGAACCTACACTGCTACACCACCGCCGTCGATTTGACCTCTTACAATCAGCCCAGTAATCGTGCCCCACCCTGCCTAGTCTCAGGGTATCCTGATACACCTTCTAGGGTTACTGCTAAAAAGGGTCCCCCGTTACTAGGTTTTCTATCTCTAGCCAACATGCTAAGTTGGTTAAGTGTTTCCTAACCTAACCCCACCAGTCTGTTTAGTTTAGCATGTTCCATTTTGATTAAGTCTTTAGTTCACTTAATCCTAACAATCCTGACTCAGCCTTAATTGTCTTATTAAGGCCCTGACCTCTCACATTAGACAGGTATTGTTGTGGCTGCCTGTTGCCGGTTGGTTCCGGGCAGTCTTACGCCACAACTCAGTCTAACCTCGGGTCCTTATTGGGCTCCATGTTTAACCTCCCACATTGGATAGGTATTGTTGTGACTACTGGACAGCCGGGCGGTTCCGGGCAGGTTTACATCACAACTCAATCCAACCTCGGGTTAAACACATCGTATGTTCTACATTTACATATTTTGTCATTCTTCTTTATTTCTTATATGTAAATATTTGCGGCCCATTATTAAGTTACTGGTGTAAAGGTTACACCAATCACGGGCCCAACCCATACTTGAATTTGGGCCCTTCTATTTTATATTTTCATTTATTAATTAATTTTAACCCAACGTTATTTTCCCCCGTTCTACACGTCCGTTTATATATATTGGGCTTAACCTTTTTAAAGCCCAATTTAGCCATGCGAAAAGGGGAGGCTTAAAGCGTGATTACATACACAAAGAGGGGAAGGTGAGCGCATGAACTTGCATATGACGTTGGAAATACATAATAGAAACTGGTGTACTTGCATAGTGGTAACATAGGTGACATGAATCAAAGCATGTGAACTTGCATAGGTTTAACTGTAACATGAACCTATATTCTTATTTATGCATAATGTCAAACATAAGCATGGCATAAATATTTCTAGCATAAGCATGGCATAATGTCAAACATAAACATGGCATAAATATTTCTAGCATAAGCATGGCATAATGTCAAACATAAGCATGGCATAAATATTTCTAGCATAAGCATGGCATAATGTCAAACATAAGCATGGCATAATATCAAACATAAGCATGGCATAAGTATAGTTAAATTTGTTCACATAACCATGGCATAAATATTTCTAACATGAAATCATGATTCCTACTTTAGTCATGTAAACTTACAAAAGGGACTTTTTGAACCTCCTAGCCATGTCTTACATATGTCATCATATAATTCCTTTAAACAAGATAGGCTTAATCATGGATTTCAATTATGCCAAATATCATTCATAGCCTAGCCATATTCATAAGTTTGCAAAAGCATGACTTAATACATGGATTATGGTGTCAAAATTCCAACATAGTTTCATATGAACTATAATTACCAAACTTGTTTCAATTACTTGCAATTTGATTTATGCACAAAAATATACATCATGATGGCATAATAACAAGGCCCCAAACTTGCATGAATTTCAATCAACTACATACATGTAGCTTCAACATAAATTACATAATTTGCGCAATATTCCAAACGTATATTTGCATAGAACTACCGCATGTAGTTCTTTATAATTGAATGATATAATTCAGAATATCCAAACGTATATAAATTGATAAGACCGCACAAATATGAATTTTATTGCCACAATTCAAGCATACATATCTACACAATTGTTTATTCATACCAAAGTAATACTCTACTTACAATGGTGTGACGAATTCTCTAATTTAGGGATTGAAGACGCAAATTCCTTTGTTGAATTGATTGGCTTTAGGTTGCTTGAATTGCTTTAGGCTTTAGAACTTTCTCCCTAATCCTCTCTCTAGTTGGCGGCTACTCTTAGTCGTTCCTCAGCAACATGGCGGCTATGTTCTTAATTTGAATGAATAGATTAGGGTTTAGTCTAGGGTTGTTTATATAGAGGTTAGGAATTGATTAGGACCATTGATGTTGCTTGGATTGATCATAGCCATTCATTAGGAAGAGAGACCAATTAGAACCCGCCACCTAGCCCTAATGACAAAGCAGACCACAGAAATTCGACCAAACACAGACCTGGCCAGCCAGGTTGACTGGGCTCGACCAGGTCGACACCCCTGTCGACAGGGCTGTCGACAGCCTTGTCGACATGGGTAGCCCAGGTCGACAGCCCAGTCGACCTGGGTGGCCTAGGCGGGTGTTTATCTGCCCTGGCCCATTGGGCCCGATTTTTAATTATTTTATTCCGTTTGAATTTTAAATTTAATTCAAAACTTCCGAAGGCCATATCTTCTTCATACGGACTCCGTTTTTCGGAAACTCGGACTCTATTTCGCGTATTTTTTCCGAGACGAATGCAATGGCGTATCCCGTTTCCCTTAGTTCTTTGATTTGAAATTAATTACACTTTAATTTGTGAATTTCACAGTTATAGAATTTTCGGGGTGTTACAGAGTCAGTCATGGGACTGGTGTGAGAATTCTAAACTAATATAACTAATAAGACAAATCCAAGGACCACGCCACTTTCGCGGAACGGGTTTACTCCTATGGATTGCCAGTGCATAAACCAAAGTAAATCGAGAAATAACGCAATGTCTTTTTGGAAAAATGAAACCACTATAAGACCCAGGTCCCATCACACAATGCAACGCACACCAGAGGATAGGGTTTTACCTTATAATGGTCAAAAGATGCTTGATACGTATAAAACGGATTTGATATTATTATTAGTGTATATATGTTTTAATAAAAAGATTTGAATCATAAGTATCAATCCTAGACGGCATGGTTACCATATAGCATGTCGCCAATACTAGTTCTACAATCAAAACCGCAAGGTCGTATCGGAAATTGGATTTCCATCATGAGTCGAGGCTAGGGGCAAGCTCCTCTCCGATTCGAGACACTCTAGCAAATGCCTCAGGATCCCCCGCAGTGAACCCTTGGATCTTCAGGGCCGGTCCCCGCCTATCGGCAGTGGATTAGTTATGCCTGAACACATGCTTCCCGGTTCCTTTGAACCTATAGTATGACCACCAACGGCCTATAAAACACGAGGTACCTCAAAATCCATCATCCACATAAGTAAAATGTCAGCGTTGGTAGGTCCCTGACATCACTCTAGCTAGAAAGAAACGTGTGCACTCCCTGCAGTCCGTATCCCGTTTTTGACTCATACCGGGGTGTGAGGCTCGCGAAGTTACGCTATACACAAAGCTACGCCTAAACAGACCGTGCTTTGATCATCGACCACAAGGCCTGCTTTTCAACAAAAGCCTTGATTCATGCATCTTGGCATGCCACATTGTCAATCCATACCACACCATTGATTTCTACCAATATATAACCTCTAAGCTCGTACGTCTAAGAGAAGGGCGTTAACCACCAAACAGATATATATTAACAGAGATCAACGAATGTAGTATAAAGGACTACAACGTCAGACATACATTCCATTTATAAACTTATGCTCTGGGTCTGAGCGAAAGTCAAATCCGTACAAATCAACACTACGTCCGAACGGCCACCACTGAACCCTTTTCAAGGTAGCTACTCCTCTCATGGGTCTCAGTAGTAACACATCCATTCGATGTGAAGATCGTCGGTCTTCAATCACCGTCTTCAACTCTTCGACTTAGATCGTCGTATAATCATTTGAAATGAGATTTGAACTCGGACTTTTCAAATAATTCTCGCATATATATATAACTTGAAATCATTTCATATCGTTATTGGTATTTAATAATGGCCTATTTCTATTTTTATTTAAATAAAAATAGCTTAAATTAATATAACGACGCTTCGGGTCAATGGGCGACCCTGACGCTGTTTTCAACCAAATTTGATTTACACTTATCTCGAAAACTAACCGTTGGATTTTGATGAAGTTTATATCGTTGGAAAGATCTTCCCAAAGCGGTCCTAACGGTTCCAGTTTTGGGAAAATACGATGGTCGGATCTTTCGGTATAACTATTTAAAGTTACGATTGTCGATAAGCGAACTGCCGCGCGCGTTTTGTTTAATTTATAATTTATATTTATATATATACATATAAATATAAATCGTTTGGCAATTTTAATTATAAAAATTTATTCTTTTTATCGCATCTAAAATGACGATAAAATATCACTTGTTTTATTTTACTACTTTTTTGTTTTATTTACACTAACTGTAAATAAATTATAATTTATATATCCTTTCATTTTATTTACACTAAGTGTAAATAAATTGTATTCTTTTTCCTATTTATTTACCTAATTGTAAATAAACGTTTTCTATTCTTTTCCTTATTTATTTACCTAAGTGTAAATAAATATTTCTCCTTTCCTTATTTATTTACCTAAATGTAAATAAATGTTTTCAATTGCTTTTTCCTTATTTATTTACACTATTTGTAAATAAATGTTTTTACTATTCTTTTATCTTATTTATTTACCTAAATGTAAATAAATGTTTACTTCCACTTTTCTATATTTATTTACATTAACTGTAAATAAATATGTCTAATTTCTTTTTCTTATTTATTTACACTATTTGTAAATAAATGTTTTTATTTTATTTTTCCTATTTATTTACCTAAGTGTAAATAAATATATTCTTATCCTTTTGTTATTTATTTACCTAAATATAAATAAATGGTTTCATCTTCTTTTTCTTCCTTATTTACACTATTTGTAAATAAAGAGTTTTAATTTCTTGTTCTTATTTATTTACTTAATTCCTCTCCAATCTAATTAAAGTTTTAATTAAAACCTTATTTCGTTTTAACCTTCCAAAGTCATTATTAAATAATTAATCAAAAATTAGGAAATTAATCACCTCATTAATCCGGGTTAAAGAATAAATGTTATTTAAAACATAATTCACGATAAACCCAAATTCAAATTTCATTGTAAATCCGTAGTTATAATAAAACCATTTTTTAATTCCTTTTATTTATTTTAAAATAAATAAACCATTTATTCTGATCAAAATATCATTTCTCATATTAAAAAATTATTTTCAAAATATTAATTTTGAAATTAACTCTTTTAATATTCATTATAAAATGGATAATATAAGTTAATAAACTTATTCAGGTTAAAATGATGTTTCTATTTAAAATGGATTAAATAATCCAATTCGTTATATAATCCATTTATGTTTTATAATGGGTCAGACTTCTCACATTAGGCCTACAACTTGTGGATGCTGGATATGCCGGTGGGGTCTGGGCAGACTTTTTCCACAGTTGGGCTTAACCTCGAGCCAAAACCCAAATTGTATTCGTGTACTTGGACCTCTCACATTAGGCCCAACATTTATGGCTGCTGGATATGCCGGTTGGTTCCGGGCAGACTTCCGCCATAAACGTGACCTAACCTCGTGTCCAAGAACAATTTATAATTTATAATTATAATTGTTTCTTAAAAATCTTATTTTAAAAATATTTCATATTTTAAAACCTCTAAAATATCATTCATTCCTTGAAATACTCTTTATATAAATTCTTATCTTTCCATTTCAATACACATTAATTTTTCCCCATTATTATAATACTATAATAATAATCACTTCAAAAATGGTTTTAATTGTTATATTAAAAACCTACCATTCAACATTAAATCAATCATTTATGTCAAGTTTTGAAATCCATCTTCCAAATTTAATGTTAACATAAAACAAAATCTTTCAGTTTCAAATTCTCCTTATAGTTGGAATGTAATTTATCAATTCTAGAAATTTGTTTTATAACTTTCCAAATAAACAAGGATATGTCCTCCTTAATTTAAGAGTCCATTAATTCTATTAATTGAGTAATCAATGGAATTTATTTCTTTCATTCCAAACTTCTATTTTATCCTTTTTAAATAGTAAAATACATAACTCCTTAATCCAATTTCCAATTTATTGTATTAATTGCATATTTATTTGTTTGACTCAAAATTGGAATGAGACCCACACCATTCATTTCCATATAATTCGATTATACGGAAATTGTACATTTATTACATAGCAAATTTCAAACATAAACAACCAAAGTGCATTTTCTAATTAAATTCAAGGGTGACGTGTATTCAAATGCCAACCCATGACCCGTGTGGGGTTTCAACCAACACCATTCAAATATTATAAAATAAACGGTGCTTCTGGACAATGTGTTAAAATTGATCGTCCAATCACATAAACAAGCCAAGGTCGCTTGTAAATGGCAGTGTATACAAGTGCATTAAATAACAACATAAATAACATACCCAATTAACGATGTTCACATAATAGGTATGACGGTTCCAATTTCATCCCTTTTAAATGAAATAAATTTACAATAAACATATTCACTTTATACCATTTCATTTAACGTAAACAGCCCATATACAAACTATTTCCTTTTTAAATCCGTTCCTAAATAAAGAACAAATTTTATTCATTTTAAAATAAAGAAATAAAACTTTTTTTAAGTTCTTTATTAAAATAAAGAACAAAACTTTGTTCATTAAAGTCCTTTTTATAATAAAGGATAAAACTTATACATCTTAGTTCCTTTAAAATAAAGAAATAAACTTTTACCTTTTAATCCTTTTTAAAATAAAGAAATAATCTTTATTCTAATCTTTTATTAAAAATAAAAGTCAAACACTATCTTAATTTCAAAACAAAATCAAAAAAATAAAAATAAAGATAAAGTTTCATTATGTTTTTAACAAAACAAAATCAAAATAAAGTTGCATTCTATGTTTCAACAAACAAAAAGAAAAGTTTCATTTTGTTCTTCAACAAAATAAAATATAAGAATGTTTCATTTTTGTTTTTCAACAAAATAAAATATAAAAATGTTTCATTTTTGTTTTTCAACAAAATAAAATATAAAAATGTTTCATTTATCTCCAATAAACCAAAAATATAAAAAGGTCTATTTTTGTTACAACAAACAAAAGTAAAAGTTTCATTCTTGTTTCACTAAACAAAATATTTGTGCTTCATTTGTTTTAACAAAATTAAAGGTTCCATTTCGACTCAACCCAATAGTATCAACCACATATGCAACATCAACTGACAATCACAGTACAAGCAACAACATCCATATTCAAGTATACATCACAGATTCATATTCATTCACATCATACAATGATTTTCATACAACGAGAAAAAATAATAATCATATTAAACATAGAATCTCACCGAAAGCTTTCCACTAAACATTCACGTCACGCCGCCACTACAGGAGTTCAGATTGCATCTGTCTTCACCACGTTAGAGCCCCTATTGTGTGCTACCGTCGCCCGCAACCACCACCCGTTCGGTGGTCTCTCGAGACCCTCTTTCATTATTGCTTTGGAAATTTCGAATTTTACTGAATGGGTTCAAAGTAAAGGGGAAAGGAATTTTGGAGTGTTAGGGCCATTGATAAAGAACATGACGGCGGCTTGGAATAGAATTAGGGTTTAGTTTTGACCGTATATATATTAGGTTATATGTATAAATAATATTTAATTTAATAGGTGTTTATCTTATTTTTTTTCCTTGAATTCATAAAAGGGATAAAATATGACATATATGTAAATGAGAGGAAGAGAGAGAGAACATAGGAGAAATAAATGAAATGCATGCGACCATTATTATTCTCATTTTCATTATTCTTTTTCCTTCTTTATATATATATATATATATATATATTTTTGCAATGAATGACACGCCTCTAATTTCTATTGATTATAATTCCAAATTTTATTTATTTATTTTTCATGCACAGGAAACATTAATATCATTGCCATCTTTAATACGCGGGTTTTGAACATTGCCATCTTTCATCTTACATATAAATAAATATATATCATGAAACGCTCAGCAGCATTAAAGGAGAAAATAATAATAATAATAATAATATATTATGACAATAAATTTCTTTTAACACGAACATACATGCATTCATAAATTTCTATTCACCTGTTGCCTTTCTATCCATTTGTTTGGTCTCACACGTATATACAAAGTATGTTACATACGTGCATGGCAATATGATAATAAATTTTGTGTATTAATTGTAACTTATTTCCAATTCATCACCAATGAATTAAATAGCAATTGGTTTCCCACACTAGTCCATTAATCTATTGCAATCGTTATTTTAAAACTAGTTAACATTTAATGTATCTCTTTAATTACCATTCATAATTAATGTTATCCTTTGTCTTACAGTTTATACAAACAAAATTTCCAAATATATACATTACAACACAATGTAAAATACACATTAATTCATATATATATCCTATGCATTGATTATTCTGCTTCTCATTTAATTATAATATATTTGTAAAAATTTACAAAATTTGTTAATAACAAAATGCCAGTTACTGTCCAATAGCTTAACAACTGCTTTACTTAATAGAATTTGATAACTGATTGCAATTAAATGTAAATTTCAAATTTTCAAACTGTAGCGCTGTTCTAACTCCTATTACCCTTGTATGTTTTATTATTATCATTATTATTTAAATTAACAAGAACGTGTTTTCCTTCATTTCTTTTATTACATTAAAAGGTAATCTCTTCTTTCATAACATGATTCAACGTGACACTAAAAATGCATTTGTTCTTACTATTTATACATGATACTAAAAATATGCTTTATTTAAAAACATGATATTAAAAATATTTTTTTTTCTTACTCTTAATATTCCAACTAATGACCATTTCTATATGTATAATAAAAATGAAATCTTATCATTTGTATATTTCTCCATCATAACATTCTTAACATAATGACATTTTTATTAACATGACATTTTTATATAACTTACATTACTAACTAAAATGACATATTTATTTTAACTAAACATTCCTAATAAGAGTGATGATTCTATATTAATACAACGTTTCTAAACAAATGATGTTTATATTAACATGACGCTAAAAAAATATCCTTATTCACATATATTAATATGATGCTAAAAATATAATTATTTCTAGTATAACACAACGACGCTAAGTTCATACTTGTTTTTAGTGAAAATACACAACCCAAATTTTATATGTTTGATGTCAACATATAATTTCAATATAAATTATTTAAAAATAGAATTTTTATTTTCTGCCTCAATTTCTTAACAAACTTCATAAAAATAAGATTTTAAAATTGGTCCAAAATTCCGGGTTGTTACAACACTTATTCTAAATGATGAGTAAATGACAATGTTTTTTCCGAAGAAATGAAAAAGAGTTATATTGGATTGGAAACGAAGGCAAATATTTGAAGTTTAATTATATATATTTCCACAAATATCCGTATTAATGTATAATCTTCATAGTTGAAGTTAGGTAAAAGCCATTGGGTTTCTAAATAAGAAAATGTCAGTTTGCATTATTTTGTCATATAAAAGTTGGTAATTGGGTTTATACCATTAAGTAGATAATTATTGACGTCAAAAGTTGGTCTAGTGATAGTCAAACCCAAAGTACGTAATCCAAACACAATTACGATCATGGAACGCAAAAGAAAACAAATAAACACAGGGGACACACAACAATTTTATAGTGGTTCTGTAACGAACTGGGATTTTCGACTCCGAAAATCAACATCAAACTACCGTGTTGACCATTCAGACATCGAACATTCCAGATCATTAATAGGAAGAAGTTAGAGGGTGAGATAAGAAAGAAAGAAATATTAGAATAGAAGAAGAAGAAGGAACAACACAACACAGAGTCTCACATCGCAGCGGAACAAAATATAATACTGAAATATATCTTTACTGAGAGCTTTTGAAATACTTACATATCAGAGTACATCAACATCTGGACAGCAGTACTGATCTGTCCTTCTATTTAACACACAGCGGAATATACACCATATATAATACGTTTGGACTTCTCCAGCTCGTCTCTGGACTTCACAGCATTTGATAATCTTGGACCTGTACAACCCGGTCTAACCCGAGCATTTACAAAACACCGGGTCAGTCTGGTGAACCAGAGTGAGATAAACTCGCACAGTAATAAGGGTGATCATCCAACTTGATTTTAGAGTTAAAATCCTTGGAAAGCAAAGGGTAATCGTAAGACCAAATCCACACATAAATACGGACGGTTTTTACCTTACGATAACCCAAAAACACTTTTGAAAACAATATCTTGTCTGATATTAGAATAATGTCTAAATACAAGTAATTATCAAATCTAGTGGAACGCTTGCATCTCACGCTCCACATATATAGTATACAATCAAAACCGTTGGCACTTATTGGATATTGGATTTCCAACCTTGACAAGGTATGGGACCACCTTCCGCACGTGTATCTCTAGAGGCGAATACACTGGGTTCAACAAGAACATCTTGCAACCCGGCCCTCACATGACCGACCACTCATTTCGCTTGAGTGTGCCGAATGTATATCACCGACGGTTGGGATCAGCAACCGCCACCCGAATAGGGTCAGCATCGAATAGATAAGAATGAAATGAAATCTCTAGATAGGTGATCATACATCCTAACGGGAGCGACCCACATAGCCATGCTGCCTGCCCGATTTTTGTCACTTTCCGGTTGATGAGGCTTGAGGCCAGAATTAATCTTTGAACATCGGGTCACCATTTACTTTGGATGCCACATCGTCCGATCCTTCAGATACCACTAATTGACATCCACAAAAATACTCTAGCTGGAAGCTAAGAGAACGGCGATTCTCCGCCAACAACTACAGCACGTTTGAAGAAATCAACGTACGTGATCCTTTGGAAATACTCTGTCAGACATCCGTCCATATACGTCATCCAGGAACAGGATGAACCGAAGGCACTCTCCTACTGCATCCATTATAGGAATCACCCCATGGATCAGTAGCGAGAAGTCCTTGCAACCCGTAGATTCCAACCACGACAGAATCACAGCTTATCTCTACTTGCCAGGTAGAGAAGATTAGTGGTTCTTCCGCTCGTGAAAATCCACGGTCTTCACAGCACCACCTTGATCATCTTCTGATATCTTCACGTATTTGTTGGACGGAATGGTTTTCGAATATACATTCGATCCCGGTCTTTCCATACCAACAATCGTATTGGTCAGATTTGATAGTCGGTGATTTAACTATCAAAATATACAGTGTTTCAAACATGACACTCCAATGAGTTCACTGGTTCAGCATTCAGCATCACTTGGCCTTTAACAAACTGATTTACTTTGGTTAAATTAAAAATTCCAACTCTTTTAATATTCAAAAACATGATATTTGAATAATTCTAATTCGACTTAACTCCATTCGCTTGTCTCTAGATCGCAGCGATCACAATGGTTACGCCTGATTCCCTCAGGAAACATCCGACCGCCGTAGGCTATCTGCAGCCCTGCGAATTACGCTAGCAGTCGTACGAAATGGCAACTCATCCTGAATAACTATGTGATTTTATTTCCTATCTCGTACTTATCAATCTGATTTACATCGGAACTTGCTTTATAAAATCAATTAAAAATAATTTAAAGTCTTACATAAATAAAATATTTATTTCTTTCTCTTGAATAACTTTTATTCAAAATAATATGTTCAAAAATCTATCTCCATTTATAAAATACATTTTATAACTTCATCTCTATCGACTCACCTGACGGTGAATCAATATCTATAAAACGGTTGATTTTCTAGGCCATATGCCGCTAAATACCCAACCAATATCACCCGTTGGTTTAAACTAACAGATGTTGAACATTCAATAATCAACCATCAAATCAAACACTACAAACAGGGCAGTTCATATATGATGATATGAAATAAATAATATAGTTGAGGAATCCGGTTGGATCCCTCCAACCTGTTCTTCCCTGTATTCAAATGGTTATCTCAAATCAGACTGTTCAGTTTTGTTTAACTGATAACAACCATTTAACATCAACCACAAGCAATTCAAACAATTCAACCATTTAAACATGTTTATAAATAAACATGACCAACCAAGGTGAGTTACCTTTATTGGGACCATTCGTTAAAAATAACGATTTGGTATTTCACTGAAATTAAACACAGTTTAATTTCATCAGTTAAATCAACAAACAAATGTATAACTAGCCAGCAGGCAACCATCAGCAAACAGAGCATACAAAATAAAAACCCAATTTATATAAAAATATAAATGGGAAACTGAGTGAGTTTAACTCACCTTATTCCTGATTCGCTGGTAAATAGTTCATTTCAGTTAATTTAAACAAGTGTTTAAATTTAACCGAAAATCACAGTTGACTCCAATCACGTCCATTTTGGTTCCATGACATATATCGCGTCAGTATGATTCCAGCCCCGCTTTGTTTGTCGAATTCTGATAACACAGGTATAAGTTATAAATATTATAATAATACGATTAATTAAAATAATTATTTTTCTCCATTAACTATTAATTTACTAAATAAACTGTTAATTACTTTTGGGTTGTGGATAATACGGTCCATCGGTTAAGTTTCCTCCCGGTATACGTTCGTCTTGTTAACCCCAGTTCTGCAACAAAATATGATTCCAGTTTTAGTTATCACTAATTTACTAAACTAAATACTACTTAAGTACATAATTAATTACGTTTAGCACTTTTGGTTGAGCTAAAATGGCCCGAAATCCCTTCGTTAGTTTCCTGCTTTGTCTTCGAGGTTCAAACATCACGTTGGAAGTTCCTGCGTTACCAAAACATTAATTAACAAATTTCTTGATTAGTTTAATTATCCCGTAATTTATATTTACATAAACTTAAGTATTGGTTCAACGTTTTTACCAGGCAATTCCCCTTTAATTTTATAGAACCTGCTCCTTCCTGAAATAAGCTTCTGTTATCACTAACGAATTTAAACTAAGTATTACTTAATTTAAAACTTTACTGCACATCTCCTTTAGAACTGGACGGTTTCCTTTTTGTACCAGGTTTCCCCTTTCATCCCGTCTTCTTTTATACTATTCCACTCGTCCAAACTACAAGCCGCCGCTGCACCTTACTCCGACCATCGGAGTCAGATCATAAACTGCTACCCCACTCGCCTCGACGTCCTTAGTCTCCGCCCCAATCAGCTCCTGCTCCGGTGTCGGCTATCACCAGTTATTCTCCCTTAAACGCCGCGACTTCGAAGTAGGATTCCGATAGCTACAGGCCTCAGAACCAATCATAACCGTTGGATTGCCGGAGCTCGTCGAGCTCGAGATATTTTCCATTGGGAGATGTACGGTTTGATGTATGTATTTGTAGATCAAAGGGGAAAATCACGGTGAAATTGCGGCCATTCATTTCTCAGTGGCGGCGCAAATACCTTGCAGTCGAACAAACGAGGGTTTTCAGTGTTTATATACACAGGAAGAAGGTTTTGTTTTATATTTCATTTTTCTTTTTCTCGATGAAGAAACGGTTTGTTCTGAGACTCGATAACAAGAAAAAGAATGGCCAAGCATTTATATAGGGGAGAATTTCGTGGGAGCCAAGCTGCTGAACGGGTAGGTCTGTAGGGTAAAATAGGGTAGCCGATACTTATATGTACGTAAGTGAGGAAACCAAAAACTTGGTCGGCACGGGTTGGAAAATTTGTAGGCAAGTAAAAGGTTTGATTGGGCGAAGGGGAAAAATATTTTAATTGTTGTGTGGCACGCAAGTAATCCAAAACTTGCAGATGAAGGCTTGGTAGTAATGGTTTGGTTTGCACGAGTTGTTTTGCATTGTTTTTGGACACGATGCCAGTGTTTTCATTTTTCTGTTTACTGATAAAAATGCTAATCTTAGTGTAAAAAGTTATTCCGGATCTAATGGGACCAGTTTCGTCGAAATCCGAGGTCGTATGGAAAAATTTCCTTTATGAAACCAGAAATGAACACACGTTAAATTTTTCTACGGTCACCAGATAAATCAAATCAACTCGAAACTGCGAAGTCTGACAATAACTTTTCGATACGAACCCAACGGCACTAATTTCGTCGCATTCTGAGACTGTTGCCCCGGTAGGCCATTTTTAACGCGCACCGCACTACCCTTTTAACACCAAATTTCACAGTCTTCAAAAATAACAAACTATATACCTATCTTGACTCTAATCGACGATACAAACTCAAAGGAACTGGTTTCACGGCCTAATTCGATCGTCTTCTCAAGTTACACTCAAATATCCCTTTATTTATTTAAATATGCGCTATAGAAAATGAACGGGCGTTTATGGCTACCGTGGTCACCTACGACATCGATTTGCCACGCCATTTAACACCGTGCAATAATTTAACGCTACGGTTCTAATGAAACTGGTTTCGTCGAAAACGAAGCCCGTTTGCAAAACGGCTATTTTAAAGGCCTATATTTAAATAACGATTTTCACAACGATTATTTCAAATTTTGATTTGGCCATAACTTAAAATCTATAACACGAAATCTGGATTTTTCTCTTTCATATGAAAATTATCGTCAATATGGTTCCAACATGTCTTGTTTCACAGAAATCCGACTTATATCTGATTCTGTATTCTCAGTTGAAGTTCAAACCCAAATATTACGAACTGCAGCGCCTTTTCGAGCTCGTTTTATATTATATATAAATTAAAACGTTCAACTTCGTTTTTAATAACGAATTAAATATTAAATTCCATTAATATTCCCAACTATAATATTTAAAACCAAATTAAATATTCAGGTTCAAATGGTCGAAAAACACGGGTCGTTACATTCTTCCCCCCTTAAAATAATTTCGTCCTCGAAATTGCTAAGGTAAGAAAGAACGTTATAAATCCATTAATTTTCAAATCCAATTTTTTAGTTTAAATTTTGAAACCGATTCAATACTGTGAATAAATATTTCAAAAATATTGAAAATTTTCTAACACCTTAAGTTTCCTAAAAATTTCGCCAGCATCTCCTCTGTACGGCTCAATCGGTACAACTGTAACTCGCCTTTCTAGGCCTTCTCCAATCCAAAGAAAACAAAACAGCCAAGCGGCTTGCCAAATAGGCTCAGAAATCACCAAACCCATATAAAATAAACGTGTACCTTTTTGTCGGGCATATCATTATATCTTTTCCATCTGCTGCTAATCCAACATATACAACTGTCATCCCAGTCAAACTCAAATCACTTTTATCTTCAACACACCCATTTTCTTATCCAAGCCAAATCCCAATCAAACTGCAATTCCAATCTTAATTCCAATTTCTTGCTCAACAATTCATTTACATCCCAGATTATCTCTTATCCAGTCCAATTCTACTTGATACCATTCTATTTCAATTCAATTCAATTTCCACTGAGCTGGTTTCAATTCAATTCATATTTGCTTTCACAAATTCCTTTAATTTGTTTTAATTCATGTTATCTTTCCTGGGAGTTTTAAACAGTTCAGCTCTTTCAAAAATCAAATATTCCTTTTCAGGATTCAAAACAACTTGTTTTTCTCTCAAAGCAATTCAAAACAAGATTTTTGGTAGTAATCCGTCACTTAGAACTTGAAAATGAACACCGATAATGGCGCGCACATCATCGGAATCTATTTTCCAGCTATCGAAGTGAGTTCAATACTATATCACTTTCAAAACCATTTCTAAACACTTCCATTTTTGAAATCAGTTCAAAATATCCTTTGCAAGGCTTGTAAAACAATTTAAAATCTCCCAGGATTTTAAAATTCTCATATTTTCAATCCAAGTTCATTTGCAACCACCTTTCCCACTTTTGGGAATTTTAATTCCAATTCTGATTTTAATTTCAGATTTAATAAATCCGCTTTTATATTATACGAATTTCAATTGGTTATTTATATAACTATTTCAATTATAATCAACCAACACATCCAATATACTATAATACTTCCAATATATATATTTTCTTTATATCTAAGTATAGTTTGGGTAAATTATTTCATTTACCCTCTTTTAAAACATATCGTGACGACCCATCGTATTCGAGTGTTTATAAGCCCCAATCGATACAGTGGATCAAACTGATCGATCAGAACTCATAAACAACTCAACCGATAAATCTCCACAATATAAAACAATTTTTTATAAAATCTACAAGTACGTTCACTCATATACATATACTCATACTCAATCTAGGGTATTACTACCCCATCTCTACTGAGTCACGCCACAGAGCCAAGGTAATTACTTAACCTTCAGCTCTGATACCACTGTAACGAACTGGGATTTTCGACTCCGAAAATCAACATCAAACTACCGTGTTGACCATTCAGACATCGAACATTCCAGATCATTAATAGGAAGAAGTTAGAGGGTGAGATAAGAAAGAAAGAAATATTAGAATAGAAGAAGAAGAAGGAACAACACAACACAGAGTCTCACATCGCAGCGGAACAAAATATAATACTGAAATATATCTTTACTGAGAGATTTTGAAATACTTACATATCAGAGTACATCAACATCTGGATAGCTGTACTGATCTGTCCTTCTATATAACACACAGCGGAATATACACCATATATAATACGTTTGGACTTCTCCAGCTCGTCTCTGGACTTCGCAGCATTTGATAATCTTGGACCTGTACAACCCGGTCTAACCCGAGCATTTACAAAACACCGGGTCAGTCTGGTGAACCAGAGTGAGATAAACTCGCACAGTAATAAGGGTGATCATCCAACTTGATTTTAGAGTTAAAATCCTTGGAAAGCAAAGGGTAATCGTAAGACCAAATCCACACATAAATACGGACGGTTTTTACCTTACGATAACCCAAAAACACTTTTGAAAACAATATCTTGTCTGATATTAGAATAATGTCTAAATACAAGTAATTATCAAATCTAGTGGAACGCTTGCATCTCACGCTCCACATATATAGTATACAATCAAAACCGTTGGCACTTATTGGATATTGGATTTCCAACCTTGACAAGGTATGGGACCACCTTCCTCACGTGTATCTCTAGAGGCGAATACACTGGGTTCAACAAGAACATCTTGCAACCCGGCCCTCACATGACCGACCACTCATTTCGCTTGAGTGTGCCGAATGTATATCACCGACGGTTGGGATCAGCAACCGCCACCCGAATAGGGTCAGCATCGAATAGATAAGAATGAAATGAAATCTCTAGATAGGTGATCATACATCCTAACGGGAGCGACCCACATAGCCATGCTGCCTGCCCGATTTTTGTCACTTTCCGGTTGATGAGGCTTGAGGCCAGAATTAATCTTTGAACATCGGGTCACCATTTACTTTGGATGCCACATCGTCCGATCCTTCAGATACCACTAATTGACATCCACAAAAATACTCTAGCTGGAAGCTAAGAGAACGGCGATTCTCCGCCAACAACTACAGCACGTTTGAAGAAATCAACGTACGTGATCCTTTGGAAATACTCTGTCAGACATCCGTCCATATACGTCATCCAGGAACAGGATGAACCGAAGGCACTCTCCTACTGCATCCATTATAGGAATCACCCCATGGATCAGTAGCGAGAAGTCCTTGCAACCCGTAGATTCCAACCACGACAGAATCACAGCTTATCTCTACTTGCCAGGTAGAGAAGATTAGTGGTTCTTCCGCTCGTGAAAATCCACGGTCTTCACAGCACCACCTTGATCATCTTCTGATATCTTCACGTATTTGTTGGACAGAATGGTTTTCGAATATACATTCGATCCCGGTCTTTCCATACCAACAATCGTATTGGTCAGATTTGATAGTCGGTGATTTAACTATCAAAATATACAGTGTTTCAAACATGACACTCCAATGAGTTCACTGGTTCAGCATTCAGCATCACTTGGCCTTTAACAAACTGATTTACTTTGGTTAAATTAAAAATTCCAACTCTTTTAATATTCAAAAACATGATATTTGAATAATTCTAATTCGACTTAACTCCATTCGCTTGTCTCTAGATCGCAGCGATCACAATGGTTACGCCTGATTCTCTCAGGAAACATCCGACCGCCGTAGGCTATCTGCAGCCCTGCGAATTACGCTAGCAGTCGTACGAAATGGCAACTCATCCTGAATAACTATGTGATTTTATTTCCTATCTCGTACTTATCAATCTGATTTACATCGGAACTTGCTTTATAAAATCAATTAAAAATAATTTAAAGTCTTACATAAATAAAATATTTATTTCTTTCTCTTGAATAACTTTTATTCAAAATAATATGTTCAAAAATCTATCTCCAGTTATAAAATACATTTTATAACTTCATCTCTATTGACTCACCTGACGGTGAATCAATATCTATAAAACGGTTGATTTTCTAGGCCATATGCCGCTAAATACCCAACCAATATCACCCGTTGGTTTAAACTAACAGATGTTGAACATTCAATAATCAACCATCAAATCAAACACTACAAACAGGGCAGTTCATATATGATGATATGAAATAAATAATATAGTTGAGGAATCCGGTTGGATCCCTCCAACCTGTTCTTCCCTGTATTCAAATGGTTATCTCAAATCATACTGTTCAGTTTTGTTTAACTGATAACAACCATTTAACATCAACCACAAGCAATTCAAACAATTCAACCATTTAAACATGTTTATAAATAAACATGACCAACCAAGGTGAGTTACCTTTATTGGGACCATTCGTTAAAAATAACGATTTGGTATTTCACTGAAATTAAACACAGTTTAATTTCATCAGTTAAATCAACAAACAAATGTATAACTAGCCAGCAGGCAACCATCAGCAAACAGAGCATACAAAATAAAAACCCAATTTATATAAAAATATAAATGGGAAACTGAGTGAGTTTAACTCACCTTATTCCTGATTCGCTGGTAAATAGTTCATTTCAGTTAATTTAAACAAGTGTTTAAATTTAACCGAAAATCACAGTTGACTCCAATCACGTCCATTTTGGTTCCATGACATATATCGCGTCAGTATGATTCCAGCCCCGCTTTGTTTGTCGAATTCTGATAACACAGGTATAAGTTATAAATATTATAATAATACGATTAATTAAAATAATTATTTTTCTCCATTAACTATTAATTTACTAAATAAACTGTTAATTACTTTTGGGTTGTGGATAATACGGTCCATCGGTTAAGTTTCCTCCCGGTATACGTTCGTCTTGTTAACCCCAGTTCTGCAACAAAATATGATTCCAGTTTTAGTTATCACTAATTTACTAAACTAAATACTACTTAAGTACATAATTAATTACGTTTAGCACTTTTGGTTGAGCTAAAATGGCCCGAAATCCCTTCGTTAGTTTCCTGCTTTGTCTTCGAGGTTCAAACATCACGTTGGAAGTTCCTGCGTTACCAAAACATTAATTAACAAATTTCTTGATTAGTTTAATTATCCCGTAATTTATATTTACATAAACTTAAGTATTGGTTCAACGTTTTTACCAGGCAATTCCCCTTTAATTTTATAGAACCTGCTCCTTCCTGAAATAAGCTTCTGTTATCACTAACGAATTTAAACTAAGTATTACTTAATTTAAAACTTTACTGCACATCTCCTTTAGAACTGGACGGTTTCCTTTTTGTACCAGGTTTCCCCTTTCATCCCGTCTTCTTTTATACTACTCCACTCGTCCAAACTACAAGCCGCCGCTGCACCTTACTCCGACCATCGGAGTCAGATCAGAAACTGCTACCCCACTCGCCTCGACGTCCTTAGTCTCCGCCCCAATCAGCTCCTGCTCCGGTGTCGGCTATCACCAGTTATTCTCCCTTAAACGCCGCGACTTCGAAGTAGGATTCCGATAGCTACAGGCCTCAGAACCAATCATAACCGTTGGATTGCCGGAGCTCGTCGAGCTCGAGATATTTTCCATTGGGAGATGTACGGTTTGATGTATGTATTTGTAGATCAAAGGGGAAAATCACGGTGAAATTGCGGCCATTCATTTCTCAGTGGCGGCGCAAATACCTTGCAGTCGAACAAACGAGGGTTTTCAGTGTTTATATACACAGGAAGAAGGTTTTGTTTTATATTTCATTTTTTCTTTTTCTCCATGAAGAAACGGTTTGTTCTGAGACTCGATAACAAGAAAAAGAATGGCCAAGCATTTATATAGGGGAGAATTTCGTGGGAGCCAAGCTGCTGAACGGGTAGGTCTGTAGGGTAAAATAGGGTAGCCGATACTTATATGTACGTAAGTGAGGAAACCAAAAACTTGGTCGGCACGGGTTGGAAAATTTGCAGGCAAGTAAAAGGTTTGATTGGGCGAAGGGGAAAAATATTTTAATTGTTGTGTGGCACGCAAGTAATCCAAAACTTGCAGATGAAGGCTTGGTAGTAATGGTTTGGTTTGCACGAGTTGTTTTGCATTGTTTTTGGACACGATGCCAGTGTTTTCATTTTTCTGTTTACTGATAAAAATGCTAATCTTAGTGTAAAAAGTTATTCCGGATCTAATGGGACCAGTTTCGTCGAAATCCGAGGTCGTATGGAAAATTTTCCTTTATGAAACCAGAAATGAACACACGTTAAATTTTTCTACGGTCACCAGATAAATCAAATCAACTCGAAACTGCGAAGTCTGACAATAACTTTTCGATACGAACCCAACGGCACTAATTTCGTCGCATTCTGAGACTGTTGCCCCGGTAGGCCATTTTTAACGCGCACCGCACTACCCTTTTAACACCAAATTTCACAGTCTTCAAAAATAACAAACTATATACCTATCTTGACTCTAATCGACGATACGAACTCAAAGGAACTGGTTTCACGGCCTAATTCGATCGTCTTCTCAAGTTACACTCAAATATCCCTTTATTTATTTAAATATGCGCTATAGAAAATGAACGGGCGTTTATGGCTACCGTGGTCACCTACGACATCGATTTGCCACGCCATTTAACACCGTGCAATAATTTAACGCTACGGTTCTAATGAAACTGGTTTCGTCGAAAACGAAGCCCGTTTGCAAAACGGCTATTTTAAAGGCCTATATTTAAATAACGATTTTCACAGCGATTATTTCAAATTTTGATTTGGCCATAACTTAAAATCTATAACACGAAATCTGGATTTTTCTCTTTCATATGAAAATTATCGTCAATACGGTTCCAACATGTCTTGTTTCACAGAAATCCGACTTATATCGGATTCTGTATTCTTAGTTGAAGTTCAAAACCAAATATTACGAACTGCAGCGCCTTTTCGAGCTCGTTTTATATTATATATAAATTATAACGTTCAACTTCGTTTTTAATAACGAATTAAATATTAAATTCCATTAATATTCCCAACTATAATATTTAAAACCAAATTAAATATTCAGGCTCAAATGGTCGAAAAACACGGGTCGTTACAGGTTCGGTTGCACCCAAGCCTACGTCTACTTTATGATCTCTGTTTATACTGTCGATTACACGTTATAGTTGCTTTTGTTGAAAGAAAGTAGAGATAGAAGTGGTTTATACACAAAATCTTTCCATTACAATGTTATTTGATCGAAGTACACATAGGAAATTTTTAGGAAGCTAAGCAAGAACTTTTTTCCGAAGAGAAGCTCCTCTCCTTTTCCATTTCTGGAAAGGTGTATTTATAGGCAAAAAACCGGATCTGTAACACCCCACCCTCCATTAAGGTCACTCACAAAGGGAATGCCTTAACTTCAGTGGAGCGTTTTTGGTAAACAGACAAAGAATATCACAAGACAGATATAAAAATTTTGCAGCGGAAAATAAACAACTTTATTAAATCACCAAAATACTTTGTTACATAATACCATGAGTCATAAAACTATTAAAACACTTCTGTTTTACATCATCAGAGTGCATAGGTATTTAAAAGAAAAACATCATTCCCTATATTAAAGAGCAAGCCATATAAGAGACAGAGACTCGAGCCATACTTCAGAAGTAGCTCCTAGAAGATGATATCCAAATCCTAACTAGACCTGGGTGTTTCCTCCCTGAGAACCTGGGGGGAATGGAAGAAAAGAGGCGAAACAAACAAGGTCAGACATACGTCTGGTGAGTCCAGTAACTTTTAACCAGTAAATAAATAAAGGTAACCATGACAGGCATACAAAGTGGATAAGGTGATTCATGGTACAGATGACAGGTATGACATGACAAATGTAATGACCCGGAATTTGTCGACTTTGGTTATCGCATAAACTCAATGACGACTAACCAAACATCGAAAAATACCGGTCATAAATGAAAGAAATTAGAGGGTAAGGAAAGATAAGATAGAAACTTAGAATAGAAGAAGAAGAAGAAGAAGAAGAACACAATATCAGAGTAACACAAATCTCACAGCGGAACGAATAACATATAATATATGTAACATAACTTTGAAGTATACATTTGTATTTGAATATACATCATTATCAAAGTACAACACTTACAACACAGCGGAAATAACTATAGCTATATAATCCTGAAGCCTCCTGCTCCAAGCTCTTCTAGTATATCTGTAAATATGACTACTTGACTTCTCGTACAAAATTGGGCACCCAAGAGTTTAGGGAAAACAACAAAATAAACTCCGGGTCAGTCATGGGACTGATGTAAGTAAAAACAGATTAAAACAGTTTGAACAAGTAAACGATATCTCATAAGACCACGCCGTATAACGGAACGGGTTTTTCCCTTATGAGAATCCAAATTATCTTTATATCAAAAACCCTTTTGATATTATAATAATGTCTATCAACCACAATATAATAATCATCTAGCAGAAACGCTTTCATCTCACGTTCAACATATATAGTATACAATCAAAACCGCAAGCACGCATTGGTTAATGGATTTTCCAACTATGACAAGGTATGGAACCACCTTTCGCTAGTGTACCTCTAGAAAGGAATACACTGGGTTCAACAAGAACATCTTGCAACCCGGCCACACATGACCGACCACTCATTTCGCTTGAGTGTATCGAATGTATATCACCAACAGTTGGGATCAGCAACCGTTTCCCGAATGGGACAGCATCAACAATAGTTTTTTTAGAAGTAAATGAAACTAGATCAGGTGATTATACACCCTACTTTGGTGCGACCGACTTAGCCATGTTGCCTGCCCGATTTCTGTCATTTACCGGTTGTGAGGCTAGAAGCTACGCTTTATCATCACACCAGATTCACTTTGAATGCCACATCATCAAATCCATCAAATCACCGATTGACATCCTCAACCATACATTATGTGTTAGCTAAAAGAAGTTTCCTTCTCCGCTTCCACTCTTGGCACGGTTGGAGAAATCAATATATGTGATCGTCTGGAAATACTCTGTCAGACATCCATCCATACAAGCCATCCAGGAACAGGATGAACCGAAGGCACTATTCCGTAAACAAGATAGCCCTTGCATAACTCCGTCTTCAAATTTTCTTTGGCATATATGATTCGCAACATTTATGCCAATACAGAGTGGTTCTTTGGATAATAATCCAACCGGTCTCTCCATATTAACAACGTTAAAATGGTCAAAATTTCGATAGTCTGTGATTTAACTATCGAAGAAAAACAGGTGTGCAAACAACGATATTCTTTCCAAATGGAAATTTATATCGATCAGACATCATTCAACATTTATCTCTTTATTTCACTAATTTACTTATCTCTTGTTTCCCTATATTCAATATTTCTTATTTTCTAAATTTGGAAAATATACGTTATTAACAATGGAAAACATTTCCATTTCTTGTTTTCTTTATTAGAAAACATTTCTGGTTTCTTATTTGGAAAACATTTCCAAAGCTTCTTCATTGGACTTAGACAGATGTTTTAAACAAACCATCGCGATGCCAACTCAAACCATTTCCTTTAATTACTAAATTCACTTAACCATCCTTTACTATCGAACCTTAACCATTCCTTAGTTAAAATTGAAGTCAATCAAGTTGGGGTAATATTACCTCTCAGACCTTAACTGAACAACGTTTCTAACCTTGAAATAGACAAAGTTCACCCTTCTAATTCATTAACAAACTTCCTTACGTAACTCTCTTTCAAATCTTTTCTATTCGATAATTCTTTCCTCCGATAAGGTATATTCGAAAACTCTATTTAATTTATTCTATTCACTTAACTCTTTTGATTTAACTCTAACTCTATTCACTTAACTTCTATCGAATAAACTATATTCGATAACTCTTTTAATTCTATTTGAATAAACTATATATTCGCTTAACTCCTTTTACTCTATTCGAATAAACTATATTCGATAATCTCTCTCTTACGAATAACTAGATTCGAAAACCTTTCATCGAATAAACTAAATTCGATTAACTCCTATTTATTTAACCCTAATCGATTAACTCTTTTTACTTAACTCCTTTCGATCAACTAAAATCGATCACTCCTTTCGAATAACTAATTCGATTTACTAACTTTCGAATACCATATTCGTTTTAACTCCTTTCGAATAACTAATTCGATTTACTAACTTTCGAATATAAAGATTTCCTTTTTAACAACATTTATTCATTTTTAAAGATTTACTTTTGGTAACGGTTCTCCACTTTAAAATGATTTCCTTCTTATAACAGTTTCCTTTTTATAACGTTTTCCTTTTTTCTACATATCTCCTATTTATAAATATTCCAATTTATAAATATTTCTTATTTATAAATACTCCATTTATAAATATTTTATTTTCGAATATCACTTTGAAAATACCCCCTTATCAACATTTCGGTATGTTATGGTGTTTAACACAACAAATCACGATGACCAATATCGTTCAAACACATATAATCGACAACAGATTATATATCACATCATATATCACAATATATGAAAAACAGTAAAATAAATGTTGAGGAATCCAGTTGGATTCTTTCAACCTGTTTCCCTGCATCGACAGATGTTATACAATATAAAATCAACATCACTTTCAGTTCCGTATGATATATTTTGTTTAACAGAATCAATATAGAAATTCAGCTAACTGACAAGCAGTTCAATCAAACAGTCAACAAACGGTCAATCAGCTAATATTTAACAGTTCTAAAAATACAACATGAAATTATAAACTGTTCAGAGTTAGTGAGATTTACTCACTTTTGCAGTTCATCGTTAAAGAACGATAAACTGTTGTTTGATTTGAATCAAACAGTTTATTTCGCCGTAAATTCAAACGAGCCCCAATCTACTTCCAGTCAGCTTCATTTGGTAGTGTCCGTCCATACGATCCTGTCGGATCTTGTTTCGCTGAGTTTCGAAAATGTATGAATTAGTTATTCTATATCAAAGTTTTAAACACTATTTTAAATATAAATAAAACTTTGAATCTATTTAAAGAATTGGGACTCACATACCACTTCGGCCCAAACCCAATTTCATCGAAATAGACCCGCGTGGATAGTCTTCCTCCCCACATCGATACGCTGCTCCTTCAATGTCCAATACGGCGCCTTCACCCACCATATTCTTCCACTCCTCTTTACAAACGTCAAAACTGAATACACCATCGTACTCCCCATCTCGACCTCTCTCTCCCCATCCCATCTTTACACCACTCGCCGGCACCGAATGACATCCGACGTCGAGCCCCCCACAGTAACCAACTACACTTCTATCCACCGATACCACCCAAAATCACACACGAGGTGTGGTTTACCTCGCTGAACCCAAATACCACCATCAATTCGTGAATCAAAGCCTCCATTTCAAGATAACCCGAACCCTATTTCACTGCTAAAAACTCGAGCAACCAATACTGTATTGCACCATACCAGACTGAGGTAGAATCGAACAGAATTACAAATGGAATTCAAATAATATACTTTCATGATTTTAGGGAATTAAGTGGATTTGTTTCTGATTTTTTTTGTGGATTTTAGGAAGTGGCAACAAATGGGTTTTATACGGTTTATATAGGCTTGTTGTTGGTAGGTGCCGCTTGTGGCTGAGGATAGTGAAGGTGTGGCCTCTCTTTTGACCAAGAAATAGTTAGGATAATTTTTTATTGAATTTTTATATTTTATTTTATAGATTTTCTCCTTGTATCAGCCTTCTAAAAATCCCAACGACAACATACGATCTCCTAAAATCACGAAAATTGACATGCCACTAGAGTTCGACATTACGGTCCCATCGAAACTGGTTTCGTCGAATTCGGACTCCGTATGCTCACACAGCGTATTTTTAACCGTCGAAATACTGACTGTTTTCCACTCTAAAAATCCGTACGACCACTCAATGGCTCTAAAAATCACGAAACTGGAAATCTAACAATAATTTAATATTGCGGATCCAACAAAATTAGTTTCGTTGAATTTCGACTTCGTTTGCAAAAGTGGCTTATTTTTACAGCTCTAAGTGACCCATTTAAATATATAAATATATTTAAATATAATTAAATTAAATATAAATAAATTCATATTATCGTATATATTCACAGTGGAATAACATACAGCTCAGAAAAATCCTATATTGATTTATAACTCGATATTTCAATCTGGGTCAACCCGATATTCGATTTATATTGAAATTCCTTTTTAAAATATAAATAATTCCTTTATAAATTATAAAGGAATTCCACAGCGACTTTTCTAAAATCTGATTTGGACATATCTCAAAATCTACACGACGAAATCCCGATTTTCCTCTTCCACTAGAAATATATACTCCACCAGCTCCACACGTTTCTTGTTTCATAAAAATCTGGCTTAAAACGAATCCTGTACATTAAGTAGAAGTTCAAATCGCCAAATAGCGAACTGCCGCGCCATTTCCAGCTTGATTATAATTATATTATAATTATACGTTCAAACTGTCGTTCAAATAATATATTCGTTATTCTAATTCAATTATAAACTGAATTAAATATCACAGATAATCCAGTTCACACCATATCGCCATTTCAGCCAATTCTGATTATTTCATAATTAAATATATTATTTAATTTATTATTTTAATTAAAAATTCACCATTATTTAATTCAACGACCATTAAATTCTCTTGATCACCATTTAAATAATTAAATAAATTAATTATTATACCCCTGAAAATGCGGGTCATTACAATCTTTCCCACTTAAAATAATTTCGTCCTCGAAATTGCTAAGGTAGAGAACGACCCTATCGACTGGTTAGAACATATTTGTTCACTTCTTAACTTCAGTATCAACTGAACCAATTTAATTTCAATTAAATTATTAATTAATTCTTATCAACGAAAATTCTCAAAAATCCTGAAAATTTTCTAACGCCTTAACTTTTCGAAAAATTTCGCCAACACCTCCTTTGTACTGGTCAATCAGTCAAACTCGAACTCGTCTCTCAGGGCCATCTCCATCCCAAAAGAAAATCAAACAGCCAAGCGGCTTGCCAATTCGGCTCATAAATCTTATATCCAATAGAAATATAAACTTGTACCTTTTGTTGGCATATCATTATATCCTTCCCACCTGTTATCAATTCAGCGGATACAAGGGTCATCCCAATCAAATTCCAATCTGCTTTTATCCACAACACAACCATTCGTTTATATCCGAGCCAAATATCATTTCAACTCGAGTTTCTTCTCGATTCCCAACTCTTAACTTGATTATCACATTACACTTCAAATTTGAATCTCACAATCCAATTTGTCTTGATATCATTCTAATTCAATCTCAGTTATCACTTTACTGGCTTTACTTTAATTCAAATTTGCTTTCACAATTTTCTGTTAAATTTGTTTTTAATTCAAACGGTCTTTCCCTGGGAGTTTTTAAACAGATTACTCTTTTCAAAAATCAAATTTTCCTTTTGAACATGTCACTGAGCCCTTAATTAATATTCCATTAGTTGAATCACTTCTCTATTTCTTTATCAATATTTGTTAACCAAATATTTTCAATAACCATATTGGCCTTTTACGTTATTTGGAAAACATTTCCGAATATCGCCTTCCTTTATTTCCTAAACTTTAGAAAATATATGCTATTCATAATCGGAAAATATTCCAATTACTTATCTCTTTTCCGATCTCGTTTATTTCTATACTTAGGAAATATTCTTTATTATATTTCCAAGCTTACACATATTTGGATTAAAACGGATGTTGTGTAAAACATCGTTACGACAACCCAAATACTATATTCAACTAACTTTTATTCAACATTGATCTTCGAGCCTGAAATCTTACTATTTATTTGTTAATAATGAAATCAATCAAGTTGGGGTATAACTACCTCTCAGACCTTGACTGAATAACATTTAGAACATCAAAACAGATGTGACTACATACTCGAATAATCAATACCATACAACTACTTATTCACTTTTAAACACGTATACGCTTCCTCTTTCTATTCTTACTAGATTTTATTCCTAGTCTTCCTTTTTGATTTTACTATTCTATTTCTAAGTTCGTTTCCTTATCGACTTCTATATATATATATATATATATATATATATATATATATATATATATATATATCGATATGTTTATTTCTAACTATCAAATTATCTTAAAAATATTCTAACTCCTTAAATTTCCGGAAAAATTTGCCATAACCTCCTTTGTACCAGGAGCATCGGGATATTTCAAATAGCCTCCTATGGCCCTCACCAATCCAAAAGAAAAAGAAAAAGCCAAGCGGCTAGCCGATACGGCGCATAAAATCTTATATATGAATTAAATACATACATTTTCGTCGAGCATTCTATTTATATACCTTCCTACCTTATCCATACCTATCTCATGTATATTTATACCTGCCCAGTCTATTTTAACTATACCTGATCGTTTTAACTCAATTCGTTAATTGATTTGGTAATTAACTCTTTAGTCTATTTCACTTTTATATTTGAACATGACATGTTCAAATATATTTTAACTTGCTTATTAACTAATTTGAATCCAAATTTCAAATTTAAGTTCTATATTCGATTTCGAATATCCATTTACAAATCCAATTCACCTTTCAAAGTTCAACTTCAAATTCAAAACTCGATTAACTAATTCCTCTTCGACTTAGTTAACTCTATTCAATTTCTATTCAAATTTTATATCACTTCTATAGTTTAAATTCCATTTGAATTCTATATTCAAATTCTATATATTCAAATCCTATATTTGAATTCCATTTGAATTCTATATTCAAATTCCATTTGAATTTTTATATTCAAACTCTATTTCAATTCCATTGAATTTCATATATTCAAACTCCCTTTGAATTTCTATATTCAATTCTATTTGAATTCTCTTTATTCAAATTCTATATTCAAATCTATTTGAATTCTCTTTATTCAAATCCTATATTCAAATCTATATTATAAATCCCATTTTGAAATTCAACACAACTTGTCTTTCCCAAAACAAATTCAAAACAGTATCTTTGGTAATAATTCGTCACTTACAACTCGAAAATGAATACTGGTGATGCAGCTGTCATCATCGGAATCTATTTTCCAGCGATCGAAGTGAGTTCAATACTATAAAACCATTTCTAAACATTTCCACTTTGAAATTCATTTCAAAATATAATTCACACTGCTTGTAAAACAATTTAAAATCTCCCAGGATCTTAAATTTTCCTTACTTTTAATCCAAATCCATTTAGAAACACTTATCCAATTCTCCAGAGTTTCCATTTCAATTCTGATTTAAATTTCAGATTTAATTCATTTCAATTTCATATAGTTCAATTATATGAATTCTGATCGATTATTTACATAACCATTTCACTTTATAATCTTACTCGATTATAATATCAACCAATATATCCAATATGTATCAAAATATACTTTAGGTAAAATTATTTTAATTTACCCTCTTTTCAAAACATATCGTGACGACCCATCGTATTCAAGTGTTTAGTAACTCCTACCGATACAGTGGATCAAACTGATCGACCAGAACTCATAAACGACTCAACCAATAAATATCCACAATATAAAATTATTTTATATCGAATAACAAATACGTTCACTCATATATATACACTCAAACTCAATCTAGGGTATTACTAACCCTATCTCTACCGAGTCACGCCACAGAGCCAAGGTAATTTACTTAACTTAAGCTCTGATACCAACTGTAATGACCCGAAATTTGTCGACTTTAGTTATCGCCATAAATTCAATGACGACTAACCAAACATCGAAAAATACCAGTCATAAATGAAAGAAATTAGAGGGTGAGGAAATATAAGATAGAAACTTAGAATAGAAGAAGAAGAAGAAGAGCACAATATCAGAGTAACACGAATCTCACAGCGGAACGAATAACATATAATATATGTAACATAACTTTGAAATATACATTTGTATTTGAATATACATATCAAAGTACAACACTTACAACACAGCGGAAATAACTATAGCTATATAATCCTAAAGCCTCCTGCTCCAAGCTCTTCTAGTATATCTGTAAATCCTGACTACTTGACTGCCCGTACAAAATTGGGCACCCAAGAGTTTAGGGAAAACAACAAAATAAACTCCGGGTCAGTCATGGGACTGGTGTGAGTAAAAACAGTTTAAAACAGTTTGAACAAGTAAACAATATCTCATAAGACCACGCCGTATAACGTAACGGGTTTTTCCCTTATGAGAATCCAAATTATCTTTATATCAAAAACCCTTTCGATATTATAATAATGTCTATCAACCACAATATAATAATCATCTAGCAGAAACGCTTTCATCTCATGTTCTACATATATAGTATACAATCAAAACCGCAAGCACGTATTGGGTAATGGATTTTCCAACTATGACAAGGTATGGAACCACCTTTCGCTAGTGTACCTCTAGAAAGGAATACATTGGGTTCAACAAGAACATCTTGCAACCCGGCCACACATGAGCGACCACTCATTTCGCTTGAGTGTATCGAATGTATATCACCAACGGTTGGGATCAGCAACCGTTTCCCGAATGGGACAACATCAACAATAGATTTTTTAGAAGTAAATGAAACTCTAGATCAGGTGATTATACACCCTACTTCAGTGCGACCGACTTAGCCATGCTGCCTGCCTGATTTCTGTCAGTTACCGGTTGTGAGGCTAAAAGCTACGCTTTATCATCACACCAGATTCACTTTGAATGCCACATCGTCAAATCCATGAAATCACCGATTGACGTCCTCAACCATACATTATGTGTTAGCTAAAAGAAGTTTCCTTCTCCGCTTCCACTCTTGGTACGGTTGGAGAAATAATATATGTGATCATCTGGAAATACTCTGTCAGACATCCATCCATACAAGTCAACCAGGAACAGGATGAACCGAAGGCACTATTCTGTAAATAGGATAGCCCCTGCATAACTCCATCTTCAAATTTTCTTTGGCATATATGATTCGCAACACTTATGCCAATACAGGGTGGTTCTTTGGATAATAATCCAACCGGTCTCTCCATATTAACAACGTTAAAATGGTCAAAACTTCGATAGTCTGTGATTTAACTATCGAAGAAAAATAGGTGTGCAAACAACGATATTATTTCCAAATGGAAATTTGTATCGATCAAACATCATTCAACATTTATCTCTTTAGTTCATTAATTTACTTATCTCATGTTTCCCTTTATTCAATATTTCTTATTTTCTAAATTTGGAAAATATACGTTATTAGCAAAGGAAAACATTTCCATTTCTTGTTTTCTTTATTAGAAAACATTTCTGGTTTCTTATTTGGAAAACATTTCCAAAGCTTCTTCATTGGACTTAGACAGATGTTTTAAACAAACCATCGCGATGCCAACTCAAACCATTTCCTTTAATTACTAAATTCACTTAACCATCCTTTACTATCGAACCTTAACCATTCCTTAGTTAAAATTGAAGTCAATCAAGTTGGGGTAATATTACCTCTCAGACCTTAACTGAACAACGTTTCTAACCTTGAAATAGACAAAGTTCACCCTTCTAATGCATTAACATACTTCCTTACGTAACTCTCTTTCGATTTTTTTCTATTCGATAATTCTTTCCTCCGATAAGGTATATTCGATAACTCTATTTAATTTATTCTATTCACTTAACTCTTTTGATTTAACTCTAACTCTTTTCACTTAACTCCTATCGAATAAACTATATTCGATAACTCTTTTAATTCTATTTGAATAAACTATATATTCGATTAACTCCTTTTACTCTATTCGAGTAAACTATATTCGATAATCTCTCTCTTACGAAAAACTAGATTCGGAAACCTTTCTTCGAATAAACTAAATTCGATTAACTCCTATTTATTTAACCCTAATCGATTAACTCTTTTTACTTAACTCCTTTCGATCAACTATAATCGATAACTCCTTTCGAATAACTAATTCGATTTACTAACTTTCGAATACCATATTCGTTTTAACTCCTTTCGAATAACTAATTCAATTTACTAACTTTCGAATATAAAGATTTCCTTTTTAACAACGTTTATTCTTTTTTAAAGATTTACTTCTAGTAACGGTTATCCACTTTAAAATGATTTCCTTCTTATAACAGTTTCCTTTTTATAACGTTTTCCTTTTTTCTACATATCTCCTATTTATAAATATTCCAATTTATAAATATTTCTTATTTATAAATATTCCATTTATAAATATTTTATTTTCAAATATCACTTTGAAAATATTCCTTTATCAACATTTCGTTATGTTATGGTGTTTAACACATCAAATCACGATGATCAATATCGTTCAAACACATATAATCGACAACGGATTATATATCACATCATATATCACAATATATGAAAAACAGTAAAATAAATGTTGAGGAATCCAGTTGGATTCCTCCAACCTGTTTCACTGCATCCACAGATGTTATACAATATAAAATCAACATCACTTTCAGTTCCATATGATATACTCTGTTAAACAAAATCAATATAGAAATTCAACTAACTGACTAGCAGTTCAATTAAACAGTCAACACATAGTCAATCAGCCAATATTTAACAGTTCTAAAAATACAACATGAAATTATAAACTGTTCAGAGTTAGTGAGATTTACTCACTTTTGCAGTTCATCGTTAAAGAACGATAAACTGTTGTTTGATTTGAATCAAACAGTTTATTTCGCCGTAAATTCAAAAGAGCCCCAATCTACTTTCAGTCAGCTTCATTTGGTAGTGTCCGTCCATACGATCCTATCGGATCTTGTTTTGCTGAGTTTCGATAACGTATGAATTAGTTTTTCTATTTCGAAGTTTTAAACACTATTTTAAATATAAATAAAATTTTGAATCTATTTAAAGAATTGGGCCTCATATACCACTTCGGCCCAAACCCAATTTCATCGAAATAGACCGGCGTGGATAGTCTTCCTCCCCAAATCGATACGCTGCTCCTTCAATGTCCATACAACGCCTTCACCCATATATTCTTCCACTCCTCTTTACAAACGTCAAAACTGAATACACCATCAAACTCCCCATCTCGACCTCTCTCTCCCCATCCCATCTTTACACCACTCGCCAGCACCGAATGACATCCGACGTCGAGCCCCCCACAGTAACCAACTACACTTCTATCCACCGATACCACCCAAAATCACACACGAGGTGTGGTTTACCACGCTGAACCCAAATACCACCATCAATTCGTGAATCATAGCCTCCATTTCAAGATAACCCGAACCCTATTTCACTGCTAAAAACCTCGAGCAACCAATACTGTATCGCACCATACCAGACTGTGGTAGAATCGAACAGAATTACAAATGGAATTCAAATAATATACTTTCATGATTTTAGGGAATTAAGTGGATTTGTTTCTGATTTTTTTTGTGGACTTTAGGAAGTGGCAACAAATGGGTTTTATACGGTTTATATAGGCCTGTTTTTGGTAGGTGCTATTTGTGGCTGAGAATAGTGAATGTGTGGCCTCTCTTTTGACCAAGAAATTGTTAGGATAATTTTTTATTGAATTATATATTTTATTTTATTGATTTTCTCCTTGTATCAGCCTTCTAAAAATCCCAGTGACCACATACGATCTCCTAAAATCACGAAAATTGACATGCCACTAGAGTTCGACATTACGGTCCCATCGAAACTAGTTTCGTCGAATTACGACTCTGTATGCTCACACAGCGTATTTTTAACCATCAATATACTGACTGTTTTCCACTCTAAAAATCCGTACGACCACACAGTGACTCTAAAAATCACGAAACTGGAAATTTAACAATAATTTAATATTGCGGATCCAACTAAATTAGTTTCATCGAATTTCGACTTCGTTTGCAAAAGTGGCTTATTTTTACAGCTCTGAATGACCCATTTAAATATATAAATATATTTAAATATAATTAAATTAAATAAATAAATTCATATTATCGTATATATTCACAGTGGAATAACATACAGCTCAGAAAAATCCTATATTGATTTCTAACTCGATATTTTCAATCTGGGTCAACCCGATATTCGATTTATATTGAAATTCCTTTTTAAAATATAAATAATTCCTTTATAAATTATAAAAGAATTCCACAGCGACTTTTCTAAAAAATTTTTTGGACATATCTCAAAATCTACACGACGAAATCCCGATTTTCCTCTTCCACTAGAAAGATATACTCCACCAGCTCCACACGTTTCTTGTTTCACAGAATTCTGGCTTAAAACAAATCCTGTACATTCAGTTGAAGTTCAAATCGCCAAATAGCAAACTGTCGCGCCATTTCCAGCTTGATTATAATTATATTATAATTATACGTTCAAACTGTCGTTCAAATAATATATTCGTTATTCTAATTCAATTCTAAACTGAATTAAATATCACAGATAATCCAGTTCACACCATATCGCCATTTCAGCCAATTCCGATTATTTCAGAATTAAATATATTGTTCAATTTATTATTTTGATTAAAAATTCACCATTATTTAATTCCACAACCATTAAATTCTCTTGATCACCATTTAAATAATTAAATAAATTAATTATTATACCCCTGAAAATGTGGGTCATTACAACAAATAAGGTAAGGTGTATGCTTCACTACAAACTACTCTGCACTATTACTAGTCAAATCAAGATGGGATGATCCCTTCTGCTAATAATAACGATGGTGGTAGTTTCGTGTATTCCTAGCTGCTATCATAGGTGCCGCCTGCTCCTATATCAACTAGTCGTACCCACTACCCTCCTACTATAAATTGGTAGACTTAGGGCATATGTCCAGGTATACGCTAACCACTACCCTAATCGATCGGCTCCCTACTCTGTAGATACCCTGTGTTGGTCCCACAACTAGGGGGTATCACTTCCATAAAGTGGCAACCTAAGGTGTGCACAGTTATACCTACTGGTGTCACGGTCGTATTGTCCCCCTCTGCCCGGCTCATGCACACGCATGTCCCCGGCCGGTTTGCGCCGCCCACACCATCAGTCTCGTTTTGGATCTCTTACAATCAATCAGTAAGCATGCCCCTTCTCCGCCTAGTACGAAGTTCTTTACTTTGATACCCCTCCGGGTTACTGACTAAAATGGGTGCCACACAACATGATACAAGCTCTCCCCTATGTCTTGTATCCCTACTAGATTTTCTACTGACTATGTATACCCTAAGGTGTCTTTAATTACATAGCCCTCAATCAATTATGCGTACCTATAGGTGTCTTTAATACATAACCCCTATTCTACCTATCGGTTATGCGTACCTATAGGTATCTTTAATACATAACTCTATCTATTCCCATTAGTTATGCGTACCCCTAAGGGTGTCTTTAATACATAACTTTACAATTTTGCCCCGGTTATGTATACCATTAGGTGTCTTTAATTACATAACCCTTTTTATCAGGTTAAGTTTGTGGGCCTATATGTATTAATATTACCCACCTACCCTTCAGTTGTACTTATCCCTCCCACTGATTTAATCCGATTTATTTAATGGTTAAGTTTGTGGGCCTATATATATTAATATTACCCACCTACCCATCAGTTGTACTTAACCCACCCACAATCCACTTCGTTTCACTTAACCCTAACTTATGTCTATGATCATACAGTCCATATGTATTAAGTTAGGTTAAGTAGTCTTTAATCAGCATTAATTAATTATTGAGACACCTAATCGTATTTCACATGCCACCCAAGGCACCCACTTAACCCTCATGTCCCACAACATGTTTATCTGGTTAAGTGTTTCTTAATTCATTAGGACTGTAACCTTATAAAGACCTCCCACATTAGACTGGCATTTGTGGCAGCTGGATTTTTCGGGCGGGTCCGGGCAGTCTTACACCATAAAAGAGTCTAACCTCATGTCTTTACAACTGTCACGCATTTAATTTATGCCTAAGACCTCCCACATTAGACTGGCATTTGTGGCAGCTGGATTTACCGGGCGGGTCCGGGCAGTCTTACACCACAAAAGAGCCTAACCTCGTGTCTTAGATGATTAATTACACAAAATTAATTATTCCCCAATTTGAATTAATCTCCCTATTCAAATTATCAATCAATTCCAAATTTAACTATGGCCATAATTGACTAAATTATGTCCATCTATTTATGGTATGTAAAATCATACCAATTTCATCGCAAATTTATTTTATGCCATTTAAGGCATTTATGCCAATTCTCAATATTAAATCTTCAGACTTCAATTGCTTAAACATTCCTCTTTTAATTAATTAAGTTAATTAATTAATCTTTTCCTTTTTGTAGGTGTCAATACCTATCTTATTAACAATTTGAATTTCCTATCCATAAATGGTCATATTCAAATTATACCATTTTTACCCAATTTTACCAATGTCATAATAGGTAATTATTTATATGTTTCCCTACTAGAATCATGTGTCCAACTTACATAATCACTATGTAAATTATGCCTATTACAAATTCTCCTTTTTCCCCGTTTCTTAACTAGCGTAACCATTTGCGTTTTTGGCGTCATCGAGGTTACAAGGTAGCCTCGCCATAACAATAAAATAAAGGGAATGACAAGGTGATTTTTTTCAGTACAATTTCGGCATAAGCATGACAACTAGGGAAAATGACATGATAGCTTTGCATATAATTATGATTCACTACATAGTTAACAACTTGCATAGATTCATGGTTTTGCAACATAACAACTTGCATAGGTGACTAGCATAGGTTCATGAATTAACAACATAATTAACAACTCACATAGGTTCATGATTTACAAAATATTTAACAACTTGCATAACATAACAACTTGCATAGTTTCATGAATAATAACTTGCATAGGTTCATGAATAATAACTTGTATAGGTGACTTGCATGATCTCATAACAATTTGCATAGATTCATGATAACAACTTGCATAGTTTCATAATAACAACTTGCATAGATTCATGATAATGACTTGCATAGTTCATAATAACAACTTGCATAGATTCATGATAATGACTTGCATAGATTCATAATAACAACTTGCATAGATTCATGAATTCATCACACAATAACTTGCATAATTTCATGATCAAGAATAACAATAAACTAGCATAATTTCATGATCCACAACAATAATAAACTTGCATAACTACAAACAACATATACCCAAATCATAGTCTACCACGATTCACTTTTATTTGTTTAAACCTAAAAGTGACTAGAACTCACCGAAAAAGGGGTCTTGAGTTCTGGGATCTAAATTCTATAATTGATTAGCATTCCCTTGTTGTAGACAATTTCGTTGTTGTAGTTTTAAGCTTGATTTGAATTGAATTGTTGTCTTTAATTTGCTTCTAGTTGGTGGCGGCCACTCTAGGGTTTGGAGTGACAACATGACGGCCATTGATCTAATTTTGATTTGATTTTAGGGTTTGAGTCTACATGTCTTTTTATAGAGTTTATGATTAGTTTAGGCTGTCAGATCAACCCAAAATTAATCCTAGCAAATCAGAGCAGATCAGAAACCCTAATGAGTCAGCACACAGTCATAAACAGGTCACCACTCAAATCTGCCCCGGGGGGGGGGGGGGAGGGGAGGGGACAGGTCGACCTGGTCAGGGTAGGTCGACCCAATGGTCGACTTGGTCAGGGTAGGTCGACCCCCAGGTCGACCCTATGGTCGACCTGGCCCTGGGGGGGAATTTTCCCGCCTAGCCTGTTTGACTCTGAAATTTTGAATTTTCGAAATCTATTTTGAATTTTATGAAACTTCCGATGGCCATAACTTCTTCATACGAAGCCCAATTCACACAAACTCAGACTCTATCTCAACCAGAATTCCGAGACGAACACAATGGAGCAACCCGTTTCCCTTAATTCTCGCATTTACAATTAAGTATTCTTTAATTCGTTAACATTAATATTAAAATTATGGGGTGTTACAGGATCGATCGGAGTTCTACGTGGCAGTCATATGATCCTGGGTTAGTCACGTGTCACTCGATCCGGAATATCAGTTGCATGCTGCGGGACCTGGTCTCCTGCTCGGGAATATTTCTTCTCGATAATTATGGCATATGTGGAGCTCAAGATTGGGTGTCTGAACAACACAGTAGGTCATCTTTGTGATTATCATGGCACACGTGGACCTTGGAATTCGTAGTAAGGGAAGTTGAATAGGCCTGGTTTGACCAATGATGCAACCATGAGAATCGGGCTTTGTTGTGTAGCGTAGGAGGCAGACCGGTATAGCTGGGGTCGATCAGTTGGATTAATTGACCCGGTCTCTAAACTTCGATCAAGATGAGTACTTCTGCTTGGGATACTGCCAGTTGAGTCAAGCCAAGTTTAGATCGACCAAAATTCAGATCTATCCCAGGGAGTGATAGTTCAACTTTAGTGACAATTTGAGTTATGATGGCTTTTGCTAAAAAGCCTGTTAATACTTTGCCCCCATAACATATCATTCTTGGTAAAGGAAGGTATGTTCTGGATCTTCCAGAGAATGATGCATAGAAATCGAAAAAGCCATGGTTACACCAAACCATATTGTAAGATGGCTAGAAAACCGATGATCGTTAACGATCATATTAAGGCCATAAGAGAAATAGGAATGCCAGAAGACCAATGACCATGTCGGATCATATTTAGAGAAGACCAGAAGGACCAGGGTCTCACCGAGCTAGTCCAATTGTAAGGGTAACATGTACTCATATGATGATCGGGTTTTTCTTGTCAAATCATGCCGAGGTAACATAGTTCTTCAATTATAAGCCATACATTGAAATCCAAAGAGGGGTATAAACCATACCGAGAGATAGAGTATAAACCATACTCATATTAGAAAAGAGTTAAGTCTATCACATCTTGACAGATAGGAGTATCAATCATACCTGAAAGGTGGGGATGAGTGTAGATCATACTCAAGCCGGGATCATGTTATCTTCCTAAATACTGGAAAGTAACTTGATTGCTTAGGTATAAGCCATACCTGGGGATCGAGTATAAACCTTACTCGGGATTTTGTGGTGTTTGCTTTCCAAATCCTAGTAAGGTATTTTAGTTGGTCCAAGCATAATCCATACTTGGTAATCTGGTTCGAGTATAATCCATACTCATAGAGTTTTTCACATCCTGACAAGTGGAATTTCAACATAGGTATCATCCATACCTTGGGTAGAAGAGTAAGTATAATCCATACTCTGCTTTAGTTTGAGAATCCTAACAAATCTCGAAAAGATACTTATATTGATCAAACATAATCCATATCTTGCGATTTCAAACCCCTATTTGAGTGCACCAAATGACATTCATAGGTTTATGCCACTATTCTTAACATGTTGGAATAGATTTCAAAGCCTAATTCAATCGTATGGAGAAGATATCAATTTAAATCGATGATTTAAAATTAAATTCGATTTAGTTATTCTTAGGCATTTACTGATCGTACTTTTAATCGATAATTCCAAACTCTACGAAATTCAAGATTCGATAATAATGCACTATTATGAATCTGATGGAGTTGGTTTCGTCGAATTCAGAGATCGTATGAACGATCGCTATTTTTATGTTCCATATTAAATCGATAGAATATAAATCGACTCAAATATAAATAAATCTAGTGATAATAAATTATTATTATCATATATACATACAAACTGAATTCATACAACTTCCAAAATAAACCAATATGAATTTTAAACTCAGTGTTTCATTTTCAATTTAAACCAATATTCAGTTTATTTAAAGCCCTCTTATTTTGTAAAATAAATTATTATGGTTTATAAACGATTCCATAGCGACTTTCTGAAAAATTGATTTGGACATAACCCATAAAAAAAATGAAATCTCGATTTTTCTCTTTTATTAGAAAATTACAGTTCAATAGATTCGGATATTTCTTGTTTCAGCGAATTCCAACTTATAATGGATCATGTACACTCAGTTGATCTTAAAATCATAAAATAACAAACTAACGCGCTGCTCGAGCTCGTTTATATTTAATATACATTTATATGTTCAAACTTTGTTTAATTAATATAAAAATTCATTTATATTACCAATTCAACATTTAAATCTAATTTAAATATTCAAAACTTAAGTGGCCAAAAATAAGGATATTACAATACACCTTTAGTTAAAGGTAAAATGTTTAAGGTTAAAAAAAAGCATGAACAAAATTCAAGCAGATATAGCATGTGAAAATTTCAGGCGCACAAATATGTTTTATAAATAGTTCTTATATATATATATACATATATATATATATGTATATGTATATGTATATGTATGTATGCCTTTGAGAAAGTGCTTACATGATACAATATTTATATTTGAGCCTAGTTGGTTGAAGGAAGCTATAGTGGAGTGTGAGTCAATCATTTGTTGTGAGCCTACCTCCATCATGTCAAGCTTAATTAGGGTAATGACCTAATAGAGAGTGTGTGATCTCGAGGAGAAAAATCGAGCTTCCTGTCCAACTCCTCTATGATATGTCTTTTATCTCGTTCTTTTTCTACTAGATGGGTAGATTATCTTGCATGGAAACGTTTGGACGATAAATTAAACATGTCAATGTGAAATGTTATGAGTGATGGATATATATGGATTTTCAAATATTTTTTCGTGTTCTAACTCGCTTTGAGGATTTATTATTTGTCGTCCTTCTATTGTAGACTTGGCTTAATGGGTCAACCTATTCATTGTGAAGGATGTTGATTTGGGTTAGCTAGCCCTGCCCTAACAAATAAACTATGAAATAACTTTGGTGGTGCATTACCCAACTTGGCCTACCCTGCTAGGAGAAAAAGATTATTTAGGTGTAACCTTGTATCTCCCATTAACCACTAAGGACTAGTGTCATTCTCACTCAATGAAAGGCCTTGCAATAGACCGGAATTTAACTAAAATAGATAAGAAAGCAAAGTTAAAAGTTAAGAATTAATTTTAAAGTAAAATATACCTAAACTCCCAAATTTGGCTATAAGGCTTGCACCGTTTGATCCACAACAAAATTTCTAGATGATTTTCATATATAACATCCCAAACTAAGAGTTATATAAGAGAGCTATGGATGTTGTAACAAAAACTATTTAAAAGAGAAAAGGATTTTTTTATAAAAATACATAAGGGCCAGGTTGACGATTATAAAGCCTAGGTCGATCGAGCCCTTTGGGCGATTGACCTTACCCCTAATTGGTTAAGAAATTATTGACTCGAGTCACATTGTTCTCTGCTAATGAGATGATTTAATGATGGCCTAAGTTTTGAGAAATGGGTGGATCTGATGGCTGCAATTTTTGGATTTCCCAATAATTTAACACTTATGGTTAACGTAAACCCTTAGTTTTACCATTATAGTAAAGCTCTGCCAAATTGGAAACCTATATCCTTAATTTTAATATCAACTTTCAGTCCTTGAATCAAATATAAATCTCAATCTAGACCAAAAATAAAAGAAGGATGTAGTACGGGACTTGAATTTTTGTGTGTTATTATGTATGTTCATGCGAACTTTGGATGATATATTATAATATACATGTTTGTCGATAACTTATGTGCATTTTCATGAAGTTATCATGTAGGATTTGATCCAAAACCTCATCTTATGTCACTCAATTGCACTAAGACTTTAGTATGAGGCGACGAATATAATTTTAGATGTGCGTTTCAAGCTTTATAAGTTTCTAAGCAAGTATGAATATTTTATGTTATTCTAAGGCTAGAAAATGATTTGATTAATAAAAGCAATTAAATAATTATTTCAATTTCAAATATTGAAATATATGTGAAAATGGATTTATCATGATTTTTGGGGATTTTCCCGTAATTTTCGGATTTAGTATAAAATTTATAAGCTATAAAAACAAATGCATTTACTCAGTAAATTGGCTTCAAAACGGGGTATTGCATATATTTTAATATTTTTAGTCTTTGGATCTTGGACACAAACCAGAAGTAGGAATTTCAAAAAATAATTAGAGTTTGCCAAATAATCAGGGATTGGTGAAAAGTTACTTTAGACTGGAAATTTGCAGTTTTTATGAAAACAATATTATTGCTACCCTAGGAATCCGACTCTTCTTCACTTCAGTGGCTACATTTCACTTCGTTGCTTCATAATTGCGAGAAGCATATGGTACTAAGTAACTTAGCATGGAGTGTTTCGATCAAGGGTGATGCAAAGGGGGGCTTTAAAGCACTGTTTTGCTTTGCATAGGAAAGCCGTTTTTATAAATGCTATCAAAACAGGCAAACTCCCTTGTTTTGCTTTGCTTTGAAGTAGTTTGCTTCGTTTCGTTTGAAAACAAATCAAATTGTTCGAAGTGATTTGTATCGCTGTTTTTTAAAGCTACTTTATTTAGGGCTCGAAACACCACTACTGTTTGTAAATATAAGCATTCCTATAGGTTTTTTTTGCTTCGACACCATCGAGGTGCGAAGCAAATTAAGGCACAAATCTTTCGTGTTTTTCTTCATTTTAACCCAGTAAAGGGCAAAGCAATTGAAAGCGGTATTGATTACATTACATTGTCTTAAATAATTATTTCGAATAGGTTTTGGCTTTGTAGCTTTATTTTTTAAAGTATGTTTACTTCCATGAATTTTTTAATATCATCAAAAAAGAGTTTGAAAGCATATATTTGGCATAGTGTTTTATATAGTAAAAGGTTATGGAATTTCCTTGTTTTAAAGATAACTTTTAAAGAATTGAATTGTAACAGGCACAGGTTTTCAAGGAAATATTTAAAGTGCATTTAACCTAGTATTTTACCAAATTGATTTAATCCGTTCAACCTTCGATAAATGGTAAAAGGAAACTTTTGTCTTGGAAGATTAGAAAACCGGATGGGATCGTTGCAATGTCGTACTCTATGCTTTAATTTTCGCTTCTAGTTGATTTTCCAACATTCTAACGCATAGGGAAAAGTTAAGGTAAAACTGAATGTATTATACACACATAAAGGAATGCAATGAGGAAGGTTATTGGAAAGTCCAAAAAACTGTTAGGTTCTTAGTCAAGCTAGCAAATGTAAGAGATATACAGATAGTAAAATGAGAGGTTAAATTTGGAAAGTTCATCTAGTTAGTTTCTAGTAGTTAGTTAGATGATTTTGGTAAATCTGGTAAACTTGAGTCAGTCATACATGTTCATAGTTAACTTGTTTAAACCTTATAGTTAAGGCAGTTGATTAGGATTACCCATAAGACAAATAGTCAGGACTACCCATGAGGCGGTCAGTCAAGATTAGACATGCATGCATATCATTGTTTACAACTGATTAATGATTATTATTTTAATAACCATTGTGATTGAATGAGAAAAACGTTGTTTGATTAATTGATTTTTATGAGTATACTAGTAAGGGAAAAAACTATATAGCTCAACAATGTGGTCTCACTATGTATTTGTTTCCTAAACATGACATATTATTATTCACATCAGCTGGCTATTTGTCTGACCCATAGTTTTAATTATTCCCCTCTAACTCTTGGGTGCTCAATTAAGTGGCTTGGGAGTAAGCTTATAGGTTTTAACGTCTTTTGGCAAATAAAACCTACAAAGACGTGTAAGCGACATTGCTAGCTATTTTAGGAGCTATTTTGGAGTTTGTCATATTTTTTAGTTAATTGTTGTAATAATTTTTTATGTCTATTTTTATTAATACTCTAATCAATCAAGGGAGGATCTTCATATGAAGCTCTTGAAGCATTTATGTAATTACATATTATTAGAAACTTGTGAAACGATTATGGAATTATGTATATAATGAGCATGAAACAAGAAATGTGTTTTGGGAAATTGTATTTAAATTCTATTTCATATCGATGTGTCACTGGTATTGATATCATTATCAAGTCCGTGTTCAGTCGCCATAAATTAATACTTTAGATGACTTCAACATTTGTATCATTTAGAGTCAGACCCTAAAATTAGGGACATTACATTATCCAACAACATATCATCTAGTAATACTTTTGCAAATGCATCTTAGCTGAACCATTATCAAATCATTGCTCTTGAGTTGGCTCTTCTTCTTTTTCATATGAAAGTTGCGTTAGAGGGTTTTGTCATTGTTTTTATGGCATACATTCATGTCTACATCTTCCATAATCTCGCCCTTGCTATTATCTCCCTATTTTCCAAAACAGTGTCAAAATAAAGACAACAATTATTGTAGATATTATCTATAAAAGTGCATAAAAGATTATGTCCTTATTATCACTATAACTTAACAACTCTACTTGCAAATTAGAACGAGCAAGCTTCTTCAATTGCATGCACTGTATTGTAATACTTGTCTATTTTTTTTAACTTATGCACTCTTTGCAGGCTTCATCATTCTTCACACGACTCCATTTTCCAAAGAACATCTCTACCACGTACTTCAATAAAGGCTTCTCTGTTATTATTAGCATTGGCATCCTTGTTTTCACCATCACAATACTAAAATCATCCAATAAAAGACTATAAACTAAGGACATAATGCTTTAAGTTTTAAATTACAGATGAGTGAAAAATTGAAATTTTTAGTCTATGGTTTCAAAATTTAAAGATTGAAATTAAGTGATTAATTTGTCCTCACCATTTGAAACTAATTACAAAACAAATTTCAGTCTCTAATTCTACCTTTCTATTTATTCCCATATGTGTTATTACTAATTTTCACATAAGTAATTATCTAACCATCCTATTTATATTCCACACAAAATCTGGTGATCCGTGTGGTATTATCCAAAAGAAAGAAAAAATAAATTTATTTATAGCCCATGGTTAGTTGGTAATTAAAGACTCGTAGACTTATTCCTCACAATATAATTTTTTTAAAATTAGGCCTATATCCTAAACTATAGTCTTTTTACCACGATGTAAAAGCATCATTGCAACTCTTTCTCCACCTTACATAAAAAACTATTTGAAATATGTATGTGTACGTGACCTGTAACAAACAGCCATTTCGACCATTTCGAGTCGTTAATGAAACCAACTCAAAGCGATCGAAATAGAAGATTGTTGTTGCTATGGGGTTTAATATAGAAATGATCATGGAATCTTAGACACAAAAAAGTAGAATATATTGTAGTGGAATAAATATATAATACATTGGAGTTACAATTTTTAATACAGTAGAAGTCTATATACAATGGATTTCTAATACATGAGGAAAAACATAAATAAATACATAGAAATGAGGTCTTTAACCAGTCACTAGCTTCGAAAGTTAAAATCCCAAAGCTGTAATACTCAGTCTGACCCAAGCATAATGCAGAATCCTAACACTCAAGTTAGGACTAACATTCTCATTTAAGTGAATAAACTCAAGTGAAATGTTCAATGAAATGTGTAAGGATGATTGAGATTTTCATCATCTAAGGATCTATTAAATCTTTTATTATATAATATAATACGTTATTATAAAAGTGTCCATTTAGTAAAGTGAAGTATCGAAAATAGCGTAAGTGAGATTACATTTTTACCCTTACACCATTTATAGGCATTGTCTTATACATTGCATGTAAAACAAAAGTAAACCGTCGATGGGTAAGGATACGCCACGACATGACAACATCATATCATAATTTTAAGGGGCTCGATCAGGTTAATATGGCAAGTTTAACAACCCTAAATTTTGGAACCAATTTAAAATTTATTTTTAATTGATTTTAATAGAGATTAAATATTTTAAACGATTTATTTTGAGAATAAATGACTAAAATATATTTAAAACAAAGTTTAAACATATAAATTTAAAATTTAATTAAAACGAACTCATAACGTCGCGGTAGTTTGAATTTTAGTTTTGAACTTCAATTGAATATACAAAATGCAAAATAAGCCAGATTTCAGTAAAAACAAGAAATGTTAGAATCTATTTAATAATATTTTTCTAGCAAATGTAAGAAATTAAGTTTTCATGTTATGGATAGTAAGTTATTCCATTTCAAAATTTAAAATAGTCTATATGGAATTATTAATATTTCAATATTATATCACCCCTTAAAAATAGCCATTTTGTAAACGACCTCCATTTTCGATGAAACAATTTTGTTGGATCCAGAACGTCAAATTATTGTCAGATTTAAAATTTCAAGTCAATTGGAATTAGTATGTAAGCGTGGTAGATTTAAATGCATGTTCAATTTTAGTTGTAAATTCAATAAGCTAGAAAAAAGACCATTTTTTAAACAGCGTCTAAATACAACGAAATTAGTTTTTTTAGAACCGTATTTGTAAAACATAGCTAGATTTCAAGTTTGGTAATTTTTGGAGCCAGTATGTAACCGTGGTAAATTAAAACATTCGTTGCAATTTAATTTTGAACGTTATATTAACGTATATTTTAATTTTGATAAAAACTGATTAAAATAGTTGAATTGACTTATGAAACATATTCCATTTTTTCCGGAATAGGGATATTTGGCTAGGGACAATAGTCGTTGGGGTTCATTTGGAGTTCGGATGCAAGAATTTCAACGTTAAGTAATATTAAAATTTAATAATAATATATAAAAAAAATATAAAACCCTAAAACTAAAAACCCTAATTCTCCCACTTAAGAAACCCGCCGCCAGTAAGAATTCAATGGCCCAAAAGTTGCAATTTTTGTCCTCAAATCTCCCAAATCCATTCGATAATTTTGAAAACTTTTAACAACAAACATGAAAAACTCTTCGAGCTTTGTAAATTCAATGGATATGATCAGGTTTTGTTTCGTGAATCGCGAGATTTGAGGGTCCAAATGCGCAGTGTTCACACATTGTTTTAGGCGAGAGGCGGTTGCGAGTTCCTCGAGGTCGAGGGCGTGGGGAGGCGGCGCTGCGGCGGTCAAGAGGGAGGGTCTGATCATCTTCCAACGTGACGATAGAGTAGCGATTTCAAACCCAAATATACAAAATGGGTTACGACGGCTCAATTTTGGTTCCAGGAATAACGAAGGAAAAGATTAGAGATTAGGTTAATTATATTAACTTAAATAATTAATGTGATTAAGATTTAAATGTTCATATCCTTTTCAAATCAAAACAGAATCAAAAGAAACTGAGTGCGTTGGAACCATAAAATCAAGATCTACGTTATGGAGCTGACTGTAACAGATTTGGAGCTATTTGCAATTTCTAGTTAAATTAAATGCTTAGTTTAATTTTTTTAGAACAATCATAATTTAACGATTTCAGAACCGACCATGGTCAGAACTCTCTCACTCAACTAATTTTTACAGTTGTTTTATTTTATAACTGAATATGTATGGATTACCTGATGATTTTTATTGGGTTAATTATTATAAACTGTTATACGGTATATGGTAGAGCACATCACCAGTTGTTTGAAAACCATATGGATGAATGGATTGTTGATTGTGATATGTTGTGTGATGATCGCCCACAACCCCTATGCTAAACAACAGGAAAAATGCGCTGAAAGACATGTCAGGCAGCTGTGGACAGTGATAGCCTTTACATCGAACACTTCAACCATTCATTCATGGAAACCAAAACAACCACTCATTCATGAAAATCAGAAGCATACACCACTAGAACTCATGGCATCCAGATTATATGTATCTCATGTAAACCATCCTAATCGAATTCAAAATCTCTTAAGCATAAGCCCCAGAGGCCTAAACCAATATTAGACAAGCACCAAAGAAACATCTTCTTCAACGTTGAACAATGTACATGAGATGGTACAAACAAACTAACCAATCAACCATGACAGACTCTGGCTATCAATGCCAACCCTGCTTCGAAACCAACGTTAATCCTATGACGGCCAACCTTGCCATATGTCAAGGGATAATGGTAACCCCAGTTCTAGCATAAACTCCATACGCCTTTCAGCGATATGTATGTTTGTCCAACCTTGACAACTAGGCCTTTCAACGATACCTAGGATACTCAACACGTAACCTTCCGGTCTTTTGGGTTCCCTCGTTGTACCTCTGCTTTGAGCCTACTAGAACTTACGACAACGATAATCTCTTGGCCTTCGCATCTCTAGTCATCCAACCCGACGACTTTTCATAGCTCAAGAAACTTCTCGAGCAACCATTATCCACCAACTCACGACCTTTGAGTTATCACCTCATTCATTATTGTGCACCGATCAATGAAGACATACAACACGAATATTCCCTCTTGAATTTACTTCGAACTCACAACATTACTGAGCCAAACTACATCACTGCGCTATGGCTAGGGTTCATATAACGACCCGTATTTTCAGTGATATAACAACTAATTTATTTAATTATTTAAATAGTAATTTATAGATTTAAATGTATCAATTAAATAATGGTGAATATTTAATTAATATAATAATTAAATAATATATTTAATTCTGAAATAATCAGAATTAGTGAATTGGCAATATAATGTGAACTGAGCAATTCAAATTATATAATTCAGTTTATAATTGAATTAGAATAACGAATATATTATATAAACGAAGTTTGAACGTATAATTCTATTATAATTAAATTCGAGCTTGAAATGGCGCGGTAGTTCGCTATTTGGCGTTTTGAACTTCAACTGGATATACAGGGTCCGTTTTAAATCGGATTTCTGTGAAACAAGAAACGTTAGGAGCTGGTGAACTATATTTTTCTGATGGAAGAGAAAAATCAGGATTTCGTCATGTAGATTGTGAGTTATGTCCAAATCAAATTTTAAATTAGTCGCTATAGAATCGTTTATCAACTATAACAGTTTATTCGATATATCTAGATACCGGTTTCGAATTTAGACAAGATTCTTTTGAGACATAGTGATAATTTAATTTTTAGAATTTTATTGTAATTTTTAATTAATTAAATAAGCAACTTTTTATTTGAAGTATTTTGCACCCTTAATCAATATTTTGGGGTTTCACAATATGAGTTAACCTACCGATATTATTATACTTTTGTGATCGTGGCAGAGTTCTCGAGGCAATCGTATTTTTATTATTGTCCCTAGCGGTTCGTACATGAACATGATTTTACGTAAGATACCCTACAACTTTAACATTTTGAAAACATGCGTGCGAGCTTGCAACACCCATCCCTTCTCTTTCCTGACACTCTAGTGGCCTAAAATATCATGGTAGATAGTTTACTTCGCACTGAAGTATCAAGTATATACATATAAATCATCAAATCAACGTGTATTTCTTTCTTGCCGCAGACTCATCAGTCATATGGTTTAATGAGCACGCACGTTATTTTACTTAGAAATGAAGTAATCTTTTTATATAAAATACATGTATCACTACTGTAAGCCTTAAACATTTAAGTCTCTATCCCCTTATAAATATACCCAGAGATGTCTTGTTTCTCTCTCTTTGCTTCAGGAAATTAATACCGCGAGGATTCTTTTCTTTTTCAAATGAAAACTCAGTAAACCCAAAACTCTAGTGGCTTCAATACAATACTTTTCCATACCTTGTACTTTTCAGCGTGTTAAGGGTACAAACAACGCGAGACGAGTACATGTATTATGTACTGTGGGGTGCTCAACGTAAAGGAGGACTGAAAATGCAGGTGGATGGAGAAAAACGTGGGGAGTTTAATGGTGAAGGCCATTCATGTTTTGGTGATTGGGAAGAAGAGTTTTAGGCGTTGGAGACGTTGAGCTTAAGGAAGGAAGCACGACATGTTTGGGTTCCTCTTTTACTAAAGCAACGTTGAGAAGTATTGTATGAGTGGGAGGAGGGCTCTGGGTGCCAATGCTGTTGCGATGGACTGGAGAAGGAAGCGGTCTAGAGGGAAAGGTCACGGTTTCAAAAGAGGAGTAGAAGGAAAGTTAAAAGGGTGATGCTCTTAAGTGGTTTCGTGTATGCTAGATGGAAGTGAGGGAGTGGAAGTTTCAGTGAGCTGCATGGATTTGGTGGAGCTATTGACATGAACGCATGAGGAAGCTTGGAAGCCTTGGCGTTGTACAGATGGGGTGCACACTTGAATGTGACCATGGACGCATGCATGTGCCAACTATTTGTACAGGGTATGTAGCACGGAACATACATATAATAAAAACAAGGGGAAACGATGGGTTTAGCTTGCAGAACGGTGGGGGGTATTTTTTGAATTTTACATATAGGATTGGTTTTGAGGGAAACATGGTTGAATGGGTTCGACATGGCCTTTTTTCCTCATGAAGAAATACAGGAGTTGTATGGTATGATGGGGTGTATATGCGTGAAGCACGGTGGAATAAAATACTGGAGTTACTGTTGGGTGTGGGGATCGGATGTGTGGCATATGCGTTGAATAGCAAGGAAAGTTAGGAAGCATTAAGTTACTATGAGCTGGGATTGTTTTCCTGTGTGTGAATTAATGCTGGAGAATATTGAAGGAGTGGTGCGTTTTGGGTAAGCTGGAGGAGAAAGGTAGTTTGGACCCGGTGCAGTAAGTGATTGGGAGTATGGGCCGTCTAGAATTTCTAAGGCCCAATGAAAAAAAAATATGAGCCCAAATGAAAAGAAAGCAAAAACGTAAAGAGATGGTAAGTTACTAAGTTTACCTGGTGAAAACGTTTGTGCAGATGGAGCTCGCAGTTAAATCTTGTGGAGGAAGAATAACATTAGGCACGGGTCTGAAGTTGTTGGGCCGCTGGAAAAAAGAAGTAAGCCCAATTCAAAATAAAATGTTTAAGTTAATTAAACTATTTAAATGTCTATATTAACTTATAATTTTAATATCGTATCCATATGTTGTCAGAATCACGAACGGTTTGATCCGTTGGGATCGTATGGACGGTGGCTACACAATGGAACAGACTGGGAGTGAATTCGAGCTCTTTACAATTTATAGCAAAATAAATTGTCTGTCTGAATCGAGCGATGGTTATCGTTATTAACGATGATCGTCCAAAGTGAGTAAAACTCGCCAACTCTGAACAGTTACATTTTATAACGTATTCTTAGAACTGATAATTATCTGTTGATTACTGTGTGTTAACAGTTTGGTTGAATTGCTTGTGTATTGGTCGAAATCATAGATAACAATATACAGATAAATCGTTAATCAAATATTGATTCAGTTTAGCAGAACATTTCATATTGAAATGAAATCGATGTTAATTATACTGTTTAACAGCTGTGATGCAGGGAAACAGGTTGGAGGAATCCAACTGGATTCCTCAACATTTATTTTACTGTTTTTCATATATTGTAATATATGATGTGATATATAATCTGTTGATGATTATTTGTGTTTGGATGATATCGATCACCGTTGTTTGGTATTTTAAATACCGTAAGAAATACTAGGATGTAAAAAGGGAATTTCAAAGTGAATATTGAAAATAAACTATTTATAAAATCAAAGGATTTTATAAACGAGAAATTATTTATAAAATAAATAGAAGATTTTATAAGAGGAAATAATTATAAATGGAATATTTATAAATAGGAAATAAATAGAATAAAGGAATATTTATTTATAAAATAAATAGAATAAAGGAATATTTATTGGGAAAATAAATAGAGTTAAATGAAAAGGAGTTAATCGAGTTTAGTATTCAAAGGAGTTAATCGAATTTAGTATTCGAAGGAGTTAATCGAATTTAGTATTCGAAGGAGTTAATCAAATTTAATTATTCGAAACGAGTTAGTCGAACATGGTTAGTCAAGTCGAATTCATCGATTATAATTAATCGAAAAAAGTTAATTGAACATAGTTAATCAAAATGGAGTCAAACAAAAATTAGAAACTGACTAGGGATTAATAAGTTGAATGGTTTCCTTAGTATCGATCTGATGTTGGTTTCGGCCTTCGGGATTTATACTTAGGAAATTGTTCTCTTGTTAGTTTATAGCTAGAGTCTGATAGATGTGGCAGAATAGTGATACGTAATTAGGCCATGGAAATGTTTTCCAGTGTTAATAAAGTATATTTTCTAAACATAGAAATGAGGATATATATATATATATGTATGTATGTATGTATATGTTTGATGATTGGATCGATAATTCCATTTGGAAATAAGATCGTTGTGTGTACACAGACATGTTTTCATTTGATAGTTAAATCACCGACTATCAAAGTTTTGACCATTTTAACGTTGTTAATATGGGGAGACCAGTTGGATTATTATCCGAAGAACCACTCCGTATTGGCATAAGCGTTGCGAATAAAGTATGCTGGATATATTGAAGACGGAGTAAAGCGCAAGGGATCTTGTATAAATCTTGGATAACAATTGCCTAAGATGGTTGTACTGAATAGTGCCTTCGGTTTGTCTAGTCCCAGGACGACCAGTATGGAAGAATGTCTGACAGAGTATATTTAATAGATCGCGTAAGTTGATTTCTTCAAACGTATATACGTTTGGTGGCAGAGGAATTCTTTCCTCTTAGCTGTATACCCATGGTATTTTTGGGGAAATCAATTTGTGATTTGGTGGGTATGACGATGTGACATTCAAAGTGAATAAATGTGTGATCTATTAGAGATAAGCGTAGCTTCTAGCCTTACATCCGGTAAATGAAAAAAATCGGACAGGCAGCATGGCTATGTAGGTCGCACCTATTAGGGTGTATAATCACCTGATCTAGAGTTTCATTTACTTCTAAAAATCTATTGTCGATGCTGTCCCATTCGGGAAACGGTTGCTGATCCTAACCGTTGGTGATATACATTTGATACACTCAAGCGAAATGAGTGGTCGGTCATGTGTGGCCGAGTTGCAAGATGTTCTTCCTGAACCTAGTGTATTCCTCTGTAGAGGTACACTAGCGAAAGGTGGTTCCATACCTTGTCATAGTTGGAAATCCATTACCCAATACGTGCTTGCGGTTTTGATTGTATACTATATATGTAGAACGTGAGATGAAAGTGTTTCTGCTAGATGATTATATTGTGGTTGATAGACACTATTATAATATCAGTGAGTTTTCATATAAAGATTTTTTAGGATTCTCATAAGGGAAAAACCCGTTCCGTTATACTACGTGGTCTTATGAGATATCGTTTAATGGCTCAAACTGTTTTAAAACTGTTTTACTCATACCAGTCCCATGACTGACCCGGAGTTTATTTTGTTTTGTTTTCCCTAAACTCTTGGGTGCCCAATTTTGTACGCGCAGTCAAGTAGTCAGGATTTTACAGATATACTTGAAGAGCTTGGAGCAGGAGGCTTTAGGATTATATAGCTATAGTTATTTCTGCTGTGTTGCAATTGTTGTACTCTGATAATGTTACTTTATACATATAATGATTTTATTTCAAGGATATGTTATCTATTATATGCTGTTCGTTCCGCTGTGAGATTTGTGTTACTCTGATGTTGTATCTTCTTCTTCTTCTTCTATTCTAAGTTTCTACCTTATCTATTCTCACCCTCTAACTTCTTTATATAAACTTTCTGGTATTTTTCGATGTTTGGTTAGTCATCATTGAGTTTATGGCGATAACCAAAGTCGAGAAAAACCGGGTCGTTACAGTTGGTAACAGAGCTGGTTGCTTAACTGGTACGTCCGATAGGGGGTTCTCGCTTTGCGTTAGGTGGCGAACGGGAGACTCTTACCCCTACAGATCCTGCAATATAGTTGGTTGGTCAAGTCGCGAGGCTGGCCGTAAAAGCAGTTCTAAGGTATCAATGTCAGCCACGGTGGGATATTATCCTGCTGCTTGGGGGTTTGAGGGATGGTTGCAAAGCCTATCAAAATCGTCGGGTCGTTACAGTTGGTATCAGAGCTTAAGGTTAAGTGAATTACCTTGGCTCTATGGCGTGACTCAGTAGAGATGGGGTTAGTAATAACCTAGTTTGAGTTTGAGTGTATACATATGTGCGCGTATTTGTTATTTTATATAAAAATGGTTTATATTGTGGATATTTATTGGTTGAGTCGTTTATGAGTTCTGGTCGATCAGTTTGATCCATTGTATCGGTAGGAGTTTATAAACACTTGAATACGATGGATCAACATTGTATGTTTTGAAAAGAGGGTAAATGTAATAATTTTACCCAAAGTATATTTTGATATAAAAGTGAATATATATTGAAATTATTATATTTGATGTGTTGGTCACTATTATAATCAAGTAAGATTTTAAATTAAATGGTTATGTAAATAACCAAGCAGAATCCATATAAGTATATTTTATGAGAATTTTAAAGTCCTGGGAGATTTTAAATTGTTTTACAAGCAGTATGAATGATATTTTGAGTTGATTTCAAAATGAAGTGTTTAAGAATGGTTTTGAAAGTAATATAGTTTTGAACTCACTTCGATAGCTGGGAAATAACCCTGATGATGAATTGCGACATCATTAGTGTTCATTTTTGAGTTTCTAAGTGACAGATTACTACCAAGGATTTTGTTTTTGAATTATTTTGAGAAAACAAGTTGTTTTGATTCCGAAAGGGAATATTTGATTTTTGAGAAAAGCAAAGCTGTTTAGAACTCCCAGGAAGAGATTGTTTAAATTAAAAACAAATTTAAATAGAAATTTGTGGAAGTAAATAGGAATTTAAGTCAGTTAAGTGGAAATTGAATGGGATATATAAATGGAACTTGCCTTGGTTAAGTGTGACAGCCCGCCCCACACCAGCCTGCATTTCCTCCGAAAGTGCGCTGTACACATGCCCGACTAGCATGAGACGGTCGTCAGAAGAAAGGAAAGAAGGGAATTAACTAAACGAGGAACCTGTAGAATGTCTCACAGCGCATGGAATAAAATATAATAACAAAATACTTGACATAAAACAGGTGAGACAGTGTATAGGCTGATAACTAAACCCAATATCAACATCAGAGCAGCGGAAATCCAAATGCAGCTTACTACAACTTTTCAAATTTACTGTCTCTAAACAAAAGAAAGCTAAAGTAGAAGATACACCACTAATGCCCAAGCAGTGATCTTCAACAACACAGGGAGAATACTATGTATATATTACGTGGAAGCCTCCTACTCGTCTCCGGATCATCTACCCGTGCATCACCAGCTAACCTGTCTCTAGTCTGCTCGTGTGAGCACCCATAGTAATAAGAGGAGACATAAAACTCTGGGTCAGACATAAAGCCTGGTATGAGCGATAAGCATTTAAACAGAATAATAACAGGTATACTAAACCATACCTGAACCTGGACCTGCAACCAAAGAGTTAGTACCACATACCGTACAGTACTCTAAGTTGCCATAATAAGTAGTGTAAAGAATACGGGGGTGGGGCATGCATGTCATGATGATAGCAAACAAATCAACCATAGCAACCATCCTCACATCTCTCACTCATTGCGTAAAGCATACGATGTCCACCACTGTCAATCACTAGACCCATCGAAGTAGTGGCGGAGTTCAACTTGTACAACTACTGCTACTACCAAGCTTACCACATGGAGTCATGACCAAATCTTTACATATGACCCCACTTCATTGGTTTATAGCCCTTTAGTCGTACCTAGGCCATTGCAACCCTGAATCCGTTCACGTACCTCCCATACATAGTGATCCAAAGTCATAGACATCGACTGCCCCTTGGCACACGTCCCGCAGCAAAGCCCAATCATGAAGTGAACTCATCGGTTCCCAACTGGATCCTGAGCTCTAACTTCCTATATTGGACTACCTTTGCATCTCGGGTTATTGGTCAATACTGGGTCGGGTCGGGTTCTCCTTCTGTAGCGGTTCGGTTCGGGTTCAAAGCGTTGCGTCGGGTCGGGTCGGGTGTCCCACTTCCGGTCGGGTCGGGTGTCCTCCTCCGGGTCGGGTCGGGTGTCCTCCTCCCTTCCAGTTCGTGCTTCCGCTCCGATCCGCTCCCTCGTTTCTTCACGTATTCCGATCCGATCCCTCCTTGCCATCTGATCCGCGTGGCCTTCCCTCTTGCTAGTTCTCCCAAGTGTTTACTTCCGATCCGAGCCCTGCGTCTCCAAGTCGATCTGATCCCAGCTTAACCAACATGGCCTTCCTTTTTGCCAAGTCTCTTTTGTGCCAGACTCCGGTTCGGGTCGGGTTTCTTGCCCAGTTCACATATCCGATCCGAGCCCACATCCGATCCGATCCGAAACCCTGCACAACTTTCTGCAACTTTTTCCAGCAACTTGTTTACGCCATTCGACGACGTTTTCGACAAATCTAACTATACTAATCAATCACAAATCATGTCAAACAGTAATAGCAACATAGCAAACTAACCACAAACACCAAAACAAAGAATTTACATGTCAAAAGGGAACGAATATACCCAAAATCCCATTTTTTTCTTAAGCATGATTAAATAAAACTAATCATAGGGTTAACAAAACTTAATCAAATCGAACCAAATTTCTAACAGAGGCATAAAATATTATTTAAGAATTTCTAAACATTTTTCCAGAATTTATTAGTGTACAAATTCGCTAATCTTCACTAATTACCCTTAATTAACTGTAATTAGTGTCAAAACTATGCAAATCACTCACCTTAGCCACAAAATAAAACACCAAATCTGAAATACTCTCTGTTTGGGTCGAATTCCTATGTATAGCAGCAGCTCCAACCTTGCTCTGTTGCTATTTGGCCTTGTTTTGATGTAGTTTAGGCTTAATCTTCACTAAAAATGTGTTTTGGAGTGGTTTTAGAGGATGGAAGCCATTACTAGGGTCTCAAGAAGGTTTGTGGTGGCTCAAAACTGAAATGAAAGTGATTTCCTAACCCTAATCAGTCCTCCTATACCTCTAAACCCAAAATTCCCCTCTGGGCCTAGCTGCTAATCACCCGGTTAAGCCCAATTAAGCTGTTTTTCACCATCTGAAACTTGTTTCAGCCATATCTCCCAAACGGTGAGTCCGTTTGGCTAATGTGACCACTCTACGGAATTGAAAACCATCATCCGGAGCCAATGGAAGTGGTTTCAAGTCAAAATTCTTTTTCAGTCAAAAGTTATGGCCAAAACAGTGCCAACTAGGGGTAAAATGGTCATTTAAAAATCGGGAAAAATCATGAACATAGGAAATGACCCCAATAGTCGTCTCCCAAAGTTACATGACCATACGACTTCGTATGTGAAAGAAATATATATCCTACGATCCTATGATGCGTAGAATATGGGTCGTTACACTCTCCCCCCTTAAGAAATTTCGCCCCCGAAATTCCTTAACCCAAAACATACAAAGGATCCTGCATGCCTAACAACCACATACAACAATCAAACATGCAAAACAAGCAAACAAGCCTATCCTAGCATGCGGAAAACTAAATCAAAGTCAAAATCTCACCAGGCAAAGAGTTCTGGGTGTGTCTTCCTAATGTTCTCCTCTGTTTCCCAAGTACAATCATTCTCGTCCTTGCTCCACTGAACCTTGACTAGCTTCACCGCCTTCCTTCGAAGTTGCTTCATGTCGTGCTCGACAATACGGGCCGGCTTGCGGTTCCCAACCGCCTCGGGTTCTACTTCGAAGTCCTCTAACTGATCAGGTGAAATAGTCATATCTGAGTCGTGAACGAACTTCCTTAGTTGGGAAACATGAAATACGTTGTGAACTCCCGCCATCTTCTCTGGTAAGTCAATTCTATATGCCAAATTCCCGACTAGTTCAAGAACAGGGAATGGGCCAACGAATCTTGGTGCCAACTTGCCTCTCCTGCCAAATCGTATTACGCTCTTCAACGGAGAAATCTTGACAAACACCAAGTCGCCAACGGAGAATTTTAGGTCTCTTCTCCTCTTATCAGCATAACTCTTCTGCCTATCTTAGGCAGCCTTCATTCGTTGTTGAATGATCTTAATCTTACCTGAAGTTTCCCTCACCACATCTAGTCCAAGCATAAACTTCTCGCCAGTCTCTATCCAACATGATGGTGAGTTGCACGGTCTTCCGTACAAAGCTTCAAACGGAGTCATACCGATACTGGATTGGTAGCTATTATTATATGCAAACTCTACTAGATGCAAATGGTCATCCCATGATCCACCAAAATCCAATATATACGCTCTCAAGAGATCTTCCAAAATACGATTCACCCTCTCCGTCTGACCGTCGGTCTGAGGATGATATGCGGTACTGAGATGTAACTCTGACCCTAGAGCCTCTTGTAAGCTCTTCCAAAACCCACTAGTGAACAATGGGTCTCGGTCACTCACAATGCTTTTAGGTACTCCATGAAATCTCACTACCCACTTCATATACAATTCTGCTAACTTAGCTGCCGTTCTGGTCGATTTGACTGGTATAAATCTTGCACTCTTAGTCAATCGGTCCACGATTACCCAAATGCTATCATGTCCCGATCTAGTCCTTGGTAAACCATCGATGAAATCCATCGAGACTTGCTCCCATTTCCATTCGGGAATTTCTAATGGCTGTAACAACCAACTAGGCTTCTTTTGCTCGGCTTTAACTAGCTGGCAATTCATGCATTTGGATATAAACTTCCCAACGTCTCTTTTCATCCCTTCCCAGTAGTAAGTCTGTCTCATGTCTCTATACATCTTATTACCACCGGGGTGTATAGTCAGTTTTGAGTGATGACACTCTCTAAGCACTTCATCCCTCAATCCATTGACGTTGGGTACAACAAGCTTTCCATTCTTTCTAAGCCATCATTGTCGATCAAGCCCATACTTGTTCATCTCCTCATCGATACCCATCTCTAACTTGGAGATGATTTCCAATAGGTTAGGATCGTCCCTCTGACTAGAGCCGATCCGCTCAATCAAAGTGGGTCTGATCGTCAAACTTGCTAACACTTCTGGATTCAATTCGCACTTTGGTCTGAAGTCAAACCCCGCGATATACTCCAGTTGCTTCCATTCTAGAAACATAGCCCCTAAGCTGGCATGTCTCCTACTCAATGCATCAGCCACCGCATTGCCCTTTCCCGGTGTATATGCGATGTCAAAATCATAGGAAGCCAAGAATTCTAACCACGTTTGTTGCCGGAGATTTAAATCCTTCTGGGAGAAGAGATACTTCAATGACTTATGATCTGTAAACAGCTCAAATCTTTCTCCCAAGAGATAGTGTCTCCACATCTTCAACGCGAACACGATCGCTGCCGACTCCAAATCATGGGTAGGGTATCTTCTCTTGTGCGGTTTCAATTGCCTACTTGCATAAGCTACAACCCTACCGCCTTACATCAATACAGCACCCAGTCCGGTACCACAGGCATCCGTGTATACCGTCATCTCTTCATTCCCCTTGGGAATGACTAACACTGGTGCGCTTGTCAACTTGTCCTTTAGACTCTGGAATGCATTCTCGCACTTTTCATCCCAGACAAAAGCTTGATTCTTCATAGTCAACTGGGTCAATGGTGCCGCTATCTTGGAGAAACTTTGGATAAACTTACGATAATATCCAGCTAACCCCAAGAAACTTTTTACATCTGTTGCATTCTTGGGCGTAGGCCAATCCTGTACCGTAGCCACCTTCGCCGGGTCTACGGCAATACCATTCTCTGATACAACATGGCCCAAGAACCTCACTTCCCTCCTCCAGAAGTGACACTTAGAAAACTTTGATTTCAATTGGTGTTTTCTCAACACCTCCATCACTATTCTTAAATGTTCCTTGTGTTCTTCCTCTGTCCTTGAATAAACCAAAATATCATCAACGAACACGAGGACAAACTTATTCAACTGATCTCTGAATACTCTATTCATAAGATCCACAAAATATGCTGGGGCATTGGTCAGCCCGAATGGCATGACCAACCACTCATAAAATCCAGACGGCGTCCGAAATGTCGTTTTAGCTATACTCTCAGCTTCCACTCTAAGCTGATGAAAACCTGTCGCGAGATCCAACTGAGAAAATACTCTCGCGCCACTCAACTGATCGAACAAATCATCTATCCGCGGTAGAGGATACTTATTCTTCCTCGTCACTTTATTCAACTCGCGGTAGTCTACACACAAACGAAGGGAACCATCCGCCTTGGTAGCAAACACAACTGGTGCTCCCCATTCAGATACACTCCTTCTGATAAATCCCTTCTTCAAAAGATTGCTGACTTGCACCTCGATCTCTCGCTGCTCCCTTGGTGCCATACGATGAAGTGGCATCACTATAGGTCTGGCATCTTTTACCAAATCAATACGGAACTCAATCTCTCGGTGTGGTGGAAGCCCGGTCACTTCCTCGAAAACATCCAGATACTGGCCAACCACGGGCAAACCTGACAACTCACTATGCGGAATGTCGAGGGAGTTTAGAAAACTAGCCAATACCCCCTCACTGGGTAGACCACCAAACACTATCCTCCGCCCATCATCCTCTCTAGCTGTCACCAAAAAGCCCTCACAGTCTACCACCACCCCGTATCTTTGGAGCCAATCTACTCCCAAAATAATACCAAACCCAGTAAAGCCCAAAACAAAGCAATCACAAACAAACATGCATCCATGACTCGATAAGACCACATTACGACAAATCATGCTAAGGCTAGTCGAACCACCAATCGGGCTCGTCACTACTAAAGGTCTATCGACAATCTCGGGCTCCAATCCCAACCTATCTACCAGGTCACTAGATATGAAAGAACTGGAGGCTCCGGTATCAAACAAAACTCTAACGGGAACATCATAAACAGAAAGCATACCTTGAATGACGACATTCTTTCCCTTCTCCGCCGCAGTTGGGGCATTCGACAAAGAAGGAATAGCATTAAGAGCATATGCTTTCACCATTTGCTTTTCTTTAGGGGGTTGTGGACACTTGTCCTTGTGATGTCCCATTTGGCCACAGTTGAAGCACTTCCTATCCGCTGGCTTGGCCCGACAATTACTAGCATAATGGCCCTTCTTACCACAGCTGAAGCACTCAACATCTTGCTTATTCTTTTTCTTCTGGCCAACCTTAGTCTGATTTTGCTTTCTCTTATTCTGGGAACTACCCTTGCCTCCACCACTTGCTTGTGGCTTTGGCTCATCTGCAGATGCAATCTCAGTCTTCGGCTTAGGGTAGAGACTTTCTGATCTCAATGCTTTCCCCACAATCGATTCAAATGTCTCATCGATGTGGTTAATAAGCCTTTCCCCCAAGTACTGATCCAAACCAGTTATGAATTTCTCATTCTTCTTCTCGGCAGTATCAATAAGAGATAACCCATACTTCGACAAAGTGTCGAATTCAGCAATATACTCCGAGACAGCTCTGCCATTCTGCTTGAGCTCCAAGAATTTCTTAAACAACACTGACTTCTGAGCAGCTGGAATGAACTTCTCGCTAAAGCGAGCCTTAAACTGCTCCCAAGTAATCTGATCTTCGGGAGTAGCTACCTTTATAGCATTCCACCAATTCATTGCCCGCCCTTGCAGCTGACGGGACGCTAGCTTTCTCTTCATCGCATCCTCGATACCCAAATCCTCGAAGATACGTTCGCAACTATCCAACCAATCTTGAACATCCGTGGCCGACTCCGTTCCGTGGAACGGCTTCCCACCAAGGCTAGTATAATCCTTATTCAGCTTGGCGAAGTCGACCCTTGGTGCCTGCACTATTGGACCACCACTATTTCCGCCATTGGGAGCTGCCCTCTGCACATCCCTAAGCATCTCTCTCATGAGGTCAGTAAACATCGCCCTCATGTCAGCAGCATTCCCATTATTGGCCCCTCTACCGGTACCTCTAACATATCGGCTCATCGTCAGTTTGAAAAAGGAAACGATTAACGACCCCATAGTGGTGCTAGTGCAGCACGACTTCATTCTCATACTACTAATAGTATATATATATATAGCTTTTAAAAAACCAAATAAACACAAATACGCTCTCTCGTATACATATATTATCTCTCCCTGATAACTTCCCTAGGTTTACTACACAACCGTGCTCCGATACCAAGTGTGACGGCCCGCCCCGCACCAGCCTGCATTTCCTCCGAAAGTGCGCTGTACACATGCCCGACTAGCACGGGACGGTCGTCAGAAGAAAGGAAAGAAGGGAATTAACTAAACGAGGAACCTGTAGAATGTCTCACAGCGCATGGAATAAAATATAATAACAAAATACTTGACATAAAACAGGTGAGACAGTGTATAAGCTGATAACTAAAACCAACATCAACATCAGAGCAGCGGAAATCCAAATACAGCTTACTACAACTTTTCAAATTTACTGTCTCTAAACAAAAGAAAGCTAAAGTAGAAGATACACCACTAATTCCCAAGCTGTGTTCTTCAACAAAACAGGGAGAATACTATGTATATATTACGTGGAAGTCTCCTGCTCGTCTCCGGATCATCTACCCGTGCATCACCAGCTAACCTGTCTCTAGTCTGCTCGTGTGAGCACCCAGAGTAATAAGAGGAGACATAAAACTCTGGGTCAGACATAAAGCCTGGTATGAGCGATAAGCATCTAAACAGAATAATAACAGGTATACTAAACCATACCTGAACCTGCAACCAAAGAGTTAGTACCACATACCGTACAGTACTCTAAGTTGCCATAATAAGTAGTGTAAAGAATACGGGGGTGGGGCGTGCATGTCATGATGATAGCAAACAAATCAACCATAGCAACCATCCTCACATCTCTCACTCATTGCGTAAAGCATACAATGTCCACCACTGTCAATCACTAGACCCATCGAAGTAGTGGCGGAGTTCAACTTGTACAACTACTGCTACTACCAAGCTTACCACATGGAGTCATGACCAAATCTTTACAGATGACCCCACTTCATTGGTTTATATCCCTTTAGTCGTACCTAGGCCATTGCAACCCTGAATCCGTTCACGTACCTCCCATACATAGTGATCCAAAGTCATAGACATCGACTGCCCCTTGGCACACGTCCCGCAGCAAAGCCCAATCATGAAGTGAACTCATCGGTTCCCAACTGGATCCTGAGCTCTAACTTCCTATATTGGACTACCTTTGCATCTCGGGTTATTGGTCAATACTGGGTCGGGTCGGGTTCTCCTTCTGTAGCGGTTCGGTTCGGGTTCAAAGCGTTGCGTCGGGTCGGGTCGGGTGTCCCACTTCCGGTCGGGTCAGGTGTCCTCCTCTGGGTCGGGTCGGGTGTCCTCCTCCCTTCCAGTTCGTGCTTCCGCTCCGATCCGCTCCCTCGTTTCTTCACGTATTTCGATCCGATCCCTCCTTGCCATCTGATCCGCGTGGCCTTCCCTCTTGCTAGTTCTCCTAAGTGTTTACTTCCGATCCGAGCCCTGCGTCTCCAAGTCGATCCGATCCCAGCTTAACCAACATGGCCTTCCTTTTTTCCAAGTCTCTTTTGGGCCAGACTCTGGTTCGGGTCGGGTTTCTTGCCCAGTTCACATATCCGATCCGAGCCCACATCCGATCCGAAACCCTGCACAACTTTCTGCAACTTTTTCCAGCAACTTGTTTACGCCATTCGACGACGTTTTCGACAAATCTAACTATACTAATCAATCAAAAATCATGTCAAACAGTCATAGCAAACTAACCACAAACACCAAAACAAAGAATTTACATGTCAAAATAGATCGAATATACCCAAAATCCCATTTTTTTCCTTAAGCATGATGAAATAAAACTAATCAAAGGGTTAACAAAACTTAATCAAATCGAACCAAATTTCTAACAGAGGCATAAAATATTATTTAAGAATTTCTAAACATTTTTCCAGAATTTATTAGTGTACAAATTCGCTAATCTTCACTAATTACCCTTAATTAACTGTAATTAGTGTCAAAACTATGCAAATCACTCACCTTAGCCACAAAATAAAACACAAATCTGAAATACTCTCTGTTTGGGTCGAATTCATATGTATAGCAGCAGCTCCAACCTTGCTCTGTTGCTATTTGGCCTTGTTTTGATGTAGTTTAGGCTTAATCTTTACTAAAAATGTGTTTTGGAGTGGTTTTAGAGGATGGAAGCCATTACTAGGGTCTCAAGAAGGTTTGTGGCGGCTCAAAACTGAAATGAAAGTGATTTCCTAACCCTAATCAGTCCTCCTATACCTCTAAACCCGAAATTTCGCTCTGGGCCTAGCTGCTAATCACCCGGTTAAGCCCAATTAAGCTGTTTTTACCATCTGAAACTTGTTTCAGCCATATCTCCCAAACGGTGAGTCCGTTTGGCTAATGTGACCACTCTACGGAATTGTGAACCATCATCCGGAGCCAATGGAAGTGGTTTCAAGTCAAAATTCCTTTTCAGTCAAAAGTTATGGCAAAAACAGTGCCAACTAGGGGTAAAATGGTCATTTAAAGATCGGGAAAAATCATGAACATGGGAAATCACCCCAATAGTCGTCTCCCAAAGTTACATGACCATACGACTTCGTATGTGAAAGAAATAAATATCCTACGATCCTATGATGCGTAGAATACGGGTCGTTACATTAAGTATGGTGAATTGACAAGTTAAAATCTTGGAATTTAGAGTGGATTCGAGATTGATAATTGGTTTGGGTATAAAATGATTGGATTTTGATTAGGATGACATCGATATATGCAGAATTGATAAACAGATGGAAAGGATATAATGATATGCCCGACAAAAAGGTACAAGTTTATATTTCATATGGCATGAGATTTATGAGCCGAATTGGCAAGCCGCTTGCCTGTTTGGTTTTCTTTTGGGTTGAAGAAGGCTCAGAGAGGCGAGTTGGAGTTTGAGCTATTGACCAGTACAAAGGTGGTGCTGGCGAAATTTTTTGAAAATCAAAGGTGTTAGAAAATTTTCAGGATTTTCGAAATTTTTCATTGATAAGAATTAACTAATAATTTAATTGAAATCAAATTAATTCAGTTAAAACTGATGTTAAAGGTAAACAAATAATTTTAACCCAGTTAATAGGGTTTGTTTCTACCTTAGCAATTTCGAGGATGAAATTATTTTAAGGGGGGAAGAATGTAAGGACCCGTATTTTCAGTGATATAATAACTAGTTTATTTAATTATTTAAATAGTAATTTATAGATTTAAATGGTATAAATTAAATAATGGTGAGTATTTAATTAATATAATAATTAAATAATATATTTAATTTTGAAATAATCAGAATTAGTGAATTGGCAATATAACGTGAACTGGGCAATTCAAATTATATAATTCAGTTTATAATTGAATTAGAATAACGAATATATTATGTAAATGAAGTTTTAATGTATAATTCTATTATAATTAAATTCGAGCTTGAAATGGCGTGGCAGCTCGCTATTTGGCGTTTTAAACTTCAACTGGATATACAGGGTCCGTTTTAAATCGGATTTCTGTGAAATAAGAAACATTAGGAGCTAGTGAAGTATATTTTTCTGATGGAAGAGAAAAATCAGGATTTCGTCGTGTAGATTGTGAGTGGTGTCCAAATCAAATTTTAAAATAGTCATTATAGAATCGTTTATCGACTGTAAGGGTTTATTCGATATAACTAGATACCGGTTTCGAATTTAGACAAGATTCTTTTGAGGCGTAGTTATAATTTAATTTTTAGAATTTTATTGTAATTTTTAATTAATTAAAAAGCAACTTTTTATTTGGAGTATTTTGCACACTTAATCAACATTTTGGGGTTTCACAATATGAGTTAACCTACCGATATTATTATACTTTTGGGATCGTGGCAGAGTTCTCAAGGCGATCGTATATTTATTATTGTCCCTAGCGGTTCATACATGAACATGATTTTACGTGAGATACCCTACAACTTTAACATTTTGAAAACATACGTGGAGCTTGCAACACCCGTCCCTTCTCTTTCCTGACACTCTAGTGGCCTAAAATATCATGGTAGATAGTTTACTTCACACTGAAGTATAAAGTGTGTGTGTGTATATATATATAAATCATCAAATCAACGTGTATTTCTTTCTTGTCGCTGACCCATCAGTACAGCATATGGTTTAATGAACACGCACGTTATTTTACTTAGAAATGAAGTAATCTTTTTATATAAAATACAAGTATCACTACTGTAAGCCTTAAACATTTAAGTCTCTATCTCCTTATAAATATACCCAGAGATGTCTTGTTTCTATCTTTGCATCAGGAAATGAATACCGCGAGGATTCTTTTCTTTTCCAAATGAAAACTCAGTAAACCCGAAACTCTAGTGGCTTCAATACGATACTTTTCTGCACCTGGTACTTTTCAGCGTGTTAAGGGTACAAACGACGCGAGATGAGTAAATGTATTTTATACTGTGGGGTGCTCAACGTAAAGGAGGATTGAAAATGCAGGTTGATGGAGAAAAAAGTGGGGAGTTTAATGGTGAAGGCCATTCATGTTTTGGTGAATGGGAAGAAGAGTTTTAGGCGTTGGAGACGTTGAGCTTAAGGAAGGAAGCATGGCATGCTTGGGTTCCTCTTTTACTGAAGCAATGTTGAGAAGTACTGTATGAGTGGGAGGAGGGCTTTGGGTGTCAATGTTGTTGCGATGGACTGGAGAAGGAAGCGGTGTAGAGTGAGAGGTCACGATTTCAAAAGAGGAGTAGAAGGAAAATTAAAAGGGTGAAAAGTGAGGGAGCGGAAGTTTTGGCGAGCTGCATGGATTTGGTGGAGCTGTTGAAATGAACACGTGAGGAAGCTTGGAAGCCTTGGCGGTGTATAGATGGGTTGCACACTTGAATGTGACCATGGATGCATGCATGTGCCAACTATTTGTACAGGGTATGTAGCACGGAACATACATATAATAAAAACAAGGGGAAACGATGGGTTTAGTTTGGAGAACGATGGAGGGTATTGTTTGAATTTTATGTATAGGATTGGTCTTGAGGGAAACACGGTTGAATGGGTTCGACGCGGCCATTTTTCCTCATGAAGAAATATAGGAGTTGTATGGTATGATGGGTGTATATGCGTGAAACACGGTGGAATAAAATACTGGAGTTACTGTTGGGTGTGGGGATCAGATGCGTGGCATATGGGTTGAATGGCAAGGAAAGTTAGGAAGCATTAAGTTACTGTGAACTGGGATTATTTTCCTGTGTGTGAATTAATGATGGAGAATATTGAAGGGGCGGTGTGTTTTGGGTAAGCTGGAGAAGAAAGGTGGTTTGGACCCGGTGCAGTAAGTGATTGGGAGTATGGGCCGTCTAGAATTTCTAAGGCCCAATGAAAAAATATATATGAGCCCAAATGAAAAGAAAGCAAAAACGTAAAGAGATGGTAAGTTACTAAGTTTACCTGGTGAAAACGTTTGTACAGATGGAGCTCGCAGTTAAATCGTATGGAGGAAGAATTACATTAGGCACGGGTCTGAAGTTGTTGGGTCGCTGGAGAAAAGAAGTAAGCCCAATTCAAAATAAAGAGTTTAAGTTAATTAAACTATTTAAATGTGTATATTAACTTATAATTTTAATATCGTATCCATACGTTATCTGAATCACGAACAGTTTGATCCGTTGGGATCTTGTCCGTCTGAATCAAGCGATGGTTATCGATATTAACGATGATCGTCCAAAGTGAGTAAAACTCACCAAATCTGAAATGTTACATTTTATAACATATTCTTAGAACTGATAATTATCTGTTGATTGATGTGTGTTAACTGTTTGGTTGAATTGCTTGTGTATTGGTCGAAACCATAGATAACGATATATATATATATATATATAAATCGTTAATCAAATATTGATTCTGTTTAGCAGAACATGTCATATTGAAATGAAATCGATGTTAATTATACTGTTTAACATCTGTGATGTAGGAAAACAAGTTGGAGGAATCCAACTGGATTCCTCAACATTTATTTTACTGTTTTTCATATATTGTAATATATGATGTGATATATAATCTGTTGATGTTTACGAGTGTTTGGATGATATCGATCACCGTTGTTTGGTATTTTAAATACCGTAAGAAATACTGGGATGTAAAAAGGGAATTTCAAAGTGAATATTGAATATAAATTATTTATAAAATCAAAGGATTTTATAAACGAGAAATTATTTATAAAATAAATAGAAGATTGTATAAAAGGAAATATTTATAAATGGAATATTTATAAATAGGATATAAATAGAATAAAGGAATATTTATTTAGAAAATAAATTGAATAAAGGAATATTTATTGGGAAAATAAATAGAGTTAAATGAAAAGGAGTTAATCGAATTTAGTATTCAAAGGAGTTAATCGAATTTTGTATTCAAAGGAGTTAATCGAATTTAGTATTCGAAGGAGTTAATCGAATTTAGTTATTCGAAACGAGTTAGTCGAACATGGTTAGTCAACTCGAATTAATCGATTATAATTAATCGAAAAGAGTTAATTGAACATGGTTAATCAAAACGGAGTTAAACAAAAATTAGAAACTGACTAGAGATTAATAAGTTGAATGGTTTCCTGAGTATCGATCTGATGTTGGTTTCGTCCTTTGGGGTTTATACTTAGGAGATTGTTCTCTTGTTAGTTTATAGTTAGAGTCTGATAGATGTTGAAGAATAGTGATACATAATTAGGCCATGGAAATGTTTTCCAGTGTTAATAACGTATATTTTCTAAACATAGAAATGAGGATATATATATATATATGTTTGATGATTGGATCGATAATTCCATTTGGAAATAAGATCGTTGTGTGTACACAGACTTGTTTTCATTTGATAGTTAAATCACCGACTATTAAAATTTTGACCATTTTAACGTTGTTAATATGGAGAGACCAGTTGGATTATTTTCCGAAGAACCACTCCGTATTGGCGTAAGCGTTGCGAATCAAGCATGCTGGATATATTGAAGACGGAGTAAAGTGCAAGGGCTGTTGTATGAATCTTAGATAACAATTGCCTAAGATGGTTGTACTGAATAGTGCCTTCGGTTTGTCCTGTCCCAGGACGATAGGTATGGAAGAATATCTGATAGAGTATATTTAATAGATCGCGTAAGTTGATATCTTCAAACATATTTACATTTGGTGGCATAGGAATTCGTTCCTCTTAGCTGTATACCCGTGGTATTTTTGGGGAATCAATTTGTGATTTGGTGGGTATGACGATGTGACATTCAAAGTGAATAAATGTGTGATTTGTCAGAGATAAGCGTAGCTTCTAACCTTACATCCGGTAATTGACAAAAATCGGGCAGGCAGCATGGCTATGTAGGTCGCACCTATTAGGGTGTATAATCACCTGATCTAGAGTTTCATTTACTTCTAAAAATCTATTGTCGATGCTGTCCCATTCGCGAAACGGTAGCTGATCCCAACCGTTGGTGATATACATTCAATACACTCAAGCAAAATGAGTTGTCGGTCATGTGTGGCCGAGTTGCAAGATGTTCTTCTTGAACCCAGTGTATTCCTCTCTAGAGGTACACTAGCGAAAGGTGGTTCCATACCTTGTCATAGTTGGAAATCCATTACCCAATACGTGCTTGCGGTTTTAATTGTATACTATATATGTAGAACGCGAGATGAAAGTGTTTCTGCTAGGTCATTGTTATATTGTGGTTGATGGACACTATTATAATATCATTGAGTTTTCATATATATTTTTTTAGCATTCTCATAAGGGTAAAACCCGTTCCGTTATACGGCGTGGTCTTATGAGATATCGTTTAATGGCTCAAACTGTTTTAAACTGTTTTACTCATACTAGTCCCATGATTGACCCGGAGTTTATTTTGTTTTATTTTCCCTAAACTCTTGGGTGCCCAATTTTGTACGGGCAGTTAAGTAGTCAGGATTTTACAGATATACTTGAAGAGCTTGGAGCAGGAGACTTCAGGATTATATAGCTATAGTTATTCCTGCTGTGTTGTAAGTGTTGCACTCTGATAATGTTACTGTATACATACACTGATTTTATTTCAAGGATATGTTATCTATTATATGTTGTTCGTTCCGCTGTGAGATTCGTGTTTCTCTAATGTTGTATCATCTTCTTCTTCTATTCTAAGTTTCTACCTTTTCTATTCTCACCCTCTAACTTCTTTCTATTAACTTTCCGGTATTTTTCGATGTTTGGTTAGTCATCATTGAGTTTATGGCGATAACCAAAGTCGACAAAAACCAGGTCGTTACAGTTGGTACCAGAGCTGGTTGCTTAACTGGTACGTCTGATAGGGGGTTCTCACTTTGCATTAGGTGGCGAACGGGAGACTCTTACCCCTACAGATCCTGCAATATAGCTGGTTGGTCGAGTCGCGAGGCTGGCCGTAAAAGCAGTTCTGAGGTATCATGTAAGCTACGGTGGGATATTATCCTACTGCTTGGGGGGTTGAGGGATGGTTGCAAAGCCTACCGAAATCGTCGGGTCGTTGCAGTTGGTATCAGAGCTTAAGGTTAAGTGAATTACCTTGGCTCTATGGTGTGACTCAGTAGAGATGGGGTTAGTAATACCCTAGATTGAGTTTGAGTGTATATATATGTGCGCGTATTTGTTATTTGATATAAAAATGGTTTTATATTGTGGAGATTTATTGGTTGAGTCGTTTATGAGTTTTGGTCGATCAGATTGATCCAGTGTATCAGTAGGAGTTTATAAAAACTTGAATAAGATGGACCGACGCTGTATGTTTTAAAAAGAGGGTAAATGAAATAATTTTACCCAAAGTATATTTTGATATAAAAGTGAATATATATTGAAATTATTATATTTGATGTGCTAGTCACTATTATAATCAAGTAAGATTTTAAATTAAATGACTATGTAAATAACCAAGTAGAATCCATATAAGTATAATATATGAGAATTTTAAAATCCTAGGAGATTTTAAATTGTTTTACAAGCAGTATGAATGATATGTTGAATTGATATCAAAATGAAGTGTTTAAGAATGGTTTTGAAAGTAATATAGTATTGAACTCACTTCGATAGCTGGAAAATAACCCTGATGATGAATTGCGACATCATTAGTGTTCATTTTTGAGTTTCTAAATGACAGATTACTACTAAGGATTTTGTTTTTGAATTATTTTGAGAAAACAAGTTGTTTTGATTCCGAAAGGGAATATTTGATTTTTGAGAAAAGCAAAGCTGTTTAGAACTCCCATGAAGAGACTGTTTAAATTAAAAACAAATTTAAATAGAAATTTGAGGAAGTAAATAGGAATTTAAGTCAGTTGAGTGGAAATTGAATGGGATATATAAATGGAACTTGCCTTGGTTAAGTATGGTGAATTGACAAGTTAAAATCTTGGAATTTAGAGTGGAGTCGTGATTGATAATTGGTTTGGGTACAAAATGATTGGAGTTTGATTAGGATGACATCGATATATGAAAAATTGATAAACAAATGGAAAGGATAAAATGATATGCCCGACAAAAACGTACAAGTTTATATTTCATATGGTATGAGATTTATGAGCCGAATTGGCAAGCCGCTTGCCTGTTTGATTTTCTTTTGGGTTGAAGAAGGCCCAGAGAGGCGAGTTGGAATTTGAGCTATTGACTAGTACAAAGAAGGTGCTGGCGAATTTTTTTGAAAAGTTAAAGTGTTAGAAAATTTTCAGGATTTTTGAAAATTTTTGTTGATAAGAATTAACTAATAATTTAATTGAAATCAATTAATTCAATTAAAACTGATTTTAAAGGTAAACAAATAACTTTAACCCAGTTAATAGGGTTTGTTTCTACCTTAGCAATTTCGAGGACGAAATTATTTTAAGGGGGAAGAATGTAAGGACCCGTATTTTCAGTGATATAATAACTAATTTATTTAATTATTTAAATAGTAATTTATAGATTTAAATGGTATAAATTAAATAATGGTGAATATTTAATTAACATAATAATTAAATAATATATTTAATTCTGAAATAATCAGAATTAGTGAATTGGCAATATAAGGTGAATTGGGCAATTCAAATTATATAATTCAGTTTATAATTGAACTAGAATAACTAATATATTATATAAACGAAGTTTGAAGTTATAATTCTATTATAATTAAATTCGAGCTTGAAATGACGCGGCAGTTCGCTATTTGGCGTTTTGAACTTCAACTGGATATACAGGGTCCGTTTTAAATCGGATTTCTGTGAAACAAGAAACGTTAGGAGCTGGTGAAGTATATTTTTCTGATGGAAGAGAAAAATCAGGATTTCATTGTATAGATTGTGAGTTATGTCCAAATCAAATTTTAAAATAGTCGTTATAGAATCGTTTATCAACTGTAACGGTTTATTCGATATAACTAGATACTGGTTTCGAATTTAGACAAGATTCTTTTGAGACGTAGTGATAATTTTTTAGAATTTTATTATAGTTTTTAATTAATTAAAAAGCAACTTTTTATTTGGAGTATTTTGCATCCTTAATCAACATTTTGGGGTTTCACAATATGAGTTTACCTACTGATATTATTATACTTTTGGGATCGTGGCAGAGTTCTCGAGGCGATTGTATTTTTATTATTGTCCCTAGCAGTTCGTACATGAACATGATTTTACGTAAGATACCCTACAACTTTAACATTTTGAAAACATGCGTGGAACTTGCAACACCCGTCCCTTCTCTTTCCTGACACTGTAGTGGCCTAAAAATATCACGGTAGATAGTTTACTTCACACTGAAGTATAAATTGTGTATATATATATATATATATATATATAAATCATCAAATCAACGTGTATTTCTTTCTTGCTGCAGACACATGAGTACAGCATATGGTTTAATGAACACGCACGTTATTTTACTTAGAAATGATGTAATCTTTTTATATAAAATACACGTATCACTACTGTAAGCCTTAAACATTTAAGTCTCTATCCCCTTATAAATATACCCAGAGATGTCTTGTTTCTCTCTTTGCTTCAGGAAATGAATACCGGGATGATTCTTTTCTTTTTCAAATGAAAACTCAGTGAACCTGAAACTCTAGTGGCTTCAATACAATACTTTTCCGCACCTGGTACTTTTCAGCATGTTAAGGGTACGAACGACGCGAGATGAGTACATGTATTATGATTAGTGGGGTCCTCAACGTAAAGGAGGATTGAAAATGCAAGTGGATGGAGAAAAATGTGGGGAGTTTAATGGTGAAGGCCATTCATGTTTTGGTGAATGGGAAGAAGAGTTTTAGGCGTTGGAGACGTTGAGCTTAAGGAAGTTAGCACGGCATGTTTGGGTTCCTCTTTTACTGAAGCAACGTTGAGAAGTATTGTATGAGTGGGAGGAGGGCTTTGGGTGCCAATGTTGTTGCGATGGACTGGAGAAGGAAGCGGTGTAGAGGGAGAGGTCACGGTTTCAAAAGAGAAGTAGAAGGAAAGTTAAAAGGGTGAAGCTCTCAAGTGGTTTCGTGTATGCTAGATGGAAGTGAGGTAGTGGAAGTTTTGGTGAGTTGCACGGATGTGGTGGAGCTGTTGAAATGAACATGTGAGGAAGCTTGGAATCCTTGGCAGTGTACAGATGGGGTGCACACTTGAATGTTACCATGGACGCATGCATGTGCCAACTATTTGTACAAGGTATGTAGCACGGAACATACATATAATAAAAAAAGGGGAAACGATGGGTTTAGTTTGCAGAATAGTGAGGGGTATTGTTTGAATTTTACGTATAGGATTGGCCTTGAGGGAAACATGGTTAAATGGGTTCGACGTGGCCATTTTTCCTCATGAAGAAATATAGGAGTTGTATGGTATGATGGGGTGTATATGCGTGAAGCACGGTGGAATAAAATACTGGAGTTACTGTTGGATGTGGGGATCGGATGCGTGGCATATGGGTTGAATGGCAAGGCAAGTTAGGAAGCATTAAGTTACTGTGAATCGGGATTGTTTTCCTGTGTGTGAATTAATGCTGGAGAATATTGAAGGAGTGGTGCATTTTGGGTAAGCTGGAGAAGAAAGGTGGTTTGGACCCAATGCAGTAAGTGATTGGGAGTATGGGCCTTCTAGAATTTCTAAGGCCCAATGAAAAAATATATATGAGCCCAAACGAAAAGAAGGCAAAAACGTGAAGAGATGGTAAGTTACTAAGTTTACCCGGTGAAAACTTTTGTACAGATGAAGCTCGCAGTTAAATCTTGTGGAGGAAGAATTACTTTAGGCACGGGTCTGAAGTTGTTGGGCCGCTGGAGAAAAGATGTAAGCCCAATTCAAAATAAAAAGTTTAAGTTAATTAAACTATTTAAATGTGTATATTAACTTATAATTTTAATATCGTATCCATACGTTATCAGAATCACGAACGGTTTGATCCATTGGGATCGTATGGACGGTGGCTACACACTGGAACTGACTGAGTGTGAATTCGAGCTCGTTATAATTTATCGCAAAATAAATTGTCCGTCTGAATCAAGCGATGGTTATCGTTATTAACGATGATCGTCCAAAGTGAGTAAAACTCACCAACTCTGAACAGTTACATTTTATAATGTATTCTTAGAACTGATAATTATCAGTTAATTGCTGTGTGTTAACTGTTTGGTTGAATTGCTTGTGTATTGGTCGAAATCATAGATAACGATATATAGGTAAATCGTTAATCAAATAATTCTGTTTAGCAGAACATTTCATATTGAAATGAAATCGATGTTAATTATACTGTTTAACATCTGTGATGCAGGGAAACAGGTTGGAGGAATCCAACTGGATTCCTCAACATTTATTTTACTGTTTTTCATATATGGTAATATATGATGTAATATATAATCTGTTGATGATTATGTGTGTTTGGATGATATCGATCACCGTTGTTTGGTATTTTAAATACCATAAGAAATATTAGGATGTAAAAAGGGAATTTCAAGGTGAAAATTGAAAATAAACAATTTATAAAATCAAAGGATTTTATAAAAGTGAAATTATTTATAAAATAAATAGAAGATTTTATAAAAGGAAATATTTATAAATGGAATATTTATAAATAGGAAATAAATAGAATAAAGGAATATTTATTTAGAAAATAAATAGAATAAAGGAATATTTATTGGGAAAATAAATTGAGTTAAATGAAAAGGAGTTAATAGAATTTAGTATACGAAGGAGTTAATCGAATTTAGTATTCGAAGGAGTTAATCGAATTTAGTTATTCGAAACGAGTTAGTTGAATATGGTTAGTCGAGTCGAAATAATCGATTATAATTAATCGAAAGGAGTTAATCGAAAATAGTTAATCAAAATGGTGTTAAACAAAAATTAAAAACCGACTAGAGATTAATAAGTTGAATGGTTTCCTGAGTATCGATCTGATGTTGGTTTCGGCCTTCGGGGTTTATACTTAGGAAGTTGTTCTCTTGTTAGTTTATAGTTAGAGTCTGATAGATGTGGAAGAATAGTGATACGTAATTAGGCCATGGAAATGTTTTCCAGTGTTAATAACGTATATTTTCTAAACATAGAAATGAGGATATATATGTATATACATGTATGTATATGTTTGATAATTGGATCGATAATTCCATTTGGAAATAAGATCGTTGTGTGTACGCAGACATATTTTCATTTGATAGTTAAATCACCGACTATCAAAGTTTTGACCATTTTAACGTTGTTAATATGGAGAGACCGGTTGGATTAATATCCGAAGAACCACTCTGTATTGGCATAAACGTTGCGAATCAAGTATGCTGGATATATTGAAGATGGAGTAAAGTGCAAGGGCTCTTGTATAAATCTTCGATAACAATTGCCTAAGATGGTTGTACTGAATAGTGCCTTCGGTTTGTCCAATCCCAAGACGACCTATATGGAAGAATGTCTGATAGAGTATATTTAATAGATCGCGTAAGTTGATTTCTTCAAACGAATTTACGTTTGGTGGTGGAGGAATTCGTTCCTCTTAGCTGTATACCCGTGGTATTTTTGGGGAAATCAGTTTGTGATTTGGTGGGTATGACGATGTGACATTCAAAGTGAATAAATGGGTGATCTGTCAGAGATAAGTGTAGCTTCTAGCCTTACATCCGGTAAATGAAAAAAAATCGGACAGGTAGCATGGCTATGTAGGTCGCACCTATTAGGGTGTATAATCGCCTGATCTAGAGTTTCATTTACTTCTAAAAATCTATTGTCGATGCTGTCCCATTTGGGAAACGGTTGCTGATCCCAACCGTTGATGATATACATTCGATACACTCAAGCGAAATGAGTGGTCGGTCATGTGTGGCTAGGTTGCAAGATGTTCTTATTGAACCCAGTGTATTCCTCTCAAGAGGTACACTAGCGAAAGGCGGTTCCATACCTTGTCATAGTTGGAAATCCATTACCCAATACGTGCTTGAGGTTTTGATTGTATACATATATGTAGAACGTGAGATGAAAATGTTTCTGCTAGATGATTTTTATATTGTGGTTGATAGACACTATTATAATATCAATGAGTTTTCATATAAAGATTTTTTAGGATTCTCATAAGGGAAAAACCCATTCCATTATACGGCGTGGTCTTATGAGATATCGTTTAATGGCTCAAACTGTTTTACTCATACCAGTCCCATGACTGACCCGGAGTTTATTTTGTTTTGTTTTCTCTAAACTCTTGGGTGCCCAATTTTGTACGGGCAGTCAAGTAGTCAGAATTTTACAGATATGCTTGAAGAGCTTGGAGCAGGAGGCCTCAAGATTATAAAGCTATAGATATTTCTGCTGTGTGGTAAGTGTTGTGCTCTGATAATGTTACTGTGTACATATACTGATTTTATTTCAAGGATATGTTATCTATTATATGTTGTTCGTTCCGCTGTGAGGTTCGTGTTACTCTGATGTTATATCTTCTTCTTTTTCTTCTATTCTACTTTTCTACCTTATCTATTCTCACCCTCTAACTTCTTTCTATTAACTTTCTGGTATTTTTCGATGTTTGGTTAGTCATCATTGAGTTTATGGCGATGACCAAAGTCGACAAAAACCGGGTCGTTACAGTTCAGATCCTTTTATTCAAATCTGGTTCGTACCCAAAAAATATAATTTTTCAGAAATGACCCTGTGCGACCGACCCATTCTCTTGGAGTCGACCGACCCATCAATGCACATGCCAACTGATCCATCCAAGCAATACAGTCCAGACCGACCCATCTGAAGCAGGCCGACCCATCATCTCACCGACCACCCCGTGCAACTCCATCTCGACCGACCCGTGCAACTCCATCTCGACCGACCCGTGCAGCCCCATCTTGACCGACCCGGCCCACGACCGACCTGAACCCAACAACCGACCCAGCCACGACCGACCCGATCCTTCATGACATGTCTTTCAAGACACGTACCCTAACTGACCCAGCTTCGACCGAACCACCTCGACCGACCGACCCAAAACTTGGAGCACAACCGACCCAAACTCTGGAGCACGACCGACCCGACCTGTACTACATCGTACTACATGTTTTACAGCACTGTACTGCAGGCTCAACCGACCGACCAGAAGAAAGCCGACCCAAAACCTGCACCAGGCTAATCCAAATCCAATTCCGACCAAAACTTTGCCAACCGACTATCTCGATGAAATCCACTCATCCACAAACATTTTATGAAATTGCCAACAACATGAATATGATTATTTTCACGAAATTATGCAAATTTCACCAAAATCATGATAAATGAACGTATGAACTAAATTTTGGATCTAACTTGCATAAACATATGAAATAGCATAGAAATTACTAGTTTTAAGTTGCTAGATTAGATCCTATGGTGATTCATGTGAAATAAAACTTACCATTATGTAGATCTAAGTAAAACGACTTAAATTTGATGAAAAACAAGATCAAACACTCATACATTTGATTGAATTCGTGTGAAAGATTCATATCACTCACCAATTCTCCAAATCAAAGCAAAAACGGTGAAATTAGATTCTGGACAGCGAAGAACTTGATCCAATCCTTCGATTCGTTGAAATCTCACTTCAAATGATGTAGATCTAGCTTCAAATGGTGTAGATCTTGGATTCCCTTCCTTAGATCTCGATTTTAATGGTGGAAAGGTGTTTGAGGAAGGAGGAACACAAGGCCACCAAATGGGAGAATGAAGAAAGTAAACTATTCTCCATACCTCTCGCCCGCTATTTATAGCTTTCCACCAGCCCACTAATGGGCCTCTACAAATCATCCCATTAAGGCTCCCAAAACCTGGATAGCAAACTGGAAAACCTTAAAACAGTGATTCCTCCCAAACTGCTGAACCAAATCTTTAATGTGACCACTCTATGGAAATGTAATCATCACTCCCTTTCCAAGGGCACAGGTTTCAGCACCTGATTCGATCCTAGTCAAAAGTTATGCCCTGTACAAGACTGATAGGGGTAAAATGGTCACAAACAAAATTTGTAAAAATTATGGACATGTCTCACATCCCCATAAACAATATATTAAAATATGAGAATGATCCAACCCTCAGGGAATAAAATAAAAATATTTTACGATCTTCTGATATGTAAAATGCGGACTGTTACATGTTGTGAAGGCAATCCTGAGTTAATTAACCTGTTAAAAACATTGTTAAAATATTTTTGATAGTTGATATTGGATTAAACACCCATTTACAAGTCGAGCGACTTATTTATGTTCACCCATTTAACTAATATCTATTGGAATGAATAAATAATTTATTAATTGATTATTTATTAGTTGAAAACCTCATACGGGTCTTGGGATGATAATTAATTTACACATCTCCCTTGTGTATAATTATATGTCAACTGACTGATTAACAGACCATTTATAAGTGTTATTTAATTATTTAATGCTTATATAGTTCTAGATGCACTCTGGATGTGAATTTAATGTTTAACAGTTGTTTGTAACTATTGCTGAATATATGTGATGTATGAAAACCATATAAATAAAATTTTATGGTAATTGGTTGAATGTTATTCCAATCCGGAATAAAAACGAATATTTTAATATAATATTCAGTGAAGAACTAAAGTTTGATTTTGATGTTCGATTTTGGATAGACATAAAGATTATAGAATTATAATGAATGTCAAGAAAATTTGATTTCAAAATATGATATTTTGAAAATATTATTATTTTAATATTATAATCATTTGGGATATTCGGTTTTGATTTAAAATTGAAGCAGAAGTTGAAATCGTTTTTAAACGAGATTATAAACGTTATAAAATGCGTTTTGAATAGAAATCAACTAAGTCTATTATATGTAACGAGTATATTTGCACGTCCAAGTGGACCTGCATTTGATTGTCGAGCCACATTTTATAGCATCGCTTACCATATCAACACAATCAGATATAGCCAACGCACTTGAATTACCTCAGGAATTGGGTCAACATACACGAATAGTCAAATCCAACTTATAACAAACAATAGTGTTTTATGTACCAATTTTAGTTTAAATCGATTATTTTGTCAACTGCTTTATTCATGAGCTTATGTCAAGTTAATTTATTGATGCTAATAATAACAAAGCCTTACATTTGCAAATTAAATGGAATACACCATAACGGTGCCAATATCTATATTAAAAAGCAATATTAGGTTTCAAAAATAAAAAATAACAAAGTCTACTGATAACAGAAGGATAAACAAAGTGACATAAACTCCACATATGCGTATTTTTTAGTTCATGGAACTAACATTTTCTATGGATCGCGCATAACGAATATATATGTACGAATTAATCATATTTAACCAAAATGAAATAATAGTTGGCCTGGGTTTATGGTATCACAATCAAGATGAAATATCGCTGAAGATTAGAAGAAAAACCAAAATCTTGCAACAAAGTCTGTTACGATCCAGTTTTTGGAATAACTTTATAATATGTAATGTATAGATTAAATTTATAATTAAATTTAATTAATTAAATTAAGATTTTATATATTTGGAAATATATCAGGAAAATTCCATATAAATATATTTTGATGATTTATAATTCCTTAACCGGTATACATACATATATAAAACAAATAATTTGTGCCGTATGCTTTTAATTGCTTGAACTCGTATGACAGTAGATTACTTAAACAAGAAAATAAAGGGGTGATATGAACTAAATACAAGAGATACATATAACTTTGATAAGATTAAACCCATTTAAAATAAGAATAATTAAATTATATGTATATATTAACTTGTTATATATGTGTAGTCAAGTGTATGTTGTTTGAACATCTTTTGTTGCATCAAAAACTTGTTTTAAACAAATTAGAAAGACATAAACTAACCAATGAAAGATAAATAAAAAAGTAAAATTCATTTTTTACATCACTTGTGAATAAACAAGTGATGATCATGACTTCAAAAGAAATAGTAGCAACCGAGAATAGAAAGCCTATAAATATACAAAATTTGAACAAGAGGAAACATTTGCAATTATTTGAGATGAAAGCTTGGACTTATGCCTTAGAAATGAAGCAAAGCCATCCATGTGGAAAAAACCTATAGTCTAGCAATTTGATTTGCAAGAAGGCCTGCCAAAGTAATAGGTAAAGAAGCTAGGCACATGGAAGATGTACAGAAATCAAATTAAATAAATATGTTGCTTTGCTTAAGAACTAAATGTAAATTTGTTAACATATTTAAGGTACAACATGTGAATTATGCACAAGAACATGATATGGCTGAGCAAAGTTAGGAATTTAATTGAAATATACATGTAAGTGCAGAAATAACATGGATTTTTCAAATTAAAATACACATTCAAGGGTAAAATCTGTACAGAATGAACATGGCATAGGGTTTTACTTAGGATCCAAGTAGAAGACTAAAATAGAATGGTTAAATCACGCATCAATTCATGCTAGCTGTGTACTAGTAGCCTAGAAAAGTAGACAGCTGAAGCATAAATATCATGTCTCATCCATTTAAAAAGGCCTGCAGTATCCCTTCTACCCAACGTAACACCTTCCCAATATAGAAACTAGTTTTGTTCACCTATATATACATATAGGAACCTCGGAATTTCATCGATTAGTCCACTGGAGAAAATAAGAAACACAAGGCATGGAAGACCAGAGAATGTAATAGCACGGCAGTAAACAAGTGCTAAGGCAATGAACAAAATATTGTGAGTAAACATCTGAGTTTTTCTTTATTGTTTATGTTAAATTCTAAGTTGGATTCAACCTTCATACACACTGATAGGTACCAGTATACTAAACCCAAAATATTGAAGCGTTTAATTATGCTTTGAAAGTTGGACATACCTAAGACAGCAAAACAGAACACAGGAGTTTACATTTGCGTGTAAACTTTTCTTTCTATTCCTCTTTAAAAAACCGTGTTAAGGTTGGCTTTCTATTTTGTTTTAACTAACATATGTGTATACATTACATTTAAATATGAGTTATCATATGTTAAAATCAAACCTCTGTTAATATTGGGAGTAAATGATAGTGAAGTACTGTGTGTGCAAACTCCTTTGCATTCCATTTAAATCCACATACTAGTTATGTGTATGCATTCATCTGCATATATTTTTGTCAAAAGATTGAAATCAAGGATTAAATGGGAAAGAAATATAAATAAGAACCTGGAAACATTAAAGAAGATAGTAAGCTAATATCATGTTAGTAAACACGTATAATACTGTTTGTTGTTTATGATTAATCAAGTGTGTTAATATATGCATCGTACCATACAACCATTTAGGTTTAAGGATAGAAATAATAAACTATATCATATGTTACCCTAATGTAAAGTTTCTTTAAGGTCAGAAAGGCTATAGCTGTAATGTTAGTCAACATATACAGATAATAATTTCTAATAGATGAGCACCAGTTTATGCTGTGTTATAAATGATTGAAATAATTTATTAAAGTAAAATCTGTTGACGACCAGCAATACAACAAGGATTGAAGTCAGTGAAAGACTAAATAACTACAGACAAAATGATGCAATAAGCTGATAAGGTACTTCAAATGATAAGTGATGGTGTAGAAGTTACTTCAAAGTTCAAACAGCTTATTCCTCTTATCATTAGTTTACATAAAATAATCAATATCCACTAAAACAATAAAAATGGTTTTGATCACTTTAGCTCAACCGATACTTTAACAATAATTTAATACTTGATTGGATTCAGCAAAGAAACTGCTTTGTCGATTTTTAAGTTTTATTTTGGAACAACAACATTTTTATAAATGGATTCTCTGGTAAAAAGAGAACCATGCACCAAACTGATTTCACATAGGATTATGAATTACTTCATTTTCTTACACATTGTTATCTGTAAAAATATAATTTTGGATTCAAACATTGTTGATTCAGGTTGTTTTAGGGATGGTCTCTGAAATAGTTAGATTTAATATTTGAAAACCCTGAAATTAACGGCATGGAAAATGCATGAGGAAAGTTTGGTGGATATGATGGATCGGTCTCAATGTTGGTCGAAGAAAAACCAACGTTGGACTGGAAGGGATATAGAAAAGAATGGGCAAGAGTGAATGATACACGTTTGGAAAAATACAGGTGAGGTTTTTAATTACGAACCACACGATGTCTACTGGCATGATGTTATTTGCATTGCGTTGGCATGTTGCTGCTTGCTATTATTATTTGTATTATGTATGGAGTTATAGTTAGTGTATGTAATTTGGACCACTACACTTTGAAGTTTGAACGTTTAAGTAACTTGCTAAATCATTTAATAAATTAAAACATTTAACAGATTCAATCAAATCCTACAATGCTTAAAACATTTGTTAGGTTATATAAGCTAAAGTGCGAATGAGCTGTGTATTCTTGGGGGTGGTCAGTACAAGACATGCTGTTAAGTGGAGCGGCAAAGAAACATTTGTGTTTGGAGTAATGCAAGTACAAGACATGTTGTTCAGTAGAGCGGCAGAGAAACATACACATGTGGGTAATGCTACTTGCATTTTGGACCAGTTAGTACTGCTGAAGGTATTCTTGATACTCTAAAAAAGCAAAGGGTATTCTCAGTAATTGGAGTAATACCATGAAAGAAGTGGTAGCCTTGGTAAGTAAAGGTCGTATGCGGGCTTTCGAGCTAATGCGCCAGGTTGGGCCTGAAGAAGTAAAATAAAAAGAGATGTTGTTTTTAAATGCTTGAGTATTAATTAAAGGAATTATAATTTAAGGAAAAGGGAAACGTGTTAAGGAAGTCGACCGGATATATTGTGGTTATGCGGACTTAGATTTTGATTATCTTATTAAGTTATCAAATTTAATTAAATTAGTTTAGAATAGAAGTTATAAATAAATATATAAATAATCCGTAAAAATAATAATAATAATAATAATAGAGGATAGGAAATTTGTTGAATTAATTCATAATTGAAAAATAAAAATTTCGTGTAAATGGGAGTTTGAAACTACAAAATTTATCTGTTTATTGTATATTAAAAAGAAATAGATGTATAAATATAATCGATTAAATTATTCCCAAATATCTTGATAAGTATTGTGAACTAAGCCTTTACCAAAGATCAGATATTTCAAACTAGTATTAATTTAAAATGGAATGCCGAATTATTTTTGGATGTTAACGTTGTGTTAAACGATCGTGGTTAATTTATCTGTTATGCTTTGAAGTAACTAAAATTAGTTAAAATAAACATTGACACATTTTATTTAATTTTTGTCGTCTTATACTGATTGTTATTCTGAATTTGGGCAAGTAAAATAAATTGAATTGACTAGTTACGTAAATAAAATATAAAATGATTTGTGTAAATAGTTTTACTCATCTATACTGTTTAAATTTGATAGTTAAAACACTGACTATCAAATAAATATTCCCTACGTGTTAGTTCGAAGAGACCGGGATGGGGCACTAGACCCAAAATCACTTAGAACTGATTTTACGTAAACTAACCTACAGGGACGATTATACGATTTAAAGAATTGAAGACCATAGATCTTCATGAGCGGAAAAATCACTTGTTGAATTTCTCTGGTTAGCTCCTAGAGATAATTCAAAACACCGACTATCAAATAAATATTCCCTACGTGTTAGTTGGAAGAGACCTGGATGGGGCACTAGACCCAAAATCATTTCGAACCGATTTTACGTAAACTAACCTACAGTGACGATTATTCGATTTAGAGAATTGAAGACCATAGATCTTCATGAGCGGAAAAATCACTTGTTGAATTTCTCTGGTTAGCTCCTAGAGATAATTCAGCGGTAATTATTTCGTGATTGAAATCTTTGGGTTTTGCAAGGACTGTTCGCTACTTATCCATAGGGTGATTCCTATACTGGATACAGTAGGAGAGTGCCTTCGGTTCATCCTGTTCCTGGATGACTTGTATGGACGAGTGTTTGACAAATTATTTCCTAAAAACCACGTACGTTGATTTTTACAAATATACCAGGTTGATTGTAAAGAATGGCCCTTGTTTTACACCCAGAATATATTTGTGGATGTCAGTAAGTGATTTGACGGATCTGACAATGTGACATTTAAAGTGAATGGTGGCCAGTTTTCTAAAGGTAAATTCAAAATGAAGCGATCCGAAGTTTTCCGATCTCCGAGGAGACGGAAAAGGCCAGATTGAGTTGAGAACACGACAAATCGAAACATAGACAGAAGAACAATTCATTGCAATTACAACAATTACATCAGAGTACAAGAATATAACAGAGTATAAATGAATAATATACATTTAATAAATATCAGATATTTAAAATAATTTACATAGCAGTAGAAAACAATACATAACACAACTGGAAGAAATACACAGATACAGAGCTTTCCGAATATAGCTCCAGCTGCAAATCCAGGATCCTGTGAAAATAAATATCTGCAAACGCAAACCTACTAGCTGCCCGTGTGGAAAATAAGGCACCCAGAGTTTAGGTTAAAACAATAAACTCCAGGTCAGTCATGGAACTGGTGTGAGAACTAAAACAGTTATTTAAAACTTTATTTTGAAGTTGGGTAAATGAAGGGACTACGCCGTATAACACAGAAAGGCTTTTCTCCTAAGAATACCAGTGCATAAAACAAACAACACAATGCTTTTCGAAAAAATGAAGCTACTATAAGACTCAGGTCCCATCATGCAATGCAACACAAGCCGGAGGACAGAGTTTTCCCTTATAATAGCCGAACATGCTTGGTACGTTTAAAACAAATCATTTGATATTATTATAAGTGCATAGTGTTAAAAACAACTTCTAATATAAATGTCTCAATCACAGACGGCACGGGTACCATATATCATGTAGCCATTCTAGTTCTACAATCAAAACCGAAATGTCACGTATTGGAAATTGGATTCCATCTATGAACCAAGGCAAGGGATCGTCCTTACCGAATTCGAGACTCTCTAGCTCGAGCCTTAGGATCAGCCACAACTGCACCTTGGATCTTCAGGGCCGGTCCTCTCTTACGTTTGAGGATTAGAAATTCCTGAATAATACGCTTCCCTGCCCTATGGGGCGTAAGTCTGGTCAGTATGTCGACCATATCCAATCATCGGCTCCGTAGTGACCGATGTATCCAAGGTACCTCGCTTTCCATCATCCCAAAAAGTAAAAAAGTTTGGGCTCCATACCATGACACCACTCCTAGGTAGAAAGAAATGCATGTTCTCCCTGCGGTCCTCTCCTGTTTCTGGCTCATACCAAGGTGTGAGGCTCGCGAATTAACGCTACACAAAGCTATGTTATTTAAAGTCGTGCTTTTATCATCAACCATAAGGCTCTGCTTTTCAAGAAAAGCCTTGATTATTTGCATCTCAGCATGCCACACAGCAATTCACGCCATGCGACTGATGTCTATCGATATATAACCTCTAAGCTCGTACATCTCAGAGAAGGGTGTTAAGCAAGAGAATAAATTCTCCGCCACCAAATAGATATATATTTAATAGAAATCAATTAACACTATATAAAATCCAGTGTCAGACACACATCCATTGACAAGTTCGTTCTACGTCTGAACGAAACCGGAGGCACCTTATTCCTTGTCCCATATGTCCAATACAGAAGAAAGGTCCTCGCATATCCGGTCGATCTCCAAGTACGTCTGGACGATCACCACTTATTACCTCGTCTTGGGTGTACAACACAAACAAGACATCAGTAATCACCCAAACGATGTGAAGACCTCCGGTCTTCAACCACCGTCTTCATCGTTGACATATCGTCGTATTAATTATTCAGAATGGGATAAACTCGGTCTTTCCGAACAACTCGCGTATCTTATAAACAAGTGTTATAAAACACAACATACGCCTCATTCCAATCCAGAATATTCTTTTATTCAAATATTCTTTTCACAAATTAAACCAAATTAAGGTTTTCCAAACTAGTCAGTATTAGCGAACCTTGCCACAGAAATCATTTATTTTATTTTCCAATCCCAACCTATTCATCCCATGGAGCAAAACTGGTAATACTCCATATCTAACACCACGGTGTTATCGATAAAATTAATTACCATTTCACTTTCAAATCTAATTAATGATTTAACTATCACTTGGAGCAAACTGGTGATACACAACTCTCGATCATTTCCCAAATTTGATAATTTAAAATATCACGTTCCCATTTCATCTAATCCAAGATTCATTAAACTCTATTTAGTTTTAATCTTCTAGAATCATTACTTATTGATTTTTCAACTTTCTGGAAATAAATCTTGTCTTTAACTGGGTTAAAGAACGAATGTCCTCGAAAACATCATTCACGATAAACCCAAAATCACATTCCATTAATTATGGAATCTTCATGGAAAACAGGTCAATATATAATCGATATCAATTTCCGCAATAGACTAATAATTTAAACGAAATAACGACCAAGTCTTTTAAATTCCATATATAGTATCGGTCTTCCTTCACAGAAGCTTATCTCGATTATCACCAAATCGAATTCCATTCCATTCCAATTAATTTTATTAAATTGGAAAACTTTACTTTGGAAAATTTCCACTAAATCTTACTAAAATGATTTATAAATTCCAAATCACATTCCACTGTTAATCGGGTTAAAGAGCAAATGTCATTTAAAACACAGTTCACGATAAACCCAATTCACATTCAATTTTTATTCCAAATATTAAACATAACTGGAAACTCTAATAATCTTAATTAAAAAAATTATTCTTTTCTCAAATGGGTTTAAGAACAATGTTATTTAAGACATCATTCATGACAAACCGAAAATCCAATTCTTTTACTCAATTCCAATTAAATATTAATTAATTGGAAAACTTCACTAAATCTTAATTAAAAGATTATTCCTTTCTCAACCGGGCTAAAAAAAGTGTTATTTAAGACACCGTTCACGGCAAACCCAAAATAAAATTTAGTATTAAATACAAGGCTCTGAATAGAAATTATATCGGCTTATATGCAATATCAAATTCTGAAACCAACAAATATCGTATTGGGAATAACGATATATATATCTTCCAAATTCCTTCAAAATATTCGTATAATCACGGAATCCAATATCAAAATATTCTGAAGATAATTTCGATTCAAATCCATTCCAATTCATATATTGGAAATTCTGGTAATATAACCCATTCTCAATCCAATTTATTTATTTAAAATAATTGGATTATAATTCTAGTTAATAACTAGCTCATTTCGATAAAAATATATTTTTATCTTTCCAAATATAGAATTTTTTTATCTCAATTCTTTTCAAATCATTTATCATGATTTTACACAAATTATTAATATTTTTAATAATTTTATTAAGGCCCTTTCAGTCGATTTCCCTAAACGGTCATCGAACTGCACCTACAACGACCTTTTCCAAATTTGATTTGGACATAATTCCAAATCCAACCGTTAGATTTCAAATCTCTTATATTCGTTGAAAAGCTCTTTTCGATACGAACCCCATGGTTCTGGTTTTAGAAACGATTCCTACTTTCATTTTTATTTTAAATCAAAATTGAATACCCCTTATCATTATAATATTTAAATGATAATATTTTCAAAATATTAGATTTTGAAATAATTTCCTTCTCGATATTCATTATAAAAATGAATAAAATCGATATAAATATCGTTCGTATCAAAATGGCGCAAATCTAATCAACAGGCTTCATACATTTCAATATTTTTGTGTCCATCCAAAATTGGACATCAAATTCCCATTTTAATCCTTTACTGAATATTATATTAGAATATTCGTTATTTTAAAATATTGTTTTAAAATATTCATCATTCTAAAATATTTGTTATTCCTAAATTGGAATCAGACACGGTCAAATACCATATAATGTTATTTATTCATACAATACATGTATACAACAACAATGATAAACAATCATCCATCATCCGGAGTGCATTACACAACTGCATAAGCATTAATATAAATAATTAATGCTTACAAAAGTCTATCAACCAATCGATTGACATACAACTAAACAATTGGGATTAGTGTACGTCAAATATCATCCCAATACCCGTGTCGGGTTTCAATCAACAAACACAGATTTTATTTGTGTAGTTGGGCGATGTGTAAAATATATCATCCCAATCAATGTCAGTTAAATGGGTGTACATAAACAAATCGGCCGATTTGTATATGAATATTTATTTTCATTTTCGTAGAATTTTATGTTGTTCATATACATGTTAAAAATTATATTGTTAACGATAAAATATTTTATTCAACACATGAATATTTTAATTGGTTCATTTATACAATAAAAATGATATTTTTATTGTTCTAACATATTTTAGAAAATTTTAGTAGCTTAACAGCGCGATATTAGAACCGGAACAAGGTCTAGCCTTATCCCTCACCTAATACTGGCTCGCGCCATACACAAACCAAATTCAATCAATTCCATTCACATCCCAAACCACATTCAAACAAATAGATCATACAAAAAAAAAACCAAACATCCATGGTTTCAATCAAAGGTGTCGGGTGCTACTAAGCACCGTCTGCATCCTAAAATATAATAACTTAATTAAAAGTTGAGTGAGCAAATGTTCTCACCTTTGGGATCCACTCCACCATGCTTTATTGACGCTCAGATTCGCTGTTCTGATTCCAACGCAATCTGCTTAACGAAATTTATATTAAAAATCATATTTTTAAACAACGTTATTTACATTTTAAAAATCACATTTTTATACGACTATTATATATATATAAATCACATTTTTATCACTACTAGATATATAAAAAATCATATTTTTATAAATTAGTATTCTATATAAAAATCATATTTTTATACAACTAAAAATTATTTTATAGCATGACTATTTTATTCATGACATTCATACAATAAAAATCATATTTTTGTCTACTAAAAATCATATTTTTACAACACTACTATATATTTAAAAATCAAATTTTTATGGCGCTATCTATATAATAAAAATCATATTTTTATTATTGTTCTATCTACTAAAAATCACATTTTTATTTCTATGTTATATGTATAAAAATCATATTTTTATTAATGCTACATATATACAAAACCATTATTCAAAGATTTCTCTATAAAAATCACATTTTTATAATTCAGTTTTTATATATAAAAAATCATATTTTTATAATTCAATTATATATATAAATCATATATTTATAATTCAGTTTTATATATAAAAATCATATTTTTATTAGCTAAAAAAAATTAGAAAAAAACTTACATCGATCTAAGAAGGGTGTTTTTCCCGCTGTTCGACAGGAGGTGTGGCTGTCGGTTCGTGTGATGCGGTGGTTGGCGTTCGTCAGAAGGGCGGAGGAGCTCGTGGTCGATGGGGGGAGGTTTCTACGATTAACGGATGGAAGAAGAAGGGGAGAGGGAGAAGAGGGGCGGCAGAGTTGGGTGGGTGACCGGTGGCGGCTATGGCGGGGTCCGACGGTTGGGGGAGGGGCGTGGTGGGCGGTGGCTGTCAGATCGGAGCAGCGGTTGTTTTTTTTTCTTTTAATTTTCAGATCCAAACGATATGGGAAAGGGAGAGGGAGATATGGTTGACTTATATAATAAATATTTATATTTAATTCAATTTAATTTTTAAAAGTTACTTTTTCATTCAGACCCCAAAATCGAACGCAACGACCATCGCCCCAAGCTAATTACCCCCATTCCGAACACAATGGGATATATACCGCAAGCTGATTCGCCCATTCCGGTCAGTTTCCGTTAAAATTAAAATATAATTCATACTGAATTCAAAAGTACATTTTAATTTACCAGGGCCACAAACTGATTCCAAAAATTCCCAAAAAATAAATCTAGATGTGTTTTAATGATACGGTCCTAACAAAACTAATTTCATCGAATTTGGAGACCATTTGAAAAATGGTCATTTTCCAAGTCGATTAAATTCAAACTTAAATTACCAAATACATTTAAATTCACTGTGCTCACATATTAATTCCAAAAATAATGAAAATTGGAATCTAGTAATAATTTGACATTCTAGATCCAACAAAAGTGGTTTCATCAAAAAAGGAGGTCGTTTGCAGAATGCCTATTTTAAGGGCTATTTATATATTAATATATATATATATTCCGCAACGACTATTTTGAATTTTAAACTGGACATAACTTTCAGTTTATATAGTGAAATCTTAGTTTCTTACATTTGTTAGAAAGATACAATTAAACAGATTCAAATATTTCTTGTTTCGTCCAATTCTGACTTATCTTGAATTCTGTACATTCATTTGAAATTTAAAATTGAATTTTTGAACTACCGCGCCATTTCAGGCTCGTTTTATAATCAAAATAAATTTATACGTTCTAAGTTCGAATAAAATAAATTTTCAATCGTTATTATTTAAAATAAATCATTTTAAATATTCAAAAACCATTAAAATAGCTAAAATAAAAAAATTTAAATTGGTTCAGAAATTCAGGGTTGTTACAATCTCCCCCACTTAAAATCTTTTTGTCCTCGAAAAGGAATGGAGCTGAAAGTTGTTTAACTAACCAACTCAACTTTCATTGTGGCTTTTGTTCTTCAAATTTTCAGTTTATAAGAATTTCTAATTTTTCAAAAATTTGGCTAACATCCTAAATTTTCAAAAAAAATTTCCATGACCTCCTTTGTACGGGGAGACCTTTAAAACCTCAACTTGCCTCACAGGGCCCTCATCAATCCAAAAGAAAAAGAAAAAGCCAAGCGGCTAGCCAAGCGCCTAGCCAATTGGCTCATAAAATCATAAAAACCCAAGAAATACGTAAATATGTACCTATTTGTCGGGCATACAATTTTATTCCTCTTCTTAGCTTCCATGCTATGACCGGTTCACACATATATATGTACATGCATGCAATTCCAATAAATTTTCAATTCAATTCAAATTTGATTCTATTTGACTAAAAATAGCTTTCCTTCTCGCATTGGTTAAATGAATAATCTTACAAGACAATCATCAATCAATTTATTGATTAAATTTTCAAACATATAACTTTTGTATATATAATCAAAAATCATATTTCAGCGCTAAATCACAAACAATAAACCCTATCTAGTTTTGGTTCTCACACCAGTCAATTGGAAATATATAGATATCCCACTTTCGAAACTCGAACATAAGCACTGATGATGCTATAGCGATCATCAAGATCATCTCCGGGCGACTAGAGGGTGATTCTATATCTATCGAGTATATTTGAGGCTTCGTATACACGTGGATCAGACGTATATGCAAAATCTTTATGTACTTTATTGTGCAAATCAATATAAAATATTCAAATACGTATAATAAGGTTTAAATTTTCAAAACAAAATTTGTTTTCATTTTTATTTTAATAAAATAAATCTTCTTTGTAACTCATTCTTGGATACTACTGATCCCATCTCTAACGAGTCATTCTCATTGATATTACTAATCAATCTCTGATGAATTCTTTCGTTTGGTTCTAATGTATCTTATTCTCGAGCTCTATAAACCAAAGCTTTGATACCAAATGAAGCAATCCGAAGTTCCCCGATCTCCGAGGACACGAAAAAGGCCAGATTTAGTTGAGAACACGACAAATCGGAACATAGACAGAAGAACAATTCATTGCTATTACAACAATTACATCAGAGTACAAGAATATAACAGAGTATAAATGAATAAAATACATTTGATAAATATCAGAGATTTAAAATAATTTACATATCAGCGGAGAATAATACATAACACAACTGGAAGAAATACACGGATATAGAGCTTTCCGAATATAGCTCCAGCCTTAAATCCAGGATCCTGTAAAAATGAATATCTGCAAACACTAACCTACTAGCTGCCCGTGTGGAAAATAAGGGCACCAAGAGTTTATGTTAAAACAATAAACTCCAGGTCAGTTGTGGGGACTGGTGTGAGAACTAAAATAGTTATTTAAAACTTTATTTTAAAGTTGGGTAAATCAAGGGACCACGCCGTATAACACAGAACGGGTTCTCTCCCAAGAATAATAGTGCATGAAACAAACAACGCAATGCTTTTCGAAAAAATGAAAATATTACAAGGCTGAGGTCCCATCACACAATGCAACGCAAGTCGGAGGATATAGTTTTCACTTGTAATAGCCAAACATGCTTGGTACGTTTAAAACAAATCATATGATACTATTATAAGTGCATAGTGTTAAAAACAACTTCAAATATAAATGTACCAATCATAGACGTCATGGATACCATATATCATGTCTCCATACTAGTTCTACAATTAAATCTGAAATGTCCCGTATTGGAAATTGGATTCCATCTATGAACCAAGGCAAGGGATCGTCCTTACCGAATTCGAGACTTTCTAGCCCAAGCCTCAGGATCAGGCCCAATTGCACCTTGGATCTGCAGGGTCGGTCCTCTCTAACGTTTGAGGATTAGTAATTCCTGAACAATACGCATCCCTGCCCTATGGGGCGTAAGTCTGGTCAGTATGTCAACCATATCCATCCATCGGCCCCGAAGTGACCGATATGTCCGAGGTACCTCGTTTTCCATCATCCGCATAAATAAAAAAGTTTGGGCTCCATACCATGACACCACTCCTAACTAGAAACAAACGCATGTTCTCCCTGCGGTCCTCTCCCGTTTCTGGCTCATACCGGGGTGTGAGCCTCGCGAACTAATGCTACACAAAGCTATGTTATTTAAAGTCGTGCTTTGATCATCAACCATAAGGCTCATCTTTTCAACAAAAGCCTTGATTATTTGCATCTCAACATGCCACACAGGCAATTCACGCCATGCGACTGATGTCTATTGATATATAACCTATGAGCTCGTACGTCTCGGAGAAGGGTATTAAGCAAGAGAATAAATTCTCCGCTACGAAACAGATATATATCTAATAGAGATCAATCAACACAGAATAAAATCTAATGTCAGACACACATCCATTTACAAGTTCGTTCTAGGTCTGAACGAAACCGATGGCACCTTATTTCTCGTCTCATATGTCCACTACAGGAGAGAGGTCCTCGCATATCAGGTCGATCTCCAAGTACGTCTGGACGATCACCACTTATTACCTCGTCTTGGGTGTATAGCCCAATCAAGACATCAGTGTTCATCCAAACGATGTGGAGACCTCCGGTATTTAACCACCGTCTTCATTGTCGACATATCGTCGTATTAATTATTCAGAATGGGATAAACCCGGTCTTTCCAAATAACTCGCGTATCTTATAAACAAGTGTTATAAAAACACAACATACGCCTCATTCCAATCCAGAATATTCTTTTATTCAAATATTCTTTTCACAAATTAAACCAAATTAAGGTTTCCCAAACTAGTCGGGATTAGCGAGCCTTACCGAAGAAATCATTTATTTTATTTCCCAATCCGAACCTATTCATCCCATGGAGCCAAACTGGTAATACTCCATATCTAACACCACGGTGTTATCAGTAAAATTAATTACCACTTTACGTTCAAATCTAAATAAAGATTTAACTATCGCTTGGAGCAAAACTAGTGATACTCCATTCTCGATCATTTCCCAAATTTGATAATTTAAAATATCACGTTCCCATTTCAATCTAATCCAAGATTCATTAAATTCTATTTAGTTTTAATCTTCTAAAATCAATACTTAACGATTTTTCAACTTTCTGGAAATAAATCCTGTCTTTAACTGGGTTATAGAACGAATGTCCTTTAAAACATCATTCACAATAAACCAAAAATCACATTCCATTAATTATGGAATCTTCATGGAAAACAGGACAATATATAACTGGTATCAATTTCCGTATCAGACTGATAATATAAATGGAATAACGGCTAAGCCTTTTAAATTCCATATATAGTATCGGTCTTCCTTCACAGAAGCTTATCTCGATTATTACAAAATTGAATTCCATTCCATTCCAATTAATTTTATTAAATTGGAAAACTTCACTTTGGAAAATTTCCATTAAATCTTACTAAAAAGATTTATAAATTCCAAATCACATTCCACTGTTAATCGGGTTAAAGAGCAAATGTCATTTAAAACACAGTTCACGATAAACCCAATTCACATTCCATTTTTATTCCAATTATTCAATATAACTGGAAACTCTAATAATCTTAATTAAAAGATTTATTCTTTTCTCAATTGGGTTTAGGAACAGTGTTATTTAAGACACCATTCACGACAAACCCAAAATCCAATTCTTTTATTCAATTCCAATTAAATATTAATTAATTGGAAAACTTCACTAAATCTTAATTAAAAGAATATTCCTTTCTCAACTGGGCTTAAGAACAGTGTTATTTAAGACATGTTTACGACAAACCCAAAATCCAATTTAATATTAAATACAAGGCTCTGAATAGTAATTATATCGGCTTACATTCAATATCAAATTCTGAAATCAACAAATATCGTATTGGGAATAACGGTATATATATCTTCCAAATCTCTTCACAATATTCGTATAATCACAGAATCCAATATCGAAATATTATGAAGATAATTTCGATTCAAATCCATTCTAATTCATATATTGGAAATTATGGTTATATTATAACCCATTCTCAATCCAATTTATTTATTTAAAAATAATTGGATTATAATTCTAGTTAATAACTAGTTTATTTCGATAAAAATATATTTTTATCTTTTCAAATATGGAGTTTTTTATCCCAATTCTTTCCAGATCATTTACAATGATTTTACAAAAATTATTAATATTTTTAATAATTTTATTAAGGCACTTTCAGTCGATTTCCATAAACGGTCATCGAACTGCACTTACAACGACCTTTCCCAATTTTGATTTGGACATAATTCCAAATCCAACCGTTAGATTTCAAATCTGTATGTTCATTGGAAAGCTCTTTTCGATACAAACCCAATGGTTTCGATTTTAGGTGAACCCGACGGTCAGATCTCCCGTAATGTCAATTCAAAGACAATGGTCGAAATTCGTGAACGGTCGCGACGCGGTGCGTTCTTTTCTGGCCATTAAATATATATATTGTATATATTCGTCGATTTCCATTTAAAAAGTATTTTATAAATTCGTTTTAAAAACGATTCCCACTTTCATTTCAATTTGAAATCAAAATTGAATACTCCTTATCATTATAATATTTAAATGATAATATTTTCAAAATATCAGATTTTGAAATAATTTCCTTTTCGATATTCATTATAAAAATGAATAAAATTGATATAAATATCGTTCGTGTCAAAATGGCACAAATCTAATCAACACGGCTTCGTACATTTATTTTCGTGTCCATCCAAAATTGGACATCAAATTCCTATTTTAATCCTTTACTGAATATTATTTTAAAATAATCGTTATTTTAAAATATTCATCAATCTAAAATATTCGTTTTTCCTGAATTGGAATAAGATACAATCTATTACCATATAATGTTATTTATATGGATTCCATACAATACATGTATACAACAACAATGATAAACAATCATCCATCATCCAGAGTGCATTACACAACTACATAAGCATTGAATATAAATAATTAACGTTTACAATAGTCTGTCAACCAATCGATTGACATACAACTAAACAATTGTATATACGTTAAAAAAATATTTTTAACGATAAAATATTTTATTCAACACATGAATATTTTATTTAGTTCATTTATACAATAAAAATGATATTTTTATTGTTCTGTATTTTAGAAAATTTTGGCAGCATAACGGCGCGATACTAGAACCGGAAGAAGATCTAGCCTTATCATTCGCCTAATACTAGCTCGTGCCATACACATACCAAATTCAATCAATTCCATTCACATCCCAAACCACATTCAAACAAATAAATCAATCAAAACAAACAACCAAACATTCATGGTTTCAATCAAAGGTGTCGGGTGCTACTAAGCACTGTCTGCATCCTAAAATATAATAACTTAATTAAAAGTTGAGTGAGAAAATGTTCTCACCTTTGGGATCTACTCCGTTGTGCTTTATTGTCGCTTAGATTCGCTGTTCTAATTCCAACGCAGTCTGCTTCACGAAATTTATATTAAAAATCATATTTATAAACAACGTTATTTACATTTTAAAAATCACATTTTTATACGACTATTATATATATAAAAATCACATTTTTATATCGCTAGTAGATATATAGAAATCATATTTTTATAAATTAGTATTCTATATAAAAATCATATTTTTATACAACTAAAAATTATTTCATAGCATGACTATTTTGTTCATGACATTCATATGATAAAAATCACATTTTTATCTACTAAAAATCATATTTTTACAATGCTATTATATATTTAAAAATCAAATTTTTATGGCGCTATCTATATATAAAAAATTCATATTTTTATTATTGTTCTATCTACATAAAAATCACATTTTTATTTATATGTTATATATATAAAAATCATATTTTTATTAATGCTACATATATACAAAAATAACATTTTTATTCAAAGATTTCTGTATAAAAATCACATTTTTATAATTCTTTTTTTATATATAAAAATCATATTTTTATAATTCAGTTTTATATATAAAAATCATATTTTTATAATTCAGTTTTATATATAAAAATCATATTTTTATTAGCTAAAAAAAATCAAAAAAACTTACAACGATTGAAGAAGGGGGTTTTGCCCGCTGTTCGATGGGAGGTGTGGCTATCGGTTCTCACGAGGCGGTGGCTGGCATTCATCAGAAGGGCGGAGGAGCTCGTGGTCGATGGGGGGCTTTCTACGATTGACGGCTGGAAGAAGAAGGGGAGAGGGAGAAGAGTGGCGGCGGAGTGGGGTGGTTGACTTGCGGCGGCTGTAGCGGGGTCCGACGGCTGGGGAGGGGCGCTAGTGGGTGGTGGCTATCAGATTAGAGGAGCGGTTGTTTGATTTTTTTTATTTTAATTTTTAGATCTGAATGATAGAGGAAAGGGAGAGAGGGAAATGGTTGACTTATATAATAAATATATGTATATATATATATTTAATTCAATTTAATTTTTAAAAGTTACTTTTTCTTCAGACCCCAAATTGAACTGAATGACCATTGCCACTAGCTAATTACCCCCATTTCGAACACAATGGGATATATCCTGCAAGATGATTCGACTATTTCGATCAGTTTCCGTTAAATTTAAAATATAAATCAATTCATATTGAATTCAAACGTACATTTTAATTTACCGGAGCCACATACTGACTCCGAAAATTTCCGAAAAATAAATCTAACTATGTTTTAATGATACAGTCCTAACAAAACTAATTTCGTCGAATTTGGAGACCGTTTGAAAAATGGTCATTTTCCAAGTTGATTGAATTCAAATTTAAATTACCAAACACATTTAAATTCACTGCGCTCACATATTAATTCCAAAAATTTTGAAAATTGGAATCTAGCAATAATTTAACATTCCGGATCCAGAAAAAGTGGTTTCGTCGAAAATGGAGGTAGTTTGCAAACTGTCTATTTTTAAGGGCTATTTATACATTAAAATATGTATAAATTCCACAACAACTTTTTTGAATTTTAAACTGGACATAACTTTCAATTTATATAGTGAAATTTCAGTTTCTTACGTTCATTAGAAAGATATAATTAAAATTCAAAGATTTCTTATTTCATTCAATTCTAACTTATCTTGAATTATGTACATTCATTTGAAATTTAAAATTGAATTTTCAAACTACCGCACCATTTCAAGCTCGTTTTATAATTAAAATAAATTTATACGTTCTAACTTCGATTAAATTTTTTTTAGTCATTATCATTTTAAATATTCAAAAACCATTAAAAAAGCTAAAATAAAAATTTTAAATGGGTTCAGAAATTCTGGGTTGTTACACAAAACCTCAAGCCTCATCGCCCGGGAAATGACAAAAACCATGCAGGCAACATGGCTATGTGGGTCGCTCCCACTAAAGTGTATAAACACCTATCTAGAGAAAATCCATTTCATTCTTTAATCTATTTTTGATGTTGTCCCCTTTCGGGAAACGGTAGGTAGCTCCCAACCGTTGGTGATATATATTCGATACACTCAAGTGAATAAGTGGTCTCTCAAGTGTGGTCGGGTTGCAAGATGTTCTTGTTGAACCCATCGTATTCCTCTCTAGAGATACACTATCGGATGGTGGTTCCATACCTTGTCATAGTAGGAATCCATTATCCAATAAGCGCCCGCGGTTTTGATTGTATACTATATATGTGGAGCGTGAGATGCAAGCATTCCGCTAGATTGCTATTTATTTGTATTTAGACATTATTATAATATCAAGAGGAACATAAATATATGATTTCGAAATGTTTTGGGTTATCGTAAGGTAAAAACCATCCGTGTTTATGTGTGGATCGGTCTTTTCGATTATCATTTATTTCAAAAAGATTTTTGAACATTAAATCAATCTGTTTAAAAAACGTTTCCTCACATCAGTCCCATGACTGACCCAGAGTTTATTTTTCTATGTTCTTCCTAGACTCTTGGGTGCCCAAATTTGTACGGGCAGTCAAGCGGTTTCCGTATTTTACAGATTCACTTGAAGGAGCTTGGAGCAGGAGGCTCAACATTAAATATATAGAATTTATTTTTGCTGTGATGTATTTATGTTGTACACTGATGATGTAATTTCAAATACAGTTTTGTATTTCAAGATGATATGTAATATATTTTATTCAGTTCCGCTTTAAGATTCGCGTTACTCTGATTTTGTTGTGTTATGTTCATTTTCTTTTATTTGAACTTTTTTCTATTTCTCACCCTCTAACTTCTTTCTGTTAACGATCTGTTAATTTTTTGCGTTTGATTAGTTGATATGTGATACATGATATGTATTAGTATCGATAATTAGGATCGGGACATTTCGGGCTGTTACAGTTCGTATTAGAGCGGTGGTTTGGTAATAACCTTGGCTCTGCGGCATAACTCGATATATGAGTGTGTATTTGTAAAATCGATATAAAACCTATTTTATATTGTGTTGATTGGTTTTTCGAGTGGATTATGAATTCGGATCGATGCGGGTTTGCAAACTATATCGATATGTGTTTATAAACTCTTGAACCGAGTAATTCGACACATATTGTTTTAAAAGATATTTTGATATAAAAGAAAAATTTTCTAAAAATTATTATAAAGGGATGTGATGGTTGTTCTTATAATCTGGTATTAGACTATAACATTAAGATGGGTAAATAAAACCAAATGGAATTTGTATATGAATAAGATATACAAATGAGATGAACCAAAACTAAATTCAAACTGGAACTTGAAATCCCGGAAGTTAGGAAAACTTTTGATGGAAGATTGTTGGAAAAAGAAAAAAAATTTAAAAAAAAATTATCATCGGAAATTCGAAGGTTTTGAAAATAAGAAAGGTGATTTCAAACTATATCCAAACTGATTTGAAATAAAACCTGGAATTTGGATTCGGAACCGACAATTCAAATAAAATAAGCCAAGCAGATTAAGGTAGTAAAGATGAATTGAATGGACTACAGTTGACTAAGGTTAAGTTGAACAGGATTAAATTGGATTGAAATTAAAAAGAGAATTTGAAGCAGATAAATACGTTTGGATAGGTCTGATTCAAATTTATATCGTAAGTAGGTTTTGGGATTGTTTTCCCAAATATAATCTGGAGTTTTTCTTGAGACAAGAAAATGGGATAATGTAGGTTAATAAGGAATTAAGATATGGAGATAAGAAATTGGAACCTAACTGGAGATTGGTTGAGTTAAATGATTTTCCGAGTATTAATCTGATGTTGATTTCAGTCTTCGAGGTTGATACTTAAAGGATTATTTTCTTACCTATTTACGGTTAGGAACTGATGAATGTGAAAGAATAGTAATACCTAAATATGGAATGGAAATGTTTTTCCAACTGTAATAACAGACATTTCTAGCCATAAAAATAAATGTGTTTGATATAAGTCTATGATTTTGGATATAATTGGAATTTTCTCTTACTCTTTAATTTTGGGGACGAAATTCTTTTAAAGGGGTAGATTGTAACGACCCAGTTTTTGGACAAACTTTATAATATGTCATGTATAGATTATATTTATATTTTAATTTAATTAATTAAATTAATTTTTATATATTTGGAAATATATCAGGAAAATTCCATATAAATATATTTTGATGATTTATAATTCCTTAATTGGTATACATATGTATATAAAACAAATAATTTATGTCGTATCACTTTGTTGTGCTTTTGATTGCTTGAACTCATATGACAATAGATTACTTAAACAAGAAAATAAGGGGTGATATGAACTAAATACAAGAGATCCATATAACTTTGTTAAATTCAAATCCATTTAAAATAAGAATAATTATATTATATGTATATATTAACTTGTTATATACGTGTAGTCAAGTGTATGTTGTTTGAACATCTTTTGCTGCATCAAAAACTTGTTTTAAAAAAAATCAGAAAGACATAAAGTAACTAATAAAAGATAAACAAAGTAAAATTCATTTTTTACATCACTTGTGAGTAAACATGAGATGATCTTGACTACAAAAGAAATAGTAGTAGCCAAGAATAGAAAGCCTATAAATATACAAAATTTTGATAAGAGGAAATATTTGCATTTATTTGAGATAAAAGCCTGGACTTGAGCCTTAGAAATGAAGCAAAGCCATCCATGTGGAAAAAAACCTGTAGTCTAACAATTTGATTTGAAAGAAGGCCTGCCAAAGTAATAGGTAAAGAAGTTAGGCACATGCTAGATGTACAGAAATCAAATCAATAAATATGTTGCTTCGCTTAAGAACTAAGGATAGATTTGTTAACATATTTAAGGTACAACCACATGAGAATTCTGCGCAAGAACATGACATGGCTGAGCAAAGTTAGGAATTTTGATTGAAGTATACATGTAAGTGTAGAAATAACATGGGTTTTTCAAACCAACATGCACATTTAGGGGTAAAATCTGTATAGAATGAACATGACATAGGTTTTTACTTAGGAGCCAAGTAGAAGACTAAAATAGAATGGTTAAATCATACATCAATTCGTGCTAGTTGTGCTCCGGTAGCCTAGAAATGTAGATAGCTGAAACATAAATATCATGCCTCGTTCATTTGAAAAGGGCTGCAGTATCCCTTCTACCCAACATAACACCTTCCCAATATAGAGACTAGTTTTGTTCATCTATATATACATATAGGACCCTCAGAATTTCATCGATTAGTCCACTGGAGAAAATAAGAAACACAAGGCATGGAAGACCAGAGGATGTAATAGCATGGCAGTAAACAAGTGCTAAGGCAATGAACAAAATATTGTGAGTAAACAACCAAATTTCTCTTTACTGTTTATGTTAAATTCTAAGTTGGATTCAACCTTCATACACACTGATAGGTACCCAGAATACTAAACCCAAAATATTGAAGTGTTTAATTATGATTTGAAAGTTGAACATACCTAAGATAGCAAAATAGAACACAGGAGTTTATATTTGTGAGTAAACTTTTCATTTTATTCCTCTTTAAAAAACTGTGTTCAGGTTGGTTGTCTATTTTGTTTTAAATCACATATGTGTATACATTACATTTAAATATGAGTTATCATATGTTAAAATCAAACCTCTGTTAATATTGGGAGTAAATGATAGTGAAGTACTGTGTGTGCAAACTTCTTTGTATTCCATTTAAATCCACCTACTAATAATGTGTATGCATTCATCTGCATATATTTGTGTCAAAAGATTGAAATCAAGGACTAAAAGGGGAAAGAAATATAAATAAGAACCTGGAAACATTAAAGAAGACAGTAAGCTAATATGATGTAAGTAACTACGTACAATACTCTTTGTTGTTTATAATTAATCATGTGTGTTAATATATGCATCGTATAATACAACCATTTAGGTCTAAGGATACAAATAATAAACTATATCTTTTGTTACCCTAATGTAAAGTTTCTTTAAGGTCAGAAAGGCTATAGCTGTAATGTTAGTCAACATATACAGATAATAATTTCTGATAGATGAGCATCAGTTTATGTTGTGTTATAATTAATTGAAAGAATTTACCAGAGTAAAATCTATTGACAACCAGCAATACAACAAGGATTAAACTCAATGAAAGACTAAATAACTACAGATAAAATGATGCATTAAGCTGAAAATGTACTTCAAATGATAAGTAATGATGCAGAAGTTACATTAAAGTTCAAACAGCATATTCGTCTTATCATTAGTTTACACAAAATAATTAATATCCACTAAAACAATAAAAATGGTTCTGGTCACTTCAGCTCAATCGATACTATTAATGATATTTTCCATCAACATTCGGATTAAGTTATTTAGGACATGTGTTCATGGGATTTGACACCGTCATGACTCAGAGTTATCGAAGTACATTCTGTAACCTGTGAATCTATGCTAGTCTACCATTCCTTAGGCATCGGAATTCCGATTTTAACAATTAATTATCTTATCCACGAAGGATGGACATCATATATACTGTGTGGCGGTGTTCCAAAATGATCTTGGGAAGGTTATTTAGCTTGATACTACTAACTTTCACAAGATTAGTTACTCCCTAAATCATGAAAGTGATTTAAGAAGGAAACAGGCTAACACATCTCGCTGATTTGGGGAAAGAAGTCGTCGCAATGTTCATTTACTGAAACACTCATTCGTACCGGACCAACACAAAAAAGGGATCCGGATCGCGTCAGAGGTTGAGTTAAAAACTCATAGATGGCCTCCTTTCCTTGAATTCAGGAAGCGTTAGGCTCAACATGAGAGTGTCGATCAACATGGCAAACCCTCAATGCAGGGGGAAGGAGATTTTGCGTTTCCATAAAGCCTCTCCTCCATTGCTAAGGTGCCATAATTGATTTTCTAATAAGAAAGGTTAGTGTTAACTCTCTATTTCATCATTACGGCACAACAAGATTATCAAATCGCAAGATGTTTAGGACCCGGAATTCTCCATTCATAAATTGTAGATGTATTACAAGAGTTGAGGATATGCTCCATTTTAGAAGAAAAGACTTAGACTGAGAAATAAAAAAGTTCATCCCCTTTTTGTGTGGCTCCTGGGGTCTTATTTATATAGGATTCGGGGTCCCTTCCACTACTAGGCTATTGGACCTGCATGGGCCTTGGGCGACCGCTTTTTTCCTTGGTCTCGGGCGTTTGGCTCTCGGCCATCTTTGTGGTGCTAATTATAGTCTTCAGAGTGAAGGCCTCGGTCAATTGGCGCTTCTCCGAGACTAACATGGGGTTATTGCCGTGGTGGTTTTCGGATAGCATTTGAACTCCTCGCAACAGCTCTTGGATGAAGGCTTCCGGATGCTAGCTTCTAGATGTAGGCTTCCGACTTTCTCTTGAACACTTAGAGGGGCTTGCCCTCGTGATGTATGTAGATAACCGTCGGTTTGAATCCGTTATTGGTTCATGTAATAGGTAAATTTGTACTGATAGCCTGTATCTCTGCTTGGGTCCCAATTAGCCTTCCGATGGAGCTTTTGAGATAATCTGGCTTTCCGAAAGATAGCTTTCAGTGATGTATCTGTTGTCTATCGACGTGACCTTTTGGCGTTCATGAAGTAGCTACTTCGTAAGCTAGTTCTGGATAATCTTTTGGCTTGATACATGTTGCTTCAGGACTCTCTCGTCGGGTAGACCCTATCGAATAGACTCGATCAGATAAACTTCGCTATCGTCTTGTAGGTTCTGAACTCCTTTCTTCTTGGGGGGGGGGGGGGTGGCACCAGTTCATGTTGCTCTCAAATCATTCTTTCCCGCTTTCGGTCATCTCCCTTTGCTCCTTTGGAAGGTTCTTCTGTGTTAGCGTTCCTCCGATACCCCTTCACTGTCGGCCTCTTCTAGGGGTTTATTTTGGTAGTAACATTTTCCCTACCTAGTGAAGGGGTGTTTTCGACTTTCCATGTCAAATTTTTTAAGTCTCTTTTCCATTCGTTTGTGAATTATCTCCTAATGCTAGATTATGTTATGAATCCCATGAGACGTTGCTTTCGGACCAGCTTTTTCTTATTAGTTAAGGGTTGAGGGCCATCAGCTGATTCCCTGCTGTGAAAGTGTCTTTGAATTAACCTTTACTTAGATAGTCTGAAGCTTGAAGACCAGAAACTCCCTTCCGGTATTTGTGAAGAACTGAACCAACCTAGATTCGGGCATTAATGTAGATGGAAGACTGGAAACCCCTTCCGGTATTTGTGGAGATTCGACTCAACCCAGATTCGGGTGTTAGCATTGATAGAAGACTGGAAACCCCATCTGGTATTTGCGAAGAGCCAAATCGACCCAGATTCCGGTATTAATATAGATAGAAGACCGGAAACCCCTTTCGGTATTTGTGAAGAGCCGAATCGAACCAGATTCAGGTATTAATATAGATAGAAGACCGGAAACCCCTTCAAGTATTTGTGAAGAGCCAAATCAACCCAGATTCGGGTATTAATATAGATAGAAGACCGGAAACGCCTTCCGGTATTTGTGAAGAGCCGAATCGACCCATATTCAGGTATTAATAAAGATATAAGACTGGAAACCCCTTCCGGTTTGTGAAGAGCCGAATCGACCCAGATTCGGGTATTAATAAAGATAGAAGACCAGAAACCCCTTCCGGTATTTGTGAAGAGTCAAATCGACCTAGTACCGTGTATTAATATAGATAGAAGACCGGAAACCCCTTCCGGTACTTGTGAAGAGTCGAATCGACCCAGATTCGGGTATTAATATAGATAAAAGACCGGGAACCCCTTCTGGTATTTGTGAAGAGCTGAATCGATCCATATTCGGGCATTAATATATAGAAGCCCTGAACCCCCTCCGATATTTGCTATTTTGGCATCCCTTTTGGATATGATTTGTGAACCAGAGGTTGTACGTGCTCCTTGAGCCATTCCTTGGGATTTTGATGTCAAAGCAGAGGATGTACGTGCTTTGTTGTCCACCCTTTGGGGCTATACGTCCGGTGCACTTGGCTAGCTTATCCACAAGCAGGGCCTAAGGACTTACATGACCTCCCTCCAGGAGGCACATTATCCTTACCATTTTAAGCGATGATAAGGTCTTCGAAACTTAGATAGGGACATCGTAGGCACAGAACTAAGGTTTACCCTTTTGATGCTCTATATTGACCATCGTAGGCTCTGATAGAGACTTATACGCCACCCCCCTCCGAGGGGTGCCCTATCCTGACCATCGTAGGCGATTATAGGGGTTTGCACTCCCTTCTGCGGGTAATGCGGAACATAAGCAAAAGTAGGACGTGCTCTTCTACGAGCAGAGGTAGGACGTGCTTAGTTCTAACAGAGGCAGGGCTTTCTAATTTTAGATGCACCGCCATGATCATTTCTGGTGTGAAACGGAGGCTTACGCTTTTGATGCTATAAACATGTCCCCTTTGATTTGGGCATGGAGAAAGAATAATACACCATCCCCCTCCGGAGGGTGCCTCGCCCTGACCAATTTGGCGATAACGAGGGATTTGTTCCTTTTTTCAGCTCGACCCATTTTGGGTCTCTCTTGAGCTACCGGAAGGATTTCCATGCCCTTAGCTGTGAAATTGTCTTTAGAGGGAAATACTTTTTTTATTCCTTTATCGTTGAGAAATATGGTCTTAAATGTTCCGAGTTCCATGTTCTCGAAACAAGATCACTGTTGGATCTCCATAGCCTATATGTTCCGGGCATAACTTCTTGATGGATGATCAGGGGTCCTTCCCAATTTGGACCGAGAGGGCCATCCACTGGGTTCTTAGTGTTAGGTATCACTCTTTGTAACATTAAATCTCCTTTTGCGAAGGTTCAAGCTCTGACCTTTGAGTTGTAATATTTCGTAATCCTCCTTTGATATTCAGCGGTTCTGATTGCAGCCTCATCTCTTAATCCTTGTATTAAGTCTAGCGATTCCTATTTCAACTCTTGATTGGGGTCAAATACATATGCTCTCCTTCTATGCGATGGGATTTCGACCTCAACCGGAAGCATATCTTCGCATCCATATGTCAGGGAGAAGGGTTGTGTCCCCTGGCTGTTTTGGTAGAGGTTCTGTATGCCCAAAGCACTAAAGGCAGCTCTTCTACCCAATTTCCTTTATCTTGATTTAGGCCTTTTTTACAGATTGTCTTAATGGTTTTGTTGGCGGCCTCCACAACTCCGTTAGCTTTCAAATGGGCTATTGAGGAGAAACTTTTGATGGTTCCATTTTTCTCACAAAATCGGGTGAACTCTTACGCTCACGAATTGTGTTCCATTGTCTGATATGATTTTGTGAGGAATTCCGAAGCGGGTAATGATATTTCTTATTACGAATCTTAATACCTTTTTGGACGTGATTATCGGAAGGGGTTCTGCCTCCAACCACTTGGTGAAGTAGTCGATAACTACTACAAAAAACTTAGCTCCACCCTTGGCAAGTGATGAGGGTCCAATTAAATCTATTCCCCATACATCGAATGGCCAGGGGATTGATATAGTGGTTAGTTCGCTAGGAGGAAGTCGAGGCACCTTAGAGTACTTCTAACACTTATCACATTACTTGACGTACTCAACTGCTTGACTAACCGTTTGCGGCCAATAATAACCTTGTCGCATGACACTTTTAGCCAGCTTAACTCCACTGGAATGGTCCCCACACCATCCCTCATGAGCTTCTTTTTACAAGCTAAGTCCATCTTCGGAACTTACACATCATAAATAAGGAAGCAAATGTCCCTTTTTATAAAGTATGTTATTCACAATTACAAATGTAGGAGCTTGGTGTTTTATCCTTCTCGTGTCTTGCTTACTAAGGGGTAAAGTTCCTTTTAGGAGGTAATCTACTATGGGAGTCATCCATGTAATTTCCTGCTGGCAGTTCATTTCTGTTATGGGAGGTTCCCAATTGGAGTGTTCCTCTTGGTTTTCTTCATCTTCCCTCCTCAAGGCTTGGGATTAAGTTAAGACCAATAACTCTTTCCCCATTTCTGATTCCTCCCGCTCGATGCTAGGCTTTCTCTGATGTCCCACGGGAATTATTCGAGTTTGGGGTTACCCCAGGAGCTGGCTAACTTGGCTAGTGAATCCGCTTGGGCATTCTCCCCTTAGGGTATTTGATGAACTGAGAAGTCCTTAAATCTGGAAAGCATCTTTAGTACACTCTTCATATATAAGACCAGCCACTCATCCTTTGTTTAATATGTCTGTTTTATTTGGTTTACCATTAATTGCGAATCACTAAAGATTTCTATCTGTGGTATCTTCAACTGTAGTGCCAGATTCAAATCAGTTATCATTGATCCATACTTGTCCACGTTGTTAGTTGCAACCCTAACTTTATAGCATAGTGCAAGCGGTGTCCATCAGGGGTAATTATAACATAACCTGCCCCCGCTCCCTGCTCGTTGGAGGCTCCGTCTACAAAGAGCTGCCACTTGGTCTTTATGTCGTTTTCTTTAACTGATTGTTCTGAAATGAAGCTCGTGCACTCATTCACAAAATTTGCAAGAGCTTGTCCCTTAATTGTTGCTCAATACCCCATTTGATTAGCCTCCCCGAGGTTTCCGGTTTGCTGAACACTTGCTTGAGCGGAAAACTAGTTAAAACTCTAACAAGGTTAGCCTGAAAGTAACCTCTGAGCTTTCGCGCGGTAAGGATTAGGCAATACGCTAGCTTCTCTATAACAGGGTGTTGGGTTTCTGCATCCTTTAGCCTTCGACTAACGTAGTAAATGGGGTATTGAGCCCCGTTACTCTCTCTTATCAGGACTAAGATTACCGCATGTTCTGAAACCGCCATGTATAGGTATAGCTCTTCTCCCTTCTCGGGACTGGATAAAACCGGAGACGTCCCCATATAAACTTTAATTCTTGGAATGCTTTCCTACACTTTTCATTCCATTCGAAATTCTTCTTTTTCCTTAAAACATCGAAGAAATGAACACATTTGTCAGTGGCTTTGGAAATGAACCTGCTGAGGGCTGCTACTTTCCCATTTAGGCTCATGACTTCCTTGCTTGTCTTAGGTTCCTCCATATCTTTTATAGCTTGAATTTGGTCAGGGCTAGCTTCAATCCCTTGTTCACTTACCACATACCCCAGGAACTTTCCATATTGAACCCCAAAAGAGCACTTTTGTGGGTTAAACTTCATTTGATAATTTCTTAAGACAGTGAACATCTCTTCCAAGTCCTTTAGGTGATTCCCTGTTTCGGTGGATTTTACTAGCATGTCATCCACATATACTTCCATGTTGCACCTTATTTGCTGTTTGAACGTCATGTTTACTAGTCTTTGGTATGTTGCTCCCGCGTTCTTCAACCCGAAGGGCATCACTTTATAGAAAAATGATCCACAATCAGTGATAAACTTGTATGCTCCTTGTCGGGATTGTGCATTGGAATTTGGTTGATAGTAGGCATCCATAAAGGATAGTATCTTGTGACCACTTGTGGCATCGACCAACTGGACAATTTGCGGAAGTGGATAGCAATCCTTCGGGCAAGCCTTGTTTAAATCCGTATGATCAACACACTTTCTCCACTTTCCATTGGACTTCTTCACTAGCACGGGATTGGCTAACCATTTCGGGTAAAGGACTTCTCTGATGAACCCATTTGTTTCTAACCTTTTGACCTCCTCCTTCTGGACTTCTAGCCGGTCTCTATTATATAGTCTCATCTTTTACCGAATAGGGATCACTGAGGGGTCAATGTTCAAGGCATGACTCATAATAGAAGGATTGATACTGATCATGTTTGAGTGGGTCCAGGAGAAAACATGTTTATTGCATTGTAGGAACTGAATTAGGTCGCTCTTAAGAGGCTTTGTCAGCCTTTTTCCTATTTTGACGACCCTCGATTGATCTTTTGGGTCAATGTTTACTTCCTCCTTATCTTCTATTTGTTCCATCCTTTCAGTGTCTCTCCTAGAGTCCAGATCTGTTATGATTTCTCCTTCCTCAGTCAAATTCACCTCATCAGACCTCTTTTTTTCCAGAGAAGTGTACCTACCATTGGTGCGTTTGTCAGTCTTATTTAATTTTATATTAGCTTCGAATGAGGGATGTAAGAATCCCTTATTCGAAGATATAAAAACAATAGAAGAATCAAAGTACGAAGAACACTCCCTTTTGTATTTGTCAATCGTTGCGAAGTACAATTCGCGGGAGCTAAATTGTTCTCCCCTAATGGTACCCCATCCCTACTTGGTTAGGAACTTTAACATAAGATATTTGGAAGAAACAAAAGTGTCCATCTCCTCCAAAGCTGGTCATCCAAAGAAGGTGTTGTAGTAGGATGGTTGATCGATCACAACAAAGAGAGTTTCAAAAGTCCTATGAAGCGGAGACAGTCCAACATGAACCAGAAGGATGATCTGACCCACTAGAGTCAATCCTTTGTTGTTGAAGCCGAAGACTGGTTCATTGCTTGGTTCTAACTTCTTCTAATAAATTCCCATCTGATCGAAAGCGTGCTGAAGATGACATTGACGGCACTCCCAGTATCTACAAGAATTTTCGAAACAACAGAGAGCCCTATTTGTGATGTTATCATAAGAGGATCATTATGAGGGTGGTGGACCCCTTTCTTCATTTCTTATTGAGGGACGACTAGGTTGTGCATTTTGAGAGCATAACGCCCGTTCTTCAATGATGGTTCTTCTTGAATGGAGAAGATCCCCACCATGGCCTCTTTCGTGTACTGGCTCCTAGCTTTTGGACAGCTTCCGGCAGGGTGTGGGCCTCCACATATCACATTGATTCGATTTATGGGTGGCCCCAAATCTAGGTTGCTCTCTTCCATAGCAACTTCTATCACATTTACTGAAACCTTCTGCTGTCCGCTTGCATGCTGAGTTGATGTTGTCTTTTTTAAAACAAATTTATTCAGATGTCCCTCTCGGATCAGTTTCTGAATAATCTCGTCCAATACCTCTAGTCTTATGTCCATTGGTTTTGTGGAATTCGCCATATTTACCACCGGAATGAGGTTCAGGGCAATTCTTAGCTTTGAACGAGACGGGGAAGTTATTGACCCTTTCTCTTGCAACAACATACACATACGAGATGGGCTTGTTCAGGGCAACCAAGTTGGTATTAGAATCTTCCCACCTTGACCTCTTTTGACTTCTTTCCGGGAGCTTTCGTCCAAAGTTCGGCCTTTCTCCTTTCCCTCGAGGCCTGAACTTCCTCTTTGTGAAGTACGATTCATCCATGCGAATAAACTTGTCAGCTTGGGAATGAAAGTCTTGCAAGTCTTTACAGTCATGAACATATAATTCCTTCCAGAAGGGGGTGTTTTTGATTAACCTTGAGTGTACGGCAATCAACTTGTCATGGTCGTTCATATCCTTGGCCTTTTGAGGCCTCGATGTTGAACCTTTTCAGATAATCCCCGAGAGATTCCCCTTGCCTCTGTTTGATATTAGTCCAAAGGAGGGTTCGGTGTAGCAATTAGAGGGATCGGCCTCGAAGGAGTTGCCAAAAGAAACGCCCGAAGACTTGGATCCCAGAAAAGATGAGGAACCAGAGGCTAGAAATGCAACTCCTAACGAAGCGACAGTGGACATACCCATTGACGAAGCTGATCCAACAAGAGTTTTGAAGATTGGATCCCAGTTGGATCCATGTCGAGCCAAAGAACTAACTGACTTCCTGAAGGCAAACTTGGACGTGTTTGCCTGGACCCACGCCGACATGTGTGGGATATCGCCATCCGTTATAAGTCATTCACTAAATATAAACCCGAAACACCCGCCTGTAAAGCAAAAGAGACGTATGCTAGGCCCAGAGAGGTCGGCAGCTCTGAAAGAAGAAGTGGAGAAGCTGAAACAGAACGGATTTATTAGAGATTCGACATATCCCGACTGGATATCGAATCCCGTCTTAGTAAAGAAGCCGAACGGAAAGTGGCGGACTTGCATTCATTTTTCAGATTTGAACAAAGCTTGCCCGAAAGATAGCTTCCCACTCCCCAGAATTGACCAGCTTGTAGATTCGACAGCGGGACACGAACTTCTTTCTTTCATGGACGCATATTCCGGGTACAACCAAATTCCTATGCACATGCCAGATCAAGAACACACGAGCTTCATTACAAATTTGGGGTTATACTGTTATGTGGTCATGCCGTTCAGATTGAAAAACGCTGGAGCCACTTATCAGCGCTTGGTGAACAGGATGTTTTATAATCAAATAGGGAAGACTATGGAAGTTTATGTGGATGGTATGCTTGTCAAATCGAAACAGTCCTCCAGCCATACGCAAGACTTGGCAGAAATGTTCAGTATCCTGCGAAAGTATCAAATGAAGTTGAATCCTTTGAAATGTTAATTGGCATCGGGAAAGTTTCAAGGCTTCATTGTGAGCTCCCGAGGGATTGAAATCAATCCCAGCCAAATAGCAGCGATTAGAAACATTGAAGAACCAAGGAGAATCAAAGATGTCCAAAGTCTTGCAGGGAAAGTAGCCGCGTTGAGAAGATTTATTTCCAAAGCAACGGAAAAGTGCGTCCCATTTTTTGACTTGATAAAAAGGGGAAAGAAGAACTTCGAATGGACTCTGGACTGTGTCGAGGCCTTTCGAAATTTATTGGAATTGCTAGAAAAACCACCGATTTTGTCAAAGCCAGTGGATCATGAAGAGTTATTTGTTTACTTAGCAGTTTCGGCTCACGCTGTTAGCACAGCCTTGGTCCGAGAAGAAGACAAAGTGCAAAGGCCAGTATATTATGTAAGCAAGAAATTGGCAGCGGCCGAACGCAACTACCCAAAGATTGAGAAGCTCGCTTACAGCCTCCTAACCGCCTCCCGAAAACTTCATCACTATTTCCAAGCTCACCCAATAACCATATACACTGACCAGCCTCTGAGGCAGGTGTTGCAGAGACCCGAAGCATCGGGGCGATTGATCAAATGGAATATTGAATTAAGTCAGTTTGATTTAAATTTTCAGCCGCGGAGGTCGATCAGGGGGCAAGCTCTGGCAGACTTTATAGCAGAGTTCACAATCCCAGAGGAGGAAATAATCGATGATAGAGTGGTCAAGTCCGAAGATGAGTTAAAATTAGATCCATGGAAGCTGTACACAGACGGAGCCAAGAACGACCGAAGGTCCGGAGCTGGAATCATCTTAGTCACCCCTGAAGGATGGTCGTTATATTACGCTCTACGATTATAATTTTCAGTGACTAATAATGACTCTGAATATGAAGCCCTGATTGCCGGGCTGAAGCTTGCTAAAGACCTCGGAGTAAAGACATTGGACATATTCTGCGACTCCAAAATAGTTGTTTGCCAAGTGCAAAAGGAGTTTGTGGCTCGGGGACCTCGACTTATCGCTTACCTCGGGAAAGTGGAAAAGCTGTTGAGCAACCTGGAGCGGAACAATATAACGCATATCCCAAGAGCCGAAAACCAGAAGGCAGACAGGCTGGCAAAGCTAGCTAGTTCCGACAACCCAGAAGAAACTTAAATAATTCCAATTGAAACACTGGAATGGCCAAGTTTTGAGTCGATGGAAATTGAATTCACTCTCGAAGCGGAACCGGAAAAGGAATCGTGGATGACCCCAATTAAGAATTTCCTTAAGAACGGGATACTCCCATCAAAGAAGAGTGAGAGACGGGCTATAGTTCGCAAGGCCACCAGATACATCCTTCAAGATGATACTCTTTATAGACAAGGATTTTCTATGCCCCTGTTACGATGTATAGCTCACAACGACATCGAGCGTGTACTAAGAGAAGTACACGAATGTGAGTGTGGAGATCATACAGGAGGTCAGACTTTAGCGAAAAAGATATTGCGGTATGGATTCTTCTGGCCCACAATTAATAAAGATGCAGCTGATTATTCATTACGCTGCGATAAGTGCCAGAGATTCGCCAAAATCCCCAGAGCACCGTCGACCCAACTCAAATCGATGGTGAGTCCTTGGCCTTTTGCCACGTGGGGAATTGATATCATCGGAGTTCTACCAATTGCTAAAGGAGGAGCGAAATATGCAATAGTCGCTGTGGACTATTTTACGAAGTGGGTGGAAGCTGAGCCCATAACCAAAATCACGGCGAGAAAGGTGATAAGTTTCGTGGTTAGAAATACTATATGCCGATTCGGGATCCCAAGGACCATTATAACTGATAACGGAACCCAGTTCAATGGTGTTGAATTCAGAAATTTCTGCCAGAAATATAAGATCGACAAACGGTACACTGTGGTTGCCTATCCGCAGTCGAACGGGCAAGTAGAAGCAATAAACAAAGTTATAAAATCCATCCTCAAGAAATGGTTAGAACGCGCAAAGTCAAAATGGGTTGACGAATTGCCCTTAGCTTTGTGGGCATATCGAACAACATTTAAGACAGCTACCGGTCATACCCCTTTCTCTCTCTCATTTGGTTCAGAAGCAGTAATTCCAGTAGAGCTTGAGGTTCCCTCCCACAGGGTGACATATTATGACCCGATGACGAATCGGGCACTCTTACTCGAGTCTCTTGATGAAATCGAAGAAAAAAGGGACGAAGCAGATTTGCACGCGTCAAGACATTGACGTCAGATGGCACGCTATTATGACAAAAACGTTCGTCTTAGAACTTTTGAACCGGGAGATTTGGTGCTAAAGAGAGTCTTTCCATCCCTTCCTCACCTCGGTCCAAAGTGGGAAGGACCCTTTGTCATCCAACGGAAACTTGAAACAGGAACCTTCAAGTTAACGACCATAGATGGCGAAGAGGTACCTAGGGCATGGAATGCCCAACACTTGATGCGATATTTGAATTAGAAATGTTGTATTCTTCGCTGTTTCTCTTATGAACTATGTAAAAAGGCACGACTTGCCTTTGAAAAATCTGTTGATATGAACAAAGAACTATAAAGTGGATGTAGGCTACGACTTAGCCGAACCACTATAAAAATATCGTGTGTCATTTACTTTCCTGCATTATATATACCTTCAACTACTATTCTGTTGTGATTACGGAATATAAGATGATTTAAAACCTGAATGGTTAAAAACAGTTTATACGCAGGAAAAAGCACAACGACTGTTTGTGCGATAAGACATAAAAGAATGGGAAGACGACATTCTTAACTCTAACTCTCGAGAATTGAGAGAGAGTATAAAGGACGGGAAGACGACGTCCACTGAGGCGTGAAGGTGCACCGAGACAAGAGATCGCCTCAGTAAGAACTCTAACCTGAGTATAAGACAGGAGAGTATAAAAACGCCTGAAAAAACGACAGGCATTAACGACGCAGAGAATGTAACCTCGTCGAAGTATCGGGGACATTCAGACTATTTGACTAAATCTTGTGTAGTTTTTCAAGATTGACTGGGGGCATATATGTACACACATATTTCTCCCCACCATAACTTTATTACACACTTATAGTGGGGCATGCATTCATACATAAGTGCAAAACTAATAACTAACAGACATTGCAGAAAATGAATTATTTTTTATTTACAAATGAATGAATTTGTACAGGAAAACAGGCAAAAAGAAGGTGCAAGGGCCACCCTTGCAGCAAAAATTATTGGTCAATCAAATGCTAAAATAACGTGAGACACTCCATCATTTGGACTTCGAAGAGGGCTTGGACTTCTTAGCAGCCTTCTCCGCATCCCTCGCCTCTTTCTCGGCCTCCGTCAAGATGCGCTTCGACTTTTTCTTCCCTGAAGCTGAAGTGCTGGAATCAGTTGACTTCTTCCCGGAAGGCGGAGAGCTGGAATCAAGAGAAGACTTTTTAGCAAGTTCCTCTGTAATGGATCTAGTCGAAAGCTTAACAACTAACCTTGATCCCGCATCCACTATTGTGAGGGGCTTAAGGCTTTCAGGGTCTAAGTCTTCAGGTTTTAGCTGCAAGCGTTTATCTTGGTCAGCTTTCAGTGCGGCTAAAGTAACATCATCAGCGCTTTTCGACTCCCCAACTATAGACACCTCAGGGTCTTCCTCATGTCCCCCGTTGCCGCCATCATCCTTTAAGGCGTCTATCATTTCGTCATCATGAGGAGTGTCAGCCTTGGACGGTTCAAATCCTACCCCCGAATCTATCGGGGCAGCCTTGTCTTTTCCCCCTTTAGCCTTCTCCGTAGGCTCTGCTCCAGAGGCAGTTCCCTGGGACACACCTGTCTTTTCGGACGGTTCAATACCTACAGAGCGAGAAGCAACAGTTATCAACTCAGGAGAAAATAATGGGTTCTTCATCGATTGCTCAATCACGTGACGAAAGGTAGAGATAGCTTTGACAAATTGAGGTGAAAATGTAGAGATACCTTCCGAAGACTTCTCGGCTGGAGTAACCGCTGTCTCCGATGCCGCTTCGGGTATAGGGGATAAAGGAGTTGTCCGAGGGATCCCCGGGTTTTCAGGATCATATCCCTCTACTTCAAAAGTTGCAGAGGCAGTAGAGGAAGAACCAGCCTCGGGAATGTTCTTTTGCCCAGCCCTCCGCCTCTCTTCGTCCATAACAGCAGCAATGAGGCGGCACCCTTCAGCTAGGCGTTCTGGCTCATCATCTCGTAAATATTTCTCCATCAGCTTGTCCTCGTCAATGGAATCAACCTTGAACTCCTCTTTCTCCCACTCAACGATCTGACTCCATACTTGGACTAGAGTAGATGGATAATCTTCAATCCAAGAAATGTTCCGGTGGCGGATGATATGCGCAAAGAATTCAATCATTAATTCGCCGAAACCCTGAACCTCTCCCTCAGCCTCTGACAGTTGTTTGTGGGCCTCCTCAGCGGACTTGATAGCACATTCGACGTTACCCTCCACTAGGGCAGCCCTGTTCTCCTCCTCCGCTAACTTAGAAGCCAAGTCAACATTTTTCTTTTCCAATTCAGCATTCCTCCTTGCTAACTCGGCATTCTTCCGCTCAAGGTCAGCGTAAGCAAGTCGCGTTTTGGCAGCATCTGACTTGGCATCTTCGGCTTGCTTTTTTAATTCAGAACGCTCTTGGGTATGGGACTCAAGCAGATCATGGTAGCGTTTTTACAGATCTTCAAATTGTTGTTTGAAGCTAGTAGCATCCCGTTGAGCAATAGCAAGCTGGGCCTGAGTATCCTCCAAGTCTTTTCCTAGATTTTTTAAGGCCTTTGCATCATCTTCTGCGGTTTTTTGCATTGAGTCAGCATTCATGATTAAAGTGCAGATGATTCTGGAAAGGCTGCGCGAATACTTGAACATTTCTGAATACTGTTTCTCGACCGCATCTATCTTTGCTTTGGCCTCATCTGCCCACCTTGAAGAAATAGGCTCAAGAGCAGGTAAAAAAGTCAAGTTTTCGAAGTAATGATCAGGAAATTGCTTCTCCAGATACGCCCGTTTAACTGCAGTTTCCGCATCTAGCGGTGGAGGGGCGGGGATTGTCAGCTCAGTATCCCTGTGCGTGGAGGACTCAATAGCCTCTTTATCAGTTCTAGGTCGTTTAGCAGGGACCTTACGCTTGCTTCGTGATTCGGTATCTTTTGGCGGACTCCTCTCCCTACTGCGCTTTTCTTGAGAAGAGGTTGAGTCTTTTGATTGCGGCCTGTCCTCTTCCCGACGACCTTGGTAACCTTTATATTGCTCTGGGTCTGTCCGGACAGGAGAGCGAGAACGCGAGGTTCGCGAGCGATAAGGTTCATAGGGCCTTCTCTCTTCCCTACTGCGATCGTCGCGGCGATCATACTCAGTATCATAGGGCGGATTAGACATGCTGCGGCGGAGTTTCCTGATATCATAGTAAGATCGGGACATCATGCCTGCACAGCAAGACAAATGAAATTCAGAACCAATATTTTCACAAAGAGAAAGATGCAGTGAGTTGTGATGTTATTGTGTAAAGTGTGTCCTAAGTGGTGTTTTCCCCCCGACCAACCCGAGTCCGAAGCTAGACTAGTACGAGCGGGCTCTTTGGCCTTAGCAGGAGTGGTCTCTTCGGAAGAAGTGAAAACTAAAGGATTCTTCATAAAATCCTCTGAAGTGTAAATAGTTTCAGGTAAGGGGAGATCCCCCAAACCCTGAAATAGTGGGTCATCAGTGCTAGGGACATCTCCCTCAAAAGCATCGATCGGTGAATCTTTGGAAGACGTTGACCTTTCCAGAGAAATGGCATCCTCGGGAACAGTATACCCTTCGCGATGCTTTTCGGCCATGTTAGCCAATTCATCATCTTGGGTAGAAGAAGGAGAGGGTGAAGCCTGAAGAGGCACTGTAGGAGCTCTCGAACCTTCGCCCATTTCAGGGATTACGTCCACTGGGGGAATATATACATATGGAGCCGTCCCATGACCAATGCTACGGGTAATGGATAGCAACCCATGAAGATGAAGATATTCGTCCTTAAGAACTTCATCAATAGTTAAAAACTTCTGATCACCATTAAGGAGCTGGTGCATCCGATCGAAGAATACTTGGTCTGATATTTGTTTTGGGTTATCAACTGCAAACAAAAAGAAAAGCAAATTAATGCGGTGGTTTGTATGTACAGAGTTGGGATTTAGAAAACCAGTGCTTTACTTGATTTCGTCCACCTCTTAGCACACCCTGGTTGTTGCTTTACATAAAACCATTCCAGCCTGGAGTCCCCAGCTTTGCTACTGAATGGTGCTGGAATTATCTTCCTTTTAGGGACAGACTCAAAGTAACAGAAAGAAGGAGTCTCTCGAGTCCGATGCTTGAAGTTATAGAAGAAATGAACATCGTCAAAAGTGAGCTCTATGCCTAAGATCTCACGGTATGCTACATATAAGGTGTACAAGTAAGCATAAGAATTGGGATGCAGCTGCATGGGGGCAATCCGCATTTGTCTTAGAAAATCGACGACGAAAGGAGAAAATGGAGGGATAGCCCCGACCATGCACATCAACCGAGTAATTGCCATATACCCCTCTGGAGGGTTGTGGGGACGGTCAGATTTGGATGGCAACAAGGTATCCCCTTTGGGTATCCCGTATTTTAGTCGTATTCGGATAAGTCTGTCGATCGTCGATTCAACGGAATCTTGGGGTGATTCCAATATGATGGCTGACTCAAATTCATCAGGAGCTCGGTCATCGCCAATCCCTCCTTCCTCTTCACAACCTAGGGAAACTCCACCCTCCGAAGACACATTGTCGCTTTCACGAGTTCCAGCCTCGTAGTCTGAGCCCTCGTCATTCCATTCTGGATCCGAGGAAGAAGATATGTCCTCAAGAGTAATTTTGTTGGATGTCTCCGAGGCCTCCTTCTTCTCGGCTAGTCTAGAGGAGCGTCTGGATGTCATGGTCACAAAACTATTGAAGAAGCAATAGCACAAGTTAGAGTAAATTAGCCCGTATCCCCCCGTGCATGTGTACAGACTAAAGTGTAAACAGTGTATGCGGAAAGTGTAAAGTTAATGTTTGAAAGTGCGAAGCAAAATCTTGGCAAAGTGATGAGGATCAAGGCAGTTCTTGATGTCCATTTATGTTCGCAGGGCACTATCCTAACTGTCCATTAAGTTGAAGATTATGCCAAGAGTTGATTGGGCCAGTTAAACGAGTTTTTATGCATTAAGTTGGACTGCTCTTCGGTTCGGTTCGGGCGCATTCATTAGGATCGGATCGGGGGCGTAGCCCTGCCTTGGGCTCGGACAAACATTGAAGCCCAGGAATCAAAATCGGATCGGTTCGAAAGTAGATTCCCCGAACAGTTCGGGTCGGATCAGGCAGTCATGCCTCTCTCCTCCTTTATCCTACAGTCCGACCCGATCCGGTTAGGTGAGCTCCATTCCCCCCTTCAACTGCTTGCCCCGACCCGATCCGACCTTCTGGATTTCTCTTCCTTTTCTTTTCCTCCGTTCTCCATATTCCATCGCCCAAACCAACTCCCTGTGATCTTCTTCCTCTTCTTTAATCTTAAACCCAATCTCATCTCTGAAACCCCAGTCATGATCGAACAAGCTACGACTCCCTCTTCCAACGCCTCAAAGTAGCAACGGAGCCACCAATGACGATAACGAAGGAAGAGGATGCTGTAGCGTGGAAACCACATCCAAATCGGTCGAATTGACCATAAATTTCAATTAAAACCAATTATCATGAAATTGATCAAGGATTTAAACCTACCAAGGTGGTTAATTTGGAGATTCGCACGAGAATTGTAAAAGTTTTCCTCTTTTGAGACCTAGGGTTTCGGAACAGAACCTATAAAACGGTGAAAGAAAAAGAAAGTGAGAGGAAGATAAAGGCTACGTTTATATAAATACATGGTCAGTGACTATTCGTATCCCCGTTCGGACCGGCTCGAAAGCCCAGTAGCACAGCTTGGCCCACTAGTCCAATGCGAAATAGAAGAAGAAGAGGATCCGTTCGGGTCGGAATCCGAACCGAACAGAATGTCGTATCTAAGCATGGCATGTGAATTAAACTAAAATTCGAAGAAGAGGATAAAAGCACAAGGAAAATCAAAGGAAAGATTTCCTAGAAGGCGATGTGCAATGATAATCAAAGCATGCAATGTCTCCAACAGAAGCATCCTTTGAGGGGGAAAAATGTTAGCCCACTTTGTGAACTAGGCAACACAAAGTCGAGATGTAAAGCGTTGAAGAACTTAGAAAGCATCATAGCGGATCGGATCGGAGAGCTGCTACTATTCGGATCGGAGATCTGATACTATTCGGATCGGAGAGCTGCTGCTAATCGGATCGGAGAGCTGCTACTATTCGGATCGGAGAGCTATTGCCAGTTCAAAACGGAGCAGAGTAAAATGGATAAGGACTCAACTTCAGCTCAAGTCGGGTCGGATCGGATGCCCCGATCTGAACCCCCTCTGCACCCTCCTCCGAACCGAACCCATATTCCACGTCACTTCCCCCCACGATCGCCTGAATATTCGGAGCGGTTATGACCAGTTCCTACCCACGATAATCTCTACTCTGATGCGCTGTCAGCACTGGAGTCCATCCGAACCCGAGGACGATGGGATGGAAGACACGTGGCTCCGACCCGGATCGGATTTTGAGCAAATTTTCACCTATAAATACCTCGCCTAGAGACAATTAAAGGGATCTTCTTTTTGGCACATTGAGAGTTCAAACACTTTCATAAACCGGATTCCAGCACTCCCAGATAATCCAAATCGTCTTTCAACATTTGTTTTGAGACAATTAATTGAATGTATGTGAGTTGTGAGTGAAATTTAGTGAATATCTCATTGTAATTGCAACTATATCATCGAGAATAGTGATTGCGAAGTGGACGTAGGCTTTTCAACGCCGAACCACTATAAATTCTGTGTCTCCATTTTACTTTTGATCTTATTTTATTTCGATTTCAGTCAATTTGGGTGTTAGAACCACTTTTTGGTCTAACAGCGTCGCTACTCTGCTGGAATCAAAACTAGAAGCTACTCAACATCAACCTAAGCAATTCAATTCAAATTAGAGATTAAAGCTTCTGCAACAACTAAAGTTCTTTCTTTAATCCAATCAAGGCAAGTGCAGTTATTTTCCGATATAAACGTTAATTCTGATTGTGACATGAATTATAAATCTGAATCTGAGGTTATATCTGTTCTGTTCTGTTTGGATCTCTCTTATTTTGTATCTCTTTCCCCTTTCTGTTCTATAGCCAGGCTACCACGAGCCTGAGCCAATCTCATAAGAGATTAACATACGCTAAAATGTTTGTGACAATAAAATGGATGATGCATGAATTGGGCATGACCAATAGGTGACTGATGTGAGGAAAGAACATGGACTGTAGCTAGAACAAAATCTGAGACATATGACTGGACATGTTATATTTATAATATAAATTGTATTGAACATATGGTTTGAGATAAAGAGAATATGGCTTAGGCATAAAGATTTACATGAGAGTGGGGGTATCTATTAATGTAAATAAACACCTAAGTAAGGGATCTTTGGGATATATGATATGCATAGTAATCGATGGCTATATTTGGTATAATTTATGTAAGGATCTTCTGTACTATGCAAGTTTAATAAAAAAAAATTGGAACATATGATATACGGTAAATTTATGACCATAATCTGTGCTATGTAAATTTAATATAAACATAGGGTATATGATAATATTGTGAATCAAGACTATTATTTACGCACGTGAACTTAGGCAAGATTTATAATTAGGCAAGATATGAAACTTTAAGAAATGAGTAAATTTGTTATATTTGCCTAATTTGCTAGTTTTGTTACATTGCCTAATTTGCTAGTTCTGTTATATTGTTAAATCTGCTAGTTCTTCTCTACTGCTTAGTCTACAAGATTTGTTCATCTGCCAAATCTGTCATCTGCTAAGTCTGTTGAAAATGCTAAATCTGCTAGTTTGCTTAATCTGCTAAGTCACCTAATCTGAGAAATATGTTATCTGCTATATCTGTTGAGTTGATATAATTAGTCCGATATTGACATAATCTGAATTGGCTATAGTTATGAATAATTGACATGTATATTAGGCGTGGGTATAAATGGTAAATCATTAATTAATTGGTCGCAAAGATAAACATGGCTAACTCGAGGTTAGAATGAGTTTGCGGCGTAATTCTGCCCGGAACCGCCCGATATATTCCAGTGGTCGCAAACAATAGGTTCTAATGTGAGAAGTTAGTCATAACGTGCTTGAAACCCGAGGTTAGACTCAGTTAGCGACAGAAACCTGCCCGGAGCCAACCGGCCTAACAAGTAGCCGCAAACTGTCAGCCTAATGTGAGAGGTTTGGGCATTAATATTTAATTAATGAAAATCTGAGATAATTATGATGTCTAAAACGTGTTGGGTAAGGTTAAACCAATTGGACCAATGAATCTGATAAACCCGTTTCGTGGATCCGTAGGCCCAATACAAAGTTAGAAAATCTGGAACCAGTTAATCTGTAAGCCTGTTAATCCGAACATCTGATCCGTTAGTCTGAAAACCTGTTAACTTGATTGTCTGATCTGTGAACTAGTTAATCTAAATTTTGTATGTCTGAAACTTGTAGACAAGTTAAACTGAAATCTGTTAGTCTAGGGGCACAAGGTTAGGAGGGGAATTACTTGTGTCATCTGTTGGTTGGGATCCATATTAGTTAGTAACCCTTTCTGGTATCAAAACTTTGACCCAACAGTAAGTAGGGTCCGGGCACGCTTACTGAACTAATTATAAGCGGTTCATTCTGATAATGGCGAGGGGTGTTGATGGTGCGTTCCAACCGGGTTATGTGCGTGCATGGATCACGGTCTGCCTCTGAGGATGTAAGACGCCGTGACATCTTTAAATAGGTCTGTGCCAATTGGTTGTCACTTTAAGGAGTGATACACCCTACTGTGGGGCCGACACATGATATTTATGTATTAGTGAGTCGATCGCTTGGGGTAGGGTTTTAGGGTACACTTAGTTCTGTCTGTTTCTGTTGGTACCGTCTGTTTCTGTTGGGTGGTAACACCTGTCTGTTTCTGCGTGGTACCGTCTGTTCGGGTGGTAAAGGCCAATTACTAGTGTACACCTAATTCTACATTCCGTTTCCGTAGGGATTAATCTGTTTCTGCTTCTATCTGTTTCTGATCGGGTAGTAAAGGCCCATTAGTAGCGTTCTATTTCTGTTAAATTATTCAGTACCCGCTTCTGTTTCAGTTTAGACATTAGGGTGACACCTAATCCTGTTAAACTAGTATTAGTGCAGAGAAGTGTAAAGAAATAGCTTATGTTATTTTGTTCTTCTGTTTTATCTGCTACACCTGTTACAGTTATCTCTCATCCAGTTTTATGTTCATGTCATGTTATTATTATCTGTTCATAACTGAAAATCACTGGACTTGCCAGACTTTTTGTCTGACCCTTGTTGTTTCGCCTCCTTTCTTCCGTTCCCCCCAGGTTATCCAAGGACGGAATACTTTAGCTTGATCCGGATTTCTTCTGCTTGAAGTGCTTAACGTATGGCTTGACTCTGTATAGCTTCCGTTCTATGGGGATTATGATTTTAAACTATGCATTCTGAAGGCTTTTGTACAAGACTGATATTTTGTACTTGAATTCTGATAATGTAATTTGAAAGGATGGTTTATTTCGGTTTCTGTTGAAATAAAATTATAAAATTTTCAAGTACTATTCTATCTATCTTGTAAGTTTCTGTTTTGTTTACTAAAATGCTCCATCAAAGTTAAGGCATTCCCTTTGTGAGACCTTAACGGAGGTGGGGTGTTACACTTGGTATCAGAGCTGAAGGTTAACAAATTTGATAAAATGTTTTAGAAAACTCTGTTTAAAAAGGAAGTATTTTCAAAAGTAAAGCTTATTTTAAAAAAAAACACAGTCCCCAAAAGCCATATATCTGTCTTTCGATTCTTTGTTTCAAGTTCCTTCCTCTTTCCCTTTTGAATCTCTTCCTCCATGTATAGATGCTTTTTCTAAGATATGTAAGAACTTCCGTGCGATGGGCGGAAAACCGCTTTATGGGACTGAGACGTTGTCGAGGCTAGAAGTTGGCTGAACGAAGTAGAGGACTTGTTGGTACCTTTGAGATAGACGATGGGAGGAAGGTTCAACCAGCTGCTTTGTTAATGAAGGATGACGCTTCATTTTGGTGGAAGGTCACGAATGGAGAACGTACATGGGAGACATGGATAGGACACACGATAAGAAAGTGGATCCAAAGAAGGCCACTTGCTTCAACTGTGGTGAGATGCGACACTTCACTAGGGACTGCCCGAAGAAACGAGGGCAAGGGCTGAAGATAGGACCTACTTCTGGAGGGCAGGCGAACACTCTCGAGGCTAGTGGATAGGATAGAATTAGGAAAACTTTCTGTGAGAAGTTTAATTTCTTTATCTGATTGTTGAGCTAAACTCTTTCTGATTCTGGCATTTTGATTCTGTAATCGATACTCTGCACTTTAATACTAGTATTGTTTCTGATTCCGCTGTAGACTCAAACCCATAAGGGTTATGATTAATCTGTTTGTGATAGATTGGGGTTTGAGAGATATCTGTGTTAGGCGTCAAGTATGACGCATACATTCTGAGGTTTTGTGGGATATGATTTTATCATGCTTAGCTTCCTAAGAATCATTAGGGAACCTGATCTGTACCAGTAGTCTGTAAATATCTGAATACTTCTGATAAGATTTCCAGTTTTGACATTGTCTAAAGAAGGTAGTCCTCTGGGTGTCAATTTGATGTTGGTTTCCGTCTTTGGGGCCGATACTTAGGACCCATGTCTAATGGGAACCAAGTTTTTGTTCTATCTGTACTCGCTTCCATCATTCGACTGTATCCTATCGATTAAATCTTCGAACTTTAGGTAGAAACTAATGGGTGTAAACATGTGTTTGAGACATGTTATGTTTGATGGTTGCAAGTGGATGCAAATGGTTGCTAGTGGTTGCTCGTGGATGCATATACACACACTAGGCACTAAATCGGCTCGAAAACACTCTCATACTGCATATGGATGTGTGAGCATTTTTCAATTTTTATGGATGCAAAATGATTGACTCAGCACATGGATGTTGCATATGACTGAATGGTTGTGCACTCATATAGAAATGATATGTATCAAGTAGGAAAATTGCATACATGTTCGACTCATGGCACTGGCATAATTCGCATTAAGGAGGTCAACTGAATCAGTGGACCGCCTGATCTTTGCATTAGACAAGGAACATATACACACACTTCTTGCATATGTTCATACAGCATTAGAAATCTCTTAAGGACAATGAATGCCTGTTATTGGTGATTGAGTAGATGGATGATTGGATGGTAAGACACATTCTTCTTAACTTGAAGATTTCGGGGACGAAATCCTTTAAGGAGGGGAGAATGTAACACCCCGTATTTTTAATATAATTAAAAATAAAATAAAATATATAAAAATATGCTTATGATGGGTATATAATGGTGATGCATAAGATGAATTAATAAATACATGGAAGAGAAGAAAAATTAGTTCGATAACGATGTATGTAACGGAAAAGATAGTAAAATAAGGATAACTAATTCAATAATCAGGAATTAGGTAAAATGGACATCACCGTTGCGTTCCTCTCGGAAAAACACGCGAAATAGAGTCCGAGTTTTCGAAAATCGTAGTCCGTATGACCAAGATATGGCCAAAACAAGATTTCAGCAGACTTTCTAGCAGACTGACCCAGGTCGACCATAGTGTCGACACTATAGTCGACCTGCCCCCCCCTCAGGTCGACTATAGTGTCGACCCCCCCCCCTCTGTACAGGTCGACCTGGTCGGCCTGGGGTGGCCCAGAACGCATTTTTGAAGCCCTGGGATGATTTTTGATGGTCCGGATTGGTTTTAGGGTTAATCTGATGGCTGAAATGAGTTCCTACACCTATAAATACACCCTAAGACCTAGCCTCCTCTACACACAATTATATTCTTCTTCTTCTCTGCCTCTATTCTAAATAAAAATAAAAATGGCGTCGCTACTCTGCTGGAATCAAAACTAGAAGCTAATCAACATCAACCTAAGCAATTCAATTCAAATTAGAGATTAAAGCTTGTGCAACAATTCTGCAACAACAAAAGTTCTTTCTTTAATCCAATCAAGGCAAGTGCAGTTATTTTCCGATATAAACGTTAATTTTGATTGTGACATGAATTATAAATCTGAATCTGAGGTTATATATGTTCTGTTTGGATCTATCTTATTTTGTATCTCTTTCTGTTCTATAGCCAGGCTATCACGAGCCTGAGCCAATCTCATAAGAGATTAACATACGCTAAAATGTTTGTGACAATAAAATGAATGATGCATGAATTGGGCATGACCAATAGGTGACTGATGTGAGGAAAGAACATGGACTGTAGCTAGAACAAAATCTGAGACATATGACTGGACATGTTATATTTATAATATAAATTGTATTGAACATATGATTTGAGATAAAGAGAATATGGCTTAGGCATAAAGATTTACATGAGAGTGGGGTATTTATTAATGTAAATAAACACCTAAGTAAGGGATCTTTGGGATATATGATATGCATAGTAATCGATGGCTATATTTGGTATAATTTATGTAGGGATCTTCTGTACTACGCAAGTTTAATAAAAAAAAAATTGGAACATATGATATATGGTAAATTTATGACCATAATCTGTGCTATGTAAATTTAATACAAATATAGGGTATATGATAATATTGTGAATCAAGACTATTATTTATGCACGTGAACTTAGGCAAGATTTATAATTAGGCAAGATATGAAACTTTAAGAAATGAGTAAATTTGTTATATTTGCCTAATTTGCTAGTTTTGTTACATTGCCTAATCTGCTAGTTCTGTTATATTGTTAAATCTGCTAGTTCTGCTCTACTGCTTAGTCTGCTAGATTTGTTCATCTGCCAAATTTGTCATCTGCTAAGTCTATTGAAAATGCTAAATCTGCTAGTTTGCTTAATCTGCTAAGTCGCCTAATCTGAGAAATCTGTTATCTGCTATATTTGTTGAGTTGATATAATTCTTCCGCTATTGACATAATCTGAATTGGCTATAGTTATGAATAATTGACATGTATATTAGGCATGGGTATAAATGGTAAATCATTAATTAATTGGCCGCAAAGATAAACATGGCTAACTCGAGGTTAGAATGAGTTTGCGGCGTAATTCTGCCCGGAACCGCCCGGCATATTCCAGTGGTCGCAAACAATACGTTCTAATGTGAGAAGTTAGTCATAACGTGCTTGAAACCCAAGGTTAGACTCAGTTTGCGACAGAAACCTGCCCGGAACCAACCGGACTAACCAGTAGCCGCAAACTATCAGCCTAATGTGAGAGGTTTGGGCATTAATATTTAACTAATGAAAATCTGAGATAATTATGATGTCTAAAACGTGTTGGGTAAGGTTAAACCAATTGGACCAATGAATCTGATAAACCCGTTTCGTGAATCCGTAGGCCCAATACAAAGTTAGAAAATCTGGAACCAGTTAATCTTTAAGCCTGTTAATCCGAACATCTGATCCGTTAGTCTGAAAACCTGTTAACTTGATTGTCTGATCCGTGAACTAGTTAATCTAAATTTTGTATGTCTGAAACTTGTAGACAAGTTAAACTGAAATCTGTTAGTCTGGGGACACAAGGTTAGGAGGGGAATTACTTGTTTCATCTGTTGTTTGTGACCCATATTAGTCAGTAACCCTTTCTGGTATCAAAACTTTGACCCAACAGTAAGTAGGGTCCGGGCACGCTTACTGAACTAATTATAAGCGGTTCATTCTGATAATGGCGAGGGGTGTTGATGGTGCGTTCCAACCGGGTCATGTGCGTGCATGGATCCCGGTCTGCCTCTGAGGATGTAAGACGCCGTGACATCTGTAAATAGGTCTGTGCCAATTGGTTGTCACTTTAGGGAGTGATACACCCTACTATGGGGCCGACACAGGATATTTATGTATTAGGGAGCCGATCGCTTGGGGTAGGGTTTTAGGGTACAGTTAGTTCTGTCTGTTTCTGTTGGTACCGTCTGTTTCTGTTGGGTGGTAACACCTGTCTGTTTCTGCGTGGTACCGTCTGTTCGGGTGGTAAAGGCCCATTACTAGTGTACACCTAATTCTACATTCTGTTTCCGTAGGGATTAATCTATTTCTGCTTCTATCTGTTTCTGATCGGGTAGTAAAGGCCCATTATTAGCGTTCTGTTTCTGTTAAATTATTCTGTACCCGCTTCTGTTTCAGTTTAGACATTAGGGTGACACCTAATCCTGTTAAACTAGTATTAGTGCAGAGAAGTGTAAAGAAATAGCTTATGTTATTCTGTTCTTCTGTTTTATCTGCTACACCTGTTACAGTTATCTCTCATCCAGTTTTATGTTCATGTCATGTTATTATTATCTGTTCATAACTGAAAATCACTGGGCTTGCCAGACTTTTTGTCTGACCCTTGTTGTTTCGCCTCCTTTCTTCCATTCCCCCCAGGTTATCCAAGGAGGGAATACTTTAGCTTGATCCGGATTTCTTCTGCTTGAAGTGCTTAACGTATGGCTTGGCTCTGTATAGCTTCCGTTCTATGGGGATTATGATTTTAAACTATGCATTCTGAAGGCTTTTGTACAAGACTGATATTTTGTACTTGAATTCTGATAATGTAATTTGAAAGGATGTAACCAAGTTTATTTCGGTTTCTGTTGAAATAAAATTATAATTTTTTCAAGTACTATTCTATATGTCTTGTAAGTTTCTGTTCTGTTTACTAGAATGCTCCACCAAAGTTAAGGCATTCCCTTTGTGAGTGACCTTAACGGAGGTGGGGTGTTACAACAGTACCATCACTCTAGGAATCATGGCCGATTCTTTCCACTACTACTGCTCCTCTCCAATTATGCTTAAAACCACACAAAAATAACCACCTTTAATCTCCGCCCATCCTCTTCCATTCGATTGCAAGTACAGGCATCTTCCCCCTTTTTTCCAACAGTATTGCTTGCAAATGCCCATGCGGCTCCCTCCCATCTTCCCCACTCTCTCCACAGTATTTCTCCTAGTAAACAATTCCATTCCCTCCAGCCCGTAGTGAACACACACAGCACCCTCACCGTTACTCCATGATATGCATACACCCATCAGAACGCGCCAACTCTCTTGCTCCTCTCTGACCTGAGATGGACCCGCCAGTGCCTCCCACTACTCGCGCTGACCCAGTCTGATCCCTGCCACCAACTCTACTCCGAACGACTTCACCTCCTGCATCTAAAAACAGGAAAGCTCCGAACCCAGTCCCACATTTACCCACTGCCATTCGAACCACCCCATGAGATCCATCCTTATGCTAATGCCTGCATTCGACGAGCACCAATCGTCCGCTACCGAGAAGCAGCACTGCCATCCACCTCCAATGACTGGATCCCGCACCATCAGCGCCCCTCCTAGTTCCCTGTCGACCCATCAGTACTCAAAGAGACACTAAAATGCTTATATCTCGAGCTCCCGAGACCGAGCTCCCCTACGCTGCTGCGCTGCATCGTTCAACTTGTCGAGGGTCAGCAGTCCTCTTGTTTGAAACTGCTTCATTCGTTCGGCTCTTATTATAATAGGACTTGCGGTTTTATTCACGGGAGGGATGAAGGTTTTTATTTTGTTGAAGGAGAGAGTTTAGTTTGAGAAGACACATGGAAACAGCGAAATGATGTATATTTATAGTAGAAGAAATACTTGGTAGCCACATTGTAGGAAAATAGGCTTGCAGAGGAGTAGATTAGTTATTGCGCGGTTTAGAGAATTCCAAGGCAATCCATGGCAAGCAAGGTAGTGGTGGATTGATAGTCAAGTAACGTATTTGTTTGGGATGCAAGTAAAGCAAATGGATTGGACGCAAGAAGTGTACAGTTGCAAAGAAAATTTTGAGACCCACGAAAGAGAAGGCGTGCTGGGTAGGATTTATTTGGATAGCTTTGCATTGAAGCACTGATTAAAGTATTTTTTATATGTTTTTGTTTTGGTGCATATTGGGTATGTCTATTTATAACGGTTGATTTTATTATACTGCTATTAACGTGGTACGTTAGATATATACACCGCCATTCACGAATTTCAATTGTGATGGAAGCAAAACGTGCTGGTATGTCCTGACATTATGACCCCAAAGAAACTCATTTCGTCAAATTTCGACTCTGTTTGCTCAAATAGCGTATTTTAATTATCGGTTCGTCCTTAAATTCCGTCTACCAACAAAACAACTCCAATCAGCTCCAAATTGGAAATGCAGCCATAACTAACCATACGTATTCCAATAAAACTCGTTTCATCGAAAATGGAGGTCGTTTGAAAAGAAAACTATTTTTGAAGCCTTTATATTCTCGATAAAGTATAATTAAAATTCCCAAAAAATTCAATAAATTATTATTATCGTAAATATCCAAATAGAACGATATATGCAGCTTCAAATATAAGTTATATAACTTAATATCATTAATTCGAGTTAAAACGGTGCCTAATTTATATAAAATCATTTTAATATATTAAATAAACGTTATATTTTAATAACGATTTCCATAGCGATTATTTTAAAATTTGCTTTGGACATAACTAACAATATATAACATAAAATCTCGATTTTTCTCATCCGTTAGAAAGTTATCATCAAATAGATTCTAGGGTTTCTTGTTTCACAGAAATCCGACTTATATTGGATCCGGTATATTCAATTGAAGTTGAAAATTCAATATAATGAACTGCCGCGCCATTTCGAGCTCGATTTATATTATTTATATATATAATAGCTTTTAAACTTCTTTTTTAAATAACAAATTTAATATTATAATACATTAATAAATTAAATATTAACTATCAAAAATACAGGACATTACATTCTTCCCCACTTAAAATAATTTCGTCCCCGAAATTGCTAAGTGAGAAAATTGTCCAAACGCAATTATATTCAAGATAATAGTTATAAAACTATTTTCAAAAAAAATATTTCTAAGTATCAGAAATCAAAGAAAAATTCGCCAGCACCTCCTCTATATGGCTCGATCCGAACAACTTAATTGCCACATCGTCCTCATACTGATCAAAAGAAAACAAATGCCATGTGGCAACCCCAACTCAAGGCATAAAATCAATCACTCCAATCAATATATTAAGGTTTACCTCTTTGTTGGCAACTCAATTCTAATTTCAAAGCAAATCAACTTAACAACTCTTCGTTTTCCAATCTATACTTCGATCTTTGTAACCAAATCACTTCATATCCTTCTGGAATTTGCACTTAACTTACAATGCAAGTAACACTCCATGGTTAAATAATTCAGGTCATTTCATAACTAATTTTATTTCCAATCCACTATACTGGGGTTTAGTTTTAATTTATTCAACTCCTCTATTGACCCGTTTTGATGAATTTTATCCAACTAATCCAAACTCCACATAACAAATAATCAAATCATTTGAATTATATTCATCATCGGTACTTACTGGTCTGTATTCACTTTGGTTCAACATACATTAATACCAATCGATTAATGTTCGATCAATTTCCATTATTATCCATTCAATTTTCAAATTCAAATTTATTTAATTCAATTCCATTTCTCAAGTTAATTCTTACTTGACTAGGTTAACTTTCATTTTCGTATCCAATTCAATAAACTAATTGTATTTTTCTCATTAGTCAAATCTTATTTCATAATTTAATTTGAATTTCAATTAAACCAAGCAAAACAACCAACCAACCAATATTATCATTATATAGAAAATTATTTCCTTTTCTATAAAAATATAATTTGAGTAAAATTATTTCATTTACTGTAGTAACCCGAAAATCCGGGGAAATTTGAGCTGACTAAATAACACAAGTCCAACCCAAATCGCACTGGAAATTCAAGAAACTAATAGAAAGAAGACAGAGGGTGAGGATAGATAAGATAGAACTTATAGAATAGAAGAAGAAGAAGAACATCATCATCAGAGTAAACACGAATCTCACAGCGGAACGAATAAAATATAACACAACATATCTTTGAAATAACATCAGTATATGTATACAATAACACTTATCAGAGTACAACACTTACAACAACAGCGGAAATAATAATAGCTATAGAATCCTGAAGCCTCCTGCTCCAAGCTCTCCAAGTGTATCTGTAAAATCCCGACTACTTGACTGCCCGTACAAATTTAGGCACCCAAGAGTTTAGGGAAAACAACAAAATAAACTCCGGGTCAGTCATGGGACTGGTATGAGTAAAACAAATCATTTAAACAGGTATATGATATCTCATAAGACCACGCCGCAGAACGGAACGGGTTTTTCCCTTATGAGAATCCAAATAACTTTTCAAAGCAATATCATTCTGATATTATAATAATGTCTAAATACAAATAGATATCAATCTAGCAGAAACGCTTGCATCTCACGTTACTACATATATAGTATACAATCAAAATCGCAAGCACGTATTGGATGATTGGATTTCCAACTATGACAAGGTATGGAACCACCTTCCGATCAGTGTACTCTAGGAACGATACACTGGAGTTCAACAAGAACATCTTGCAACTCAGCCACACATGACCGACCACTCATTTCGCTTGAGTGTATCGAATGTACATCACCAACGGTTGGGATCAGCAACCGTTCCCGTATATATATGGGACAACATTGATAGATTTTAAGAAACAAATGAATATTCACTAGATAGGTGATTATACACCCTACTTCGGTGCGACCGACTTAGCCATGCTGCCTGCCCGATTTCTGTCATTTACCGGTTGATGAGGCTAGAAGCTACGCTTTATCATCACATCAGATTCACTTCGAATGCTACATTGTCAAATCCATCGAAATCACTAATTGACGTCTACAACCATACATTACGTGTCAGCTAAAAAAAAGTTTCCTTCTCCGCTTCCACTCTTGGTATAGTTGAAGAAATCAATGTACGTGACCTTTCTGGAAATACTCTGTCAGACATTCATCTCCATTCACTTAGAACATCACATCGTCATACCCGCCAAATCACAAATTGACTTATCCAAAAATAACACGGGTATATAGCTTAGAGAAACGAATTCCTCCGCCACCAAACGTGAATACGTTTGAACAGATCAACTTACGCGATCCATTGGATATACTCTGTCAGACCTTCGTCCATACAAGTTGTCCTGGGACTGGAGAAACCGAAGGCACTATTCTGTAAACAGGATAGCCCTTGCATTTTTCTCCGTCTTCAATTATCTTTGGCATATATGATTCGCGACGCTTATGCCAATACAGAGTGGTTCTTTGGATAAAAATCCAATCGGTCTCTCCATATTAACAACGTTAAAATGGTCAAAACTTCGATAGTCGGTGATTTAACCATCAAAGAAAACAAGTGTGCAAACAACGATATTATTTCCAGATGGAAATTATATCGAACAAACATCATTTAACATTAATCTCTTTAGTTCATTTATTTACTTATCTCCTGTTTCCCTATATTCTAAATTCTTATTTTTCTTTTTATCAGAAAACATTTCTGATTCTCGTTTGGAAAACATTTCCAAAACTCCTTTACGATCAAACCTTACCATTTCTTAGTTAAGAAGGAAGTCACTCAAGTTGGGGTATAATTACCTCTCAGACCTTAACTGAACAACGTTATAACTTCGAAATGGTCAAAGTTTATCTTTTAATCTTTAACAACTTCTTTACGCTTTTCTCGGATTCAATTTTACTAATCCACTTCTATATTTAAAACATTGGTTATAACGATAACGCTATAATCCCTACTTTCGAATTATCTAACTTTAATTATAACATCTATTCTTATTAGTGAATAATTAACCTAACACTTATTTATTTATAAATAAATAAATCTCTATTTAAACACTGGAAAGTATAAGTACTTTCCCAATTCGATATAATCGAATTTGCCGATTAACTCTCTTCGAGAAATCTCTATTTTGATTAACTCTTCTTCGAATAACTTATATTCGATTAACTCCTTCTCGAATAAACGATATTCGAAAATCTCTCTTCGAATAACTAATATTCGATAACTCTTCCTTTTCAAATATCTCATATTTGAAAATCTCACTTCGATTAAACTATAATCGATAACTCCCTTCGATGAAACTAACATCGATAACTCCTTTCGATGAAACTAACATCGATAACACCTTTCGATGAAACTAACATCGATAACTCCTTTCGATGAAACTAACATCGATAACTTCTTTCGATGAAACTAACATCGATAACTTTAACTCGACTAACTTAACTTGACTCGACTAACCCGACTTACTTGGTTCGACCAATTCGATTCGATTAACTAGGCTCGACTAACTCTATTGGTTTAACTCTAATCGATTAGTTCTATTTGACTAACCCTATTCGGCTAACTCGACTAACTTGGTTCGACCGACCAGGTTTGACTAACCTGACCCATTTGGTTTGACTGACCAGGTTTGGCTAACCTGACCCATTTGGTTTGACCACTGGGCTTGACTACTTGGTTTGGCCATTTGGTTCGAATACCATATTCGACTAACTCCTCTCGATTCATTAAAACCGATTAACTCATCTCGATTGACTACATCAATTAACTCCTATCGATTAACTAAATCGATAAACTCCTTTCGATTAACTAAGTTCGATTTACTCGACTCGACTGACCAGGTTCGACTAACTTGACCAGCTTGACTCGATTGGTTCGACTCGACCAGCTCGACTCGGTTGGGTTCGACTAGCTTGACTAGTTTGGTTCGACTAGCTTGGTTTGACCACTTAACTAACTTGATTCGAATATTTATATCCGACTAACTAACTTTCCTTTTATTTCTATTTATTTTAAACTTCTATTTATTTCCTAAATAGATTTCCTTTTGTATAATCTATTTATTTTCCTAAATAGATTTTCCTTTATAACTCTAATTATTTAATCCCTAATTAAATATCCTTTATTCTATTTATTTAATCTAAATAAATATTCCTTTATTTTATTTATTTATTTCTAAATAAATATCCTTTTATAAAATCCTTCGATTTTATAAATAGATACATTTTCAATATAAATATTGAAAATCCCCTTTTCTACATTTTCAGTGTTTTCTATTGTTTTTAAACAACCAACTGTCAATGATCAATATCATCCAAACATATACAATCAACAGCAGATTATATATCACAGTATATATCACAATATACAAATAACAGTAAAATAAATGTTGAGGAATCTAGTCGGATTCCTCCAACATGTTTCCCTGCATCCACCGATGTTAAACAACGTATATAACATCACTTGCATTTCTAATGAAATACACTGACAACAAAATCACCGTTTAATAACGATATATATATATGTGTAGATATATATATATATATATATATCCATACTGTTTTCAATCAATTATTTAACAGTCCAATCTACAGTCCAATTTAACAATACAACTTAACAGTCCAAATTAACAGTACATAACTAGCAGTCAAATACAGAAATAAAAATACAATTTATATTAAAATATAAATTGAGGAGAGTTAGTGAGTTTTTACTCACATTTGCGCGTTAGCCGTTAAATAACGGTTTGCGTTATTTGATTCAGTCGGACAATTTATTTCGCCATAAATTGTAACGAGCTCGGATCCACTCCCGGTCAGTCTCATTGTGTTGCTTCCGTCCATACGAACCCAACACGACCAACCGTTCGCAATTCTGATATAGTATGATAAAGTTATGGTATCAAGAAGTTATTACATATTTAAATTAAACTTTAAAATAAAATTTCCTTTTATAAAATTGAGTTGGGCTTAACCTTCCACTTAAAGCCCATCATCCTTGAAATAAAGACCCGAACCCGCTTAGTATGTCTTCCCCAAATTCTTTCCGCTGCTCCCAGTACAACACTCCACCACTTCGGATCCCAACTGCTCGTCACCCTCTTCACCGAATCAACCGAGATAACCACCGTCGAACTCTCCTTCTTGAACTCTATCCCCTCATACCATCATCTCCCAATTCGACCCCCTTCAGTGAATCTCGACTTTCCCCTTTTCCTCGCTGGCCGTGGAGTCGCATCCATCCAACAACGTCGAGTGCCTCCAAACCCTACTCCATAGGTGCGCCTCCCCCTCACGAACACCACACCACCTCCGAATAAAGCTCCGATCCCACCCAGCTCAACTATGCCGTAGCCCTAGTGTCGCTGATTCAGTTTCTAGCACCCTCAAAAAGTACACTGAACACCCGAAAATGGGTATGGAATTGAAGGATACATCAACACCAAATCATATACATAGGCTATACGATTTATAGAAATTTGTTATGATTTGATTTTCTCTTTTGGAATTCTTGCTGTGTTTTTATTTGAGCTGAAGGAAATTTGGTGGCGGCCTACAAATGAAACCGTGGACTTTTTATTTAGGTTTAGGAATGTATAGTGGTACTTATAGAAAGTTTTAAAATATTTTTATATTCAATAGTTTATTCGTATATAACTAATCGCTATTGTATTCATCTCTAAAAATTCCTGTGATCACAGACACTACCCAAAAATCACAAAAATTTGCATGCAACTACTGTTTGACATTACGGTCCCAACGAAACTGGGTTCGTCGAATTCCGACTCCGTATGCTCACACAGCGTATTTTTAACCGTCAAAATACTGACTGTTTTACACTCTAAAAATCCGTACGGCCACACAGTGACTTCAAAAATCACGAAACTGGAAATCTAACAACTATTTGACATTGCGGATCTAACAAAACTAGTTTCATCGAATTCCGACTTCGTTTTGCAAAAATGGCTATTTTTTTAAAGCCCTGAATAGCCCTTTTTAAATATATAAATATATTTAAAAACAATTAAATTAAATATTAGTAAATTAATATTATCGTATATCTTCACATATGATATCGTACAGCTCCAGAATATCATATCAGAATTTACATTTTGATATTTCGTATTTTTAGATTTATCGATATCCAATTTATATCGAAAATCCCTTTATAACGTAAATAAAGCGTTGCGAATTATAAAGGAATTCTACAGCGACTTTTCTGAAATTTGATTTGGACGTACATCAAAATCTACCCGACGAAATCCCGATTTTTCTCTTCCACTAGAAAGATATACTCCACCAGCTCCACACGTTTCTTGTTTCACAGAAATCCGGCTTAAAACGAATCCTGTATATTCAGTTGAAGTTCAAATCGCCAATTTACGAACTGCAGCGCCATTTCGAGCTTGTTTATAAATATATTATAAACTATACGTTCAACTGTCGTCGATGGAATATATTCGTTATTTATATTTCGATTATAAACTCAACCAATCCTCTGATACTATCCAATTCACAGTATATCGTGAATTTCACTATTTTGACCATTCCGGCTATATTATTATATTATAATTATAAATTAAATATTCATTTTTATTTAATTTCGGTCATCGATATCGCCACATCGAAAATAAATAATTAAATTAATTAATTATTCAACAGCTAAAAATGCGGGTCACTACAATCTTTCCCCCTTAATAAAATTTCGTCCTCGAAATTGCTAAGCTAGGGGACGACCCTATCTTCTGGGTAAAAATTTATCTGTTTACCTCTTGTCTCCGGTTTCAACTGAACCAATTAATATCGACTAAAATATTAATTTATTCCGACTAACTAAATTTTCAAAAATTCTGAAAATTTTCTAACACCTTAACTTTTCGAAAAATTTTGCCAGCACTTCCTTTGTACTGGTCAATATCTCAAACTCCAACTCGCCTCTCTGGGCCTTCTTTAACCCAAAAGAAAATCAAACAGCTAAGCGGCTTGCCAATTCGGCTCATAAATCTCATATCCATATATAATATAAACTGGTACCTTTTGTCGGGAATATCAACTCTATCACTTCCATATGCTATCAACTCAGCATATACCAGTGTTATCTCAATTGAATTCCAATCAGTTCATATCCTCAAAACCAAATCGAATTTCATTCGAACCCGAATATCAAATTTCAAATTCTTAACTCATCAACCCAATTCCATAACAGATTATTCTCTAATCCAATTCAATTCTATTTAACTATGTTCAAGTTAAATTTCAATTTATTTTTTTTACCATCTCATTTTATTTAACTTCATTAGTTAAAATTAAATTCCGAAACTTAATTTCCTGGGTCTATTTCAAATCAATTTGAAATTACAATGCCAATTCAAAACCTTTGAATTTCTAAACAATTTGTTTTCTCAAAACAATTTAAAAACAAAACCTTTGGTAGTAGTCCATCACTTAGAACTCGAAAAAGAACACTGATGATGTCGCGATTCATCATCAGAATCTATTTTCCAGCTATCGAAGTGAGTTCAATACTATATCACCTTCAGTTTGAAAAACGTTTTCAAAATCTCCCAGGAACTTAAAATTTCCTTATTTTAATTCCAATCTGATTTAAATTCAGATTTTTCTTCATTTTATTTCATATACTTTACTTATATGAATTCTGATTAGTCATTTATAACCATTTTACCTTTTTATAATCTTACTCGATTATAATAACAACCAACACAACCAATATACTATATCAAATATATTCGGGTAAAATTATTCCATTTACCCTCTTTCAAAACATACCATGACGGTTCATCGTATTCGAGTGTTTAGTAACCCCCATCGATACAGTGGATCAAACCGATCGACCAGAATTCACAAACAACTCAACCAATAAAACTCCACAATATAAAATCATTTTATATTAACTAACAAATACGTTCACTCGTATATATACACTCATACTCAGTCTAGGATATTACTAATCCCATCTCTACTGAATCACGCCACAGAGCCAAGGTAATAACTAATCCAATGCTCTGATACCAACTGTAGTAACCCGAAAATCCGGGGAAATTTGAGCTGACTAAATAACACAAGTCCAACCCAAATCGCACTGGAAATTCAAGAAACTAATAGAAAGAAGATAGAGGGTGAGGATAGATAAGATAGAACTTATAGAATAGAAGAAGAAGAAGAACATCATCATCAGAGTAAACACGAATCTCACAGCGGAACGAATAAAATATAACATAACATATCTTTGAAATAACATCAGTATATGTATACAATAACACTTATCAGAGTACAACACTTACAACAACAGCGGAAATAATAATAGCTATAGAATCCTGAAGCCTCCTGCTCCAAGCTCTCCAAGTGTATCTGTAAAATCCCGACTACTTGACTGCCCGTACAAATTTAGGCACCCAAGAGTTTAGGGAAAACAACAAAATAAACTCCGGGTCAGTCATGGGACTGGTATGAGTAAAACAAATCATTTAAACAGGTATATGATATCTCATAAGACCACGCCGCAGAACGGAACGGGTTTTTCCCTTATGAGAATCCAAATAACTTTTCAAAGCAATATCATTCTGATATTATAATAATGTCTAAATACAAATAGATATCAATCTAGCAGAAACGCTTGCATCTCACGTTACTACATATATAGTATACAATCAAAATCGCAAGCACGTATTGGATGATTGGATTTCCAACTATGACAAGGTATGGAACCACCTTCCGATCAGTGTACTCTAGGAACGATACACTGGAGTTCAACAAGAACATCTTGCAACTCAGCCACACATGACCGACCACTCATTTCGCTTGAGTGTATCGAATGTACATCACCAACGGTTGGGATCAGCAACCGTTCCCGTATATATATGGGACAACATTGATAGATTTTAAGAAACAAATGAATATTCACTAGATAGGTGACTATACACCCTACTTCGGTGCGACCGACTTAGCCATGCTGCCTGCCTGATTTCTGTCATTTACCGGTTGATGAGGCTAGAAGCTACGCTTTATCATCACATCAGATTCACTTCGAATGCTACATTGTCAAATCCATCGAAATCACTAATTGACGTCTACAACCATACATTACGTGTCAGCTAAAAAAAAGTTTCCTTCTCCGCTTCCACTCTTGGTATAGTTGAAGAAATCAATGTACGTGACCTTTCTGGAAATACTCTGTCAGACATTCATCTCCATTCACTTAGAACATCACATCGTCATACCCGCCAAATCACAAATTGACTTATCCAAAAATAACACGGGTATATAGCTTAGAGAAACGAATTCCTCCGCCACCAAACGTGAATACGTTTGAACAGATCAACTTACGCGATCCATTGGATATACTCTGTCAGACCTTCGTCCATACAAGTTGTCCTGGGACTGGACAAACCGAAGGCACTATTCTGTAAACAGGATAGCCCTTGCATTTTTCTCCGTCTTCAATTATCTTTGGCATATATGATTCGCGACGCTTATGCCAATACAGAGTGGTTCTTTGGATAAAAATCCAACCGGTCTCTCCATATTAACAACGTTAAAATGGTCAAAACTTCGATAGTCGGTGATTTAACCATCAAAGAAAACAAGTGTGCAAACAACGATATTATTTCCAGATGGAAATTATATTGAACAAACATCATTTAACATTAATCTCTTTAGTTCATTTATTTACTTATCTCCTGTTTCCCTATATTCTAAATTCTTATTTTTCTTTTTATCAGAAAACATTTCTGATTCTCGTTTGGAAAACATTTCCAAAACTCCTTTACGATCAAACCTTACCATTTCTTAGTTAAGAAGGAAGTCACTCAAGTTAGGGTATAATTACCTCTCAGACCTTAACTGAACAACGTTATAACTTCGAAATGGTCAAAGTTTATCTTTTAATCTTTAACAACTTCTTTACGCTTTTCTCGGATTCAATTTTACTAATCCACTTCTATATTTAAAACATTGGTTATAACGATAACGCTATAATCCCTACTTTCGAATTATCTAACTTTAATTATAACATCTATTCTTATTAGTGAATAATTAACCTAACACTTATTTATTTATAAATAAATAAATCTCTATTTAAACACTAGAAAGTATAAGTACTTTCCCAATTCGATATAATCGAATTTGCCGATTAACTCTCTTCGAGAAATCTCTATTTTGATTAACTCTTCTTCGAATAACTTATATTCGATTAACTCCTTCTCGAATAAACGATATTCGAAAATCTCTCTTCGAATAACTAATATTCGATAACTCTTCCTTTTCAAATATCTCATATTTGAAAATCTCACTTCGATTAAACTATAATCGATAACTCCTTTCGATGAAACTAACATCGATAACTCCTTTCGATGAAACTAACATCGATAACACCTTTCGATGAAACTAACATCGATAACTCCATTCGATGAAACTAACATCGATAACTTCTTTCGATGAAACTAACATCGATAACTTTAACTCGACTAACTTAACTTGACTCGACTAACCCGACTTACTTGGTTCGACCAATTCGATTCGATTAACTAGGCTCGACTAACTCTATTGGTTTAACTCTAATCGATTAGTTCTATTTGACTAACCCTATTCGGCTAACTCGACTAACTTGGTTCGACCGACCAGGTTTGACTAACCTGACCCATTTGGTTTGACTGACCAGGTTTGGCTAACCTGACCCATTTGGTTTGACCACAGGGCTTGACTACTTGGTTTGGCCATTTGGTTCGAATACCATATTCGACTAACTCCTCTCGATTCATTAAAACCGATTAACTCATCTCGATTGACTACATCAATTAACTCCTATCGATTAACTAAATCGATAAACTCCTTTTGATTAACTAAGTTCGATTTACTCGACTCGACTGACCAGGTTCGACTAACTTGACCAGCTTGACTCGATTGGTTCGACTCGACCAGCTCGACTCGGTTGGGTTCGACTAGCTTGACTAGTTTGGTTCGACTAGCTTGGTTTGACCACTTAACTAACTTGATTCGAATATTTATATCCGACTAACTAACTTTCCTTTTATTTCTATTTATTTTAAACTTCTATTTATTTCCTAAATAGATTTCCTTTTGTATAATCTATTTATTTTCCTAAATAGATTTTCCTTTATAACTCTAATTATTTAATCCCTAATTAAATATCCTTTATTCTATTTATTTAATCTAAATAAATATTCCTTTATTTTGTTTATTTATTTCTAAATAAATATCCTTTTATAAAATCCTTCGATTTTATAAATAGATTCATTTTCAATATAAATATTGAAAATCCCCTTTTCTACATTTTCAGTGTTTTCTATTGTTTTTAAACAACCAACTGTCAATGATCAATATCATCCAAACATATACAATCAACAACAAATTATATATCACAGTATATATCACAATATACAAATAACAGTAAAATAAATGTTGAGGAATCCAGTCGGATTCCTCCAACCTGTTTCCCTGCATCCACCGATGTTAAACAACGTATATAACATCACTTGCATTTCTAATGAAATACACTGACAACAAAATCACCGTTTAATAACGATATATATATATGTGTAGATATATATATATATATATATCCATACTGTTTTCAATCAATTATTTAACAGTCCAATCTACAGTCCAATTTAACAATACAACTTAACAGTCCAAATTAACAGTACATAACTAGCAGTCAAATACAGAAATAAAAATACAATTTATATTAAAATATAAATTGAGGAGAGTTAGTGAGTTTTTACTCACATTTGCGCGTTAGCCGTTAAATAACGGTTTGCGTTATTTGATTCAGTCGGACAATTTATTTCGCCATAAATTGTAACGAGCTCGGATCCACTCCCGGTCAGTCTCATTGTGTTGCTTCCGTCCATACGAACCCAACACGACCAACCGTTCACAATTCTGATATAGTATGATAAAGTTATGGTATCAAGAAGTTATTACATATTTAAATTAAACTTTAAAATAAAATTTCCTTTTATAAAATTGAGTTGGGCTTAACCTTCCACTTAAAGCCCATCATCCTTGAAATAAAGACCCGAACCCGCTTAGTATGTCTTCCCCAAATTCTTTCCGCTGCTCCCAGTACAACACTCCACCACTTCGGATCCCAACTGCTCGTCACCCTCTTCACCGAATCAACCGAGATAACCACCGTCGAACTCTCCTTCTTGAACTCTATCCCCTCATACCATCATCTCCCAATTCGACCCCCTTCAGTGAATCTCGACTTGCCCCTTTTCCTCGCTGGCCGTGGAGTCGCATCCATCCAACAACGTCGAGTGCCTCCAAACCCTACTCCATAGGTGCGCCTCCCCCTCACGAACACCACACCACCTCCGAATAAAGCTCCGATCCCACCCAGCTCAACTATGCCGTAGCCCTAGTGTCGCTGATTCAGTTTCTAGCACCCTCAAAAAGTACACCGAACACCCGAAAATGGGTATGGAATTGAAGGATACATCAACACCAACTCATATACATAGGCTATACGATTTATAGAAATTTGTTATGATTTCTTTTGATTTTCTCTTTTGGAATTCTTGCTGTGTTTTTATTTGAGCTGAAGGAAATTTGGTGGCGGCCTACAAATGAAACCGTGGACTTTTTATTTAGGTTTAGGAATGTATAGTGGTACTTATAGAAAGTTTTAAAATATTTTTATATTCAATAGTTTATTCGTATATAACTAATCGCTATTGTATTCATCTCTAAAAATTCCTGTGATCACAGACACGACCCAAAAATCACAAAAATTTGCATGCAACTACTGTTCGACATTACGGTCCCAACGAAACTGGTTTCGTCGAATTCCGACTCCGTATGCTCACACAGCGTATTTTTAACCGTCAAAATACTGACTGTTTTACACTCTAAAAATCCGTACGGCCACACAGTGACTTCAAAAATCACGAAACTGGAAATCTAACAACTATTTGACATTGCGGATCTAACAAAACTAGTTTCATCGAATTCCGACTTCGCTTTGCAAAAATGGCTATTTTTTTAAAGCCCTGAATAGCCCTTTTTAAATATATAAATATATTTAAAAACAATTAAATTAAATATTAGTAAATTAATATTATCGTATATCTTCACATATGATATCGTACAGCTCCAGAATATCATATCAGAATTTACATTTTGATATTTCGTATTTTTAGATTTATCGATATCCAATTTATATCGAAAATCCCTTTATAACGTAAATAAAGCGTTGCGAATTATAAAGGAATTCTACAGCGACTTTTATGAAATTTGATTTGGACGTACATCAAAATCTACCCGACGAAATCCCGATTTTTCTCTTCCACTAGAAAGATATACTCCACCAGCTCCACACGTTTCTTGTTTCACAGAAATCCGGCTTAAAACGAATCCTGTATAGTCAGTTGAAGTTCAAATCGCCAATTTACGAACTGCAGCGCCATTTCGAGCTTGTTTATAAATATATTATAAACTATACGTTCAACTGTCGTCGATGGAATATATTCGTTATTTATATTTCGATTATAAACTCAACCAATCCTCTGATACTATCCAATTCACAGTATATCGTGAATTTCACTATTTTGACCATTCCGGCTATATTATTATATTATAATTATAAAATAAATATTCATTTTTATTTAATTTCGGTCATCGATATCGCCACATCGAAAATAAATAATTAAATTAATTAATTATTCAACAGTCAAAAATGCGGGTCACTACATTTACTCTCTTTACAGAACAATATCATGTCCATTGCCAGTTCAATGCTTCTCAACACTTGAACCGATCAAACAACACAATACAAAACATTTGTACATAAAATTTACAAATACGCTCTCATATAGATACATCAACTCGATCTAAGTTATTACTAACCCTATCACTATCGAGTTATTCCATACAGCCAAGGTTATTACTAAACTAATACCTCTGATACCACTGTAATGACCTAAGGATTTTCGATCCCGGAAATAGACATAAATACAATTACCGTACCTTATGCCAACCTTCCAAACACCAAAAAAACACTGGAACGTTATTAGAAAGAGGTTAGAGGGTGAGATAAGAAAGAAAGAATATTAGAATAGGAGAATAAGGAGAAGAACCAACACAGAATCAGAGCCTCACGTCGTAGCGGAACAAAATATAATATAAAAATATCTTTTATTGAGAGCTTGAAATAATACTTACAACCTCAGAGAACATCAATACATCTGGACAGTTATAATAGCCTGTCCTCATATATGTAACATAGAGCGGAATAATAACGGTATATGTCATACGTCTGCACCCCTTCAGCATGTTTTTGGACATCATAGCATCCGATACCCTGAATCTGTGCAACCCGGTCTAACCCGAGCATTACAAGTACCGGGTCAGTTTCGTAAACCAAAGTGAGAAAAACTCGCTAAGCTTAAATTACACCCATGTTGATTTTAAGGTTCAAAATCTTTTTGAAAGAAAAGGATAATAGTAAGACCAGTTCCACAAATAATACGGACGGTTTTTACCTTACTATAACCCAAAACATTTTTGAAATCATATGTAATGACCCGGATTTCGAGCGACTTTGGTTATCGACATAAACACGATGTCGATAACCAAAACATCGAAAAATCCCGATAATTAATGAAAGAAATTAGAGGGTGAGAATAGATAAGATAGAAACTTAGAATAGAAGAAGAAGAAGAACACAACATCAGTGTAACACGAACCTCACAGCGGAACGAATAAATATATTTCATAACATAACTTTGAAATACAAATCTGTACTTGAATATACAAATCATTATCAAAGTACAGCACTTACAACACAGCGGAAATAACTATAGCTATATGATTCTGAAGCCTCCTGCTCCAAGCTCTTCAAATGTATCTGTAAAATCCCGACTACTTGACTGCCCATACAAATTTAGGCACCCAAGAGTCTAGGGAAAACAAAAAAATAAACTCCGGGTCAGTCATGGGACTGGTGTGAGTAAAACAGTTCAAAACAGTTCAAGCAGGTAATCGATATCTCATAAGACCACGCCGCATAACGGAACGGGTTTTCCCTTATGAGAATCCAAATTATCTTTATATCAAAACCTTTTGATATTATAATAATGTCTATTAACCACAGTATAATAATCATCTAGCAGAAACGCTTTCATCTCACGTTCTACATATATAGTATACAATCAAAACCGCAAGCACGTATTGGGTAATGGATTTCCAACTATGACAAAGTATGGAACCACCTTTCACTAGTGTACCTCTAGAGAGGAATACACTGGGTTCAACAAGAACATCTTGCAACCCGGCCACACATGACCGACCACTCATTTCGCTTGAGTGTATCGAATGTATATCACCAACGGTTGGGATCAGCAACCGTTTCCCGAATGGGACAGCATCAACAATAGATTTTTGAAGTAAATGAAACTCTAGATCAGGTGATTATACACCCTACTTCGGTGCGACCGACTTAGCCATGCTGCCTGCCCGATTTCTGTCATTTACCGGTTGATGAGGCTAGAAGCTATGCTTTATCATCATACCGGATTCACTTTGAATGCCACATCGTCAAATCCATCAAATCACTGATTGACGTCCTCAACCATACATTATGTGTTAGCTAAAAGAAGTTTCCTTCTCCGCTTCCACTCTTGGTACGGTTGGAGAAATCAATATATGTGATCATATGGAAATACTCTGTCAGACATCCGTCCATACAAGTCATCCAGGATCAGGATGAACCGAAGGTACTATTCTGTAATTGGATAGCCCTTGCATAACTCCGTCTTCAATTTCCTTTGGCATATATATTTCGCAACGCTTATGCCAATACAGAGTGGTTCTTTGGATAATAATCAAACAGTCTCTCCATATTAACAACGTTAAAATGGTCAAAACTTCGATAGTCTATGATTTAACTATCGAAGAAAAACAGGTGTGCAAACAACGATATTATTTCCAAATGGAAATTTATATCGATCAAACATCATTCAACATTTATCTCTTTATTTCATTAATTACCTATCTCCTGTTTTCCCTATATTCAATATTTCTTATTTTCTAAATTTGGAAAATATACGTTATTAACAATGGAAAACATTTCCATTTCTTGTTTTTTTTATTAGAAAACATTTCTGGTTTCTTATTTGGAAAACATTTCCAAAGCTTCTTCATTGGACTTAGACAGATGTTTAAACAAACATCGCTATGCCAACTCAAACCATTTCCTTTACTGCCAAACCTTAACTATTCCTTAGTTAAAAACGAAGCCAATCAAGTTGGGGTAGAATAATCTCTCAGACCTTAACTGAACAACATTTCTAACTTTGAAATAGGCAAAGTTCACTTTATATCCCTTTCACTAACTTCCTTACTTAACCCTCTTCGAATAGCTATATTCGATTGACTCTTTTCACTTAACTCTATTCGATTAACCCTTATCAATTAACTCTATTGGACTAACACTATTGGATTAACTCTATTTGACTAACGCTATTGGATTAACTCTATTTGACTAACGCTATTGGATTAACTCTATTTGACTAACGCTATTGATTTACTTATTTCACTTATGTAACGACCCGTGTTTTTCGACCATTTGAATATGAATATTTAAATTAGTTTTAAATATTATGTTGGGAATATTAATGAAATTTAATATTTAATTCGTTATAAAAAAAAGAAGTTGAACGTTATAATTTATATATAATATAAATCGAGCCTGAAATGGCGTGCAGTTCGTAAATTGGAGTTTTGAACTTCAACTGAGAATACAGGATTCGATATAAGTCGGATTTCTGTGAAACAAGACACGTTGGGACCGTATTGACGATAGTTTTCATATGAAAGAGAAAAATCCAGATTTCGTGTTATAGTTTGATAGTTATGGCCAAATCCAATTTTGAAATAGTCGCTATGGAAAACCGTTATTTAAATATAGGCCATTAAAATAGCCGTTTTGCAAAAGGACTCAGATTTCGACAAAACCAGTTTCATTAGAACCGTATCGTTAAATTATTGTCAGAAAATCAAACTGCGTGGAAAACCGATATCGTATGTGACCACAGCAACCATAAACGCCCGTTCATTTTCTATAGCGCGTAATTTATATAATAAATGGATATTTGAGTGTAACTTGAGCAAACGATCGAATTAGGCCACGAAACCAGTTCCGTTGAGTTCGTATCGTCGATTAGAGTCAGGATAGGTATATAGTTTGTCATTTTTAGAGACCGGAAAATTTGGTGTTAAAAGGGGTATTGCGGTTCGGGGTAAAAACAGCCTACCGGGGCAACAGTCTCAGAATGCGACGAAATTAGTGCCGTTGGGTTCGTATCGAAAAGTTATTGTCAATGTTCGCAGTTTCAAGTGGATTTGATTTATCGGGTGACCGTGGAAAAATTAAACGTGTTTTCATTTCTGGTTTCATAAAGGAAATTTTTCCATACGACCTCGGATTTCGACGAAACTTGTCCCATGTGATCCGGAATATCTTTTTACACTAAGATTAGCATTTTAATCAGTAAACAGAAATCTTTGTAGGGATTTTACCGTGTTACTTTGAGACGAAGTCTCGATTAATAACAAAAGAATATAAACCTTTTCTATTTATATACCAATTTTTTTTTTTCTCAAACCCTAGGTCTCGGTCAAATTTGTTTTGCCTGGTCAAGAGGGGACCAAAGTGAAATTACGATGCCAACTCAAGAGGAGACCGAAATGAAAACACACACTGAAACACTGGTCAGATCAATAAAACAGCTCGTACTACTTTCTAACTTTTCAGCAGACCTATTCTACCCAACAACTACGTGATGGCCAAGGCATCAACCCCTATATATACATGTAGAAACTTCTTCATTTCGGGCACGGATCAAAATAATACAGTGAAAAATATTTTATCCGAAAGCTTCTCTGATTTTTCAAAAATCAGATACTAAATCTAAAATCTTGGAACTAGTGTTATCAGTACCCTAAATTCGAGCTATACCCGTTCACCAGTTTAGGTTTTTGAGCGACAACATTCATTGCCAAATATCGGAAATTTGGTATGAGGTTCTCTCGGGATTTGGTGAGCAACTTGCAGCTTGGGGTAGACGAATGTAATCAGCAGAGTACCGCGAGCTCGCGGGTATTTTTCTTTTGGAATTTTGACATAATTTATGTCGCACCTGGACACGGGAATTCGAAGTCAGTTGGAGATCCTTGGCGTCGGAGGGGATGACAAAGGCCTCTGTTAGTAGAGTGGAATGGCAGTGTTCGAGCGATGGTTCGTGGAGTTTGGGGATGTCCTATAACTTGCGTTCATAGAAGAGTTTTCAGGAGGGAAAGGAATGGACGTGAGGGGAAGGTACACAGTGCGTGGGTTGGCTTGTGGTTGCTATGTCCATCGTGAGGAGAAGAACGAAGCAGGAATTTACATTCTGGCCTGGTTTTCGATGATATAAGCATTTGACAAAATCTGCCGCGTTAGAACCGTATCGGCGAACACGACTTTAAGGAATTGGATCGAACCGTTTCAACATCAGAAACAAACCAAGGTGAGTTAAACTCACTCAGTTTTTCCCATTTATATTTTATATAAATTGGGTTTTTATTTTGTGTGCTCTGCTTGCTGATGGTTGCCTGATTTCTAGTTATACATTTGTTTGTTGATTTAACTGATGAAATTAAACTGTGTTTAATTTCAGTAAAATACCAAATCGTTATGTTAACGATTGGACCCAACGGAGGTAACTCACCCGGTTGGTTACGTTTATTTATAAGCGTGCTTAGTTGTTTGAATTGTTCGGTTATTTGATTGGTGTTAAATGGTTGTTATTTATCATCAGTTAAATGTGATTGACTTGATTGTTGTTTATTGACGGGATATTCAATATCTATTTGGGTTGAACCAATAGGTGATATTGGTTAAGGGTTTGGCAGAGTATGGCCTTTAAAACCAATCGAGTTATAGACAGTGATTCACCATCAGGTGAATCGATAGAGTTGAGATTATAAAATTTATTTTATAACCAGAGTTAGATTTGAATTATATTATTTGAATAAAAGTTATTTAAGTAAATAAATGAATATTTTATTTGTTTAAGACTTTAATTTGTTATGAAGTTATTTTGCAAAGATGTTAATCAGATTTACCAGTTGAAGAATAAGAAATGAATTAAATGGTTAAACCTTGAAATTTGTTTTGTAAGGAAAACAAATAATTAGAATCTATCTAAATTAATTATATTTTTAATTAATTTAAAGCAAGGATTGTTGAAATCGGTTAAGGAGATAATCAAGTTTTTTAGTTAATCAAATCGACCGTTTGGAATTAGAATTGTTTATCAAGTTAATGTGTTTTGACTAAAATAGTTAAATGAATATTGTTTGAATTTGAATAAGGCTTTAAAAGGGGTTTAATATTTAATTTAGTTAATAAAGGGATTAACTACTAAAGTAGTTAATGTTTGAAATAAGTTATTATTTTAATTAATGATAAAGTTAGGAATATATTTTTAAATGGGAATTCATTTAAAAAGGTTACCGAATGTGAGATGCAAGCCAATTGAATGGGGAAAGGAAATAAACGTACTCAATTATTTGAATTAAGTCGAAGGAGATTTCGAAAAAAGGGTTTAAGATAAACCAAAACATGTAAATAAGTTTCAAAGTGTTAAGATGTTAATTTACATTAACGTTATTTGAAAACGAGATCTAGTAAAAAGGAGAACTTTAAATGAGATTTTTAAAATGGGAAATTGAATATAGTTATTCGAGATAGAATCAGCCAAACATAATTATTCGGCTAAGTTGCCATTTCGTACGACTGCTAGCGTAATTCGCAGGGCTGCAGATAGCCTACGGCAGTCGGATGTTTCCTGAGGGAATCAGGCGTAACCATTGTGATCGCTGCGATCTAGAGTCGAGCGAATGGAGTTAAGTCTAATGATAGTTAATCGATTAAAGTTAAATCGAATTAGAGGTATTCAAATATAGTATTTTTGAATATTACAAGAGTTAGAAGTTTTAATTTAACAAGAGTAAATCAGTTTGTTAAAGGCCAAATGATGCAAGATACTGAACCAGTGAACTCATTGGAGTGTCATGATTGAAACACTGTATATTTTGATAGTTAAAACACCGACTATCAAATCTGTCCAATACGATTGTTGGTACGGAAAGACCGGGATCGAATTTATATTCGAAAACCATTCCGACCAACAAATACGTGAAGATATCTGAAGATGATCGAGATGGAGCATTGAAGACCGTGGGTTTTCATAAACGGAAGAACCACTAATATTCTCTGCCTGGCAAGCAGAGATAAGCTGTGATTTTGTCGTAGTTGGAATCTACGGGTTGCAAGGACTTCTCGCTACTGATCCATGGGGTGATTCCTATATGGATGCGGTAGGAGAGTGCCTTCGGTTCATCCTGTTCCTAGATGACGTGTATGGACGGGTGTTTGACAGAGTATTTCCAAAGTGTCACGTACGTTGATTTCTTCAAACGTACGATAGTTGTTGGCGGGGAATCGCCGTTCTCTTAGCTTTCAGCTAGAGTATTTTTGTGGACGTCAATTAGTGATATCTGACGGATCTGACGATGTGGCATTCAAAGTGAATGATGACCAGGTGTTCAGAAGATAATGCTAACCTCAAGCCTCATCAACCGGAAGATGACAAAAATCGGGCAGGCAGCATGGCTATGTGGGTCGCTCCCATTAGGGTGTATGATCACCTATCTAGAGGAAGTCCTATTGTTTCTTAAATCTATGTTTCGATGCTGTCCCTTGTCGGGAGACGGTTGCTGATCCCAACCGTCGGTGATATACATTCGATACTCTCAAGCGAAATGAGGGGTCGGTCATGTGAGGGCCGGGTTGCAAGAAGTTCTTGTTGAACCCAGTGTATTCGTCTCTAGAGATACACTATCGGAAGGTGGACCCATACCTTGTCAAGTCGGAATCCAATTTCCAATAAGCACCTGCGGGTTTTGATTGTATACTATATATGTAGAGCGTGAGATGCAAGCGTTCCACTAGATTTCTATTTACTTGTATTTAGACATTATTATAATATCAGACAAGATATTGGTTTCAAACTGTTTTGGGTTATCGTAAGGTAAAAACCGTCCGTATTTATGTGTGGATTGGTCTTACGATTATCCTTTTCTTTTGAAAAGATTTTGAACTTTAAAATCATGATTTGATGGTTCACCCTTATTACTGTGCGAGTTTATCTCACTCTGGTTCACCAGACTGACCCGGTATTTTGTAAATGCTCGGGTTAGGCCGGGTTGTACAGGTTCAGGTTATCGACTGCTATGAAGAGACGAGCTGGAAGAGTCCAGACGTATGATATTACTACTATTCCGCTGTGTGTTGTATATGGTAACAGGCTATTATAACTGTCCCATGGTATGATGTACTCTGATACTGTAAGTATTTTAAAGCTTTCAATAAAGATTATTGCTGTATTATATTTTGTTCCGCTGCGATGTGAGACTCTGTGTAGTGTTTCTTCTTCTTCTTCTATTCTAATATTTCTTTCTTTCTTATCTCACCCTCTAACTTCTTTCTATTAATGATCTGGAATGTTCGATGTCTGAATGGTCAACATGGTAGTTTGATGTTGATTTTCGGAGTCGAAAATCCCGGTTCGTTACAGTGGTATCAGAGCTGAAGGTTAAGTAATTACCTTGGCTCTGTGGCGTGATTCAGTAGAGATGGGGTTAGTAATACCCTAGACTGAGTTTGAGTATATATATATGAGTGAACGTATTTGTAGATTTTATAAAAATTGTTTTATATTGTGGAGATTTATCAGTTGAGTTGTTTATGAGTTCTGATCGATCAGTTTGATCCACTGTATCGATAGGGGTTTATAAACACTCGAATACGATGGGTCGTCACGATATGTTTTGAAAAGAGGGTAGATGAAATAATTTTACCCAAAGTATATTTTGATATAGAGAAAATATATATTGGAATTATAATGTGTTGGTTGTGATAATAATCCAATAAAATTATAATTGAAATGGTTATATAAATAACCAATTAGAATTCGTATGATATAAAAGCAGATTTATTAAATCTGAAATCTAAATCAGAATTGGAATTAAAATTCCTAAAAGTGGGAAAGCTGTTTGCAAATGAACCTGTATTGGATATGTGAGAATTTTAATCCTGGGAGATTTTAAATTGTTTTGTAAACATTGAGGTGGATATTTTGAAATTATTTTTAAAAGGAAGTGTTTAAATATGATTTTGAAAATTTATATAGTATTGAACTCACTTTGATAGCTGGGAAATAACTCTGAGGATGCTGGCCACATCATCAGTGTTCCTTTTCGAGTTTTAAGTGACGGATTACTACCAAAAATCTTGTTTTGAATTGTTTTGAGGAAACCAAGTGTTTTGAATCCTGAAAAGGAATATTTGATTTTTGAAAGAGCTAAACTGTTTGAAAACTCCCAGGGAAATTGTTTGAACAAAAACAAGATTAAATCGAATTTGTGAAAGCAAATATGAAATGAATTGAAACCAATTAATTGAAAATTGAATCGAGATATAATATATCAAGTGGAATCAGATTTGGAATTGGGAGACAGGAATATGAAATGGTATTGGACTGGTAAGCTAAGAGTTGAAATTGATGATGGATGGAAATTGAGTTAAGAATGGAATTTGGCCTGGGCGAGTAAAGGATTTGGCTCTGAGGATAAAACTGGAATTTTGTTTGGGAAGGCATGTGTATATGCTGACAGGGCAGCAGATGGAAGGGATATAATGATATGACGACAAAAAGGTACACATTTATTTTGGTTTGGAGATTTATGAGCCTATTGGGCAAGCCGCTTGGCTGTTTGTTTTCTTTTGGATTGGAGAAGGCCTAGAAAGGCGAGTTGGAGTTGTACCGATTGAGCCGTACAGAGGAGGTGCTGGCGAAATTTTTCGAAAATTTAAAGTGTTAGAAAATTTTCGATATTTTTGAAAATATCTATTTACAATATTGAAATGGTTTCTAATTTAATATAAAATTAGATTTGAAATTTAATAAGTTTATAACGTTTTTTTTCTTACCTTAGCAATTTCGAGGACGAAATTATTTTAAGGGGGGAAGAATGTAACGACCCGTGTTTTTCGACCATTTGAATATGAATATTTAAATTAGTTTTAAATATTATGTTGGGAATATTAATGAAATTTAATATTTAATTCGTTATAAAAAAAAGAAGTTGAACGTTATAATTTATATATAATATAAATCGAGCCTGAAATGGCGTGCAGTTCGTAAATTGGAGTTTTGAACTTCAACTGAGAATACAGGATTCGATATAAGTCGGATTTCTGTGAAACAAGACACGTTGGGACCGTATTGACGATAGTTTTCATATGAAAGAGAAAAATCCAGATTTCGTGTTATAGTTTGATAGTTATGGCCAAATCAAATTTTGAAATAGTCGCTATGGAAAACCGTTATTTAAATATAGGCCATTAAAATAGCCGTTTTGCAAACGGACTCAGATTTCGACAAAACCAGTTTCATTAGAACCGTATCGTTAAATTATTGTCAGAAAATCAAACTGCGTGGAAAACCGATATCGTATGTGACCACAGCAACCATAAACGCCCGTTCATTTTCTATAGCGCGTAATTTATATAATAAATGGATATTTGAGTGTAACTTGAGCAAACGATCGAATTAGGCCACGAAACCAGTTCCGTTGAGTTCGTATCGTCGATTAGAGTCAGGATAGGTATATAGTTTGTCATTTTTAGAGACCGGAAAATTTGGTGTTAAAAGGGGTATTGCGGTTCGGGGTAAAAACAGCCTACCGGGGCAACAGTCTCAGAATGCGACGAAATTAGTGCCGTTGGGTTCGTATCGAAAAGTTATTGTCAATGTTCGCAGTTTCAAGTGGATTTGATTTATCGGGTGACCGTGGAAAAATTAAACGTGTTTTCATTTCTGGTTTCATAAAGGAAATTTTTCCATACGACCTCGGATTTCGACGAAACTTGTCCCATGGGATCCGGAATATCTTTTTACACTAAGATTAGCATTTTAATCAGTAAACAGAAATCTTTGTAGGGATTTTACCGTGTTACTTTGAGACGAAGTCTCGATTAATAACAAAAGAATATAAACCTTTTCTATTTATATACCAATTTTTTTTTTTTCTCAAACCCTAGGTCTCGGTCAAATTTGTTTTGCCTGGTCAAGAGGGGACCAAAGTGAAATTACGATGCCAACTCAAGAGGAGACCGAAATGAAAACACACACTGAAACACTGGTCAGATCAATAAAACAGCTCGTACTACTTTCTAACTTTTCAGCAGACCTATTCTACCCAACAACTACGTGATGGCCAAGGCATCAACCCCTATATATACATGTAGAAACTTCTTCATTTCGGGCACGGATCAAAATAATACAGTGAAAAATATTTTATCCGAAAGCTTCTCTGATTTTTCAAAAATCAGATACTAAATCTAAAATCTTGGAACTAGTGTTATCAGTACCCTAAATTCGAGCTATACCCGTTCACCAGTTTAGGTTTTTGAGCGACAACATTCATTGCCAAATATCGGAAATTTGGTATGAGGTTCTCTCGGGATTTGGTGAGCAACTTGCAGCTTGGGGTAGACGAATGTAATCAGCAGAGTACCGCGAGCTCGCGGGTATTTTTCTTTTGGAATTTTGACATAATTTATGTCGCACCTGGACACGGGAATTCGAAGTCAGTTGGAGATCCTTGGCGTCGGAGGGGATGACAAAGGCCTCTGTTAGTAGAGTGGAATGGCAGTGTTCGAGCGATGGTTCGTGGAGTTTGGGGATGTCCTATAACTTGCGTTCATAGAAGAGTTTTCAGGAGGGAAAGGAATGGACGTGAGGGGAAGGTACACAGTGCGTGGGTTGGCTTGTGGTTGCTATGTCCATCGTGAGGAGAAGAACGAAGCAGGAATTTACATTCTGGCCTGGTTTTCGATGATATAAGCATTTGACAAAATCTGCCGCGTTAGAACCGTATCGGCGAACACGACTTTAAGGAATTGGATCGAACCGTTTCAACATCAGAAACAAACCAAGGTGAGTTAAACTCACTCAGTTTTTCCCATTTATATTTTATATAAATTGGGTTTTTATTTTGTGTGCTCTGCTTGCTGATGGTTGCCTGATTTCTAGTTATACATTTGTTTGTTGATTTAACTGATGAAATTAAACTGTGTTTAATTTCAGTAAAATACCAAATCGTTATGTTAACGATTGGACCCAACGGAGGTAACTCACCCGGTTGGTTACGTTTATTTATAAGCGTGCTTAGTTGTTTGAATTGTTCGGTTATTTGATTGGTGTTAAATGGTTGTTATTTATCATCAGTTAAATGTGATTGACTTGATTGTTGTTTATTGACGGGATATTCAATATCTATTTGGGTTGAACCAATAGGTGATATTGGTTAAGGGTTTGGCAGAGTATGGCCTTTAAAACCAATCGAGTTATAGACAGTGATTCACCATCAGGTGAATCGATAGAGTTGAGATTATAAAATTTATTTTATAACCAGAGTTAGATTTGAATTATATTATTTGAATAAAAGTTATTTAAGTAAATAAATGAATATTTTATTTGTTTAAGACTTTGATTTGTTATGAAGTTATTTTGCAAAGATGTTAATCAGATTTACCAGTTGAAGAATAAGAAATGAATTAAATGGTTAAACCTTGAAATTTGTTTTGTAAGGAAAACAAATAATTAGAATCTATCTAAATTAATTATATTTTTAATTAATTTAAAGCAAGGATTGTTGAAATCGGTTAAGGAGATAATCAAGTTTTTTAGTTAATCAAATCGACCGTTTGGAATTAGAATTGTTTATCAAGTTAATGTGTTTTGACTAAAATAGTTAAATGAATATTGTTTGAATTTGAATAAGGCTTTAAAAGGGGTTTAATATTTAATTTAGTTAATAAAGGGATTAACTACTAAAGTAGTTAATGTTTGAAATAAGTTATTATTTTAATTAATGATAAAGTTAGGAATATATTTTTAAATGGGAATTCATTTAAAAAGGTTACCGAATGTGAGATGCAAGCCAATTGAATGGGGAAAGGAAATAAACGTACTCAATTATTTGAATTAAGTCGAAGGAGATTTCGAAAAAAGGGTTTAAGATAAACCAAAACATGTAAATAAGTTTCAAAGTGTTAAGATGTTAATTTACATTAACGTTATTTGAAAACGAGATCTAGTAAAAAGGAGAACTTTAAATGAGATTTTTAAAATGGGAAATTGAATATAGTTATTCGAGATAGAATCAGCCAAACATAATTATTCGGCTAAGTTGCCATTTCGTACGACTGCTAGCGTAATTCGCAGGGCTGCAGATAGCCTACGGCAGTCGGATGTTTCCTGAGGGAATCAGGCGTAACCATTGTGATCGCTGCGATCTAGAGTCGAGCGAATGGAGTTAAGTCTAATGATAGTTAATCGATTAAAGTTAAATCGAATTAGAGGTATTCAAATATAGTATTTTTGAATATTACAAGAGTTAGAAGTTTTAATTTAACAAGAGTAAATCAGTTTGTTAAAGGCCAAATGATGCAAGATACTGAACCAGTGAACTCATTGGAGTGTCATGATTGAAACACTGTATATTTTGATAGTTAAAACACCGACTATCAAATCTGTCCAATACGATTGTTGGTACGGAAAGACCGGGATCGAATTTATATTCGAAAACCATTCCGACCAACAAATACGTGAAGATATCTGAAGATGATCGAGATGGAGCATTGAAGACCGTGGGTTTTCATAAACGGAAGAACCACTAATATTCTCTGCCTGGCAAGCAGAGATAAGCTGTGATTTTGTCGTAGTTGGAATCTACGGGTTGCAAGGACTTCTCGCTACTGATCCATGGGGTGATTCCTATATGGATGCGGTAGGAGAGTGCCTTCGGTTCATCCTGTTCCTAGATGACGTGTATGGACGGGTGTCTGACAGAGTATTTCCAAAGTGTCACGTACGTTGATTTCTTCAAACGTACGATAGTTGTTGGCGGGGAATCGCCGTTCTCTTAGCTTTCAGCTAGAGTATTTTTGTGGACGTCAATTAGTGATATCTGACGGATCTGACGATGTGGCATTCAAAGTGAATGATGACCAGGTGTTCAGAAGATAATGCTGACCTCAAGCCTCATCAACCGGAAGATGACAAAAATCGGGCAGGCAGCATGGCTATGTGGGTCGCTCCCATTAGGGTGTATGATCACCTATCTAGAGGAAGTCCTATTGTTTCTTAAATCTATGTTTCGATGCTGTCCCTTGTCGGGAGACGGTTGCTGATCCCAACCGTCGGTGATATACATTCGATACTCTCAAGCGAAATGAGGGGTCGGTCATGTGAGGGCCGGGTTGCAAGAAGTTCTTGTTGAACCCAGTGTATTCGTCTCTAGAGATACACTATCGGAAGGTGGACCCATACCTTGTCAAGTCGGAATCCAATTTCCAATAAGCACCTGCGGGTTTTGATTGTATACTATATATGTAGAGCGTGAGATGCAAGCGTTCCACTAGATTTCTATTTACTTGTATTTAGACATTATTATAATATCAGACAAGATATTGGTTTCAAACTGTTTTGGGTTATCGTAAGGTAAAAACCGTCCGTATTTATGTGTGGATTGGTCTTACGATTATCCTTTTCTTTTGAAAAGATTTTGAACTTTAAAATCATGATTTGATGGTTCACCCTTATTACTGTGCGAGTTTATCTCACTCTGGTTTACCAGACTGACCCGGTATTTTGTAAATGCTCGGGTTAGGCCGGGTTGTACAGGTTCAGGTTATCGACTGCTATGAAGAGACGAGCTGGAAGAGTCCAGACGTATGATATTACTACTATTCCGCTGTGTGTTGTATATGGGAACAGGCTATTATAACTGTCCCATGGTATGATGTACTCTGATACTGTAAGTATTTTAAAGCTTTCAATAAAGATTATTGCTGTATTATATTTTGTTCCGCTGCGATGTGAGACTCTGTGTAGTGTTTCTTCTTCTTCTTCTATTCTAATATTTCTTTCTTTCTTATCTCACCCTCTAACTTCTTTCTATTAATGATCTGGAATGTTCGATGTCTGAATGGTCAACATGGTAGTTTGATGTTGATTTTCGGAGTTGAAAATCCCGGTTCGTTACAACTTAACTCCTTTCGAATAAATTATATTCGATAACTCCTTTAACTTTCTTCGAATAAACTATATTCAATTAACTCTTTTTACTTTAACTCTAATCAATTAACTAACATTGATTAACTCCTTTTAACTTTATTCTCTAATCGATTAACTAACATCGATTAACTCCTTTTAACTTTATTCTCTAATCGATTAACTAACATCGATTAACTCCTTTTAAATTTATTCTCTAATCGATTAACTAACATCGATTAACTCCTTTTAACTTTATTCTCTAATCAATTAACTAACATCGATTAACTCCTTTTAACTTTATTCTCTAATCGATTAACTAACATCGATTAACTCCTTTTAACTCGATTAAACTATTCATTGATAAAGATTTACTTTTAGTAACAGTTCTTCACTTTACAAATTATTTCCCTTTTATAAAATTCTATTCGTTTTAAAAACATTTTTCCCTTTTATTTACTTTCTAAATATTTCCTTTTATAACATCTGTTGATTTTATAAAATCTCTTTATTTCGATATACATTGAAATACTTCTTTTTACATCACATGGTCTTTTATGATATTTAAAAATATCGAATAACAATGATCAACATCATTCTAACACACATAATCCATAACAGATATACATCACATCATATATCACAATATATGAAAAACAGTAAAATAAATGTTGAGGAATCCAGTTGGATTCCTCCAACCTGTTTCCCTGCATCACAGATGTTAAACAATATAGATAACATCACTTTCAGTTCCAAATGATATATTCTGTTAAACAGAATCAATATAGAAATTTCAACTAACTGACTAGCAGTTCAATCAAACAGTCAACACACAGTCAAACAGCCAATATTTAACAGTTCTAAAAATACAACATGAAATTATAAACTGTTTAGAGTTAGTGAGATTTACTCACGTTTGCGCGTTAACCGTTGAATAACGGTTTGCGTTATTTGCCTCAGTCGGACAATTTATTTTTCCATAAATTGTAACGAGCTCGGATTCACTCCCAAACAGTTCCAGTGCGTAGCCCTCGTCCATACGATTCCAATGGTACCAAATTTACGAAATTCTGATAACGACCGAGTAATTTATAAGCACAAATGTTTAATCATTATTTAAATTAATTTAGAACTAACATTTCCTTTGAACGTGGGCCTTACCATTTAAACTAAGCCCAACTCGACTTTGAAAAGAACCCAGACCCGCTGCAAAAACCATATCCTTCTTCACTAGTACATACGCTGAAATCCATTCATGCAAAATACATTATCACGACTGACCCTTCTTCCTCCTTAAAACCGCACCCTGCCAGCTACTTTCTCCCAAACCTAAAACCGTAAGCCTCCACCCTCATTTCTTCCTTACAACGCAAATACTCCAGTACCCATTTAATCCAACTCGCGCCCATACTGTCGCCCCCATACAGTTTTCCGAATATTTGTCCTTCATTTATTCCCAGAAGACCAACTTAACATATAATCATGTATCCTCTTCTTCACGAGTCCACGGCTTCGCCAGAACACCCCCCATATCCACGTTGACACCTCCCCTTTTAGTTGCGCTAACAGCACATCTCCGATCTAACATGTATGCGGTGTACTTCCCTCTTCAGTGAATACCATGCATCCTTTATTTATTTTATTTTCTTCATTTTCATTTGAGGTGCATGACATATTGGTCTGAAGGGAAAAAGGAAACGAGAAGAGGCGGCATCTTATTTATGTTTGCTGAAGATGGAGTGATTAGGTCACCCGGTTTTAAAGTGATTTTATGAAGATGGTTTATGGAGTACCACGTTTTAGCTTTTGAGGCCACAAAGAATTGTGGTTGAAACCCACGGAGAACGTGGTCTACCTTTGTTCTTTCATTCATGCTATGAGGGACGTGGCCTACGGAGGAACATAAGCATTTTATATATTTAGTTTTCATGCCAACCCTTCATTTAGTTATGCATGTTGGGCATGTGGAGAGCGTGTACCCGGTAACATCGAATTCCATATACTTACGGACTGGTATTGACAGAAGTAAAAATACTGTTGAGATCAGCAAGGTTTCCTGATCCCAAAAATATAATAATATCGGTAGATTAACTCATATTTTGAAACCTTAAAATGTTGATTTCAGGGTGCGAAATACTTCAAATAAAAAGTCGCTTATTAAATTAATTAAAAATTACCATAAAATTCTAAAAATTAAATCATCACTACGCCTCAAAAGAATCTTGTCTAAATTCAAACCGGATATTCAAATATATTGAAAACCCTTTTATAACGTAAATAAAGCGTTGCAAATTATAAAGGAATTCCACAGCGACTTTTCTAAAATTTGATTTGGACATATCTCAAAATCTACACAATGAAATCCCGATTTTCCTCTTCTACTAGAAAGATATACTCCACTTGCTCCACACATTTCTTGTTTCACAGAAATTCGGCTTAAAATGAATCCTGTACATTCAGTTGAAGTTCGAATCGCCAATTTACGAACTACAGCGCCTTTTCAAGCTCGATTTTAATTATATTATAATTCTACGTTCAAACTGTCGTTCAAATAATATATTCATTATTCTAATTCAATTCTGAACCGAATTAAATATCACAGATGATCCAGTTCACACCATATCGCCATTTAAGCCAATTCTGATTATTTCAGAATTAAATATATTATTTAATCTATTATTTTAATTAAATATTCACCATTATTTAATTACACGACCATTTAATTCACTATATCACTATTTATACAATTAAATTAATTAATTATAATACCTCTGCCAATGCGGGTCATTACAATCATCCCCACTTAAAATAATTTCGTCCTCGAAATTGCTAAAAGGTAGAGAACGACCCTATCGACTGGTTATAACATATTTGTTCACTTCTTAACTTCAGTTTCAACTGAACAAATTTAATTTCAATTAAATTATTAATTAATTCTTATCAACGAAAATTTTCAAAAATACTGAAAATTTTCGAACTTCTTAACTTCTCGAAAAATTTCGTCAGAACCTCCTTTGTACTGGCCAATAGGTCAAACTCCCACTCGCCTCTCTGGGCCATCTCCATCCCAAAAGAAAATCAAACAGCCAAGCGGCTTGCCAATTCGGCTCACAAATCTCATACCATGTGAAATATAAACTTGTACTTTTTTTTTTGTCGGCATATCATTATATCCTTTCCACCTGTTATCAATTCAGCGGATACCAGGGTCATCCCCATCAAATCCCAATCAGCTTTTATCCACACACAACCATTTGCTTATATCCAGGCCAGATATCATTTCAACTTAAGTTCAATTCTTGATTTTCCATTCCTTAACTCCTTAATCCAATACCATTTCGGATTCTAATTTCACAAATCCAATCTTATTCGATTTCAATTCAACTTCAGTTACCACTTAACCGACTTTACTTTAATTCAAATCTGCTTTCACAAATTTCTATTAAATTTGTTTTTAATTTAAACAGTCTTTCCCTGGGAGTTTTTAAATAGTTTACTCTTTTCAAAAATCAAATTTTCCTTTTTGAAATTCAACTGAGCCCATAATCAATATTCCATTAGTTAAATCACTTCTCTATTTCTTTATCAATATTTGTAAACCAAATATTTTCAATAACCATATTGGCTTTTTATGTTATTTGGAAAACATTTCCGAATATCGCCTTCCTTTATTTTCTAAATCAATAACCTTTATAATCCTATTTATAATTGGAAAATACTCCAATTACTTATCTCTTTTCCGATCTCGTTTATTTCTATACTTAGGGAATATTTATTATTCTATTTCCAAGTTTACACTTATTTGGGTTAAAACGGATGTTGTGTAAAACATCGTTACGACAACCCAAATACTATATTCAACTAACTCTTATTCAACATCGTTCTTCGAGCCTGAAATCTTACTGTTTATTTGTTAATAATGAAATCAATCAAGTTGGGGTATAACTACCTCTCAGACCTTGACTGAATAACATTTATAACGTCAAAACAGATATGACTACTTATTCGAATAATCAATACCATACAACTACTGATTCACTTTTAAACACGTATACTCTTCCTCTATTTATCCTTACTAGATTTTTCATAGTCTTCCTTTTTGATTTTACTATTCTATTTCTAAGTTCATTTCCTTATCGACTTCTATATATATCGATACGTTGATTTCTAACTATCAAATTATCTTAAAAATATTCTAACTCTTTAAATCCCCGGAAAAATTCTCCATAACCTCCTTTGTACCGGGAGCATCGGGATATTTCAAATAGCCTCCCATGGCCCTCACCAATCCAAAAGAAAAAGAAAAAGTCAAGCTGCTAGCCGATACGGCGCAAAAAATCTCATATATGAATTAAATACATACCTTTTCGTCGAGCATTAAATTTATATACCTTCATACTTTATTCATACCTATCTCATGTATATTTATACCTGCCCAATCTATTTTAACTATACCTGATCGTTTTAACTCAATTCGTTAATTAATTTGTTAATTAACTCTTTAGTCTATTTTCACTTTTATATTTGAACATGACATGTTCAAATATATTTTAACTTACTTATAAACTAATCAAATTCTACTTTTTCAAACTCAGGTTTCATATTCGATTTCAAATATCCATTTACAAATCCAATTCACCTTTCAAAGATCAACTTCAATTCAAGATCCATTTACTAATGGCTAATTAACTAGTTTACCTATTTCACCTTTTTATTTGAATATACATGTTTAAATATAAGTTTAACTTGTTTATCAACTAATTGAATTCCATTTCAATTCTATTTGAATTTCCTATATTTAAACTCCTTTAAATTTCTATATTCAATTTGAATTACAAATATTCAAATTCCTTTTCAAATCCTTTATTCAATTTCTATGTCACTTCTCTTATTCAAATTCTATTCGATTTCTCTTATGTTAAATTCTATGCGATTTCTCATATGTCAAATTCTATGCGATTTCTCATATGTCAAATTCTATTCGATTTCTATATTCGAATTTCCTCTATTCAAATTCTACATCACTTCCATTGAATTTCATATATTCAAACTCCCTTTGAATTTCTATATTCAATTCCTATTTCAAACTTTCTTTATTCATTCTTTATTATAAATCCCATTTGAAATTCAACACAACTTGTCTTTCCCAAAACAAATTCAAAACAGTATCTCTGGTAGTAATTTGTCACTTACAACTCGAAAATGAATACTGATGATGCAGCTGTCATCATCAGAATCTATTTTCCCGCGATCGAAGTGAGTTCAATACTATAAAACCATTTCTAAACATTTCCACTTTGAAATTCATTTCAAAATATAATTCACACTGCTTGTAAAACAATTTAAAATCTCCCAGGATCTTATATTTTCCTTACTTTTAAACCAAATTTATTTACAAACACTTATCCAATTCTCCAGAGTTTTAATTCAATTTCTGGCTAAAATTTTAGATTTAACTCATCTGATTTCACGTATTTCACTTATATGAATTCTGATTGGTTATTTACATAACCCTTTAATTTATAATCTTACTTGATTATAATAACAACCAATATATCCACTATATTAAATTTTTGATATATATATATATATATATATATTCTCTCTATATCCAGATATACCTTGGGTAAACTTATTCTAATTTACCCTCTTGTCAAAACATATCGTGCCGACCCATCTTATTCGAGTGTTTAGTAACTCCTACCGATACAGTGGATCAAACTGATCAACCAGAACTCATAAACAACTCAACCAATGAACCTCCACAATATAAAACAAATTTTTATATCAATAACAAATACGTTCACTAGTATACATACACTCAACTCAATCTAGGGTATTACTAACCCTATCTCTACCGAGTCACGCCACAGAGCCAAGTAATTCTTAACTTAAGCTCTGATACCAACTGTAATGACCCAGATTTCGGGCGACTTTGGTTATCGACATAAACATGATGTCGATAACCAAAACATCGAAAAATCCCGGTAATTAATGAAAGAAATAAGAGGGTGAGAATAGATAAGATAGAAACTTAGAATAGAAGAAGAAGAAGAACACAACATCAGAGTAACACGAACCTCACAGCGGAACGAATAAATATATTTCATAACATAACTTTGAAATACAAATCTGTACTTGAATATACATATCATTATCAAAGTACAACACTTACAACACAGCGGAAATAACTATAGCTATATGATCCTGAAGCCTACTGCTCCAAGCTCTTCAAATGTATCTGTAAAATCCCGACTACTTGACTGCCCATACAAATTTAGGCACCCAAGAGTTTAGGGAAAACAATAAAATAAACTCCGGGTCAGTCATGGGACTGGTGTGAGTAAAATAGTTTAAAAAAGTTCAAGCAGGTAATCAATATCTCATATGACCACGCCGCATAACGGAACGGGTTTTCCCTTATGAGAAAATTATCTTTATATCAAAACCTTTTGAAATTATAATAATGTCTATCAACCACAGTATAATAATCATCTAGCAGAAACGCTTTCATCTCACGTTCTACATATATAGTATACAATCAAAACCGCAAGCACGTATTGGGTAATGGATTTACAACTATGACAAAGTACGGAACCACCATTCACTAGTGTACCTCTAGAGAGGAATACACTGGGTTCAACAAGAACATCTTGCAACCCGGCCACACATGACCGACCACTCATTTCGCTTGAGTGTATCGAATGTATATCACCAACGGTTGGGATCAGCAACCGTTTCCCGAATGGGACAACATCAACAATAGATTTTTGAAGTAAATGAAACTCTAGATCAGGTGATTATACTCCCTACTTCGTTGCGACCGACTTAGCCATGCTGCCTGCCCAATTTCTGTCATTTACCGGTTGATGAGAATAGAAGCTATGCTTTATCATCATACCAGATTCACTTTGAATGCCACATCGTCAAATCCATCAAATCACCGATTGACGTCCTCAACCATACATCATGTGTTAGCTAAAAGAAGTTTCCTTCTCCGCTTCCACTCTTGGTACGGTTGGAGAAATCAATATATGTGATCATCTGGAAATACTCTGTCAGACATCCGTCCATACAAGTCATCCAGGATCAGGATGAACCGAAGGTACTATTCTGTAATCGGATAGCCCTGGCATAACTCCGTCTTCAATTTCCTTTGGCATATATATTTCGCAACGCTTATGCCAATACAGAGTGGTTCTTTGGATAATAATCCAACCGGTCTCTCCATATTAACAACGTTAAAATGGTCAAAACATCGATAGTCTGTGATTTAACTATCGAAGAAAAACAGGTGTGCAAACAACGATATTATTTCCAAATGGAAATTTATATCGATCAAACATCATTCAACATTTATCTCTTTATTTCATTAATTTACCTATCTCCTGTTTTCCCTATATTCAATATTTCTTATTTTCTAAATTTGGAAAATATACGTTATTAACAATGGAAAACATTTCCATTTCTTGTTTTCTTTATTAGAAAACATTTCTGGTTTCTTATTTGGAAAACATTTCTAAAGCTTCTTCATTGGACTTAGACAGATGTTTAAACAAACATCGCTATGCCAACTCAAACCATTTCCTTTACTACCAAACCTTAACTATTCCTTAGTTAAAAACGAGGCCAATCAAGTTGGGGTAGAACAATCTCTCAGACCTTAACTGAACAACATTTCTAACTTTGAAATAGGCAAAGTTCACTTTATATCCCTTTCACTAACTTCCTTACTTAACCCTCTTCGAATAGCTATATTCGATTGACTCTTTTCACTTAACTCTATTCGATTAACCCTTATCAATTAACTCTATTGGACTAACACTATTGGATAAACTCTATTTGACTAACGCTATTGGATTAACTCTATTCGACTAACGCTATTGGATTAACTCTATTTGACTAACGCTATTGATTTACTTATTTCACTTAACTCCTTTCGAATAAATTATATTCGATAACTCCTTTTACTTTCTTCGAATAAACTATATTCAATTAACTCCTTTTACTTTAACTCTAATCGATTAACTAACATCGATTAACTCCTTTTAACTTTATTCTCTAATCGATTAACTAACATCGATTAACTCCTTTTAACTTTATTCTCTAATCGATTAACTAACATCGATTAACTCCTTTTAACTTTATTCTCTAATCGATTAACTAACATCGATTAACTCCTTTTAACTCGATTAAACTATTCATTGATAAAGATTTACATTTAGTAATAGTTCTTCACTTTACAAATGATTTCCCTTTTATTAAATTCTATTCGTTTTAAAAACATTTTTCCCTTTTATTTACTTTCGAAATATTTCCTTTTATAACATCTGTTGATTTTATAAAATCTCTTTATTTCGATATACATTGAAATACCTCTTTTTACATCACATGGTCTTTTATGATATTTAAAAATATCGAATAACAATGATCAACATCATTCTAACACACATAATCCATAACAGATATACATCACATCATATATCACAATATATGAAAAACAGTAAAATAAATGTTGAGGAATCCAGTTGGATTCCTCCAACCTGTTTCCCTGCATCACAGATGTTAAACAATGTAGATAACATCACTTTCAGTTCCATATGATATATTCTGTTAAACAGAATCAATATAGAAATTTCAACTAACTGACTAGCAGTTCAATCAAACAGTCAACACACAGTCAAACAGCCAATATTTAACAGTTCTAAAAACACAACATGAAATTATAAACTGTTCCGAGTTAGTGAGATTTACTCACTTTTGCGCGTTAACCGTTGAATAACGGTTTGCGTTATTTGCCTCAGTCGGACAATTTATTTTGCCATAAATTGTAACGAGCTCGGATTCACTCCCAGTCAGTTCCAGTGCGTAGCCCTCGTCCATACGATTCCAATGGTACCAAATTTACGAAATTCTGATAACAACCGAGTAATTTATAAGCACAAATGTTTAATCATTATTTAAATTAATTTAGAACTAACATTTCCTTTGAACGTGGGCCTTACCATTTAAACTAAGCCCAACTCGACTTTGAAAAGAACCCAGACCCGCTGCAAAAACCGTATCCTTCTTCACTAGTACATACGCTGAAATCCATTCATGCAAAATACAGTATCACGACCGACCCTTCTTCCTCCTTAAAACCGCACCTTGCCAGCTACTTTCTCCCAAACCTAAAACCGTAAGCCTCCACCCTCATTTCTTCCTTACAACGCAAATACTCCAGTACCTATTTAATCCAACTCGCGCCCATACTGTCGCCCCCATACAGTTTTCCGAATATTTGTCCTTCATTTATTCCCAGAAGACCAACTTAACATATAATCATGTATCCTCTTCTTCACGAGTCCACGGCTTCGCCCGAACACCCCCCATATCCACGTTGACACCTCCCCTTTTAATTGCGCTAACAGCACATCTCCGATCTAACATGTATGCGGTGTACTTCCCTCTTCAGTGACTACCATGCATCCTTTATTTATTTTATTTTCTTCATTTTCATTTGAGGTGCACGACATATTGGTCTGAAGGGAAAAAGGAAACGAGAAGAGGTGGCATCTTATTTATGTTTGCTGAAGATGGAGTGATTAGGTCACACGGTTTTAAAGTGATTTTATGAAAATGGTTTATGGAGAACCACGTTTTAGCTTTTGAGGCCACAAAGAATTGTGGTTGAAACCCATGGAGAACGTGGTCTACCTTTGTTCTTTCATTCATGCTATGAGGGACGTGGCCTACGGAGGAACATAAGCATTTTATATATTTAGTTTTCATGCCAACCCTTCATTTAGTTATGCATGTTGGGCATGTGGAGAGCGTGTACCCGGTAACATCGAATTCCATATACTTACGGACTGATATTGACAGAAGTAAAAATACTGTTGAGATGAGCAAGGTTTCCCGATCCCAAAAATATAATAATATCGGTAGATTAACTCATATTTTGAAACCTCAAAATGTTGATTTCAGGGTGCGAAATACTTCAAATAAAAAGTTGCTTATTAAATTAATTAAAAATTACCATAAAATTCTAAAAATTAAATCATCAATACGCCTCAAAAGAATCTTGTCTAAATTCAAACCCGATATTCAAATATATTGAAAACCCTTTTATAACATAAATAAAGCGTTGCAAATTATAAAGGAATTCCATAGCGACTTTTCTGAAATTTGATTTGGACATATCTCAAAATCTACACGACGAAATCCCGATTTTCCTCTTCTACTAGAAAGATATACTCCGCCAGCTCCACACGTTTCTTGTTTTACAGAAATCCGGCTTAAAACGAATCCTGTACATTCAGTTGAAGTTCGAATCGCCAATTTACGAACTACAGCGCCTTTTCAAGCTCGATTTTAATTATATTATAATTCTACGTTCAAACTGTCGTTCAAATAATATATTAGTTATTCTAATTCAATTCTAAACCGAATTAAATATCACAGATGATCCAGTTCACACCATATCGCCATTTAAGCCAATTCCGATTATTTCAGAATTAAATATATTATTTAATCTATTATTTTAATTAAATATTCACCATTATTTAATTCCACGACCATTTAATTCACTATATCACTATTTATACAATTAAATAAATTAATTATAATACCTCTACCAATGCGGGTCATTACATCATATATATCTTCTGATATTATAATAGTGTTTAAATACAAATAAATAGAATCTTGCAGAACGCTTGCATCTCACGCTCCATATATATAGTATACAAACAAACCCCGCGGACACTTACTGGAGATTGGATTCCGACTATAACAAGGTATGGGACCACCTGCCGATAGTATAACTCTAGAGGGGAATACACTGGGTTCAACAAGAACGTCTTACAACCCGGCCCACACATGACCGACCACTCATTTCGCTTGAGTGTATCGAATGTATATCACCAACGGTTGGGCTCAAACCACCGTTTCCCGAAAAAGGGACAACATCGAAATAGATTAAAGAAGCAAAAAGGAATTTCTCTAGATAGGTGATTATACACCCTAATGGGAGCGACCCACATAACCATGCTTCCTGCCCAATTTTTTATCATGACCCGGTTGATGAGGCCTGAGGCTACGCTTTATTTTAAAATCAGCACATCACAATTACTACGAATGCCACATCGTCAGATCCAACAGAATCACTAATTGATGTCCACAACAATACATTACGTGTTAGCTAAAAGAAGTCTTCTTCTTCGCTTCTACTCTTGGTACGGTTGGAGAAGTCAATGTATGCGACCTTTTTTGGAAATACTCTGTCATACATCCATCCATACACGTCATCTAGGATTAGGATGAACTGAAGGCACCCTCCTGCTGCATTCTAGGAATCACCCAAAGAATAAGTAGTGAGAAGTCCTTGCAAACCCATAGATTCCAACCACGACAGAATCACAGTTTATCTTTGCTTGCAATAAGAGATTTTAAGTAAACCTTCCGCTTATGAAGATTCGCGGTCTTCAATTGCTCCATCTTGAATCAGCATCTTCAACGTACTCATATTTGTTGGACGGAATGTGAAACACCCTACACTCCATTGAGGTCACTCACAAAGGGAATGCCTTAACTTTGGTGGAGGTTTGTAAGTAAAAGTCACAGATAAAACACAAGACTGATATAAACACATATATATAAGCAGTGAAAAACAACAGACTTTTTATTTCATAAATATGTGTTCATACAAAACATTTCCATAACTGTCACATAATAACTTCCAAAACATTACATCATCATTCATGTCTTGGTTATTAAATAAAGAAGCATAAAACATAATTAAAACTGCATAAATCCCCATGATTGTATCCAACAGCCATAGCCAAGGAAAGAAAGTCCAAACCGTACATCTACTATCTTGAAGCTTGCAAAGAGTCTGACTAAGCTGGGTTGTTTCCTCCCTGTGGACCGGGGGGGAAACGGAAGAAAAGAAGACGAAAGAAAATAGGGTTAGACATAAAGCCTGGTAAGTCTAGTGACTCTTCAAGTATGAGAATAAGAATAAAGACATGATAGGTATAAACTGGAAACAGGAAAGTATCATAAACTAATATAAAGCAGATTTGAGACGAATATACTATCGCATCCCACACTATATCTCTGCACCTACATGCATTGGTTCTAAACTGGCACCCCATGATGAGGGTGAAGTGATCCCCTTTTTCTAAAGATCGGCTCCTACTCGCATAATCACATGTGTCTTACGGCCCCCAAAGATTGTAAATACCTATGCTGGTCCCACCAAGGGGTGTATCAAGTCCCATGCTGGCGGCCCGACACAATCCAAGAATGCATAGGGTATACTACTGGTGCCCCCAGTGCCCTGTTTGTCTGCTCCGAAGTGTGTGCACGCCCGCACTCTGTTAGAACCCACATTGTTGCACCCACCGACATCGCTTTGACCACTTACAATCAGCCTAGTAATCGTGCCCCACCCTGCCTAGTTTCAGGGTACCATGATACCTAATTGGGTTACTGCTGAAATGGGTCCCCGTTACTTGGGTTTTCTAGTCAAACATGTTAAGTGGTTAAGTGTCTGTATTTACCTAACCCCACCCATTAGTTTAATTAACATGTTGAATTGGTTAAGTTTTCTCGTTAACTTAACCCTACCATCCCGACTGTCTGTCCTTAGCTTTCTAAAGCACCGACCACTCACATTAGATAGGTATTGTTACGGTTACTGGATGTGCCAGTCGGTTCCGGGCAGATTCACTCCATAACTCAGTCTAACCTCGGGTCCTTATTGGGCTCCGTGCTTAACCACCCACATTGGATAGGTATTGTTCTGGCCACTGGACAGCCGAGAGGGTCCGGGCAGGTTTACATCACAACTTAATCCAACCTCGTGTTAAGCACATTCGTATTTTCTAAATTTACGTATTTGTCTTTATTACTTATTATATGTAAATTTGTTAACAATTAAATGTTATGGCCCACTTTCCAAGTTTAACATTTTTGGTATAAGAATTTATACCGTTTAAATGCCACCAATTTTGGCATGTGACAAACATGCCAATTTCATATATTTTTATGTCTAGTTTTCCTATAATCCCAACGTTACCCCGTCTAAGTATTAGGCTAACAATCTTAGCCTAATTTTCGTTCGCGTGATTTTTAACATATAATATTAGGCTAAAAACTTAGCCTAATTCAGCGTACACAAAATTGGCATAAAGCAGTTCACTAACATAAACATGACATAGGTGTAAACTTGGCATTTTTGGCATAGACAATATGAACATCATAGGTGTGAACTTGCAAAATAGTCAACATGAATGTCATAGGTGTGAACTTGCAATGTAGACTAAATCAACGTACATGTGAATTTTGCAACATAGTCGAATTCAACTTACATATATGTGAACTTGCATTGAAATAGAGATCTAGCCAAATAGGTGTCACATAAATTAGCATATGATTTAGACAACATATGCCTAAACATGTTTCGGATCTAGGCATAACATCAAACATCACTAGCATAAGACAAGAATATGACATTTTCATAAGTATGTATAATTTTATGACAAGAGCGTGAACTAGATCCAATCATATATCTAATTACAACATGAAACATGTACTAAAGTGGATCTTGACATGGATCCAATTAGAAACTTGCAAATTTTGTATAAACATAGGAGCATGTATATGAACATAACCATTTAGGCATAAAAGTTCTAGCATAAAGTATATTCATGAGGTTATAATCACAAACAACCTATATAATCACATAAACATGAACTATACAACTTGCATGTGATGTTGTTTTCATTCTAAAAGTACAATAGGATCAACATCAACTCAATATATACCACAAACATCCCAATTCCATTCACAACACAATCATTTCAATATATAGATATGAATTTACATCGTCTTTACATAATAGCACAATTCCACTTCCAATTTACATCGAATCAAGTCTTAGTTTTATTCTCATCGGAAAAATCACTATACTTACAACAAACAACGAACTTGAATTCTGGATTCTGAGTTCTGAATTTGAAATGCTTTCCTTTGGGTAGACTAATGTTGTTTTGATTCGTATTTTACTTTAGTATTGGCTTGTTTCTAAGCTTTCAAACTGACGGCCACTCCTAGTTTCTTCCCAGCAGCATGACGACTCTAGTACTATATTATTTGTGTGAATTTAGGTTTAGACTTGAGTTGTATTTATAGAATTTTAAACTGATTAGAGTTGTCGATGAAGCTAGAGTGAATCCAGACCATCCATCTCAAGAGAAGCCAATCAGAAAGCGACATATAAGCCCTAGTGACACAGCCAAGCCTCATAAATCGACCAGAACCCGACTAGGCCAGCCAGGGCTTGACCAAGCAGGTTTCTGCTCGGCCTGGGCGCACTTGGCAGGTGCGCCAGTGCAAATTTGTACTGGCGCACTTCCCTGGTGCGCCAGTGCAATTTTTTTCTGGCGCACTTCCCAAGTGCGCCAGTGCATTTTCGCCCGTTTCTGGTTTTTCTGCCTAACTTCGTTCAACCATATCTCCTTTATACGGTATCTGTTTTACGTAAACTCGGACTCTATCTCAAGAATGATTCCGAGATGAACACAATGGCGTAACCCATTTCCCTTAATTCCATCATTTAGAATTAATTATACTTTAATTTGTTAATTTACTGTTAACAGAAAATTTGGGGTGTTACATTCTCCCCTCCTTAAAGGATTTCATCCCCGAAATCTTCAAGTCTAGGAGAACGTAAGTCCTAACATCCAATCGTCCATCTACTCAACCATCAAACAAAGGCGTCCACTGTCCTTAAAAGACTTCTAATGCTTCATGATCATATGCATAGTGTGTGTATATGTTCTTAACTAATGCAAAATCAGGCGGTCTACTGATTCAGTTGACCTCCTTAATGCAAATCATGTAAGTGTCATGAATCCATTATGTATGCAAATTTGTCCTTACTCATAATTCTACATGAGTGCACAACCATTTATACAAATGCAACATCCATATGATGACATATCAAGTTTCAACCACATACAAATATGAATACATATATGCATATGCAGTATGAAGTGACTGAGCCGATCTAAAACCTAGGTTGTATGTGTATATGCATCCACGAGCAACCACTAGCAACCACTTGCAGCCATCAACCATAACATGTTTACATCCATTAGTTTCTACCAAAGGATAAAAGGTAAGATCGAGGAGATGTACCTTAAAAGATAGATACAAGCACCACTTAAGGAAAAAGAGATATTAAAGATATACCCTCAAAAAGAAAAGGGTAAGCCGCGCGTATTCTGTCCTCAGTTTCCCAAGTCGCGTCTTCCTCGGCATCGCTCCATTGAACTTTGACGAGCTTGACTTCGCGGTTGCGTGGCTTTTTGATTTCAGTTCCTACGGTTCGAGTTGGAACTCTTCGCACAGTTGCTTCGCGTTCCACTTCGGCTTATTCTAGAATGCTTGGCTCCACCACTTCCGCAGATTCATGTAGACATTTTCGGAGATGAGAAACGTGAAAGACGTTTTGAATTCCAGCCAACCTTTCGGGTAGCTCTACTCTATAAGCCATCTTCCCAACCTTCTTGATGATAGGAAATGGTCCTACAAATCTTGGTGCTAGCTTTCCTGTGGATCCAAAGCGAACGACGTTCCTTAAAGGAGATACCTTAAGGAAAACTCTGTCCCCAACCTCAAACTCAAGGTCGGTCCTTCTTTTGTTGGCGTAGGATTTTTGTCTGTCTTGGGCAGTCTTCATTCTTCTTCGTATCAAGTCCACTTTTTTCTGAAGTCTCTCTAATCATGTCTGGCCCAAGTATAATCTTGTCAGTAGACTCTCCCACCAACAGGTTGGTGATCGGCACGGTCTTCCATACAAAACTTCGAAGGGCGCCATACCGATGGTGGCTTGGTAACTGTTATTGTAAGCAAATTCCATTAAAGGAAGATGATCCTCCCATGTCCCTCCGTAGTCAAGGACGCATAGTCTTAAAAGATCTTCTAATACTCTATTCACCCTTTCCGTCTGACCATCAGTTTGGGGGTGATAGGCTGTGCTCAAGCATAACTGTGTGCCTATAGCTTCTTGCTAACTCCACCAAAATTCACTTGAAAAGATAGGATCTCTGTCACTCGCTATACTGGAGGGTATTCCATGGAGTCGAACTATTTCCTTGAGATAAAGAGAAGCTAGAGACGAGGCAGTCCTTCTACTCTTGATAGGTATAAAGTGGGCGCTTTTAGTGAGTCTGTCCACTATTACCCAAATGCTAGTATTGCCCCTTCTTGACCTAGGCAACCCATCAATGTAGTCCATTGAAATGCTATCCCACTTCCATTGCAGAGCTTCTAGAGGATGAAGCAGTCCTCCATGTTTCTTTTGTTCCGCCTTGACCTGTTGGCATGTCATGCACTTAGAAACGAAATATGCCACGTCCTTCTTCATGCTGCTCCAATAGAAAACTCTCTTTACGTCTTTGTACATCTTATCTCCACCTGGGTGTATTGTCATCTTGGAATGATGTGCTTCCTCGAGAACCATCTTTACCAAATCCCTGGCTTGTGGGACGCACAGTCTTCCATCTCGTCTTAGCCAACCCTTATCATCGATAGAGTACCTATTGAGGTGACTGGAAGTTTCACCCTTAATTAGCTTATCAGTCACATCCATAAGCTGAGGGTCTTCTCGTTTTGCATCCCCTATTGAGTCTAAAAGAGTGGGTCGTACTTCTAGGGATGCCAATAAACCAGGTACAAAATCAGAGGAGGGCCTAAAGTCAAAACTGGCTATATACTCCAAGCTTTGCCTTTCTACAAAGAGAGGGCTTAGGGTCAGCTTCTTTCTGCTCAATGCGTCTACTACTACGTCACCTTTGCCAGGAGTATATGAAATTACAAAGTTATATGAGGCAAGGAACTCCATCCACCTTTGCTACCTCAAGTTAAGATCTTTCTACGAGAAAAGATACTTCAACGATTTATGGTCAGTATATAATTCGAACTTCTAACCTAGGAGATAATGGCGCCAAGACTTAAGCGCAAAGACGATGGCGGCCAACTCAAGGTCGTGGGTTGTGTAGTTCTTTTCATGAACTTTCAATTGTCTTCCACCATAAGCTACTACCCTCCCTTCATGCATCAGAAAAGCGCCTAGCCCCGTACCAAAAGCATCAGTATATACTGTGAACATCTTGCTTCCATCAGGCAAAGTTAGAACTGGGGTTGTTGTAAGAGCCCTTTTTAAGCGTTGGAAAGCAATATCACAGTCCAAATCCCAAGCGAATGCTAGATTCTTAGTTGTTAGCCTTGTGAGTGGAGCTGAGTTTTTCACGAAATCCTTAATGAACTTTCGGTAAAAACCGGCTAGCCCGAGAAAGCTTCGGACTTCGGTTGCATTTCTTGGTGTCTTCCAATCTTGCACTGCCACCACTTTCGCGGGGTCCACAGCCAACCCCTCTTTGGACACTATATGCCCCAGAAATCTTACTTCTTCTCTCCAAAAGTGGCACTTGGAGAATTTGGCTTTTAGATGATATGCACGGAGAGTATCCATGATCTCTTTCAGATGCTGAGCATGTTCTTCCTCGTTCTTTGAGAAGATCAAAATATCGTCCACGAAGACCACCAAGAACTTATTGAGGAATTCTCTGAACACCCTGCTCATTAGGTCTACGAAATAAGCGGGTACGTTTGTCAAGCCGAAAGGCATGACAAGCCACTCGAAGAAACCACCTAGGGTTCTAAACGTCGTTTTATCAATACTATCTTCAGCTACCCTTAGCTGATGGAACTCAGTAGCTAGATCAAGTTGGGAGAAGACCGACGCACCTACAAGCTGATCAAACAGATCGTCTATTCTGGGAAGCAGGTGTCTATTCTTTTTAGTCAGCTTGTTTAGCTCCCTATAGTCCACACAAAGATGTAGTGAACCATCTGCTTTGGTGGCGAACACCACTGGAGCACCCATTCCGAGATACTCTGCCTTATAAACTCCTTCTCGAGAAGCTCCTTAACTTGCTTACTGATCTCCTTTCTCTCCTTTGGAGCCATGTGTCTAACAGGCAGAGCTACGGGCTTTGCATTATCAACAAGATATATGCGGAAGTCTATTTCCCGCTTCGGAGGTAAGCCCTTCACCTCTTCAAAGACCTCCAGATATTCCCGGACCACCCTAACCGACTGCAAATTCTCAATAGAAGCATCAAGCGACTCTAGATAACTAAGCAAAATAACATTCAAGGGATTACAAGAAATTTCTAGAGTGTTTCCAAGCCGAGTCAAGAGCCTAATCACTCTTTTCTCATAATCAAGAATGGCACCATTAATGGATAACTAGTCCATGCCTAAGATCAGCCCATATCCTCAGAAGCCCAAAACAAAGGCATTACATCTAAATTCAACACTCAGAATAGAGATTTTCAAATCCAAGCCAACCATTGACAAATAAGCCGAGCTCCTAATGGGATTTGAAACAACCAAGGGATCTTCTACCATACTAGTGTCTAGGTGCAGAGATTCTACTAAAGCAGATGAAATAAAGGAGTGTGATGCACTAGAATCAAAGAGAGTGCGAACTGGATGATCATAAAGATAAACCAGGCTTTCTACAGAAATATTTCTACCTCGTTCCTGTGGAGGTGCCACCAGCGCGTGAACTTGTCCCCCTGAGGTGGATCTAGTCCTCTGCACTGCCCTCGCTTCTTTGGGCAGTCCTTAGCCAAGTGTCCAGTCTCGCCACAACTGAAGCAACCACCATTCATCTTTGCCTTCTTCCTTCTGCAGTCTTTTGCTATATGTCCCACAATGCCACAGAAATTTCACTTTCTCTTTTCATGGGATTTATTGTTTTCCCGCCTTTCTTGAAGTCTGTTTTCTTAGCCTGTAAACCCTCCTTCTTTTCTTGAGGCACTTCTACCTTTGCCTCTTTCTTGCCTTTATCTTCGTCGTGTAGCAGCGCCATGTCTGCCAAGCTTTCATAGGTCGCCCCCATGGGTATATGGGTCATAGCAAGGTTGTGTAGAGGCTCATCCAGGCCTTTGATGAAGCGAAGGGCCTTCTTGTGTTGGCTGTTTACTAAATCCAACCCAAATCTGGCCAGCTGATTAAACTGATTGACGTACTCCCTGATCGTCATACTCCCTTGCTTAAGAGTTAGGAACTTCTCCATCTGTAGGCTTCTTTCAGCTTGGGAGAGGAATTTCATTTCAAATCTCATCCTGAAATCTTCCCAAGTTTCCACTGGCCTCTCAGCATGCGTAACTTCCCACCAATAGGAAGCTTCATCTTCGAGCAATCACACTGCTAGCTGTATCTTTTGCCTATCATCAACTTCGAAGATAACGAATAAATCTTCAGTCTTCTTCAGCTAGTTCCTTGCTACCACAAATGATTCAGTTCCATAAAAGTCCTTTCCTTCCATAGCCTTGAAGTCTCTACACGGCTTAGCGAAAGTGTTCACACGAGGAGGAAGAGGAGGGGGAGGAGGTACCGCAGCCACTATAGGAGGAGGAATGTCTGCTGGGACCGCACCATTGGCCCTAGCCTCTAGGTACCTTCGGAACCAGCCAGGGATCGGTACTCCTTCTGGAAGGTTAAGATCTCCAGACATGCTGGAACAAAAAGGAAAATATTCAAGATAAAGGGATAGTGCATATGGCTCTGGGGAATTATGCCTTTTAAAAACAACACTTTTTCTTGAAAAAGATGCTTCTTTAAACTTCTTTTTTGAAAATAGTTTCAAAAATTTTCATCTAGTCTAGTAAATCTATGCTCTAATACAAAGTGAAACACCCCACCCTCCATTAAGGTCACTCACAAAGGGAATGCCTTAACTTTGGTGGAGGTTTGTAAGTAAAAGTCACAGATAAAACACAAGACAGGTATAAACACATATATATAAGCAGCGGAAAACAACAGACTTTTTATTTCATAAATACATGTTCATACAAAACATTTCCATAACTGTCACATAATAACTTCCAAAACATTACATCATCATTCATGTCTTGGTTATTAAATAAAGAAGCATAAAACATAATTAAAACTGCATAAATCTCGATGATTGTACCCAACAGCCATAGCCAAGGAAAGAGAGTCCAAACCGTACATCTACTATCTTGAAGCTTGCAAAGAGTCTGACTAAGCTGGGTTATTTCCTCCCAGTGGACCTGGAGGGGGGAAACGGAAGAAAAGAAGACGAAAGAAAATAGGGTCAGACATAAAGCCTGGTAAGTCTAGTGACTCTTCGGTATGAGAATGAGAATAAGAACAAGGACATGATACGTATAAACTGGAAACAGGAAAGTATCATAAATTAAGATAAAGCAGTTTTGAGACGAATTTACTATCGCACCCCATACTATATCTCTGCACGTACATGCGTTGGTTCTAAACTGGAACCCCATGCTGAGGGTGAAGTGATCCCCTTTTTCTAAAGATCGGCTCTTACTCGCATAATCACATGTGTCTTACGGCCCCCAAATATTGTAGATACCTATGTTAGTCCCACCATGGGGTGTATCAAGTCCCATGGTGGCGGCCCGACACAATCCAAGAATGCGTAGGGTATACTACTGGTGCCCTCAGTGCCTTGTTTTTCTACTCCGAAGTTTGTGCACGCCCGCACTCCGTTAGAACCCACACTGTTGCACCCACCGTCGTCGCTTTGACCGCTTACAATCAGCCCAGTAATCGTGCCCCACCCTGCCTAGTTTCAGGGTACCATGATACCTAATTGGGTTACTGCTAAAATGGGTCCCCGTTACTAGGGTTTTCTTGTCAAACATGTTAAGTGGTTAAGTGTCTGTATTTACCTAACCCCACCCATCAGTTTAATTAACATGTTGAATTGGTTAAGTGTTTTAGTTAACTTAACCCTACCATCCTGACTGTCTGTCCTTAGCTTTTTAAAACACCAACCACTCACATTAGACAGGTATTGTTACGGTTACTGGATGTGTCGGTCGGTACAAGGAAGATTTACACCGTAACTCAGTCTAAACTCGGGTCCTTATTGGGCTCATGCTTAACCACCCACATTGGATAGGTATTGTTGTGACCACTGGACAGCCGGGCGGGTCCGGACCGGTTTACATCACAACTCAATCCAACCTCGTGTTAAGCATACTCGTATTTTCTAAATTTACATATTTGTCTTTATTACTTATTACTTGTAAATTTGTTAACAATTAAATGTTATGGTCCACTTTCCACGTTTAACATTTTTGGTATAAGAATTTATATTGTTTAAATGCCACCAATTTTGGCATGTGACAAACATGCCAATTTCATATATTTTTATGTCAAGTTTTCCTACAATTACCAATTTATCCCAACTTTATCCCGTCTAAGTATTAGGCTAACAATCTTAGCCTAATTTTCGTTCGCGTGATTTTTAACATATAATATAAGGCTAAAAACTTAGCCTAATTTAGCGTACACAAAATTGTCATAAAGCAGTTCACTAACATAAACATGACATAGGTGTAAACTTGGCATTTTTGGCATAGACAATATGAACATCATAGGTGTGAACTTGCAAAATAGTCAACATGAATGTCGTAGGTGTGAACTTGCAACGTAGACTAAATCAACATGCATGCGAATTTTGCAACATAGTCTAATTCACCTTACATATATGTGAACTAGCATTGAAATAGGGATCTAACCAAATAGGTGTCACACAAATTAGCATATGATTTAGACAACATAAGCTTAAACATGTTTTTGATCTGGGCATAACATCGAACATCACTAGCATATGACAAGAATATGACATTTTCATAAGTATGTATAATTTTATGACAAGGGCGTGAACTATATCCAATCATATATCTAATTACAACATGAAACATGTACTAAAGTGGATCTTGACATGGATCCAATTAGGAACTTGCAACTTTTGTATAAACATAGGAGCATGTATATGAACATAACCATTTAGGCATAAAGGTTGTAGCATAAAGTATATTCATGAGGTTCTAATCACAAACAACCTATTTAATCACATAAACAGGAACTATACAACTTGCATGTGATGTTGTTTTCATTTAAAAGTACAATAGGATCAACGTCATCTCAATATATACCACAAACATCCCAATTCCATTCACAACACAATCATTTCAATACATGGATATGAATTAACATCGTCATTACATAATAGCATAATTCCACTTCCAATTTACATCGAATCAAGTCTTAGTTTTATTCTCAACGGAAAAATCACTATACTTACAACAAACGACGAACTTGAATTCTTGATTCTGAGTTCTGAATTTGAAATGCTTTCCTTTGGGTAGACTAACGTTGTTTTGATTTGTATTTTACTTTAGTATTGTCTTGTATCTAAGCTTTCTAACTGACGGCTACTCCTAGTTTCTTCCCAGAAGCATGACGGCTCTAGTACTATATTATTTGTGTGAATTTAGGTTTAGACTTGAGTTGTATTTATAGAATTTTAAACTGGTTAGAGTTGTCGATGAAGCTAGAGTGAATCCAGACCATCCATCTCAAGAGAAGCCAATCAGAAAGCGACATATAATCCCTAGTGGCACAACCAAGCCTCATAAATCGACCAGAACACGACCAAGCCAGCCAGGGCTTGACCAAGCAGGTTTCTGCTCGGCCTGGGCGCACTTGGCAGGTGCGCCAATGCAAATTTGTACTGGCGCACTTCCCAGGTGCGCCAGTGCAATTTTTTTCTGGTGCACTTCCTAAGTGCGCCAGTGCATTCTGGCTTATTTTTGGTTTTTTCTGCCTAACTTCGTTCGTCCATATCTCCTTCATACGGTATCCGTTTTACGCAAACTCGGACTCTATCCAAGCAGAATTCCGAGACGAACGCAATGGCGTAACACTTCCCTTAATTCCATCATTTAGAATTAATTATACTTTAATTTGTTTATTTACTGTTAACAGAAAATTTGGGGTGTTGCAGAATGGTTTTCGAATATATATTCGATCCCAGTCTTTTCGTTCCAACAATAGTATGGGCCAAATTTGATAGTCGATTATTTAACTATCAAATAAAACAACCATTCATCTATATATTAAATGTATTCACTAATTCACTACTCAGTATCATTTAGCCTCTTTAATGAACCATCTGTTTATTATATATCTTTAAATTTTCCTATATTTGAAGCATCCGAGAATATTCTCGAATCATTTCAATTAACTTATAAAACTTTCAATACAGTTTATGATATCATTTACGCAAATCATAGCTTATGTTCCCTTAACCACTCTCGTTTATAAACTAATACCATCCTTGGATAATCATGGAGTCGTTCAAGTTGGGGTATTTCATTTACCTCTCAGACCTTATCCAGCAACATTCATATCTTCAGAATAAATAGAAGTTTATTAACCACACGTTCCTTTGAAAACCTGATTTAAATCTCATCCATGTTCACTTAACTAATTATTAAGTAAAACATTATTAAACTCTTTCTATTTACGTTAATAATTCTTTACAATATTATATACGAGCTTTGATTCTATTATAAATAGAATCCTTATAAAAATTCCTTAATATCTCTTTATTATTATAATAAAAAACATTTTGACAACTCGAACTCATTTTGTTTAAAAACAAAGCTTTTGATAAATCTTACATCAATATCTTATACAATTATTATATTGATATCTTTCCAAATTCTAATATTGATATTTATCAAAACAATTCTACTTATCATCTGTAACAAATGTTACAGAATTCATTTCAAAAACCCTTTTACTTACCACATTCTCTTTAAATCATACCCGACCACTTATTCGTTGTTTAAAACATATGACAATCCTTTATAAAATCACATATCTAAAAATAGTTCTTTTCATTTGTAACCAATGTTATAAAACATATTTACAACCTCTTAATTTTATTGTCTAACAAGATTTCATTTCCTAAAACTTTAAATTTCCGTTTACAAAAATTTTGTGAATAAATTAAAACCACTTACCATTCCTCTTCATTCCCACATCTTTAACTTCATTTAAAAATCCCATTTCAATTCATTATCGACAACTAATATTTGTTGTCATTATTTAAATCTTTAACTTCCTTTACTCATACCTTTAGTGAACATTCCGAACTTCAGAACACACATTCTGAATCTCGGAATAAACCTCACTTCGATTACTCATTTCGAACCTCGGAACACCACATTTCGATCTTCGGAATAACACTCATTTCGATTAATCATTCAGACTTCGGAATAACACATTCCGAACCATGTAATAAACCTCGCTTCCATTTACTTAACTGAATCCCATTCATAAATCTCATTTACAAAATCATATTCGTAATTTCAACTTCGATTTCTTTTAAAATATGAAATCCCATTTCCAAATCATTACTCCTTTCAAATCTATCGAATTGTTAATCTTATTCACGAAATGTTATTAAATCACATTTCATATCATTTAAAACATTATTTGTTAAAACGATCGTTTATTACAAAAATATTACTCTTTAAACTCTTTTATAAATTCTCATCTATCTATGATTCAATTATTCCATTTCGATATTTTGAAATCCATTTAAACTTTTTTTACGACCGTTAAGGCCTTTATAAAACCATTTCAATATTTAGATACCAATACGATAATTTATATCGTTTAACATTTATTCAATAATATCTTACATCTATATTTGTTATATTTTGTATATTTACAAAATTGGTAAAATTAACTTTGACTATTATTTTTACCATAAAAATCGTAGTTTGAACTAATATAAAAATATATTCATATCTTTGAAACCATTCGAATTCCATTTAACATTGATTTCGACAAATCATTTCTTTTGATTGACGGTACTAAAGAGGCAAATAACTACTACAGTACCAAACCGTGAGATATAAACCAATTTCACATTTCATAACAAAATATGTAATCATATTGATAAATATAATCAATATCAGTGAGGAATCCAGTTGGATTCCTCCAACCTATTATTGCCTACAAAACAATGGGTTACCACAGATTCAATTCAATCAATTTACTATGGCCAATCAATATTTTTTTTCCATCCAAATAGGTGATCACATAAACAGTTTAATGATAACAGTCAAAAATAACTGTAACAATCAATACTAGGCTAATAACAGAAATGTAAGCATTCAATTATTTATTTATAACATTTAAAGTGTTATAAACGTAACCCCTAAGGTAAGTTACCTCAATTGGATCTAATCGTTAGAAATAACGATTTGGTTCAATTACATTAAACAACCGTTTAATTTAACTGTTTTAGCCAATATATGAATAAACTCGACAAGCAAACAAACAACCATAGCACGTAATTATTAAACCCAATTTATATAAAATATAAATGGGGAGAACTGAGTGAGTTTAACTCACCTTGATTTTCATCTGTTGCTGAAATAGTTCATTTCAATTAAATTAAACAAACATTTAATTTAATTAAAATTCTCATATGCTTTCCACTTTGTCCAAACAAGCTCCATAAAACCACGTCCGCCGACACGACCTCACATTCTTTGGTTTGTTTAGATCTGTTAACATATAGATATGTTATACCAGTTTACAAGCTATGGTTTTATTAAAATAAATTAATAACTTCATTAAATGTACTATATTTAAAAACTTACTATTATTCTTATTTTAATCCTAACCATTAGTTATTTAATTAGGAAAGAAAGGGAATCCTAGGCAACTTACGCTCCAAAATAAATCTTTAATATTACATCTATAACGTTACCGGGCGTTATGATTGGTTAGGCGCATTTTAAATGAAGGGGACTAGGCACATGTTTGTATAATTTAATACGGTTTATGCTTGAATAATATATTATAACTTAAAACATTTACCTTACTTAATCCTGAACTAGACGTTGGGTAGACACATTGAAATTTAGTATAGGCATTTATAAAATGATTCCGGCCACGTGATTACCGTGTTACCTCATTCAACGGTAAATCTATGATAAATTAACACGCCATTAATTTACTAATTAAAACAGGATTATTACCTAAATCAACATATACATACTAATAAGATCTTAACCTCGGCAAATTACCTTGTCCAAACACAGTAGCATCACTCCAGGAATCATGGCCGATTCTTTCCGCTACTACTGCTCCTCTCCAATTATGCTTAAAACCACAAAAAAATAACCACCTTTAATCTCCGCCTATCCTCTTCCATTCGAATGCAAGTACAGGCATCTTCCCCTTTTTTTCCTATAGTATTGCTTGCAAATGCCCACGCGGCTCCCTCCCATCTTCCCCACACTCTTCACAGTATTTCTCCTAGTAAACAATTCCATTCCCTCCAGCCCACAGCGAACACACGTGACACCCTCACCATTACTCCATGATATCCATACACCCTTCAGAATGCGCCCACTCTCTTGCTCCTCTCCGACCTAAGATGGACCCGCCAGTGCCTCCCACTACTCGCGCTAACCCAGTCTGATCCCTGCCACCAACTCTACTCCGAACGACTTCACCTCCTACATCCAAAAATGGGAACGCTCCGAACCCCAGTCCCGCGTTTACCCACTGCCATTCGAACCACCCCATGAGCTTCCATCCCCATGCTAATGCCTGTGTTCGACGAGCACCACTCCTCCGTTACCGATCAGCTGTGCCACCATCCGCCTCCAATGACCGGATCCCGCACCATCAGCACCCCTCCTATTTCCCTGTCAACCCATCAGTACTCAAAGAGACACTGAAATGCTTATATCTCGAGCTCCCGAGACCGAGCTCCCTTGCGCTGCTCCGCTGCATCGTTCAACTTGCCGAGGGTCAACAGTCCCCATGTTTGAAACTACTTCATTCGTTCATCTCTTATTATAAATATATTTTTAAAAGAGGGCTTGCAGTTTTATTTATGGGAGGGATGATGGTTTTATTTTGTTGAAGGAGAGAGTGTCGTTTGAGAAGACGCACGGAAACAACAAACTGATGTATATTTATAGTAGAAGAAATACTTGGTAGCCACGTTGTAGGAAAATAGGCTTGCAGAGGAGTAGATTAGTTGTTGCATGGTTTAGAGAATTCCAAGGCAATTCGTGGCAAGTAAGGTAGTGATGGATTGATAGTCAAGTTAAGTGTTTGTTTGGGATGCAAGTAAAGCAAGTGGATTGGATGCAAGAAGTGTACAGTTGCAAAGAAAATTTTGAGATCCATGAAAAGAGAAGGCATGCTGGGTAGAATTTATTCAGATAGCTTTGCATTGAAGCACTGGTTAACGTGGTACGTTAGATTTACACACTGCCATTCACGAATTTCAATTGTGATGGAAGAAAAACGTGCTGGTATGTCCTGACATTACGACCCCAAAGAAACTCATTTCCTCATATTTCGACTCTGTTTGCACAAATAGCATATTTTAATTATTGGTTCGTCCTTAAATTCCGTATACCGACAAAACAACTCCAATTAGCTCCAAACTGGAAATGCAGCCATAACTAACCACACGTATTCCAATAAACTCGTTTCATCGAAAACGGAGGTCATTTGAAAAGAAAACTATTTCTGAGGCCTTAATATTCTCGAAAAAGTATAATTAAAATTCCCAAAAAATTCAATAAATTTTTATTATCGTAAATATCCAAATAGAACAATATATGCCGCTTCAAATATAAGTTATATAACTTAATATCATCAATTCGAGTTAAAACAGTGCCTGATTTATACAAAATCCTTTTAATATATTAAATAAACGTTATATTTTAATAACGATTTCCGTAGTGACTATTTTAAAATTTGCTTTGGACTCAACTAACAATATATAATATGAAATCTTGATTTTTCTCATCCGTTAGAAAGTTAACATCAACTAGATTCTAGCATTTCTTGTTTTATAGAAATCCGACTTATATCGGATCCGGTATATTCAGTTGAAGTTGAAAATTCAATATAACGAACTGCCATGCCATTTCGAGTTCGATTTATGTAACACCCGTATTTTCTGTAAACGTTAATGTAAAAAATCAAAGTATACTTAATTTTTAAGAGAAGATTTGAGGAAAACGGATTATGCCATAGCGTTCGTCTCGGAATTCTTCTTGAGATAGAGTTCGAGTTTGCATGAATTGGACTTCGTATGAAGAAGTTATGGCCTTCAGAAGTTTCAGCTCAAATTTAGAAACAGCTCAGTTCAAATTCAAAACACACAGCCGGGCTGGACGGGAAATTTCCCGCCCAGGACCCTGGTCGACCAGGGGGTCGACGTGGGGGTCTACCTGGGTATCCAGGTCGACCAAGGGGTCAACCTAGGGGTCAACCTACCCTGGTTCGGCCAGACCAGATCTGCAGTGAATTTTTGGCTTGTGTTGTGTAATTAGGGCTACTTGGCAACTCCTGATTGGTCTGATGACGATTTTTGATGTGTTGGATGGACCTAATGGCTTCTATGATGATCTAAGGGCTCTAAAACACTCTCTACACCTATAAAACAATGCCTAGACCTAAGATTTCTCCACACAAATTCTTTTAGGTGTCTACATGTTGTCTGTCTCTAGCCTCCACCATTAAAATAAATCTTATTCTCCACTAAAACAAGTTATAGTTCTTCTTCAAATTGGAGATTCAAATTAAGTTAAAGCCTCAAGATGGGAATCAAAGGCTAATTCAAACGCTTCGAGCAACGTCACGCGGATCATAGCAAATCACCACAACGCTATCTTATTATCCTTTTCTAAACCGATCACTGTAAGTTCGGTTATTCCTTAGATTTGAATGTGTAATTGGAATTGTGAATGTAATGAACCAAAATATAGAACTATACCAATTTGCAAGTAAATTATCTTTGATTCGTGCTTATGTCAAATCTAACGTTATCTATGCCTTTGGATCTGATTCTCTATTGTGGCCTAGAACTTATTGTGGGTAATTGCCATTGACTATGATTATGGGACTTTTGCCTAAGACTATGACTATGAAATTGTTGCCCATGAAACTATAGCCTATGACTATGATCCATGACAAAGAGACTATTACAAATGACTATGACTATAAGACTGTTGCCTATGACTATGACTATGATTCATAATTTTGAGACTATTGCATATGATTCATGACTATGAGACTATTACCAAGATTTATGACTATGAGTCTATTACCAAGATTTATGACTATGAGACTATTATCTATGACATTGATTAAGAAACTAGTGTGATTAGTCGCCCATGACTATTGTGGTTAATTGCCTATAACTATTGCAGTCAGCGACTTATGCCTATTCCCATTAACCTATTAGGTTGTACTTCAAACTGGCATTATGTTGGACCAAATCACCTATGCCTATTCCCTTAATTATGTTGGATCCCATTTTTTCGGGGTGTAACTTGTCTAGTTTATTCCTATTCACTGTTATGTACATCAAACCCATTGGAACCATTATTTTTGTATTTTGTTCATTCTTGCATGGCTATTCTTTTATGTCAATTCTCGTGCTTATCCCCTATTCCTTGCTTTGATACTCTTAGTATCATTTCATGAGTACTTAGAAACTTGTGAAATCATGTTATACATATGATTACGGCGCGGGAATTTGGGCGTAGCTTAATTAAGTTAGTTTGGCATAATAAATATGTTGGCATAGTCCAAATTGGCTATAATAGTGAATGATTTACATACATATTATAATTGGGCGTAAGTTGATAAATTTAATTGGCTGCAAAGGGTGTAATTGGTGTGTAAACCAAGTTTTGACATAAATGGTAAACTAGAATATTAAATCTAGTTTTGACATGAACCATAAATTGGAATATTAATCTAGTTTGGGCATGAATTGTAAAAGGGGAATATTAAGTCTAAAATTGGTATAAACTGCAAGTTGGGCTGATTGATAGGTAAATCAAATTTTGGGCATAGAATATAAATATGCTAATTTGCATGACAAATAAATATGATCTATGCTAACTCGATTTACGGAAAATTTACATAAATATGTAAATTTAGTAAAAGACGAACATGCCTAACCCGAGGTTAGACTGAGTTGTGGTGTAAAACTGGCCGGAACCGACCGGCACATCCAGTGACCACAATAATACCTGTCTAATGTGGGTGGTTAGTGCATCAAGCCTAGAAAGACCCGAGGTTAGACTGAGTTGTGGTGTAAACCTTCCCGGAACCGACCGGCACATCCAGTAACCACAACAATATCTGTCTAATGTGAGTGGTTGGTGCTTTAATTAATTAACTAATTAAGGCTCATGAATAGATCAAGCTAGAAATGGTGAGGTTAAGTAACTAAGGGAACACTTAACCATAATAACATGTTAACTAGGCAAGTGGGTGAGGTTAAGTAAAATTAGAACACTTAAACGTCATAACATGTTAATTAGACAAGTGTGTGAGGTTAAGTAAATTTAGAACACTTAACCATTGTAACATGTTAATTAAGCAGATGATAGGGTCAAGTTAACTAAGGTAACACTTAACCAAAATATATAATGACATGTGGTGGGGTTAAGCAATACAAGAGGAAAACACTTAACCAATTATATAATAAGATGCATGGGAAGGATTAAGTTAACATGAGAACAACACTTAACCAATATAACATGATTTGAGGTAGGGTCAAGTCAACACCAGAAGGAAACACTTAACCAACATGACGTGACGGGTGGATGGGTTAAGTCAACTTGAATTGATTAATGAAACATGACTAATATAACTTGGTGAGCGAATGGGGTTAAGTTAAATGGGAAATACTTAACCAATATAACCTGATGAATGAACATGGTTAAGTTAATAAATCACACTTAACCAATCCAACATGATAAGCAAGAAAGGTTAAGTTAATAAGAACCACTTAACCAACACGACTTGACGAGTAGGAGGTTAAGTGCACGTCGGGTTGGTGAGTAATATTAGTAACTATAGGCCCACAAAAACTTAACCATTAAGAAAACATGTTAGAATCGGTGGGAGGGTTAAGTACATCTCGTATAGGTGGGTAATATTTGTATATATAGGCCCAAAAACTTAACCATCAGGAAACCCCAGTAACGAGGACCCATTTCAGTAATAACCCACATAGATGTATCATGGTACCCTGAAACTAGGCAGGGTGGGGCACAATTACCGAGCTTATTATAAGCGGTCAAAAATAGCGGCAGGGGGTACGTCATTGTAGGTTCCGACGGTTTACGGGCGTGCACGTACTCCTGAGTGGAAAAAGCAGGAACTAGGTACCAGTAGTTATTCACTGTGCATCTTGAATCGTATCGGGTCGCTAGCATAAGGCTTGATACACCTTATGGTGGGGCCAGCACAGAGTATCTACACGCAAGAGAGGGCCAACTAACACAGACACATGGAAAATTAATACAAAGTAGGTAGCATAATTCGGACCTAGGTCGCGTAAACCCTGAATCCGAGAAGCGTTCAATAGGTAGCATAAACCCCAGTGACCCTGGGTAGCGTAAACCCTAGTTGAATCTAGTAAGCACTCGATAGTAAGTCCTAGATTAGATCTAGGTAATAAACGGAATCCCCATAATAGAAGCACACATGAAGGCAACCACAAATATGGGGATTGGGATCGCGTTATCATATGATCATAGATTACTAGTTTGGACACCAGTTAGGTAGTGCAGAGATATATAAATTAGTATAAATAGGGTAGTTGCGAAGCAGAGAAGGAGTAGAAGCGCATTCAGTTTATCAGTACACTCAGTTTATCGGTACATTCAGTTTATCTTGCCATATCCCATGCTTATCCCATATTATCTTATTACTATGGTTTAGTCTTACATTTAGTTTATTCATGTCATGACCCTTTTCCTCGTTTAAATATTAAGAGTCACTGGACTTACCAGACTAAATGTATGACCTTGTTTGCTTTCGCCTCTTTTATTCCGTTCCCCCCCCCCCAGGTAGACAGGGAGGGAATAGCTCAGGTTTGTTTGGACCGTTACTCTTTCCAAGCTTGAAGACTCTTTGACGTGTTGCCTTGTACTCTCTCTTCTACTGCTATGGCTGGCTCATGCTTTATTTGGGGAAATCATTTTATGCTTCTTTATTTTTGTAAGCAAGATAGGCTACTTTGTATTGTAAAACAATCTTTGTACAAGTTGTTTATCAATGAAATAAAGTTTTATTTATTTCCCGCTGCTTTAATTGTTTGTCTTGTAATTTATTTGCATCTTTTACCTATAATGTTCCACCAAACTTAAGGCATTCCGTTTGTGAGTGACCTTAACGGAGGTGGAGTGTTTCACTTGGTATCAGAGTTGAAGGTTACCGGATTAGATAAAAGATTTGAAAAAATATTTGAAAAAATATTTTCAAAACGATTTTAAAAGAAGCATTTTTCAAAAGAAAAGTTTATATTCCCCAAAGCCATATGCACTATCTTTTGATCCTCTGTTTGAGTCCTCGCTTCCTTCTTTCCTGAGTCTCCGGGGCTCCTGACTTTCTGGGAGGTAGCCTCATCGCGACATAGTTCTGTAGGCTTGATGAGACTACGATACTTGTCAAAGAGCAAATAAGTGCCTAACTTCCATCCGTAGCCATAATTTCCTTTCGAGCTTTGTAGGATTCCCCGTGCGATGGAGGCAGCTTTCGAGAGACATGCCAGCAAGTTACACAAGGATGACGAAGTTGAGAATAAGAGGGTCTGGCTAAGGAGCACAACACAAGGATGAAGAACCCATGGATATGGACTTGGTTCACAAAGGAGGGGAGGAAAGAATAGTAAAACCTAAAACAAGAGGAAGTATCTTTATTTTGGTATAACTGTTGTATAAATAAGGGAAAGGGCAAAGAACAAGGGACAGGATTTTCCGGAAGGCAAGTGCATGCTCTCACCGCCAGCATACCTAAGAGAGAGGCAGTAAGATTTCGGTTGAAAGAGTTTTTCCTTTTTGATTATCTTGTTAGTACTCCTTTCGATTTTAGCGCTTCACATCCGTATATATATCTGATTCCATAGTTGAGTCTCTGCACCCTAGATATTGTGTAGTAGAGGATCCCATTATATTCTCAAATCCAATTGCTGGTTCGGCCCATTTATCTTTGACTTGTGCGGATTTGAGAATAGCTATATTTATGCTTATTTTTTTGGGCTATGGGTTGATTCTAGGCATTGATTGGTTAGCTAGTAATTATGAAAAAATGGTAGTTAGACTTTCGACTAGCCTCGAGAATACCCTTGAGATTTCGTACGATCCTAAGGGATCAATTTGTCTTAGCTACCTAGAATCACTTTACTGATCTATTAACGATTTTCGATCCGTTGGGGTAGTCCATGAGTACGCAAGATATTTTGATTAGGGTAGGGGTTTTCCTCCTAAATATTTGAGACAGACTTCCGCATGTATCTAGATGACACTGCAAAAAGCCAGTTATGCGATCAACGATAATTCTGGAGCAAGATTGGTAAGGATAACCAGAGTCGGTAAAGTGCTCAATTGTTTGGTTGTTTTATTAGTATCATCTCACATAGATCGTCCAAATTCAAAGGAGGTATCCCTTGGGTGCTTGTCTGATATTGGTTTAGGCCTTTGGGGCTTGTACTTAAGGGATGTCGAGTTCGACTAGGATGGTTTGCATGAGAAATAAATGGTTGGGGCTGGCACCCTAAGTTAGACTGACCTTAAGAGAGGTAATAAGCACATAGTAACCATTATCTTTAGACCCTCATATTTGCAGCACGATGGATGAGCCAAGTAGAGGAGAAACCTCTAATCATCTTAGATATATACACTTGGTATCATGATTAACATATGTTTTATCTTGGAAAGATAGTTCGACTACGTTGGATACCCTCTAGCATAGTAAGTGATCGAAGGCCTATCTTTACTAGTAGGTTTTGGAAAGGGAGGTCAAGAAGCTTCGCAACCATGAAGTTAAGTTAGATAAGGTACAGTGGAGTGAAGCTCAAGAAGATGCGACTTAGAAGACTGAAGATTAGATACGTGCATCTTACCCTTTTTAAAGGTATATCCTTGATTTCTCTTTTTCTGAAAATTCTATTTGTATGCTAGTCTTTAGCTTTTAAGTATATCCTCTTGATCCTATCCTTAGGTAGAAGCCAATGGATGTAAACATGTGTTTGAGACATGTTATGTTTGGTGGATGCAAGTGGTTATAAGTGTTTGCTAGTGGTTGCTTGTGGATGCATATACACACATTAGGCACTAGATCGGCTCAGTCACTTTCATGTTTGCATATGCATATATGTATTTGTATATGGATTAAAACTTGATGTGTTATCATATGGATGTTGAATATGCACGCATATAGTACTTACATGACTAGGGATAATTGCATACATGATGGACTCATGGCACTGACATAATTCGCATTAAGGAGGTCAACTGAATTAGTAGACCGCCTGATTTTACATTAGATAAGGACATGTACACACACTATGCATAGAATCATGATAGCATTAGAAATCCTTTTAGGGAAAATGGATGCCTGTGAGAGAATGGTTGAGTAGATGGATGTTGGATGTTAGGATACATTCTTTTTAACTTGAAGATTTCGGGGAAGAAATCCTTTAAGGATGGGAGAATGTAACACCTCGTATTTTCTGTAAACGTTAATGTAACAAATAAAAGTACACTTAATTTTTAAGAGAAGAATTAAGGGAAACGGGTTATGCCATTGCGTTCGTCTCGGAATTCTTCTTGAGATGAGTCCGAGTTTGCGTGAATCGGACTTTGTATGAAGAAGTTATGGCCTTCGGAAGTTTCAGCTCAAATTTAAAAACAGCTCAGTTCAAATTCAAAACTCACAGCCGGGCTGGGCGGGAAATTTCCCGCCCATGACCCAGGTCGACCAGGTGGTCGACCTAGGGGTCGACCTGGATATTCAGGTCGACCTGGGGGTCGACCTGTCCTGGTTCGGCCAGACCAGATCTGCAGCGAATTTTTGGCTTGTGTTGTGTCATTAGGGCTACGCGGTAACTCCTGATTGGTCTGATGACGATTTTTGATGTGTTGGACGGACCTGATGGCTTCTATGATGATCTAAGGGCTCTAAAACACTCTCTACACCTATAAAAGAATGCCTAGACCTAAGGTTTCTCCACACAAATTCTTTTAGGTGTCTACATGCTGTTTCTCTCTAGCCTCATCCATTAAGATAAATCTTATTCTCCACTAAAACAAGTTATAGTTCTTCTTCAAATTGGAGATTCAAATCAAGTTAAATCTTCAAGAAGGGAATCAAAGGCTAATTCAACAGCTTCGAGCAACGTCACGCGAATCATAGCAAATCACCACAACGCTATCTTATTATCCTTTTCTAAACCGATCACTGTAAGTTCGGTCATTCCTTAGATTTGAACGTGTAATTGGAATTGTGAATGAAATAAATCAAAATATAGAACTATACCAAATTGCAAGTTAATTATCTTTGATTTGTGCTTATGTCAAATCTAACGTTATCTATGCCTTTGGATCTGATTCTCGATTGTGGCCTAGAACTTATTGTGGAGAATTGCCAATGACTATGATTATGAGACTTTTGCCTTAGACTGTGACTATGATACTATTGCCCATGAAACCATCGCCTATGACTATGATCCATGACAAAGAGACTATTACGTATGACTATGACTATAAGACTTTTGCCTATGACTATGACTATGATTCATAATTTTGAGACTATTGCATATGATTCATGACTATGAACCAAGATTTATGACTATGAGACTATTACCTATGACATTGATTAAGAAACTAGTGTGATCAGTCTCCCATGACTATTGTGGTTAATTGCCTATGACTATTGTAGTCAACGACTTATGCCTATTCCCATTAACCTATTAGGTTGTACTTCGAACTGGTATTATGTTCGACCAAATCACCTATGCCTATTCCCTTAATTATGTTGGATCCCATTTTTTTGGGGTGTAACTTGTCTAGTTTATTCCTATTCACTGTTATGTACATCAAACCCATTGGAACCATTATTTTTGTATTTTGTTCATTCTTGCATGGCTATTCTTTTATGTCAATTCTCGTGCTTATCCCCTATTCCTTGCTTTGATACTATTAGTATCATTTCATGAGTACTTAGAAACTTGTGAAATCATGTTATATGTACGATTACGACGCGGGAATTTGGGCGTAGCTTAATTAAGTTAGTTTGCATATTAAATATGTTGGCATAGCCTAAATTGGCTATAATAGTGAATGATTTACATGCATATTAGACTTGGGCGTAAGTTGATAAATTTAATTGGCCGCAAAGAGTGTAATTGGCGTGTAAACCAAGTTTTGGATATAAATGGTAAACTAGAATATTAAATCTAGTTTTGACATGAACCGTAAATTGGAATATTAATCTAGTTCAGGCATGAATTGTAAAAAAGGAATATTAAGTCCCAAATTGGTACAAACTGCAAGTTGGGCTGATTGATAGGTAAATCAAGTTTGGGCATAGAATATAAATATGCTAATTTGCATGACAAATAAATACGATCTAGGCTAAACCTATTTACGTAAAATTTACATAAATAGTAAATATCTAAATTTAGTAAAAGAGAATATGCCTAACCCGAGGTTAGACTGAGTTATGGTGTAAAACTGCTCGGAAGCGACACGCACATCCAGTGACCACAACAATACCTGTCTTGTAATGACCCGGATTTTTGGCAATCTTGGTTATCCGATATATGACACATATCGAACATCCAAGGATCGGAAATACCAGTCATTAATGAAAGAAATTAGAGGGTGAGAAAAGATAAGATAGAAACTTAGAACAGAAGAAGAAGAAGAATACAACATCAGAGTAACACGAATCTCACAGCGGAACGAACAACATATAATAGATAATATATCCTTGAAATAAAATCATTATATGTATACAATAACATTGTCAGAGTACAACACTTACAACACAGCAGAAATAAACTATAGCTATATGATCCTGAAGCCTCCTACTCCAGCTCTTCAAGTATATCTGTAAATCCCGACTACTTGACTGCCCGTACAAATTTAGGCACCCAAGAGCTTAGGGAAAACAAAACAAAATAAACTATGAGTCAGTCATGGGACTGGTATGAGTAAAATAGTTAAAACAGTTCGAACAAGTAATCGATATCTCATAAGACCACGCCGTATAACGGAACGGGTTTTTCCCTTATGAGAATCCAAAATATCTTTATATCAAAAACCTTTTGATATTATAATAATGTCTATCAACCACAATATAGTAATCATCTAGCAGAAACACTTTCATCTCACGTTCTACACATATAGTATACAATCAAAACTGCAAGCACGTATTGGGTAATGGATTTCCAACTATGACAAGGTATGGAACCACCTTTCGCTAGTGTATCTCTAGAAAGGAATACACAGGGTTCAACAAGAACATCTTGCAACCCAGCCACACATGACCGACCACTCATTTCGCTTGAGTGTATCGAATGTATATCACCGACGGTTGGGATCAGCAACCATTTCCCGAATGGGACAGCATCAATAATAGATTTTTAGAAGTAAATGAAACTCTAGATCAGGTGATTATACACCCTACTACGGAGCGACTGACTTAGCCATGCTACCTGCCCGATTTCTTTCATTTACCGGATGTGAGGCTAGAAATTACGCTTTATCATCACACCAGATTCACTTTGAATGCCACATCATCAAATCCATCAAATCACCGATTGACGTCCTCAACCATACATTATGTGTTAGCTAAAAGAAGTTTCTTTCTCCGCTCCCACTCTTGGTACGGTTGGAGAAATCAATATACGTGATCGTCTGGAAATACTCTGTCAGACATCCGTCCATACAATTCATCCAGGAACAGGATGAACTGAAAGTACTATTCAATACATCCATCTTAGACACTGTTATCTAAGACTTATACAATAGCCCTTACACTTTACTCCGTCTTCAATTATCTTTGGCATATATGATTCGCAACGCTTATGCCAATACAGAGTGGTTCTTTGGATAATAATCCAACCGGTCTCTCCATATTAACAACGTTAAAATGGTCAAAACTTCGATAGTCTGTGATTTAACCATCAAAGAAAAACAGTGTGCAAACAATGATATTATTTCCAGGTGGAAATACTATCAATCAAACATCATTTAACATTTTATCTCTTAAGTTCATTTTTCATCTCCTGTTTCCCTATATTCAACATTTCTTATTTTCTAAATTTAGAAAATATATGTTATTACCATTGGAAAACATTTCCATTTCTTGTTTTCTATATCAGAAAACATTTCTGGTTCTTATTTGGAAAACATTTCCAAAACTCCATCATTGGACTTAGACAGATGTTTAATAAACCATTGCGCTGCTAACTCAAACCATTACGCTTATTAACTAAATTCCTTTAACCCACCTTCACTATCGAACCTTAACCATTCCTTAGTTAAAAATGAAGTCAATCAAGTTGGGGTAATACTACCTCTCAGACCTTAACTGAACAACGTTTCTAACCTTGAAATAGACAAAGTTCACCTTTTAATTCTTTAACAAACTTCCTTACGTAACTCTCTTTCGAATCATCTCTATTCAATAATTCTTTCCTTCAACTAAGGTATATTCGATAAATCTATTCAATTTGCTCTATTCGATTAACCCTTATCAATTTACTCTATTGGACTAATGCTATTGGATTAACTTTATTCGATTTAACTCTATTCGACAACTCCTTTATCTCTATTCGAATAAACCAAATTCGATTAAATCCCTTAATTCAATTCGAATAAAGTATATTCGATTTGTTCCTTTAACTCCATTTAACTCTACTCGAATAACTAATATTCGATGACTCTATTTAACTCTTATTCGAATAACTAATATTCGATAACTCCTTTTACTTTATTCGAATCACTATTATTCGATTAACTCAATTGATTTTATTCGAATAAAGTATATTCGATTAACTCCTTTATTTTAACTCTAATCGATTAACTCCATCGAATAACTGAATTCGATAACTCCTTTGAATAACAAATATTCTATAACTCACTTCGATTAAACAAATCGATAACTCTTTTCGATTAAACTATAATAGATAACTCCTTTCCTTTAACTCTATTCGAATAAACTAATATTCGATAAACTCCATTGGATAACTCTAGTTCGATTTAACTCTATTGATTTACTTTAACTGATTAACACTAACTGTTTAACTCTAACTGGTTTACCTTGATGGTTTTACTCTAACTAGTTTAACTCTAACCGATTTACTCAAATGGTTTTACTCTAACTGGTTAACTCTTATTCGAATAAATAATATTCGATTAACTATATTCAACTAACTCGGCTCGACTAACCCCTTTCGAATAACTAATTCGATTTACTAACTTTCGAATACCATATTCGATTTAACTCCTTTCGAAAAACATATTCGATTTAACTCCTTTCAAATACCATATTCGATTTATAAAGATTTCCTAATTAACACGTTTATTCATTTTTAAAGATTTACTTTTAGTAACGATTCTCCCCTTTAAAATGATTTCCATCTTATAACAGTTTCCTTTTTATAATGTTTTTCCCTTTTTCTAAATATCTCCTATTTATAAATATTCCAATTTATAACTATTTCTTATTTATAAATATTCCATTTATAAATATTTTATTTTCAAATATCACTTTGAAAACATTCCCTTATCAACATTTCGGTATGTTATGGTATTTAACACATCAAATCACGATGACCAATATCGTTCAAACACATATAATCGACAACATATTATATATCACATCATATATTACAATATATGAATCACAGTAAAATACATGTTGAGGAATCCAGTTGGATTCCTCCAACCTGTCTCCTTGCATCCACAGATGTTATACAATGTGTAACACCCCACCTCCGTTAAGGTCACTCACAAAGGGAATGCCTTAACTTTGGTGGAGCATTTTAGTAAACAGAACAGAAACTTACAAGACAGATAAAACAGTACTTGAAAAATTTTAACTTTATTACAGCGAAAACAGAAATTAATATGGTTACATCCTTTCAAATTTCAGAATTCAAGTACAAAATATCAGTCTTGTACAAAAGCCTTCAAAATGCATGGTTTAAAATCATAATCCCCATGGAACGGAAGCTATACAGAGCCAAGCCATACTTTAAGCACTTCAAGCAAAGAGAAATCCGGATCAAGCTAAAGTATTCCCTCCTTGGATAACCTGGGGGGGAAACGGAAGAAAGGAGGCGAAACAACAAGGGTCAGACATAAAGTCTGGCAAGTCCAGTGACTTTCAGCATATGAACAGATAATAATAATATGATATGAACATAAAACTGGATGTGAGATAACTGTAACAGGTGTAGCAGATATAACAGAAAAACAGAATGATATAAACTATTGTTTTACACTTCTCTGCACTAATACTAGTATAGCAGAATTAGGTGTCACCCTAATGTCTAAATTGAAGCAGGAACGGGTACAGAATACTTTAACAGAAACAGAATGCTAATAATGGGCCTTTACTACCCGATCACAAACAGACAGAAGCAGAAACAGATTTATCCCTACGGAAACAGAATGTAGAATTAGGTGTACACTAGTAATGGGCCTTTACCACCCGAACAGACGGTACCACGCAGAAACAGACAGGTGTTACCACCCAACAGAAACAGACGGTACCAACAGAAACAGACAGAACTAAGTGTACCCTAAAACCCTACCCCAAGCGATCGGCTCCCTAATACATAAATATCCTGTGTCGGCCCCACAATAGGGTGTATCACTCCCTAAAGTGACAACCAATTGGCACAGACCTATTTACAGATGTCACGGCGTCTTACATCCTCAGAGGCAGACCGGGATCCATGCACGCACATGACCCGGTTGGAACGCACCATCAACACCCCTCGCCATTATCAGAATGAACCACTTATAATTAGTTCAGTAAGCGTGCCCGGACCCTACCTACTGTTGGGTCAAAGTTTTGATACCAAAAAGGGTTACTGACTAATATGGGTCCCAAACAACAGATGACACAAGTAATTCCCCTCCTAACCTTGTGTCCCCAGACTAACAGATCTCATATTAACTTGTTTACAAGTTCAGACATACAGAATTCAGATTTTCTAGTTCACAGATTAAGTTAACAAGTTTTCAGACTAACAGATCAGATGTACAGATTTTTCAGATTTGTCTAACTTTGTATTGGGCCTACAGATTCATGGACGGGTTTACTACACCTATTAATCCAGTTTGTTTAACCCTATTTTCCCCAATACGTTTTAGATGTCATTCTTATCTTAGATTTGCATTAATTAATTATTAATGCCCAGACCTCTCACATTAGGTCGCTAGCTTGTGGCCGCTGGATGGGCCGGGCGGTTCCGGGCAGACTTCTGCCACAAGCCAGACCTAACCTCGTGTCTTAAGCAGGTTATGACTAACTTCTCACATTAGAACCTATTGTTTGCGGCCACTGGATGTGCTGGGCGGTTCCGGGCAGAATTACGCCGCAAACTCATTCTAACCTCGAGTTAGTCACGTTTATCTTTGCGGCCAATTAATTAATAATTTACCGTTTATGCGCACGCCTAATATATATGCCAATTCAGATTATATCAATAACAGGATGATTATATCGACACAGCAGATAACAGATTTTAGCAGATAACAGATTTTATATGACTTAACGGATTTAATAGATTTAGCAACTTAGCAGATTTTGGCATATAACAGGTTAGGCATTTCAACCGACAAATTTAACAGATTAGGCATTTCTATCTAATTAGCAGTCTAGGCAACAAAACTAGCAGTTTAGGCAACTTGGCAAATTAGCAGATTTAGCAAATTTAATATTTCTAAAGGTTCTATTTACATGCCTTGCCTAATCATAAATTGGCTTAAATTCATATGCCTACATAATTGTCATGACTCACAACATATACTTCATGTTTGCATAAGCGCAGAATATGGACATAATTTTCCATATAACATATGTTCCAATTTTTGTTAAACTAGCATTTTATAGCAGATTCACATATAAATTATACCAAATATAACCATTAATTTCAATGCATGCCATATATCCAAAAATCCCTATTTAGGTGTAATCACAATAATAGATATCCTAATTAATGTAAATCTTTACACCTAAGTTTCCATATCTTCTTCTTTTTAAGTCATGAATCATTATGCAAACTATACCCAACAATCTTTAAATCATATCTTCTAAAAATCCGATCTTGACTTTTATATGCATTTTGTCCAAAGTCTCAAATCATATGTAATCTTACAATGGTTCCTCTTTTCTTCTATCACAGAATATGTATAGATCCAAATCTAGTTTACAACATATGCTCATCTTTTTCTAATTAATTACAAATCTAATTTACAACATACACTATGCATACAACATATATAAATTATATGTTCATAGTCGAATTTATGCATCCAATCCCAAGTTACATGTCCATTATATTTTATGCCTCAGACCTAAAGTCATGCATTCAATTCAGTCTTGTCAAATTTCGCATCATTCATTATTTATCCCAAAATTTGCGTTCATACGTTAATCTCTTTATGAGATTGGGCACAGGCTCGTGGTAGCCTGGCTATAGAAACAGAAAAGAAGAAAGGAATACAGAATAGTCACAGAAAACAGATCTAACAGAAGAGAATATATATACAACCTCAAACTCAGATTTAAAATCATATCAAAATTATAATTAACGTTTATAGCGGAGAATAACTGTACTTGCCTTGATTGGATTAAAGAAAGAACTTTAGTTGTTACAGAATTGCTGCAGAAGCATTTATCTCAAATTTGAATTTAGGATGATGTTGATTGACTTCTAGTTTTGATTCTAGCAGAGTAGCGACGCCATTTTTATTTTTAATTAGAAGAAGAGAGCAATGGAGGCTAGAGAATTGTGTTAGAGACTTAGGTTAGGTAGAGTCTAGGGTCATTTTTATAGACTTTATGGACTGATTAGGACCATCGATGTTGCTTGGATTGATCGTAGCCATTCATTCGAAAGAGAGACCAATTAGAGCCTGCCACCTAGCCCTAATGACAAAGCAAGCTTCTGAAAATCGACCAAACCCAGACCTGGCCAGCCAGGGCTAGACCAGACCTGGCCAGCAGGTCATTTTTGACCTGGGCGCACTTGGCAGGTGCGCCAGGTCAAAAATGTATTGGCGCACTTCCTAAGTGCGCCAGTGCATTTTTGTTCTGGCGCACTTCCCAAGTGCGCCAGTGCATTCTGACCCGTTTTCCGGTTTTTCGCCCAACTTCGTTCGTCCATAACTTCTTCATACGATATCCGTTTTACGCAAACTCAGACTCTATCTCAAGCAGAATTCCGAGACGAACGCAATGGCGTATCCCGTTTCCCTTAATTCTTTGATTTGAAATTAATTATATTTTAATTTATGTCTTTCACGGTTATAGAATACACGGGGTGTTACATTCTCCCCCACTTAAAAGGATTTCGTCCCCGAAATCTTCAAGTTAAGAAGAATGTGTCCTACCATCCAATAACCCATCTACTCAACCATCATCCACAAGCATCCATTGTCCTTAGAAAACTTCTAATGTTGTATGAACATATGCAAAAGTGTGTGTATATGTTCCTTATCTAATGCAAAGATCAGGCGGTCTACTGATTCAGTTGACCTCCTTAATGCGAATTATGTCTGTGCCATGAGTCCAACATGTATGCAATAGAATTCTGATGATATATATTATTTCTATATGAGTGCACAATCATTCACTCAAATGCAACATCCATGTGCTGAATCAACCATTTTGCATCCACAAGAATTGAAAAATGCTCACCCATCCATATGCAGTATGAGAGTGTTTTCGAGTCGATCTAGTGCCTAGTGTGTGTATATGCATCCACGGGCAACCACTAGCAATCACTTGCATCCACTTGCAACCATCAAACATAACATGTCTCAAACACATGTTTAGACCCATTAGTTTCTACCTAAAGTTCGAAGATTCGATCGATAGGATACAGTCGAATGATGGAAGCGAGTACAGATAGAACGAAAATTTGGTTCCCATTAGACATGGGTCCTAAGTATCGGCCCCAAAGACCGAAACCAACTTCAAATTGAGTCCGAGAGGATTACCTTCTTTAGACAATGTCAAAACTGGAAATCCTATCAAAAGTATTTAGATATTTACAGACTACTGGTACAGATCAAGTTCCCTAATGATTCTTAGGAAGCTAAGCATGATAAAATCATACCCCACGAAAACTCAGAATGTATGCGTCATACTTGACGCCTAACACAGATATCCCTCAAACCCCAATCTCAAACAGATGATCCATAACCCTTATGGGTCTGAGTCCACAGCGGAATTCAGAAATAATACTAGTATTAAAGTGCAGAGTATCGATTACAAAATCAAAATACCAGAATCAGAAAAAAAAGTCTTAACTCCATAATCAGATAAAGAAATTAAACCTACTATAGAAATTTTCCTATTTCTATCCTAGCCACTAGCCTCAAGAGTGTTCGCCTGCCCTCCTTGTCCTCGTCTCTTCGGGCAGTCCCTAGTGAAGTGTCCCATCTCCCCACAGTTGAAGCAAGCGCCCTTCCTTTTTCTACAATCCTTGTTCAGATGAGTCGAGCTCCCACAAGTAAAGCACTTTTTCCCTTTCTTATCTTCAGACTTCTCATCCTTCTTTTGTGTTTCCTTTTTGGGCCCCGCTTTCTTATTCTGTGGTTCTTCCTTCTTTGTCTCTTTCGGGCCCTTGTCTTCCTCGTGCAGTAGTGCCATATCCACCAATTTCTCGTAAGTTGCTCCCATGGGTACATGGGTCATGGCTAGGCTGTGCAGTGGCTCATTCAATCCTTTAACAAAGCGGAGAGCCTTTTTATGCTGAGTGTTGACTAAATCCAATCCGAATCTTGCTAGTTGGTTGAACTGGTTGACGTATTCCTTGACCGTCATACTTCCTTGCTTAAGAGATAAGAACTTTTCCAATTGTAAACTTCGTTTAGCTTGCGAGAGGAATTTTGTCTCAAACCTTGTTCTGAAATCCATCCATGTCTCAACCGGCCTCTCGGCGTTAGTGACTTCCCACCAGTAGGAAGCTTCGTCTTTGAGCAGCCATACTGCCAACTGTACCTTCTGCCTATCGTCCACCTCGAAGATAACGAATAGATCCTCAGTTTCTTTGAGCCAATTCCTTGCTTCTACGAATGATTCAGTTCCTTTGAAATCCTTCCCACCTATGGCCCTAAAATCTCTACAGATCTTTGAGAAAGCAATTGCACGAGGAGGGGGTGGAGGAGGGGGATCATTTGCTGGACCTGCAGCGGCGGTCCTAGCCTCAAGATATTGACGAAACAAACCGGGTACATGAACACCCTCTGGTATCTCAGATGCTTCAGACATGCTGGAACGAAAAAGGAAAGGTTCAATACAAAAAGGACTGAAAGAAAGATATATGGCTCTTGGGGATCATGTTTTTCAAAATAAGCTTTATTTTTGAAAATACTTCCTTCCAAAACCTTTTTGAAAATAGTTTTCAAAAACTTTACCCAATCTGGTAACCTTCAGCTCTGATACCAAGTGTAACACCCCACCTCCGTTAAGGTCACTCACAAAGGGAATGCCTTAACTTTGGTGGAGCATTTTAGTAAACAGAACAGAAACTTACAAGACAGAAACAGTACTTGAAAAATTTTAACTTTATTACAGCGAAAACAGAAATTAATATGGTTACATCCTTTCAAATTTCAGAATTCAAGTACAAAATATCAGTCTTGTACAAAAGCCTTCAAAATGCATGGTTTAAAATCATAATCCCCATGGAACGGAAGCTATACAGAGCCAAGCCATACTTTAAGCACTTCAAGCAAAGAGAAATCCGGATCAAGCTAAAGTATTCCCTCCTTGGATAACCTGGGGGGGAAACGGAAGAAAGGAGGCGAAACAACAAGGGTCAGACATAAAGTCTGGCAAGTCCAGTGACTTTCAGCATATGAACAGATAATAATAATATGATATGAACATAAAACTGGATGTGAGATAACTGTAACAGGTGTAGCAGATATAACAGAAAAACAGAATGATATAAACTATTGTTTTACACTTCTCTGCACTAATACTAGTATAGCAGAATCAGGTGTCACCCTAATGTCTAAATTGAAGCAGGAACGGGTACAGAATACTTTAACAGAAACAGAATGCTAATAATGGGCCTTTACTACCCGATCAGAAACAGACAGAAACAGATTTATCCCTACGGAAACAGAATGTAGAATTAGGTGTACACTAGTAATGGGCCTTTACCACCCGAACAGACGGTACCACGCAGAAACAGACAGGTGTTACCACCCAACAGAAACAGACGGTACCAACAGAAACAGACAGAACTAAGTGTACCCTAAAACCCTACCCCAAGCGATCGGCTCCATAATACATAAATATCCTGTGTCGGCCCCACAATAGGGTGTATCACTCCCTAAAGTGACAACCAATTGGCACAGACCTATTTACAGATGTCACGGCGTCTTACATCCTCAGAGGCAGACCGGGATCCATGCACGCACATGACCAGGTTGGAACGCACCATCAACACCCCTCGCCATTATCAGAATGAACCACTTATAATTAGTTCAGTAAGCGTGCCCGGACCCTACCTACTGTTGGGTCAAAGTTTTGATACCAAAAAGGGTTACTGACTAATATGGGTCCCAAACAACAGATGACACAAGTAATTCCCCTCCTAACCTTGTGTCCCCAGACTAACAGATCTCATATTAACTTGTTTACAAGTTCAGACATACAGAATTCAGATTTTCTAGTTCACAGATTAAGTTAACAAGTTTTCAGACTAACAGATCAGATGTACAGATTTTTCAGATTTGTCTAACTTTGTATTGGGCCTACAGATTCATGGACGGGTTTACTACACCTATTAATCCAGTTTGTTTAACCCTATTTTCCCCAATACGTTTTAGACGTCATTCTTATCTTAGATTTGCATTAATTAATTATTAATGCCCAGACCTCTCACATTAGGTCGCTAACTTGTGGCCGCTGGATGGGCCGGGCGGTTCCGGGCAGACTTCTGCCACAAGCCAGACCTAACCTCGTGTCTTAAGCAGGTTATGACTAACTTCTCACATTAGAACCTATTGTTTGCGGCCACTGGATGTGCCGGGCGGTTCTGGGCAGAATTACGCCGCAAACTCATTCTAACCTCGAGTTAGTCACGTTTATCTTTGCGGCCAATTAATTAATAATTTACCGTTTATGCGCACGCCTAATATATATGCCAATTCAGATTATATCAATAACAGGATGATTATATCAACACAACAGATAACAGATTTTAGCAGATAACAGATTTTATATGACTTAACGGATTTAATAGATTTAGCAACTTAGCAGATTTTGGCATATAACAGGTTAGGCATTTCAACCGACAAATTTAACAGATTAGGCATTTCAATCTAATTAGCAGTCTAGGCAACAAAACTAGCAGTTTAGGCAACTTGGCAAATTAGCAGATTTAGCAAATTTAATATTTCTAAAGGTTCTATTTACATGCCTTGCCTAATCATAAATTGGCTTAAATTCATATGCCTACATAATTGTCATGACTCACAACATATACTTCATGTTTGCATAAGCGCAGAATATGGACATAATTTTCCATATAACATATGTTCCAATTTTTGTTAAACTAGCATTTTATAGCAGATTCACATATAAATTATACCAAATATAACCATTAATTTCAATGCATGCCATATATCCAAAAATCCCTATTTAGGTGTAATCACAATAATAGATATCCTAATTAATGTAAATCTTTACACCTAAGTTTCCATATCTTCTTCTTTTTAAGTCATGAATCATTATGCAAACTATACCCAACAATCTTTAAATCATATCTTCTAAAAATCCGATCTTGACTTTTATATGCATTTTGTCCAAAGTCTCAAATCATATGTAATCTTACAATGGTTCCTCTTTTCTTCTATCACAGAATATGTATAGATCCAAATCTAGTTTACAACATATGCTCATCTTTTTCTAATTAATTACAAATCTAATTTACAACATACACTATGCATACAACATATATAAATTATATGTTCATAGTCAAATTTATGCATCCAATCCCAAGTCACATGTCCATTATATTTTATGCCTCAGACCTAAAGTCATGCATTCAATTCAGTCTTGTCAAATTTCGCATCATTCATTATTTATCCCAAAATTTGCGTTCATACGTTAATCTCTTTATGAGATTGGGCACAGGCTCGTGGTAGCCTGGCTATAGAAACAGAAAAGAAGAAAGGAATACAGAATAGTCACAGAAAATAGATCTAACAGAAGAGAATATATATACAACCTCAAACTCAGATTTAAAATCATATCAAAATTATAATTAACGTTTATAGCGGAGAATAACTGTACTTGCCTTGATTGGATTAAAGAAAGAACTTTAGTTGTTACAGAATTGCTGCAAAAGCTTTTATCTCAAATTTGAATTTAGGATGATGTTGATTGACTTCTAGTTTTGATTCTAGCAGAGTAGCGACGCCATTTTTATTTTTAATTAGAAGAAGAGAGCAATGGAGGCTAGAGAATTGTGTTAGAGACTTAGGTTAGGTAGAGTCTAGGGTCATTTTTATAGACTTTATGGACTGATTAGAACCATCGATGTTGCTTGGATTGATCGTAGCCATTCATTCGAAAGAGAGACCAATTAGAGCCTGCCACCTAGCCCTAATGACAAAGCAAGCTTCTGAAAATCGACCAAACCCAGACCTGGCCAGCCAGGGCTAGACCAGACCTGGCCAGCAGGTCATTTTTGACCAGGGCGCACTTGGCAGGTGCGCCAGGTCAAAAATGTACTGGCGCACTTCCCAAGTGCGCCAGTGCATTTTTGTTCTGGCGCACTTCCCAAGTGCGCCAGTGCATTCTGACCCGTTTTCCGGTTTTTCGCCCAACTTCGTTCGTCCATAACTTCTTCATACGATATCCGTTTTACGCAAACTCAGACTCTATCTCAAGCAGAATTCCGAGACGAACGCAATGGCGTATCCTGTTTCCCTTAATTCTTTGATTTGAAATTAATTATATTTTAATTTATGTCTTTCACGGTTATAGAATACACGGGGTGTTACACAATGTAAAATCAACATCACTTTCTGTTCCGTATGATATATTCTGTTAAACATAATCAATATAGAAATTCAACTAACTGACTAGCAGTTCAATCAAATAGTCAACACACAGTCAATCAGCCAATATTTAATAGTTCTAAAAATACAACATGAAATTATAAACTGTTCAGAGTTAGTGAGATTTACTCACTTTGGCAGTTCATCGTCAAAAACGATAAACTGTTTTTTTGATTTGAATCAAACAATTTATTTCGCCAAAAATTCAAACGAGCTCCACTCAACTTCCAGTCAATTCCATTGGGTAGTGTCCGTCCATACGATCCTATCTGACACGACCCGAACTTCCCTGTGAAGGAAAGCACGGATTGCGTTGAGGACAAGACAAATCAGAATGCAAACAGAAGAACATTTCATTGCTATTACAACAATTCCATCAGATACAAGAATATACAGAGCATGAATAAATGTTACACATCGATATACATCAGAGATTACAATAAATTACAAAGTAGCGGAAAATAATACAAAACACAACTGAAGGTGATATACGGATACAGAGCTTTCCGGATATCATTACAGCTATAAACTAGGATCCTGTGAATATAAATCTGCAAAACTAAAACTACAAGCTGCCCGTGTAGAAAATAGGGGCACCCAAAGTTTAGGTTAAAACAATAAACTCCAGGTCAGTCATGGGACTGGTGTGAGAACTAAAATAGTTATTTTAAATTTGCTTTAAAATAGAGTAATTCAAGGGACCATGCCATATAACACGGAATGGGTTTCCTCCCATGAATACTAGTGCATATAACAAAACAGCGCAATGTTCTTTGGAAAAATGAAGCTATTATAAGACCCAGGTCCCACCACACAATGCAACGCAAGCCGGAGGATAGGGTTTTACCTTATAATAGCCAAACATGCTTGGTACGTTTAAAACAAATCACTTGATACTATTATAAGTGTATAGTGGCAAAACATTTCAAATCATAAATATCAATCCTAGGCGGCTTGGGTACCATCTATCATGTCGCCATACTAGGCTCTACAAATAAAACCGCAATATCACGTATTGGAAATTGGATTTCTGTCATGAGTCGAGGCAAGCGGCAAGATCCTCTCCGATTCGAGACACTCTAGCAAATGTCTCAGGACCCCACTATGATCCTTGGATCTTCAGGGCCGGTCCTCACCTAACTTTGGAGTATTAGTTATTCCTGAGCACACGTTTCCTGGTCCTAATAGACCTATATCTGAGGCGCCTCGCATTCCAATAACCACATGGGTGAAATGTATACAAATGTCAGTCAGTTTAAGCACTGACACCACCACTAGCTAGAAAGAAACGTCATGCTCTCCCTACAGTCACTATCCCATTTTTGACTCATACCGAGGTGTGAGGCTCGCGAATTCACGCTATACTCAAAGATACGCCACACAGGCCGTGCTTTGATCATCAACCACAAGACTTTTCTTTTCAACAGAAGCCTTGATCAATTGCCACTTAGGCGTGCCACACAGGCAATTCACTCCAGGTGACTGATGTCCATCGATATACAACCTCTGAGCTCGTATGTCTCAGAGAAGGGCGTTAAGCAAGAGAATAAATTTTCCACCGCCAAACAGATGTATATTTAATAGAGATCAATCAACATAGAATAAAATCCAATGTCAGACACACAATCCATTTACAAGTTCGTTCTGGGTCTGAACGAAACCGGAGGCACTTTCCTCGCATATCCATCGATCTCCAAGTACGTCTGGACGATCACCAACTGATTCCCTCATCTTGGGTGTACAGCCCAATCAAGATCATCAGTAATCAACCAAACGATGTGAAGACTTCCGGTCTTCAACCACTATCTTCATCTTCGACATATCGTCGAATCGGTTATTCAGAATGGGTATGAACCCGGCCTTTCTGAATAACCCACGTATATAATAAACACGTGTTACACAAACACAACATACGCCTCATTCCGATTCAGAATATTCTTTTATTCAAATTTTCACATCCTTAGGGAATAGGTTCCCATTAACTTTATCAAAGATAAATTCTTCTAAATTTATTCTTTAATCTTCCTTTGGATATCATTTCAAACCGTATTATGGTTTTCCAAACTAGTCAGGATTAGCGAACCACACCGAAGTAATTATTTATTTTATTTCCCAATCCCCACTTATTCATCCCATGGAGCAAAACTGGTAATACTCCATATCTAACACCACGGTGTTATCGGTAAAATTAATTACCATTTCACGTTCAAATCTAATTAAAGATTTAACTATCGCTTTGGAGCAAAATTGGTGATACTCCATTCTCGATCACTTTTCAGATTTGATATTTAAATTATCCATTCACTTTCAATCTAATTAAAGATCCATTAAAACTCCACTTAGGTTTAATCTTCTCAAAAGTCAATATCCTGCCTTTAACTGGGTTAAAGAACCAATGTCACCTAAAACACGGTTCACGACAAACCCAAATCACATTTTATATTAAATACAAGGCTCTGAATAGAAAATATGCCGGATTATATTCAATATCAAATTCTGAAACCAACAAATATCGTATTGGAAATAACGATATAAATATATCTTTCAAATTCCCATAACAATATCTGTATAATCACGGAATCCAACATCGAAATATTCCAAAGACAATTTCGATTCAAATCCACTTCCATTTTATATATATTGGAAATTCTGGTTATTTTTAAAACCCATTTCAAATTCAATTTATTTATTTCAAAAATAAATTGATTTTAATTCTAGTTCAAAACTAGTTCATTTCGATAAAAATATATTTTTATCCTTTCAAATGTGGAATTTTTCACCCCAGTTCTTTCCAATTCATATATTATGATTTTACACAAATTATTAATATTTTTAATAATTTTATCAAGGTCTGTACAGTCGGTTTCCATCAATGGCCATCGAACTACACTTACATCGACCTTTTCCAAATTTGATTTGGACACAATTCCAAATCCAACCGTTAGATTTCAAATTTCTAATATTCATTGGAAAGCTCTTTTCGATGCGAACCCAACGGTTCCGGTTTTAGGAGAATCCGATGGTCGGATCTCCCGCAACGTCAATTCGAAGTCAATGGTCGAAATTCACGAACTGTCGCGGCGCGGCGCGTTCTATTCAGGCCATTATATATTATAATATATATATATATTATATATACTTCTTCGATTTCCTTTTAAAACAAATTTTATAAATCGTTTTAAATTCGTTTTCAAAACCATTTCAACTCTTTATTCAATTTCAAATCAAAATTGAATATTTCATATCATTACTATATAAATGATAATATTTTCAAAACGTTATATTTTGAAATCACTTCTTTTTCTATATTCATTATAAAAGCGAATATAATCGATATAAATATCGTTCACGTCAAAATAGCGCAACTCTAATCAACACGGCTTTATATATTTCAATAAATTCGTTACTCTATTCAACAAATGAATATTTATTCTATTCAACACATGAATATATATTTCTTTCAACACCTGACTAATCTCAACACATGAGTACTATCAACACATGACTATTTTTGTTATGTAATATATTTTATAAATTTATGGTATCTATCATTTGATTTTTAATCAGACTCCAACCGTAAAGTAGATTCTAATTTTAAATATGATAAAGATGTAAATTTTATTGTTAAAATATTTTACTCAACACATGAATAGTTTCAGCACATGAACATCGTCAAACATGACTATTTATTCTATTCAACACATGAATCTATTTTTCATAATATTCTTTATTTTCCCAATTGAAATAAGGCCCAATCAATTACCATATAATGTTAATTATATGGATTCCATACAACATATGTATATAATAGCAACGATGAATAATCAACCATCATCCAAAGTGCACCACACAACTGCATAAGCATTAAATATAAATAATTAACGCTTACACAGCATGTCGACCAATCGATCGACATGCAATTAAATAATTAGGATTAGTGTATGCCAAATATCATCCCAACACCCGTGTGGGGTTTCAAATCAACAAACACTGAATATTAGTTGTGCAGTTGGGCGATGTGTAAAATTTATCGTCCCAATCAATATCCTTCAAATAGGTGTACATAAACAAACCGTCTGGTTTATAAATGAATATTTATTTATTCACATTCACGTTAAAATTATATTTTTAACGATAATTAATTTATTTCAACACATGAATATATTTTATTATCTATTTCACATCAACATCACAAACAATTTTCACATCACATCAATCAAACAAACAAGCCGTCCATGGTCTGTGGATGACGAGTGTCGGGTGCTGCTAAGCACCGTCTGCATTCTAGTATATATATTTATAACTAGAGAAAGAAATTTAAAGTGAGAAGTTCTCACAGAGGGTTCCACTCCGCCGTCTTTTGCTTTTAAACTGCTGAACCTTCTGGATCTGCTTGAAATTCTACTGCAGCCCTTTTCACGAGTGTTTTTTTTCAAGCGAAGGGAGAAAATGGGTTCACCATTGGCGGAGCTAGGCGGCAAGGGGTAGCGTGGGGTTTGTCGAAGGGTCAAGGGGGAGGCAGGCGAAGGCGCGCGAGGTCTTCTGGTGGGGCTCCGACGGGTTTAGGCGGAGGGAGGAGCTAGGGTAGCGGCGGATTTGAGAAAGGGGGAAGCAAGGGTGGTTCTAGGTAGGGAGAAGAGGAAGAGAGGCGCGGAGGGTAGAGGAGAGGGGGTCGATGTGGGGAGGGGTCTCGGTCGGTGGTGGCGACGGTGATAGGGGGAGGTCGGCGATAGGTGGCACGCCTGAGGGGGCTGCGATTTTTTTTTTTTGAATTTAAACGGGGTGGGGGGGGCTGAAGTAAAAAGGGGAAAGAGGGAGAGGTGTGAGGATTTTTCTATTTATTTTATTTAATTGTCTTCCAAAAAGCAACTTTTATTTTCGACCTCTAAACGAGGCCCACCACCTGTCGTCCATAGCTAATTACCCCCATTCGAATACAATGGGATATGTATCCTAGGCTGATTCGATCGTTTCGATCAGTTTTCGTCAAAATCAAAATATAACTCTATATATTGAATTTTAAACGTAAATTTCAATTTACTGGGGTCACATACTAACTCGAAAAATTCCAAAAAAATATTTTATAGCTTCATACTGACGATACGGTCCTAACAAAAGTAGTTTCGTCGAATTCCGAGACCGTTTGAAAAATGGCCATTTTCCAGTCGATTAAAATCAACTGAAACTGGTCAAATGCGTTTTCCTTTGCCACACTCACATATTGAATCGAAAAATTACGAAAAATTGGAATCAAGCAATAACTTGACATCCCGGATCCAACAAAAGTGGTTTCGTCGAAAACCGAGGTTGTTTGCAAAATTTCCATTTTTAAGGGACAGAATTCCATAGCGACTATTCTGAATTTTCAGCTGGGTATATCTTTTGATTCCCGCTATGAAATTTCGATTTTTCGGATTCGTTGGAAAGATATTCTCAATTAGATTCCATTATTTTTGGTTTCACTAAAATCCGGTTTATTTTGCACCCGGTACATTCATTTGAAGTTTGAAATCGAATTATCGAACTACCGCGCCATTTTCAATTCCTTTTATAATTATATATAATTGTTTATATTCTAACGGCAATCTATTTAAATATATACATTTTAATTCTATGCAAAATAAAATTCTTGTCGATATTATTTAAAATAATTCATTTTAAATGTTCAAACTTCATTAAAATTGCCAAAATAAAAATTTTAAACTGACTCGCATTTTCCGGGTTGTTACACAATGGGATCCAACCATTCGAAATTCTGACAAAGTATGACGAAGATATTCATTTTACTAGTTTGATTATATAATAAATTTTTTTAAAACCAACTAACTTAAATCCATTTCCTTCTTATATGGGCCTTACCTTCTTTCCACCGGCCCACTACCACATTGTTCACCCGCTTCTCCTTCTTCCTGGTGCGGGAAAAAAAACCCGTAGCTCTTGCTTCCTCCACCATTTTCGAATTTCAAATCCACTCTTTCTCCTAGATTCCACCACTAAAAAATAGAGTTAAAAACACCAAAATTCCTCTCACCAATTTCACTTCAACTTCATCATACCCAAGCACACCTCGAGCTACTCAGCAAATTTCCATTCGAACAACACCTGGGCTGTTACAAGAATCGCTCGATATTTTTTTTATAAAATAAAAACCCAAAAAATCACGTGGGGTACCATTCATCCTCACGAACTCAATCACGAACTCAAAATCGAACATTGATGCTTCTATTTCCCACATCGAAGAACCCTAACCATTACTATGTGTTTTGGACTTCGACGGAAATTGTTTTGAACACCACAAAATGGTTGCGAGAATGAAGAACTTCATTTCTGGAATCCAAAAAATGCTTACTAGAGAATTTATGGTATTTTATTTGGATTGATATTGAATTTTTTTGGAGATCGAAGAAAAGTTTCCCTAAAGAAAATTAACGGCGAAACAAATGTTGACTTCGAAGAATGAGATTTACGTTTAGAAAATGTTGTAGTGCATTATATAGTGGATAACTTGGCTTGTTGGAGGATGCTTGTCCACTCATCCTTTTTATTTCTTTGATTTTATATTTGTTTTAGCCTTCTAAAAATCCGTGTGGTCACATATGATACCCAAAAATCACGAAACTGGACATGTAGCTAGAGTTCGACATTACGGTCCCAACGAACCTAGTTTCGTCGTATTCCGACTTCGTTTGCTCACACAGTCTATTTTTAAAGGTCAAAATACTGACTGTTTCTCACTCTAAAAATCCATACTGCCACATACTGACTTCAAAAATCACGGAAATTGAAATCTAGCAATAATTTGACATTTCGAATCAAACAAAATTGGTTTCGTCGAATTCTGAGGTCGTATGAAAAACTGGCTATTTTTAAAGCTCTGAATGACCCATTTAAATATATAAATATATTAAACATAATTAAATTAAATATAAATAAATTTATATTATCGTATATATTCACAGTGGAATACTATACAACTCCAGAATAATCCTGTATGGGTTTCTAACTCGATATTCACTTCTGGGTCAACCCGATATTCGATTTATATTGAAATTCCTTTTTAAAATATAAATAATTCCTTTATAAAATATAAAGGAATTCCACAGCGACTTTTCTAAATTTGATTTGGACATAAATCAAAATCTACACAACAAAATCCCGATTTTTCTCTTCCACTAGAAAGATATACGCCACCAGCTCCACACGTTTCTTGTTTCACAGAAATCCGGCTTAAAACGAATCATGTACATTCAGTTGAAGTTCGAATTGCCAATTTACGAACTGCAGCGCCATTTCAAGCTCAATTTTAATTATAATATAATTATACGTTCAAACAGTCGTTTATATAATATATTCGTTATTCTAATCCAATTCTAAACTGAATAAAATATCACAGATGATCCAGTTCACACGATATCGCCATTTCAGCCAATTCTGATTATTTCAGAATTAAATATATTTTTAATTTATTATTTTAATTAAATATTCACCATTATTTAATTCCACGACCATTAAATTCACTATATCACTATTTATATAATTAAATAAATTAATTATAATATCTCTGTAAATGCGGGTCATTACAATCTTCCCCACCTAAAATAATTTCGTCCTCGAAATTGCTAAAAAGTAGAGGATGACCCTATCGACTGGTTAGAACATATTTGTTCATTTCTTAACTTCAGTTTCGACTGAACCAATTTAATTTCAATTAAATTATTAATTAATTCTTATCAACGAAAATTTTCAAAAATCTTGAAAATTTTCTAACGCCTTTACTCTTCCAAAAATTTCGCCAGCACCTCCTTTGTACCGGTCAATACGTCAAACTCCAACTCGCCTCTCCGGGCCATCTCCATCCCAAAAGAAAATCAAACAGCCAAGCGGCTTGCCAATTCGGCTCAAAAATTTTATATCCAATAGAAATATAAACTGGTACCTTTTGTCGGCATATCATTTTATCCTTTCCACCTGTTATCAATTCAGCGGATACAAGGGTCATCCCAATCAAATTCCAACCTGCTTTTATCCACAACACAACCATTCGCTTATAACTAAGCCAAATATTCATTTCAACTCGAGTTTCTTCTCGATTCCCAACTCTTAACTTGATTATCACATTACACTTCAATTTTGAATCTCACATTCCAATTTGTCTCGATATCATTCTAATTCAATCTCAGTTACCACTTTACTGGCTTTACTTTAATTCAAATTTGCTTTCACAAATTTCTGTTAAATTTGTTTTTAATTCAAAAAGCCTTTCCCTAGGAGTTTTCAAACAGTTTACTCTTTTCAAAAATCAAATTTTCCTTTTGAACATGTCATTGAGCCCTTAATTAATACTCCATTAGTTAAATCACTTCTCTATTTCTTTATCAATATTTGTTAACCAAATATTTTCAATAACCATATTGGCCTTTTATGTTATTTGGAAAACATTTCCGAATATTGCCTTCCTTTATTTTCTAAACTTTAGAAAATATATGCTATTTATGATTGGAAAATATTCCAATTACTTATCTCTTTTCCGATCTCGTTCTATACTTAGGAAATATTCTTTATTATATTTCCAAGCTTACACTTATTTGGGTTAAAACGGATGTTGTGTAAAACATCGTTACGACAACCCAAATACTATATTCAACTAACGCTTATTCAACATTGATCTTCGAGCCTGAAATCTTACTATTTATTTGTTAATAATGAAATCAATCAAGTTGGGGTATAACTACCTCTCAGACCTTGATTGAATAACATTTATAACGTCAAAACAGATATGACTACTTCCTCGAATAATCAATACCATACAACTACTTATTCACTTTTAAACACGTATATGCTTCCTCTTTCTATTCTTACTAGATTTTATTCTTAGTCTTCCTTTTTTGATTTTACTACTCTATTTCTAAGTTTGTTTCCTTTTCGACTTCTATATATATATCGATACGTTGATTTCTAACTATCAAATTATCTTAAAAATATTCTAACTCCTTAAATTCCCGGAAAAAATCGCCATAACCTCCTTTGTACCAGGAGCATCGGGATATTTCAAATAGCCTCCCATGGCCCTCACCAATCCAAAAGAAAAAGAAAAAACCAAGCGGCTAGCCGATACGGCGCATAAAATCTCATATATGAATTAAATACATACCTTCTCATCGAGCATTCTATTTATATACCTTATCCATACCTATCTCATGTATATTTATACCCGTCCAATCTATTTTAACTATACCTGATCGTTTTAACTCAATTCATTAATTTATTTGTTAATTAACTCTTTAGTCTATTTCACTTTTATATTTGAACATGACATGTTCAAATATATTTTAACTTGCTTATTAACTAATTTGAATCCAAATTTCAAATTTAAGTTCTATATTCGATTTCGAACATCCATTTACAAATCCAATTCACCTTTCAAAGTTCAACTTCAAATTCAAAACTCGATTAACTAATTCCTCTTCGACTTAGTTAATTCTATTCAATTTCTATTCAAATTTTATATCACTTCTATTATTCAAATCTATATATCAAATTCTATTCAAATTATATATTATAAATCCCATTTGAATTTCTATATTCAAATTCTATATTTGAATTCCTTTATATTTTCTATATTCAAATTCTATATTTGAATTCCATTTGAATTTCTATATTCAAATTCTATATCACTTCCATTGAATTTCATATATTCAAACTCCCTTTGAATTTCTATATTAAATTTCTATTTCAATTCCATTGAATTTCATATATTCAAACTCCCTTTGAATTTTTATATTCAATTTCTATTTCAATTCCATTGAATTTCATATATTCAAACTCCCTTTGAATTTCTATATTCAATTTCTATTTCAATCTTTCTTTATTCATTCTTTATTATAAATCCCATTTTGAAATTCAACACAACTTTTCTTTCCCAAAACAAATTCAAACAGTATCTCTGGTAGTAATTCGTCACTTACAACTCGAAAATGAATAATGATGATGCAGCTGTCATCATCGAAATCTATTTTCCAGCGATCGAAGTGAGTTCAATAATATAAAACCATTTCTAAATATTTCCACTTTGAAATTCATTTCAAAATATAATTCACACTGTTTGTAAAGCAATTTAAAATCTCCTAAGATCTTAAATTTTCCTTATTTTTAATCAAAATCCATTTACAAACACTTATCCAATTTTCCAGAATTTTAATTCAATTTCTGGCTTAAATTTCAGATTTAACTCATCTGATTTCACGTATTTCACTTATATGAATTCTGAATGGTTATTTACATAACCATTAAATTTATAATCTTACTCGATTATAAACAACCAATATATCTACTATATTATAACTTTGATATATATATATATATATATATTCTCTATATTAAGATATACCTTAGGTAAACTTATTTCAATTACCCTCTTTTCAAAACATATCATGTCGACCCATCGTATTCGAGTGTTTAGTAACTCCTACCGATACAGTGGATCAAACTGATCGACCAGAACTCATAAACAACTCAACCAATAAATCACCATAATAGAAAATATATTTTTTATATCAATAACAAATACGTTCACTCGTATATATACACTCAAACTCAATCTAGGGTATTACTAACCTTATCTCTACTGAGTCACGCCACAGAGCCAAGGTAATTCTTAACTTAAGCTCTGATACCAACTGTAATGACCCAGGTTTTTGGCGATCTTGGTTATCCGATATAAGACACATATCGAACATCCAAGGATCGAAAATACCGATCATTAATGAAAGAAATTAGAGGGTGAGAAAGGATAAGATAGAAACTTAGAATAGAAGAAGAAGAAGAACACAACATCATAGTAACACGAATCTCACAGCGGAACGAACAACATATAATAGATAATATATCCTTGAAATAAAATCATTATATGTATACAATAACATTATCAGAGTACAACACTTACAACACAGCGGAAATAAACCATAGCTATATGATCCTAAAGCCTCCTGCTCCACCTCTTCAAGTATATCTATAAATCCTGACTACTTGACTGCCCGTACAAATTTAGGCACCCAAGAGATTAGGGAAAACAAAACAAAATAAACTCCGGGTCAGTCATGGGACCGGTATGAGTAAAACAGTTAAAACAGTTCGAACAAGTAATCGATATCTCATAAGACTGCGCCGTATAACGGAACGGGGTTTTCCCTCACGTATGTCTATCAACCACAATATAATAATCATCTAGCAGAAACGCTTTCATCTCACGTTCTACATTTATAGTATACAATCAAAACTGCAAGCACGTATTAGGTAATGGATTTCCAACTATGACAAGTTATGGAACCACCTGTCGCTAGTGTATCTCTAGAAAGGAATACACTGGGTTCAACAAGAACATCTTGCAACCCGACCACACAAGACCGACCTCTCATTTCGCTTGAGTGTATCGAATGTATATCACCAACGGTTGGGATCAGCAACCGTTTCCCGAATGGGACATCATCAACAATAGATTTTTAGAAGTAAGTGAAACTCTAGATCAGGTGATTATACACCCTACTTCGGTGCGACCGACTTAGCCATGCTACCTGCCCGATTTCTATCATTTACCAGATGTGAGGCTAGAAGCTACGCTTTATCATCACACCAGATTCACTTTGAATGCCACATCGTCAAATCCATCAAATCACCGATTGACGTCCTCAACCATACATTATGTGTTAGCTAAAAGAAGTTTTCTTCTCCGCTCCCACTCTTGGTACGTTTGGAGAAATCAATATACGTGATCGTCTGGAAATACTCTGTCAGACATTCGTCCATACAAGTCATCCAGGAATAGGATGAACCGAAAGTACTATTCAATACATCCATCTTAGACACTGTTATCTAAGACTTATACAATAGCCCTTGTACTTTACTCTGTCTTCAATTATCTTTGTCATATATGATTCGCAATTCTTATGCCAATACAGAGTGGTTCTTTGGATAATAATCCAACCTGTCTCTCCATATTAACAACGTTAAAATGGTCAAAACTTCGATAGTCTGTGATTTAACCATCAAAGAAAAACAGTGTGCAAACAACGATATTACTTCCTAGGTGGAAATACTATCAATCAAACATCATTTAACATTTTATCTCTTAAGTTCATTTTTCATCTCCTGTTTCCCTATATTCAACCTTTCTTATTTTCTAAATTTAGAAAATATATGTTATTACCATTGGAAAACATTTCCATTTCTTGTTTTCTATATCAGAAAACATTTCTGGTTCTTATTTGGAAAACATTCCCAAAACTCCTTCATTGGACTTAGACAGATGTTTAACAAACCATCGCGATGCCAACTCAAACCATTACGCTTATTAACTAAATTCCTTTAACCCACCTTCACTATCGAACCTTAACCATTCCTTAGTTAAAAATGAAGTCAATCAAGTTGGGGTAATACTACCTCTCAGACCTTAACTGAACAACGTTTCTAACCTTGAAATAGACAAAGTTCACCTTTTAATTCTTTAACAAACTTCCTTATGTAACTCTCTTTCGAATCATCTCTATTCGATAATTCTTTCCTTCGAATAAGGTATATTCGATAACTCTATTCAATAACTCTATTCGATTAACCCTTATCAATTAACTCTACTGGACAAACGCTACTGGATTAACTCTATTTGATTTAACTCTAGTCGATAACTCCTTTAACTCTATTCGAATAAACCAAATTCGATTAACTCCCTTAATTCCATTTGAATAAACTATATTCGATTTATTCCTTTAACTCCATTTAACTCTACTCGAATAACTAATATTCGATAACTCTATTTAACTCTTATTCGAATAACTAATATTCGATAACTCCTTTTACTTTATTCGAATCACTAGTATTGGATTAACTCAATTGATTCTATTCGAATAAAGTATATTCGATTAACTCCTTTATTTTAACTCTAATCGATTAACTCTATCGAATAACTAAATTCGATAACTCCTTTGAATAACAAATATTCTATAACTCACTTCGATTAAACAAATCAATAACTCTTTTCGATTAAACTATAATAGATAACTCCTTTCCTTTAACTCTATTCGAATAAACTAATATTTGATAAACTCCATTTGATTAACTCTATTTCGATTTAACTCAATCGATTTACTTTAACTGATTAACACTAACTGTTTAACTATAACTGGTTTACCCTAATGGTTTTACTCTAACTGGTTTAACTCTAACTGATTTACTCAAATGGTTTTACTCTAACTGGTTAACTCTTATTCAGATAACTAATATTCGATTAACTCTATTCAACTAACTCGACTCGACTAACCCCTTTCGAATAACTAATTCGATTTACTAACTTTTGAATACCATATTCTATTTAACTCCTTTCGAATACCATATTCGATTTAACTCCTTTCGAATACCATATTCGATTTATAAAGATTTCCTTTTTAACAACATTTATTCATTTTTTAAGATTTACTTTTAGTAACATTTCTCCACTTTAAAATGATTTCCTTCTTATAACAGTTTCCTTTTTATAACGTTTTTTCCTTTTTCTAAATATCTCCTATTTATAAATATTCCAATTTGTAAATATTTCTTATTTATAAATATTCCATTTATAAATATTTTATTTTCAAATATCACTTTGAAAATATTCCCTTATCAACATTTCGGTATGTTATGGTATTTAACACATCAAATCACGATGACCAATATCGTTCAAACACATATAATCAACAACAGATTATATATCACATCATATATTACAATATATGAATCACAGTAAAATAAATGTTGAGGAATCCAGTTGGATTCCGCCAACCTGTCTCCCTGCATCCACAGATGTTGTACAATATAAAATCAACATCACTTTCAGTTCCATATGATATATTCTGTTAAACAGAATCAATATAGAAATTCAACTAACTGACTAGCAGTTCAATCAAACAGTCAACACACAGTCAATCAGCCAATATTTAACAGTTCTAAAAATACAACATGAAATTATAAACTTTTCAGAGTTAGTGAAATTTACTCACATTGGCAGTTCATCGTTAAAAACGATAAACTGTTTGTTTGATTTGAATCAAACAATTTATTTCGCCATAAACTCAAACGAGCTCCACTCCACTCCCAGTCAGTTCCATTGGGTTGTGTCCGTCCATACGATCCTATCGGATCCAACCGTTCGAAATTCTGACAAAGATATTCGTTTTACTAGTTTGATTATATAATATATTTTTTTAAATCCAACTAACTTAAATTCATTTCCTTCTTATATGGGCCTTACCTTCTTTCCACCGGCCCACTACCACATTGTTCACCCGCTTCTCCTTCTTCCTTATGCGAAAAAAAAAACTCGTAGCTCTTGCTTCCTCCACCATTTCCGAATTTCAAATCCTCTCTTTCTCGTAGATTCCACCACTAAAAATCGAGTTAAAAACACCAAAATTCCTCTCACCAATTTCACTTCAACTTCATCATACCCAAGCACACCTCGAACTACTCAGCAAATTTCCGTTCAAACAGCACCTGGGCTGTTACAAGAATCGCCCGACATTTTTTTTATAAAATAAAAGCCCAAAAATTTACGCGGGGTACCATTCATCCTCACGAACTCAAAATCGAACATTGATGCTTCTATTTCCCCCATCGAAGAACCCTAACCGTTACTGTGTGTTTTGGACTTCGACAGAAATTGTTTCGAACACCACAAAATGGTTGCGAGATTGAAGAACTTCATTTCAGGAATCCAAAAATGCTTACTAGAGAATTTATGGTATTTTATTTGGATTGATATTGAATTTTTTTGAAGATTGAAGAAAAGTTTCCCTGAATAAAATTAACGGCGGAACAAATGTTGACTTCGAAGAATGAGATTTAGGTTTAGAAAATGTTGTAGTGCATTATATAGTGAATAACTTGGCTTGTTGGAGGATGCTTGTCCACTCATCCTTTTTATTTCTTTGATTTTATATTTGTTTTAGCCTTCTAAAAATCCGTGTGGTCACACATGATACCCAAAAATCACGAAACTGGACATGTAGCTAGAGTTCGACATTTCGGTCCCAACAAAACTTGTTTCGTCGAATTCCGACTTCGTTTGCTCACACAGCCTATTTTTAAAGGTCAAAATACAGACTGTTTTTCACTCTAAAAATCCGTACGACCACATACTGACTTCAAAAATCACGGAAATTGAAATCTAGCAATAATTTGACATTTCGAATCCAACAAAATTGGTTTCGTCAAATTCTGAGGTCGTATGAAAAACTGGCTATTTTTAAAGCTCTAAATGATCCATTTAAATATATAAATATAATTAAGTATAATTAAATTAAATATAAATAAATTTATATTATCGTATATATTCACAGTGGAATACCATACAACTCCAGAATAATCCTGTATGGGTTTCTAGCTCGATATTCACTTCTGGGTAAACCCGATATTCGATTTATATTGAAATTCCTTTTTAAAATATAAATAATTCCTTTATAAATTATAAAGGAATTCCACAGCGACTTTTCTAAAATTTGATTTGGACATAAATCAAAATCTACAGGACGAAATCCCGATTTTTCTCTTCCACTAGAAAGAAATACTCCACCAGCTCCACTCGTTTCTTGTTTCACAGAAATCCGGCTTATAAAGAATCCTATACATTCAGTTGAAGTTCGAATTGCCAATTTACGAACTCCAGCGCCATTTCAAGCTCGATTTTAATTATTATATAATTATACGTTCAAACTGTCGTTTATATAATATATTCGTTATTCTAATCCAATTCTAAACTGAATTAAATATCACAGATGATCCAGTTCACACGATTTCGCCATTTTAGCCAATTCTGATTATTTCAGAATTAAATATATTTTTAATTTATTATTTTATTAAATATTCACCATTATTTAATTCCACGACCATTAAATTAACTATATCACTATTTATATAATTAAATAAATTAATTATAATACCTCTACAAATGCGGGTCATTACATGTCTAATGTGGGTGGTTAGTGCATCGAGCCCAGAAAGACCCGAGGTTAGATGAGTTGTGGTGTAAACCTGCCTGGAACCGGCCGGCACATCCAGTAACCACAACAATATATATCTAATGTGAGTGGTTGGTGCTTTAATTAATTAATTAATTAAGGCTCATGAATAAATCAAGCTAGAAATGGTGAGGTTAAGTAACTAAGGGAATACTTAACCATAATAACATGTTAACTAGGCAAGTGGGTGAGGTTAAGTAAAATTAGAACACTTGACCATCATAACATGTTAATTAGACAAGTGGGTGAGGTTAAGTAAATTTAGAACACTAAACCGTTGTAGCATGTTAATTAAGCAGATGATAGGGTTAAGTTAACTAAGGTAAAAGTTAAATAAGGTAACACTTAACCAAAATATATAATGACATGTGGTGGGGTTAAGTAATACAAGAGGAAAACACTTAACCAATTATATAACATGATTTATGGGAAGGGTTAAGTTAACACGAGAACAACACTTAACCAATATAATATGAATTGAGGTAGGGTCAAGTCAACACCAGAAGGAAACACTTAACCAACATGACGTGAATGGTGGATGGGTTAAGTCAACTTGAATTGATTAATAATACTTGACCAATATAACTTGATGAGCGAATGGGGTTAAGTTAAATAGGAAATACTTATCCAATATAACCTGATGAATAAACAGGGTTAAGTTAATAAATCACACTTAACCAATCCAACATGATAAGAAAGAAAGGTTAAGTTAATAAGAACCACTTAACCATAACGACTTAACGAGTAGGAGGTTAAGTGCACGTCGGGTTGGTGGGTAATTTAGTAAATACAGGCCCACAAAAACTTAACCGTTAAGAAAACATGCTAGAATCGGTGGGAGGGTTAAGAACATCTCGTATAGGTGGGTAATACTTGTATATATAGGCCCATAAACTTAACCAGCGGGAAACCCTAGTAACGGGGACCCATTTCAGCAGTAACCTACATAGATGTATCATGGTACCCTGAAACTAGGCAGGGTGGGGCACGATTACTGGGCTGATTATAAGCGGTCAAAAATAGCGGTGGGGGGGACATCAGTGTAGGTTCCGACAGTTTACGACACGCACTTACTCCAGAGTGGAAAAAGCAGGCACTGGGTACCAGTAGTTATACACTATGCAGCTTGAATCGTGTCGGGTCGCTAGCATAAGGCTTGTTACAGCTTATGGTGGGGCCAGCACAGATTATCTACACGCAAGAGAGGGCCAACTGACACAGACACATGGAAAATTAATACAAAGTAGGTAGCATAATCCCTAGTTGGACCTTGGTCACGTAAACCTTGAATCCGAGAATCGTTCAATAGATAGCATAAACCCCAGTGGCCTTGGGTAGCGTAAACCCTGGTTGAATCTAGTAAGCACTTGATAGTAAGTCCTAGATTAGATCTAGGTAATAAACGGAATCCCCATAATAGAAGCACACCTGAAGGCAACTGCAAATACGGGGATTGGGATCACGTTATCATATGATCATAGATCATTAGTTTGGACACCAGTTAGGTAGTGCAGAGATATAGAAATCAGTATAAATAGGGTAGTTGCGAAGCAGAGAAGGAGTAGAAGTGCATTTAGTTTATCGGTACATTCAGTTTATCTTGCCATATCCCATGCTTATCCCATATTATCTTGTTACTATGGTTTAGTCTTATATTTAGTTTATTCATGTCATGACCCTTTTCCTCGTTTAAATACTAAGAATCTCTGGACTTACCAGACTTTATGTCTGGCCTAGTTTGCTTTCGCCTCTTTTCTTCCATTTCCCTCCAGGCAGTTAGGGAGGGAAGAGCTCAGGTTTGTTTGGACTGTTACTCTTTCCAAGCTTGAAGACTCTTTGACGTGTTGCCTTGGACTCTCTCTTCTACTGCTATGGTTGGCTCATGCTTTATTTGGGGAAATCATTTTATGCTTCTTTATTTTTGTAAGCAAGACAGGATACTTTGGTATTGTAAAACAATCATTGTACAAGTTGTTTATCAATGAAATAAAGTTTTATTTATTTGTCGTTGCTTTAATTGTCTGTCTTGTAATTTATCTGCATCTTTTACCTATAATGCTCCACCAAAGTTAAGGCATTCCCTTTTTGAGTGACCTTAACGGAGGTGGGGTGTTTCAATTTATATTATTTATATATATTATAACTTTTAAACTTCGTTTTTAAATAACAAATTTAATATAATAATACATTGATTAATTAAATATTAACTATCAAAAATACGGGACATTATACCGGAGACTGGCTCGGGTTTGTTGTCGTGGCAATTTCCGGATGGTGTTTCATCCTCTGATAGCAGCTTCCAGGTGGTGGCTTTCAAATGTAAGCTTCCGGATGTAGGTCTTCGACTTTATCATGAGTACCTAGAGGAGCCCGTCCTCCTGATGTACATAGATTTCTGCCAGTTTGAAACAGTTGTGGGTCTACGTACTAGGTAGATTAGTACGGGTAGCCTGTATCCCTGCTTGGGTCTTGGTTTAACCTTTCGGTGAAACTTTCGAGATGGTTTGTTTTTCCAGAAGGTGGTGTCCGGTGATATTTCTATTACTTGTGAAGGTAGCCTTTCATTATACATGAAGTCGATTCTTAGAAGTCGGCCTTGGACAATCTTTACGTACTGGTCTGATACTCTTCTTTCTCTGGTTTGTCTGAATTAATAGGTTGATCCAGATAGCCCTTCGGGGTTTCAATAAGCAGAGCCTACGCTTTCCTCTTTCCTAATCCTTGTCTTAGATTATTTCTTGTCACGAAACCCTCCTTTGGGTAGTCCCCTTGGATGGACCCTATTGGGTGATCTTTGTTGTCGTTATAAAGGTCTTGAACTCCTTTCTTCTTGATAGGTGCTGGTCTATGTTGCTCTTGGGTTCTTCCTTCCATGCTTATACTCATTCAGCATCCCTTCACCGCCGTCTTAATATAAGAAAATTTTGGTAGTAATAATAAGAATTCAGATGGGAATTTGGAATAAAAAGGAAAAAATTTGAAGTCGTCCCAAAGATGACACGATGAATTTTAGTTTGATATTCGAAATATGAATTAATGAAATTTAAAATTAACAAGGTTATAATCGGAATTTAAATGTGTCAAATTTTATTACTAATCTATTTAGATTATCTAGAATATGGCAAAATGAATTATAATTGGTTCCGACTCAGTAATGCATAATCGAATATATGAATTCGATAGTAAAGTTATGAACTTGTTCATTAATTAACAAGAAGTGAATTATAAATAAGAGTTGTGAATAAAGCGAAATATGAATAATTTTTTTAAAGAGATTTGAACCTGTTTGATGTGACGAGTCCAGATTCCTCTAAAAAGAATAATATTCACCGCTTAGAAGTGAATAATGTTTTGAAAAAAAATGCTATAAATGAAATTAGGGATAAAGGAAATTGAGTTGACCAATACGATGAGATTATTCGGAAGTTCGGAATATAAATCAAGTGAGATATTATCGAAATTCGAAATATATTATCGAATGAGAGGTTATTCGGAATAAAGTTATTCATAGGGGTTAACTATGTTGAATTTCAGGAGAGTACTATTTACTATACTTTTTAATCAAAAATTAATATGTTATTATAAAATTGTTTGTTCAGATTAAAGAATAAAGCATATTTTAAAGTTAAATATTTCAAAGGTGTGAATTATTGTTTTAATCAACGATTAGCGTAAAAGAAGTGCATTTGTAAATTGAATCCGTGAGTTGCATAAGATATGATTTGACAAGTGATTTAGAAATGGAGTTAAGGAAATTAGGAACTGACTGGAGATTAGTCAATTTGAATGACTTTCTGAATGTTGATCTGATGTTGGTTTCGGCCTTCGGGGTTGATACTTAGGGAGTTGTTCATTTGCTAATTTATAGTCGAAGGATGTGAATATAAAAGAGTAATAATGGGTGGATGAGAAATTTATTATATGAATGAAAATTATGAAATTTTGAGAGCATAAAGATTTGAATTAAGTGATGAACTTGATAAATGAGAAAAGTGGAAGAAAATTTGGTTTACAGCAAACAGGTTCATAAATCTGAGATGGAGAAGATATCAAATTTCTGTATTGATCAAGTGACCAAAACTAGAATTTTGAAGTGTGAATAGAAATTTGAGGATATTCAATTAAGATATTGGATATAGAAACTTCCAAATTTTATATGAAAATATATAAGAATATTGCAAATTCTGAAACCATAGATTTGGAAGGTAATTGATTTGAAATGAAATTTGATATAATAAAACTTATAAAAGAATTAATGAGATGTTTGAAAACATGATTTGGGAAGAAATTCTTATGTAAGTTGGCTTATGTATGATTTATGAGGAGTGTGAAATGACGTACTATATGTACATAGTATCATATGTTTTCAAATCAAGTTAATAAAGTACCTTCCTTCTCCTTTGAATCTCGAACTTAGCTGAGATGTGCTATTAGTGGTATTAGGTTGTCCAGACGTAAGAACATGACCGTGTAGCGAAATTCGCAGGGTTGTAGATGGTCTACCGCGGATGAACGTTTCTTAAGGGAACCAAGCGTAACCATTGTGTTTACTACGATCTATAATCGTGACAAGGGAGTAATCCATAGAGTTGTGAAAGCTTACAAATATGGGTGTTTCTTGGGGGAACCAGGTGTAACTATTGTATATATGCAGTCCACATGGCATATCTACAAGTGAAAGAGATGCAACCACTAGAGTTACTAAAGGTAGAATGGAGCCATGCGATGTTTGAGATATTTTAGTGATGTTGGGCCACTTGTTTGATTGCAGCTCTGTGTCTTCATGACTGGATTTGTCTTCCTGACTTGATGTGTCTTTGTGACTTGATTGATCCTCGTGATTTGATTTAACTTCATAATTTGATGATATTTTTTTGTGACCCTAAGATAGAGCAGCCAACGCCCAGTGACCTCATATTTTTCTTTGATTCTTAAATATCTTCTGTTGATCTATCCATGATGAAATTCGTAGGGAAGTGATTTCGTATGGATACAGACATTTTCTGGGGGATCCAAATGAAACCATTATGTATCTGCGATTCATGAACAATCAACATATCAACATCACATTGGTACTTTCCATATCTGTTTTCTTTTAACAAAGAATTTTTGAAATATTTTCACAAGGAGTTGAAGCAAGGATATTTAGTACTTCGAGAACTAAGTCGGGCACCTGGCCAACGTATGCCTAACATCTGTGAGAACGACAATCGACTTGTCAAACTTCGAGTTATTAAATATTTTCAAATCAATAATTTAAAATTAAAGAGGACTTCGAAGTATTTTTAAAGTCCATAGCTCCAGAGTAATAATACAAATATTATATATATATAAATTATAAAATATTTTGGATTTGGGAAACTTTCGAGTCGACAATTTGTAACTTGAAGAGGATATGATATAGACACTCTTCAATGAGTGTTAGGAAAGTTTAACTGGGTTGAATGCAAGGAGATTCGGTTGAACTTGGATTGGAAGAAATAAGTGCAACAATGGATAAGTAAACTATTAACAATATTTTTCGTCAACACCAGAGATAGGTCAATGGAAGTGGACCTAAGGTAAAAATAGGTTTATTTAGCTTTCACGAGTTTGGAGACAGTTCACTGTTTCCTAGATATCAAGGTTTTGATCCTGAAATATTAGTTACTCTTCCCTCAATGGGGGTGAGCATCACACTTAAGAGACTCAAGAACCAACAGTTATCTTGGGACAAGGGTTCCCTAAGCACAATCCTTGATAGGGGTAAAATGGCTTGTAGGAAGGTGTTTCGCACTGACTTTGCGGAAAGATTTAGGCTTGGTAAGAGCTTGTAAGCATATAGAGGGAAAATAATATGTTGCACTCATAACAACTAAGAAATTATATGAAAAACTCGTAAGGAAATATACTAAGTATTGATCCACTCCTTATTGATCTTTGATTTAGAATACAATAGTGATTACAACCAAAAATCCCCAATTTGATTTAGGAATTAGGGTTTACTCTAGAGAAAAGTGTACAAGAATGAGAATTAGAAAATCGTCCCGAAAATGAGACCCCTAGGTCTTATTTATTGATAAATCGAAGCCCCTTTTACTACTGGGCCAGCAGCACCCCTGTCGGTCGCTTTTCTCTTTGGTTTCAGAAATTATGGCTTTCGATCGCCGTTTCTTTATGTTTTGAAGACTTTTCCTATGACTTTTCAAGGTGACGGTTCACGCTTTTGGGAGGAGGGCTCCGGCTTGCAGAGCTTATTTTTGATTCCTTGTCCACCATTTTGTATTGGTCCCGAGTTTATTGGTGTGAATGGCTTTCGGAAGGCTTTGTCTTCCGGGTATATGCCTACAGACGTATGCTTCCAGGCATGGACTCTCGGTCTTGTTATTAATTCTTTATGGAGCTTGCCTTTGTGATTCGATTGGAAGGCTACTGGGACCGTTACCCCTGTCGGTATCAACACTAAGAAAATTAGTGTGGATAGCTTGTCTCTCTTCTAGGGGTTCCGAATTGCCTGGTGGTAAGCTCTTGAAGCATATCCTTACTTCTCTTGGAGGTTGCTTCCTATGCTCTATTAGTTACTAATTAGAATGACCTTCCGATAGTCATACTGGGGGTCTTGGTAAATGGCTCCCGGATTTTATTTTTTATGCTTTTGTCTCCTTATGTATCAATATTAAGATATTTAATACAAATAGCCTTTCCGTCCCTCTGGGTCCCGGTGTGTAAGGTTCCTGGTTTTCTACCTTGTGGGCTCCTGGTTCTGGGAGTTCTTCTGTCATCTTTCTTTCGTATCGGAACTACCCTACCGATATCCTTTCTTTGTATAAGATTTGAGTTCTTTTCTTTCACGATGGTGTTGGTTGCTAGCTTTCGGATTATTTCCTTATGTTGTCGGCTTCTTCTGGTGTTGAACCTTTGCTGACAGAAGATTCTTTTGTGCTTATGTCGGTCTTTTACCCCTTCATCATTAGCCTATTCCGAAGCTAATTTTGGTAGTAACATTTACACCCTAGTGAAGGGGTATTTTTGTCTTTTCAAGTCAAACTTTTTGAATGGATCAATTATTCCCTTCTTCTCATGTATATATACATCATTTTTGTCTCGCGTTATTAGTTCTGCTTCTTCTTCATCATTTCCTGAAAATTTTATCTTGGGAAAATATCAGCAATCTTAAAATAAGTTTCTTGGTAAGTCATTCATCTTTTGTTTTGAAGTCAAAAATGTGATCAGCTAATTTCAAGCTGTGACGACTATCAGCTTTAAATGTCGTGAAATGATCCTAGTCACCTATCCATCAGTTCCCGGCAACTAATTCCGAACTTATTTGGCATCTCTTAATTAGCGTTTTTACTTTGACTTCGTTCTAATGGTGACGTTAGAGGTATAGTCTCCTATCATCATTGAGGTCTTTCTAGAATAATAAGTTTCCTATTCTTTTGGGCATCGTTCTTACCTTGTTGCATAAAATTAATCAGATTATACCTGGCATTATGGGAAAGAAGCATATATCCTTCAAACCTGATAGGAACTGTCCTTTGCCGAATGACCCTTCCGCTTCTAGGAAGTTTGGTGCTATCGAGAATCGCTACTTAATTTTGTCTCAAGAACAAGTTAATGCTATTCATTAAGATTTTGGGATTTCGAGTGTTAAAGCCATTCCTCCTCATGGAACAGACACTATCTCATCCCCTCCGGAGGGTTATTTTGCCTATTCTGCGATCCACACCTATCACGGGCATTTCATCCCCTTCCCCGGCTTCCTCCATCGGTATCTAGAATATTTGGGAATTTCTCACATCAAACTCTCTCCCAATACTTACACCTACTTGTTAGGTCAAGAATTGCTATCATTAGAATCAGGTAATGGTTCTTTGAGCCCTTCTATGCTTGATTACTTGGTTCGCTCTTCCAAACTTAGTGACACGAAACCCTAAATCTTCCGTGCAAACCCCAAAAAGAAATTGTTATCCAAGAGGACAACGAGATTTAAAGACTGGGAACCCAATTTTTCTTTGTCCGCCACCCTTCCGATGTTTCCGACAGCTTCAATACTCCGAGTATATCCGAAAGCACTTTTCCTTTCTCTTTTTTTCTTTCGTATGTGCTTTTGTAGATTCTGCACCCAAATTGCTGAACTTTGTAGATAAGGAGGTAATTGATCTCCTTGTCTCTGCTTCTGGGCAATACGATAACAAGTCTTCACTACTCACTTCTTCTACCCTTCAGAGGCACTCCGTGTTGTCGGCCGGTTAATCCATTTTTGGGCAACCACTCTTGGTCTTGTTTAGTAAAGGGACTCGCTCTTTGTCACTAGGAAGAAATGCTTCTTTCTCTCCCAACTCTCCTTTATTTCTTGGTAATCCTGGCATGCCTTTATTTGATATTTTTAACAAGCAGTCTTAAATAAGATCTTACTCGGTTTTCTTTCGTTACATGATAGGAGTCGTACGTACCGAGTCCACCAAGTCTGGCTCCCTTCCCTTGGTTCCAAGGGCTGGAGTTTCTTCTCTTAAGGACGCATTATTAAAGTCTAGGGAGAAATTAAAAAGGAAACTTATGGAAAAGAGCTCAGAAGACCTTTTTCGAAAAAGTCAAAGAATACGGCATGTCCATCCCTTTGCCCCAACATGGTTTCTGATGCCCTAGAGGTTACTTCTCGGAAGAAGGCTGTAACGTCCTGGAATTTTAGCGATTTAATAATAATTTATTTAATTATTTTAATATATTGGTTTGATAATTTAAATGGATTTATAATAACGAATAAATTATTTAGAATGATAGTTGGACGTATTAATTATAATATAATTATAATCGAGCTCGTAATGTTGCGTTAGTTCGTAATTTAACGTTTTTAACTTCAACTGAGTGTTCATGATTCGTTATTTGTCAGATTTCTTCGAAAAAAGAAACCTTGGAATCTGTTTAACTATATTTTTCTAATGGATGTGAAAAATGAAGATTTTGTCTTATATATTGCAAGATATGTCCAAATCAAATATTCATAAAATCGTTGTGGAATCATTATGGACCAAAACAGTTTATTTAATATAATTAAATATCAGTTTCGAATTTGGACAAGATCTTTGAGACGTGGTTATAATTTAATTTTTAGAATTTTATTGTAATTTTTGATTTGAAAATTAAATAATTTATTATTTGGAGTATTTTACACCCTATATAAGCATTTTTGGACTTCACAGAATAAGTTATCTTGTCTATATTATTTTATTTTTGGGATTGTGGCACCTTGCTCGACACAACTATATTTTTACTTTTTTCCATAACGGTCAATAAATAAATGGAATTAAATACAGTGGGTACCTCATAATCATCAAAACAAATATTCAACCGAACATACACTTAAGAACTTGCATTCATTCCCCTAAATATTTATTCAGACTAATACATACCCTATTACTTCTAGTCTGCATCGAAATTGAATGAAGCCCATACCCTATTACTTCTGGTCCTTATCTAAATTAGATGAAATGCAGGCAATATTTTTTAATCGAGGTACACTTCCCCTCTTTGTTCACATGGGGTTCTCTGCTATTTACGTGAAGGCTATGCCTACATACCATGTATATTCTAATCACAGCCACGTCCCAAAAATGGTCTAACACCAGCTATATGCACAACCTATGACAACGACTTTGATCTCATCATATTTCCATTCTTCTACTTAAAAACCAGCGTACCCCTTTCTCCCGCAACCATCCTCTTGTGACGACCCGAACTTCCCCGGTCTCCGAAGAGAAGAGAAAGAACGAATTGTCTGAGAACATGACAAATCAGAACGCAAACAGAAGAACATTTCATTGTTTATTACAACAATTTACATCAAAGTAAAAGAATATATAGAGTATGAACAAATAATATACATTTGATAAATTTCAGAGATTTACAAATTATTATCAAGCGGAAAATAATACAAAACACAACTGAAAGAAATACACGGATACAGAGCATTATGAATATAGCTCCAGCTGTAAAACCAGGATCCTGTGAATATAATATCTACAAAACCGAAACTACTAGCTGCCCGTGTGGAAAATAGGGGCACCCAGAGTTTAGGTTAAAACAATAAACTCCAGGTCAGTCATGTGAGTGGTGTGAGAACTAAAACAGTAATTTAAAACTTTACTTTAAAATAAAGTTAATCAAGGGACCACGCCGTATAACATGGAACGGGTTTCCTCCCAGGAATACCAGTGCATATAACAATATAGCGTAATGCTTTTTGGAAAAATGAAGCTATTATAAGACCCAGGTCCCATCACACAATGCAACGCAAGCCGGAGGATAGGGTTTTCCCTTATAATAGCCAAACATGCTTGGTACGTTTAAAACAAATAATTTGATACTATTATAAGTGCATAGTGTATAAAACAACTTAAAATATAAATGTATCAATCATAGACGGCATGGGTACCATCTATCATGTGGCCAATACTAGGCTCTACAATCAAAACCGAAATGTCACGTGTTGGAAGTTGGATTTCCGTCTATGTACCAAGGCAAGGGATCGTCCTTACCACTTCGAGACAATCTAGCCCATGTCTCAGAATCAGAATGCATCGACCCTTGGATCATCCGTGTCGGTCCACACGGAGTGGATTAAAATTCCTAAATAATGCGTTTCCCCGCCTTATGGGGGCGTAAAACTGGTCAGTATATCGACTAAACCATCCATCGGTCCCGTAGCGACCGATATAACTGAGGCGCCTCGCTATCCATCATCCATATAAGTAAAATTGTCTAGGCTCCATACCATGACACCACTCCTAGCTAGGAGGAAATGGATGCCCTCCCAGAAGTCCTCTCCCGTTTCTGGTTCACACCGGGGCGTGAGGCTCGCGAATTAACGCTATACACAAAACTATGCTATATTAAAGCCGTACTTTCATTATCAACCACAAGACTATGCTTTTCAACAGAAGCCTTGATCATTTGCATCTCATCATGACACATAGGCAATTCATGCCATGCGACTGATGTCTATCGATATATAACCTCTGAGCTCGTACATCTCAGGGAAGGGTGTAAAGAAAGAGAATAAATTCTCTGCCACTAGACAAATATATATTTAATAGAGATCAGTCAACATAGAATAAAATCCAATGTCAGACACACATCCATTTACAAGTTCGTTCTGGGTCTGAACGAAACCGGAGGCACCTTATTTCTTGTCCCGTATGTCCAATACATGAGAGAGGTCCTTGTTATCCGGTCGATCTCCAAGTACGTCTGGATGATCACCACTTATTACCTTGTCTTAGGTGTACAGCCTAATCAAGACATCAGTAATCATCCAAACCATGTGAAGACCTTTGGTCTTCAACCACCGTCTTCATTGTCGACATATCATCGAATTAGTTATTCAGAATGGGTATAAACCCGACCTTTCTGAATAACTCGCGTATATAATAAACTAGTGCTATAAAAACACAACAGACGCCTCATTCCAATTCTGAATATTATTTTGTTTAAATATTCATATCCTTTGGGAAAGGTTCCCATTAATTTTTTCAAAGATAAATTCTTCAAAATTATTCTTTAATTTTCCTTTGGATATCAATTCAAACCAAAATAAGATTTATCCAAACTAGTCGGGATTAGCACACCTTACGGAAGTAATCATTTGTTTAATTTCCCAATACCAACTTATTCATCCCATGGGGCAAAACTGGTCATACTCCATATCTAACACCCCGGTGTTATCGGTAAAATTATTTACCATTTCACGTTCAAATCTAACTAAAGATTTAAATATCGCTAGGAGAAAAACTGATGATACTCCATTCTCGATCATTTCCCAAATTTGATAATTTAAATTATCAATTCCCATTTCAATCTAATTAAGGATTCATTAAAACTCCACCTGTTTTTAATCTTCCCAAAAATCAATATTAATGATTATTTAAAGTTAAGAAATTAATCTTATCTTTAACTGGGTTAAAGAACTAATGTCATTTAAAACACAATCCACCGTAAACCCAAAATCACATTCCATTAATTATGAAATCTTCACAGAAAATAGATCAATATATACAATCGATATACACTTCTGTATCCAACCAATAATATAGATGCAATAACGGCAAAGCCTTTTAAATTCCATATATATTAACAGTCTTCCTCCACAGAATCTCACTTCGATTATAATCCAATCAAATTTCATTCCATTCCAATTTATTGTATCAAATTGGAAAACTTTACTTTGGAAAATTTCCCCTAAATCTTAATTAAAATATTTATAAATTCCAAATCACATTTCATTGTTAATCAGGTTAAAAAAACTAATGTCATTTAAAACACAGTTCATGATAAACCCAATTCACAATCTATTTTTTTCCAATTAAGTGTTAGTTAACAGGAAAGTCTAATAATCTTAATTAAAAGATTTATTCTTTTCACATGTGATTCAAGAACAATGTTATTTAAGACACCATTCACGACAAACCCAAAATCCAATTCTTTTATTCAATTCCAATTAAATGTTAATTAATTGGAAAAAAATCACTGAATCTTAATTAAAGATTTATTCTTTTCTTAACTGGGTTTAAGAACAGTGTTAATGAAGACACCATTCACGACAAACCCAAAATCCAATTCTTTTATTCAATTCCAATTAAATATTAATTAATTGGAAAAACTTCACTAAATCTTAATTAAAAATTTATTCTTTTCTCAACTAGGTTTAACAACAGTGTTAATGAAGACACCATTCACGACAAACCCAAATCCAATTCAATATTAAATACAAGGCTCTGAATAGAAATTATATCGGCTTATATTCAATATCAAATTCTTAAATCAACAAATACCGTATTGGGAATAACGATATATATATCTTCCAAATTCCTCCACAATATCCATATAATCACGGAATCCAATATTGAAGTATTCTTACGGTAATTTCGATTCAAATCCATTCCAATTCATATATTGGAAATTCTGGTGATTTTTAAACTCATTTCAAATCCAATTTATTTATTTAAAAATATTGGATTATAATTCTAGATCATAACTAGTTCATTTTGATAAAAATATATTTTTATCTTTTCAAATATGGAATTTTTCATCCCAATTCTTTCCAAATCATTTATTATGAGTTTACACAAATTATTAATATTTTTAATAATTTTATCAAGGCCCGTACAATCGATTTCCATAAACGGTCACCGAACTACACTTACAACGACCTTTTCCAAATTTGATTTGGACATAATTCCAAATTCAACCGTCGGATTCAAAATTTCTTGTATTCGTTGGAAAGCTCTTTTCGATCTGAACCCAACAGTCCTAGATTTAGGAGAATCCGACGATCGAATCTCCCATAATTTCAATTCGAAGTCAATGGTCAAAATTCGCGAACTACCGTAGCGCGGCGCGTTCTATTCAGGCCATTAAGTATATATTATATATTATATAGATTTCATCGATTTCCGTTTAAAACGTATTTTTTAAATCGTTTTAAATTCGTTTTAAAAACGATTCTAGCTTCATTTTCAATTTTAAATCAAAATTGAATATTCCATATCATTATAATATAAATGATAATATTTTTAAAATGTTAGATTTTGAAATCATTTCCTTCTCAATACTCATTATTAAAATGAATAAAATCGATATAAATATCGTTCACGTCAAAATGGCGTTAATCTAATCAACACGGCTTTATATATTTAAATATTTTCGTGTCCATCCCAAATCGGACATCAAAATCGTATTGATCCATTATTGAATATTATTTTAAAATATTAGTTTTTTAAAATATTCATTACTCGTCATTTTAAAATATTCGTTAATTTAAAATATTCGTTCTTTCCGAATTGGAGTCAGACACAGTCATTTTTTTATTTATATCGATTTCATACACACTGTACACAACAATAATCAAACACAGTCAACCATCATCCAGAGTGCATTACACAACTGCATAAGCGTTAAATCTGAATAATTAACGCTTAGAACAGCCTGTCAACCAATCATTGACATACAACTAAATATTGGGATTAGTGTATGTCCAATATCATCCCAATACCCGTGTGGGGTTTTCAAACAACAAACACTGATTATTATTTGTGCAGTTGGGCGATGTATAAAATATACCATCGCAATCAATATCAGTCAAATGAATGTACATAAACAAATCGTCCTTGTAAATGAATATTCATTCTCATTCATATACACGTTAAAAATTATATTTTTAAATATAAAACATTTATTTCAACTCATGAGTATTTTATATAGTTCATTTATACAATAAAAATGATATTTTTATTATTCAAATATTTTATTCATCACATGAATATTTAATACATTTCATATATACAATAAAAATGATATTTTTATTGTTCAAATATTTTATATTCCATTTCACAATACAATCACAATCAGTTTCCACCACATAAAACAATCAAACATGTTATCCATGGTCTATGGACGATGGTGTCAGGAGCTACTAAGCCCCGTCTACAACCTAATATATATTTAACTGTAAAAAGTTTCAGTGAGGAGTTCTCACCTTTGATTTCCACTCAGTCGTTCTTTATTGGGCAGTTTGGATTTTTTCGCTTCCAGTCGGTTTCATCGCAATCTGTTTTCAAGCGGTTTATTGTTAAAAATCACATTTTTAATACAGTGTTATATAGTAAGAATCACATTTTTATTCTGTGTTATTTCTTTTGTTTAAAAATCAAATTTTTAACATGAAGCTATATATATATATATATCACATTTAAAAATGAATGCTATATATTTTAAAAGCCACAAGTTTGCACAAGGTATTTATATAAGAAAAAAATCATATTTTTAAAACAACGATATATAAATAAAAATCATATTTTCATTTACAATGTTATATAATAAAAAAAATCTCCTTCTTATAATGCTATTTATATTTTAAAAATCACATTTTTAAATCATTATTTTCATATTAAAAATCATATTTTTATCTAGTTAAAGATCGTATATTTATATAAGTAAAGATCGCATTTTTATCTAAATAAAGATCTTATATTTATATACGTTATTTATAATCAAAAATAACATTTATATTCAAAGCTATAATATATACAAATGATATTTTTATTCCAACGTTTTGTATAATCAAAACTAGAATTTTAAACAATGTTTTTTATAATAAAAATCATAATTTAAACAATGTTATTTAAATAAATAAAAAAATCACCTTAGTAACGTTTAACAAAGTGTTGCCATCCCTCCTTCTTTTACTGGATAGCCTGTCGCAAGAAAACCCATAACCTTGTCGTTTCTCTCTCCTCGCGCAGGCCACCCAACACTGCTGTTCGATGATCGGAACCTACAACGTCGTAGCGCCTGACGTCTCCTCTCTTCACGCACCATTGCTCGAAATTAGAGCTCGCCATTCTCCTCGAAATCCACACCAAAACCCATGGTTTTCAGCTCGAAACTGGATCCAATCACTTAAAGAAAATTGGTCAGAGTACTATGGATTGGAAGAGCCCGAAATTCTTGACAATATTCATTCAGAAATTTCATGAATTATTGTTTGGATCGAATGAATTTGGGTAGGGAAACCGGGAGCAATATCGGCCTTTCAATTTGGTTGACGGCGTGTTCATGAAGAGGGTAGGGTTAGGGTTTAGATTTATATATATATATATATATATATTATCATTATTTTATTTTCAAAAATACTTGTGTATCGATACGAACTCCAAATCAAACCCAACGACTGTCGCCCCCAGCTAAATACCCCCATTTCAGACACAATGGAATATGCTATGTAAGCCAATTCAATTGTTTTGATTAGTTTTTTCATCAAAAATAAAATATAAATTAATATAACTTTCAAAATTGATTTCAACGTACATTTTAACTTACCAAGGCCACATACTGACTCCAAAAATTCCAGAAAAATAAATCTAGCTATGTTTTGACGATACAGTCCTAACAAAACGAATTTCATCGAATTTGTAGACCGCTTGAAAAATGGCATTTTCTAGTCAATTAAATTCAAACGAAATTGACCAAACACGTTTAAATTCACCAAGCTTACATATTAATTCCAAAAATTATGAAAATTGGAATCTAGCAATAATACGACATTCCGAATCCAACAAAAGTGGTCTCGTTGAAAACGGAGGTCGTTTGCAAAATCGCTATTTTTAAGGGCTATATATTATCTAAATTTCATAGTGACTATTCTGAATTTTCAACCGGACATAACTTTTTATTACCGTTATGAAATCTGGATTTTTCACATTCGTTGAAAAGATATTTTCAAACAGATTCAAATATTTCTAGTTTTACTAAAATCCAGTTTATTTTGAATCCTCTACATTTAATTGAAATATGAAATCGAATTTTCAAACTACCGCGCCATTTCCCGTTCCTTTTATAATTAAAATATATATTTATATTCTAACTTTGATTTAAATAAATTTATATGTTCTAATTCTATTTAAAATAAATTTCTAGTCGTTATTATTTAAAATAAATCATTTTAAATATTCAAAACTCATTGAAATTGACAAAATAAAAATTTTAAATTGGTTCTGATTTTTCGGGTTGTTACAATCTCCCCCACTTAAAATATTTTCGTCCTCGAAAAGGGACAGAGCTGAAAGTTGTTTAACTAACCAACTCTTTCAGTTTGGCTTTCGTTATTCAACTTTTCAGTATCTACGAATTTTCCAATTTTTCAAAAATTTGGCTAACACCCTAAATTTTCAAAAAAATTCGGAATAACCTCCTTTGTACGGGGAGACATTTAAAACTCAACTAGCCACGCAGAACCCTTATCAATCCAAAATAAAAATAAAAAGCCAAGCAACTAGCCAATCGGCTCATAAAATCATCCAAACCCAATAAATTAGTAAACATGTACCTATTTGTCAGGCATACAATTTTATTCCTCTTCTTAGCTTCCTTGCTATGACCTGTCCAATATATATGCATGTACATGTATGCAATTTCAATCAATTTCAATTCAGTTCAATATTTGACTCAATTTGGCTTAATGATTCAATATTTTAATTAATCAACCTAATAATTAAACAACACAATCAGCAATCATTTAGTTTATTATCGTTTCAAACACATAACTTATATATATATATTCAAAAATCATCTTTTTTGTGCCAAATCACAACAATATCCCTATTTAGTTTTAGTTCTCACACCAGTCAACTGGAAATATATAGAAATCCCACTTTTGAAACTTGAACACAGATGCTGATGATGTGGCCACATCATCAGAATCATCCCTGGGAGACAAGATTGTGATTCTATATCTATCCAGTATATCTGAGGCTTCGAATACACGTTAATTAGGCGTATATTCAAAATCTCCATATACTCGATTGTCCAAATCAGCCTAAAATAAATATGCAAATACGTATAATAAGATTTAAATTTTCAAAACAAAATTTTTTTCATTTTTATTTTGAAAACACTACTCTTCACACTCTTCTAGGATACTACTGATCCCATCTCTAACGAGTCATCCTCATTGGATGTTACTAATCCAATCTCTGATGAATTCTTTCGTTCGGTTCTAATATGTCTTGTTCTCGAGCTCTGTAAACCAAAGCTTTGATACAAAATTGTGGCGACCCGAACTTCCCCGATCTCCGAAGAGAAGAGAAAGAACAAATTTTCTGAGAACACGAAAAATCAGAATGCAAACAGAAGAACATTTCATTGCTTATTACAACAATTTACATTAGAGTACAAGAATATATAGAGTATGAAAAAAAATACATTTGATAAATTTTAGAGATTTACAAATTATTATGCAACAGAAAATAATAAAAAACACAACCGAAAGAAATACACGGATACCGAGAGTTTCGAATATAGCTCCAGCTGTAAACCTGGATCCTGTGAGCATAATATCTGCAAAACCGAAACTACTAGCTGCCTGTGTGGAAAATAGGGGCACCTAGAGTTTAGGTTAAAACAATAAACTCCAGGTCAGTCATGTGACTGGTGTGAGAACTAAAACAGTTATATAAAACTTTACTTTTAAACAAAGTAAATCAAGGGACAACGCCGTATAATAAGGAACGAGTTTCCTCCAAAGAATACCACAGAATATAACAAAACAACGTAATGCTTTTTGGAAAAATGAAGTTATTATAAGACCCAGGTCCCATCATACAATGCAACGCAAGCCGGAGGGTAGGGTTTTCCCTTATAATAGCCAAACATGCTTGGTACATTTAAAACAAATCAATTGATACTATTATAAGTGCATAGTGTATAAAACAACTTAAAATATAAATGTATCAATCATAGACGGCATGGGTACCATCTATCATGTCGCCAATACTAGGCTCTACGATCAAAACCGAAATGTCACATATTGGAAGTTAGATTTCTATAACAACCCGTATTTTTGAATAACATGTTATAACACAAATCAAGGCAGAAATAAACTGTAAAATCTTAATCAAGGGAAACGGGCTATGCCATTGCATTCGTCTCGGAAAAATACGCGAAATAGAGTCCGAGTTTTCGAAAATCGGAGTCCGTATGACCAAGATATGGCCTCGCGAAGTTTCACGAAAAATTCAAATTCAAACAGATTCAAATTTCAGAAAATCAGAAGTGGCGGGAAAATTCCCGCCAGACCCAGGGGGGTAGACCTGGGGGTCGACTGGGGAGTCGAACTCCCCCCCCCCAGGTCGATTGGGGAGTCGACCCTAGGGTCGACCTCCCTGGTCGGCCAGGTCGGCCTAATGCACCTGTTTGGCTGTTTGGACCTGCTTTGGAGGCTAATGAAGGGATTTGATGGCTTGGATTGAATCTAGGGTTAATCCTATGGCTAATACTATCCAAATCTTCTATAAAAAGACCCCTAAACCTAGCCTAAATCATAATTATTCAATCCTATAACTAAACTATGCCAAATTTGTCCCTCTCATGGCCTCCACTCTCATGCTAAAATTCCTAAGTCTACCTATATGAGAGATTTTGAGTGCATACAAGTATTTTCAAGCTTGTATGAGTGTTCTTAGTTTGCATTCAAGTCAAGTTGCAACATTTCTATTTCAAAGCAAGGATTTTTATTGATTTGGCTCAAGGGTTTTTCATTTGGAGCTTGCATATTTGGGTTTTTGGTGCTTGCATAAGGGCTTCGTCTCAATCTTTATAATAACTATTTATTTGTGTCTTCATAGCATTGTAAGCCCTTTTCTACTTTCTTTTCTTGAACTCTAAAGTTAAATGAATGATGCAAGTTTGGGGTTGATCATTATGATATGCAAGTTTGGTTGATCATCATGATATGCAAGTTTGATTGATCATCATGATATGCAAGTTTGGTTGATCATTATGATACGCAAGTTTGGTTGATCATCATGATATGCAAGTTTGGTTGATCATTATGTTATGCAAGTTAGTTTAATCATGATGTATGACACATGTTATCATGTTATGCAAGTTTGGGTTGATCATTATACACATGTTATCGTGTTATGCAAGTTAAACTTGAGTTTATGACCTTAAAGCTTCAAGCTTTATGTTAAAGGTTGCATTTTGGCAACATGAAAGTTATCATATCCCTTATGATAACTTGCATGTAAGGCTAAATGCGAACTTCTAGCAACTTCTACATGTTTTTTATCACCATGTATCACTCATATGCTAAGTTTGGTTTTATGCATGCTTTTGAAGCCTAATAATGCAATATGCAAATATATGAACATATGTACATCTCATATGCCACCATGTTAAACTTGTGGCTTCAACACCTTTATGTCATGGTTATGCCAAGTTCCCTATTTTATCCTTTATGTGTTGTTGCGATTATGTAAACGATGGGATTACGTTGGGGTTGGGTAACATAATGACATGAACATGATTTTTATAACATGACGTGATATGTTAACTTGTAATTATGTTTTGGAAACATAATGGACATGACACTTAGAAAATATGAGTGTGGCCAACTCGAGGTTGGGTTGAGTTTGTAGCATAAATCTACCCGGACCCGCCCGGCTTAACTAGTGGCTACAAACAATAGGACCCAATGTGAGAAGTTGGTCATGTTGTGCTCGAACCCGAGGTTAGACCTAGTTGTGGTGTAAAGCTACCCGGACCCGCTCGGCTTAACTAGTAACCACAACAAAGTCTAATGTGAGAGGTTAAAGCGCATTAAGTTAATTAATGCCTCCTGATTAGGGTTAAGTCATGGTCCACTTAATACTTAACCAATTTGGGCTTGATGGGTTAATCGGGGTTAAGTCAGGAACCTTGGGTACGCTTAACCAATTTAATCCACGTTTGGATCGGGTTAACCACATTTAACTCATTAAGGAAACCCTAGTTGCGTGGTCCTTTTCAGCAATAACCCTCTAGATAGTATCATAAGACCCTAGGACTAGGCTAGGGTGGGGGCACGATTACTGGGCTGATTGTAAGAGACCAAAAGAGATGACTGAATGATGCACCGGTTGTTCAGGCGGACCATGGTCGTGCACATTAAGTCCGGAGTTGAACACGGGCACCGGTAGGTTTGGGCTGTGCATCCTGGAATTGTGTCTGAGGGTTACACCGTAGGGCCTGATACACCCTAGGGGTGGACCCTGCACAGTCAACTACATTACATGATTAAGCCGTATGACACCGACACTTGACGAGTTAGGCTTATAGGGAGCCGATCGACTAGACCGAGTAGTTGGACCTTGATTTAGGTCATCTCATGATGTTGGGCCAATCTTGGGCCAAGGGATCAATTCTTGTTTTTACTTGACATGTTAGAGTGCTAGTACACCCGTGGTGCAAAACTTAACCTTGATTATGCGATGACACCTTTATCTACCTTGTTAGTTAATCATCATGCTAGTATGTTGTTATCCTTATGTTCATCTCAGCTTCTCATGCCAGTTAACTTTACTAGTTCATAGACAGATAGTAGCAGGGCTTACCAGTCTTTTTGACTGACCTGTTTTCTTTCGCCTCTTTTCTTCCGTTCCCCCCCCCCCTCAGGTCCTCAGGGTGGGAACATTGGATCTTAGCTTGGATCTTTCTATCTTTCTTACTGGATTTGCTCATCTACGGGTTTGGACATTGAGCTAGCTATGGTTTATCACTTCACTTTGGGGATAGTACTTTATGTATTTCAGTTTTTCAGTTTATGCTTTTATCTAGGCTTTGTTTGTTGGAAAATAATGACTAAGTACTTTATTGTAACTTAACTATGGTTTTGGAAATGCAAGTTTTATCCGCTGCTTTACTACTCTGTTTTACTTATATGTTTTGTCTTGTGATATCTGCATGCATGTTTACCTTGTTTAAACGCCCCTCCGAAGCTAGTGTGCTTGCAAGAGTCACCCTGGCGGAGGTGGGGTGTTACATTTGGTATCAGAGCATAAGGTTTACATGATTGGAGCAAAAGTGTTTTTGAAACTTACCTTTTGAAAAACTATTTTCAAAACCAATTAAGTATTTTCCAAGAAAAGTCTAGTTATTTTAAAAAAGGCTATTCCCCAAAAGCCATAGCACTATCCTTCGTTTCTTCGTTCTGAATCTATCTTTTTCCTTTTTCAGTATGGCCGATCTTAACCTTCCCGAGGGAGTGACCATTCCCGGGTGGTTCCGGAGGTACTTGGAAGCTAGGGCCAACGATGTGGGCCCAGCAAATACGCCCCAATATAACTGAGGTTCCTCCTCCTCCTCCTCAGCATCCGCAAGCAGATTTCGCTAAGATTTGCAAAGACTTTAAGGCGATGGGTTGCAAGAATTTTGTCAGAGCGGAGACTTCTGTGGAGGCAAGAAACTGGTTAAAGGAAACTGAAGATCTCTTTGTTATCTTTGATGTGGAAGATCGTAGGAAAGTTCTGTTGGCGGTATGGCTATTGAAAGGGGAAGCTGCTTATTGGTGGGTAGTCACCACCACTACTAGACCAATTGAGACTTGGGATGACTTTAGGAGAAGGTTTGGACTAAAGTTCCTATCATCGACAGAAGAGAATCTTCAGATGGAGAGGTTCCTATCTCTAAAGCAAGGGGACATGACAGTTAGGGAATACGTGGATAAGTTTAATCAACTTGCTCAGTTCGGTCTAGAATTGGTAAACACAGCTCCGAAGAAGGCCCTACACTTTGCCCTAGGATTGAATGAGCCATTGCGCGGTTTGGCCATGTCTCATATACCCCTGGGGGCAACTTTCGAGAGTTTGGTGAATATGGCCCTGCTTCAAGAAGAAGATAAGAGTGGCAAGAAGGAGGTCAAGGCAAATGAGTCTCAAGGCGAGAAGGTAGATTCCGGAAAAGGAGGCAAGAACAAAAATAGCAAGGACAACAAGTCAAGAGAAAGGAGGAAGTGCAACTTCTGTGGGATTACTGGGCACATAGCCAAAGACTGTAGGAAGAAGAAAAGGAAGTTGGGCGAATGCTTTCATTGTGGAGAGACTGGACATTTCAGTAAGGATTGCCCCAAGAGGCAAGGAAAAACTCAGCAAGCAGGACCCACTGGAGGGCAGTTGCAGGCTCTCCTCACTCTTCCAGCTTTTGATCGAGGTAGTGTTTCTGAAAAAAAAGTCATGTTTACATTTCTGATTTCCCTGTTCATACCTTATTTGATTCTGGCGCATCGCATAGTTTTATTTCTGATCTTGTTGAAAATTTGCACCTAAGTACTAGTCTAGTTGAGGTCCCGTTAGTGTTTCAAATCCAATTGGGGGTTCCGCCCATCTACCTGTGATTTGTATGGATTTGAAAATCTCTATCTTGAGCATAGAACTCATGTGTAATGCTTAGGTTCTCGGGTTATGGGATACGGCTTGATTTTGGGTGTGGATTGGTTGTCCAGTTATGGAGCCATCCTCGATTGTGAGCATAGGGTGGGGAGGCTCATGACTCGCCTCGATACCCTAGAAATTTCTTGTAACCCTAGAGGTCCCGTCATGTTATGTTATCTTGAATCTCTCGACTCATCCATCGATGATCTGCAATCTGTAAGGATGGTCCGAGACTATCCTGATGTCTTTGAAGAAGTTAAGGGGTTACCCCCTAAACGAGAGATAGATTTTCGCATTTATCTAGTCGATAATGCCAAGCCAGTATCATTGCCCGTTAGGCATATGGCTCCACGAGAAAGAAGAGAGCTCAGTAAACAAATCAAGGAGCTGCTTGAGAAGAATTTTATTAGACAAAGCATTTCTGAATGGGGTGCTCCGGTGGTATTCGCTACTAAGGCGGATGGTTCGCTTCGTCTATGTGTTGATTATCGAGAGTTGAACAAGTTGACAAAGAAGAATCTAGTCTTCGCATGGGACGTAGATTGTGATGATGCATTCCAACGGTTAAAGAGAGCTTTAACCACAGCTCCAGTCTTAGTGTTGCCAGATGGGAGTAAGCCATTTGTTGTCTATACCGATGCTTGTGGGATAGGACTGGGCGCGGCCTTAATGCAAGAGGGAAGGGTAATAGCCTACGGTGGAAGGCAGTTGAGGGCGCATGAGAAAAATTATCCTACCCATGATTTAGAGTTGGCCGCTATTGTTTTTGCGCTTAAGATTGGGCGCCATTACCTTCTGGGAGAGAGGTTCGAATTGTTCACTGACCACAAATCATTGAAGTACTTGTTTTCTCAGAAGGATTTAAACTTGAGACAACAAAGGTGGATGGAATTCTTAGCATCCTATGATTTCGAGATAGCGTATACCCCTGGCAAGGGTAACGTGGTGGCAGACGCCTTGAGTAGAAAAAAAAAGTTGTCCTTGAGTCCATTGTTCGTGGAACAACGAAGCTTGGAATTTATCTCGATGTTTGATTTCAGACCTTCCGTTGACTATATACCCGGTTTGATAGCATCCTTGGAGGTCAGGCCTACTCTTTTGGGATGGATTGGTGAGGCACAACGGGACGATCCACAGTTGGTTGAGTTGGTAGAGAGGCTCATAAGGGGGGAGTCGTCCAGCCATTTGAGTAGGTACACCCTAGACGATAGGGGGTGCTTGCGTAGAGACGGTAGACTTTGTGTACCGCAAAATGAGGAGTTGAGGAAGGCTATTCTTGATAATGCACACCGTTCTAGGATGACCATTCATCCCGGTGGGGACAAGATGTACCAAGACATGAAGCGAGTTTTCTTTTGGGCCGGTATGAAGAAAGATGTGGCCGAGTATGTCGCTAGATGCTTGGTGTGCCAACAAGTAAAAGCGGAGCAAAAGAAACCCGGCGGGTTGCTTCACCCATTGGAAGTTCCGCAATGGAAGTGGGATAGCGTCTCGATGGATTTTATTGATGGGTTACCGAGATCGAGGAAGGGTAATACGGGAATTTGGGTTGTGGTAGACAGACTTACTAAGAGCGCCCATTTCGTACCCGTGAAGAGCAAGAGGACTGCTCCATGGCTGGCATCTATTTATCTTCGAGAGATAGTGCGGTTGCATGGAGTTCCTTCTAGCATAGTTAGCGATCGTGACCCAATTTTCACTAGCCAGTTCTGGAACAGTTTGCAAGAAGCGATGGGTACGCGATTGAATCTGAGTTCAGCCTATCACCCCCAGACGGATGGCCAAACCGAGAGGGTGAATAGAGTGCTAGAAGATCTCTTGAGGCTTTGTGTTCTCGACTTCGGTGGTACTTGGGAAGACCACCTTCCTCTTGTAGAGTTTGCTTATAATAATAGCTATCAAGCCAGCATAGGGATGGCACCATTCGAAGCTTCGTATGGGAGGCCATGCAAGCCACCAACATGTTGGTGGGAAGACGACGGATAAGCTTATAATTGAGCCCGACATGATAAGGGACACATCCGAGAGGGTTGAACTGATTCAAAGACGGATGAAAACGGCCCAAGACAGACAGAAATCCGATGCAGACAAGCGAAGGACAGACTTGGAATTTAAAGTTGGAGATATGGTCTTTGTGAAGATTTCTCCTTTGCGAAATATGGTTCGCTGACACCAAGGATCGTAGGACCCTTCCCTACTATAGAAAGAGTCGGGAAGATGACATATAAGGTGGAATTGCCGAGAAGCTGGCCGGAGTGCATAATGTCTTTCATGTCTCGCATCTCCGGAAGTGTTTGCACAGATCCGCCGAAGTGGTTGAACCAAGCATTCTTGAAGACATTGAGGTAGAGAAAGAAGCAACCTTGAGAAAAGCTCTGATTCGTATCTTGGGAACATAGATCAAGAAACTAAGGAATCGAGAAGTCAAATTGGTGAAAGTTCAGTGGGGTGAAGCCGACGAAGATGCAACTTGAGAAACCGAGGAGAAGATGCGTGGGCTTTATCCATTTCTTTTTGAGGGTACATTCTCGATCTCTTTTCCTAATTAGCATATCTTTCTTTTATCCATGTTTATCTTGGTTATCTTGTCATCTCGTTAAACTTGTCATGAGGACCTTAGGTAGAAACCCTTTGGATGAAACATGTATTTGAAACATGTTATGCTTGATGGTTGCAAGTGGTTGCAAGTGTTTGCACGTGGATACTCGTGGATGCATGATACACATTAGGCACTAAGATCGGCTCACACACTTTCATACCGCATATGCATGAGTGTTTATGCTTATTCATGGATGAAAACTTGTACGCTATCACATGGATGTTGCATATGGATGGATGTTATGTGCACTCATGTAGAGATTATAAATTATGTTATGAATTTGCATACATATGGACTCATTTCGCTAACATATTTTGCATTAAGGGGGTTTACTGAATCAGTAACCTCCTGATTTTCGCATTAGATAAGTACATATACACACACCTTTGCATATGATCATACAGCATTTAGAATCCTTTAAGGACAATGACTGCACGTGGATAATGTTTTGAGTAGATGGATGATGGATGGTAGGATACGTTATTCCTAACTTGGAGATTTTGGGGACGAAATCCTTTAAGGAGGGGAGAATGTAACAATCCATATTTTTGAATAACATGTTATAACACAAATCAAGGCAGAATTAAACGGTAAAATCTGAATCAAGGGAAACGGGCTATGCCATTGCGTTCGTCTCGGAAAAATACGCGAAATAGAGTCCGAGTTTTCAAAAATCGGAGTCCGTATGACCAAGATATGGCCTCGCGAAGTTTCACGAAAAATTCAAATTCAAAACAGATTCAAATTTCAGAAAATCAGAAGTGGCGGGAAAATTCCCGCCAGACCCAGGGGGTCGACCTGGGGGTCGACTGGGGAGTCGACCTCCCCCCCCAGGTCGACTGGGGAGTCGACCCTAGGGTCGACATGGGGGTCGACCTCCCTGGTCGGCCAGGTCGGCCTGATGCACCTGTTTGGCTGTTTGGACCTGCTTTGGAGGCTAGTGACGGGATTTGATGGCTTGGATTGAATCTAGGGTTAATCCTATGGCTAATACTATCCTAATCTTCTATAAAAAGACCCCTAAACCTAGCCTAAATCATAATTATTCAATCCTATAACTAAACTATGCCAAATTTATCCCTCTCATGGCCTCCACTCTCATGCTAAAATTCCTAAGTCTACCTATATGAGAGATTTTGAGTGCATACAAGTATTTTCAAGCTTGTATGAGTGTTCTTAGTTTGCATTCAAGTCAAGTTGAAACATTTCTATTTCAAAGCAAGGATTTTTATTGATTTGGCTCAAGGGTTTTTCATTTGGAGCTTACATATTTGGGTTTTTGGTGCTTGCATAAGGGCTTCATCTCAATCTTTATAATAACTATTTATTTGTGTCTTCATAGCATTGTAAGCCCTTTTCTACTTTCTTTTCTTGAACTCTAAAGTTAAATGAATGATGCAAGTTTGGGGTTGATCATTATGATATGCAAGTTTGGTTGATCATCATGATATGCAAGTTTGGTTGATCATCATGATATGCAAGTTTGGTTGATCATCATGATATGCAAGTTTGGTTGATCATTATGTTATGAAAGTTAGTTTAATCATGATGTATGACACATGTTATCATGTTATGCAAGTTTGGGTTGATCATTATACACATGTTATCGTGTTATGCAAGTTAAACTTGAGTTTATGACCTTAAAGCTTCAAGCTTTATGTTAAAGGTTGCATTTTGGCAACATGAAAGTTATCATATCCCTTATGATAACTTGCATGTCAGGCTAAATGCGAACTTCTAGCAACTTCTACATGTTATTTATCACCATGTATCACTCATATGCTAAGTTTGGTTTTATGCATGCTTTTGAAGCCTAATAATGCAATATGCAAATATATGAACATATGTACATCTCATATGCCACCATGTTAAACTTGTGGCTTCAACACATTTATGTCATGGTTATGCCAAGTTCCCTATTTTATCCTTTATGCGTTGTTGCGATTATGTAAACGATGGGATTACGTTGGGGTTGGGTAACATAATGACATGAACATGATTTTTATAACATGACGTGATATGTTAACTTGTAATTATGTTTTGGAAACATAATGGACATGACACTTAGAAAATATGAGTGTGGCCAACTCGAGGTTGGGTTGAGTTTGTAGCATAAATCTACCCGGACCCGCCCGGCTTAACTAGTGGCTACAAACAATAGGACCCAATGTGAGAAGTTGGTCATGTTGTGCTCGAACCCGAGGTTAGACCTAGTTGTGGTGTAAAGCTACCCGGACCCGCCCGGCTTAACTAGTAACCACAACAAAGTCTAATGTGAGAGGTTAAAGCGCAATAAGTTAATTAATGCCTCCTGATTAGGGTTAATTCATGGTCCACTTAATACTTAACCAATTTGGGCTTGATGGGTTAATCGGGGTTAAGTCAGGAACCTTGGGTACGCTTAACCAATTTAATCCACGTTTGGATCGGGTTAACCACATTTAACCCGTTAAGGAAACCCTAGTTGCGTGGTCCTTTTCAGCAGTAACCCTCTAGATAGTATCATAAGACCCTAAGACTAGGCTAGGGTGGGGGCACGATTACTGGGATGATTGTAAGAGACCAAAAGAGACGGCTGAATGATGCACCGGTTGTTCAGGCGGACCATGGTCGTGCACATTAAGTCCGGAGTTGAACACGGGCACCGGTAGGTTTGGGCTGTGCATCCTGGAATTGTGTTTGAGGGTTACACCGTAGGGCCTGATACACCCTAGGGGTGGACCCTGCACAGTCAACTACATTACATGATTAAGCCGTATGACACCGACACTTGACGAGTTAGGCTTATAGGGAGCCGATCGACTAGACCGAGTAGTTGGACCTTGATTTAGGTCATCTCATGATGTTGGGCCAAACTTGGGCCAAGGGATCAATTCTTGTTTTTACTTGACATGTTAGAGTGCTAGTACACCCGTGGTGCAAAACTTAACCTTGATTATGCGATGACACCTTTATCTACCTTGTTAGTTAATCATCATGCCAGTATGTTGTTATCCTTATGTTCATCTCAGCTTCTCATGCCAGTTAACTTTACTAGTTCATAGACAGATAGTAGTAGGGCTTACCAGTCTTTTTGATTGACCTGTTTTCTTTCGCCTCTTTTCTTCCATTCCCCCCCCCCCTCAGGTCCTAAGGGTGGGAACATTGGAGCTTAGCTTGGATCTTTCTAGCTTGCTTACTGGATTTGCTCATGTACGGGTTTGGACATTGAGCTAGCTATGGTTTATCACTTCACTTTGGGGATAGTACTTTATGTATCTCAGTTTTTCAGTTTACGATTTTATCTAGGCTTTGTTTGTTGGAAAATAATGACTAAGTACTTTATTGTAACTTAACTATGGTTTTGGAAATGCATGTTTTATCCGCTGCTTTACTACTCTTTTTTACTTATATGTTCTGTCTTGTGATATATGCATGCATGTTTACCTTGTTTAAACGCCCCTCCGAAACTAGTGTGCTTGCAAGAGTCACCCTTGCGGAGGTGGGGTGTTACAATTTCCATCTGTGAACCAAGGCAAGGGATCGTCCTTACCGCTTCGAGACAATCTAGCCCATGTCTCAGGATCAAAATGCATGACCCCTGGATCGTCAGGTCCGGTCTACACGGAGTGGATTAAAATGCCTGAACAATGCGTTTCCCTGCCCTATAGGGCATAAAACTGGTCAGTATATCGACCAAACCATCCCTCGGCCCCGTATTGACCGATAAAACTGAGGCGCCTCGCTATCTATCATCCACATAAGTAAAAATGTCTGGGCTCCATACCTTGACACCACTCCTAGCTAGAAGGAAACGCATGCCCTCCCTGAAGTCCTCTCCCGTTTCTGGTTCACACCGGGGTGTGACGCTCATGAATTAACGCTATACACAAAGTTATGCTATATTAAAGCCGTGTTTTGATCATAAACCACAAGACTTTACTTTTCAACAGAATCCTTGATCGTTTTAATCTCAGCATGCCACACAGGCAATTCACGCCATGCGACTGACGTCTATCGATATATAACCTTTGGGCTCGTACGTCTTAGAGAAGGGTGTTAAGAAAGAGAATAAATTCTCAGCTACCAAATAAATATATATGTATATTTAATAGAGATCAATCAACAAAGAATAAAATCCAATGTCAGACACACATCCATTTGCAAGTTCATTCTGGGTCTGAACGAAACCGGAGGCACTTTATTCCTTGTCCCGTTTGTCCGACACAGGAGAGAGGTCCTCGCATATCCGGTCGATCTCCAAGTATGTCTGGACGACCACCACTTTTTACCTTGTCTTGGGTGTACAACCCAATCAAGACATCCGTAATCGTCCGAACAGTGTGAAGACCTCCGGTCTTCAACCACCGTCTTCATCATCGACATATCGTCAAATCAATTATTCAAAATGGGTATAAACCCAGCCTTTCTGAATAACTTGCATATATAATAAACAAGTGCTATAAAAACACAACATACGCCTTACCGAAATTAAGGTTTAAAGTGTTGTTCTTCAAATTTTATCAAAGATAAATTCTTCAAATTTATTCTTTAATTTTCCTTTGGATATCAATTCAAACCAAATTAAGGTTTATTCAAACTAGTCGGGATTAGCGCACCTTACCGAAATAATCATTTGTTTAATTTTCCAATCCCAACCTATTCATCCCATGGAGCAAAACTAGTCATACTCCATATCTAACACCACAGTGTTATCGGTGAAATTATTTAACATTTCACGTTTAAATCTGATTAAAGATTTAACTATCGCTAGGAGCAAAACTTGTGATACTCCATTCTTGATCATTTCCCAAATTTGATAATTTAAATTATAAATTCACATTTCAATCTAATTAAGGATTCATTAAAACTCCACTTGGTTTTAGTCTTCCCAAAACTCAATATTAATGATTATTCAAAGTTAAGAAATTAATCTTATCTTTAACTGGGTTAAAGAACTAATGTCATTTAAAACACAGTCCACCGTAAACCCAAAATCCCATTCCATTAATTATGGAATCTTCACGGAAAATAGATCGATATATACAATCGATATAAACTTCCGTATCCAACCAATAATATAGATGCAATAATGGTAAAGCCTTTTAAATTCCATATATATTAACAGTCTTCCTCCATAGAAGCTCACTTGAATTATAATCCTATCGAATTCCATTCAAATTTATTGTATTGAATTCAAAAACTTTACTTTGAAAATTTTCACCTAAATCTTAATTAAAAGATTTATGAATTCCAAATCACAATTCACTGTAAATCGGGTTAAAGAACTAAAGTCATTCAAAATGCAGATTACGATAAGCCCAATTCACATTCTGTTTTTTCCAATTAAATGTTAATTAACTGGAAACTCTAATAATCTTAATTAAAAGATTTATTCTTTTCACATGGGATTCAAGAACAGTGTTATTTAAGACACCATTCATGACAAACCCAAAATCCAATTCTTTTATTCAATTCCAATTGAATGTTAATTAATTGGAATAACTTTATTAAATCTTAATTAAAGATATATTCTTTTTCTCAACTGGGTTTAAAAACAGTGTTAATGAAGACACCATTCCCAACAAACCCAAAATCCAAATCTTTTATTCAATTCCAATTAAATGTTAATTAATTGGAAAAACTTCACTAAATCTTAATTGAAGATTTATTCTTTTATCAACTCGGTTTAACAGTGTTAATGACGACACCATTTACGACAAACCCAAATCCAATTCAATATTAAATACAAGGCTCTGAATAGAAATTATATCGGCTTATATTCAATATCAAATTCTGAAATCAATAAATATCGTATTGGGAATAACGATATATATATCTTCCAAATTCCTCCACAATATTTGTATAATCACGAAATCTAATATCGAAATATTCTGATGATAATTTCGATTCAAATCCATTCCAATTCATATATTGGAAATTCTGATTATTTTTAAAACCATTTCAAATCCAATTTATTTATTTAAAAATATTGGATTATAATTATGTTCATAACTAGTTCATTTCGATAAAAATATATTTTTATCTTTCAAATATGGAATTTTTCATCCGAATTTTTTCCAAATCATTTATTATGATTTTACACAAATTATTAATAATTTTAATAATTTATCAAGGCCCGTACAGTTGATTTCCATAAATGGTCATCGAACTGCACTTACAGCGACCTTTTCCAAATTTTATTTACGCATAATTACCAATCCAGCTATCAGATTTCAAATTTCTTGTATTTATTGGGAAGCCCTTTCCGATACGAACCCAACGATACTGGTTTTAGGAGAAACCGACGGTCGGATCATGTAATTTCAATTCGAAGTTAATGGTCGAAATTCGCGAACTGCTACAGCGCAGCGCGTTCTATTCAGGCCATTAAATATATATAGTATATATATATTATGTGACGACCCCAAACCCCCGTTCCCCGGTGGCAAGGGTAATCTTTGGAATATAACACATAAAAAAATAACGGCAGAATAGAAATATATAAATACACAAGATATTGTACAGCAGAATAAACTGGATAAACATAAACATTAGAGTTACACAGTATACAGGATCGTAGTTAGTACAAAATACAGTTAATACAGTTTCAGCTTTACATAAAATGTCTACAGCGGAATCAAAACATAATATGTACAACAAGAGCTGAACAACATAAAAAGAAAGAAATGATAGAATCCATCTTCAGCTCCATAGCCATCCAGAAAGAGCCTGTCAAAACCTGAATACAGGGCTGCCCGTGTAGAAAATAGGGCACCCGAGTTTGCAAGTGAAACAAACTACGAGTCAGTCAAGGGACTGGTATGAGAAATCTACCTAACTTCTATTATAATAAGGTCAATCACATGACCATGCCGCTAATGCAAAACGGGTCTATTCCACTGGATTTCCAGTGTTTAAAGTAAGTAAATCATTTAAATATCGAAATGCTTTTTATAAAAACGAAGCCATTATAAGACTCAGCTCCCATCACACAATGCAACGCAAACTGGAGGATAGAGTTTTTACCTTATAATGGCCAAAATATTCTTGATGCGAGTAAAACAAAAGCATTTGATATTATTACTACTGTTTATATGTTTCAAAAACAATTTCAATCATAAGTATCAATCATAGACGGCATAAATGCCCCATACCACTATGTCACCATATATAGGTATACAATCAGAACCGCACGATGTCGTATTTGGAAATTGGATTTCCGTCATGAACCAAAGCAAGGGATCGTCCTTACTGCTTCGAGTCTCTCTAGCCGAGCCTCAGGCAAGTACTCTGTCAAGCCTTGGATCGTCAGGGCCGGTCCACACAGAGTGGATTAAAATGCCTAAACACTGCGTTTCCCTGCCCTATGGGGCGTAAACTGGTCATATCCCGACCAGACCATCGGCTCCGAAGAGACCGAAATAACCAAGGCCTCGCTAACCATTATCCACATAAGTAAAATGCCCGGGCATGTAAAACCAAAAACACCACTCCGAGCTAGAAGGAAACGCATGTCCTCCCTGAAGTCCTCTCCCGTTTCTGTTCCATACCGGCGTGTGAGGCTCGCGAATCAACGCTAAACACAAAGCTAGCTATTTAAAGTCATGCTTTGATCATTAACCACAAGGCTCTTCTTTTCAACAAAAGCCTTGATCATAGCATTTCTGTATGCCACGCTGTCAATCTACAATGTCAGACACACATCCATTTACAAGTCCGTTCTAGGTCGAAACGAAACCGGAGGCACCTTATTCCTCTCCCGTATGTCCAATACAGGAGAGAATCCCTCGCACATCTGAATGATCAACAAGAATGTCCCAACAACTACCACTGTAACCCCTTCAGAGCAGCAACTCCCATCAAAGGCATCAGTAGCCATCCATTTGATGTGAAGATCATCGGTCTTGCACCGTCTTCATAACTTCAGCTTCTAATAGTCGACCAATTGTTTGTAATGAGATTTAACTCGGACTTTTCAAATAATTAATGTATATTTAGAATTCAAATCAATTCGATTCCTGGTTAAATTATTCAACATCCATAATTTAGTTCATTAATGTAATTTTCATGTCAAACACATTCAACCATCAAATTTCCAGTAAACCGAGTAAATTCGGTTTATTTCCCTTCCATATCGTTTATAATATTTTATAATGATTTATCGTTATTTTTATTTTTTTTAAAATAGCCAATTTATTCAAACGATGCTTCAGGCCACAACGCAGCCATGGCGCTGTTTTTCTTCAGATTTGATTTACACATATCTGAAAATCTAACCGTTGGATCTTTACAAATTTTATATCATTGGAAAGATCTTTTCAAAACGAATCCAATGGTTGGATCTCCCGGTACAATCGTTTAAAGTTACGATTTCAAAATACAAACTACAGTATCATTATTTGATTTATTTTAATTACATATATATATAATCCATTCTGGCGCTAGTTTCATTCAGATTTGAATTAAACATTTCGCACAATCTAACCATTGGATCTTTAAAAATTTGGTGTCGCTAGAAGATGGAAAGATACTTCCAAAGCAGACCCAACGGTTTCGATTTCGGGAAAATCTGATGGTCGGGTCTCCCGTAATAATCATTTAAAATCACGATTTCAAAATACGAACTGCAGCTTTGTTATCCAATTTATTTTAATCAATTATATATATATAATCTGTTCTTCAATTTCTAAACCATTTTCATTTCAAATATGTGATAAAAATAATATTTTTATCCAACAAATATTTATTTCAACACAAGACTATTTTTAGCACTTCGTGTAATTAATAAAAGTGTAATTTTTATCGTCAAAACAATTTATTTCAAACATGATTATTTTAGACACTCGTATATATTATAAAATGTGATTTTTATTGTTAAAACAATTTATTTCAAAAATGAAGATTTTTAGCGATTCGTATATATTATAAAAATGTGATTTCGATTGTTAAAACAATTTATTTCAAACATGAATATTTTATATACTTCACATAGATGATAAAAATGTGATTTTTATCTTTCAAACTATTTCATTTCATACATTCACTAAAAATGTTATTTTTATCGTTCAAACCATTTCTATTTCATACATTTAATAAAAATGTTATTTTTATTGTTCAAACCATTTCTATTTCATACATTCAATAAAAATGTTATTTTAATCATTTAAACAATTTCTATTTCTTACATTCAATAAAAATGTTATTTTTATTGTTCAAACCATTTCTGTTTCAAAAAAGAATATTTCTCCAACACATGAATATATTTCAACACATGAACAATAATCAAACATATGAATATTTCAGAAAATTTCGGCAGCATAACGGCAGGTTGTAACACCCCTTAATTCTGTAACACTAGGATTCACAAATCAGGGCAGAATTAAAAGTTAAAATCAAAATCAAGGGAAACGGGCTAAACCATAGCGTTCGTCTCGGAATTCTGCATGAAAACGAGCCCAAGTTTGCGTAAATCGGAGTCCTTATGAGGAAGATATGGCCTTCGGAAGATTCAGCGAAGTTCAAATTTCAAAACAGGTCAAGTTCAAAATTCAAATCGGACCCAGATTGGACTGGGCGGGAATTTTCCCGCCCAAGGCACCCAGGTCGACTGGGTAGTCGACCTGGGTCATCAAGGTCGACTGGGTAGTCGACCTAGGGGTCGACGCCCCCCCCCCCCCCCCCCCGCTTTTTCTAACTTTCTGAACCTGGTTCATTCCTCCGTATCCAGACGCCATTCTGACCAGATTCGTTGACTTCTACACTATATAAACAGCCCTGGTCTCCTTCTCTATTCACAATTCTTTTCTATCCTTATGTTGCCTTTGAGAAAATATATAAATAAGTAATATATAAAATAAATCAAGACGAGGAAGTGTTGCTCAAGTTGTCAAGAGGAGGTTCGAATCAAGATTAAGGCTTCAGAATGAGAATCAAAGGCTAACTCAAACGATTTCGAGCAACGTCGCACGAATCATAGCATCGCCATCTTTCTATTCTAATCTAATCTCTGTAAGTCAGTTACATTTTAGATTTGAGCGTTTCTCTCTGTTTGTGACATGAATTAAAGGAATAAAAGAATATGCCAAATCTTTCTATTCGAATCTGTGCCTATATCTTTTGACTTAATTAAGAACAGTTATGATTCGATGACCGATAAGACTGTGACTATGAAACTATGGACCTTAAAACTATATGCCTCTTTAACTATGAACATTGCCTATGACTATGGACATTGCCTATGACTATGGACATTGCCTATGACTAGGAACATTGCCTATGACTGTGACTGTGACTATGAGAATTATTTCCTTGACCATGAACACAAGCCTATGCCTTTGATTATAAAACATAAACTATTGCCTATGACATAACGAGGACAATTGTGACTAAAAACCTATGATTCATGACTAGGAATGTGTTGTTTAAGTTTTGTAACTGTGAAATTGGGTATAAACCTGATTTTCTATTCTGTCTATTCTTGGTTTTCTTTGGTTTTAGACTTTGGGAATTTACCTATTAAGTTAGGTCTACCCATGTTCTTGAACCTACGTCGTTATACAAACCTTTTTATGCCAGTTATTATGTCCATCCTTTTTCATAGCATCTTTGGTTCATTCCCTATTTTCTATGAATCTAGATTTATCTATAATCTAGATTGAATCACGATTATACGAACGGTGGGAATACGATTTGGGGAAAATATGAAATTTACTAGAAACGTAGTTTTTAACTTGAAAATTGGCATAAATTGGGAACATGTATTATGGCATGTTCATAGAAATGCAAATTGGATAAATTTGACGTAAGTTTTAGGATGGGTAATTTGAATCTAGTATTGACATGTAAATCTAGTATTTACATGAATTGTGAATTAGAGTAATAAGTCTAGTTTGACATGAACCATAATTAGAATGTAAACTAGAATTGGATTAGCTAATTTGGCATGAAAAGTATATTGGCATAAATTTGAAATAGGCCGTAATTGGGAGTAATTGTCAGGTTTAGCAAAATCATGGTTAATGACACTTAATTTGGTATAGTTTACATACCAAAAAGCATAAACATGGTTTAGAGGGAGAAATGGGCCATAAGAATGAATGTTGACAATTTACATTAAAAGAGGAATTAGGAAATAAGTAAATTAGGAATAATTTACTTATGGAATTTGTTCTAAATGAGAAATGTAAACTTAGACAAATTAAAGGTTTGTTAAACGACATCTCTTTTAATAATACACCAGAAAGTTCTAGGGTGACAGAGAGGATAGTGTCTAGGCTTGGGTTTGGAAAATACAAGTTTCCTACTCTCCCTGGCTATCCCTAACTGATCTGACGGACGGGATGGTTACTTTCAAAACCTGATTTGAAAATTAATCAAAACCCTTTGAACTTAGAAAACACGAATATGCCTAACCCGAGGTTAGACTGAGTTGCGATGTAATCCTGCCCGGAACCAACCGGCACATCCAGTAATCGCAACAATATTTGTCTAATGTGAGTGGTAGCGGCTTTAATTTATTTAGTTAAAGCTAGAACAAGAATGGTAGGGTTAAGTTAACTAAGACACTTAACCAATTCAACATGATAACCAAACCGATGGGTGGGGTTAGGTTCATACAGACACTTAACACAGTTAAGCTAGAATGGAAGGGCTAAGTCCATAGGGACACTTAACCAACTTAACATGGTAACAAGACAAGATTTGTAGGGGTTAAGTAACCAAGAAAACACTTAGCCAAATTAACATGTTAACTAGATTAGAAGGTGGGGTTAAGTAAAGTTAATACACTTAGCCAAATTAACATGTTAACTAGACTAGAGGTTGGGGTTAAGTAAATACACTTAGCCAATTCGGCATGATAGCTGGACCAGACCGTAGGATTAAGTAAACTTGAACACTTAACCGTCAGATTGTGATAAAGGAATAGGGCTAAGTCTAAAACATGAAGGGATAATACTTAACCGTTAATAACATGTTAGTTAAAATAGATGGGCAAGGTTAAGTTAAAAGGAACACTTAACCAATACAGGGTGAATGGGTAGGGTTAAGTAATAAGAAATACTTAACCAATATAACTTGGTTTGTGGTGGGGTTAAGTCAACATGAATTACTTAACCAGTTTAACAGGATAAATGAAGGGGGTTAAGTTAGCTTGAATTGATTAATGACACTTAACCAATCCAAATTGACGGGAAAGGAAACTAAGTAGTAAACCTTAGTTAAGAAAACAATGATTCGGGAAACTAAGTGGTAAACCTTAGTTAGTAGAACTAAGTAGTAATTCTTAGTATGACACGGGAAGGAGCGAACGTCCGACTAATTAAAAAGAAGGCTCCAACGAAGTGGGTTACGAAGCCCGAGGCTTCGAGGCGACGTGAGGGTACTCTTGGTATCCCTTTGTGAGGCTGCAGATGATCCTCCTGGGCTCACAGAGGTTAAAGTCTGGGTAGAAGAACCAGGGATATGCCTTGGTTGCAATATATGGCAACCTAAAGACTAGGATGGACCGGCGTGATTCGGCGAGAAAACGGTAGCCCTGTGATAGCAACTCGTCGTCTACCATCCATCTTGAGTCAATCGAGATACGTGAAGCGGAAAGGCGGAGAACTCCAAAAGACCATATACTTGCTATCTAGTTATGGGTGAGGATTGCCATAGGATAGTAGGGCATCGGGGGCCTGCGTATAGTTCTCATTTTTCAAGGTGTGCCTTTCATTAGTTGAGGGAGGGGTCAAGTGGGACCATAGCCACTGGAATAAAAACAGACCTTAGCATCTGCATCGACAGATATCTGAAAGCTCCCGACCGAGTTCTGTATTCCTTGACTTGCCCTGACATAGGACTCGGACTGCACATTACAGGACATGTGCATCTAGACAAGCGATAACGGTTCGCGATACATGCGTGGGGAAGTATAGGAACATATACCACTCTAGGTAGTGTGTCCTAGACTTGGGGGCATCGATTGGACTAGGGGGCATAAACCCTGAATCCGAGAAGCGTTCAGCAGATAGCGTAAACTCTAGTTGAAACTAGAAAGCACTTGATAGAAAACCCTAGATAAGATCCAGGTAACAAATAATAAATGTATGCCTGGAGGCAATGGAAACTACAGGGATTGGGATCACGTTATCGTTACTAGTTGGGACACTAGTTAGGTGGTGCAGAGATAATAGAAATCTGTATAACAAGGAAATAGCGAAGCGGCGAAAGTATTGGAGCATATCCAGTTTATCTTAGCTTAGTATATCTTGTGTTACTCTTGTCTAATCTTGCCAACCCTATCATCATGGTGTTATCTTGTATTCAGTTAATTCATGTCGTTTTGTTTTTCCATGTTCACATGCTAGAAGTTACTGAACTTACTCAGGCTTTATGTCTGACTCTGTTTTTCTTTCATCTTCTTTTCTTCCGTTCCCCTCCCCCCCCCCCCAGGTAGTAAAGGAGGGAATAGTATAGCTCAGGTAAAGTTGGACTGTCACTCTTTCCCAGCTTGAAGATTTGTCGAAGTTTTGCTTGGATTCTCTTTTCAGATGCTATGGCTGGTTCTTGCTAAAAAGATTGGGGAATATAAATGTTGTTTTATGCTTCTTTATTTTGTAAGACAGATGATACTCTGATATTGTAAAGAAATCATTGTACAAACTATTTTATCAATAAAGCAAAGTTTTATTTTCCGCTGTCTAATTTCTGTCTGTCTTGTAATTTATCTGCATCTTTTACCCTAAATGCCCCCACAGAACTTAGTGCATTCCCTTTGTGAGTGACACTAACTGACGTGGGGTGTTACACGTGGTATCAGAGCTGAAGGTTACCGGATCAAATAAAAGATTTGAAAAATTATTTTCAAAACGGTTTTAAAAGAAGCATTTTCAAAAGAAAAGATTTGTTTTAAAGGCATATTCCCCAAAGCCATATGCACTATCTTCACTTCCTCTGTTTGAATTCTTCTTTCTTGAGTCTCTGGGGCTGCTGGCTCTCTAGGAGGTAATCTCATCGAAGGGCAAAGTAGTGCCCGACTTCCATCCATAGCCGTAGTTGTTTCACCTACGGCCAGTTTTCTTTCAAGCTTAGTAAGGTTTTCTGTACGATGGAAGTAGCTTTCGAGATATTTGTCAACATGGTTATACACGGAAGGGGATGAGGAGTTTGGCTAGGGAGCACAACCCTAGGATGAGGAATTCATGGACGTAGATTTAGCTCACGAAGGAGGAAGAAATTATCTTTACTAGGGTATGATAGGGCATATAATTAAGGACAAGGGCAAGAACGAGGAACAAGATTTTCAGAAGGTAAAGTACATACTTTCGCCACCAAGCGTACCTAGGAGAAAGGTAGTAAAGTTCCGTTGGAAGAGTCTAGTTTTGCTGTTCGTACTATTTCCTTTGGTGTTAGCGCTTCTCATTTGTTCATATCCACTTCCATAGTTGAGTCTCTGCACCATAGTACTTGTATAGTAGAAAGATCTCACTAGAGTCTCAAATCCAATTGGTGGTCCGACCAGTTTATTTTTGGTTAGTAGGGATTTGAGAATAGCTATCGAGTTTGCTTATATCATCTCACATAGATCGTTTAAATTCGGAGGAGATATTCCTTGGGTGCTTGTCTGATATTGGTTTAGGCCTTTGGGGCTTGTACTTGAGGAATGTCGAGTTCGACTAGGATGGGTTGCGTGAGAGATGAATAGTTGTGGCAGGCACTTCAAAAAAAAAAAGCACGTAATGACCTTTCGACTCTTATAGTTATGGCATGTTGGGTAAGAGAGAGACCTCAAACCATCTTAGTACGTACACTTGGTACCGTGATTGGCATCTGTTTATTTTGGAAATGGAGGTTAGGAACTTCACAATCGTGAAGTTAAATTAGTTAAGATACAGTGGAGTAAAGCTCAAGAAGGCTAGGTACTAGCAACATACCCTTTTCCTTAAGGGTGCGTCCTTGATTTCTTTGGTAGGAGCTTTACGCATAATTGTTTCTCTCTTTCCAAAGTATATTCTCTAGGTCGTATCTTCGATCCTTAGGTAGAAACTCCTTTGGATGCAAACATGTATTTGAAACATGTTATGGTTGATGGCTGCAAGTGGTTACAAATGGTTGCTCGTGAATGCATATCCATACGTATTAGGCTCTAGATCAGTTCGGACACTTTTATATTGCATTTACAGATATGTATTTGTTGGTAAGTTGAGCTTGATATGTTATCATATGGATGTTGCATATGGATGAATGGCTATGCACGCATGAAGTATTTACATAACTAGGGATGTTTGCATACATGATTGGACGCATGGCACTGACATGATTCGCGTTAAGGAGGTCAACTGAATCAGTAGACCGCCTGATTTTGCATTAGATAAAGACATATACACACACTATGCATATGAACATGAAAGCATTAGAAATCTTTTAAGGACATTGAATGCCTGTGATTGAATGGTTGAGTAGATGGGTAATTGGAAGGTAGGACACATTCTTCCTAACTTGAAGATTTCGGGGACGAAATCCTTTTAAGTGGGGGAGAATGTAACACCCCGTAATTCTGTAACACTAGGATTCACAAATCAGGGCAGAATTAAAAGTTAAAATCAAAATCAAGGGAAACGGGTTGCGCCATTGCATTCGTCTCGGAATTCTGCATGAAAACGAGCCGAGTTTGTTTGAATCGGAGTCCGTATGAGGAAGATATGGCCTCCGGAAGATTCAGCGAAGTTCAAATTTCAAAACAGGTCAAGTTCAAAATTCAAATCGCACCTAGATTGGGCTGGGCGGGAATTTTCCCGCCCAAGGCACCCAGGTCGACTGGGTAGTCGACCTGGGTCATCAAGGTCGACTGGGTAGTCGACCTAGGGGTCGACGCCCCCCCCCCCCCCGCTTTTTCTAACTTTCTGAACCTGGTTCGTTCCTCCGTATCCGGACGCCATTCTGACCAGATTCGTTGACTTCTACACTATATAAACAGCCCTGGTCTCCTTCTCTATTCACAATTCTTTTCTATCCTTATGCTGCCTCTGAGAAAATATATAAATAAGTAATATATAAAATAAATCAAGACGAGGAAGTGCTACTCAAGTTGTCAAGAGGAGGTTCGAATCAAGATTAAGGCTTCAAAATGAGAATCAAAGGCTAACTCAAACGATTTCAAGCAACGTCGCACGAATCATAGCATCGCCATCTTTCTATTCTAATCTAATCTCTGTAAGTCAGTTACTTTTTAGTTTTGAACGTTTCTCTCTGTTCGTGACATGAATTAAAGGAATAAAAGAATATGCCAAATCTTTCTATTTGAATATGTGCATATATCCTTGGACTTAATTAAGAACTGTTATGATTTGATGACCGATAAGACTGTGACTATGAAACTATGGACCTTAAAACTATATGCCTCTTTAACTATGAACATTGCCTATGACTATGGACATTGCCTATGACTATGGACATTGCCTATGACTATGAACATTGCCTATGACTGTGACTGTGACTGTGAGAATTATTTCCTTGACCATGAACACAAGCCTATGCCTTTGATTAGAAAACATAAACTATTTCCTATGACATAACGAGGACAATTGTGACTAAACACCTATGATTCATGACTAGGAAAGTGTTGTTTAAGTTTTGTGACTGTGAAATTGGGTATAAATCTGATTTTCTATTTTGTCTATTCTTGGTTTTCTTTGGTTTTAGACTTTTGGAATTTACCTATTAAGTTAGGTCTACCCATGTTCTTGAACCTACGTCGTTATTCAAACCTTTTTATGCCAGTTATTATGTCCATCCTTTTTCATAGCATCTTTGGTTCATTCCCTATTTTCTACGAATCTAGATTTATCTATAATCTAGATTGAATCACGATTATACGAACGGTGGGAATACGATTTGGGGAAAATATGAAATTTACTAGAAACGTAGTTTTTAACTTGAAAATTGGCATAAATTGGGAACATGTATTATGGCATGTTCATAGAAATGCAAATTGGATAAATTTGACGTAAGTTTTAGGATGGGTAATTTGAATCTAGTATTGACATGTAAATCTAGTATTTACATGAATTGTGAATTAGAGTAATAAGTCTAGTTTGACATGAACCATAATTAGAATGTAAACTAGAATTGGATTAGCTAATTTGGCATGAAAAGTATATTGGCATAAATTTGAAATAGGCCGTAATTGGGAGTAATTGTCAGGTTTAGCAAAATCATGGTTAATGACACTTAATTTGGTATAGTTTACATACCAAAAAGCATAAACATGGTTTAGAGGGAGAAATGGGCCATAAGAATGAATGTTGACAATTTACATTAAAAGAGGAATTAGGAAATAAGTAAATTAGGAATAATTTACTTATGGAATTTGTTCTAAATGAGAAATGTAAACTTAGACAAATTAAAGGTTTGTTAAACCACATCTCTTTTAATAATACACCGGAAAGTTCTAGGGTAACAGAGAGGATAGTGTCTATGCTTAGGTTTGGAAAATACAAGTTTCCTGCTCTCCCTGGCTATCCCTAACTGATCCGATGGACGGGATGGTTACTTTCAAAACCTGATTTGAAAATTAATCAAAACCCTTTGAACTTAGAAAACACGAATATGCCTAACCCGAGGTTAGACTGAGTTGCGATGTAATCCTGCCCAGAACCAACCGGCACATCCCGTAATCGCAACAATATCTGTCTAATGTGAGTGGTAGCGGCTTTAATTTATTTAGTTAAAGCTAGAACAAGAATAGTAGGGTTAAGTTAACTAAGACACTTAACCAATTCAACATGATCACCAAACCGAAGGGTGGGGTTAGGTTCATATAGACACTTAACACAGTTAAGCTAGAATGGGAGGGCTAAGTCCATAGGGACACTTAACCAACTTAACATAGTAACAAGACAAGATTTGTAGGGGTTAAGTAACCAAGAAAACACTTAGCCAAATTAACATGTTAACTAGACTAGAAGGTGGGGTTAAGTAAAGTTAATACACTTAGCCAAATTAACATGTTAACTAGATTAAAGGTTGGGGTTAAGTAAATACACTTAGCCAATTTGGCATGATAGCTGGACCAGACCGTAGGATTAAGTAAACTTGAACACTTAACCGTCAGATTGTGATAAAGGAATAGGGCTAAGTCTAAAACATGAAGGGATAATACTTAACCGTTAAGAAAGTGTTAGTTAAAACAGACGGGCAAGGTTAAGTTAAAAGGAACACTTAACCAATACAGGGTGAATGGGTAGGGTTAAGTAATAAGAAATACTTAACCAATATAACTTGGTTTGTGGTGGGTTAAGTCAACATGAATTACTTAACCAGTTTAACAGGATAAATGAAGGGGGTTAAGTTAGCTTGAATTGATTAATGACACTTAACCAATCCAAATTGATGGGAAAGGAAACTAAGTAGTAAACCTTAGTTAAGAAAAAAACGATTCGGGAAACTAAGTGGTAAACCTTAGTTAGCAGAACTAAGTAGTAATTCTTAGTATGACACGGGAAGGAGCGAACGTCCGTCTGATTAAAAAGAAGGCTCCAACGAATTGGGTTACGAAGCCCGAGGCTTCGAGGGGACGTGAGGGTACTCTTGGTATCCCTCTGTGAGGCTGCAGATGATCCTCCTGGGCTCATAGAGGTTAAGGTCTGCGTAGAAGAACCAGGGGTATGCATTGGTTGCAATATATGGCAACCTAAAGACTAGGATGGACCGGCATGATTCGGCGAGAAAACGGTAGCCCTGTGATAGCAACTCGTCGTCTACCATCCATCTTGAGTCAATCGAGATACGTGAAGCGGAAAGGCGGAGAACTCCAAAAGACCATATACTTGCTATCTAGTTATGGGTGAGGATGGCCATAGGATAGTAGAGCACCGGGGGCCTGCGTATAGTTCTCATTTTTCAAGGTGTGCCTTACATTAGTTGAGGGAGGGGTCAAGTGGGACCATAGCCACTGGAATAAAAACAGAACTTAGCATCTGCATCGGCAGATATATGAAAGCTCCCGACCGAGTTCTGTATTCCTTGACTTGCCCTAGCACAGGACTCGGACTGCACATTACAGGACATGCGCATCTAGACAAGCGATAACGGTTCGCGATACATGCGTGGGTAAGTATAGGAACATATACCACTCTAGGTAGTGTGTCCTAGACTTGGGGGCATCGATTGGACTAGGGGGCATAAACCCTGAATCCGAGAAGCGTTCAGCAGATAGCGTAAACTCTAGTTGAAACTAGAAAGCACTTGATAGAAAACCCTAGATTAGATCTAGGTAACAAATAATAAATGTATGCCTGGAGGCAATGGAAACTATAGGGATTGGGATCACGTTATCGTTACTAGTTGGGACACTAGTTAGGTGGTGCAGAGATAATAGAAATCTGTATAATAAGGAAATAGCGAAGCGGCGAAAGTATTAGAGCATATCCAGTTTATCTTAGCTTAGTATATCTTGTGTTACTCTTGTCAAATCTTGCCAACCCTATCATCATGGTGTTATCTTGTATTCAGTTAATTCATGTCGTTTTGTTTTTCCATGTTCACATGCTGGAAGTTACTGAACTTACTCAGGCTTTATGTCTGACTCTGTTTTTCTTTCGTCTTCTTTTCTTCCGTTCCCCCCCCTAGGTAGTATAAAAGGGAATAGTATAGCTCAGGTAAAGTTGGACTGTCACTCTTTCCCAGCTTGAAGATTTGTCGAATTTTTGCTTGGATTCTCTTTTCAGATGCTATGGCTGGTTCTTGCTAAAAAGATTGGGGAATATAAATGTTGTTTTATGCTTCTTTATTTTGTAAGACAGGTGATACTCTGATATTGTAAAGAAATCATTGTACAAATTATTTTATCAATAAAGCAAAGTTTTATTTTCCGCTGTCTAATTTCTGTTTGTCTTTTAATTTGTCAGCATCTTTTACCCTAAATGCTCCGCAGAACTTAGTGCATTCCCTTTGTGAGTGACACTAACTGACGTGGGGTGTTACACAGGTAGTTAAAACCGGCACCATCCCGAATATGGCTTCTCGCTCTACCTTAAAGCGTAGTAGCCTTTGACAATGGGGATTTCAATAATCTAGTTCGTATGCAAACGAATTTTCCTATAAACTAGTCCTATTTGGATTCAACCACAATCGATCATATCAACCATTCACATTTATCAACCAAGTTTCACATCAACCAAAATCCAAACAATCACAACCAATATATATATCGTCCATGGTCTGTGGACGAGGGGAGCGTATATATATATATGTATATATATATGTAGATATACATATATAAATATATTTCAATTTCATTTCAATATCATTTAAATATCGTTCAACACACATATGATTTTTACAACACCTATATAACTTATACATCGCACATACAACTTATACAATGCTTATACATGAGGTGTACAACACTTATATAACTCATACATTGATTATATAATTTATACATCGTCATCCCATATCGTTTATAATTTAGAAATCTCACATTGGGTTCCACTCCTCCAAAAATTGTAGGAAGCTCTATAAATTCTCCGGTCTTTTCTAGAATGTAGAAGACGTCCACACGAGTCCATTGTCTCTTGTTTCATTGAATTTCGACCACATAGCAAAAAAGATATGATTTTTATAGTAAAATCATAATTCGTAGCGCTTTAAAGTGTTATTAACCATTTTAAATTTATAAAGGTCATACTTTTCTGAATTTGTTCGAAACTAGGTTTCGATTTTTCTCGGAATTCGGACAGCGTGGTGACGATCGGAGGGTACCACCTTGGACAGCTTGGAGAGGCGCTGAGGAGCGTGGGGGAGTGGGCCCACTCGGATCTTCAGGGAGGTGATTCTCGCAAAACACGCAGCAATACTCCACAAATCTGGTATGGATTGGAAGCTAGAGGGGAGATTTACACAATCCTCAACTGGAGTGAAGGCTGATTCGGTTTGTGGAGGGAGAAAATGAAGAGAGAAGGTAGGAAACCCTTTCTGCCATTCGTCGATGTCGGGGAAAGAGAAAGCGCGTGTTTTTTTATTTTTTTAATTATGAAAGGAAATTTCTGATTGGTCGATATACATTTATATTCCAAAAATAGTACTTCCTTATACGAACTCAAAATCAAACCCAACGACTATCGTCCCTAGCTAAATACCCCTATTCCGAACACAATGGAATATGTTTCGTAGGCCCATTCGACTGTTTCAGTCAGTTATTCTTCAAATTAAAATATAAAACTTTCAAATATGGATTTGAACGTACGTTTCAATTTGCCGAGGCCACATACTGATCCTAAAAAATCTAGAAAATAAATCTAGCTATGTTTGGATGACCAACAAAACTAGTTTCATCGAATTTGGAGATTGTTTGAAAAATGGCCATTTTCTGGTCAATCCAAATTGACTGAAATTAACCAAACACATTTTCCTTTGCCACGCTCACATATTAACTCCAAAAATTATGGAATTTGGAATCTAGCAATAATTTGACATCCCGGTTCCAACAAAATTGGTTTCATCGAAAACGGAGGTCGTTTGCAAAATGTCTATTTTCAAGGGCTATATAAACTCCATAGTGACCTTTCTGAAAATTCATTTGGCCATTACTTTTGATCCCGTTATGAAATTTCGATTTTTCAGATTCGTTAGAAAGATATTCTTAAACATATTTAAATATTTTTGGCTTCACTAAAATCCGTTTTATTTTGCATCCTATACAGTCAGCTAAAGTTTGAATTCAAATTTTCAAACTCCCACGCCATTTCAGGCCTTGTTTTATAATTAAAATAAATATATTTGCTATAACTTCGATCCAAATAGATTTTTGGTCGTTATTATTTAAAATAATTTATTTTAAATATTCAAATCCATTAAAATAGCCAAATTAAAAGTTTAAAATTGGATCTGATTTTCTGGGTTGTTAAATATTATATATATTTCATCGATTTCCGTTTAAAACGTATTTTATAAATCGTTTTAAATTCGTTTTAAAAACGATTCTCACTTCATTTTCAATTTTAAAGCAAAATTGAATATTCCGTATCATTATGACATAAATGATAATATTTTCAAAACAGTAGATTTTGAAATACTTTCTTTTCGACATTCATTATAAAAACGAATAAAATCAATATAAATATCGTTCACGTCAAAATGACATTAATCCAATCAACATGGCTTTATATATTTAAATATTTTCGTGCCCATCCCAAATCGGACATCAAAATGATATTTTGATCCATTACTGAATATTATTTTAAAATATTAGTTATTTTAAAATACTCATTACTCATCATTTTAAAATATTCGTTAATTTAAAATATTCGTTCTTTTCGAATTGGAATTAGACACAATCAATTACCATATAATTTTTTTTTATGGATTTCATACACACATGTACACAACAATAATCAAACAGAGTCAACCATTATCCAGAGTGCATTACACAACTGCATAGCATTAAATCTGCTGTTATTGCAACAGTTAATTGATGTCGATATTTTAATTTTTTAATAGGTTTTTCGGCGTATCATCATATCTATTATTACGAACACATTATTAGATAATATGAGTAGCTGTAGCATCTTCATGGACTTACCATGGATTTGTGCTCGAAACTATGAATGAAGCAGGTATGTATGTTTCAATATTTAGTTTGTTATAAAGTTTCCACGGTTTGTCTTAAAACTATTAATGGTCAAGTTGGTTATGATTCTAACATAAGTACATTGGTGATAAATGTTTTCTTTTACCATTCTACCCAGCATACTTTCTACCAACCTAGGTTCGATAGCTTACTTAATTTTGATATATCGTTAATCAAACAAGTTTCAACTTGAAATCATATGGTCTGGTCTTATTTACTCAACCCAAAATTCACTAATTGAATTCTTATTTTGCATTTTGTTTTCAGATTTGTATATGAGAGATTTGTTAGAACTACTAGAACTGAGAGAGTTGGACCTGACTAAATCAAATAACCTCCAACTATGTTGTTACTTATTATTCCGGTTGTCAATGTGTGCACCTGTGTGGGTATTACAATTTAAAATTAAGTTGTACACACCTTGTTGGCTTGTTGTATCAAGATATTATTGGTCAATATAGGAAAATATAACCTTGTCATTGGTGTTAAATGATCATGTATAAAGGAATGGAAAAAAATTAATATATTATTTTTTTCAATGTTCACATTATTATGATGTTTGTTGTATATATATATATATATATGATATATGTATTTATATGAATATGTGTGCGTGTGTGTATGTATATATATATATATATATATATATATATATATATATATATATATGGGCAGATCAGAAGGGGAATAGCGACAGATGACCAACAAAAAAAGTGAGGTTAAGTTTACCTCAATTTACTTTCCGTTGCTAATCCTTTGGAAATTAATAAGGGTTTACCAACGCCTTTTGTAAATAATAATTTATTATAAATTACTTATCCGTCGGTAAATAAATTAAAATTAAATTAATAAATAAAATTATATTTTTATTATATAGTTAGTAAAATGACGGAAAACTGTCGGAAAACTCATGCTAAATTCCGTCACAAAAATCTGACACAATTACCATCATGGTTTTTACCGACTACAGTATTATGCAGGAAATCCGTCGCTAAGGCCAAAATAGCGACGGATTAGAAACTTATATTGTCGCTGCTATATGCAGTTTTTCCTGTAGTGCTTTTTCCACCTCTAGTTTGACACATTTTCAAATCGCATACATCAGTATTTATTAAGTCTAGAGGTTCTGTCTCTCGTTCAACATGATGAAACGAGGTTCTTATCAATTTTTCTTATGCACAAATTGACATTTATAGTTGGAATCTATATTGCATTTTGGTATAAATTCAAGATTAATCAATTTTCGCAATGTATTAAAGTTTACATGACCTAATCTAGAATGCCATATGTTAGAAGATTCAACAACGTAAGCAGAAGATTCGCTTTTCTTCATATCAGTGCGTGGTACAATAGTGGTTACATTTGCTTTAAATAAACCATCACACATATCCTCTTCCAGCATACACTCCATTCTTGGAAAGAACAAATTTATCAACTTCAAAGGTCAATTTGAAGACATTCTTGCTTAGCAACAATCCTAAAATCAAGTCCTCGCGAATTTCTGGAACATGAAGAACATCATTTAAAGTCAGTTCCTTTCAAGAAGTTAGTATCAACACAACTTTTCATTTGCATTCGACCTTTGAACTAGAAGAATTGCCCATAAAAAGTTGTTTATCATCAGTTGCAGTTTCATAGGTTGTAAATATCCACTTGTTAGCACATATGTGTCGAGTGGCTCCAGTGTCTACAAACCATTCCTTTGGTTACCGACAAGGTTGCATTCTGATACTACTACACATAAATCAAGATCAGAAATGCCTATTGAAACATCAGCCCTGTTTTCTTCTAACTTCTTCTTTTTAGGCGCGCGCAATTCAGCTGATTTGTGCCCCTTCTTTCCACCGTTGTGGCAAGAACCTAGAAATTTTTTTGACTTATTAGGAGCATTCTCCCTTTTTCTTTTGTTAGTCTTGTCTGACTCAACTACATTTGCTCTAGCAGCAATAATCTGAGAAATCTTTTTCTCAGAATTTCTATTATCTTCCTCAATGCGTAGTCGAACTATGAGCTCTTCCATTGTCATTTCCTTACGCTTGGGCTTAAGGTAATTTTTGAAGTCCTTCCAAGAAGGAGGCAATTTATCAATAGTTGCGGCAACTTGAAAAGTCCTGCTAAGAGTCATCTTCTAGTTAACGGATGATAAGTTGCAGTTCTTGAGCTTGACTTATCACCGTCTTTGAGTCAACCATTTTGACGTCAAGAAATTTTCCAACAATGAATTTCTTCATGCCTGCGTCTTCAGTTTTGTACTTCTTTTCTAGAGCAAACCAGTGTTGTTTGGACGTTGCAAAAGTACAATAGACATTGTAGAGACTGTCATCCAGACCATTCAGAATATAGTTTTTACACATGAAATCTGAGTTTGTCCAGATATTAAGAGCCTCTACTTTAGTAGCGTCAGGTTCGAATTCAGCTACTACAGGACCATCTTCAGTCAAAAACTTGGCGAGGCTCAATGTTGTTAAATAAAACAACATTTTCTGTTGCCAGCGCTTGAAATTGATTCCATTGAACTTCTCTGGCCTTTTTCCATGAGACAGTGTCATTGTTGGAAGCATAGGCGCTGGCTAAGCAGTTGCCACCATCTGAATCGGTGACGAATCAATGCTGTTGTTTTTTGTCATCTGGAACAAATATTGTTACTAGATTGTTAGAACTTTTGTCACGACAAACAGACAGCAACAACAATCAACATTAATCAATTATGCCACAATTGTCATGTCAAACTGTGTCTACAATAATCACAGAAAGTGTAACCGATTTTTGCACTAGATTGAACATATACAAAAAGTATTTTGTTTCAGTAATGCCCAAGTCCAGAAATATTCTGTTTCCTTGAAAAAATATTGTCGTCGTACGCACTGATCGATGTAGTTGGAATTTGTTTCCCAAGATAAAACGGACCAACTCCATTGCGTACTGCTAGCAAACGGAGCTCTGACAAACTAAAGTTAATTACAAAAACTAGATCAGGGGATTACTTTGAAGAAGAAGAAGAAGCAATGCAAGCAGAAAAAGTTATTTCTGTCTTGTTTTGGGCACTGTTTTTATAGACAGGAGGAAGTGCCTATTTGTATGCGTCAGTAACTGATGGAATTGGAAAGGTTGCGACCCTATAACTACCCAGTTATTAATGTGTGTACGCTAGAAATTCAAATGGTTGTATTTATTCAGCTAACAAAAAAGCCTTTCGAATTCTGGACTGAACAGACACACCTTTAAAATTCTGAGAAAATATTCTCGTTTTAGCGCACTAGCCCAATCAGCAACCATCGACCATATTCAATCCAGAGACCCCAAGATCCCCAAGGCCCAAGGCCCAATCTTTGACATTTTAATGTATTATTATGTCATAGCCAAGCCCCCACATTCCCATATAATCTCTCTTTCTTTTAATTTATATAAGCCTATTAGCTTCTAATATATTAGGAGAGATTGTGTTAATTTTCTTGATGATGTGGGACTTATATGTTGCTATCTCTTCTTCTTCCCAAAATCCTCTTTCTCTTGCTCATTCATTTTCAACAATAAACAATAAGAATACAAGTATAAGTATGTAAACGTCGCCTCCTGCGAATCCATGTGCTCTGCTCCAAATAATATCGATATATGTCACATGGTCTACTCATCAACATCGTCGATGAGCACCCAAGGTAATAAAAGGGGAATGAAACCTTAGATTAGAAAAAATTCTGGTGTGAACGATAAACAAATCTCAAAGAACTATAGAAGTCATAATAGTATATTTGGCACGGAGGGTATGGAGAATCATATTTGTCCTGCTCCTACATCCACAAAGTTAGCACATAACAATCGGTACATGTTATACTGTGATAAACATCTTATAAAAAGGGTGTGATAGATATCTAAGTACTAATGATGATAAATAAATAAACAACCATAGCATTTACCATCCATCCCCATATTCACTCACTCAGTACGTTGGATTTACGATAATGCTCGATTTCCATGATACTCGAATCCATGTCACTCAGTCGACTAGGACCTAGGTTGTACCCACATATATGCCCCAAAGGTAAGGTCCCCCTTAGGTCCATGTGAATACCATAAGTCTCACATCGTTGGAAACAGGGAGGACCCATTTTGTCCAAATGGACATCACACCCACTAACCCCACTTTACGAGTATCTGCTAAAACTGTGTTTATCAATAATCTCTTTGAACACGTTCTCCACATTAGAATCCATCACTAGACTGTCCAAAAGACTCTCATATGAAGTCATCACAATATGGGAACTATCCCCGATAGTCATCATATGTCTTAAGATATCATCCAGTGTCTTCCATTTCTTTCACTCCGACGGTCACTCCAATAGGTCTTAATGTCGTATTTTCTGCATCTTGGAGAAATTATTCATCACAGCAACCTTGTTCTCCATCCTATAATCATCGTCGTCAAATGACACATCATCGCATAGAAGCACCATATACTTGCCTTAAGCCAAAACCATTGATCAAAGAGCCATCGTATCGGAATTGCTATCGAACGAACCATCATATCCTGCTCCTCGAAATCACATCATCGTTGGATGCCAAATTGATCGAAATAATCAATAATAATAATAATAATCGATATCGACTACTTCACGGTAATCGATAATGGCTATTAGGATCACTTATTTAACCAAAACTGGTTAAATACGCATCCAAGGAAAACATATGGCATTCATCGTGAAATTCAACTCATCGTCAAGTTCATCCTTCGATTTCATATCGACCACCAAGTTTTAGTGTCGCTCCGTCTTTAAATCTGGTGCTAAGCTCCAATGTTGCTTGGTCGTCGAGTCCAACCATGCGCTCTAAAGCTCCTTTGAAAATATATCTTTCCCATTCGAGTCTACCGTCCTTGTTCACTCAATCAGTACACATCCATTTGTGCGTTCGATCGATAAACACCAAACTCTTACGAATGAGATTTTCCTAATACTAATTCACCTACGAATGGCGTTTTAAGCTAAATTATGCAAACAAGGCAACCATCCAACCAAAAGTCATACAAATTCCTAAACTAGCATACAAACATCTATAATGACAGTGATAAATCAATTAGAACCACTTTATAGCGATCAAGGTGAAATATATGTCCAAATAGTCTAAATCTAGCTATATGGTCAAAATAGTGCACAGTAGCGCGTAAATAGGTAAATATCACACATAATAACATGCAACTAGATAAAATGTGAAAATTATGGTAAAAAATGCTTAAATCACTTTCTAATATTTTTATTTTTTACTCACTGTTAATACCAAAATTAACTCTGAAGCGAGCTGACGGTGAAAGGGTATCGAGTGATTGTAAGCACATATGAATTCTTCAAAAGGCAAGAGCCAAACACTAGAAAGAACCAAGAGTAGGAAAGAATGATCAGAGAGCTACATAAACTGGAACCATCCTAGAAAAAAAGAACCCAGAAGCCATAGAATACCGACTGGGGCTTTCCGGCGGGGTCCATGCCGTAGGGAGATCCTATAGCGAAAGGAAATCTAGGATGGAAGCTGAGAAAGAGGGAGGCAAGAGCTCCGCCAACTGAAACCCAGAAAGACAGGAAGGATATCAGTATTAACCTGTTTAATACCGATACACCAGGAGATAAATATATCAAGAGTATCAAGACAAAGGTGCATAAAGATTATTCGGAACCAGCTTCCGAAACATCTACTGCATAAACACCAAAAGGTCGCACAGATAGATAACAGGAAGCCCACCCAGAGTTACCTTCCGGAAGACTAGGCTATACCCAGAGACCCTACCAGAAGGCAAACCGGAACCCTTGGAAGGATACAGGTTATACATACTAAACAACTTAGTACAGACATCGACAACGGTTCCGAACCAGCGGCCATCTACATACATCTTGAGGACAGGCTCCTCTAAGTTTTTATAAGAAAACCAGGAGCCTACATCCGGAAGCTTATAACCGAGAGCATACAACAGGAGGTTCAAAGACCTTCTAGAAAAAGATACTATATCAATAAGCTTATATCACGCTCACAAAAACCCCAGCTGATCCGGACCTTCCTTCCGGAAGTTATAACCCACACCACAAAGTGGCAGGGAGCTAAAAACACCAAAACCAAGAAGAAAAGCACCCGACAAAGGTATCCGTAGGCCCAATGGCCCAACAACAGAAGGGTCCCCGATTTCTCTATAAATAAGACCCCAAGGGTCACATTAGAGGGGGATTTTCCCATTTTTCTCGATCTTGTCTTTCTTCTCTAAGGAGCAAACCCTAAATTCCAGATCGGATTGGGGATTCCTTTAAATCTTGTAATATATCTTCAATTTACGATCGAAGAAAGACTTAAACATTTTTCATGATTTGATAATCATATTGTGCCATTTATGATGGAATGGGGAGTTAACACTAACCATTCATATGAAAGAGTTGTTCACCACCCCCTCGAAAAGAGAGGGAAAACATCATGGAAACTCGTAGCCTTTCCCTTTCTTTATCTCGAGGGTTGGCAACGTGAATCAACCCTATCAGGACGAGCCTAATGCCACTCAACTCTGAAAAAAGGTTGACTGAAAGCTTATGGCTTGATCACTAATGCAACCGAGGCCGTCCGGGTTGGCTCGGTGTGGAAGGATCATTTAAGTTAATAAGCGTTGTAGCACCCTTACCATCCGAGTAATGGGAAGCATTAGCCTGTTTTCCTCTTATCACAACGTATATCGGTTTGTCCATGATCTAAGGGGTAGCGATTACTTAGGGCATTAGATGTACCAAGTCAGATAAACCCTTCTTCAAGGTACTTAGGAACTCCATAATTATATAAGCGTGATATTCACCCCTTGAGGGGAGAATAACTAAGCTTTAGGGCGGAGATTCTGGTATTTAAGAAGCAGCTGGTTCAGCTAAGGAATATTGATTTCAGATTGTCCCTTAACAACCTCCGATCGTAAACACACAAATTTTCCTAAATATATGCTTCATATAACTCATTCCGGGTGTTGACGAAAAATATTGTTAACATTCACTACGCTCAACTCTCCTAAATATTATATTTTATAATTGAATATGAGTTTAAAACTTCAAATTTACACTATATAGATAAATATAGTTTAGTGAAAGACAATATTACTCGTCTTAGCCAAATCAACCTAAACCAGCTATAAAATGTAGAACTCGTCAATACGAGTCCATAGGAAGAAATGGCAACCAACTTCGACCTCGTATGAGAAAGTTACACAAGATATAATTTCATGATTATTTAAATCATTAAAATAACCTAATTAACTAATTACTTGATTAAGCAGTCACCCCGACATAATTGTCTTCTTCGCAAAACTGATATGCACAAGGCAGTGCACGACATCCTTTCGAATGCAACCCTTCTAGCCAGAATACTCGATGAAAACGAACCTTGGTTTCTCTAACACACTCTCTTATGCTATCACATCACAATGGCGCCATCAATTTTAAGCTCGGTTAACAATTGAAATGCGACCTTGGCCTGCTCTAGATCTGAGTAGAAGTCGCGATTCTTCCTTGGTCATCGGACCTTTATCGAGTGGTGCTAAATGATGCGTCTTGCGAAGAGAGGAAGAACGATGGCCGCCTTGACATCTAATTCCATCTCCATTGCTAGCGGTTCATAACCCTAATCTCAACACCTTGAAAACCCACTCCAGCAAGTAGTGAACGCATGCTACAAAAATAGTATAGGGGCGTGGAGATTCTTGTTGTGAATCCGATGAACCTGATCCTGGAATTTTTAATGAAGAGAACAAATTGATTTTTAGTTTTTGCAAGAAGGAGACGACTATCTCAATGGAAAAAATCTTAATGGAAAAATAACTAAGCTAAAGAAGGAGGAAGTTAATAGTGTTGGGTTTTTGTAAAAGAGTGGGCTTAGGGATTTATTATTATTTTGATCAATTAAATTTCAAATCCTCTTCATGAAATCAACGCGCGCTTTAGCTCGCCAAGATCAAATGATTCATCCAATCATTACAAAACTTGACGACGTATGTCACCTCTACGATATAGTCTCGATGGTACAAGTTTCATCATAATCTGAGACTGTTCCTCGATACGATAATTTTACGCGTATTTTGGGACAGTTTTGACCCTAAAATCTCTCGATCTCGAAATACAGAGATCCTTATATTTTTTACTCACATCACGAACCAGACGAACTTAATGGAACTAGTCTCGAGTCCTAATTCAATCGTTTGTGAAAAATCACCTTTTGGAACTGTCACTCAAATAATTAACGATCAATATTTAAATATCCAATCGAAAAAAAATACGTGTCATTACAGGAGTTATCCTACATCATGTTCTGCACTGCATATGATCTTTAATCGCTATCAGTTCAATTACACTCCTTGATTTCAAGGCGAAAAGGAGTCACCCTCCAGATTCTCAAACCTCTGGGCAAGCCAACTTTATTTCTAAGTAAACAGGTTACTCCTAATTGATTTTTTACTTGACACAAAACCCATTATGATTCAAGACCACTTAGACACACCTGTAAGGATTTTTGATTTGTTTTTTGTAGAATGCAAACTTGAATCTTTCGATCTTGATTATAATTGCTCCTATAACACTGAATTGCACTCTAGTCTTAATAGAATTAAGAAAGTTTGATGTAGAATCAAATCAGAGAAGATTTGACTTGATTTGGTTTGAAAATCGACAGAGTATAAATACAGATTTCTTAGAATTTAAGAGAGACGAGAAAGGAGTGAAGAAATATAAATAAGAAGTTAAAATTTTGTTTTTGGAAGAAGGATATATACAGGTGTCAAGAGAAATAACAGTTGATTGAATGGTTATGGCGAATAAACACTTCCATTCAAATTTAAGTTTTGAATTTTACTAGTTTATCTCGACATACTTGAGAGGGAATGTCAACATATCATAGTGTATTTTAAAAATTAGTTTGTTTAAAATTTGTTCTATATATATATATATATATATATATATATATTGAATACCCAGAGAACCAAGCTTTGCTTGTAAACCTTTAGGAGGTATGCAAATGCCCCTCTACATACTCTAGGTAAATCTCAGTTATAACTGTATTTGGTGAGAATCGAACCTTCGACCACTTGGGTGTGCGCCACGTGTCCTTACCGGCTAGGCTACATCTGCGGACTTATATATATAACTATTTAAAACTTTGTGAAACTGTTCAAATATTAGAAATATATATTTTAAACATACTAATTCTTTAGAAAACTTATTGAAAATATTTTAAAGAATTTAAGAAAAATTATAGTATTTATAGTTAAAACTATGTATAATCAAATATGTTAAACTAAGATATAAATATCAATACACGATCCCACTTGGAACACACAGTTCCAACGAATGAACTGAAGTTCAACAAATAATCCGAAGACTCTCAGCGATGAACCGAAGTTTCATAAAGAAAACACAACTCAAGATGATCTAAAGATCCGTAGGATGATCCGAAGATAATTAAATTGACCCGAAGGTGGGATTGATCTGAAGATCGAGTATAGCGTAAACTTGTGACACCCCACGTCCATTAATGTCACTTACTAAGGGAATGCATTAAGTTTCGTGAAGCGCTATAGGTAAACAGACACAAAATAATTACAAGATAGATATAAATAAGGCAGCAGCGGAAAATTTAAATTTTTATTTCAACCACAAAACATAATACCATGGTCCACAATTTCATAAGTTACAAAAACAATTACAATAAAATAACTTCTGTCTTGCACCATTAGCATATATAAGTAAATAAAAAACATTATTCCCCAATTAATAGAGTTAAGCCATAGTTGAGACAAGAACTTAAGCCATACTTCAGAAGTAGCTCCGAGGAAGATGATATCTGACCCTGACTAAGCCTGAGTGTTTCCTCCCTAAGAACCTTGGGGGGAGGAGAACGGAAGAAAGAAGGAGAAACAAAAGGGTCAGACATAAAGTATGGCGAGTCTAGTTACTTTAGCCAGTAAATAAATAGAAGTAACATGATAGGCATATAAAGTGGAAAAGAGAGAGATCACTACATAAATGGCAGGTGTGACAAGGTAAGTAGGATAAGGTGTATGTGCCTCACTAATGATTACTCTGCACTATTACTAGTATAACTAAGATGAGATGATCCCTTCCACTATAAGTTGGTAGACTTAGGGAATACGTCCGAGTGTACCCTAACCACTACCCTAATCGATCGGCTCCCTACCACTTAGATACCCTGTGCTAGCTGCACATTAGGAGGTATCAATCTCTAAAGTGGCAACCCTAAATTTCCAAGATGTACACAATCATATATACTGGTGTCATGGTCATCTTATCCCTTTCTGCCCAGCTCATGCATGCACATGGCCCGGTTGGTTTGCGCCACCCACACCGTCTGTTTCGCTTGGATCTCTTTTAATCAATCAGTAAACGTGCCCCTTCTCCGCCTAGTACGGAGTTCTTTATTTGATACCAACTCCGGGTTACTGACTGAAATGGGTCCCATACAATATGATACAAGCTCCCCCCTTATCTTGTATCCCCACTAGGTTTTTCACTAACTATGTATACCCTTAGGTGTCTTTAATTACATAGCCTTAGGTCAGTTATGCTTACCCTAAAGGGTGTCTTTAATTACATAACTTTATTATATTTTCCACCGGTTATGTATATCACTAGGTGTCTTTAATTACATAACCATATTAGGTTAAGTTCGTGGGCCTATATGTAAATATTACCCACCCCCTCTAATTTACTTAACCCACCCACTACCCATCCAATTTTACTTAACCTTAACTTAAGTTCATAATCATACAATCTTTATGGATTAAATTAGGTTAAGTAGTCTAATTCATTACCATGTCCAATTATGGTTATAATGGGCTAGACCTCCCACATTAGGCCTGCAATGTGTGGATGTTGGATATGCCGATTGGGTCCGGGCAATCTTATTCCACAGTAGGGCCTAACCTCTTGTCTTAGCCCGATTCGTATTTGCACACTTAGACCTCTCACATTAGGTTCAACATAAGTAGCCGCTGGATATGCCGGTCGGTTCTGGGCAGGCTTCCGCCACTAATGCAACCTAACTTCATGTCATAAGTGCAATTACAATTCCAAATTGTAATTACTAAATATTCCATTTTTATCCAAATCTACCTATGTCATTATAGGTAATTATTTATATGTTTCCCCATTTGAATTAAATGTCCAATTTATATAAATTTTACATAAATTACGCCAATTATAAATCCCTTTTCCCTGTTTCCTAACTGACGTATTCACACGTATTTTGGCGGCATCCAGGCTATAAAGCAGCCTAGCCATAACAATGAAAAGGGGATATAACAAAGGTGATAGTTTAAACATATCTCGACATAAATTAGCATGATAACAAGGTGAGTGGACATGTAATTTACATCATAACAAAGTGGACATAAAACTGTTGAACTCGTGGCAACTATGATGTAAAACCAACATAATGAGATCTATATTAACCCTTTAGGTGTCCAACTATTTAAATCTAGCACAATTAGGGTGACATAACAACATATTTAGATCTAAAAATAGCTTCACATGTCAAGTTTACAACATATTTAGATTGATCACAATATGACAGGTGAAAGGTGATTTACATAAGGAACTAGATCTAGCTAATGTTACAAATGCCCAATTTAATAGATGTACATTCACCATAATATGGTTACAAGTCAAGATCCACATAGGCAATATAATAGAACAACCACAATTGTATTAGATCTAGGGGAATAGATCTATCATGACACAGTATAGGATTTAACACAAGCACAGAATCATACTTTACAACATATCCAATTCACAGTCTTTCACAATTTACTTTTATTTATCTAAACCTAAAAACAATTAGAAACTCACAGCGTTAGGTTTAGAGAATTGAGAAAGAACAGATCTAGAATTTCTGAATTTGATTTGCAAAGCATGTTGTTGTAGAAAACGGTTTAGTTCGCACTCCAGCAGCATATGGCCTCCATGACATCCAATGAAGAAAATATGAGAAATAGCTACATATTTATAGTTGTAAAACCCTCTGAAACTGACTGTCACCTCAGCCCTAGGGGTGTCGACACCCCTGTAGATAGGCCGACCTATAGGTCGACACCCCTTCAGGGGGGTCGATGCCCTAGAGCGGGAATTTTACCACTCTAACGAATTTTTCAAATTTGAATCATTCTGGATAAAATTCTGACTCATGTGTGTGTGTGTATATATATATAATTTCTCTGCGCGTATACAAACTTAAAACCCTCATAACTTCCTCGTACGATGTTCGTTTTACGTAAAACAAATGTCTATCTTGACCAGAATTTTGAGAGGGATGCAATGGTGCAGTCTATTTTCTCTAATTATGAATATTAAATTAATTATTATTTAATTTATTCTCTTTAATGTCGTTAAAAATTCGGGGTGTTACAAAACTACTCCAAGCTAATTAATATAAGAGTCGAGCTACATGTCCCATAACCACTTGCTCTACTCCAATATTTATGGACAAGTTGTATATTCCACTAGAAATACAAAACAATCATTGCCACTATGTTCAATTGAACGAGTCCAAGAATTAACCATCAAAGCAAACACAAGGGGTCATAGTCCTTGTTTTACTAAGGTGTTTAATTAGATTTCTCATACGAATGAGAAAAAGGTTTATGAACTCATATACTAATAGATTTTTAAATCAATTTATGAAACAACTTCATATTGCGAAGTCCGATTATAAATCAATTTGGAAAATAACTTTATATAACGAAGTAGAGTTAGAAACTGTTTAGCAAAAGATTAGTATCTACTAATAATTAAAAAACCCTTTTATATAGTTTCGAAGGTGGCAAATCTCGTGAAATAGCGATCGAAATGACAATCGAACTAAGAATTCACATTTTAATAACGCAAATTAAATCTCATGACTATTGATTATAAATTCGTTCACCACGAATCAATCGAAAGTCCATAAAATTGAGCTGTATAAATCTATGTACTAGAGAAACTGGAAAGTCACAGAAAAAGGCCGAATAGGCCGAAATTCGGCTGAAAAGAGCCTAAAACAACCTAACCTGTTGACCACTGTCTCCATCGGTCAATAATAGAAACACAGGCACCGGACGTCTAAGCACCTAGGATAGATGTCTGAGCTGGCAAACAGCAGTTTTTTATTTTTCCTGAGAGCTTGGACAAACGTCTGACTTATTATATGACAATGAATGTGCAATTAAATATTTTGCCTAGGTGATGAATTTGCATTCAGCTTTGGTCGGGCTCGGACCATTGGTGATAGTATATGATGTTTTCTAATTTAAAATGAGGCATTTAATGCTTGCCGAAACAACCTATAACACCAAATTCGATCCATACCAAGATTCACTCTTTGGATTTATATAACTGAATTCAAAAACTCATAAATTGGAAATTTCATGCTCAACATACCAATCATACAATGCACACAATGCATACGCAACACAAACATGCCATGGACACACTAGACAAGCATATAGCTTGAGGCAATAGATGTGAGTTCTAAAAGAACTCACTTTTGCTTGCTAGAAGCAAGAAATCAATCTGAAGCTTAGCTAAATCAACCTCTCATCCACAAGAACTCAAGAATCTTCAACCTAAACACATATACATGAATTTCCTTAGAATTAGGTCATAGGAAATATCAAAAATTGAAGAGGAAACAAGATGGAGAAGATGAAGAGGAACATGGAGAAGCTTACCCAAGTCTTTACACTTGATTTCCTCAGGAATTGGGGCTTCCAATTGCAAAACCTAGCTTAGGAATTTTAATTTCCCATTCCTCTCCCAATTTCCATTTTCTCTTAAGTGTTTGGAATGAATGAGAGGGAGAGGGCTGATAGCGGGTCTTAAGGAAGTGGGCTAGGTTGGCTAAACCAAGACCCAATCAAAGTCCCAAAATTCGCGAACTCGAAATATATCGATGCTTATATTTTCCGACAACGTAAACGATATTTTGAACTCAATAGAAATGGTTTCCAGTCCAAATTCATCCGTGTAAAGATCCGTAAATTCCCGCTCTTTGGATCGACCATAAACCGCACAAGTCTGACCTAAAAGTTGGAAATCCACGAATACTTTAACTTTGGAAATACAACAACAACAGACTTTTATAAACACTACAATAATGTTACATCAGAGTACAAAATATCAGAGTACATCGAATAAAATTACAGCGGAAGATAAATTTCAATAAATTAAATACAATAAACAGCGGAAGACTTCTATGCTCTGGACACAGCTTTAAGCTTCAATCTAGGATCCTGCTAAAGAGATAAACCTGTAGACAAACTGCTCCAGTGCCCTTGTGGAAAAGAGGGCACCCGAGTTTGCAAAGTGAAACAAACTACAGGTCAGTCAGGGGACAGGTGTGAGAATTCTAAACTAATTTAACTAATAGCGATAAGGCAAATCTAAGGACCACGCCGCTAACGCGAAACGGGTTTTATTCCAATGGATTACCATGCATAACAATAAAGTAAATCGTAAAACAACGCAATGCTTTTTAGAAAAATGAAACCATTATAAGACCCAAGTCCCATTACACAATGCAACGCAAACCGGAGGATAGGGTTTTACCTTATAATGGTCAAAAGATGCTTGATACGATAAAAATGGATTTGATATTAGTGTGTATATGTTTTGATAAAAACATTTCAATCATAATGTATCAATCATAGATGGCATAGTACCCTATCCTACTATGTCGCCATAATAGTTCTACAATTAAAACCACATGAGGTCGTATTGGAAATTGGGTTTCCATCATGAGTCAAGGCTAGGGAGGAGCACCTTACCGATTCGAGACACTCTAGCAAATGTCTCATGATTCCCCGCAGTTAACCCTTGGATCCTGCAGGGCCGGTCCACACATACAGCTTCGTGGATTCGTTATTCCTGAACACACGTTTCCTGGTCCTATAGGACCTACATCCGAGGCGCCTCATTCCATCATCCACATAAGTAAAATGCCAGGCCGTGTTAAAGCCCAAACACCACTTCTAGCTAGAAAGATACGTACTTCTCTCCCTGCGTTCCCTTCTCACGTTTTAGACTCCGCCGGTGTGTGAGGCTCGCGAAGTCACGCTATACACAAAGCTATGCCTAAACAGGCTATGCTTTGATCATCCCACAAAGCCTGCTTTTCAACAAAGCCTTGATCATATGCATCTTAGCATGCCACATCGTCACTCCATATCACACTACCAATCCTTTACCGAAATATATGAAAGGGTGTTAAGCGAGAGAATAAATTCTCCGCCACTAAACATTTATACATTCGACAGAAAATCAATAAATACAATATAAAGGAGTACAATGTCAGACACACATTCCATTTATAAGCTTATGCTCTGGGTCGGAACGAAAGCCAAATCCGTACAAATCATCACTACGTCCGGATAACTACCATTTTAGCCCCGTATTGGGAGCACATCAATCAAGGGCCTCAACACTAGTTACCCATTCGATGTGAAGATCGTCGGTCTTCAATCGCCGTCTTCAATTCTTCGAACATCGTATCATTATTTGGAATGAGAGTAAACTCGGACTTTCCAAATAACTCTCGCATATATAAATTTGAAAACCATTTCATATCGTTGTTAATAATTTATAACGATCTATCGCTATTTTTACTTTACACATCCTAAACATTACAATGTATATTTTACTCTTCCATTTTTCAATTTACACCAAATGTATATTTGGTTTCATTATTTTTCTAATGAAAATCCATTCCTTAGAAATATAAATTTCTACTCTTATTATTTACATTGAAAAATGTAAATTTCTATTCCTATTTTATTTACATTGAGAAATGCAAACTTATACTTCAATATATTATTATATTGAAAATGTAACCTTTATTTCATATTCTATTTACATTGGAAAATATAAATTCCTAATCATTCTTTTGTTTACATTGAAAAACGTAAACTCTTTTATTTGCATATAAAAATATAATTTCTATTTCATCCTTATTTACATTGAAAAATGTCGGTTTCAATATTACACCAATTACATATAAAAATGAAACTTCCTATTTTCCTTTTATTTACATTAAGAAAAATGTAACTTTTCTGATATTTACATTAAGAAAAATGTAAAACTTTATAACCTTATCTTATTTTATTAAAAATGTAACTTTCTTTTATAACAAATTTGGAGGTGAAAATATTCATTTCATTATTAACACATAACGGTGTGAAAATAATGTCAATTTCTAAGTTATCCATTTATATTTTAATATGGGCCAGACCTCTCACATTAGGCCTACAACTTGTGGATGCTGGATAGGTCGGTCGGTTCCGGGCAGACTTCTCCCATAAGTTGGGCTTAACTTCGTGTCTTGGCCGAATTTGTATTTGTGCACTTGGACCTCTCACATTAGGCCCAACATTTGTGGCTGCTAGATATCCCGGTCGGGCCCGGGCAGACTTCCACCACAAATGTCACCTAACCTCGTGTCCAAGTACCTACTAAAAATATTATTTTACATGACACTTCTTAACATAATTGATGTTTTTAATTCACGTGCCATTCTTGAATAAAAGTGATGAATTCTAATGTCATATAAAGAGGATATTTTATATGTAAATATATTTTCTATGAATTCTAATGACCTTTTTTAATCTAAATGACCTTCTAGTTTTAATGATATTATGACTTAACAACATTTTAATCTAGTGATATTCTAGTTTTAATGACATCCTAATTTAATGACATTTTCTATAAATAACCTTATAATATTTTAACATGAAGGGAAAGTTTATCCTAACATAAATGCCAATTTCAAATTTCCCTAAAATTGACAAACTAAATTCCACATAAATGACAAATTTATTTCTACATAAATGACAAATTCAACTTAAACATAGGTGACAAATTTACCTTACATACATATTTCTAATAAAAGTGTCATGTCTATCCTAATTAAACATTTTTGACTAAAATGATATTTCCTAACTAAAATGATATGTTTAACACAACATGATATATTCTTACAAAAATGCTGTTTAATTAGCACAGATATTTTTAATGTTTAATAATTCTAACAATTCATATATTAACATAAAAAGAATACTTTTATGTTAATTCAATTCTATCATTCCATATATTAACATAAAAAGAATACTTTTATGTTAAATCAGTTCTATCATTTCAACAAGTATGATAATTTGGTTTCAACTCTCTTATTTCAACAAGTATGATAATTTTAATCTAATGACCATTCCAATTTAAGGACATTTTTAATCTAACATAAATGACATTATTTGAACCTTAACATAAATGTCATTTTGAATTCTAACATAAATGTTCTTTTTAATTCTAACATAAATGTTCTTTTATTTTCTAACAAAAGATGGCAACTTATTCTCTAATAAAAGATGACAATTTATTCTCTAATAAAAGATGACAATTTATTCTCTTTAACATCACATAAAAATGTAATCTTTTTATTTTTTTTACATTACATAAAAATGTCATCAAGGGTGGTGCCTGGCGCAACGGTAAGGTTACCCGGCTGGTAATCTGGAACGCACAGGTTCGAGCCCCGACCTCTTCACATAATGTGAGGGAAAGGCTGCGCGCGCTAATCGACCACCCCCAGAGCCCGAAAAGCCGTGAATAGTATCAGGATAGGAGACTGACCTGGGAAGTCCGCGCGCTTGAGTACGGGAGCCTTTGGCACTGGGTATCCACATAAAAATGTAATCATTTTTCTAATGTAAACATTTTCCTAATGTAAACACTTTTCTAATGTGATCATATTTCTAATATATTGACATTTTCAATATAGCAATTCTCATTCAACATAAACGATGTTTTTATATAACAATTCACATTCAACATAAAAACCATGTTTTTATATGATAATTCCTTTTCAACATAAAACGATGGTTTTATATAACAATTCTAATTTAACATAAATGTAAATTCTTGGATTAACAAATCTAACAACCATAACATAATGATTTTGTTCTACTATTTTTCTATTTAACATAGTTGTAAATTAATAAATCTCATAATTCAGAACAAGGTGATTTGATTTAACAAATTTGTTTACTAACACATCTAATAACACAACATGTTCATTTTATTAATGGCATGAAATTACTAAAGATAAGTTCTCTTTTTATTTTCCAACATATTTTTATCATTATTTAAAAGGAAAATCTTTTTATTTCATTCAAACGCAACATAAAGATTTAATCTTTTTATTTGATTCAAACGCAACATAAAGATTTAATCTTTTTAATTCATTATTTCATTAAAACGCTAAAATGTTCTTAATCTCATGTTTCAACAAAACGCCACAATATGTTTATATCTCCATGTTTCAATAAAAAAAATTACATATGCTTATATTTCATGTTTCAACAAAATCACATATGGTACAACATATGGTGATGATTCAAGCGTGAAACGAACAAAAATTTGTGATGTCAACATTCGCATCATGATTCATATTGAAATATGTAACCAAATATAAAAGTTTGGTGTCAACATATGATCATGGTCCCATATATATATATATATATATATATACACACACACACACACACACTAAATCTAAGTATAACACATGAACAACAACTATATTTGGGTGTTAACATATACGTCATGAATCAATGAGACCAAATCTAAATCCATTGGTGTATATAGATCTTACTAAATAGGTGTTTACAGATCTAATTAAAATAGATCTACATAAATATGAACAATCCAAACATCCAAATTTACAGTACCGTCAAATCCAAACCCAAAGCATCAACATGTAATCATAGTAAATCTACTTATGTTTTACCATTATCCACAATCAACAATCTCACATCACGGATCAGAAACAATAATATAAATATCATGCATCTATAAGCGAGGAGAATAATTAATTTAAAATCGATTTTTGTAAATCAGAACTCTCACCTTTGTATTCGTCAGATCTGAAATTTGATGAATTTCTAAGATGCTCTGTTTACACTCTAATCTGTTCCAAATGGGCGGTTTTGGGCAAAATTAATGTCTATGCAAAGCTTCTCGTCAAGCGGATTCCAACGTATTTCGTTTCATCAAATTCTGACCTTATATAAAAAAAAGATACCGCTATTTAATCCTTTAAATAACTTAATTACAAAATTAATTAAATTAATTAACTTTTTATTACATTATTAAAGCGTTACCTTTCCATCATTTAGAAACTGAGGCGACGTCGAACAGCTTCAAATGGATTTCTAGCCCAGAATTTTATGAATTTCGAAAAACGAATTTGATTAGTAATTTTGCGGTAATTTGGCAGATTGATCGAGATGTCACAAGGCTAGTTTCTGAGATTTTGAAAATTTCAGGATTTTTGATATTTAGAAAATTGAAACAGCTTCAAACGAATTTCTAGCCCAGAATTTTATGAATTTCGAAAAACGAATTTGATCAGTAATTTTGTGGTAATTTTGCAAATTGATCGAGATGTCACAAGACTAGTTTCTGAGAATTTAAAAATTTGGGGATTTTTGTGCAAAGAAGTTTTTTTCTGAGGAGGCCATGGAAATGAAGATGAAGAAGATGGAGGCTAGGTTATGTTTAGATTTTCAGAATTAGGTTATGGCTGGTCTATGAGATATTATATAGGGGTTACTTTAATTCAGCCCATATGTAATTTAGCCCATTTTAATTATAGCTTTAGTGTAATTATTAACATTCGTTTTGCAGTTTTTAAAACCGTACGACCACATACTGATTTCAAATTCGATGGAATTTGGATCACAGCTAATCCTAATCAATACGAATCTGTAGAAACGGGTTTCGTAAACTTTCAAGTCCGTATGAATTTTTAATAAAAATTTAAAGTCAAAAATTGTCCGTTTACACTGAAAAATCAATTATAATTATATATTAATTCTAAAAATTACCGAAAAATCATTTTTAGCTTTGTTTTCACGATACGAACCCATCAAAATTAATTTTGTTCAATTTGGAGACCAGTTGCAAAATTTCAATTCTCAAGGTGTATATATTTAATATTAAAAATAAATTTTTATACCAATAGTTTCCGAAACTCGAAATATATAAGTGTTTATATGTTTTAAATGCAGAAACATCATTCTAAACTCAATGGAAGTGGTTTCGAGTCCAAATTCCTTCGTATGCAAAGAGTAGCAATTTTGACCTTTGTAAACTTCATAGCGACCTTTCTAAATTTTAATTTGGGCATAACTTTTGATTCCCGCTATAAAATTTCAATTTTTCAGATTCGTTAGAAAGATATTTTTAAATAGGTTCTAATATTTTTGGTTTCACTAAAATCCGTTAAATTTTGCATCGTGTACGATCAGTCAAAGTTCAAGTTTGACTTTTCAAACTACCACGTTATTTCTAACTCTTTTTATAATTAAAATCAAATTATTCATTCTAACTTCGATTTAAATCAATTTTTAATCATTATTATTTAAAATAGATTATTTTAAATATCAAAACTCATTAAAATTACTTAAAATAAATTTTTAAATTTACCCCAAAATTCAGTGTTGTTACAGTCTCCCCCACTTAAAAACTTTTCGTCCTCGAAAAGGAACAAAGCTAAAATTGTTTAATTAATTAACTCATCTTTCTTTCTTTTTTTGTTGATTTCAATAATTTTATTAGTTGATTAACTTTCAAATATATAACCAAAAATCATATTTTCTAAAATAGACTATATATAATCACAAATACGTTAATTATAAACTGGGCACTCTCAACTCATTCTAGGGCATTACTAACCCCATCTCTAATGAGTTTTCTCATTCTAGGATTTTACTGATCGTATCTCTAATGAGTATTCTTATTGGATATTACTAATCCGATCTCTAATGAGTCTTTTGTTCAGTTCTAACGAGTTGTATCCCAAAGATTTTGAGCTAACCAGAGCTCTGATACCAACTGTAAAGACCCGTAAATTCCCACTCTTTGGATCGATCATAAACCACACGAGTCTGACCCGAAAGATGGAAATCCATGAATACTTTAACTTTGGAAATACAACAACATCAGAACAACAACAGTAGACTTTTATAAACATTACAATAATGTTACATCAGAATACAGAATATCAGAGTACATCGAATAAAATTACAGCGGAAGATAAATTTCAATAAATTAAATACAATAAACAGCGGAAGACTTCTATGCTCTGGACACATCTTTAAGCTTCAATCCAGGATCCTGCTAAAGAGATAAACCTGTAAACAAACTGCTTGACTGCCCGTGTGGAAAAGAGGGCACCGAGTTTGCAAAGTGTAACAAATTACAGGCCAGTCAGGGGACCGGTGTGAGAATTCTAAACTAATTTAACTAATAGCAATAAGGCAAATCCAAGGACCACGCCGCTAACGCGGAACGGGTTTTATTCCAATGGATTACCTTGCATAACAATAAAGTAAATCGTAAAACAACACAATGCTTTTTAGAAAAATGAAACCATTATAAGACCCAAGTCCCATCACACAATGCAATGCAAACTGGAGGATAGGGTTTTACCTTATAATGGTCAAAAGATGCTTGATACGATAAAAACGGATTTGATATTAGTGTGTATATATTTTGATAAAAACAATTCAATCATAATGTATCAATCATAGACGACATAGTACCCCATCCTACTATGTCGCCATACTAGTTCTACAATTAAAACCGCATGAGGTCATATTGGAAATTGGGTTTCCATCATGAGTCAAGGCTAGGGAGGAGCTCCTTACCGATTCGAGACACTCTAGCTAATGTCTCAGGATTCCCCGCAGTTAACCCTTGGATCCTGCAGGGCCGGTCCACACATACAGCTTCGTGGATTAGTTATTCCTGAACACACGTTTCCTGGTCCTATAGTACCTATCATCCGAGGCGCCTCATTCCATCATCCACATAAGTAAAATGCCAGGCCGTGTTAAAGCCCAAACACCACTTCTAGCTAGAAAGAAATGTGTTGCTCTCCTTGCGTTCCCTTCTCCCGTTTTAGACTCCGCCGGTGTGTGAGGCTCGCGAAGTCACGCTATACACAAAGCTATGCCTAAACAGGCTATGCTTTGATCATCCCACAAAGCCTGCTTTTCAACAAAGCCTTGATCATATGCATGTTAGCATGCCACATCGTCATTCCATATCACACTACCAATCCTTTGCCGAAATATATGAAAGGGTGTTAAGCAAGAGAATAAATTCTCCGCCACCAAACATTCATACATTCGACGGAAAATCAATAAATACAATATAAAGGAGTACAATGTCAGACACACATTTCATTTATAAGCTTATGCTCTGGGTCTGAGTGAAAGCTAAATCCGCACAAATCAGCACTACGTCCGGATAACTACCATTTTAGCCCCGTCTTGGGAGCAAATAATTCAAGGGCCTCAACACCAGTTATCCATTCGATGTGAAGATCGTCGGTCTTCAATCGCCGTCTTCAATTCTTCGAACGTCGTATCATTATTTGGAATGAGAGTAAACTCGGACTTTCCAAATAACTCTCGCATATATAAATTTGAAAACCATTTCATATCGTTGTTAATAATTTATAACAATCTATCGCTATTTTTACTTTACATACACATCCTAAACATACCAATGTATATTTTACTCTTCCATTTTTCAATTTACACCAAATGTATATTTGGTTTCATTATTTTTCTAATGAAAATCTATTCCTTAGAAATGTAAATTTCTACTCTTATTATTTACATTGAAAAATGTAAATTTCTATTCCTATTTTTTTACATTGAGAAATGTAAACTTATACTTCAATATATTATTATATTGAAAATGTAACCTTTATTTCATATTCTATTTACATTGGAAAATATAAATTCCTAATCATTCTTTTGTTTACATTGAAAAATGTAAACTCTTTTATTTGCATATAAAAATATAATTTCTATTTCATCCTTATTTACATTGAAAAATGTTCGTGTCTATATTACACCAATTACATATAAAAATGTAACTTCCTATTTTCCTTTTATTTACATTAAGAAAAATGTAACATTTCAAATATTTACATTAAGAAAAATGTAAAACTTTATAACCTTATCTTATTTTATTAAAAATGTAACTTTCTTTTATAACAAACTTGGAGGTGAAAATATTCATTTCATTATTAACACATAACGGTGTGAAAATAATGTCAATTTCTAAGTTATCCATTTATATTTTAATATGGCCAGACCTCTCACATTAGGCCTACAACTTGTGGGTGCTGGATAGGCCGGTCGGTTCCGGGCAGACTTCTCCCACAAGTTGGCCTTAACCTCGTGTCTTGGCCCAATTTGTATTTGCGCACTTGGACCTCTCACATTAGGCCCAACATTTGTAGCTGCTGGATATGCCGGTCAGGCTCGGGCAGACTTCCACCACAAATGTCACCTAACCTCGTGTCCAAGTACAATTTTAATTAATCATTATAATTGTTCTACTAAAAATATTATTTTACATGACACTTCTTAACATAATTGATGTTTTTAATTCACGTGCCATTCTTGAATAAAAGTGATGAATTCTAATGTCATATAAAGAGGATATTTTATATGTAAATATATTTTCTATGAATTCTAATGACCTTTTTTTAATCTAATGACCTTCTATTTTTAATGATATTATGACTTAACAACATTTTAATCTAGTGATATTCTAGTTCTAATGACATCCAAATTTAGTGACATTTTCTATAAATGACCATATAATATTTTAACATGAAGGGCAAGTTTATCCTAACATAAATGCCAATTTCAAATTTCCCTAAAATTCACAAACTAAATTCCACATAAATGACAAATTTATTGCAGCATAAATGACAAATTCAACTTAAACATAGGTGACAAATTTACCTTACATACATATTTCTAATAAAAGTGGCATGTCTATCCTAATTAAACATTTTTGACTAAAATGATATTTCCTAACTAAAATGATATGTTTAACACAACATGATATATTCTTACAAAAATGCTGTTTAATTAGCACAGATATTTTTAATGTTTAATAATTCTAACAATTCATATATTAACATAAAAAGAATACTTTTATGTTAATTCAATTCTATCATTCCATATATTAACATAAAAAGAATACTTTTATGTTAAATCAGTTCTATCATTTCAACAAGTATGATAATTTGGTTTCAACTCTCTTATTTCAACAAGTATGATAATTTTAATCTAATGACCATTCCAATTTAAGGACATTTTTAATCTAACATAAATGACATTTTTTGAACCTTAACATAAATGTCATTTTGAATTCTAACATAAATGTTCTTTTTAATTCTAACATAAATATTCTTTTATTTTATAACAAAAGATGGCAACTTATTCTCTAATAAAAGATGACAATTTATTCTCTAATAAAAGATGACAATTTATTCTCTTAACGTCGCATAAAATGTAATCTTTTTATTTTTTTTACATTACATAAAAATGTAATCATTTTTCTATTGTAAACATTTTCCTAATGTAAACACTTTTCTAATGTGATCATATTTCTAATATATTGACATTTTCAATATAGCAATTCTCATTTCAACATAAACGATGTTTTTATATAACAATTCACATTCAACATAAAAACGATGTTTTTATATGATAATTCCTTTTCAACATAAAACGATGGTTTTATATAACAATTCTAATTTAACATAAAACGATTGGATTAACAAATCTAACAACCACAACATAATGATTTTGTTCTACTATTTTTCTATTTAACATAGTTGTAAATTAATAAATCTCATAACAGAACAAGGTGATTTGGTTTAACAAATTTGTTTACTAACACATCTAATAACATAACATGTTCATTTTATTAATGGCATGAAATTACTAAAGATAAGTTCTCTTTTATTTTCCAACATATTTTTATCATTATTTAAAAGGAAAATCTTTTTATTTCATTCAAATGCAACATAAAGATTTAATCCTTTTATTTGATTCAAACGCAGCATAAAGATTTAATCTTTTTATTTCATTATTTCATAAAGACGCTAAAATGTTCTTAATCTCATGTTTTAACAAAACGCTACAATATTTTTATATCTTCATGTTTCAATAAAAAATAAATTACATATGCTTATATTTCATGTTTCAACAAAATCACATATGGTACAACATATGGTGATGATTCAAGCGTGAAACGAACAAAAATTTATGTTGTCAACAATCGCATCATGATTCATATTAAAATATGTAACCAAATTTATAAGTTTGGTGTCAACATATGATCATGATCCCATATATATACTAAATCTAAGTATAACAGATGAACAACAACTATATTTGGGTGTTAACATATACGTCATGAATCAATGAGACCAGATCTAAATCCATTGGTGTATATAGATCTTACTAAATTGGTGTTTATAGATCTAAGTAAAATAGATCTAAACAAATATGAACAATCCAAACATCTAAATTTACAGTACAGTCAAATCCAAACCCAAAGCATCAACATGTAATCATAGTAAATCTACTTATGTTTTACCATTATCCACAATCAACAATCTCACATCATGGATCAGAAACAATAATATAAATATCATGCATCTATAAGCGAGGAGAATAATTAATTTAAAATTGATTTTTGTAAATCAGAACTCTCACCTTTGTATTCGTCAGATCTGAAATTATCTGAATTTCTAAGATGCTCTGTTTACACTCTAATCTGTTCCAAATGGGCGGTTTTGGGCAAAATTGGTGTCTATGCGAAGCTTCTCGTCTTGCGGATTCCAACGTATTTCGTTTCATCAAATTCTGACCTTATATAAAAAAACCGATACGGCTATTTAATCCTTTAAATAACTTAATTACAAAATTAATTAAATTAATTAACTTTTTATTACATTATTAAAGCGTTACCTTCCATCGTTTAGAAGCTGAGGCGACGTCGAACAGCTTCAAATGAATTTCTAGCCCAGAATTTTATGAATTTCGAAAAACGAATTTGATTAGTAATTTTGTGGTAATTTGGCAAATTGATCGAGATGTTAAATGGCTAGTTTCTGAGATTTTGAAAATTTAGGGATTTTTGATATTTAGAAAATTGAAACAACTTCAAACGAATTTCTAGCCCAGTATTTTATGAATTTCGAAAAATGAATTTGATCAATTATTTTGTGGTAATTTGGAAAATTGATCGAGATGTCACAAGGCTAGTTTCTGAGAATTTGAAAATTGGGGGATTTTTGTGCAAAGAAGTTTTTTTCTAAGGAGGAGACCATGGAAATGAAGATGAAGAAGATGGAGACTAGGTTATGTTTTGATTTTCAGAATTAGGTTATGGCTGGTCTATGAGATATTATATAGGGGTTACTTTAATTCATCCCATATGTAATTTAGCCCATTTTAATTATAGCTTTAGTGTAATTATTAACATCCGTTTTGCAGTTTTTAAAACCGTACGACCACATACTGATTCCAAATTTGATGGAATTTGGATCACAGCTAATCCTAATCAATACGAATCTGTAGAAACTAGTTTCGTAAATTTTCGAGTCTGTATGAATTTTTAATGAAATTTTAAAGTCAAAAATTGTCCGTTTACATTGAAAAATCAATTATAATTATATATTAATTCTAAAAATTACCGAAAAATCATTTTTAGCTTTGTTTTCATGATATGAACCCATCAAAATTAATTTTGTTCAAGTTGGAGACCGGTTGCAAAATTTCAATTCTCAAGGCGTATATATTTAATATTTAAAAATAAATTTTTATACCAATAATTTCCGAAACTCGAAATATATAAGTGTTTATACGTTTTAAATGCAGAAACATCATTCTAAACTCAATGGAAGTGGTTTCGAGTCCAAATTCCTTCGTATGCAAAGAGTAGCAATTTTGACCTTTGTAAACTTCATAGCGACCTTTCTAAATTTTAATTTGGGCATAAATTTTGATTCCCGCTATGAAATTTCAATTTTTCAGATTCGTTAGAAAGATATTTTTAAATAGGTTCTAATATTTTCTGTTTCACTAAAATCCGTTAAATTTTGCATCCTGTACGGTCAATCAAAGTTCAAGTTTGACTTTTCAAACTACCACGCTATTTCTAACTCTTTTTATAATTAAAATTAAATTATTCATTCTAACTTCGATTTAAATAAATTTTTAATCATTATTATTTAAAATAGATTATTTTAAATATCAAAAAATCATTAAAATTACTTAAAATAAATTTTTAAATTTACCCCAAAACTCAGGGTTGTTACAATCCGTATGCAAAATGTGACTTTTTGGACACACACTCGATTAACGATTAACGATGTTATATTTAAACAAAATATTTAAATATATTATCGTAAAATATGCGGGTTGTTACAAAATTTATGCTTCAAAAAACATTAAATTTCATATTAAATCTTCAATTTTCAATATACTAATATCATTAGTCTCTTCAGATGCGAAAGTCTTTTGATCCTAGTCAAAAGTAAGTGAATTTAAGAAGAATTCTAACTTGATCTTCTTCAACAATTATTTTGTCAATAAGAGAATGTATTATATCTTGAAATCTAATACACATGTCGAATACTGATTCATTTGTACTCATTTTAAACAATTGAAACAAATTAGTTAAAATGGAAATTTTAGTTTGTTTAACTTTACTGGTGCCTTCATGAGTAAATAGCAAAGTTCTCCAAATTCCATATGTAGACTTATAGATCGATACTCTATTTAATTCATTCCTATATAGTGAACAAAATAATATATTCTTGGCCTTACAATAACTTTTTGCAACTGCATTTTGATCGACAATCCATTGTGCATAATTAGTCTCAAGTTCAGGGTACTTAGTTTGTGTAAGATTCCAAATATCTAGTCCTATTAGCTGTAAATAAATTTTCATCCTACACGCCCAATAGATGTAACTATTACTATTAAAAAGTGGTAGTCTAAAAGTAGATTGTCCCTCTACAAACAAAATATTGATAGTGTTGACATTACTAGTTTTGGTAGCCATTTAAACACTTTTCAAAAACTAGATTATGAAACTTTTGAAAACCAATCCTTTGATACCAAGTGAAAGTGATGCAGATTAAGGATCTTAAAGCTAGATTAACACTAGACAGGGTAAATAGCATTTACTTAAATTTAAGAATGTTTTAGAAATCTTTTGGATTATGTTATGAATATATGTATAATGTTTACAGAATCAAATAAATAAATAAAAAGCAAGTAAAGAAAATGCTGTAAAGGAAAAGAACATACCAAATTTTTATACGATTCAGAGTTGCCTTATATCCATTTCTACCCTGCGTGTAGTCTTTAATCACTATCAATTCAATCAACTCCTTAATTTTAAGGCCATAAAAAGACACCCTCAAGATTCTAGACCTTTGGGCAAACCAACTTGATTTCCGGGAAAACAAGTCACTTCCAATTGCTTTTCACCAAGCACAATCAAACCAAACTAGACTCGATGCCACCTAGTCACACTTGTAAAGATTTTGATTTGATTTTACAAAGAATGCAAACATGGATCATTTGATTTTGATTGTAATTTCTCTTATAACTCTAAATTACACTCTAATCTTGACAGATTGGAGAAAGTGATGTAGAATCAAATAAAAGAAGAATTGACTTGATTCAATTTGAAAACCAATAGAGTATAAGTATAGATTTGTTAGAATTGAAGAGAAAAGAGAAATGAGTGAAGAAATATGAATAAGAAGTTAAATTTTCATTTATGGAAGAAGGATACATATAGGGTTAAAGAAAAATGATAGTTGGTGAATGGTTATGGCGAATAGACACTTCCATTCAAGTTAGAATTCTGAATTTTACTAGTCTGTGTCGATATACATGAGAGGGCATATCGGCATGCCTTAGTGTATTTTGAAAATTAGTTTCTTTAAAAATTGTCTTAAAAATATATACATATATATAATGATTTCAAACTTTGTGAAACTATTTAAACATGGTAAATATATATATTTTATACATAGTACAGCTTTAGAAAACTGATAAATAAAATTTTAAAAGAATTTAAGAAAAAAAATACAATATGCATATTTAAAATTATATATAATCAGATATATTAAACTTAACATATAAATATCAAAATTATAATAATATTAAATCATAATTATTAAATTTAAAATCAAAATCTAAAGCATAATTGAAATCAAAGAGTAAAGTATATATAAAAACTAAGGTATAAATATAATTAAAATATAAAACTAAAGTAAGTATTTTGAAAAATATAACTTAATAAAATCAAAATATAATATCAAAGTGTAAGTAAAAGTATAAATATTGAAATCCAATAATATGTATAAAAATATTTCAAAGTAACGTTACTCTAAGAAACTTAAAATTACTTTTTGAAAATTCCTTGAGAAATCATTTTTAAAATTAAAAATATTGAATAACATTTTTGTTAAAAGGATTTAAAAATTGGAATCATTTTTTCAAAATAAAATTTAAAAATAGGAATATATTAAAAAAAATTGTGTAAAAAGGATGGAGAGAGTTTAGATGAGTCAGCCTAAGTTTTAATATTAAATCTTAGGCTCGATAATATTTTAAACTTGTGAACTCATCAAAACTCATGATTTTTCATTCTCTGACTTAAGTCATCATTCTGGATCTTTGATCTTGATACTGTATAGTCTTCATTATCAACACATGTATAATATCTTGCACTATATACAATATATATCTAGATAATAGTCAGTAGATGTGTAAATATAAAATATTCATTATTTGAGGTTGTTATTATCAAAACTGCCATCCATGGTACTAACAGACTTTAATCTTCATGTATTCCCATGTATATGTAGTGGCTCTGCAATTAAGTCTTCATATGCACTCTAATTTATACTATTAGTTACATGATGAAAAACACGGGAATAACTAAGTCTATAGCTCTCAACTTAAACTAGGTAAAATAAGATCATGACAAGTTCTATTAGCTTCTCCTCTACATCTTACATATGCAGCCGAAACATGAGAGCATAGGAAATAAGCAATATCATAAATATTGCATGAACAACTAACATCATCATTGGTAATATTTTTCGTATAATGACACATGTTTCGGTCAGTTACTTATCGCTCTGTCATGTTGAATCTGTAAATGCTCATAATCCTGTTGTATATAAAAATTCTATGATTTTTGTTTGATGATAATAAACATATATATATATTATAAATGTGTTTTCTATTGTACTATTCTAATACATCACGAACAAAATTAAATATTTATATTTAAATAGAATACAATTGTACAAGAGTTTAAATATTCAAACAGTATTTTATTTAAATATGACATGTTATTTCTACACTTGAATAGTACAGATTTCATAACTCCACATTTGTACACGTCACTGTAATACAATACATTCAAATTCTTTTGCTACATATGTTCCTCAATACAACTCTCAGCCACTCAATTACATTCCACTTTGTTGTGCAAACTCACTTTCAGTCACTCATACATTCATTGACACATACACTGACACCGTCACACTTGTCTTTTGTCAGTCTTTTTCAGTCAGTTCAGTCACCAATTTACCTGTCATAGAAAATCACACAGTAAACTGAAACAAAAATATTTTATATTCTAGCAGATTTAATTTTTATTTTAAAAATTTATTTGCCCTGGAATTTTGGTGTGTTTCTCATCATATTTCGTGACCTGATATGGTATGTATATATTTCCATCTGTGTCTAGACAGCTTGTGATATTCACAGTGATTCGCAGTAAATACCACAAGGTAGACAAATCCTCTAGTACTCGCAATATAAACTTCCTGTGCAAAGTACATGTATACACATACATGTATGTATATACACATACATGCATGCATATACACGTATTTTTTTCAGACATGTAGGGGCTATATGTTCAGAAAGGGACAAATATATCAAGTTTGATATGCTCAACGAAAACTTAGTTTCAAGCCAATGAGAAAACATGGATTGCTACAGCAGGTCAAAGGTTCAAAAATGTTGCAGATCATAAGCACCTATGTATTTATCCAGAATGTATATATACATAAATATGTATATATATATACTCACATTTGTGAATATATATGTATGTATATCAAATATATACACTGTAGTGATCAATACAGTCACAAATGAACATATCAAGTCAGTTAGCCAGTCAAGTGTTCGAACAAATGATGCAACATGAAACATTCCATGATGGTACAATTGGACAGAGCGATAGTACTATCGTGAGCACAAGAAAATGTGCATATGCAAATAAAACAGTAAAACTACATGTACTGGTTTAATCATGGCATGCAAAATACATGCACAAGCTAGGAACAAGATCGTATGAATTGACAATCCAGAGATACAAGTCTGCTGAACATATGTATATGAAGCATGGAAAATACACAACGGTGCAGCAGGTTAAGTGAACACCCTCAACTAATATTTACATAAGGAAAATGGATATGACAGCAAGAAACAATCAAGCATCAACGAAGTAATGCAAATATGCATAGCAGGAGTATTCATAATGGTCAAGCTAATGTGATATACATAACAAACCAAAATGGAGCTGTTTCAAATTCAAGTGACACAAAGAGGAAACATGGTTCAAGCCTGTATACACAATCATTTCAAGAGTGCCAAAGCAGCCATAAACACAAGACATCACATAGTCAAATACATGGCAACACACTACTAGAAAGGTTCAAACTCAAGTGCAAGAGACACAAATGCAAAGCAACATGGTAGAATGAAAATGGATAATAAGGGGTATTCATGCACATATGCAACAAGATGCCACAAAACAGGCACAAAAGCTCAGGTTTTCTCGAAAAAACTATGGTGATGAATGTACAAATTGTGTACACAACAATACAATTTACAACAAAGAGCAGCTAGGGGTACACATGTATGTACTCTTATATACATGCAACAACATGGTCGTGTCAAGTTGTTCATTTATTAAGCCAGTGACATTGATACGTATACACACACACATTTGTATGTGTGTCTATATATACATACATATATATATATATATAGACACACATACAGCCAAATAAATATTCTGAAATAATCAAGTCACAAGGAGGAGTGAGATGAATGAAACATCAATGAAAAAAACTATCTGGATTATTTGCAGCAAGAATGGAAAGTTCAGAACATCATTTATATTTGGCAAGCAAATATTTTTACATTCAAGAATAAACAAGAAAGCTTGTATTTTTTGCAAACTTGGCAAATACATCTTTGGGATTTAAATCATTCCCATTTTAAAATCTGCTAAAATTGACAAATCGATTTGTGGAAGTGTTTTTCTTTTAAAATTATGCAAGTTACATTAGCTTAAGCACAATTTCATGAAGCTCGACATGGCAACAGGCAAAAAATGACATTGTACTTTTTTCACAGCAAAAGGAAAATAGCAATTAATTTTGGAGCAAAGAAAAACAATCCATGTTTTCAGAAAATCTACAGCATGCAAAATATATTCAGGTGGGATATTATTTCAAATGCACATTTGTGGCAACAGCTAAATGGACAAGGACTATTCGACAAAAGTTTAATAGGCGTAAACAAATTGTTATTATTTCCAGAAAATCAGAGTATTGATTTATGGCAAGGAATAAAAATGCATTTTTAGGCAAGGATCTTTCGAATGATTTATAGAATCCAATCAAGCAACATTCATGTACAATCATCATTCCAGAAATGGTAGAGCAATTATAATCAAATTTAAAGTGGGTTCCAAAAATATCAAACAATTGATTTTTGGCAAGGAATCATTCCTTGTTTCCAGCGTATCAACTATGGCTACAAATATTTTGAGAATCATTTTTGGGCATAATCTAAAGCCATGGAAATCAATTGTGATCGAGGCAATAATGGGATAATCACACAAATCAAACCAAGGTCATACTGGAAATCAGAGAATGGTTATAGGGTTTTCTCAACCTTATATAAGCTACACAATTCATCATAGGCAAATCGATCAAAAACCAAGCAACAAACACCGAAAGCAAATCGAAATTATCAAATCATGGAAACTCACTTTTTCAATTTCAAAGTCTATCCCAAATCGAAGTATCAAGAGCATCCAAAGATTCGAAACACCATAGATTAAATTCAGAATCAATTGATTGAAGTCATGATTTAGGGGAAAGGGAAAACCCTAATTCTTTTCGAATGGGAGTACTTTGGAGATCGTCAAAAAGCAAATTGGTTCGAACTTTGCAAAAAGCAGAGAATGAAAAGGAAAGACTTAAACTGAAACCTACCAACATCAAAAACATAAACGAATGGAGAAAGTTTGTGAAGTCAAAAACAAGTATGGAGTTTAAGGTAAATCTAAAATAAAATTCAATCCTTCAACATCAAATCACTCCCACTACACGTCAGTTTGTCACATGCCTTACTCTTGTACTTACCTTTAGGCAAATTGAAACCCTCTTTGCAAACATATTTCTTCTTTTACGCTTATCTCTAGTAGTATGCTAATTTTTGTTTATGCTAGTGAGCATGGAATTCTAACAACTTTTTATGATTCTGGTTGTTAAGTTCTAACATCTTTCTAAATTTCCAACAAAAAAGTGAGAAATATTCGGCCCTTAGGTACACACAACTTGCACATACAACCGCTTATAAGGGAATGGCTAGAATGACCAAAGACTTAGTCAGTTAATTAACTATAGCTTTATTTAATATTTTTCTTTATGAATTTGTTCAAAGGGAAACTGACTGGAGTTGTAAAATCCTCCCTAGTGCACCTAGCCTGATCCACGAGATTATTTATTTAATTTTATTTAATATTATTTTATACCTTTTAGATTATTTATTTAATATTATCCTAAATTTAGAAAAAAGAAAGTGTAGATACATCGTCCATAACTAGAGCTGATGTGTGGATCAAATCTCACATTAAAAAAAATGGTGAATCAGTGAACATGGAAGCTGCAAATACTATTGTATAATGTTTTTTAATTTTATCAGTATCTTTTTGAAACTATGATATTTTACCATTGTACATTATCTATGTGTTTCTATTTATGTAAGAGGAGATTAAAAAATTTGGTAGTCTATCCTAGTCCAGCTCGACACATAATGTCAATGGAGATGCTCTTGTATATGTATTGGGAGAAGATAGACCGGGACGGTTAAGGTGATTAGGAAGGTGTTGCACTTTAACCAAGCTAGCTGTGGCCCAATCCAAAGATAAACAAGCGTCGTAGTGTCGAGAGGAAATAGCAGAATTGAAGGGAATGATACAGACTCTGATGGACCAGAAGGTAAACTTTTAAAATTAGTTTATATTTATAAAATACAAAATTCAGCACACTCTATAATTCAAAATACAAAAAAGAATAAATTTTGGTACTTTACTGTAGGGTAAAGAAAGTTTGCAAGGGAGCTAAAAATAATAATTATATTACTCAATAAATAACATTTGGATTTTAATTTTGATCCATTTTTGTGTCATATTAAGTATTATAGCATCCACTTGAGTGCTCCTAAGATTAAAATATTATGATATTTGTGCTTTGCAGTAGGGTAAAGAAAGTTCAAGAAGGAGCCCGCCTGAATCGGTAAAAATAATAATTATATCACTCAATAAATAAAATTTATATTTATATTTTTTAATCCAGTATTCGACATAATTTTCGGTTGAATAATTAAAGAGGATGACGAAGTATGTTCGATGTTGAGTTGGGATGGAACCTCTGGAGTTGTTGCCAATAAGATGCTGTTGTCCATGGACCCAAATAACGTTGTCAATGGCATTCGTCTTGGACCAAATGCTGCGAGAGTTTTTATAAATTTTGTAGATAAACCAGATATTTATTTATGGAGGCATACACCTGAAATTATAGTATTAGCAGATGTTATGAATAAGGTAGTAGCTTGACCATCAGTTTGCATCAAGGTACCACTGTGAACACGCATGAACTGTAATATAGCCAGTACGGTAAATTTTACACTTCTCATATTATATTTATATTTATTTTGTGTGTGTATAGAATAAAGGTTCCACATATATATCTTCATGATTATATATATATATATATATCTCAACAAATTCAGATTTTATTCAGAATAAAGGTACCACGTATATTTATTTACAGTTATGCGTGAACTATAAATGGAGGGTTGTAAAAGTATTAGCCTATAGAGCCATCACTACATAGAAATAATACACATTCTCTTATTTTGAAACTGTCATGACTAGAAGTATAATTTCTAATATTGAAGTACATTATCATTTTTAGAGTACCAACAACCCCCAACATAATTGCTAGATTTATGTTTGAATTGAGGGTGAAGGTGTAGTTACTGAAGGTACGCCGATGATCCAAAATATACTATTAATGGTATTTCGCTCGGTCCGCCTACCATTGTGATTTGGGAGGATAACATAATTAATAAAGATGCTTATTTGTGGTGACCTACATCTGATATGTTGTGCATTGGAGATTTAGTTGGTAGGAAAGTAGCATGACCAAGATCAAAAGTAGAAGCTGATAAAGAAAATCCAACGGAGAGTCATCATGATAGTGAAAATCATGCGACTTCTCCCTCTAATTTCGCATATATGTTAATGAATAAATCACAACATGTAAGTATTAATTTTCAAAATTGAAGAAGTTAGCTATGTATGAAAGTTATTTAATTCGTATGTATATATTCCACACAATAATTTTTTTCTTTCAACCAATTGCAACCATGAAAAAATATGCCAAATGTAAGTTGATAGATGTGGGTGGATCAGACGTAGTGGCTGAAGGAACTATTGCATCAACTAATCCGATAGCGATGGTCCATTGTCGTCCTTTAGGAAATGATGCTGTAAAAGTTTGGGTTGAACATGTGAGAGTACCAAATGCAGAGCTATGGAGACCATCATCGGCTCTGCCGTGCATGGAAGATGCCTTTGGCGTTCCCATAGCTTGGCCAACAGAAAAAACCATATTGAAACAAAATAAAAGGTATGTAAATATTTTTTAATATACATTAGGAGTTACTGCGGTATGGAAGATGCCTTATAGGCTTATAGACTTCTGGAACATCTATGTTTCAAAAACCACAACTTGGCCTTTTACTGCAGTATGGCCATATAGGCTTCTAGATTATAGATATTCATAGGCTTATTTTACTGTGGTATGTTCTATGTTTTAGAAACCACAGCTTGGCCTTTTACTATGGTATGACATTATAGGCTTTTGGAACATGTTCTATGTTTCATAAACCACGGTATAACATGCCAACCAAGAGCTGATTCTCAATGGTATGCTGTTCAAATATGTTCGCTACCATAAGAGGTACTGCAGAAATATAAGGCATGTATTATAATTTGATATAAACAAAATGGTGAACTAAGGTTCAACCTGCAATGGAATTATGTTTATCAATAACTTGAGGAACCTGGATTGTTCTGCAAGATCCACTGTTAAATGACCTTTACGTGCAATGGAATTACTGGCTGTTGTTTACTGCAAGAATATGATTGTGTCTAAAAGGTTTATGTTATGTAGTGTTAGTACAGTTTTTGACCTGCTCTTTGTTTTCCTTAAGTTATGTTTTGTTATTTGTTTTAGTAATTACTTGTCATTATTTTTTTAGTTTTTTATTTGGTGCTTTGTTTACAGGTAGATCAACCTTTTTGAAGACATCAGCAATAACATAACTACTTAGTGATATTTGCTCGGTAACTTGGTTATTTCAGATGTTTATTTCAGTGTTTAATGTACTTTGGTTATGACATTGTTATTGGTAGTTTGATTATGTATGTTGTGGAAGTTTGAATGTACAATGAATTTTTTGTCTTGACACTTATGTACGTTGTGGATGTTTGAATGTGTATGTGTGACACCCCACGTCCGTTAATGTCACTCTTTGACAGAATGCATTAAGTTCCGTGTAGCATTATAGGTAAACATAAATAGAAACATCACAAGATAGACATAAAATAGCAGCGAAAATTTAAAACTTTATTTTCCAATAGAAAACATCGTGATCCAAAATTCAGTTACAACATCGGTCCGAACTACTGAAAACCAATTACATCAAATAAAAGTATCTTCCCTATACTAAAACCATCAGAGTGTAGAAATAAAAATCCATAGTCCCCATAAGTAGCCATTAACAAGTAGACAAGAAGTCAAAGTAGTACATCGAAGCAAATCCAAATCCAAGCAGAAACAGAAGTGAGAGACTTTAATCAAGCCGGAGCGTTCCCACCTTGAGAACCCCGGGGGAGGGGTGGAAGAGAGAGAAAAGGAAGCAAAATGGGTCAGACATAAAGTCTGGCGAGTCCAGATACTTTTAGCATATATATAAGTAAAAGCATCATAACAAGCATATAAACTAAATGAGAGATAACAATATCATATAACAGGTATGAACAGGATAAGAAAAATGAATTGAACAGATCACGCTTCTCAAAAACTTTTCTCTGCACAAATACTAGTATAACCGATATGATCCCAGCAGAAACATAATGGTAGACTAAGATGTACTTCTAGTAATCGGTTTTACCCTCCCCCCTCCCCAAACAGTAATAACAGGTGAAATGACGGGTGTTACCCAACCAGAAACAACGGGAACCTAAACAGGCAGGACTAGATGCACCCTAATTACTACACCCAATCGATCGACTCCCTATCCCGCAAATACCCTGTGTCAGCCCCACAGTAGGATGTATCACTTCCTAAAGTGACAACCCTTAGAAGGACGCATAGTGTTATAACGGCTTATTTTCCCATGTAATCGGACCCATGCATGCAGATGACTCCATTGGCTCGCGTTACCAGAACAGCTATACCCAAGTGAACCTCTTATAATCAGTTCAGTAAGTGTGCCCTAACCCCTACCTATTGCAGGGACCCCTTTTGATACCAGCATGAGTTACTGACTGATACGGGTCCCACAAACCAGATGACACAAGCCACCCCTAGGCTTGTATCCCCAACTACTAGGATTTTGACAGGTTATGCCTAACAGATTAACCAACCCGCATAACCCCAAAAAATAAAACAGGTTAAGTTTAATGGTTTCGTATAATCCCCCACAAATTTAATAGATTTACTTAACCCCCCCCCCCCCCACTTTTTAATAGGTTCATATAACCCCCGCATATCTAAACAGGTTAAGTATTACATGTTAACAGGTTCATATAACCCCCACAGATCTAAATAGGTTTCACATGTTATTTACAGTTTCATTACATGTTCCGCTTAATCTATAAATTAAGACTACAGATTTACATGCCTAACCCTCAAGTCATAATTCATAGTATAAGATATGCCCCAAATTTTAATCTTACATCATAGTATAGGTTATGCCCCCCAAATCCCAGTCATGATTCATAATACAAGATATGCCCTAATTTATCTTTCCCAACATTCCCAATTTCGTTTGTTCGCATATTTCAGCGATAGGCCTAAGGTCGAAGGTAGTCTAGAATATAAAAATAAAAGGGAAAGAGAAAGAGAAGAGAACGAAATTGGAATAGTAACAGAACATGCATATGATAACAAAAATAGTCATATCATAAATATGCATATAAGAACTGAATGGTAGATCATGTATACAGATGAATAAATGTAATAGTAGATCTTTTTAGGTATGAATTAGATTCTTAACAGCCATAGGGTTTAGATCCAGATTTATAAACATGTCAGGATTACTTGTTAAATGTTTATATCCAAAAATAACATGAACTCACGGAGACTGGATCTAAAGAAAAGAGAATAATTAGGCTGAAGCTATAGAAGAAATTCTTGTATGCGTATAAGCTGTTGTTGAAGAAAATAGGCTGGATCAATTCAAGCTAGGGCAGCATCTCGTTGTCTCCATTTTTTATAATGTGTAGAAACAATAGAAATGAGGTCCTATATATAGCCTACTGCCAACGAACCAAGCCACAAAACAAGTCCACGTTCAGAAAAATGAACTGCGCCAGATCCCGGTTGGGTCGACCAACCGGACCTGGGTCGAGCCACCTCCCCATGGTCAACCCATGGGTCGACCCCCAATGGGATCGATTCCCCCTACTTCTTCCGCTTCACTATTTGTTTAAATTTGAAAATTCTGAATTGATTGTATATATATAATTCTCTTATATGTATACAAACTTCTAAGCTTAATAAATTCCTCATACGATGTCTGTTTTACGCAAACTCAGAGTCTATCTTAAGCAGAATTATGAGACAGACGTAATGGTACAGTTGTTTACTTAATTCCCAATATTTAATTAAGTTTTCTTTAGTTTATCGTTATATTATTCTTTAAAATTATGGGTTGTTACATTCTCCCTTACTTAAAGGATTTCGTCCCTGAAGTATCCAAGTTAAGAAGAAATCCCAAATATAAAGATAACTAAGCATGTCATAATGAATAATGAAATTTCTGTTAATCAAATTCCCAATTTATATATGTAATGCTTGTTAATTGGGAAAGAGTCATAAACTTGCATTTACAGACTCACAAATTAGTTATTCTAAGCCACTAGAACTAAGTGCTACTGATTTGTGGGGTCCTACACATATTAGTTCAAGTTATGGTCACAGATATTATATATCATTCATTGATGCATATTCAAGATTTGTCTGGATTTATATGCTTAAATCTAAGCCTAAAACTACTAATGCTGTAATACAATTTATTAATAAGATTTAAAACATTACTAGAAATAAGGTAAATACCTTTTAGACAGATTATGGTAGAGAATTTATATCCTTAAAATCTTCTTTGAAAAGAAAGGTATTAATCATAGAACTACATGTCCCTATACATCAGAACAAAATGGAATCATAGAAAGGAAACATAGACATATTGTAGAAACTAGTTTAACTTTGTCAGCTCCAGCTTCTATAACTTCTAAATATTGGGCAAATGCATTTAATACTGTTGTACATTTAATTAATATAATGCCTACAAAGGTATTAAAATTCAAATGTCCACAAGAGGTGCTAACAAAAATTAAACATATTATAAAGACTTCAAAGTATTTGAAAGTCATTGTTTCCCTTATATAAGACCTTACAACAATCATAAATAAGATTACAGGTCTACTACATGCACCTTTTTATGGTATTGTAACAAACAAAAAGGGTATAAATGTTTAGACATCAAAGGAAAATTTTATATCTCATGACATGTCATATTTAATGAACATGTTTATCCTTTTAGTAAAACTGATATAAGTACTGCAGAAAAAACTGTAAGTACTAGATACGTAATGTATGATATACCCGATGAAATTGAAGTATTGGTGCATGTTCATCATAAAGAGCATGACACCAATATTAGCTCTCAACATACCATGCCTTCAAGTAGGCTAGGTCCAGAGCAATCCTTCTCCTACATTAATGATAGTGAAGAGCATCAAAGAACAGATGTCAGTGGTACACATGTTGATCAAACAACAGATAATAACATCACAAGTTATAATCAAACTACCGCTGTCAGAGATGTTGTTATTCAACATCCAATGCTTACTAGAGCAAAGTTTGGTATATACAAGCCAAAAATTTACAACACTGTAATTGTTCTAGAAGAACCATCATCTTATAATGAAGCAGCATAAAGTGACAAATGGAGTTTAACTATGCAAGATGAATACAATGCATTGATCAAAAAAGGAACATGGACATTGGTTTGAAAACCAGAGAACAAAAATATTATTAGTAGCAGATGGATTTATAAATTAAAAATAAATCCAAGTGGTTCAATTTCTAAGTATAAAGCAAGACTTGTTGCAAAGGGGTTGTAACACCCCGTATTTTCTGTGATCGTATAAGTAACAAATCAGAGAATAATTAAATTATAAAATAAGAATCAAGGGAAACGGGTTGCGCCATTGCGTTCGTCTCGAAATTCTGCTTGGAAACGAGTCTGAGTTTTCCAGAAACGGAGTCCGTATGAGGGAGATATGGCCCTCCGAAGTTTCAGGGAATTTCAGAATCGTAAACAGCTCGAAAATTCGAATTCAAATTCGAATTCAAAATCCCAGAACAGGCTGGGCGGGAAAATTCCCGCCCATGAACCAGGTCGACCTGGGGATCGACCATAGTGTCGACCTCCCAAGGGCCAGGTCGACCATAGTGTCGACCTGGGGGTCGACCTGGCCAGACCAGGTCGACCACAGTGTCGACCTGGGGGTCGACCTGCTCCCGTAACCCAGTTTTTTAACCTGGTTCATTCTGATGTATCCTATCAGTCGAGTCTTCGACCTATAGATAGGAATCCTATGGATGTAAACATGTGTTTGAGACATGTTATGTTTGATGGTTGCAAGTGGATGCAAGTGGTTGCTAGTGGTTTCTCGGATGCATATCCACACACTAGACACTAGATCGACTCAAATACACTCTCATACTGCATATGGATGTGTGAGCATTTTCAATTTCTGCGGATGCAAAATGATTGACTCATCACATGGATGTTGCGTATGAATGAATGATTGTCACTCATATAAGAATGATATGTATCAAATAGGAAAATTGCATACATGTTGGACTCAGGACACTGACATAGTTCGCATTAAGGAGGTCAACTGAATCGGTGGACCGCCTGATCTTTGCATTAGATAAGGAACATATACACACACTTTTGCATATGTTCATACAACATTAGAAGTTTTCTAAGGACAATGGATGCTTTTTGATGATGGTTGAGTAGATGGGTGACTGGATGGTAGGACACATTCTTCTCAAATTGAAGATTTCGGGGACGAAATCCTTTAAGGAGGGGAGAATGTAACACCCTGTATTTTCTATGATCGTATAAATAACAAATCAGAGAATAATTAAATTATAAAATAAGAATCAAGGGAAACGGGTTGCGCCATTGCGTTCGTCTCGAAATTCTGCTTGGAAACGAGTCCGAGTTTTCCAGAAACGGAGTCCGTATGAGGGAGATATGGCTCTCCGAAATTTCAGGGAATTTCAGAATCGAAAACAGCTCGAAAATTCAAAATCCCAGAACAGGCCGGGCGGGAAAATTCCCGCCCATGGACCAGGTCGACCTAGGGGTCGACCATAGTGTCGACCTCCCAGGGGCCAGGTCGACCATTGTGTCAACCTGGGGGTCGACCTGGCCAGACCAGGTCGACCATAGTGTCGACCTGGGGGTCGACCAGCTCCCGAAACCCAGTTTGTTAACCTGGTTCATTCTGATGTATCCGGTCTCGTTTCTGCCTAGATTCATCCGCCTAATCCTATATAAACTCACCCCTAGCCTTATTCTCTCCACACCATTTCATTCTGTCTATATTCAGCCTCTGTTCTAATTAAAAATAAAAATGACGTCGCTATCCTGCTGGAATCAAAACTTGGGCTGATGAATCTTCTTCCAACCTGAATAGAATTAAAAGCTAAATCAAATCTCAAATCCAAGATTAGAGCTATTAAAGAGGAATAATTCAGCATTTCTGCACCAACAACAGTTTGTTATCCTTTCTTAAAACCACGAAAGGCAAGTACAGTTATTTTCCGCTATAAACTGTAATTATAATTGTGACATGATTATAAATCTGAATCTGAGGTTATGTATATTCTTATCTGTCAAATCTGTTTTTCTGTGACTATTCTGTACCTCTTTCTTCTTTCTGTTCTACAGCCAGGCTACTACGAGCCTGCGTCGAATCTCATAAGAGATTAATGCATGGACGCTAAACTTTGGGACAAATAATAATGCATAATTGGACATGAAACTATTGCCTATGAGACTATTGCCTATGACTATGATTCACTGACTATGAGACTATTGCCCATGACTATGATTCATTGACTATGAGACTATTGCCTATGACTATGATTCACGACCATGAGACTATTGCCTATGACATTGAATAAGAAACTATTGTAATTAGTCGCCCATGACTATTGTGGTTAGTTGCCTATAACTATTGTAGTTAGTTTCTTATGCCTATTCCCTTAATTAATGATGTTAGATCTCATATTTATTATGTAACTTTGCTAGTTTATTCCCATTCACTGTTATGTACATCGAGCCTATAGGGCCATTTCATGAGTATTTAGAGAACTTGTGGAAACATGTTACGCGGGGATTGGGCGTAGCTTAATTAAGTAAATCTGGTATAGCAAATGTGTTGGCATAATCTGAGTTGGCTATAATAGAGAATGATTTACATGTGTATTAGTCTTGGACATAAATGGTGAACTAGAATATTACATCTAGTTTTGACATGAACTGTAAATGGGAATATTAAGGCTAAAATTTGGGGCATATATTATGAATTATGACCTTAATTTAGGCATGTAAGTTTAGGCTAAATTTATGATTGGGCAAGATATGTAAATAGAGTTTTAGATATATATAATCTGCTAAATCTGTTATATTGCCCAATCTGCTAATTCTGTTATATTGCCTAAACTGCTAATTAGATTGAATTGCCTAATCTGCTAATTATTTTAAATTGCCTTATCTGCTAAATCTGCTAAATAGCCTAATCTGCAAGATCTGTTATTTGTTTAATCTGTTGAATGACGTAATCTGTTGGAACTGAAATGATGAAATTTGAACTATGTGAATCTGTAGGCTCGACTTAAAATTGAGCAAAACTTGTTAATAGAACCTCGAATAATCTGCTGTAACTTGTAAGTCTGATATCTGAAAAATCTGTATTGGAATGAATTGGCTATGACACGAGGTTAGACTCTGTTTGCGGTAGAAGTCTGCTCGGAACCAACCGGCTTAACCAGCGACCGCAAACTGTCAGTCTAATGTGAGAGGTCATAGGCATAACTAAAAATATGCTTGGACACGAGGTTAGGTCAGGCTTGTGGCAGAAGTCTGCCCGGAACCGCCCGGCATATCCAGCGGCCACAAGCTACCAACCTAATGTGAGAGGTCTGTGCATTAATATTAATGCAAATCTGGGATAAATATGATGTCTAAAACGTGTTGGGTGCATAGGGTTAAACCAATTGGACTAATGAATCAAACAAACCTGTTTCGTGAATCTGTAGGCCCAATTACAAAGTTAGACAAATCTGTAAATCTGTTAAATCCGTATATCTGATCCGTTAGTCTGAAAACTTGTCTGATCTGTGAACCAGTTGATCTGAACTCTATATGTCTGAACTTGTAAACAAGTTAATCTGAAATCTGTTAGTCTGGGGACACAAGGTTAGGAGGGAAATTACTTGTGTCGTCTGTTGTTTGGGACCCATATTAGTCAGTAACCCTTTCTGGTATCAAAACTTTGACCCAACAGTAGGTAGGGTCCGGGCACGCTTACTGAACTAATTATAAGTGGTTCATTCTGATAATGGCGAGGGGTGTTGATGGTGCGTTCCAACCTGGTCATGTGCGTACATGGATCCCGGTCTGCCTCTGAGGATGTAAGACGCCGTGACATCTGTAAATAGGTCTGTGCCAATTGGTTGTCACTTTAGGGAGTGATACACCCTATTGTGGAGCCGACACAGGGTTTTATGTATTAGGGAGCCGGTCTCTTGGGGTAGGGTTTTAGGGTACACTTAGTTCTGTCTGTTTCTGTTGGTACCGTCTGTTTCTTTTGGGTGGCAACACCTGTCTGCGTGGTACCATCTGTTCGGGTGGTAAAGGCCCATTTACTAGTGTACACCTAATTCTACATTCTGTTTCCGTAGGGATTAATCTGTTTCTGTTTCTGTACCTTCTGTTCGGATGGTAAAGGCCCATTATTAGCATTCTGTTTCTGTCTGTTTCTGTTCGGGTGGTAGAGGCTCATTATTAGCATTCTGTTTCTGTTGGGGTGATAAAGGCCCATTACTAGCATTCTCTTCTGTGGAAATTATTCTGTTCCCGTTTCTATTTCAGTCTAGACATTAGGGTGACACCTAATCCTGTTATACTAGTATTAGTGCAGAGAGATGAAAAGTAATATTATTCTGTTTCTTCTGTTTAACCTAAGTACATCTGCTGCTCCTGATACTGTTATCTCTCATCCAGTTTTATTTGCATGCCATGATTATTATTATCTCTTCATATGATGAAAGTCACTAGACTTGCCAGACTTTATGTCTGACCTTGCTTGTTTTCGCCCCTTTTTCTTCCGTTTTCCCCCCAGGTTTTCCAAGGAGGGAATACTTTAGCTTAATCCGGATTTCTTCTGCTTGAAGTACTCAGAGTGCTTAAAGTATGGCTTGACTCTTTATAGCAGCTTATGTGGGGATTATAATTTTAAAGTTTTGTACTCTGATGATTTTCTGAACAAGACTGATATTTATGTACTGGAGTTTGTGGGAAAGATGTAACCAAACTGATTTCTGTTTTCTGCTGTAATAAAGTTATAATTTCTCAAGTATTGTTTATCTGTCTTGTAAATTTCTGTTCTATCTACTAAAACGCTCCACCAAAGTTAAGGCATTCCCTTTGTGAGTGTCCTTAACGGAGGTGGGGTGTTACACTTGGTATCAGAGCTGAAGGTTACCAGATTAGATAAAAAGTTTCTGAAAACTATTTTCAAAAAGGATTTAAAAGGAAGTATTTTCAAAAATAAAGTTTATTTTCAAAACATAATCCCCAAAAAAGCCATATATCTATCTTTTTCGTTCTCCGTTTTAAATCTTTTCTTTCATTCCAGCATGTTTGGGAATCTTAACTTTCCAGAGGGCGTGCAAATACCTGGCTGGTTCAGGAGGTACTTAGAGGCTAGGGCCAACGATGCAGGCCCAGCAGATATTCCTCCTCCAGCTGCAGCGATTCCTCCTCCTCCGCCCCCTCCTCGTGCAATTGCTTTTTCCAAAGATCTGTAAAGATTTTAGGGCCATGGGTGGAAAAGATTTCAAGGGAACTGAATCATTCGTAGAAGCGAGGAACTGGCACAAAGAAACTGAGGATCTGTTCGTTATCTTCGAGGTGGACGATAGGCAGAAGGTACAATTGGCGGTATGGTTGCTCAAGGACAAAGCTTCCTATTGGTGGGAAGTCACTAACGCCGAGAGACCGGTTGAAACATGGATGGATTTCAGAACAAGGTTTGAGACGAAATTCCTCTCGTAAGCTGAACGAAGTCTACAACTGGAAAAGTTCTTATCTCCTAAACAAGGAAGTATGACGATCAAGGAATACATCAACCAGTTCAACCAACTGGCTAGGTTCGGACTAGATTTAGTCAACACCCAGCATAAAAAGGCTCTCTGCTTTGTTAAAGGATTGAATGAGCCACTGCACAGCCTAGCCATGACCCATGTACCCATGGGAGCGACTTACGAGAGATTGGTGGATATGGCACTACTGCACGAGGAAGACAATGGCAAGAAAGAAGAGGCAAAGAAGGAAGAACCACAGAACAAGAAAGCATGGCCCAAAAAGGAAACACAAAGGAAGGGTGAAGAGTCTGAAGATAAGAAGGAGAAAAAGTTATTTACTTGTGGAAGCTCGACTCATCTGAACAAGGATTGCAGAAAAAGAAAGGGCACTTGCTTCAACTGTGGTGAGATGGGACACTTCACTAGGGACTGTCCGAAGAAATGAGGGCAAGGGAAGAGGGCAGGACCAACTACTGGAAGGCAGGCAAACACTCTCGAGGCTAGTGGATAGGATAGAAATAGGAAACTTTCTGTAGGAGGTTTAGTTTCTTTATCTGATTTTTGAGTTAAAACTCTTTTCTGATTCTGGCATTTCGATTCTGTAATCGATACTCTGCACTTGAATACTAGTATTGTTTCTGATTCCGCTGTAGATTCAGACCCATAAGGGTTGTGAATTATCTAAGCGTGGTAAGTTGGGTATCTGTGTTGAGCGTTAAGTTGACTATGACGCATACATTCTGGGTTTTTATCATGCTTAGTTTCCTAAGAATCATTTAGTAATCTGCTCTGTACCAGTAATCTGTGAATATCAGAATATTTCTGATAAGGTTGAGATTTCCAGTTTTGACATTGTCTAAAAAGGGTAATCCTCTGGGTGTCAATCTGGTGTTGATCTCGATCTTCGGGGTTGATACTTAGGGGAATTTGTCTCTCAACCAAGGTCTAATGGAAACCAAGTTTTTGTTTTACCTGTACTCGCTTCCATCACTCGAATGTATCCTATCAGTCGAGTCTTCGACCTATAGATAGGAATCCTATGGATGTAAACATGTGTTTGAGACATGTTATGTTTGATGGTTGCAAGTGGATGCAAGTGGTTGCTAGTGGTTTCTCGGATGCATATCCACACACTAGACACTAGATCGACTCAAATACACTCTCATACTGCATATGGATGTGTGAGCATTTTCAATTTCTGCGGATGCAAAATGATTGACTCATCACATGGATGTTGCGTATGAATGAATGATTGTCACTCATATAAGAATGATATGTATCAAATAGGAAAATTGCATACATGTTGGACTCAGGACACTGACATAGTTCGCATTAAGGAGGTCAACTGAATCGGTGGACCGCCTGATCTTTGCATTAGATAAGGAACATATACACACACTTTTGCATATGTTCATACAACATTAGAAGTTTTCTAAGGACAATGGATGCTTTTTGATGATGGTTGAGTAGATGGGTGACTGGATGGTAGGACACATTCTTCTCAAATTGAAGATTTCGGGGACGAAATCCTTTAAGGAGGGGAGAATGTAACACCCTGTATTTTCTATGATCGTATAAATAACAAATCAGAGAATAATTAAATTATAAAATAAGAATCAAGGGAAACGGGTTGCGCCATTGCGTTCGTCTCGAAATTCTGCTTGGAAACGAGTCCGAGTTTTCCAGAAACGGAGTCCGTATGAGGGAGATATGGCTCTCCGAAATTTCAGGGAATTTCAGAATCGAAAACAGCTCGAAAATTCAAAATCCCAGAACAGGCCGGGCGGGAAAATTCCCGCCCATGGACCAGGTCGACCTAGGGGTCGACCATAGTGTCGACCTCCCAGGGGCCAGGTCGACCATTGTGTCAACCTGGGGGTCGACCTGGCCAGACCAGGTCGACCATAGTGTCGACCTGGGGGTCGACCAGCTCCCGAAACCCAGTTTGTTAACCTGGTTCATTCTGATGTATCCGGTCTCGTTTCTGCCTAGATTCATCCGCCTAATCCTATATAAACTCACCCCTAGCCTCATTCTCTCCACACCATTTCATTCTGTCTATATTCTGCCTCTATTCTAATTAAAAATAAAAATAGCGTCGCTACCTTACTGGAATCAAAACTTGGGCTGATGAATCTTCTTCCAACCTGAATAGAATTAAAAGCTATATCAAATCTCAAATCCAAGATTAGAGCTATTAAAGAGGAATAATTCAGCATTTCTGCATCAACAACAGTTTATTATCCTTTCTAAAAACCCCGAAAGGCAAGTACAGTTATTTTCCGCTATAAACTGTAATTATAATTGTGACATGATTATAAATCTGAATCTGAGGTTATGTATATTCTTATCTGTCAGATCTGTTTTTCTGTGACTATTCTATACCTCTTTCTTCTTTCTGTTCTATAGCCAGGCTACTACGAGCCTACGCCGAATCTCATAAGAGACTAACGCACGAACGCTAAACTTTAGGACAAATAATAATGCATAATTGGACATGAAATTGTTGCCTATGAGACTATTGCCTATGACTATGATTCATTGACTATGAGACTATTGCCCATGACTTTAATTCATTGACTATGAGACTATTGCCTATAACTATGATTCATGACCATGAGACAATTGCCTATGGCATTGAATAAGAAACTTTTGTAATTAGTCGCCTATGACTATTGTGGTTAGTTGCCTATAACTATTGTAGTTAGTTTCTTTTGCCTATTCCCTTAATGATGTTAGATCTCATATTTATTATGTAACTTTGCTAGTTTATTCCCATTCACTGCTATGTACATCGAGCCTATAGGGCCATTTCATGAGTATTTAGAGAACTTGTTATATGGGGATTGGGCGTAGCTTAATTAAGTAAATCTGGCATAGAAAATATGTTGGCATAATCTGAATTGGCTATAATAGAGAATGATTTACATGTGTATTAGTCTTGGACATAAATGGTGAACTAGAATATTACATCTAGTTTTGACATGAACTGTAAATGGGAATATTAAGGCTAAAATTTGGGGCATATATTATGAATTATGACCTTAATTTAGGCACGTACGTTTAGGCTAAATTTATGATTGGGCAAGATATGTAAATAGAGTTTTAGATATATATAATCTGCAAAATCTGTTATATTGCCTAATCTGCTAATTCTGTTATATTGCCTAAACTGCTAATTAGATTGAATTGCCTAATCTGCTAATTATGTTAAATTGCCTTATCTGCTAAATTTGGTAAATAGCCTAATCTGCAAGATCTGTTATCTGTTTAATCTGTTGAATGACGTAATCTATTGGAACTGAAATGCTGAAATTTGAAGTATGTGAATCTGTAGGCTCGACTTAAAATTGAGCAAAACTTGTTAATAGAACCTCGAATAATCTGCTGTAACTTGTACAGAAGTTTAATCTGTTAAATAAACAAAATAAATCTGATATCTGAAAAATCTGTATGAATTGGCTATGACACGAGGTTAGACTCTGTTTGCGGTAGAAGCCTGTCCGGAACCAACCGGCTTAACCAGCGACCGCAAACTGTCAGTCTAATGTGAGAGGTCGTAGGCATAACTAAAAATTTGCTTAGACATGAGGTTAGGTCTGGCTTGTGGCAGAAGTCTGCCCGGAATCGCCCGGCATATCCAGCGGCCACAAGCTACCGACCTAATGTGAGAGGTCTGTGCATTAATATTAATGCAAATCTGGGATAAATATGATGTCTAAAACGTGTTGGGTGGATATGGTTAAACCAATTGGACTAATGAATTAAACAAACCCGTTTCGTGAATCTATAGGCCCAATTACAAAGTTAGACAAATCTGTAAATCTGTTAAATCCGTATATCTGATCCGTCAGTTTGAAAACTTGTCTGATCTGTAAACTAGTTGATCTGAACTCTGTATGTCTGAACTTGTAAACAAGTTAATCTGAAATCTGTTAGTCTGGGGACACAAGGTTAGGAGGGAAATTACTAGTGTCATCTGTTGTTTGAGACCCATATTAGTCAGTAACCCTTTCTGGTATCAAAACTTTGACCCAACAGTAGGTAGGGTCCGGGCACGCTTACTGAACTAATTATAAGTGGTTCATTCTGATAATGGCGAGGGGTGTTGATGGTGCGTTCAACCGGGTCATGTGCGTGCATGGATCCTGGTCTGCCTCTGAGGATGTAAGACGCCGTGACATCTGTAAATAGGTCTGTGCCAATTGGTTGTCACTTTAGGGAGTGATACACCCTATTGTGGAGCCGACAAAGGGTTTTATGTATTATGGAGCCGGTCTCTTGGGGCAGGGTTTTAGGGTACACTTAGTTCTGTCTGTTTCTGTTGGTACCGTCTGTTTCTGTTGGGTGGCAACACCTGTTTGCGTGGTACCATCTGTTCGGGTGGTAAAGGCCCATTTACTAGTGTACACCTAATTCTACATTCTGTTTCCGTAGGGATTAATCTGTTTCTGTTTCTGTACCTTCTGTTCGGATGGTAAAGGCCCATTATTAGCATTCTGTTTCTGTCTGTTTCTGTTCAGGTTGTAAAGGCCCATTATTAGCATTCTGTTTCTATCTGTTTCTGTTGGGGTGATAAAGGCCCATTACTAGCATTCTCTTCTGTGGAAATTATTCTGTTCCCATTTTCTGTTCCAGTCTAGACAATAGGGTGACACATAATCCTGTTATACTAGTATTAGTGCAGAGAGATGAAAAGTAATATTATTCTGTTTCTTCTGTTTAACCTAAGTACATCTGCTGCTCCTGTTACTGTTATCTCTCATCCAGTTTTATTTGCATGCCATGATTATTATTATCTGTTCATATGCTAAAAGTCACTGGACTTGCCAGACTTTATGTCTGACCTTTCTTGTTTTCGCCCCTTTTTCTTCCGTTTTCCCCCAGGTTTTCCAAGGAGGGAATACTTTAGCTTGATCCGGATTTCTTCTGCTTGAAGTACTCAGAGTGCTTAAAGTATGGCTTGACTCTTTATGGCAGCTTCTGTGGGGATTATAATTTTAAAGTTTTGTACTCTGATGATTTTCTGAACAAGACTGATATTTATGTACTTAAGTTTGTGGGAAAGATGTAACCAAACTGATTTCTGTTTTCCACCGTAATAAAGTTATAATTTCTCAAAGTATTGTTTATCTGTCTTGTAAAATTCTGTTCTGTCTACTAAAACGCTCCACCAAAGTTAAGGCATTCCCTTTGTGAGTGTACTTAACGGAGGTGGGGTGCTACAGGGGTATTATGTAACACCCCATATTTTCTGTGAATGTTAAAGTAACGAATTAAAGAATACTCAATTTTAAATTGGGAATTAAGGGAAACGGGTTACGCAATTGCGTTCAACTCGGAATTTTGCTTGGGGTAGAGTTCGGGTTTGCGCAAATCGGACAACGTATGAAAAAGTTATACGCCGTAGAAGTTTGTATACATGCAAGGAAGTATATATATACACAAAATCATCTCCAGAACCAAAATAATTCAAAGACGAGTGAGCGAGAAAGATCCCGCTCAAATGGTGTCGACCCCTCTTAAGAGGGGTCGACATAGGTGTCGACCCCCTTAAGGGGTGGTAGGCATAGGCGTCGACCCCCCTTAAGGGGGTAGATGTAGGTGTCGACCCCCCTTAAGGGGGGCAGACCCCTTCCGAGATCCAAATTCCTATGACGATTTCTGTAGTTCTGAGCGGATGTGGCCTTCTCTAGTTGGCCCGCTGACGAATTCTGATGTATTAGGACTTATGTGTCGTACTGTGATTGGCTGAGTGACACATCTCTTTGGTTTGGATGGATCTGATTACTCCTAGACTGATCTAAAGGCTAGAATTAATCCTAGACTTCTATATAATCAACTCAAACCCTAAACCTAAAACACATAAACACATTCTATGAAGTTGTCATGATGTCTCTCTCTGAACTATCGTAGCCTCCATCATCTTAAAACTAGAATATCTTCTTCAACTAGAAATCAATTAGAAGAACATCAATAGTCTACATCAAAGGAATAGCTTAACAAATTCAGAAATCAGATTCCAGAATACAAGAACTATTCTTTTTCTGTAAGTTCAGTTATATTTCAGATTTAAATATATAAAAGTCATGACTTGAAATAAATCGAATCTAGAACTGTGCCTAATTGTGATTCTAATTCATGTTTATCCTTGTGACAAATCTGAAATTAACTAAGCCTATGAGACTATTGTGATTTATACAATTGGACCTATCATATTGTATATTAATTTGGTGATGCTTTTATGTTATATACATGTTCATAAGCTAATCATGATTGTAACACCCCACCTCAGTTAAGGTCACTCACAAAGGGAATGCCTTAATTTCAGTGGAGCATTATAGGTAAAAGATGCAGATAAATTACAAGACAGACAATTAAAGCAGCGACAAATAAATAAAACTTTATTTCATTGATAAACAGCTTGTATAAAGATTGTTTTACAATACCAAAGTATACTGTCTTGCTTACAAAAATAAAGAAGCATAAAATGATTTCCCCAAATAAAGCATGAGCCAGCTATAGCAGTAGAAGAGAGAGTCCAAGGCAACACGTCAAAGAGTCTTCAAGCTTGGAAAGAGTAACGGTCCAGACAAACCTGAGCTATTCCCTCCCTGACTACCTCGGGGGGGGGGGATGGAAGAAAAGAGGCGAAAGCAAACTAGGTCAGACATAAAGTCTGGTAAGTCCAGTGATTCTTAGTATTTAAACGAGGAAAAGGGGTCATGACATGAATAAAATAAATATAAGACTAAACCATAGTAACAAGATAATATGGGATAAGCATGGGATATGGCAAGATAAACTGAGTGTACCAATAAACTGAATGTACTGATAAGATGAATGTGCTTCTACTCCTCTGCTTCGCAACTACCCTGTTTATACTGATTTCTATATCTCTGCTCTACCTAACTGGTGTCCAAACTAGTAATCTATGATCGTATGATAACGTGATCCCAATCCCCGTATTTGCGGTTGCCTTCAGGCGTGCTTCTATTATGGGGATTCTGTATATTACCTAGATCTAATCTAGGGCTTACTGTCGAGTACTTACTAGATTCAACCAGGGTTTATGCTACCCAGGGCCACTGGGGTTTATGCTACCTATTGAACGCTTCTCGGATTCAGGGTTTACGCGACCTAGGTCCAACTAGGGATTATGCTACCTACTTTGTATTAATTTTCCATGTGTTTGTGTCAGTCGGCCCTCTCTTGCGTGTAGATACTCTGTGTTGGTCCCACCATAAGGTGTATCAAGCCTTATGATAGCGACCCGACACAACTCAAGATGCACAGTAACTACTGGTACCCAGTGCCTGCTTTTTCCACTCCGGAGTACGTGCACGCCCGTAAACCGTCGGAACCTACACTGACGTACCCCCTACCGCTATTTTTGACTGCTTATAATCAGCCCTGTAATCATGCCCCACACTGCCTAGTTTCAGGGTACCATAATACATCTATGTGGGTTACTGCTGAAACGGGTCCCCGTTACTAGGGTTTCCTGCTGGTTAAGTTTATGGACCTATATATACAAATTTTACCCACCTATACGAGATGTACTTAACCCTCCCACCGATTCTAGCATGTTTCCTTAATGGTTAAGTTTTTGTGGGCCTATATTTATTAATATTACCCATCCACCTGACGTGTACCTAACCTCCAACTCGTCAAGTCATGTTGGTTAAGTGGTTCTTATTAACTTAACCTTTCTTGCCTATCATGTTGGATTGGTTAAGTGTGATTTATTAAATTAACCCTGTTCATTCATCAGGTTATATTGGTTAATTATTTCCCATTTAACTTAACCCCATTCGCTCATCAAGTTATATTGGTCAAGTGTCATTAATCAATTCGAGTTAACTTAACCCATCCACCCGTCACGTCATGTTGGCTAAGTGTTTCCTTCTGGTGTTGACTTTACCCTACCTCAAATCACGTTATACTGGTAAAGTATTGTTCTAGTGCTAACTTAATCCTTCCCATACATCATGTTATATAATTGGTTTAGTGTTTTCCTCTTTTATTACGTAACCCCACCACATGTCATTAAATATTTTGGTTAAGTGTTACCTTAGTTAACTTAACCCTATCATCTGCTTAATTAACATGTTACAACGTTTACGTGTTCTAAATTTACTTAAACTTTCCCACTTGTCTAATTAACATGTTATTACGGTTAAGTGTTCTAAATTTACTTAACCTCACCCACTTGCCTAGTTAACATGTTATTACGGTTAAGTGTTCTAAATTTACTTAACCTCACCCACTAGCCTAGTTAACATGTTATTACGGTTAAGTGTTTCCCTAATTACCTAACCTCACCATTTCTAGATTGATTTATTCATGAGCCTTAATTAATTAATTAAAGCACCAACCACTCACATTAGACAGATATTGTTGTGGTTACTGGATGTGTCGGTCGTTTCCGGGCAGGTTTACACCACAACTCAGTCTAACCTTGGGTCTTTCTGGGCTTGATGCACTAACCACCCACATTAGATAGGTATTGTTGTGGTCACTGGATGTGCTGGTCGGTTCCGGGCAGTTTTACACCACAACTCAGTCTAACCTCGGTTTAGGCATATTCGTCTTTTACTAAATTTACATATTTACTATTTATGTAAATTTTCCGTAAATCAATTTAACCTAGATCATATACAACTGTCATGCAAATTAACATACTTATATTCTATGCCCAAAACTTGATTTACCAATCAATTAACCCAACTTGCAGTTTATACCAATTTAGATTTAATATTCCACTTTTACAATTCATGCCCAATCTAGATTAACATTCCAATTTACAGTTTATCTCAAAACTAGATTTAATATTCTAATTTTACCTCTTACGTCCAAAACTGGTTTACATGCCAATTACATACTTTGCGGCCAATTAAAATTTATCAATTTATGCCCAAGTCTAATATGCATGTAAATCATTCACTATTATAGCCAATTTAGATTTTATGCCAACATATTTATTATGCCAAATTAACTTAATTAAGCTACGCCCAAGCCCCGCATCATAATCATATGTATAACATGATTTCACAAGTTTTTCTATGTACTCATGAAATGATACTAATAGTATCAAAGAAAGGAATAGGGGATAAGCACGAGAATTGACTTAAAAGAATAGCCATGCACGAATTAACAAAATACAAAGATAATAGTTCCAATGGGTTTGATGTACATAACAGTGAATAGGAACAAACTAGACAAGTTACACCCCAAAAATGAGATCCAACATAATTAAGGGAATAAGCATAGGTGATTTGGTCCAACATAATGCCAGTTCGAAGTACAACCTAATAGGTTAATGGGAATAGGCATAAGTCACTTACTACAATAGTTATAGGCAATTAACCACAATAGTCATGGGCGACTAATCACAATAGTTTCTTAATCAATGTCATAGACAATAGTTGCATAGCCATGACTCATATGCAATAGTCCAAAAATTATGAATCATAGTCATAGTCATAGGCAACACTCTTATAGTCATAGTCATATGGAATGGTCTCTTTGTCATGAATCATAGTCATAGGCGATAGTTTCATGGGCTATAGTTTCATAGTCCTAGTCTTAGGCAAAAGTCCCATAATCATAGTCATTGGCAATTAACCACAATAAGTTCTAGGCCACAATCGAGAATCAGATCCAAAGGCATAGACAACGTTAGATTTTACATAAGCATGAATCAAAGATAATTAACTCGCAAATAGCCACAGTTCTATATTTTAATTTATTACATTCACGAGTCCAATTACACATTCAAATCTAAGGATAACCGAACTTACAGTGATCGGTTTAGAAAAAGGCGATTTGCTATGATTCGAGTGACGTTGCTTGAAGCGGAATGCCTATGGTCCAACTTGAAGCTTTAACTTGATTTGAATCTCTAATCTGAAGAAGAACTATAACTTGTTTTAATAAGATTTATTTTAGTGGAAGCTAGAATAGAGAGAAACAACATGTAGACGCCTCAAAGAATTTGTGTGGAGAAACCTTAGGTCTAGGCATTCTTTTATAGGTGTAGAGAGTGTTTTAGAGCCATTAGATCGCTCTAGAAGCCATCCAGTCCGTCCAGAATAAGTAAAAATCGTTGCAGTCCAGATCTGGAAAAACAGCGCAGGTCGGCCCCCAGGTCGACCTATGGGTGGGAGGTCGACCCCCTGGTCGACCTGTCTGGGGAGGTTGACCCCCTGGTCGAGCCCTTGGTCGACCTGGGTCTTGGGCGGGAAATTTCCCGCCCAGCCCGCTTCTGGGTTCTGTTTTGAATTTTGAATTCAGTTTCGAGTTGTCTTCTTTATTTTGAATTTCTGAAACTTCTGAAGTCCATAACTTCTTCATACGAAGTCCGATTTACGCAAACTCGGAATCTATCTCAAAAAGAATTCCAAGACGAACGCAATGGCGTAACCCATTTCCTTTAATTCTTCTCTTAAAAATTAAGTATACTTTGATTTGTTACATTAACGTTTACAGAAAATACGGGGTGTTACATTCTCCACTCCTTAAAGGATTTCGTCCCCGAAATCTTCAAGTTAAGAAGAATGTATCCTAACATCCAGCATCCATCTACTCAACCATTAAATCACAGGCATCCATTGTCCTTAAAAAGATTTCTATTGCTTTCATGATTCTATGCATAGTGTGTGTACATGTCCTAATCTAATGTAAAATCAGGTGCTCTACTGTTTCAGTTGACCTCCTTAATGCGAATTATGTCAGTGCCATGAGTTCATCATGTATGCAATTATCCCTAGTCATGTAAGTACTATATGCGTGCTAATTCATTCATCCATATGTAACATCCATATGATAACACATCAAGTTTTAATCCATATACAAATATGTATATGCAAATGCAAACATGAAAGTGACTGAGCCGATCTAGTGCCTAATGTTTGTATATGCATCCATGAGCAACCACTAGCAAACACTTACAACCACTTGCATCCACCAAACATAACATGTCTCAAACACATGTTTACATCCATTGGCTTCTACCTAAGGATTGAGGATAGGACCGAGAGGATATACTTAAAAGCTAAAGACTAGCATGCAAATAGATTTTTCAGAAAAAGAGGAATCAAGAATATACCCTCAAAAGGGGTAAGATGCGCTTATCTAGTCTTCAGTCTTCTAAGTCACATCTTCTAGAGCTTCATTCCACTATACCCTATCTAATTTAACTTCATGGTTGCGAAGCTTCTTGGCCTCCATTTCCAAACCCACTAGTAAAGATATTCTTTCGATCACTTACCATGCTAGAGGGTATCCTAATGTAGTCGAACTATCTTCCCGAGAAAAACATATGTTAATCATGATACCAAGTGTATATACCTTAGATGATTAGAGGTATCTCCTCTACTTAGCTTATCCATCATGCTGCAAGTCTAAGGGTCTAAAGCTAATGGTTACTATGTGCTTATTACCTCTCTTAAGGTCATTCTAACTTAGGGCGCCAGCCCCAACTATTTATTTCTCATGCAAACCATCCTAGTAGAACTCGGCATCCCTCAAATATAAGCCCCAAAGGCCTAAACCAATATCAGACAAGCACCCAAGGGATACCTCCTCCGAATTTGGATGATCTATGTGAGATGATACTAACAAAACAACCAAACAACTGAGCACTTTACCGACTTTGGCTATCCTCGCCAATCTTGCTCCAGAATTATCGTTGATCGCATAACTGGCTTTGCAGTGTCATCTAGATACATGCAGAAGTCTGTCTCGAATTTTTAGGTGGAAAACCCCTACCCTAATCAAAATATCTTACGTACTCATGGACTACCCCAATGGATCGAAAATCGTCGATAGATAAGTAAAGTGATTCTAGGTAGCTAAGACAAACTGATCCCTTAGGATCGTACGAAATCTCAAGGGTATTCTCGAGACAAGTCAAAAGTCTAACTACCCTTGTTTCATAATTACTAGCTAACCAATCAATGCCTAGAATCAACCCATAGTCCAAAAAAACATAAGCATAAATATAGCTATTCTCAAATCCTCACAAGTCAAAGATAGATGGGCCAAACCAGCAATTGGATTCGAGACTATAATGGGATCCTCTACTACACAATATCTATGGTGCAGAGACTCAACTATGGAAGTAGATATATACGGATGTGAAGTGCTAAAATCGGAAGGAGTACTAAAAGGATAATAAAAAAGTAAAAACTCTTTCAACCGAAATCTTACTGCCTCTCTCTCAGGTATGCTGGCGGTGAGGGCATGCACTAGCCTTCCGGAAAATCCTGTCCTTTGTTCTTGCCCTTGCCCTTAATTATACGACCCGTTATACCAAAATAAAGATACCTCCTCTTGTTTTAGGTTTACTATCTTTTTTCCTCCCCTCCTTTGTGAGCCAAGTCCATATCCATGGGTTCTTCATCCTTGTGTTATGCTCCGTGGCCAGACCCCCCTCATACTCAACTTTGCCATCCTTGTGTAACTTGTTGACATGTCTCTCGAAAGTTTCTTCCATCGCACGGAGAATCCTACAAAGCTCGAAAGAAAATTAGCCGTAGGTGAAACTGCTATGGCTACATATGGAAGTTGGGCAATTGTTTGCCCTTTGACAAGTGTCGTAGTCTTGTCGAGCCTACGAAACCATGTCGCGATGAGGTTACCTCCCAGAAAGCCAGGAGCCCCAGAGACTTAGGAAAGAAGGAAACAAGGATTCAAATAGAGGATCAAAAGATAGTGCATATGGCTTTGGCGAATATGCCTTTAAAACAAAACTTTTCTTTTGAAAATGCTTCTTTTAAAACCATTTTGAAATAATTTTCAAATCTTTTTATCTGAACCGGTAACCTTCAGCTCTGATACCAAGTGTAACACCCCACCACCGTTAAGGTCACTCACAAAGGGAATGCCTTAATTTCGGTGGAGCATTATAGGTAAAAGATGCAGATTAATTACAAGACAGACAATTAAAGCAGCGACAAATAAATAAAACTTTATTTCATTGATAAACAGCTTGTACAAACATTGTTTTACAATACCAAAGTATACTGTCTTGCTTACAAAAATAAAGAAGAATAAAATGATTTCCCTAAATAAATCATGAGTCAGCCATAGCAGTAGAAGAGAGAGTCCAAGGCAACACGTCAAAGAGTCCTCAAGCTTGGAAAGAGTAACGGTCCAGACAAACCTGAGCTATTCCCTCCCTGACTACCTGGGGGGAAACGGAAGAAAAGAGGCAAAAGCAAACTAGGTCAGACATAAAGTCTGGTAAGTCCAGTGATTCTTAGTATTTAAACGAGGAAAAGGGGTCATGACATGAATAAACTAAATATAAGACTAAACCATAGTAATAAGACAATATGGGATAAGCATGGGATATGGCAAGATAAACTGAGTGTACCGATAAACTGAATGTACTGATAAGCTGAATGCGCTTCTACTCCTTCTCTGCTTCGTAACTACCCTGTTTATACTGATTTCTATATCTCTGCACTACCTAAATGGTTTCCAAACTAGTAATCTATGATCATATGATAACGTGATCCCAATCCCCGTATTTGCGGTTGCCTTCAGGTGTGCTTCTATTATGGGGATTACGTTTATTACCTAGATCTAATCTAGGGCTTACTATCGAGTGCTTACTAGATTCAACCAGGATTTACGCTACCCAGGGCCACTGGGGTTTATGCTACCTATTGAATGCTTCTCGGATTTAGGGTTTACGCGACCTAGGTCCAACTAGGGATTATGCTACCTACTTTGTATTAATTTTCCATGTGTCTGTCAGTCGGCCCTCTCTTGCGTGTATACTCTGTGCTGGCCCCACCATAAGGTGTATCAAGCCTTATGATAGCGACCTGAAACGATTCAAGATGCATAGTGTATAAATACTGGTACCCATTGCCTGCTTTTTCCACTTTGGAGTTCGTGCACGCCCGTAAACCGTCGGAACCTACATTGACATACCCCCTGCCGCTATTTTTGACCGCTTATAATCAGCCCACTAATCGTGCCCCACCCTGCCTAGTTTTAGGGTACCATGATACATCTATGTGGGTTAATGCTGAAAAGGGTCATCATTACTAGGGTTTCCTGCTGGTTAAGTTTGTGGACCTATATATACAAATATTACCCACCTATACGAGGTGTACTTAACCCTCCTACTGATTCTAGCATGTTTCCTTAATGGTTAAGTTTTTGTGGGCCAGTATTTACTAATATTACCCACCTACCCGACGTGTACCTAACCTCCTACTCGTCAAGTCGTGTTGGTTAAGGGGTTCTTATTAACTTAACCTTTCTTGCTTATCATGTTGGATTGGTTAAGTGTGATTTATTAACTTAACCCTGTTCAATCATCAAGTTATACTGGTAAAATATTTCCCATTTAACTTAACCGCATTCGCTTATCAAGTTATATTGGTCAAGTGTCATTAATCAATTCGAGTTAACTTAACCCATCCACCCGTCACGTCATGTTGGCTAAGTGTTTCCTTCTGGTGTTGACTTGACCCTACCTCAAATCATGTTATATTGGTTAAGTGTTATTCTCGTGTTAACTTAACCCTTCCCATACATCATGTTATATAATTGGTTAAGTGTTTTACTCTTGTATTACTTAACCCCACCACATGTCATTTTATATTTTGGTTAAGTGTTACCTTAGTTAACTTAACCCTATTATCTGCTTAATTAACATGTTACAACGGTTAAGTGTTCTAAATTTACTTAACCTCACCCACTTGTCTAATTAACATGTTATTACGGTTAAGTGTTCTAAATTTACTTAACCTCACCCACTTGCCTAGTTAACATTTTATTACGGTTAAGTGTTCTAGATTTACTTAACCTCACCCACTAGCCTAGTTAACATGTTATTACGGTTAAGTGTTTCCCTAATTACTTAACCTCACCATTTCTAGCTTGATTTATTCATGAGCCTTAATTAATTAATTAATTAAAGCACCAACCACTCGCATTAGACAGATATTATTGTGGTTACTGGATGTGCTGGTCGGTTCTGGGCAGGTTTACACCACAACTCAGTCTAACCTCGGGTCTTTCTGGGCTTGATGCACTAACCACCCACATTAGACAGGTATTGTTGTAGTCACTGGATGTGCCGGTCGGTTCCGGGCAGTTTTACACCACAACTCAGTCTAACCTCGGGTTAGGCATATTCGTCTTTTACTAAATTTACATATTTACTATTTATGTAAATTTTACGTAAATCAATTTAGCCTAGATCATATCCAACTGTCATGCAAATTAACAAACTTATATTCTATTCCCAAAACTTGATTTACCAATCAATTAACCCAACTTGCAGTTTGTACCAATTTAGATTTAATATTCCCCTTTTACAATTCATGCCCAATCTAGATTAACATTCCAATTTACAGTTTATATCAAAACTAGATTTAATATACTAATTTTACTGTTTACGTCCAAAACTTGGTTTACATGTCAATTACATACTTTGCGGCCAATTAAAATTTATCAATTTATGCCCAAGTCTAATATGCATGTAAATCATTCACTATTATAGCCAATTTAGATTTTATGCCAACATATTTATTATGCCAAATTAACTTAATTAAGCTACGCCCAATTCCCGCATCATAATCGTATGTATAACATGATTTCACAAGTTTTCTATGTACTCATGAAATGATACTAATAGTATCAAAGCAAGGAATAGGGAATAAGCACCAGAATTGACATAAAAGAATAGCCATGCAAGAATGAACCAAATACAAAGATAATAGTTCCAATGGGTTTGATGTACATAACAGTGAATAGAAATAAACTAGACAAGTTACACCCCAAAAATGAGATCCAGCATAATTAAGGGAATAGGCATAGGTGATTTGGTCCAACATAATGCCAGTTCGAAGTACAACCTGATAGGTTAATGGGAATAAGCATAAGTCACTAACTACAATAGTTATAGGCCATTAACCATGATATCATGGGCGACTAATCACAATAGTTTCTTAATCAATGTCATAGGCAATAGTCTCATACTCATGAATCTTAGTAATAGTCTCATAGTCATGAATCATATGCAATAGTCTCAAAATTATGAATCATAGTCATAGTCATAGGCAACAGTCTTATAGTCATAGTCATATGGAATGGTCTCGTTGTCATGAATCATAGTGATATGTGATAGTTTCATGGGCTATAGTTTCATAGTCATAGTCTTAGGCAAAAGTCCCATAATCATAGTCGTTGGCAATTAGCCACAATAAGTTCTAGGCCACAATCGAGAATCAGATCCAAAGGCATAGATAACGTTAGATTTGACATAAGCATGAATCAAAGATAATTAACTCGCAAATAGGAGCAGTTCTATATTTTAATTTATTACATTCACGAGTCCAATTACACGTTCAAATCTAAGGATAACCGAACTTACAGTGATCGGTTTAGAAAAAGGCAATTTGCTATGATTCGAGTGACGTTGCTTGAAGCGGAATGCCTATCGTCCAACTTGAAGCTTTAATTTGATTTGAATCTCCAATTTGAAGAATAACTATAACTTTTTTTAATAAGATTTATTTTAGTGGAGGCTAGAATAGAGAGAAACAGCATATAGACACCTCAAAGAATTTGTGTGGAGAAACCTTGGTCCAGGCAATCTTTTATAGGTGTAGAGAGTGTTTTAGAGCCATTAGATCGCCCTAGAAGCCATCCAGTCCGTCCAGAATAGGTCAAAATCGTTGCAGTCCAGATCTGGAAAAACAGGGCAGGTCGACCCCCCTGGTCAACCTGTTTGGGGAGGTCGACCCCATGGTTAACCTGGGTCCTAAGCGAAAAATTTCCAGCCCAGCCCGCTTCTGGGTTCTGTTTTGAATTTTGAATTCAATTTCGAGTTGTCTTTTTTATTTTTAGTTTATAAAACTTCTGAAGGCCATAACTTCTTCATACGAAGTCCGGTTTACGCAAACTCGGACTCTATCTCAAGCAGAATTCCAAGACGAACGCAATGGCATAACCCATTTCTCTTAATTCTTCTCTTAAAAATTAAGTATACTTTGATTTGTTACATTAGCGTTTACAGAAAATATGGGGTGTTACAATGATAATATATGCTTATATGTTTAGATCTACATGCTTGCTTTTATGTTATGTTATGTACATGTTCATAAAGTAAGTCGTGTTCATATATGCTTATATGTTTAGATCTGCATGCTTACATGTTTAGATCCAAGTTAATACATATGTTTAAGATTTATGTAATTCTTATTCATATGCTTAAGATCTATGTTAGCTAGATCTAACTCAAGTACAAGTTCACATTGATATGCGTGATTAAGTTTATATTGTTCATAAAAAAATTGTACTACACATGCTTAGTTAGATTCATATTATTTTGTGCTGTTGGAATGCTACATGTTCCTTTCTTTTCCCTTTTGTTTATGAGTTAGGCTAATTTGCGAGCCTAACGTTCTATGTAAATTATGCGAACAAATAATGGGGGAAACGTTGGGGTAAAACATTAAATTACATGCTAATGGCATAGATTAGCTCATAATCATGTAAATGATTAATAACATGAAATGGTATAATTTGTATACCATTATTTATGAACATAATTCAAATAGTAAATGTGACATGACAACACTTGTGGATAAATTACATATAAACTTGACATAAATGACGAATATGTAAATTAAATTAAGGATGAACATGCCTAACCCGAGGTTAGATTGATTTGTGGTGTAAAACTGCCCGGAACCGCCCAGCACATCCAGTAATCGCAACAACACCTATCTAATGTGAGAGGTTAGTGCATCATGCCTAAGAAAAACCCAAGGTTAGATTGAATTGCGGTGTAAAACTTCCCGGAACCACCCAGCACATCCAGTAACCGCCACAACACAGATATAATGTGAGAGGTTGGTGCATTAATAAATCAATTAATGCTAATTAACAAGACATGTTATGAATGGTAGGATTAAGTTAACCAATACAACACTTAACCAGTACAACATGTTAATTAAACAAATGGGCGGGTTAAGTTAACTAAGGCAATACATAACCAGTACAACATGTTAATTAAACAAATGGTATGGTTAAGTTAACTAAGGCAACACTTAACCAGTACAACATGTTAATTAAACAAATGGTAGGGTTAAGTTAACTAAGGCAACACTTAACCGATATAACATGATGTATAGTAGGGTTAAGTAACACAAGAAGGCAACACTTAACCAATATGTAACATGATGTGTGGTAGGGTTAAGTAACACAAGAAGGCAACACTTAACCAATTTATATAACATGATGTATGATAGGGTTAAGTAACACAAGAGTGCAACACTTAACCAATATAACATGATGGACGAGTGGGGTTAATTTAATAGAAAACACTTAACCAATACAACATGATGTGTGCGTGGGTTAAGTTAACATGAATGGACAACACTTAACCAATATTACATGAACGAAGCGGATAGGGTTAAGGCAAGCTTAACCAATAATACGTATTGACTTGATCAGTGGGAGGGTTAAGGCTCACAAACTTATCCAGTAGGAAATGCTAGTAATGGGGACCCATTTTAGAAGTAACCCACATAGATGTATCATGGTACCCTGAACTATGCAGGGTGGGGCATGATTATTGGGCCGATTATAAGCAGTCAAAATAGCGGCAGGGGTACGTAAGTGTAGGTTCCGATGGTTTACGGGCGTGCACGTACTCCAGAGTGGGAAAAAATAGGCATTGGGAACCAGTAGTTATACACTATGCCTCTTGAATCGTGTCGGGTTGCTATCATAAGGATTGATACACCTTATGGTGGGACCAGCACAGAGTATCTACACGCAAGAGAGGGCCGATTGACATAGACACATGGAACATTAGTACAAGTAGGGAGCCGACCGATAGGGTAGTACGGGTACATCTAGCATCTTCATGGCAATTAGGATCATACTAGATGTACACCTGAAGGCTACCACAATTGCGGGGATTGGGATCACATTGTAATATTATGATTTTATACAGATTACTAGTTGGGACACTAGTTAGGCATTGCAGAGATATAGAAATCAGAATAACAGGGTAGTAGCGAAGCATAGAAAGAGTCGAAGCGCATTCAGTTTACCTTGCCTTATCTTGTCTTAAGTTATCTTGTTTTTTGGTATTGTCCTATTTTCAGTTTATTCATGTCATGATCCCTTATCTTGTTTACATGCTAAAAAATCACTGGACTTACCAGACTTATGTCTGACCTGTTTTCTTTCGTCTTCTTTTTTTCCATTCCCCCCCGATAGTCAGGGAGGGAACAGCTCAGCTTAGTTTGGACCGTTTCTCTTTCCAAGCTTGGAGATTCTGTGATGTATGGCTTGGAACCTGTTATCTTTGGCTATGGCTGTGGTTGCACTTGAATTTGGGGACTTATGCTGCTTTGCTATGTTTTATGCTCCTTATATACTTGGAAGTTTTTGAATCAAGACAGAAGTTTTATGTAATACTTTTAAGTATGATTGAGTCAATTGTTGTAAAAGCTTGACTGAACTACGTTGCTTATAAAATGACTTTATTTTCCGCTGCTTTATTTGTCCGTCTTGTAATTTATCTGCATCCCTTACCTATAACGCTTCACTGAAGTTAATGCATTCCCTTTGTGAGTGACATTAATGAACGTGGGGTGTTACATTTGGTATTAGAGCTGAAGGTTACCCGATCAAATAAAAGATTTGAAAAATTATTTTTAAAATGATTTTAAAAGAAGAATTTTCAAAAGAAATTTTTTGTTTTAAAGGCATATTCCCCAAAGCCATATGCATTATCTTTTGATCCTCTGTTTGAATCCTTGTTTTCCTTCTTTACTGAGTCTCCAGGGCTCCTGGCTTTCTGGGAGGTAACCTCATCGCGGCATGGATCCGTAGGCTTGATGAGACTACGACACATGTCAAAGGGCGAAGAAATGCCCAACTTCCATATACAGCCGCAGTAGTTTCACCTACGGCTAATTTTCTTTCAAGCTTTGTAGGGTTTTCCGTGTAGACTTCAAGAGACTTGTCAACAAGTTACACAAAGATGGCAAAGATGAGAAAAAGGGAGTTTGGCTAAGGAACACAACCCAAGGATGAGAAACTCATGGATATGGACTTGGTTCACAAAGGGGGAAAGAATAGAAAAATCTAAGACAAGAGGAAGTGTTGTTATTATGGTATAACGGGTCATATAATTAAGGACAAGGGCAAGAACAAAGGACAGGATTTTCAAGAGGGCAAGTGCATGCTCTCACCGCCAGCGTACCTGAGAGAGAGGTAGTAGAGTTTCTGTTCAAAAAGTCTAGTTTTTCTTTTTGATCATCCTATTAGTACTCTTTTTGATTTTAGCTTCACATTCGTTTATATTTGCTTCCATAGTTGAGTCTCTGCACCTTAGTGCTTGTATAGTAGAAGACCCCATTATTGTCTCAAATCTAATTGGTGGTTCGGCTCATTTATCTTTGGTTTTAAGGATTTGAAAATAGCTATATTAAATATTGAATCTAAGTGTAATGCTTATGTTTTTGGTTTCATGGGCTATGGGTTGATTCTAGGCATGGATTGGTTACCTAGTAATTGTGAAAGTAGGGTAGTTAGACTTTCGACTTGCCTCAGGAATACCCTCAAGATTTCATGCGATCCTAAGGGATCAGATTGTTTTAGCTACCTAGAATCACTTGATGCATCTATCGATGATTTGCGATCCGTTGGAGTAGTCCATGAGTAAGCAGATGTTTTTTATTAGGTTAGGGGTTTTCCTCTAAAACGCGAGATACACTTCCGTATATATCTTGTTAACGATGCAAAGCCAGTTGCATTACCTGTACGACACATGAATCCAAGGGAAAGGAAGGGCTCAGTAAATAAGTAAAAGAGTTACTTGAAAAAGGGTTCATAAGGCGAAGTATTTCTGAATGGGGTGCTCCAGTCGTTTTCGTTACAAAGGCGGATGGTTCATTTCACTTGTGCATAGATGATATTTTGGAATGAGAAAGAACATGCTTTGCATCTAAGGGAAGTCTCGGATACCCTCCAAACACATCAACCTAAGGCGAAGTTCTCCAAAAATTCCATTTTTGGAGAGAAGAAGTAAGATTTCTATGACATGTGGCGTCTAAAGAAGGGATAGCAGTAGTTCCCGCAAAAGTAGTTACGGTGCAAGACTGGAAGGTCCCAACGAATGCAACAGAAGTAAGAAGCTTTCTTGGACTAGCGGGCTAATATAGGAAATTCATTGAGGACTTTGCGAAGGTATTAGCCCTACTTACAAGATTGACGAAAAAAATGTAACCTTTGCTTGGGATATTGGTTGTGATATCGCTTTCCAACAATCGAAGAGGGCTATTACAACGGCCCCAGCTTTGACTTTTACCTTACGGTAGTAAAAGACTTACGGTATACACGAATGCATTCTGCATGGGACTAGGCGCCATTTTGATGTAAGGGTAAGGTCGTAGCGGATGCCTTAAGAAGAAAAAGGTTGACCTCAAGTCCTCTTTATGTGAAAAAGAAAAGTTCAGAATGCATATCAAACCTTGATTTTAAAACCTTTGGTTAAGTTAGTAGTCGGCATCGCTAGGAGTAAGACCTACGCTTTTGAATTAAATAGGGACTTCACAAAGAAAAGACACTCAGATAGCTGACGCAATGGATAAATTAAGTAGAGAAGAGACCTCTAGTCACCTTAATAAATAAGCTTGCAAGAAGCCATGAGTATGCAGTTATGTTTGAGCACCGCTCATCACCCTCTGATAGAAAGGGTGAATAGGATTTTGGAAGATCTTTTGATGAAATGTTAGCATGACACGGCATAAGTTGCTGTGCCATGTATACTATAAGAAGAAAAGGTGGAACGAGAGGCGACAGTTGTAACGATAAGGAATTTCGCTCGATCTGAATCGATCGTTAAACCGACTAACACCGTTCGAAACCCCTGATCGTTTTGAGAACAGGACAAATTAGAACGCAGACAGAAGAACATTTCATTGTTTATTACAACAATTCCATCAGAATACAAGAATATACAGAGTATAATTGAATAAATTACATTCGATAAATATAAGAGATTACAATAAATTACATAGTAGCGGAAAATAATACAAAGCACAACTGAAGGTGATACACGGATATAGAGCTTTCCGGATATCATTCCAGCTGTAAACCAGGTTCCTGTGAATATAAATCTGCAAAACCAAAATTACTAGCTACCCGTGTAGAAAATAGGGGCACCTAGAGTTTAGGTTAAAACAATAAACTCCAGGTCAATCATGTGAATGGTGTGAGAACTAAAACAGTTATTTAAAACTTCACTTTAAAATAAAGTAATTCAAGGGACCACGTTGTATAACACGGAACGGGTTTCCTCCCAAGAATACTAGTGCATATAACAAAATAGCGCAATGCTTTTTGGAAAAATGAAGCTATTATAAGACCCAGGTCCCATCACACAATGCAACGCAAGCCGGAGGATAGGGTTTTCCCTTATAATAACCAAACATGCTTGGTACGTTTAAAACAAATCACTTGATACTATTATAGGTGTATAGTGTCAAAACAATTCAAATCATAAATATCAATCATAGGCGGCATGGGTACCATCTATCATGTTGCCATACTAGGCTCTACAAATAAAACCACAATATCATGTATTGGAAATTGGATTTCCATCATGAGTCGAGGCAAGGGGCAAGCTCCTCTCCGATTCGAGACACTCTACCAAATGTCTTAGGACCCCACTATGATCCTTGGATCTTCAGGGCCGGTCCTCATGACCTAATTTTGGAGGATTGGCAATTCCTGAGCACAAGTTTCCCGGTCCTAACAGACCTATATCTGAGGCGCCTTGCATTCCAACAACGACATGGGTGAAAAGTATATAAATGTCAGCCAGTTTAAGCACTGACACCACCACTAGCTAGAAAGAAACATCGTGCTCTCCCTGCAGTCACTATCCCGTTTTTGACTCATACTGAGGTGTGAGGCTCGAGAATTCACGTTATACACAAAGCTGCGCCACACAGGCCGTGCTTTGATCATCAACCACAAGACTTTGCTTTTCAACAGAAGCCTTGATCAATTGCCACTTAGGCATGCCACAGAGGCAATTCACTCCATGCGACTGATGTCCATCGATATACAACCTCTAAGCTCGTACGTCTTAGAGAAGGGCGTTAAGCAAGAGAATAAATTCTCCGCTACCAAACAGATGTATATTTAATAGAGATCAATCAACACAGAATAAAATCCAATGTCAGAGACACAGTCCATTTACAAGTTAGTTCTGGGTCTGAACGAAACCGGAGGCACTTTCCTCGCATATCCATTGATCCCCAAATACGTCTGGACGATCAGCAATTGGTTTCCTCATTTTGGGTGTACAGCCCAATCAAGATCATCAGTAATCACCCAAACGATGTGAAGACTTCCGGTCTTCAACCATCGTCTTCATCTTCGACTTATAGTCGAATCGGTTATTCAGAATGGGTATAAACCCGGCCTTTCCGAATAACCCGCGTATATAAAAAAACAAATGTTACACAAACACAACATACGCCTCATTCCAATTCAAAATATTCTTTTATTCAAATTTTTACACTCTTAGGGAAAGGTTCCCATTAATTTTATCAAAGATAAATTCTTCTAAATTTATTCTTTAATCTTCCTTTGGATATCATTTCAAACCATGTCAGGGTTTTCCAAACTAGTCGAGATTAGCGAACCACACCGAAGTAATTATTTATTTTATTTCCCAATCCCAACCTATTCATCCCATGAAGTAAAACTGGTCATACTTCATATCTAACACCACGGTGCTATCGGTAAAATTAATTACCATTTCACGTTCAAATCTAATTAGAGATTTAACTATCGCTTTGGAGAAAAACTGGTGGTACTCCAATCTCGATCACCCTTCAAATTTGATAATTTAAATAATCAATTCACTTTCAATCTAATTAAAGATTCATTTAAAACTCCACTTAGTTTTAATCTTCCCAAAAATCAATATCCTGTCTTTAACTGGGTTAAAGAACCAATGTCATCTAAAACACGATTCATGACAACAAAAATCACATTTGATATTAAATACAAGGCTCTGAATAGAAAATATACCGGCTTATATTCAATATCAAATTCTGAAACCAACAAATATCGTATTGGAAATAACGATATAAATATCTTTCGAATTCCCATAACAATATCTGTATAATCCCGGAATCCAACATCGAAATATTCGAAAGACAATTTCGATTCGAATCCACTTCCACTTTATATATATATTGGAAATTCTGGTTATTTTCAAAACCAATTAAAATTCAATTTATTTATTTCAAAAATAAATTGATTTTATTTCTAGTTCAAAACTAGTTCATTTCGATAAAAAACTATTTTTATCCTTTCAAATGTGGAATTTTTCATCCCAGTTCTTCCCAATTCACATATTATCATTTTACACAAATTATAGATATTTTTGATAATTTTATCAAGGCCCGTACAGTCGATTTCCATCAACGGCCATCGAACTGCACTTACAGCGACCTTTTCCAAATTTGATTTGGACATAATTCGAAATCCAACCGTTAGATTTCAAATTTCTAAAATTCATTGGAAAGCTCTTTTCGATACGAACCCAACGGTTCCGGTTTTAGGAGAATCCGAAGGTCGGATCTCCAGCAACGTCAATTCGAAGTCAATGGTCGAAATTCACGAACTGCCGCGGCGCGGCACGTTCATTTCAGGCCATTATATATATAATATATATATTATATATATTTCGTTGATTTCAATTCAGAATGTATTTTATTATTCGTTTTAAATTCGTTTTCAAAACTATTTCAACTCTATATTCGATTTCAAATCAAAATTGAATATTTCATATCATTACTATATAAATGATAGTATTTTCAAAACGTTATATTTTGAAATCACTACATTTTCTATATTCACTATGAAAACGAATATAATCGGTATAAATATCGTTCACATCAAAATAGCGCAACTCTAATCAACACGGCTATATATATACTTCAATAAATTCGTTATTCTATTCAACAAATGAATATTTACTTCTCTCAACACATGACTAATCTCAACACATGAGTACTGTCAACACATCACTATTTTTGTTATGTAATATATTTTATAAAAAAATTGGTATCTATCGTTTGATTTTTAATCAGGCTCCAACCGTAAAGTAGTGTCTAATCTTAAATATGATAAAGATGTAAATTTTATTGTTAAAATATTTTACTCAACACATGAATAGTTTCAACACATGAATATTCTCAACACATGAGCATCGTCAACACATGACTATATTTATAATCTAATATTCTTTATTTTCCCAATTGGAATGAGGCCCAATCTATTACCATATAATTTTAATTATATGGATTCCACCAAACACATGTATATAATAGCACTAACAAATAATCAACCATCATCCAACGTGCACCACACAACAACATAAGCATTAAATATAAATAATTAACGCTTACACAGCCTGTCGACCAATCGATCGACATACAATTAAATAATTGGGATTAGTGTACGCCAAATATCATCCCAACATCCGTGTGGTGTTTCAAATCAACAAACACTGAATATTATTTGTGCAGTTGGGGGATGTGTAAAATTTATCATCCCAATCAATATCCTTCAAATAGGTGTACATAAACAAACCGTCTGGTTTGTAAATGAATATTTATTTATTCACATTCAAGTTAAAAATTATATTTTTAACGATAATTAATTTATTTCAACCATCTACATTTTATTATCGATTTCACATCAACATCACAAACAAATTTCACAACACATCAAGCAAGCATACAAGCCGTCCATGGTCTGTGGACGACGGGTGTCGGGTGCTACTAAGCACCGTCTGCATCCTAGTATATAATTTAAACTAGAAAATTTTTTTAAAGTGAGATGTTCTCATCGACTAGCTAATCCAAATGCCAAGACTCTTCTTATGTAGAAATCTTCGTCGTGCTCTCCTTTTGTCACTTTCGTTGCCCGTAGCCACTACATATACAAATATCACATTTTTATACTGCTGTCTTTAAAATAAAAATCACATTTTTATTTGTTCACTTTCAATTTAAAAATCTTATTTTTCCTTAACTATTCTATGATCAAAATCGTATTTTTACTTTGCTATATATATGATAAAAATCACGTTCTTTTATTTGCTACTACATACAATAAAAATTATATGTTTACAACATTCTTTATAGATAAAATTCTATTTTTCTACCGCCACTGTATAGATAAAAATTCTATTTTTACAACGGTGTTCATATAATAAAGATTATATTTTTATCACGCTATTCTTTTTATAAAAATTATATTTTTATATCTACTTCTAATATAAAGATCGAATTTTTATTTCGTCACTATAAAAAATCAAATTTTTATTTCAACATATATATGATAAAAATCAGATTTTTATCTCGCTATTCAATATATAAAAATTTCGCCTTTTCAAATATAAAGATCAGATCTTTTCAAATATAAAGATTTCGCCTTTTCAAATATAAAGATCAAATCTTTTCATTAATGTTCATATAGGAAAATTTCAATCTTTTTGCATTATAAATCGCCTCATTATCATGATTATCCTATAGTAAAAATCACACCTTTATGTGTTTAAAAATCGAAACTTTATGCTATGAAAAATCAAAGCATTCATATAAAATTCTCTTTTGTATTCCCCCTTCTAATTGCATAAAAAAATGTAGAAGACAAATAAATAAAAAAACTCACCCTTTTTCAATTGAAGAAGGGGGTTAGAGGCGGCATCGCGAGATCTAGAGGGGGTAGGGGTGTCGTGGGCGGCCTCGACAGGTGGTGGTGGCCGATTTGGGGTTTCACGGGTTCGAATGGGGAGGTGGAGGAGGGGAGGGAGAAGGAAGAGGGGATCGAAGGGGAAGGGGCGGCATCGCGCCTGAGGCGGCGGTGATAAGGGGGGCCGACGCAATTTACTTCGAGGAGGAGGGAGAGAGGATGTGGGAAGCGGAGGGCGAAGGAGGGGGACTCGGAGGTGGCCGCGCCAGTGGTGGCGGCGCGCTAGAGGAGGGCGGCGGCGGTCGTCGATGGGCGGGGCACCGCCCTTTTTTTTTTAATTTTAAAAACTGAAATGAACGTGGGAGGGAGAGAAAGGAAGTGAAGGGGTAATATAAAATTTTATATTATTTTTAATTAAATTTTCCATAAAAGGCAACTTAAAATTTCGGACTCGAAATCGAACCCACCAACTGTCGTCCCCAGCGTAATACCCCCATTCCGAAGACAATGGGATATGTCTGGTAAGCCAATTCGGCCATTATGACCAGTTTCCGTTGAAATTCAAATATAACTCTATATATTCAATTTTAAACGTACATTTCAATTTACCGAGGTCAAGTATGGACTTTTAAAGTTCCAGAAAAATATTTTCTGGCTTCGTATTGAAGATACGGTCCTAACAAAACTAATTTCGCCAAATTCTGAGACCGTTTGAAAAATGGCCATTTTCCAGTCGATTAAAATCAACTAAAACTGGTCAAACGCGTTATCCTTTTCCACGCTCACATAATGATTCGAAAAATTATGAAATTTGGAATATAGCAATAACCAGACATCCCGGATCCAACAAAAGCGGTTTCATCGAAATCCGTGGTCGTTTGCAAAATGGCTATTTTTAAGGGCCTGAATTCCATAGCGACTATTCTGAATTTTCAACTGGACATAACTTCTGATCCCCGCTATGAAATTTTGATTTTTCGGATTCGTTGGAAAGATATTCTCAATTAGATTCTAATATTTTTGGTTTCACTAAAATCCGGTTTATTTTGCACCCGGTACATTCATTTGAATTTTGAAATCGAATTATCGAACTACCGTGCCATTTTCGATTCCTTTTATATATATAAATAAAATTTATATTCTAACAACGACGTATAAATATATACGTTCTAATTCAATTCAAAATAAATTTCTCGTCGATATTATTTAAAATAATTCATTTTAAATTTTCAAAATTCATCAAAATTGCCAAAATAAAAATTTTAAATTGGCTCAGATTTCCGGGTTGTTACAATCTCCCCCCACTTGAAACTTTTTGTCCCCGAAAAGGAACAAAGCTAAAAGTTGTTAAACTAATCAACTCAACTTCTTTTATTTTCATTACGGCTTAAGTTCTTCAACTTTTCAGTTTCTAAGTACCTTTCAAAATTTTCAAAAATTTGGCTAACACCCTAAATTTTCGAAAAATTTCGCCATAACCTCCCCTTCACCGGGGACTTCGGGATATTTAATATAGCCTCCCATGGCCTTCTTCTATCCAAAAGAAAAGGAAAAAGCCAAGCAGCTAGCCAATCGGCTCATAAAATCATCATCACCCAATCAAAACAGTAAATTATGATAAACATGTACCTATTTGTCGGGCAAACAATTTTATTTCTCTGCTCTAGCCTCCTTGCTATGACCTGTTCAATGTAAGTACATGTATATGCAAGCAAATGCGACTAATTTTCAATACAGTTCATTATTTGGTTCAATTAGGCTTTGATGGTTCAAAATATCAAGCAAATAAACAAAAAACACAACCATCAATCAATTAATTGACTAACGTTTCAAATTCATAATTTTGATATATATATACAGAAATCACATTTTTGATGCCAATTCACAACAAATAATCCTATCTAATTTTGGTTCTCACACCAGTCTGATGGAAATATATAGATATCACACCTTCGAAACACGAACACAAATTCTGATGATGATATATCAATCATCAGAATCATCTCCGGGTGTCTAGAATGTGATTCTATATCTATCCAGTATATTAAAACTTCGAATATACGTTCATGACGCGTATACGCGAAATCTTTATATATTGGATTGTCCAAATTCAATACAAATAAAATATTCAAATACGAATAAAATGGTTTAAATTTTAAAAACAATTTGGTTTTCATTTGAAAAATATACTCTTCACACTCGTTCTAGGATACTACTGATCCTATCTCTAACGAGTAATTCTAATTGGATATTACTAATCCAATATCTGATGAATTCTTTTGTTCGGTTCTAATGTGTCTTGTTCTCGAGCTCTGTAAACCAAAGCTCTGATACCACTGTAACGGTAAGAAATTTCGCTCGATTCAAATCGATCGTTAAACCGACTAAGACCGTTCGAAACCCCTGATCGTTTTGAGAACAGGACAAATTAGAACACAGACAGAAGAACATTTCATTGTTTATTACAACAATTCCATCAGAATACAAGAATATACAGAGTATAATTGAATAAATTACATTCGACAAATATCAGAGATTACAATAAATTACGTAGTAGCGGAAAATAATACAAAACACAACTGAAGGTGATACACGGATACAGAGCTTTCCGGATATCATTCCAGCTGTAAACCAGGTTCCTGTGAATAAAAATCTGCAAAACCAAAACTACTAGCTGCCCGTGTAGAAAATAGGGGCACCCAGAGTTTAGGTTAAAACAATAAACTCCAGATCAGTCATGTGACTGGTGTGAGAACTAAAACAGTTATTTAAAACTTCACTTTAAAAGAAAGTAATTCAAGGGACCACACCGTATAACACGGAACGGGTTTCCTCCCAAGAATACTAGTGCATATAACAAAACAGCGCAATGCTTTTTAGAAAAATGAAGCTATTATAAGACCCAGGTCCCATCACACAATGCAACGCAAGCCGAAGGATAGGGTTTTCCCTTATAATAGCCAAACATGCTTGGTACGTTTAAAACAAATCACTTGATACTATTATAGGTGTATAGTGTCAAAATAATTCAAATCATAAATATCAATCATAGGTGGCATGGGTACCATCTATCATGTCGCCATACTAGGCTATACAAATAAAACCGCAATATCACGTATTGGAAATTGGATTTCCGTCATGAGTCGAGGCAAGGGGCAAGCTCCTCTCCGATTCGAGACACTCTAGCAAATGTCTCAGGACCCTACTATGATCCTTGGATCTTCAGGGCCGGTCCTCACCTAACTTTGGAGGATTGGCAATTCCTGAGCACACGTTTCCTGGTCCTAACTGACCTATGTCCGAGGCGCCTCGCATTCCAACAACCACATGGGTGAAAAGTATATAAATGTCAGCCAGTTTAAGCACTGACACCACCACTAGCTAGAAAGAAACGTCGTGCTCTCCCTGCGGTCACTATCCCATTTTTGACTCATACCGAGGTGTGAGGCTCGCGAATTCACGTTATACACAAAGCTGCGCCACACAGGCCGTGCTTTGATCATCAACCACAAGACTTTGCTTTTCAACAGAAGCCTTGATCAATTGCCACTTAGGCGTGCTACACAGGCAATTCACTCCATGCGACTGATGTCCATCGATATACAACCTCTAAGCTCGTACGTCTTAGAGAAGGGCGTTAAGCAAGAGAATAAATTCTCCACCGCCAAACAGATGTATATTTAATAGAGATCAATCAACACAGAATAAAATCCAATGTCGAACACACAATCCATTTACAAGTTCGTTCTGGGTCTGAACGTAACCGGAGGCACTTTCCTCGCATATCCATCAATCTCCAAGTACGTCTGGACGATCAACAGCTGATTCCCTCATCTTGGGTGTACAGCCCAATCAAGATCATCAGTAATCACCCAAACGATGTGAAGACTTCCGATCTTCAACCACCGTCTTCATCTTCGACTTATCGTCGAATCGGTTATTCAGAAAGGGTATAAACCCGGCCTTTCCGAATAACCCGCGTATATAAAAAAAATTGTTACACAAACACAACATACGCCTCATTCCAATTCAGAATATTCTTTTATTCGAATTTTTACACTCTTAGGGAAAGGTTCCCATTAATTTTATCAAAGATAAATTCTTCTAAATTTATTCTTTAATCTTCCTTTGGATATCATTTCAAACCATGTCATGGTTTTCCAAACTAGTCGGGATTAGCCAACCACACCGAAGTAATTATTTATTTTATTTCCCAATCCCAACCTATTTATCCCATGAAGTAAAACTAGTCATACTTAATATCTAACACCACGGTGCTATCGGTAAAATTAATTACCATTTCACGTTCGAATCGAATTAAAGATTTAACTATCGCTTTGGAGAAAAACTGGTGGTACTCCAATCTTGATCACCCTTCAAATTTGATAATTTAAATAATCAATTCACTTTCAATCTAATTAAAGATTCATTTAAAACTCCACTTAGTTTTAATCTTCCCAAAAATCAATATCCTGTCTTTAACTGGGTTAAAGAACCAATGTCATCTAAAACACGATTCATGACAACCCAAATCACATTTGATATTAAATACAAGGCTCTGAATAGAAAATATATCGGCTTATATTTAATATCAAATTCTGAAACCAACAAATATCGTATTGGAAATAACGATATAAATATCTTTCATATTCCCATAACAATATCTGTATAATCCCGGAATCCAACATCGAAATATTCCAAAGACAATTTTGATTCGAATCCACTTCCACTTTATATATATATTGGAAATTCTGGTTATTTTCAAAACAAATTCAAATTCAATTTATTTATTTCAAAAATAAATTGATTTTAATTCTAGTTCAAAACTAGTTCATTTCGATAAAAATCTATTTTTATCCTTTCAAATGTGGAATTTTTCATCCTAGTTCTTCCCAATTCGCATATTATGATTTTACACAAATTATAGATATTTTTAATAATTTTATCAAGGCCCGTACAGTCGATTTCCATCAACGGCCATCGAACTGCACTTACAACGACCTTTTCCAAATTTGATATGGACATAATTCCAAATCCAACCGTTAGATTTCAAATTTCTAATATTCATTGGAAATCTCTTTTCGATACGAACCCAACGATTCCGGTTTTAGGAGAATCCAACGGTCGGATCTCCAACAACGTCAATTCGAAGTCAATGTTCGAAATTCACGAACTATTGCGGCGCGGCATGTTCTATTCAGGCCATTATATATATATATATAATATATATATATTATATATATATTTCATCGATTTCAATTCAGAATGTATTTTATAATTCGTTTTAAATTCACTTTCAAAACCATTTCAACTCTATATTCAATTTCAAATCAAAATTGAATATTTCATATCATTACTATATAAATGATAATATTTTCAAAACGAAATCACTACCTTTTCTATATTCACTATAAAAACAAATATAATCAGTATAAATATCGTTCACGTCAAAATCGCGCAACTCTAATCAACATGGCTATATATATACATCAATAAATTCGTTATTCTATTCAATAAATGAATATTTACTTCTCTCAACACATGACTAATCTCAACACATGAGTACTGTCAACACATCAATATTTTTGTTATGTAATATATTTTATAAAAAAATTGGTATCTATCATTTGATTTTTAATCAGGCTCCAACCGTAACGTAGTGTCTAATCTTAAATATGATAAAGATGTAAATTTTATTGTTAAAATATTTTACTCAACACATGAATAGTTTCAACACATGAATATTCTCAACACATGAGCATCGTCAACACATGACTATATTTATAATCTAATATTCTTTATTTTTCTAATTGGAATGAAGCCCAATCAATTACCATATAATGTTAATTATATGGATTCCACCCAACACATGTATATAATAGCACTAACAAATAATCAACCATCATCCAACATGCACCACACAACTGCATAAGCATTAAATATAAATAATTAACGCTTACACAGCCTGTCGACCAATCGATCGACATACAATTAAATAATTGGGATTAGTGTACACCAAATATCATCCCAACACCCGTGTGGGGTTTCAAATCAACAAACACTGAATATTATTTGTGCAGATGGGCGATGTGTAAAATTTATCATCCCAATCAATATCCTTCAAATAGGTGTACATAAACAAACCGTCTGGTTTGTAAATGAATATTTATTTATTCACATTCACGTTAAAAATTATATTTTTAACGATAATTAATTTATTTCAACCATCTACTTTTTATTATCGATTTCACATCAACATCACAAACAAATTTCACAACACATAAAGCAAGCATACAACCCGTCCATGGTCTGTGGACGACGGGTGTCGGGTGCTACTAAGCACCGAGTGCATCCTAGTATATAATTTAAACTAGAAAAAAAAATAAAGTGAGAAGTTCTCACCGACTAGCTAATCCAAACGCTACGACTCTTCTTATGTAGAAATCTTCATCGTGCTCACCTTTTGTCACTTTCGTTGCCCGTAGCCACTACATATATAAAAATCATATTTTTATACTGCTGTCTTTAAAATAAAAATCACATTTTTATTTGTTCACTTTCAATTTAAAAATCATATTTTTCCTTAACTATTCTGATGATAAAAATCGTATTTTTACTTTGCTATATATATGATAAAAATCACGTTCTTTTATTCGCTACTACATACTATAAAAATTATATGTTTACAACACTCTTTATAGATAAAATTCTATTTTTCTACCGCTACTATATAGATAAAAATTCTATTTTTACAACGGTGTTCATATAATAAAGATTATATTTTTATCACACTATTCTTTATATAAAAATTATATTTTTATATCTACTTCTAATGTAAAGATTGAATTTTTATTTCGTCACTATAAAAAATCACATTTTTATTTCAACATATATATGATAAAAATCAGATTTTTATCTCCCTATTCAATATATAAAAATTTCGCCTTTTCAAATATAAAGATCAGATCTTTTCAAATATAAAGATTTCGCCTTTTCAAATATAAAGATCAAATCTTTTCACTAACGTTCATATAGGAAAAATTCAATCTTTTTGCATTATAAATCGCTCCTTTATCATGATTATCCTATAGTAAAAATCACACCTTTAAGTGTTTAAAAATCGAAACTTTATGCTATGAAAAATCAAAGGTTTCGTATAAAATTCTCTTTTGTATTCCCTTTTCTAATTGCATAAAAAAAATGTAGAAGACAAATAAATAAAAAGTTCACCCTTTTCCGATCGACGAAGGGCGTTAGAGGCGGCATCGCGAGATCTAGAGGGGGTAGGGGTGTCGTGGGCAGCCTCGGCAGGCGGTGGTGGCCGATTTGGGGTTTCACGGGTTCGAATGGGGAGGTGGGGGAGGGGAGGGAGAAGGAAGAGGGGATCGAAGGGGGAAGGGGGCGGCATCGCGCCTGAGGCGGCGGTGATAAGGGGGGGCGACGTGATTTACTTCGAGGAGGATGGAGAGAGGATGTGGGAAGCGGAGGGCGAAGGAGGGGGATTCGGAGGTGGTCGCGCCAGTGGTGGCGGCGCGCCAAAGGAGGGCGGCGGCGGTCATCGATGGGCGGGGCTCCGCCCTTTTTCATTTTCTTTTTTTTATTTTAAAAACTGAAATGAATGTGGGAGGGAGACAAAGGAAGTGTGGGGGTAATATAAAATTTTATATTATTTTTAATTAAATTTTCCATAAAAAGCAACTTAAAATTCCGGACTCGAAATCGAACCCACCGACTATCGTCCCTAGCATTATACCCCCATTCTTAACACAATGGGATATGTCTGGTAAGCCAATTCGGCCATTACGATCAGTTTCCGTTGAAATTCAAATATAACTTTATATATTCAATTTCAAACGTACATTTCAATTTACCGAGGTCACGTATGAACTTTAAAAATTCCAGAAAAATATTTTCTAGCTTCGTATTGAAGACACGGTCCTAACAAAACTAATTTCGCCAAATTCTGAGACAGTTTGAAAAATGGCCATTTTCCAGTCGATTAAAATCAACTAAAACTGGTCAAACGCGTTTTTCTTTGCCACGCTCACATAATGATTCGAAAAATTATGAAATTTGGAATTTAGCAATAACTAGACATCCCGGATCCAACAAAAGTGGTTTTGTCGAAATCCGTGGTCATTTGCAAAATGGCTATTTTTAAGGGCCTGAATTCCATAACGACTATTCTGAATTTTCAACTGGACATAACTTCTAATCCCTGCTATGAAATTTTGATTTTTCGGATTCATTGGAAAGATATTCTCAATTAGATTCTAATATTTTTGGTTTCACTAAAATCTGGTTTATTTTGCACCCGATACATTCATTTGAATTTTGAAATTGAATTATCGAACTACCGCGCCATTTTCAATTCCTTTTATATATAAAAATAAAATTTATATTCTAACGACGACGTATATAAATATATACGTTCTAATTCAATTCAAAATAAATTTCTTGTCGATATTATTTAAAATAATTCATTTTAAATATTCAAAATTCATCAAAATTGCCAAAATAAAATTTTTTAATTGGCTCAGATTTCCGGATTGTTACAACAGTGAAATGAGTTCCAACGCATATTCTAGAAACAGAAATTAAGAAGCTACGCAATCGTGAAGTTAAGACAGTCAGAGCAATATGGAGTGAAGCTCAAGAAGATGCGACTTAGAAGACTGAAGACTAGATACGCGCATCATACCCTTTTTGAGGGTATATCCTTGATCTTTCTTTTTTTGTAAAGTTTATTTTTTAGTCTTTACCTTTTAAGTATATCCTCTCGGTCCAATCCTCGATCCTTAGGTAGAAACCAATGGATGTAAACATGTATTTGAAACATGTTATGATTGATGATTACAAGTGGTTGCTCGTGGATGCATATACATACACACTAGGTACTAGATCGGCTCAGTCACTTTCATATTGCATATGCGTATATGTGTATATATATGGATTGAAACTTGATGTGTTATCATATGGATGTTGCATTTGTATGAATGATTGAGCACTCATGTACAAGTTATAAAGTACAATTAGGAATAATTGCATACATGATGGACTCATAGTACTGACATAATTCGCATTAAGGAGGTCAACTAAATCAGTAGGCCGCCTGATTTTGTATTAGATAAGGGCATGTACACACAATATGCATATGATCATGAAAGCATTAGAAATCTTTTTAAGGATAATGGATGCCTGTAACTGATGGTTGAGTAGATGGATGTTGAATGTTAGGATACATTCTTCTTAACTTAGAGATTTTGGGGACGAAATCCTTTAAAGGAGGGGAGAATGTAATACCCCGTATTTTCTATGAATGTTAAAGTAACGAATTAAAGAATACTTGATTTTAAAATTGGGAATTAAGGGAAACGGGTTACGCCATTGCTTTCATCTCGGAATTTTGCTTGGGATAGAGTCCGGATTTGCATAAATCGGACAACGTATGAAGAAGTTATAAGCCGTAGAAGTATGTATACGTGCAAGGAAGTATATATATATACACCCAAAATCATCTCGAGAACCAAAATACGTCAAAGACGAGTGAGCGGGGAAGATCCCACTCAAATGGTGTCGACCCCTCTTAAGGGGGGTCGACATAGGTGTCGACCCCCCCTTAAGGGGTAGACCCCTTCCAAGATCCAAATTCTTGTGACGATTTCTATAGTTCTGAGCGGATGTGGTCTTCTCTAATTGGCCCAGTGACGAATTCTGATGTATTAGGGCTTATGTGATGTACAGTGATGGGCTAAGTGACACATCTCCTTGGTTTGGATGGCTCTGATTACTCCTAGACTGATCTAAAGGCTAGAATTAATCCTAGACTTCTATATAATCAACTCAAACTCTAAACCTAAAACATATAAACACATTCTATGAAGCCGTCATGCTGTCTCTCTTTGAACTAGTGTAGCCTCCATCTTCTTAAAACTTGAATATCTTCTTCAACTAGAAATCAATTAGAAGAACATCAATAGTCTATATCAAAGGAATAACTTAACAAATTCAGAAATCATATTCCAGAATACAAGAACTGTTCTTTTCCTGTAAGTTCAGTTATATTTCAAATTTAAATATATAGAAGTCATGACTTGAAATAAATTGAATCTAGAACTGTGACTAATTGTGATTCTGATTCATGTTTATCCTTGTGACAAATCTGAAATTAACTAAGCCTATGAGATTATTGTGATTTATACAATTGGTCCTATCATATTGTTTATTAATTTGGTGATGCTTTTATGTTATGTTATGTATCATAATCTAGGTCATGTTCATATATGCTTATATGTTTAGATCTACATGCTTGCTTTTATGTTATGTTATGTACATGTTCATAAACTAAGTCATGTTCATATATGCTTATATGTTTAGATCTACATGCTTACATGTTTAGATCCAAGTTAATACATATGTTTAAGATCTATGTAAATTCCTGTTCATATGCTTAAGATCTATGTTAATTGGATCTAACTCAAGTACAAGTTCACATTGATATGCTTGATTAAATTTATATTGTTCATAAAAAATTTGTATTACACATGCTTAGATAGGTTCATATTATTTTGTGCAGTTGGAATGCTACATGTTCCTTTCTTTTCCCTTTTGTTTATGAGTTAGGCTAATTTGCGAGCCTAACGTTCTATGTAAATTATGCGAACGAATAACTGGGGAAACGTTGGGGTAAAACATTAAATAACATGCTAATGGCATATATTGGCTCATAATTATGTAAATGATTAATAGCATGAAATGGCATAATTTGTATACCATTAATTATGAACATAATTTAAATAGTAAATTGGACATGACAATACATGTGGATAAATTACATATAAACTTGACATAAATGACGAATATGTAAATTGAATAAAGGATGAACATGCCTAACCCGAGGCTAGATTGAGTTGTGGTGTAAAACTTCCCGGAACCGCCTAGCACATCCCGTAACCGCAACAACACCTATCTAATGTGAGAGGTTAGTGCATCATGCCTAAGAAAAACTAGAGGTTAGATTGAGTTGTGATGTAAAACTGCCCGGAACCGCCCGGCATATCCAGTAACTGCAACAACACGGATCTAATGTGATAGGTTGGTGCATTAATAAATCAATTAATGCTAATGAACAAGACATGTTAAGAATGGTAGGGTTAAATTAGCCAAGGCAACACTTAACCAGTACAACATGTTAATTAAACAAATGGGAGGGTTAAGTTAACTAAGGCAACACTTAACCAGTACAACATGTTAATTAAACAAATGGTAGGGTTAAGTTAACTAAGGCAACACTTAACTAGTACAACATTTTAATTAAACAAATGGTAGGGTTAAGTTAACTAGGCAACACTTAACCGATATAACATGATGTATGGTAGGGTTAAGTAACACAAGAAGGCAACACTTAACCAATATGTAACATGATGTGTGGTAGGGTTAAGTAACATAAGAAGGCAACACCTAACCAATATATATATATATATATAACATGATGTATGATAGGGTTAAGTAACACAAGAGGGCAACACTTAACCAATATAACATGATGGACAAGTGGGGTTAAGTTAATAGAAACACTTAACCAATACAACGTGATGTGTGGGTGGGTTAACATGAATGGACAAAACTTAACCAATATTACATGAGCGAAGTGGATAGGGTTAAGCCAAGCTTAACCAATAATACGTATTGACTTGATCAGTGGGAGGGTTAAGTACATCTCGTGTAGGTGGGTAATATTAGTATATATAGGCCCACAAACTGAACCGTTATATAAAGATGCTTGAATCGGTGGGAGGGTTAAGTACATCTTGTGTAAGTGGGTAATATTTGTATATATAGGCCCACAAACTTAACTAGTAGGAAACCCTAGTAACGGGGACCCATTTCAATAGTAACCCACATAGATGTATCATAGTACCCTGAACTAGGAAGGGTGGGGCACGATTACTGGGCTGATTATAAGCGGTCAAAATAGCAGCAGGGGGTACGTCAGTGTAGGTTCCGACGGTTTACAGGCATGCATGTACTCCAGAGTGGGAAAAAGCAGGCATTGGGTACCAGTAGTTATACACTGTGCATCTTGAATCGTGTCGGGTTGTTATCGTAAGGATTAATACACCTTATGGTGGGACCAACACAAGGTATCTACATGCAAGAGAGGGTCGACTGATACAGACACATGGAACATTACTACAAGGAGGGAGCCGATCGATAGGGTAGAAAGGGTACATCTAAGATCTTCATGGCAATTAGGCTGATTGAAGTAAGATCCTCATACTAGATGTACACCTGAAGGCTACCACAATTGCGGGGATTGGGACCACGTTGTAAGATTATCATTTTATACAGATTACTATCTCGGACACTATTTAGGCGGTGCAGAGATATAGAAATCAGAATAACAGGGTAATAGCGAAGCAGAGAAAGAGTCGAAGCGCATTCAGATTACCTTGCCTTATCTTGTCTTATGTTATCTTGTTTTATGGTATTGTCCTATTTTCAGTTTATTCATGTCATGATCCTTTATCTTGTTTACATGCTGAAAAATCACTAGACTTACCAGAATTATGTCTGACCTATTTTCTTTCATCCCCCCCCCCAGGTAGTCAGGGAGGGAATAGCTCAGCTTAGTTTGGACCGTTTCTCTTTCCAAGCTTGGAGGTTCTTTGATGTATGGCTTGGAACCTGTTATCTTTGGCTATGGCTGTGATTGCACTTTAATTTGGGGACTTATGCTACTTTGCTATGTTTCATGCTTCTTATATACTTGGAAGTTTTTGAATCAAGACAGAAGTTTTATGTAATACTTTTAAGTATGATTGAGTCAATTGTTGTAAAAGCTTGACTGAACTACGTTGCTTATAGATTGACTTTATTTTCCGCTGATTTATTTGTTTGTCTTGTAATTTATCTGCATCTCTTACCTATAACGCTTCACTGAAGTTAATTCATTCTGTTTGTGTGTGACATTAATGAACGTGGGGTGTTACATATTCACAACAGTGTGGTTTTGATTTTTCAGAAACATTTTCACCTGTTGTGAAACCAACTTCAATCAAAATTATTTTAACAATTGTTTTGTATAGAAATGGGAACATCAAACAAGTAGATGTTAATAATGCATTTCTTAATGGTGATTTGCAGGAAGAAGTTTACATGGAGCAGTCTTAATGGTTTACTCAATATGCAAACAAGAATTTGGTTTGCAAACTCAATAAGGCCATTTATAGACTAAACCAAGAACTTGGTTTGGTTTGACAAGTCGAAGTCAACACTTGTCGATCATGGCTACAAATCATCAAAATCTGATAACACAATATTTATGAAAATTTCTAATACTGTTATAACATATGTTCTAATTTATGTTGATGATTTTATTATTACAGGAAGCAGGGATGCAGAAATTAAAGCACTACAAATATGCTGAATTCAGAATTTTCAATCAAAGACTTAGGTGACTTAAACTATTTCCTGGGTATTGAAGTCAGAAGAATATCAAAATGAGAAATGCATCTTAATCAGAAAAAATACATTTTATAAATTCTGCTCAAAGCTCAAATAGACAAAGCAAATCCTCTGCCTACACCAATGTTCACAAACATACAATTATCAAAGTATAAGGGAGAACCATTTCAAAATGGAAAATTATGCAGAAGTATTGTTGGTGCTCTTCAATATGTAATAATAACAAGTCAAGACATAGCATTTAGTGTCAACAAGGTCAGTCAATATGCAAAATCCCTTAGATAATCATTGGAAGGTAGTTATAAGGATCCTTAGGTATCTAAAAGGAACTATTGATCATGGTCTTGTTCTAAAGGCTAGAAATACTTTGAATATTAATGCATACGCTGATGCAGATTGGGGAACAGATTGTGATGATAGAAAATCTACATAAGGCTATTGCATTTATCTGGGTAAGAATCCTGTGTCACGGTGTACTAAAAAACAGAATAAAGTTTCGAGATCCAGCATTGAAGTAGAATTTAGAAGTGTTGCTAGCTGTACAGCCGAAGTTATGTGGATAGAGTCACTATTAAGTGAACTACAGATTGCAACAACTAAACAAGCTACTATGTATTGTGACAATATTAGTGCATTATCCTTAACATTCAATTCAATTTTATATTCAAAGACTAAACATATCGAATTAGATCTCTACTCTATCAGAGAATAAGTTATAAAAGGAAAGTTAAAGTTTGGATATATACCATCTGAAGACCAAAAGGCAGACATACTTATAAAGCCTCCATCAAGACCTTGCTTCTCGAAACTCAAAGAAGAACTAAACATAGATGTTACAAATGTAGCACAGAGATCAGAAAGGGTAATTTATATTATAGATTTCTGAAAATATCAAGCTTATTTAGTAATACGTCATCTGATTGTTGTCAGATCTACAACCCTCAACTAGGAATTTAACAAATCGACTTAAATCTGATCTGTTTCGTCATTCATTTTAACCTCTCTCAATAAATCAAGCTATCTCAAGCCATCAAGCTCAAGAATCACTAGTTTATCTGTCGTGGAGGCCTGCTGAGAGAGATCTTTCATTAATCAGAGTCTTTTTGCCGATGGAATCGCCATTATTTTATTTTCTCGTGTTCAAACCCTAACCGTAGTTAGGTTTGAATGGGGAAATGAAAATAATAACGGCTCCGCACTTAGTATAAGATATTTTCTATTTTCTTGTTCTGGGCTTTGTATCGTATAGCTTGGCTCAAGCCGCAGCATGTATATTATAAATGGAGGGTCTGCCGTAAACTTAAAATGTAACATTCATTTTCACATACTCTCGAGCATTAATACAAAGTTATTTCTTCCTCTATCAATCTGGTTCATCATTTTTCTACTTTTCCAGCTGTCAAATCTTCCTTTCTTTATTAATTATTAAAGAAGGTGCTAATAAGCCTTGATTTAGTCATTATAGCAGAAAATTTAAGGGCTTGAAGCGAATCTATTATTCATGGGGCTAAAATGAATAAACATAGTGGTCGAAGAACGCTGCGTGCTATAGCCAAGATTTAATAGGGCTTTCACAAAAAAAACTTGGAATTTAAGTAGGGTTTCTATACAGGACCCTTACCTCTTTCTATTAGAAACTTGAAAATACAAAAAGCTGTACAAGTAACATTATAGAAAAGGCCAAGAATAAACACAAAAACCTAGCCACCTCTCAAAGGTTAAGCTACTATTTCCAGAAAAGAGGAGACCATCTCTCCACGAAAGGACCCTTCTTCTAATTAGTTGGACACATTTCAATATGTTCTCATTTTGGCTTTTAGACGAGCTTTCAAAGATCCTATAATTCCTTTCTCTCTAGACTTCATGCAACACATTTTTAAGAGCAAACAATAACATATGTGTATTATCATCCCTTTGTCTAGTGGCCATAAAGATGTTGAACCTTTCATCCATATTGCAAGAGCTCGACCTAGGATATCCCATGATATCTAATGTACATGACAACACTCCAAAACTGAACTGACATTCAAAGAAAAGGTTATGGCTGGATTCACGTCCCTAATTGCACATACAACAACAAGATTCAGTGATCATTCTTGTACGAACAAATTTAACACGAGTGAGGATGGCAATATTAAGAACACTCCATGTGAAGACGCTTTACTTTGTGAACCCGAGCTATCCCATTTTCTATTGTACCATGGGTATTTATGTCGGGTGTCATCTTGAGTAATGAGGTGATAATTGTGGCCTATGGAAAATTTAGCTGGAGGATTTCTATAGCAGATGCCATCATGGTCAAATGTGATAAGGTTGGATGCTTTAATTACCATCCATAGATCCCGAGTTCACATACTCTAGAATGCGAAAGGACAACTTGGTTGTAATGCAAAAAATTCGAAAATCCGGAATGACGAGGATACCAGTTTGCTTTTTTTCATTGTATGTGAGCTTGTCTTTGATGATGAATCCTCTGCCACACCAAGGAACATTCCAAAAGGAAGTTGTAGTAATTTTAGAGAGAGAAACCTATAGGTGCTAACAAAGATACTCTCTAGTGTCAATAATACTGTTCCAAGTACTAATGGAGTTCAGCTTTCTTGTAACAATCCAAATATCGTTATCACCAATGTAAAATTTCTTACACTACCTAAACCACAACGATTCTTTGTTATGGCAGAAGTCATTTAAAACAAGGGAAATTCACTATTGTATCCATATTTGTGGAAATAATCACAATTTTAGCTATGTATTTAAAAAATAGGTTTAGACGTGTTTTGTTTACTGAAGGTTAGTTTTGGGAACTCGCCTTCAATAAAAAACCAAAGATGAGTTCCAAAACTCGCCTTCAGTAAAACCCTGCATACAAATAAACCCGAGACCCTTTCTTCCCCCAACCCCATTCACTTTCCCTTTTCTCCCATTCTTCTTCCAGCACGAAAATTAAAAAAACTCAAATCAACTCCATTTTCATCCATTTTTCATCCAAGTCGTTCCCAAAAGTTCACAATGGCTAGCACATCCGGCGTACAGCACGAAATCGGTAAAAATCAAAATCCTAACTCTTAATTTTGAAATTAGATCATATAAATTTATTTATTATTGGTTACGAAACTGATTGTGGCTTACAAGCACATAGCTTGTATGATGTAGTTACAAAATTTGATGTATACATTGTTCACAGTATTGATTTTAGCATGTTGGTTATATGATGGTTGGTTATCGGGTGTTATGGTTTGGATTTAGTATGGTTTGTGGTAATGCGGTTGATTATGGGTTGGAATTTAACTGATTGTGGCTTACATGCAAGTAGCTTGTATTGATTATGGATTTAGAACGTATGCAAATTAAAAAAAAAATCATTGTATTGGGTTGGAATTGTTGTCTTATATAATTTTCCTTGTTTATGGAAATGAGTAGAAAAGTGTAACATGTTTAAGGGAGCATAACATGTTTACATTTGTTTTAAAATTTTATACCATGTTTTTGAAATTAATACTTTTGTAAACGCCTTTTGCAGGGTATTTTGAGATGGAGCCTGGACCAGTTGATCCAAGCATGTTATATCTTCAGCAGCAACATAGGACGTCAAACTGTACTCGTATGGAGGTAGCAAGTTGTTACTATTTTCATTTTTTTGATGTTTAGTATTCTTTTCCACATTAGATGTCGAACCCCCATTTTTTTATCTATTAAATTTCTAGAGTAACGATACTGAGTTTGTCATTGACCACTTGATGTCACTTAAGAAAGTGACATCCTCAGATCCTCGTGTCCTTGCCAAGATCCAAAGGGCTGGATTTATGCACATTTTTGGCTTAGGATACATCCAGCTTGATCATTGCCTTATTGGTGCTTTAGCAAATAGGTGGATGCCTGAGACTTCCACATTTCACCTACCAGTCGGTAAAATGACTATTACTTTGGGAGATGTGGCTGTTTTGCTAGGATTTCCCATCGAAGCAATGCTATTGCGTATGATGGTGTTGGATATGATTATTTGCAGCTTTCTTGTGGCCTATTTGGGCTAGATCCACTAGCCAATCAAGTAAGGGGTGGTGAGTCTGTTGAGATCAGATGGTACCGTGATCAGTTGACAAATGATATTCTTGTAGATGCCACTCAGGCAGAGGTTGGGCAACGGGCTCATTGCATTTTACTACACATTATTTTTTGTTGAATGATGTCGATCATGCCAAGACCCGTATAGATTTGAGATGGCTACCTTTTTTAGCTGATCTCGGGCAGTCCGCTATATATTCGTGGGGCAGTGTAGTGTTCGCCTATATATATTAGGAGTTGTCAAAGATTGCGCTGCAATAGCTTGGCTCTACTGATGGTTGCACGACACTAGTTCAGGTATTCTATAATTTACCATTATACAATATGATGCATCATTCTCTTGTATTAATAGTATAATTTCAAACGCAACTTTAGTCTTGGACTTATCTTCCCGTCGGAAGATTAGTAGTGACGTCTGATCCCATCGATCCATCAATGTCGCTTGGAGCTAGGTATACTTATTTGATTATTTATTTTGTTAAACACAACACATATTATTTCTAATATATGTACATTTAATATCGTGTAACAGGTGGGTTTGGAAAAAAGAATACGCGACATACACCACGATGAGAGTTGACATTTTACCACAATGAGTTGGACGTCCTTACAGAAGAAAAGGTTACATGGACGTCGTACACTCAGAAGTTACTTGCCACACTACCACCCATGTGCAGAGCTCATAAGTACCTTCGGACGGCAAGAGTACTATGATAGTCTACAACTTCATCACTTGGCACCTTCCCGATAGGGTTATGCGATAGTTTAGTCTGATGCAGCATATACCGGATGATGCACCTCCATACATACAGGGTTACAGTGCACCGGACTTTCCCACCCTTGTTGATATGTGGAATGGCCACGAGAACCAAATTGAGATGCAAAGGGAGCACACCATATCTACAGCACAATACATGAGGTGGTACTGGAACATAACACGACGCTGTGTCCTTCATCCCATAGTAGATTCTGCGTTAGCACCGTACGTTCCTAGAGCACCACTAGAGAGGAACATGGTAAGTTGATGTGTAATATTAAATACAATTAATTTCATTTATTCATTGTATCTAATTTTCTTTTAAATTTGCAGGTTGTCGGTATTAACCGTGCATGGGAAGAAGCAGAAAAGCTCCGAGAGAGGTAGACGGACGATGAGGGAAGGACTATGTGCACAAACTCACAAAGGATTTTAGACGAGATCTTGTGCAGAAACAAACTTGTTCGGCCAAAACCACCATCTCCTTATCCTCTTACAGGTCCTCCTCCTTCTCCAGTAGCACATAAGGAAATTGCGCCTGGCCCATTGCAACCAGCACCTACATTACCCCATTCCAGTAGTGCACGATGCACTAGAAGCAGCAATGACAGTGGTTTGTCTTCAAATTCCATAACACTAGTCAGGCGGCCGAGGCAAAACTAGTGCACGTTTGATTGGTTGTAGTAGCAGTGTATGTCTAATTATTTGGATAATAGTCTTTGTCTAACTATTTGTTATGTTTTCGTACGTTTATTTATTTATTATCTTTAAATAAAACTAGCGTATGTATAATTATTTGGTATGTTCGACCATTTGTTATTTGGTTTCCTTGTTTGATTGGGCTTCGATTTACCGTGTTTACCATCTATATTTTTGGTTTTGATATTCGTATTAATTAAACGACGTTTGAACGTATAATTTATAATATAATTAAAAACGAGCTCCTAATGTCGCGGTAGTTCGTAGTTTTATGTACTGAAGTTTAACTGAATGTATATGATTCGTTATAAGTCGGATTTATTTAGAATAAGAAATGTACGAATCTACTGAACTATTTTTTTATAAAGTAAGAGAAAAATGAAGATTTCACATTAAAGATTTTTAGTTATGTCCAAATCAAATCTTCAGAAAGTCGTTGTGGAATCGTTTATAAACCATTACGCTTTCTTAAATATATATACAGAATTTTCATATAATATAAATTGAGTGTCGATTTTAATGCAAAAAGGAGTAGTCAACATAGTACTACAACACGGTATTATGTGTTGTGTGTAAACTTTTTTGAATGTGGTGTTGTGTGTAAGCTTGTTTGAATGTGGTGTTGTGTGTAAATTTGTTAGAATAGGGTTTTTGTAAAGGCGAGTTTTGGGAACTCGCCTTTGCTCTGCAGCGTTTTACTGAAGGAGAGTTCCTAAACTCGCCTTCAGTAAATCAAAATAGGTCTAAACCTGTTATATTTTCTGAAACATGGCTATTTTTGTGATTGTTTATATAAACAGGCATATGTACGTTAATTCCCCATAGAATAAAAGAGAATGCTGCCAAATTTCATTCCTGCAGTTTCAAGAATCCAAGCACTCCTCTTCAAAGTAAGTTGCAACTTTTAAAAATTGATAGGAATAGGCTTCCTAGAGAAAGGATTACCAGAACAGAGGAACTGGTTTGCATGCTTTCATCAGCATGTTGATTAGCTTTTTAGGCAGGATAAAGATGCACGCATAGTATACTTGCATCAATAAAACTATCGACTTAATGATTGTCATGCTACCTACATGCATTCCCGGTCTTTCTGCATGGGTTTCGCGAGGCAACTTGGATAGTTAGCATGAAAGTCAGGGAAAAATGTTGTCGTGGAAGGTGCGAAAAGTAGTAAAAAAACATATGCTGCCCAACTAGGAATCGAACTCAGGAGTCATGACTAATAAAGCATGTCGTATATCACTCAGCCAACTGTTCCTTGGGTTTAAGAATGAAACAAACTTTTACAATAATTACATTCCATAAACTCTCATATCTTCCACTCCCTTCCACCTTGTTTCCCCCGCCTGGGGGGTTTCCCTAGGCGGATGTCTGATCAGCCTAGGGTTAGATCCGGGTTTGCCTGCATAGGGGAGATTTTTGTTGTTCCACAGTGATAGTTTCTAAGTATTTTTTTCAAAAAGTTAAAACAGTGCTTAGTTTTAAATCTAGTAGCAGTGAGGGGGACACCAAGGTACATGCAGTTCAAAAGCAAAAGAGGAACACCATAGTAGGCTAAAAGTCTATACTTTTTAGAAATGCACACTCCTGAAATAAACAACAATGACTTTCATCAATTATGTGGAGACCCAAAAGGTTGGTGAAGTCAGCACATTTTTTAAAGATACCATTTAAAGATTCAACATTAGGCTTAGAAAAATGATCAAATCATCGGCAAAACAAAGGGAGATCATTGGCAGATCTCAATAATTAGAGTGACATGCAATCAAGTTATTACGGAAGCGAGCCACCAAGAGGGAAGTGAGCATCTCCATGATAATCAAAAATTGGTAGGGGCTGATGGGATCTCCCTGTTGAATACCACAAGTACCATTAAAGTAACCATTCACCCGCCTGTTAGCTAGGATAAAATAGCTAATAGAAGAAATACAAGTTTCCATCCATTTAACAAATCTCAAAGGGAATCCTATACTCTTGAGAGCATACAAGAATGCTTTCCATTTTATACTATGATTGGCCTTCTTAGAATCTATTTTTAGTCCACATCTAGGACTTAACGCCTTCATATCATAGCCACATATCAACTTATATGCCATAAGGATGTCGTCTATAACACTAAGACAACCGAGAAAAGCACTTTGGTTTAAAGAGATGAGAGGATTAGTGCATCGTCTTGATCTTATTAGCCAAAATTTTGGAAACGCATTTGTTGTTTGTGTTACAATAGGTGATAGGCATACAATCATTTACTGATGCCGAGTTTGGAAGTTTAGGGATAGGACAAATGTTGGCGGAGTTGATCGCCTTAAGCATCTTACATTTAGAAAAGAAGTTGGTGTAGAAAAGAAGTTGGTGATAGCTTCACTAAAGTATCCTCTGATGATACCCTAGCATGCAATGAATTTTTTTGAGTTGAAATCGTCTAGACTAACAACACTGTCACTACAAGAAAACAAGCTATTTCTGATGGCTCAAAATCGTCGACGGGAGTCGAAAGCCGTCGGGAGTTGTCGGAAATAGTCGTTGCTTTTAGGGGCGTTGAGGAACAGAGTTTCCGACGGCTGTCGACAAAACCCTTCGTTTGTATTTCCTACGGCTTAACGATGGGTGTTAGTTTCCGACGACTTGCATCGGCCGTTGATAGCCGTCAGAAAGCGTTATGGATTCGTGTACCTATAAGTCGTCGGAAGCCATCGGAAAACCTGCCATTTTTTTTGTGTTTCAGCATCTATTTAGCCATCCAACTACATTTATCACTCAAACCATCATCTCAACAACATTGTATAATCCCAACATAACATATACTAAGCAAATATCAAAATAAAACCAATTTTAACTCAAAAAATCAATAAAAACACAAAAACAACATAAATTAAAACCACAAACTCAAACCATTAATTATACAATGCATAAATTTGTACATACCATATAGTGTACCATCATAATAACATAAATACATCAAATCTACCAAATCAAGACTACCACTACAAGTCTCAAGTCAAGTATACCATCAAGACTACATCTATCATCATAATACTTACAAAATATCAACCCATAATCATATCAACTCACAGTTATATGTACACTTCCCCCAACAAAAAAACATACCTCACACTCCATCCTTAATCATGATCATCTGCGGAACCGGCTGAAGAGAGAAAGCGGTCGTACTACTGTGCGAACTCCGTCAAACGCTGATATAGAAGCTGAGTCATATCAATAGCATAGCGGTGATTCTGGTCCTCAAGCTCTGCCATCCATGCTCTCAATTGCTTAATATCTGCAGCATCTATATCAACTCTAGTCTTCCTGCCCCGTCTCTGCTGACTGCTAGCCTGTAACAATTATTTAAAAATGTTTTAATCATGTGTGATGTAACTTGTAAAAGTTATTTTATTTCTAAACTAAAAGCTAAATTAAGGGAAAATAATTTACCATTGGATTTCCAAAGACCATAACGCCTAGTCCACGTCGCTGAATCGATCACTGACTGGAATATAATGTCCTCCTCGTCACTCGTGAGCTGCTCTTGTTCAATCTCAGCTAGACTCTCTGGCATTGCTCCATAAACCTCTCCTGCAAGACCAAATAAGAATGCAGATAAAATTAATATCATGATATCTTATATTATTATAATTTAACAATTACTACAAATACATCTACATAAAATGAAATCTTACATGATTCTTCCTAGATTTGTCATCAGCCATATATATAAGATGTTCCAGTCTGCATTAACATGCTCGATGGCATGTGTACAAGTGAACATGTCCATATATGAGACTGGACTCATCCCTTCAGCCTCCTGAATTTGATTATTACATACAATTATTACACATTCAAAACTATATAGTATATTATTTATTTATAAGTCACATTCATAAAATTTATCATTGTAACAACCCGGAAAATCTGAAACAGTTTGAAAATTTTAAATTGGCTATTTTGGTGGATTTTAAATATTTAAAATAAATATTTTAAATAATAACGATGAAAAGTAAGCTTGAATCGATGTTTGAAAATAAATATAATTATTTCTAATTATAAACAAGGCCTGAAATGGCGCGGTAGTTTCAAAATTTGAATTCAAACTTTGACTGACTGTACCAGGTGCAAAACAAAACGGATTTTAGTGAAACCAAAAATATTTAAATCTGTTAGTGAATATCTTTCTAGCGAATCTGAAAAATCGAAGTTTCATAGCGGAAACCAAAAGTTATGGCCAAACGAATTTTCAGAAAGGTCGCTATAGAGTTTATATAGCCCGTGAAAATGGCCATTTTGCAAACGACCTCGGAATTCGATGAAACCACTTTTGTTGATTCGAGATGTCAAATTTTTGCTAGGTATCAAATTTCATAATTTTTGAAGCTAGTATGTGAGTGTGGCAAAGGAAAATGTGTTTGGTCGATTGCTATTAAATTGGATCGACCAGAAAAGGGCCATTTTTCAAACGGTCTTAGAATTCGATGAAACTAGTTTTGTTGGGACCGTATCGTCAAAACATAGCTAGATTTATTTTTTGGGAATTTTTAGAATCAGTATGTGGCCCCAGCAAATTGAAATGTACGTTCAAATTAAATATTGAATGTTGTATATTTTAATTTGAAGAGAAACTGACTCAAGCAATCGAATGGGCCTACGAAACATATCCCATTGTGTTCGGAATGGGGGTATTTAGCTAGGGACGACAATCGTTGAGTCTGGATTGGGGTTCGTGTGTGAAAGAGGGTATTTTTGGACTTTTTAAAATTTATAAATATAAAAAAACTCCCATTGGTCAAAGCAACATCCTCTCTCCCCTATATCGTCTCGACGCACAATGGAAAACGTTCGATCCCTTCCCTCCTTGATTCCTCCAAATCCACACATCTATAGCTTTCCCTCCAGTTGAGGATTTGAAGAGCTCGGCGAGATCTTTAAATCCATATGAAGTTTGATTTTTTTTCATGACCTGTAGAGCTCGAATCGAGCTCACGAAGTCGCGACGTTCAAGTCGTCGCCGCCGCCTCAGGCGATCGAACGCCACCCCACTGTCGCGCGCAGGTGCGCCGCTCCTCCCCCTCTATCACTGCAAAGGCCGATCGAAGAATAGCTACACGGATTCGAAGAAAAATCGAAACCTAGTTTCGAACCCTTCAGCTGAGGTATGGCTGATTTAATTTTAAACTATTTAATAGCAATTTAAAGCGCTACGGTTTTGATTTCACTGTAAAAATCATATCTTTTTGCTATGTTGATGAAATTCAGTGAAACAAGAGACATTGGACTCGTGTGGACACCTTCTACATTCTAGAAGAGACCGCATATTTTTTTGAGCCTTTTGCTATTTTTGGTGGAGTGGAACCCAATGTGAGATTTCTGAATTATAAACGATATGGAAAATGACAATGTATAAATTATATAGTCGATGTATGAGTTATATAAGCGTTGTACACCTCATGTACAAGCGTTGTATAAGTTGTACGTTCAATGTATAAGTTATATATGCATTGAAAAAAAATTATATATGTGTTGAATGGAAGTGAAATATACTTATATAAATATATATATGCGCCCCTCGTCCACAAACCATGGATGATATTTATTGGTTGTAATTGTTGTGAAAATTGGTTGATAGCGAATGGTTGATTGGAATTGTTTGTGGTTGAAATTGATTGATTGTGGTTGAAAAATACCCGTTTGTGGTTGAGAATTATTTGGTTGAAACCACATAGGATTAGTTTGTGGAAAAGAAAAAAATATATACATGCTATCTGCGTGCGAACTAGATGCATGAAATCCCCATTGTCAAAAGCTACGAGGCTTTAAGGTAGAGCGAGGAGCCTTAATAGGGACGGCCCCGGTTTTAACTACCCTGCCGTTATGTTGCCGAAATTTTGAAAATATTCATATGTTAGAATTATTTTCATGTGTTGAAACTATATTCGTGTGCTGAATAGAAATTCATTCATTGAATAGAAATTCATGTGTTGAATGGTATTCGTGTTTTAAATAAATTGTTTTAACAATAAAAATCACATTTTTATTATATATACGACTATAGAAAACCTTCATGTGTTGAATAGAAATTCATTCGTTGAATAGAAATTCATGTGTTGAATGGTATTCGTGTTTTAAATAAATTGTTTTAACAATAAAAATCACATTTTTATTATATATACGAACTATAGAAAACCTTCATGTTTGAATAGAAATTCATTCGTTGAATAGAAATTCATGTGTTGAATGGTATTCGTGTTTTAAGTAAATTGCTTTAATAATAAAAATCACATTTTTATTGTATATACGAACTATAGAAAACCTTCATGTGTTGAATAAAAATTCATTCGTTGAATAGAAATTCATGTGTTGAATGGTATTCGTGTTTTAAATAAATTGCTTTAACAATAAAAACCACATTTTTATTATATATACGAAGTATAGAAAACCTTCATGTGTTGAATAGAAATTCATTCGTTGAATAGAAATTCATGTGTTGAATGGTATTCGTGTTTTAAATAAATTGTTTTATAATGAAAATCATATTTTTATTATTTATATCAACTATATAAAATAGTCGTGTTTTGAAATAAATTGTTTTATAATAAAAATCATATTTTTATCACCTATATGAACTATATAAAATAGTCGTGTTTTGAAATAAATTGTTTTACAATAAAAATCACATTTTTATAATATACATGAATTGTTAAAAATAGTGAAGTGTCGAAATAAATGTCTATTGGATAAAAATATCATTTTTATCAAATGTATGAAAAGAATATGGTTTTGAAATCGAAGAATCGATTATATTTATATTTATATATATATATATATATAATCAAAATATATCAAATAACGAAGCTGCAGTTCGTGTTTTGAAACCATGATTTCAAACGATTAGTGCAGGAGATCCGACCGTCGGATTTTCCCGACATAACCGTTGGGTTCGTCTTGGAAATATCTTCCCAATGATACCCTCTTTGTGAAAATCCAACGGTTGGATTGTTTGGAATGTTTAATTCAAATCTGAAGAAAAACAGCACCAGAATCGATTATATTTATATATATATATATATATATAATTAAATTAAATTGAATAACGACGCTGCAGTTCGTATTTTGAAATCGAAATTTCAAACGAGTGTACTGGGAGATCCGACCGTCGGATTTTCCCAAAACTGGAACCGTTGGATTCATTTTGAAAAGATCTTTCTAATGATATAAAATTTGTGAAGATCCAACGGTTTGATTTTCAGATATGTATAAATCAAATCTAAAGAAAAACAGCGCTACGGCCGTGTTATGGCCTGAAGCGTCGTTTGAATAAAATGGCTATTTTTAAATAAATAAAAATAGCGATAAATCATTATAAAATATTATAAACGATATGGAATGGAAATAAACCGGATTTTCCGGTTTATTGAATATTTGATGGTTGAATGTGAAATTTAGAAACTAACCGAAGGTTAGCTAAGTCGAATGGTTTCCTGGGTTTTGATCCGATGTTGGTTTCGACCTTCGGAGTTAATATTTGGGAAATCGTTCTCTTACTGATTTACAGTTAGTGACTAATGAATTGGAATAAGGCGTATGTCGTGTTTGTGTAGCACTTGTTTATTATATATGCGAGTTGCTCAGAAAGACCGGGTTTATCCCATTCTGAATAACTGAATCGACGATAAGAAATCGATGACGAAGACGGTGGTTGAAGACCGGAGATCTTCACCTCAGTTGGATGATAACTGATGCCCTGATTGGGAGGCATCCCGAAATATGGATAATGAGTGGTGATCGTCCAGACGTACGTGGAGATCGATGGGTATGCGAGGAATATAGTGCCTCCGGTTTCGTTCAGACCCAGAACGGACTTGTAAATGGACCGTGTGTCTGACATTGGAATTCATTCTGTGTGATTGAGTTGCATGGTGTGAATTGCTTGTGTGGCATACCAAGATGCAGTGATCAAGGCTTCTGTTGGAAAAGCAAAGTCTTGTGGTTGATGATCAAAGCACCGCCTGTGTGGCATAGCTTTGTGTAGAATGTGAATTCGCGAGCCTCACACCCCGGTATGAACCAGAAACGGGAGAGGACATCAGGGAGGGCATGCATTCCTTTCTAGCTAGAAGTGGTGTCAATGCTTAAACTGGCTGACATTTATATCATTTTCACCTGTGTGGTTGTTGCTGTTGCGAGGCGCCTTGGATATATCGGTGACTGTGTGAAGCAAATGGAGTCATTTGTTGGCTCATTTACGCCCCAAAGGGTGGGGTACGTAGTGTTCAGGCATAATAATCCACATCGGTGGACCAGCCCTGACGATCCAAGGCTTGTCTGCGCGCTTGCCTAAGGCTCGGGCTAGAGAGTCTCGAAGTCGGTAAGGACTATCTTTTGCCTTGGTTCATGACGGAAATCCAATTTCCAAATACGACATCGTGCGATTTTGATTGTAAACCTATATTTGGCGACATAGTGGCATGGGACGCTCATGTCGTCTATGATTGATATTTATGATTGTGTATGAAATTAGAAACCAACTAGAGACGAGCAAAGATGGGTGGTTTCCTGGGTATTGGTCTGATGTTGGTTTCGGCCTTCGGGGTTAATACTTAGGGAATCGTTCTCTTACTATTTTATAGTTGGATCTAATTAAGAATTAAACGACAAAACTTACATTTTAAGTGCTTTATTCGTATCAAGCATATTTTGGCCATTATGAGGTAAAACTCTATCCTCCGGTTTGCGTTGCATTGTGCGATGGGAACTGAGTCTTATAATGGCTTCATTTTTATAAAAAGCATTGCGATGTTTAAAAGATTTACTTGGTTTAAAGCACTGGCAATCTAATGGAGTAAACCCGTTCCGCGAAAGTGGCATGGTCCTGTGATTAGCTAATTATATAATGTGTTAAGTAGATTTCTCATACCAGTCCCATAACTGACGCGTAGTTTGTTTCACTTGCAAACTCGGGTGCCCTTATTTCTACATGGGCAGCCTTATCTTCAGGTTTTAGCAGGCTCTTTCTGGATAGCTGGAGTTGAAGATGGATTCTATCATTTATCTCTTTTAATGCTGTTCAGCTCCTATTTTACATATTATGTTTGTTTTCCACTGTAGACATTTATGTATAGCTGAACTGTATTTGTACTAAGCATGATCCTGTATACTGCGTAACTCTGATGACTATGTTTACCCAGTGTATTATTTGTACATTATTTAGTGTATATACTTATTTATGTCTGCTGTTATCTGTTTATGTGTTATATTCCAAAGATTACCCTTGCCACCATCAGTACGGGGTTTGGGGTCGTCACAGTTGGTATCAGAGCTTTGGTTAAGCTTAATTCTGGAATATAACATATTAACGAACTCGTCAAAAATAGAACCAGTAGTGTTCTAGGAAGAATAACTCATTACAGATAGGATCAGTAATATCCTAGTATGAGTATAGCAGAATGAAATACGCCCGATAGACACATTTACATTCAAGTATATGTTTTTATGCTTTAAAATACCTTTTCTGTTGACCTGACACTTGATCTGCTATTTGCAGAAGTACTAGAAAATGAGTGTCAGAAACAGAAGGAATGCAGAACCAGATCTAGAGGCTCTATTTAAGAGATATCGAAATCTAGGTGGAGCACAATTCTCGGGCAATAAATCGATTATTCAAACCCAAGCTTGGATGAGTTCTGCCGAAAGAATTTTTGAGCGTTTCCAACTGAGAGATGATTAGAAAAGATTAGTAGCATCTTGGGCACTCAAAGAAGAAGCTTTAATTTGGTGGGAAACAATCATTAAGGAAAATCCAGAAGGTGATATCACTTAGGATAGATTCAAAGAGATTTTCCTAGAAAGATTTACACCGCCTGAAGCAACTGAGCGATTGTGTGATGAATTCTCTTATCTGATACAAGGAGATATGACCATTCAAGAATATCATAAGAAATTCAACGAACTTTCTCACTTTGCCCCTCATCTAACTCAAAATATGAAGAGGAAGAATCTGAGGTTTATTCATGGCCTGCATAGAAAATACCAAAGTAAAGTTATAGGGCATATGAAGCTTCCTTTTTCAGAAATGATATACATGGCTTATCAGTATGAAGACCTCCATAAGAAAGGTATGTTGCGCGATGAAGAAGAAGTTAGTTATAGTAACAAAGGGGAGTCTGAGACTGATAATCCTGAGACCAGTACGATGCCTAAGGTCAGTGAGAAGCCCAAAGCCAAAAGGAAAAGGGTAAAATCTGAGAAAGAACCAGTAACGACCGCTGTATGCAGTAACTGCAATAAGCAAGGACATTTCTCAATAAGTTGCAGAGTTTTAAAGAAAAAGAAGGATGAATCTAAATCCAAGATCAAGTTTCTATTGACCCGAGAGTGTAATCTTTGCCATCAGGTTGGTCATATAAAGAGAGACTGCTGGCTGTTGAAAAAGACCAATGTGGTTCAAGTAAATGAAGTGGCAGAAATTTCAGCACCCTCAGCTAGTCAGGGAAGATCTGATGTTTTAGAAGACACACTTACTATCAAAAACATTCCAGTCAAAGTACTGTTTGACACAGGCGAAGCTTTATTGCAAAGAATGCGGTCAAGAAGTTGGACTTGAAATTGAGGAAGCTCAAAGAACCCGTCACTGTCCATAATCCGGTTGGAGGTTCTCTCGATCTTAGCTGTATTTATGCGGTGCCTGTCTCTTTTTCCTATTATAAGTTCCCTACCATCTCTATCGTCATGAATTTTACTGAATTCGATCTTATTTTGGGATTGGATTGGTTAACCAAATATGAGGCAGAGGTTAGATGCGCCGAGAGAGTTGTTAGGGCAAAGATTAAATCAAGGAATTATATAGCCATACCATGTGAAGGCCCGAATTCAAATAGAAAAGACTTTTGGTCAGCTCTAGATGTTTCTCCTGCTCAAATAGAAAATATCCCTGTAGTCACAGAGAATATTCCGGACCTCATCAAAGATATTCCTATCGTCAAAAATTATGCAGATGTGTTCGAAGAAGTTGTCAGCTCACCTCTGCAAAGAGAAATTGATTTCAAGATCGCTTTAATTCCAAATGCAAGGCCAGTAGTGCATGCTATTCGGAGAATGACTCCGAAGGAGAAAGAAGAACTAGACAATCAAACTCGACAGCTTGTATAGAAGGGTCTGATCAGGCCTAGTTTCTCTGATTGGGGAGCAGCAGTGGTGTTTGTCCCAAAGTCTGATGGTACTCTACGACTATGTGTGGATTATCGTGACTTGAATGAGCAGACAATAAAGAATAAATATCCATTGCCGCGGATCGATGATTTATTGGACCGTCTGAATGGAGCGCAAGTATTTTCAAGGGTGGACCTAGCTACAGGCTTCCATCAGCTTCGTATTGCCAAAGAGTTTTCCTATGACAACATCAGAGGTCAAGATTTATTCAACAAATGGTTGGTAATGTCGTTCGGCCTGTGTAACGCTCGAGCTTACTTCGTCGATCTGATGAATCGAGTGTTCAGAGGAGTCTTGAATAAGTTTGTTCTGGTTTTTATTGACGATATTCTAATCTTCTCTAAGTCAAAGGCCAAACATGAAAAACATTTGGAACAAGTTCTAGAAATTCTGGGAAGGAATGTATTAAAAGCTAAAATTTCCAAATGTATATTCTAGCAAGATGAAGTAAAGTTTCTTGGCCACGTCATATCGAAAGAGGGAATTGCCGTGGATCCAAGTAAAATCACCGCTATTCAAAATTGGAAACATCCTAGTACTCCCACCGAAGTCCGAAGTTTTCTTGGATTGGCTAGTTATTACTGGAAGTTCGTTAAAGATTTTTCGAAGATATCTAGTCACTTAACGAAGCTTACAAAGAAGCACTCAAAATTCAAGTGGACTCCAGAATGTGAGGAGGCTTTTGAGGAGCTAAAGTTAAGATTAACGACGGCTCCAGTGTTAATGATAATCAATGGCATTCAGGATTTGAAAGTCTGGACAGATGCCTCTAGAGAAGGCCTTGGTGTAGTATTAATGCAAAGAGGTCAAGTGGTTGCTTATGCTAGCCGTCAGCTGAAGCCGCATGAGAAAAACGACGTTACTCATGATCTTGAGTTGTTGGCTATCGTATTCTCTTTGAAAATCTGGAGACATTATCTTTTGGGTGAGAAGTTCGAACTGTTTACAGATCACCAGTCACTAAAGTATCTGTTCACCTAGAAAGACTTGAATCTGTGGCAGCAACGTTGGCTAGAATTTCTTGCAGCATACGATTTTGAGACTCTATACACTCCAGGGAAAGCCAATGTCGTGGCTGATGCGTTAAGTAGAAAGAATGAAATGATCGCCAGTATTATTATTGCGACTTCTTTAATTGACAAGATATCTGCTTTCCAAAAAGACGACAAATTTATTAAAGGAATGAGCCAGCGGATTCGTGAAGGCAATGCTTCAGATTTCCAGCTCGATAGCGAAGGGATTCTGAGGTTACAAGGACGAATTGGTGTACCAGAAATTCCTGAACTCAGAAGGGATGTGCTTGATGGATGCCACAAATCTAAGCTCAGTATCCATCCGGGTGTGAGTAAAATGTATAATGATATCAAACGAACATTCTAGTGGAAATCGTCAAAAAGAGACACCTCTATATATGTTAGAAGGTGCCCTACTTGCTAGCTAGTGAAAAGCGACCAACAGAAACTGGCTGGATTGTTACAACCGCTGGACATTCCAGGTTGGAAGTGGGAATATATTTCCATGGACTTCATAGATGGTTTGCCCAGAACCAGAAAAGGAAATGACAGTATTTGGGTGATCGTAGATCGCTTCACGAAGACCGCCCATTTCATACCTGTCAAATCCAATAGAACTGCTCAGAGTCTGGTGCAAATATATTTCAAGGAAATTGTTAGGCTACATGGAGTGCCGCTCAGTATAGTTAGTGATAGAGATCCAATATTTACTAGCAAATTATGGGAGGCATTTCAAGTAGAACTGGGAACGAAGCCGAACTTAAGCACCGCTTATCATCCTCAGACAGATGGTCAGACTGAGAGGGTGAATCGTATTTTAGAAGATCTATTGCGGGGTTGTGTACTTGATTTCGGTGGATCATGGGAAGACCATTTACATTTGGCCGAGTTCTCATATAACAATAGCTACCAAGCAAGCCTGACCATGTCACCATTCGAAGCATTGTATGGTAGACCATGTCGATCTCCTGCTTGTTCTCAACCCGGTAATAGGCTTGTATTGGGACCAGATATGATTCGCGAAGCTGCGGACAAAGTCGATTTCGTTAAGAAACGATTACTCGCCGCTCAAAGCCGACAGAAGAGCTATGCTGATTTGAGAAGAAGAGATTTAGCTTTTTCTGTTGGTGATTATGTGTATCTAAGGGTTTCTCCGATGAGAGGAGTGATTCGATTTGGCAAAACAAGGAAGTTAGCGCCCAGATTTATTGGTCCATTCCCTATTCTTGAACGGATTGGAACTCTTGCTTATAAGGTTCAATTGCCTGATTGGTTGCCTAGAGTACATGATGTATTTCACGTATCTCAACTTCGAAAGCATGTTCATGATCCAGACTTGATCGTGGAAGAAGCCGCACAACAGGATATTGAAATTACTCCAGAATTGGCTGTGAGAAGAGAGCCGCTAAAGATTATTGGCAAAGAAACCAAAGAACTGAGGAACAAAAAGGTTCACTTAGTCAAAGTGCAATGGAGTGGAGATCCGCGAGATTGTACTTGGGAAACAGAGGAAAGCGTTAAGAAAGCCTATCCTAAGTGTAGGGTGGATATCTCTGATTGACTCTGGTGCAAGGTACATTTACCATATTTTGAAATTTCCATTACGTTCTCTACTTTGTTGTTATTTTCTTTTCATGGATGTGAACTTCTAATTCTATAGTCTGAATGATTTTAAAAGAGTATAGGAATTAATTTGTATGATTTTGAAAAGTTAAAAACAAATTGATTGTTGTTTGTGTTGTGTGATGTGGATTTGATTAATTAAATTATTAGAACGATAGTTAATTTAATTAATAAGGGAATGAATGGTAGAATTTATTCGATTAAATCACACATTGAACTGATTTAAAAATAGATAGAAATATATACATGTGCATTATATATGTTTCAACAAGTAAATGGATTAGCTGTTGAGTAAAGAATTTATTTGCGTGCCCGACAAATAGGTGAACGTTAATGAGTTGTATGCGAAATATTATTATATCGACTCCTGTGAATGTCATTGGATGCGGAGTGCTGGTTGTTCTGTGTGTAATAATAAACGTCGCCATAGGATAGTAACAATTAATTTTGAACTACACTACATGGCATACTTCTTGAAGATAGGCATACTTCATCATATACCACATAAGCATTTGGAGCTTGTGTGACGAGGTGGAAGACTTACCATACGAGCAAGAGGCTTGTATGGCAATGACTATATATTACAGGTTGAACTGATGACTAATATGGACCATATAAAATATAATGGAAAATTGCAAGATTAATAAAAACCCCACACGGGTCTGGAGATGGCAATAAACACGTCTCTCTGCTCATTAAGGCACAAAAACCATTTATAGGGTGACGAGAATTTATTCTCTGGAGTTATGATCTATACACACTCCCCTGTGGACACCGGAATATATCACTATAAATATGTGCATGCTTATTAGGATTTATTGGGTACCTAATACGGCCCAATAAATTTCCAAACCCCTCCCCATACAAAGGAGGTTATGGCGAAAATTTTCGAAAATTTAGGGTGTTAGCCAAATTTTTGAAGAATTTGAAAATTCTTAGAAACTGAAAAGTTGAAGAATGGAAGCCAGATTAAAAGTAGAGTTGATTAATCAAACCACTTTTGACTTTGTTCCTTTTCGAGGACGAAAAGTTTTAAGTGGGGGAGATTGTAACAACCCGGAAAATCTGAACCAGTTTGAAAATTTTAAATTGGTTATTTTGGTGGATTTTAAATATTTAAAATAAATATTTTAAATAATAACGATGAAAAGTAAGCTTGAATCGATATTTGAAAATAAATATAATTATTTCTAATTATAAACAAGGCCTGAAATGGCGCGGTAGTTTCAAAATTTGAATTCAAACTTTGACTGACTGTACCGGGTGCAAAACAAAACGGATTTTAGTGAAACCAAAAATATTTAAATCTGTTAGTGAATATCTTTCTAGCGAATCTGAAAAATCAAAGTTTCATAGTGGGAAGCAAAAGTTATGGCCAAACAAATTTTCAGAAAGGTCGCTATAGAGTTTATATAGCCCGTGAAAATGGCCATTTTGCAAACGACCTCGGAATTCGACGAAACCACTTTTGTTAGATCCGGGATGTCAAATTATTGCTAGGTTTCAACTTTCATAATTTTTGAAGCTAGTATGTGAGCGTGGCAAAGGAAAATGTGTTTGGTTGATTTCTATTAAATTGGATCGACTAGAAAAGGGCCATTTTTCAAACGGTCTCAGAATTCGATGAAACTAGTTTTGTTGGGACCGAATCGTCAAAACATAGCTAGATTTATTTTTCGGGAATTTTTAGAATCAGTATGTGGCCCCAGCAAATTGAAATGTACGTTCAAACTAAATATTGAATGTTGTTTATTTTAATTTGAAGAGAAACTGACTCAAATAGTCGAATGGGCCTACGAAACATATCCTATTGTGGTTGAAATTGATTGATTGTGGTTGAAAAATACCCGTTTGTGGTTGAGAATTATTTGGTTGAAACCACATAGGGTTAGTTTGTGGAAAAGGAAAAAAATTACATGCCGCCTGCGTGCGAACTAGATGCAGGAAATCTCCATTGTCAAAAGCTGCGAGGCTTTAAGGTAGAGCGAGGAGTCGTACTAGGAACGACCCCGGTTTTAACTACCCTGCCGTTATGCTGCCGAAATTTTGAATAATATTCATGTGTTAGAATTATTTTCATGTGTTGAAACTATATTCGTGGGTTGAATAGAAATTCATTCGTTGAATAGAAATTCATGTGTTGAATGGTATTCATGTTTTAAATAAATTGTTTTAACAATAAAAATCATATTTTTATTATATATACGAACTATAGAAAACCTTCATGTGCTGAATAGAAATTCATTCGTTGAATAGAAATTCATGGGTTGAATGGTATTCGTGTTTTAAATAAATTATTTTAACAATAAAAATCACATTTTTATTATATATACGAGCTATAAAAAACCTTCATGGGTTGAATAGAAATTCATTCGTTGAATAGAAATTCTTGTGTTGAATGGTATTCATGTTTTAAATAAATTGCTTTAACAATAAAAATCACATTTTTATTATATATAAGAACTATAGAAAACCTTCATGTGTTGAATAGAAATTCATTCGTTGAATAGAAATTCATGTGTTGAATGGTATTCGTGTTTTAAATAAATTGCTTTAATAATAAAAATCACATTTTTATTATATATACGAACTATAGAAAACCTTCATGTGTTGAATAGAAATTCATTCGTTGAATAGAAATTCATGTATTGATTGGTATTCGTGTTTTAAATAATTGTTTTATAATAAAAATCATATTTTTATCATCTATATCAACTATATAAAATAGTCTGTTTTGAAATAAATTGTTTTATAATAAAAATCATATTTTTATCACCTATATGAACTATATAAAATAGTCATGTTTTGAAATAAATTGTTTTACAATAAAATCACATTTTTATTATATACATGAATTGTTAAAAATAGTGAAGTGTCGAAATAAATGTCTATTGGATAAAAATATCATTTTTATCAAATGTATGAAAGAATATGGTTTTGAAATCGAAGAATCGATTATATATATATATATATATATAATCAAAATATATCGAATAACGAAGCTGCAGTTCGTGTTTTGAAACCGTGATTTCAAACGATTAGTACCGGAGATCCGACCGTCGGATTTTCCTAAAACCAAAACCGTTGGGTTCGCCTTGGAAATATCTTCCCAACGATACCCACTTTGTGAAAATCCAATGGTTGGATTGTCGGATTGTTTAATTCAAATCTGAAGAAAAACAGCGCAAGAATCGATTATATATATATATATATAATTAAATTAAATCGAATAACGAGGCTGAAGTTCGTATTTTGAAATCGAAATTTCAAACGAGTGTACCGGGAGATCCGACCGTCGGATTTTCCCAAAACTGGAACCATTGGATACGTTTTGAAAAGATCTTTCTTATGATATAAAATTTGTGAAGATGCAATGGTTAGATTTTCAGATATGTGTAAATCAAATTTGAAGAAAAACAACGCCACAGCCGCTTTATGGCCTGAAGCGTCGTTTGAATAAATTGGCTATTTTTAAATAAATAAAAATAGTGATAAATCGTTATAAAATATTATAAATGATATAGAATGGAAATAAACAGAATTTACCCGGTTTATTGAATATTTGATGGTTGAATGTGAAATTTACAAACTAACTGAAGGTTAGCTAAGTCGAATGGTTTCCTGGGTTTTGATCCGATGTTGGTTTCGACCTTCGGGATTAATATTTGGGAAATCGTTCTCTTACTGATTTACAGTTAGTGACTAATGAATTGGAATAAGGCGTATGTCGTGTTTGTGTAGCACTTGTTTATTATATATGCGAGTTGCTCAGAAAGACCGGGTTTATCCCATTCTGAATAACTGAATCGACGATAAGAAATCGATGATGAAGACGGTGGTTGAAAACCGGAGATCTTCACCTCGGTTGGATGATAACTGATGCCTTGATTGGGAGGCATCCCAATATGGATAATGCATGGTGATCGTCCAGACGTACGTGGAGATCGATGGGTATGCGAGGTATATAGTGCCTCCAGTTTTGTTCAGACCCAAAATGGACTTGTAAATGGACTGTGTGTCTGACATTGGAATTCATTCTGTGTGATTGATTGCCATCAGTTGCATGGTGTGAATTGCCTGTGTGGCATGCTAAGATGCAGTGATCAAGGCTTTTATTGAAAAGCAAAGTCTTGTGGTTGATGATCAAAGCACCGCCTGTGTGGCGTAGCTTTGTGTAGAACGTGAATTCGCGAGCCTCACACCCTTGTATGAACCAGAAACAGGAGAGGACATCAGGGAGGGCATGCGTTCCTTTCTAGCTAGAGGTGGTGTCAGTGCTTAAACTGACTGACATTTATATTATTTTCACCTGTGTGGTTTTTGCTGCTGCGAGGCGCCTCGGATATATCGGTGACTATGTGAAGCCGATGGAGTCATTCGTTGGCTCACTTGCGCCCCAAAGGGTGGGGGAACGTAGTGTCCAGGCAGAATAATCCACAACGGTGAACCGGCCCTGATGATCTAAGGCTTGTCTGCGCGCTTGCCTGAGGCTCGGGCTAGAGAGTCTCAAAGTCGGTAAGGACTATCTTTTGCCTTGGTTCATGACGGAAATCCAATTTCCAAATACGACATCGTGCGGTTTTGATTGTAAACCTATATTTGGCGACATAGTGGCATGGGACGCTCATGTCGTCTATGATTGATATTTATGATTGTGTATGAAATTAGAAACCAACTGGAGATGAGCTAAGATGGGTGGTTTCCTGGGTATTGGTCTGATGTTGGTTTCGTCCTTCGGGGTTAATACTTAGGGAATCGTTCTCTTACTAATTTACAGTTAGAGTCTAATTAAGAATTAAACAACAAAACTTACGTTTTAAGTGTTTTATTTGTATCAAGCATATTTTGGCCATTATAAGGTAAAACTTTACCCTCCGGTTTGCGTTGCATTGTGTGATGGGAACTGAGTCTTATAATGGCTTCATTTTTATAAAAAGCATTGCGATGTTTAAAAGATTTACTTGTTTTAAAGCACTGACAATCCAATGGAGTAAACCCGTTTCGGGAAAGTGGCGTGGTCCTATGATTAGCCAATTATATAATGTGTTAAGTAGATTTCTCATACCAGTCTCATGAATGACTCGTAGTTTGTTTCACTTGCAAACTCGGGTGCCCTTATTTCTACACGAGCAGCCTTGTCTTTAGGTTTTAGCAGGCTCTTTCTGGATAGCTGGAGCTGAAGATGGATTCTATCATTTATCTCTTTTTATGCTGTTCAGCTCCTATTGTACATATTATGTTTGTTTTCCGCTGTAGACATTTATGTATAGCTGAACTGTATTTGTACTAAGTATGATCCTGTATACTGCGTAACTCTGATGATTATGTTTATCCAGTGTATTATTTGTACATTGTTTGGTGTATACATTTATTTTTGTTCTGTTGTTATCTGTTTATGTGTTATATTCCAAAGATTACCCTTGCCACCGTCAGTATGGGGTTTGGGGTCGTCACAGTCAACTTCTGCTGATACTGCTGGAATGACTTAGATCCTCCTCGATGACTGACTGGATTTGCATTCCTTTGCATAGTTTTTACAGACTCTACATGTACATTCAAAATTTGATACATTATTTATCGAGCAAATATTTTTTATGCTTAAAAAAATTTAGTACACTTAACTTCACCTCGTCACTCTCCCAATATCTAAGAAATCCATCCAGCTAGGGTTTTTCATGTTTTTCTTTAATGTTGATATGCAATTCTTATAATTATTTCTCATTTTCTACGTCCAGTAGGTCCGAGCCAGCTGTAAGTCATGGGTCTGTATATCCACCTTGGCCAATATTTCATGTTAAAAAAACTGTATCAGTAAAATATATACAGTATATCAGCGATCAAAATTTTTAAAATGGAATAATATATATAAGAAATTACTTACAAGGACATACTTCCAAATGACCCCTATAATGTGAGGTGGGATCAGATCCCATTTCGGCCAACATGCCGACATCCAAGCCCTGTATGTTGGTCTCGATACATCTAAAATAACCTTCGAAGGTTGAAGATCGAAACCTCTATGTCAAATAGATATACATAAGTGTACAGTTGGTAAAAAAAATTAACATGCTAAATAAAGTTAATTTTTTTACCCCGTAGTCGTAGGGACTAAGGAGATGATGGGATGTTAGCTAGCGTGTGCCTTTTTTGGTTTATATCTCTCATGATTACGTATTTTGCAATTTCTAAGGTTTACGTCATCTTTCCAAAACAACATGCATCCTTTTAAACATGTATCTATTTTCTGATAAGGTAAACCAAATGCCGACATAAGTTTTTTAACTTCGTAGTGATTTTCACACATTAAATTATTGGGCGGCATGTGTCTTTTGTTAGCTTGTACAACAGCTGTAAACTCAGTTTCAGTGATGTTGTATTTTGACTTCATTGCAATGTGTTCTGCGATTACTGACAACTGAGTGCCAGTTTTACAACCATCCCAAATAGGTTTCTTAGCTTTATCCAGTAAATCATAAATTTTCTTAGCTTCGATATTCGTTTCTTCAGCATTTCCGTTATCGTCGTCAACTGCAACCATATGAAACATTGATCGTGTTGCATCTTCCATCATATTTTCAATACGGGTAGTACTAACATTTTTATTAATAGTACTTTCTACCTCAGTCTCTACAGAAGTATTTGCTACAGCTTCTCCATGATGATCCCAAAAATAATCAGGTACGAATCCATTTTTGCATAAATGGACTTTCATGATATCGGGTAACAAATACTTTAAATGTCAACACTTGCTACACTGACAACGAATTTCTGGATCGCTTCAGTTGTTACTTAAAGAGAATTCAATAAAGACATTTATACCATTAATAAAAAAAAATTGTTGAAGCTATATCTCCTCTTCTTTGGTACATTCAACTCCTCCGATCAGCAAAATAATCAATCATTTCTCCTACTTTTAAGAAATATAGCCACATGTTCAAAAATTAAAATTTATTTTCAAGAATACAAATTCGAAAAACCTTGTTTTTATGGTCGTACAATGCATATATATATATATATGATGGTCAAAAGCAAATAACAATCCCATAAAGTTAAAAAAATTCAAATATGGCACATTTTTTTATATGGTCAGCGTCCCCCTTCCCATTATAAACAAAATAAACATTTACATTTTGTATATTACTTCGTCTCAAACAATTCAGCAAAATTTCGGTAGCATTCCCCTTTTGTTTCCTACATTGTACACAAATGCATGTATGTAGGAAACAAAAAGAAAAATTTAACCGAAATTTTGTGAATCATTTGAAATGAAGTAGCATACAAAATGTAGATGCTTACTACATTTATAACCTATCCAATATAAGGACAAATCCAACAAATATTATACAGATGAATATAAACGGTCGTTTTTTAATTTGACAAAAACGATTATTTATATAACGATCATGTACAATACTCGTCGGACGGGGTCGAAAACACTCTAAGGGATATTAGCCAATTAGATGTGCACATTTTACTACAAAAATACAGTTTTACTACAATACAATTTTTTTTAATTTATTATTAAATTAAATTAAATAATTAATTTATGAACATGCACTTTTGAACAGCGATCGCTAATGGCGGCTTCCACTTCTCTGAACCCGTCCTCCTCTTCTTTCATCTTCGATCAAGCCTTCCCACCTCTTCCCTCTCGTCCACCTGATCCACCACCCTCTGTCAACTCCCTCTTTGTCAACCCTTCATCTGAAACCTTTGACTCAAATCCATACTGTGTGATGAAATCAGACCTTGTAAATCATGTTAATCGCTCTATTTCAGATTCATTTAATCAGGCTTCGTTGAACCCAGATCTGTACTGGAACTCATCCAATCCCATAAATCGAGGTAATTCAGATCTAATCGATTCGATTATGCAAAATTCTATCATGAATCCTTATACTGCGAAAACGAATACCCCTCCTCACGATCCAGTCGTGAATCCAACTGTCGATCCTAAATCTCAGTGCAATGTTGATCCAGTCTCATCGACCCCATCTGTTCCAGCAAATCATTCTAATGCAAACTCCTGTCATATTGACATTACAGCAAATACCTCTCCTCCCATACCTACAAACATGTCGACTGTCCCTAAATCAATCCCATTGACAGTTAAATCTGACTATGCATCAATGTTCAAAGCACTACCTAGAAATGCAGGCACCTTCAAACCTATTCAGTACGACATTCCTCGTGATGGTAGGAAAAAACCTGGAATCCCCGAATTGGTTAAAGAGGCAGGTATGAATTTCTGGAGAGAATATTTAGTGGGTTTCTTTCTAGATGGAACCTCTTCGTACAGCTTTGTCGTGAATTTTCTGCGCAAGCAATGGAAGCTGCAGGGAGAAGTTGACATTAAATTTGATGGCTTTCATTTCCTTTTTAAGTTTTCGAATGCACAAGATAGAGAGAAAACTTTGCATGCCGATCCCGTCTTCATTAGGGGTAGAATGTTTATTATTACAAACTGGGACCCCTCTATTAGCAGTTCTCAATCCCAGATTCGTAAGGTCCCAATTTGGATTCATCTGCATCGTATCCCTCATCTGCTGTGGACATTGCCTGGTATCAACTGGCTAGCTTTCCATGTTGGAAGGCTTATTTGCTTTGATGAGAGCATCGAAAAACTGCAACGTTTCAAGTATGCAAAAGCCTTAGTAGAAATCTCTCCTGACCATGATCTACCAGATGACATTGTGATTGAAGAGCTTGGAGTAAACTGTCCCTCGGTTCGAGTTTCATACGATTGGAGACCATCCATTTGCACAATTTGTAAAATGTTTGGCCATAATACAGTTGAATGTGATCACTATAAATGCGAAAATGATGTTGAGGAAGGTGTGCATGTTGACAAAAAGGAGCATTTACCTGAAAATAATGGCTATAAATTAAAGCATGGCTGGAATAAAGAGAAACCAGGTAGACAACATAATGAGTGGCAAGATGTGGTGTCCAGAAAGAAGGGTGTTTGGGTAAGAAAACAAACATATGCTAATGTACCAAAAGAAGAAGTAAAAACTGCTGCTACGGCTTCTGCAACTAATGATGAAAATGGTAAAACTATTGAGGAAGTGAACAATAACCAAGACAACAACATTATAATAATAGACAGTAATGGTAAAGTGCACAACTGTGGTGAGAATTCTATTAATCTTGCAAGGAATACAAGCTCTACAGAGCAGCAAAACATCAGGAGTAAAAATAGCGGTCTTGCTTCAGAACAACAAAATGTTATCGAGCAGCAAAATGTTAAAGTTACACTGAAAAAGGATAAAAATATAAATGAGAGTTCTATTAATGAAGAGATTAATCTTCATAACCCCTTTGCTGCTCTTGTTGAACTCGCCGAGAAGGACATTCCATCCATATCCGATGATCCAGGGGGAAAATCTGTACCATCTGGTTCAGATAGCATCTTCTTTCAAGCCTCTCCAAATTCAAAATTCAGCTTCAAGATTAACCTGCCATCTTCATCATCTTCTCCATATAGTCACCTTTCTACTCCGCCTCACATCACTTTACCACCTCCTTTAAAGGCTAGTGATAACCAAACAACATTAAATACCAAGGACATTTCCACCACTCACGGCAGCAAGAAAAAGAAAAGAGGTAGGAAAAAGAAATTGCAAGTTCCAGTGGAGAGCAAGGTGGAGGACTTGAATGAAGGTAAAGATTTCTCGCAGTCTGACATACAACCTTCAGGAAGTGATAGACTGCAACCCACGCGTCATACCAGGAAGCATCCTACCCAACTCATTTCTCCTCTCAATCTTTGATGTTACATAATATTGCATTTTGGAATATACATGGCTTGCATTTGGATGCAAAGCAAAGTGATATTAAAGATTTTATTCGGCATTATAACATCCACCTGATTTGTCTTTCTGAAACTAAATTAGACATGCAATTAACAACCAAGGCTGCTTCTATCATTTCCCCTGGTTGGCTTGTCGAACACAACCTTGATAATGCAAGTTATGGAAGACTTCTAACATTGTGGAATCCATCTTTTTTTCACCTGTCTAAATTAGCTGCCTCTGATCAATTCCTCCACTTTAAATGCACTCACTTGCCTATAAACTCTACTTTCTATCTAACTTCTGTCTATGCACAAAATAATGCTTCCATGAGACAAGTTTTCCTGGATAGGTTACCATCCTTGTGCTCTAACAATCCTTGGATTGTTGGAGGTGACTTTAATTGTATGCACTCTTCAAATCAAAAGTCCAGCGGTTGTCCTCTCACAATAAAGGAAATCGCCCCTCTCAATCAAGCTTTGATTAATTCTTGCCTCATACCAATTGTTAGCTCAGGTTTTGATTTTACTTGGTCAAATAAAAGTAAATCTCTTCCACAGACTCACTGTAAGCTTGATCATGTATTTGCGAATACTTGCTTCTTGCAACTTTGGCAACAATCCTTTTATCAAGTTCTTCCTTCGTCCCTATCTGACCACTGCCCGCTCCTTTTACATTGGGGAAGTGTAAATGCCACTAGTGATCGCTACTCCTCATTTAAATTTGTTAACTTTTGGACTAACAATGTGGATTTTCAAGACATTTTACTGCAGGTATGGTCTCAGCATTCCTCTGGAAATCCGCTTCAGTCTCTTCTGCAAAAATTCAAATCTCTTAAAATGGCTCTCAAAGTATGGTCTTCTCACACTTTTGGCGCTGGATCAAAGCAGTCTTCTGCTATCAGGAAGGAGCTCCATAGAGTGCAAGTTGAAATTAGCAAGCATCCCAATGACGTTATACTGCTAGATGCTGAGCAGAAGTTGCAATGCAACTTGAAGACTGCATTGGATTATGAAATTCAAAGCCTTAGACAGAATGCAATGTTTAGAAAGGAGCAAGAGGGGGATAGGAATACAAAGTATTTTCATAACTCTATCAAAATGAAGCAATATCGGGATTTGATCTTTTCAATTAAGGATATGCATGGAAGCCTGCAAACCTCTGATGATGGAATTAGCAATGCCTTTGTGGAATATTTTTCTTCTATTCTAGCGTCATCACCATGTACTATTAATGTGCTGCCACTCTTTACTGTCAATATTCCTTCACTTTTAGATGAACAATCACAAGGCCTTATCAGAATAATTGACAATGAAGAAATCAAGAGTGCTGCATTCAGTTTGGATGCTAATAGTTGTGGAGGCCCTGATGGTTTTAATGCTTTTTTCATCCAAAAGTGCTGGTCTATAATTGGGGATGACATAACTGCCGCTCTTCAATATTTCTTTGTGACTAATGTTCTTCCCAAAAGTGTAAATGCAACTACTATCGCGCTTATACCCAAGAAAGAAAATCCCAACTCAGTAGCTGACTTTCGTCCGATCTCATGTTGCAATATACTCTATAAAATTATTTCCAAGATATTGGCGAATAGGCTACAGTCAGTGCTTCATTCCATTATCTCATTAAATCAATCTGCATACATTAAAGGTAGATCGATTAGTGATAATATTCTCATTACTCAAGAGTTGTTGTATGGTTACAACAGGAAAAATATATCCCCAAGATGCATGATCAAACTTGATATTAGAAAGGCTTTTGACTCTGTGTCATGGCATTCTATTGTGGCTGTTCTATCACGCATGAATTTCCCTTTACCTTTTATAGCATGGATTTACACTTGTATTTCATCCCCTTCATACTCTATCATTAGAAATGGAGGACTCCATGGTTTCTTTGAAGGCACTAATGGCGTAAGGCAGGGAGATCCTATTTCAGCGTATTTATTTATCATCATTATAGAATTGCTAAATTCTCTCATCATTGAGCAGATTCAACATGGTATGCTAGAGCTTCATCCAAGGTGTAAAAACCCGTTAATCTCTCATTTGCTCTTTGCGGATGATTTAATCATTTTTACAAAGCCTAAAATTAGCAACATTAGATGCATTTTTGAAATTCTTGATCGCTTTCATGGTATAACTGGTCTTAAATTAAATATCAATAAATCTCATATCATGATTGCTGGAGTAACAGATGAAAAGAAAATGGAGATTGTAAATTTTTCAGGCCTTGCTGAGTTACCACCAAACTCTTTTTACTTGGGAAAGCCGCTATTCAGCTCAAGAATTACCAAGCAACAATGCATACCTCTATATGAAAAGATTATAAGCAAGCTTCTTCAGTGGCCATCTTGCAAGCTCTCCCAAGCTGGTAGGCTCACAATTGTTCAATCTATTGCCACAGCCATGACCACTTATTGGTCCAGACATTATTTGTTGCCTACAAAGTTTATAGATACGATCACTAGCGCTTTAAACAAGTTTTTATGGCATGGCAACCCGTTTTCAAAAAAGATGATTCCATTTGCGTTTCATAGATTATATGATGAGAAACGATTTGGTGGGCTTGGTATTACTAACTTGATGAAGTGGAATAAAGCAGCCATTTCTACTTACTTTGAAAAGATTTTCGCTAAGGAGAAAGGACTATGGGCTTTGTGGGTGCAGAGAAATTTAATAGGCAACAAAAATTTTTGGACGATGTCCATACCACAAAGTTGTAGCTGGAGTTGGCGCACCATACTCAAACTTTGTGATACCTTCAAGACTTTTGTTCAGTGTAATTTTAAGGTAATTCCTAATCTCTCTTTTTGGCATAGTCCTTGGGCAAGACCAAGATTAATACTTAGTGAAGTAGTGGATTATAATCTCATGATGAACTCTGGTATTCCTCAATCTGCGCTTGTTTCTGATTATGTTCATGATGGTTCACTGTTAATGCCATTTTCTAGCTCGTCAACCTTAAGGAATTTATGGAGTGAGATTAGTTCAAGTTTTAACGTGAACCATGAAAAGGAACTATTGTGGATGGGCAAGGCCCACTCTATCAAAGTGGTGTATGACTTATTACAAACTCGTAGGCTACATTTTCCTTAGCATACAAGGATATGGAATTGCGGAAGCCCAGCAAAGGAAAACCTTTTGCTTTGGAAATTCATGGCAAATGCAGTCAACACTAAGAATAAGTTATTTAATCATGGCATTATCGCAGATGACGTTTGTGTCATGTGTAACTTTCACTCTGAAACAAATGTTCACATATTTTTCGAGTGCCCCTTCGTGCATAATATTTGGTCACGGCTGCTTGCTTTTGGTGGATTCTATAGACCTTCGCTATCAAGTCAAATTGAATGGTATAACATCTTCAAAGCTACACGTTGGAAGGATAGGAAGACATGTGTTTTGCTAAAGCTGCTAAAGAAGTTTGTATATGAAATATGGCGTGAGAGGAACAATCGCATTTTTGGTTTGGAGAAGAGAAATAGGGATCAACTAAGTATGCATATTATTCGTCTCATGTCAAGATCCTCTTTGGCACCGTTAGGATGATGCAACAAATTTTAGCAATTTTTCTTTTTGTAATTATATTAGTGCTCTCTTTTTTGTTTTCTTTCTTTGTATCGTATAGAAGCATTGTAATTGTTATTCACGTTAGTCAATTAATAAAATTTGCCTTTCTAATTTTTTTTTAATTTATCACATTTGCTCAATGTATCAATCAACTTGAAGCTAATTTACTATTATTGTCGTTTCAATAGACACAATTAGAATTTAGACTCATGCTTTTTTGTGCGTAAGTCAAAACATGCTAAATATAATATTCCTAGCTCATGTATTAAGTTTTTCCTATATCAACTAACAAAATACAAGAATCACACGTGCACATATGCACAAATGACCACAATTATACAACGGCAAAAACCACGCTCGAGGGACTTATACACAAATAACCAAACATTGCACATAAAATTTTCAGTTTCACTGTATCACATGAAATATTCACATAATAGGATGCTATTATCCACTACAATGCTATTGGAACCAATTACAATTAATAGACAACCCTAAATTTCGATTTTAAGCATATACAGGTTTAGGTAAAAAATTGAGTTTTAAGAAAATAAAGAGATTATACCTAAAATTGCTTGCCCAAGAGGTCGGAGATGACTCCAGGGAGGATTGTACACGAAGAAACCAATGGTTGGAGGTGAAAAATGCGAATTTGGGGATGGTAGGGTAAAAAATCCATTTGCTAGAAATAGAAAGAGGGAGGCAGAATTGGGGAAGAAAGAGTTCGGTTGATAGTTTATTCCCGAATATTTACGACAACTTCAAACTGCTGCCGACGGCCCGTCACAAGCCGCCAGAAATGAGCTTACGCAAACTGTCGCCTCCGTCTGTTGAAATTTCCAATGTTTCTTGTAGTGTGGACTTGGAACAGAAAAGAGAGCTAACTTTATTTCCTCCACGTTGATGTCCCCTTAAATAACATTTGCTTGGATTTATGAGATGACCTTGATTGGTAGGTCGTCAAATTGATTAGATGAGATAATGTTACTACCTCCCTGGCCACCAAGAATATCAGAAAAGTGCTTCACAAATGCCTGAGCCACCTCAACATGACCTTGATTACTTTCATTATTATCATCTAGCACTTTGTGTACGGCATTTGATTTTATGCTAGTGTTCAAGTAGTTGTGATAATAAGCCGTATTCTTGTCCCTTGCACCTCCGATCTCACCCACATTTCTGTCTCATCATATTAGCCTCCACGTGATAGGCATTGGCTAGTTGTTCAGTAAGTGCATGTTCCTGTAATGAATTAGCATTCTCACGAGGGTAAGAAAGAAGAGTAGTTTGTACTTGAGCTAGTTTAGTTTGAAGTTTGGTGGAAGTTTGAAGCCAGTGCCAAATAGCTCCCTGCTCCATTCATGAAGGAAACTTTAGAGTGAAGGATATACATAGGGTTACCGATAACTCGGGTAGACCAAGCAATGGAGATGGTACAATGTAACCCAGGGTGTGCAATCCTAGAATGAAAAAAAAATTAAATTGAGAGGATATCTATTAATGGGGGTGGGTGAAGTGCAAGATAAGAGGGAAATGATTAGATAGAACATGAGGTAGGACAATATAGTAAAAGTTAGGCCAAGTTTGGAGAGCCAGAGAGTTATAGAAAGTCGATCGAGCTTAGAAAAAGTACAAACACCGGACCTTGATTTGTTACTCCATGTAGAGAAAAGATCAGTTGAGGGTCTTATAGTTAGTCATTCAATTTTGGCCTTATATTAGACATATAGTTGTCTTTAGATTTTATATCTTTAGTTGGTACAATGACTCCATACGAGTAAGTTTTACAGAGTGTGTAGTCTGTGACCTTATGTGAGTTTTACTACTAAGAGCTTCTCCAACATAGACACCAATTTCAGAAAATCTGAAATATACACCCAAAAAGCTTACCAACAGAGTGTGCAAACACCCCATAGTGTGGATTTCGGGGGAAATAATTCCGGATTCCGCAAACTCTCTTCATGCGCTTGTTGAGCAAATGCCTGAAATTAGGCGTTTGTTCAACAAGCGGCTAAAAATAAACCTGACTTTTTTTTGTCAGGAGCTTGTTGAACAAGTGCCTAACTTTTTTTTACCATTTTTTTCATCAAGAGCTTGTTGAACAAGCATCAGACTTTTGTTGACCAGTTTTGTTGATTTTAAAAATGCAGGCACTTGTTCAACAAACGCCTAATATTCAAGCGTTTGTTAAACAAGCGTCTGCACACAAAATTTGACTTATATGCAGAGAGGTTACAGAAAAGAGAATCAATACTGGCTTTAGTTGGAGGGTCAAAGACAGGCAATGCATCACATTTGCTAAAGTAATTGTCGTTGTCCGGATATTTTGATTTACTACGAGTAATCCAAGGGGTAACATAATGAAGAGAAGACAGGTTGGAGGCTTTAGTAGATTGATCGGTAGCTGCTGCAGCCAAGTCGGACAAGGAGGCAATACCCAACACAAAAGCATAAGAATAGTGAAGCGAGGAAGATAAAGGAGGTCAAAGTAGCGGAGTGGGATGTACAAATTAAGAGGTAGTGGAGAGGTCAACATGGAGGAGATAGTGGGGCAAGATTGGGAGCAACTAAGTAGGGAGGAAGTGGAACAAGGACCGGAAAATAAGATAGAAAGTGGCTTAAAATTAGAAGAGGGATGACATTCCCTGAATCAACGTGCCCTGGATTATACATGCAAAATATTTAATAATTCAAATGGTTATAAATAAGTGGTTGTGTGGAATTAGTAATTTCAGAGGATCTGTCAGTTTGAGGCAAAAAGATAAGAGGGGTAACATGGGTCAAACCACTAGAGGAAGTCACAATAATTGCGTCAGTGGGACAACTCGAATTAACTGTAACAGACTCGTTAATGGAGGAAGAAAGAGGTGGAATAGGGGCAAGACATGTGTCAGACCGAGGCTTAATGTAATGACCCAACTTTCTGGCTCTCGAAAGTCAACACTGATACATCCTCCGTATTCATATATCTCAAATCGAGTGCCAGAAAATCTAATAATTAGGGGAAAATAAAGGATATAAAAGAATAGAGAAAAGAAGAGACAAAACAAAATCTGTAACAACCCGGAAAATGTGAGCAAATTTAAAAATTTTAAATTGGTTATTTCAAAGAAATTTAAACAATTGAAATAGAATATTTCAATAAAATAAAGAATTAGAAATAATGTGGCAGTTTAAAAATTTCAATTCAAACTTTGACTGACTGCACCGGGTGCAAAATATAATAGATTTTAGTGAAACCAAAAATATTTAAATCTTTTTATGAATATCTTTCTAACGAATCTGAAAAGTCGAAGTTTCATAGCGGGAATCAAAAGTTATGACCAAATGAATTTTCAGAAAGGTCGCTATAGGGAATATATAGCCCTTGAAAATAGACATTGCGCAAATGACCTTGGAATTCGACGAAACCACTTTTGTTGGATCCGGGATGTCAAATTATTGCTAAGTTTCAAATTTCATAATTTTTGAAGCTAGTATGTGAGTGTGGCAAAAGAAAACGTGTTTGGTTAATTTCTGATAAATTGGATCGTCCAGAAAATGGCCATTTTTCAAACGACCTCAGAATTCGACAAAACTAGTTTTGTTGGCACCGTAGCGTCAAAACATAGCTAGATTTATTTTTCTGTAATTTTTCGAATCAGTTTGTGGCCCTGGCAAATTGAAATGTACGTTCAAAACAGAATTTGAATGTTTTATATTTTAATTTGAAGAATAGCTGACTGTAACAGTCGAATTGGCCTACGGAACATATCCCATTGTGTTCGGGATGGGGGTATTTAGCTAGGGGCGACAGTCGTTGGGTTTAAATAGGTGTCCGTGTGGAGAAACACTATTTTAAAATTTAATAAAACCATCGACGAATAGGAATTCTCCATTCATAATTAAAATAAAAATATATATCTTAACCCCCCTCCCCACCCGTAACCCGATCTCGACGGCTGAACACCTTTCGCCGCTTCCCAGGCGATTTCCGATCGCCACAGGCTGAATCAGCCCCACCCCCAGATGAACTTTTTGTAGTTCTCCTCCCCTTCTTTAAATCCATATAAAGAACTCCCCCTATCATTGCTCCTACCTCGAGATTTCCCCCTCCAAAGCCCCGAACTTTCCGCCGCCGCCACGAACGCTGGGTCCTACCGAGTTGAACGCCACCGCCACGCGCCTGAAGCCCCCTCGACCCTCTTCGACGTGGTACAAGCTGATTCCAATATCGTGCAATTCGATAAATCAAAACCTAGTTTTGAACAAACGTTGAAAGGTATCAGCTTTATTATATTTGAACTGAAAATAACACTTTTAAGTGTTGCAAACTTTGAAAAATCATATCTTTATCGTGTGTTAACGAAATTCGATGAAACAGGAAACATCGTGACCACAAGGACGCTCTCTACAATGTAGAAGAGACTGCGGATTTTTCTGAGCTAGCTACGATTTTTAGCATCTCGAAAACCAGTGTGAGATTTCTAAACTGAAATGTGAATTGAAATGTGATGTTTAAATTATATAAGCGAACTATAAATTATACACGTGTCGTATACCTCATGTACATGCGTTGTGTAAGTTATATGAGTGAAGTATGAATTATACATGCATTGTACAAATGATATGTGTGTTGGAATGGAAATAAAATATATATACTCCCCTCGTCCCCAAACCATGGACGATATTTATTGTTTATGAATTAGTGTGAAAATTTTGGTGAATAATGCGAATGGTTGATTGAATTGTTTGTGGTTGATATTGTTTGGTTGTGGTTGAAAAATACCCATTTGTGATTGAAATAAATTGTGGAAAAGAAAAATCATACTCGTCTGCGTGCGAATTAGATGTATGAAATCTCCATTGTCAAAAACCGTGAGGTTTTAAAGTAGAGCGAGGAGCCGTACTCGGGACGGTGCCGGTTTTAACTATCCTGCCGTTATGCTGCCGAAATTTTGAATAATATTCATGTGTTAGAATTATTTTCATATGTTGAAATTATTTTCATGTGTTGAAATGAAAGTCATGTGTTGAAACCATATCCATGTGTGGAAATGCTCATGTGTTGAGAAGTTCATGTGTTGAAAAATAATGCATGTGTTGAATAAATAAATAGTTTTAACAATGAAAATCACATTTTATATATATATATGAAGTATGTAAAATATTCGTATTTTAAATAAATTGTTTCAACAATAAAAATAACATCTTTCTTATATGTACAAACCATATAACATATATCCATGTGTGGAAAAGCCCATGTGTTGAGAAGCTTATGTGTTGAGAAGTTCATGTGTTGAATAAAAAGATCGAACAATAAAAATTACATTTTTATTGAGAATATGAAGTGTAAAAACATTCATGTGTCGAATGAATATTTTTGATGATAAAAATACCATTTTTATCATGTGTGTGAATTGCTAAAAATATACAATGTTGAAATAAATAATTATTTGCTATGAATATTATTTTTAACATGTATAGGAACTAAATAAAATAGTCATGTGTTGAAATATATTTTAGTTCGACAAAAATATCATTTTTAAGTGAAACGTGAAGTGTTAAAAATAACCATAAGTGGAGATAAACCTTTGTTCGCTAGAAATATAATTTTTAGCTTAGTTTTGCACATATATATACATGTGTTGAATAGGAAATGGATTAGCTGTTGAGTAAAGAATTTATTTGCGTGCCCGACAAATAGGTAAACCTTAATGAGTTGGATGTGCAAATTTTATTATTATATCAACTCCTATGAATGCCATTGGATGCGGAGTGCTAGTTGTTCTGTGTGTAATAATAAACATCGCCATAGGATAGTAACAATTAATTTTGAACTACACTACATGGCATACTTCTTGACGATAGGCATACTTCATCATATACCACTTAAGCATTTGGAGCTTGTGTAACGAGGTTGAAGATTTACCATACGAGCGAGAGGCTTGTATGGCGACGACTATATATTACAAGTTGAACTAATGACTGATCTGGACTATATAAATTGTAACGGTAAATTGCAAGATTAATAAAAACCCCACACGGGTCTGGAGATGACAATAAACACGTCTCTCTGGTCATTAAGGCACAAAAACCATTTATTGGGTGACGAGATTTTATTCTCTGAAGTTATGATCTATACACACTCCCCTGTGGACACCGGAATATATCACTATAAATATGTGCATGCTTATTAGGATTTATTGGATGCCTAATACGGCCCAATAAATTTCCAAACCCCTTCCCATACAAAGGAGGTTATGGCGAAATTTTTCGAAATATAAAGGTGATAGTGAAATATTTGAAGTGAAAACGATATCGAAATCGTCGAATGAATTATATTTATATATATATAAATATAAATTAAATTAAAATGAATTGAGGCCGTGCAGTTCGCGTATTGAAATCGTAACTTCAAACGATTATACCGAAAGATCGGACCATCGGACTTTCATGAAACTGGAACCATTGGGTTCGCTTTGGGAATATCATCCCAATTATATAAACTTTGTTGAAATCCAATGGTTAGATTTTCAGATATGTGTAAAACAAATTTGGGGAAAAACAGCGCCAGTGCCTCGGCACGACCTGAAACGTCGTTTAATTAAATATGGTCGTTTTTAAATAAATAAAAATGGCGATATATCGTTATAAAATATTATAGACGATATAGAGTGGAAATAAACCGATTCTTCTTGATTTGCTTGATATTTGATGGTTGAATGTGGTTGACATGAAAATTATACTAAGGAACTGAAATGTGAATGTCGAATGATTGAACCATGTGAAGAATTTATTTGAAAATCTAAATATACGTGGATTATTTGAAAAGGCCGAATTAATTCTCATTTCAAATAATCGATCGACGGTTAGAAGTCGAAGAGATGAAGACGGTTCAAGACCGACGATCTTCACATTGGATGGATGGGCGCTACTGATGCTCGTGATTGGATTAGCTACCTTGAAGGAGCTGAAGTGGTAGCCGTCCGGACGTAATGTTGATTGTACGGATATGTGAGGAATTTGGTGCCTCCGGCTTCGTTCAAACCCAGGACGAACTTGTAAACGGACTGTTTGTCTGACATTGGATTTTGTTCTGTGCTGATTGATCTCTATTAAATATATATCTGTTTGGCGGCGGAGAATTTATTCTCTTGCTTAACGCCCTTCTCTGAGACGTACGAGCTCAGAGGTTATATATCGATAGAAATCAGTCGCATGGAGTGGATTGCCTGTGTGGCACGCCTAAGTGGCATATTATCAAGGCTTCTATTGCGAAGCAAAGTCTTGTGGTGGATGATCAAAGAATGGCTTGTGTGGTGTAGCTTTGTGTATAGCATGGATTCGCGAGCCTCACACCTCGGTATGAGTCAAAAACGGGATACGGACCGCTGAGAGAACACGACGTTTCTTTCTAGCTACGGTGGTGTCAACGACTTACCAGCCCTGACATTTATATATACTTTTCACCTGTGTGGTTGTTGGAATGCGAGGCGCCTCGATTATAGGTCTGTAAGGACTGGGAAACGTGTGTTCAGGAATTGTTAATCCTCAAAAGTAAGAGAGGACCGGCCCAGCCAATTCCAAGGACCACTGTGTGCGATCCTGAGGCATTTGCTAGAGTGTCTCGAACGGAAAGGAGCTTGCCCCTTTCCTCGGCTCATGATGGAATCCAATTTCCAATACGAAATTGCGGATTTGATTGTATTACTAGTATAGCGACATAGTGGTATGGGTCATTTATGCCTTCTATGATTGATATTTATGACTGAATTTGTTTTTGAAACATATATGCACTAGTAATAATATCAAACGCTTTTTTTATACGTATGAAGCATCTCTTAGCCATTATATGGTAAAAACTCTATCCTCCGGCTTGCGTTGCATTATGGGATGGGACATGAGTCTTATAATGGCTTCATTTTTATAAAAAGCATTGCGATGATTTAATAATTTACCTTATTACATGCACTAGCACTCATTGGAGTAAACCTGTTCCGCGAAAGTGGTGTGGTCCTTTGATTTGCCTTATAATTGTGGTTTAATTAGTTAAGTATATTTCTCATACCAGTCCTACAACTGACTCGTAGTTTGTTTCACCTTGCAAATTCGAGTGCCCTTATTTTCACACGGGCAGCCTAGTTACAGGTGGTTGACGTATTTTGGCTTGGCACCGCAGCAAAGGTGCACTTTTGGCTCATGGCGAGGCTTGACTACATGTTGATGACTATGATTTTTCCGCCATTATTGTATATGTATATTATTCCACCATAGGCGATGTAGACTGATGTTTCGTTTATGTACTCTCTATATATGTGATTCTGCCATAGGTGATGTAGACTGATTATGTATTATTATGCACTAAGTTGTATCCTGCACTGTGCTCTCTGATGTGGTGATATATGTATATGATTCTGTTGTCATATTTGTGTAAATTATTCTATTTCCTTCTTTTGCTATTTTTCGTACTCTGCTAATGATGATTAATGTGTTATATTCCAATGATTATCGTTAACACCGTAGCATGGGGTTTTGAGATCGTCACATCTCACAACGGAACCAATATGTATAATATAATAATGCACTTTACAAAAAGAGAAAAACTTTATTATACATACATCAATCAAAGTACATAATGATCTGTCTGTACAGTTATAATAACCTTTTCTTACAATTGCTGGTACACACAACAATAACACATAGTGGAATAAATAAAAGAATACGAGCATACGCCTCGACCCCAATTCCTCTTCTGAAGCTTCAAAGCAATCCTAATATGTTCTAGAAAACATACTCTATTTGACCCAAACATTATAATAAAATGACACCCGGATCAAGCTAGGCAATCGCGTGAGATAACTCAACATATATGTAACATATATAAAAAAAATTGAGGTTGTACGCATGTCCGTAATGTTTTTCCCCTCAATAACATCCACCGTGTATTGCAGTAAGTTTAGTTATATAATAGCTAATGTCTGGGGTGTTGAATAATAATAATTTAAATAGTTGGAATGGTTACATTGGTTACATTTGACAACTATTAAGTGTACAAAAAACTGCTAAGGCACGTTCGCATATTGGATTTTTCCATTAGTGATGTCTCCATACTGATCCGAACTCCATGCACAAGGGTCATAAATTTCCTCTGAGCATCACCCGTCATTCATAGCTCGGATGGTTCGGGAGTCAGGAGATGGGAATCAAAGCACTGCGGCGGGTAGGTTCGAATCCTGCTGCAAACCACTTTGGGAGCTGGTCATTAAGCATCTGTGTGCGATGACAAAACAAAGCGGGGTAGACACACGGTATGGGGTTTACTTAAGTGAATATCAATGTATAATATGATCTTAAGGTTCTCTATGTTACTAAAAAAGGTACCTCCGAGCATCGTATATCTCTAGATAAGATATACCATCAGGTAAATACAACTGGCCCACGCATGAAAATGCCAGAGTGCACCATATGGAACCAAATTTACCAACTCCAGCGCGCAACTTCGAGGAGCTTCTACACAATTCGATAATAAGCATAGATTAGATATGGAATTAATATATCCTGCCACAGGTTAGTAAAACCCCAGATTATGCTCATATTCTGTTTTTAGCCATTTTCGATGTCGAGGTTTTGTTCGACATCTTCTCACGAGTCTTCATCACTCGAATAGAACTAGAATTTCCTATTGGGATCACATTGCACTGTAGATCTTGAAATCATGCATAGATCAGAATCACATCATTACATCAATAGATCTCGGAATCACACATAGGTTCCACAATAGATCTCAAAATCACTACATGTGTTCGAGCATCTCAGTAGATCTTGAATCGTCATATAGACTTCACTTCACAACCGCTTCCAAAACATAGAACCCATATACTAGTTTTAAAGTGGTTTTTGATAAGTAGAACACTTACTAATCTCGGTCTCCTCAAAACCAGATGCTAGAATTAAGGTCAATTTTTATATTCGATTAATCGGCTATAATTCACACAAAAACGATTATATATAGAAAATAGCCTCGCTTAATTTCCATAAAAATGACTAAGCATCCAAAACACTATCAAGTCACAAAGAATGATAAAAAAGTCAAAGCACGATTAACTCATATAAACAGCTTCTAATGCCTTTTCCATTTAATTAACCTTTCATTAATCAAAACTATTTTTATTACTAAACTCCTTTTATCTAATATATTTTTTTGTCAAATAAGACTTCACTTATTAATCAATAACTCCTAGTTGATTAATATTCCTTTATATACTAGTGTTATGTCCAACTTATACATATAAAAGGTGTAAATATATATATTCTGCTAATTCCCTATTCCTTTATGGTCTTAATGCTTAAAATGGTATTAATATACTTATCCCTTTGGCATAAGTATAATCATAATTCATTTCCAAGATTTTCTTTCTAGCTTCAAAATTTCAAAAGGTATTATAGATACTTATCCCTTTGGTATAAGTATATTCACAATTTATTTACAATATTCAATACTCAAAAGTTATTCATATACTTATCCTTCCATATAAGTATATCCATAATTCATTTGCAAGTTTTTCTTTCTTTAAAATATAATCAAAGAGGTTAAAACCATTTTTAATATCTCTTTTACAAGTTAAAATGAATTCTTCAACATCTTTGTCTTGAAAGATCCCTATGCTTGTTTCTATATTTAAAATCCATTATTAAAGATCTAAGTATATTCAAAAACCATTAAACCGGATATTTCCAGATTAACTATATTCTACCGGTTTAAAAACAAGTATTGTTAAAACATTGTTTATTAGAGACTGAGATGCTGATGATGATGGTTTTGATGACAACAACCTTGTTTCAACTTTGTTTCAAGTATTATTGATATAAAATGTATACTAACACTATTTTATAGAACATATATATATATATATATATATATGTATATAAAATAAAATCTATGTAGGTATTTATTATTCTGAGACTACAGTTCAGTGAATCAAGACTTCAAAGTAGAATAATTCAAGTTTCAAGACTTATGAGTATCAAGAAATCAAGAGTTCAAGAATCATAGAGTAATTGTGTCTTGATATTCTGTTAAAACTCCGATCAACACTTGATTCTGATTTCAAATTTAACTTTGGTTTTAGATTTAAATTCTAATTTCAAACTTTCTTTCAAAATGATTTCAAATTTATTTACTTGTTTTTAAATCTGGTTTTTAAATGATTTCAAAATTACTTCCTATTTATAAATATATATACTTCTTTATTTTGAGAAAATATTATAACTATTGAAATTTATTTTAACTCTTGTTCTTAGAGTAATAGATTATTCAAATTCAGTTTTTCTTACAAGATTATTACTAATTGTATTATATTTATTTATGATTCTGAATTCCTTGTTCATATTAAGTTTAAATATATTCATAGTTTTATATTTATACTTTTATATCATTATATTTTTAGTTTCTTAAATATTTTTATTACATCTTCATATGAGTTTTTTAAATATATTTTACTTTGAATAAAATGCTTTGTTATTTAGGAATATAGTTTGTTTTAACTCTGGATTCACCATAATTTATTTAAACATTATTTGCTTCATTTTAAAATTTAAATTTTGATTTTGTACTAGAATATGTCGACATATGGAAAACGCTATATCGACATACTAGCCTTTAGTTGATTTTTTAAATTTTGAAAAGAAGTGCCATTCGAATTCAAATCTTTTCTGAAAAAGTTACGATTGTTGGAAACCTATAAATACCTTCTACAATTTGAATTTTTTAATCACTATTCATCTCCTTCTTCCTCTCTTAATATTCCACTATTATTATACTTAATTTATCAACTTTCTGCACTTATACTCTGCCGATTTCAATAGAAATCAAATTAATCTTCTTCTCTTTCAATTCTAAATCAAAATCTCTTTGCATTCAAGTGCTACTCAAGAGTTATAGGCTGTTTGTAATAAAAGATCTCAAGATCAACTCCTATCGAGTCAATACTACAAAGACAAACAAGAGAAGGGTGTGGTCCTATACCATTTAAAGTGAATGGGTGCGACTGTAAAATTATGACCCGTAAATCAACTAAGTCTCGAAAATCGATTACGAAAGGTTAAATCTTATAATGAGAATTTGAGAATTTTATTTGATGATTGAGTATGGACTATCGAGTATAAGAAGATTTTGAATATATGTCTGATCAACGTATATCTGAAGTCTCAGATATATTGGATAGATATAGAATCACACTCTAGTCGCCTGGGGATGATTCTGGTGATAGCTCGAGCATCATCAGTGTTTATTTTCGAGTTTTGAAAGTGGCATGTCTATATATTTCCAATTGATTGGTATGAGGACCAAGAACTAGTTAGAGTTTAGTGTTTGTAATTTGGCTTGAAAAATGTACTGTTTTAGCAACACATAAATTTGAAAGGTTAATTAACCAATTAATTGATGGTTGTGATGTGTGATAATTAGTTTAACTAGTAAAAATATTGGAATGATAAAACTAATATGAGAATGGAAGTTAAATTGAACCAAGTCAAATTGAATTTTAAAGTGAAGTGGGAATTTGTTGGGATTGGATATGTATATGTTTGACAGGTTGTTGCATGGAGGCTAAGAAGAGGAATAAAATTGCATTTCCAACAAAAAAGTATATATTTATTGCATTGATTGGGTTTGATGATCTTATGAGCCGATTGGCAAGCCGATTGGCAAGCCGATTGGCTTTTGGATTTTCTTTTGATTGATGAGGGCCCAGGGAGGCAAGTTGTAGTTGCACCGATTGATCTGTACAAAGAAGGTTATAGCGAAATTTTTCAAAAATTTAAGGTCAAGTTCTTAGAAACTGAAAAGTTAAAGAACTTGAGTAAGCTAAAACGAAGGTTAGGTTGGTTAAATAAACGACCTTTGGTTTCGTCTTCGACTTTGAGGACGAAATCGTTTTAAGTGAGGTAGAATGTAAGGACCCAAAATTTATTAAGAAATATTTAAAACGTTTTATTTTAAGAATTAATGACTTAGAATTTATTTTAAATGAAGTATGAACGTATAAGTTAATATTAATTATAAAACGAGCTCATAACACTGCGGAAGTTCATAATATTACGTTTTGACTTTAAACGATTACACATAATTCATTATAAGTCAGAATTTGATGAAACAAGAAATGTTAGGATCTATTCAGCTATATCTTTCTAATGAGAAACCGAGATTTCGGGTCATAGATTGTAAGTTATGTCTAAATCAAATTTTCAAATAGTCGCAATGAAATCGTTTATAAATTATAATGATTTATTAAATAAAATAAAAAGGGATTCGTTATAAAATCGAATATCGATTTGACTTGAATTTTGGAAATATCGAGTAATAAACCCCAATATGTTTGTTTTGGAGCAATATGATATTTTATTTGGGTAAATATGATAATATTAATTTATCATTAATAAACTGAATTATTTTTGAATTTATTTATATTTTATTGGTTTTATTTAAGCCCTTAAAAAGTCATTTTTCAAACAACCTCCGTTTTCGACGAAACCAAATTTAACAGATCTAGATGTTAAATTATTGCTAAGTTTCAAATTTCATATCCATTGGAATTCATATGTAAGCGTGGTAAAAATAAACGCATGTTGAAATTCACTTAGAATTCAATAAAAGCTAGAAATAAGGCCAATTTTAAACCGGCTCCAAATTTTATAAGACCAGGCTTGTTAGAACCGTATTTGTGAAACATAAAAATATTTCAACTTTCGTAAATTTTTGAGTTAATATGCGATTGTAGCAAATTAAAACATGCATTGAAATTCTATACTGAACGTTATATTAACTTATATTTTAATTGTGAGAAAAAATGATTAAAACGTTCGAATCGGCTTTTTTAGCCTATTCCGTTGAGTTTGAAATAGGGCTATTTGGCTAGGGATGTAAGTCATTGGGATTCATTTAGAGTTCGGAGCGTTAAACTTCATAACGAAGTTATAGTTGAATTAATTTTTTTTTGAAAGTGGGTGTAAATCTTTATGTAACGACCCGGATTTTGAGCGACTTTGGTTATCGACATAAACACGATGTCGATAACCAAAACGTCGAAAAATCCTGGTAATTAGTGAAAGAAATTAGAGGGTGAGGAAAGATAAGATAGAAAAATAGAATAGAAGAAGAAGAAGAAGAACACAACATCAGAGTAACATGAATCTCACAGCGGAACGAATAAATATATTTCATAACATAACTTTGAAATACAAAATTGGTACTTGAGTATACATATCATTATCAAAGTACAGCACTTACAACACAGCGAAAATAACTATAGCTATAACATCCTGAAGCCTCCTGCTCCAGCTCTTCAAGTGTATCTGTAAAATCCCGACTACTTGACTGCCCATACAAATTTAGGCACCCAAGGGTTTAGGAAAAACAAAAAAATAAACTCCGGGTCAGTCATGGGACTGGTATGAGTAAAACAGTTTAAAAACAGTTGAACAAGTAAATGATATCTCATAAGACCACGCCGCATAACGGAACTGGTTTTTTCCTTATGAGAATCCAAAATATCTTTATATCAAAAACCCTTTTGATATTATAATAATGTCTATCAACCACAGTATATATATAATCATCTAGCAGAAACGCTTTCATCTCACGTTCTACATATATAGTATACAATCAAAACCGCAAGCACGTATTGGGTAATGGATTTCCAACTATGACAAGGTATGGAATCACCTTTCGCTCGTGTACCTCTAGAGAGGAATACACTGGGTTCAACAAGAACATCTTGCAACCCGGCCACACATGACCGACCACTCATTTCGCTTGAGTGTATCGAATGTATATCACCAACAGTTGGGATCAGCAACCGTTTCCCGAATGGGACAGCATCAACAATAGGTTTTTAGAAGTAAATGAAACTCTAGATCAGGTGATTATACACCCTACTTCGGTGCGACCGACTTAGCCATGCTGCCTGCCCGATTTCTGTCATTTACCGGATGATGAGGCTAGAAGCTACGCTTTATCATCACACCAGATTCACTTTGAATGCCACATCATCAAATCCATCCAATCACCGATTGACGTCCTCAACAATACATTATGTGTTAGCTAAAAGAAGTTTCCTTCTCCGCTTCCACTCTTGGTACAGTTGGAGAAATCGATATATGTGATCGTCTGGAAATACTCTGTCAGACATCCGTCCATACAAGTCATCCAGGAACAGGATGAACCGAAGGCACTATTCTGTAAATAGGATAGCCCTTGCATAACTCCGTCTTCAATTTCCTTTGGCATATATGATTCGCAGCGCTTATGCCAATACAGAGTGGTTCTTCGGATAATAATCCAACCGGTCTCTCCATATTAACAACGTTAAAATGGTCAAAACTTCGGTAGTCTGTGATTTAACTATCGAATAAAACAAGTGTGCAAACAACGATATTATTTCCAAATGGGAATTTTATCGATCAAACATCATTTAACATTTATATCCTTAGTTCATTTTTCATCTCCTGTTTCCCTATATTCAACATTCCTTATTTTCTAAATTGGGAAAATATACGTTATTAGCAATGGAAAACATTTCCATTTCTTGTTTTCTTTATTAGAAAACATTTCTGGTTTCTTATTTGGAAAACATTTCCAAAGCTTCTTCATTGGACTTAGACAGATGTTTAAACAAACATCGCTATGCCAACTCAAACCATTTCCTTTACTGCCTAACCTTAACTATTCCTTAGTTAAAAACGAAGCCAATCAAGTTGGGGTAGAATTACCTCTCAGACCTTAATTGAACAACATTTCTAACTTTGAAATCGACAAAGTTCACTTTATTCTTTTTTTAACAAACTTCCTTACTTAACCCTCCTTCGAATAACTATATTCGATTGACTCTTATCAGTTAACTCTATTGGACTAACCCCTATCAATTAACTCTATTGGACTAACACTATTTGACTAACGCTATTTATTTACTCATTTCACTTACTCTTTTCGAATAAACTATATTCGATAATTCATTTTTCTTTCTATTCGAATAACTATATTCGATTAACTCATTTGCTTCTATTCGAATAACTGTATTCGATTTAACTCACTTGCTTCTATTCTAATCGATTAAACTAACATCGATTATCTCCTTTCAACTTTATTCTCTAATCGATTAACTAACATCGATTAACTTCTTTTTAACTTTATTCTCTAATCGATTAACTAACATCGATTAACTTCTTTTTAACTTTATTCTCTAATCGATTAACTAACATCGATTAACTTCTTTTACTTTATTCTCTAATCGATTAACTAACATCGATTAACTTCTTTTTAACTTTATTCTCTAATCGATTAACTAACATCGATTAACTTCTTTTTAACTCTATTCTCTAATCGATTAACTAACATCGATTAACTTCTTTTACTTTAACACTAATCGATTAACTAACATCGATTAACTTCTTTTTAACTTTATTCTCTAATCGATTAACTAACATCGATTAACTTCTTTTACTTAACTACGTTTTCCGTTACAACTATTTCCTTTTTATAACGTTTACTTACCGTTACAAATATATCCTATTTTTAACTTCTATTTACCGTTACAAATATATCCTATTTATAACTTCTATTTGTTTCCTAAATAAATATTCCTTTTCTATTTATTTTCTAAATAAATATCCCTTTTATAAAACCGTGTTTGTTTTATAAATAATTCCTTTTATAAAATCCTGTGATTTTATAAAATTCCTTTATTTCAATATACATTGAAATACTTCTTTTTATATCCCAGGGTCTTTTATGATATTTAAAATATCGAATAAAAATGATCAACATCATTCTAACACACATAATCCATAACAGATTATATAACACATCATATATCACAATATATGACAACAGTAAAATAAATGTTGAGGAATCCAGTTGGATTCCTCCAACCTGTTTCCCTGCATCACAGATGTTAAACAATATAGATAACATCACTTTCAGTTCCATATGATATATTCTGTTAAACAGAATCAATATAGAAAATTTAACTAACTGACTAGCAGTTCAATCAAACAGTCAACATACAGTATCAGCCAATATCTAACAGTTCTAAAAATACAACATGAAATTATAAACTGTTCAGAGTTAGTGAGATTTACTCACATTGGACGATCATCGTTCATAACGATAACCATCGCTCGATTCAGCTAGACAATTTATTTTGCTATAAATTGTAACGGACCCCAATTGACTCGCAGTCAGTTCCAGCGTGTAGTGCTCGTCCATACGATCCCAATGCAACTTACGGTTCGTCAATCTGATATCGTATGACCACGTTATCACTTAAACAAGTTAATAAAATATCGAGATTTAAATAAAACTTTAAATTCTTTTAAATCGGGCTTAACCCAATCATACCGGCCCACTTACCATTTAAATACCCGACCCGCATCCCTCATGCACCTGTCTTCCCCAAATATACCACGCTACATTCCTCCGTGTAAATAATGCACCATTTCCACTCCTTCCCTCCTTCTTCACAACTTTATTACTTCATTGATTTTCAAACCAACCATACCAACGTTTATCTCTACACTTCCTCTTCGACCTCAACCCCATCAACACATAACTCGACTCCCCGTATCCAAATCACGTCCATGCTCCACTCCGCTACAGGGAAATTTCGCCACCTCAAAAACACAACCGCACCTTGCCATTTTCTCACCAGAGGTGCGCCTCGACATCAGGAACCCAATGCCACTCTTGCCACGGCCCCTCGTCACCCCCAACTCCAGTAACGCCGAACCCTAAACCACCGTTCACAAACCAGTCGGAAAAAAAATGATGTCGAGTTCCATAAAAACCCTACTTCCTTGAAGAGCAGCCTATCACGAGTTCAAAAACATATATTTGGTGATTTATTGATGAGTGTGTGTTTTTAAAACAATCAATGAAGATCGAAATGTCTTACTGGAGGAAGAAGAAAGTTACGGCGGAAATTTTGACTTGAGAAAAATGAAGGCTTAGGTTTAGAAAATAGGGTATATTTATATGGTTTAAAATTCAAGACGTGGACTACTATCGACCATGAAGAAGAATGTGGTTTAATTGGAAGGCACGTTTTGAGGTCGTGTGTTTCCATTTTGTACACAAAAAGGATGATGTATACATTCTCAGAGACACCTTCTCTTTACTCTCTTACGTTCATGTATACGTTGAGACTGAAATAAAAACACAATCGTGTTCAGTGAGGTGTCGCGATCCCGAAAATATAATAATATCGGTAGGTGGTCTTATATTTTGAAACTTCAAAATGTTGATTTCAGGGTGCGAAATACTTCAAATAAAAATTCGCTTATTAAATTAATTAAAAATTACAGTAAAATTCTAAAAATTAAATTATCACTACTTCCTAAAAGAACCTTGTCTAAATTCAAACCCGATCTCTAGTTATATCGAATAAACCGTTACGGTCGATAACAGATTCTATAGCGACTATTTTAAAATTTGATTTGTACATATCTCAAAATCTACATGACGAAATCCAGATTTTTCTCTTCCTCTAAAAAGATATACTCCACCAGCTCCACATGTTTCTTGTTTCACAGGAATCCGATTTAAAACGAACTCCGTATATTCAGTTGAAGTTCGAATTGCCAATTTACGAACTACAGCGCCATTTCGAGCTTGTTTATAATTATATTATAAACTATACGTTCAACTGTCGACGATTGAATATATTCGTCATTCAAATTCAACTCCAAGCTGAATTAAATATCACAGATGATCCAGTTCACACCATATCGTTATTTCAACCAATTCTGTTTATTTCAGAATTAAATATATTATTTAATTTATTATTTTAAATAAATATTCACCATTATTTTATTCCACGACCATTAAATTCACTATATCACCATTTCTACAATTAAATAAATTATCATAATACCCCTGCCAATGCGGGTCATTACAATCTTCCCCACTTAAAATAATTTCGTCCTCAAAATTGCTAAAAGGTAGAGGACGACCCTATCGACTGGTTAGAACATACTTGTTCACTTCTTATCTTCAGTTTCAATCGAACCAATTTAATTTCAATTAAATTGTAATTAATTCTTATCAACGAAAATTTTCAAAAATCCTGAAAATTTTCTAACACCTTAACTTTTTTTGAAAAAATTCGCCAGCACCTCCTTTGTACTTGTCAATACGTCAAACTCCAACTCGCCTCTCTGGGCCATCTCCATCCCAAAAGAAAATCAAACAGCCAAGCGGCTCTCCAATTCGGCTCATAAATCTTATATCCAATAGAAATATAAACTGGTACCTTTTGTCGGCATATCATTATATCCTTTCCACCTGTTATCAATTTAGCGGATACGAGGGTTATCCCAATCAAATTCCCATCTGCTTTTATCCACGCCACAACCATTCGCTTATATCCTAAGTCGAATTTTATTTCAAATTCGAGTTCCATTCTCGATTTCAAACTCTTAACTTCCCAATCCAATTTTCATTTCAAATTCTTATCTCGACAATCCAATTTTATTCAAGAACAAAATTTTCCTGATATCGTTCTATTTCCATTCAGTTTTCACTCAACTGTTTCAATTCAATTTCAGCGTACTTTCGCAAACTTCTATTTAAATTTGTTCTTAATTCAAACAGTCTCTTCCTGGAAATTTTAAACAGTTTACTTTTTCTAAAATCAAATTTTCCTTTTTGAAATTCAACTGAGCCCATAATCAATATTCCATTAGTTACATCACTTCTCTATTTCTTTATCAATCTTTGTTAACCAAATATTTTAAATAACCATATTGGCCTTTTTATGTTATTTGGAAAACATTTCCAAATATTGCCTTCCTTTATTTTCTAAACTTTAGAAAATATATGCTATTTATAATTGGAAAATATCCCAATTACTTATCTCTTTTCCGATCTCGTTTATTTCTATACTTAGGAAATATTCTATATTATATTTCCAAGTTTACACTTATTTGGGTTAAAACGGAAGTTGTGTAAAACATCGTTACGACAACCCAAATACTATATTTAACTAACTCTTATTCAACATTGATCTTCGAGCCTGAAATCTTACTGTTTATTTGTTAATAATGAAATCAATCAAGTTGGGGTATAACTACCTCTCAGACCTTGACTGAATAACATTTATAACGTCAAAACAGATATGACTACTTACTCGAAAAATCAATACCATACAACTACTTCTTCACTTTTAAACACATATACACATTCTCTTTTTATCCTTACGAGATTTATTCCTAGACTTCCCTTTTTGATTATACTATTCTATTTCTAAGTTCATTTCCTTATCGACTTCTATATAAATTGATACGTTGATTTCTAACTATCAAACTTCTTAAAAATATTCTAACTCCTTAAATTCCCGGAAAAATTCGCCATAACCTCCTTTGTACCAGGAGCATCGGGAAAATCCCCAAACTGCCACACAGGCTTTCTCCAATTAAAAAGAAAAAGAAAAGCCAAGCGGCTAGCCGATACGGCGCATAAAATCTCATATGTGAATTGAATACATACCTTTCCGTTGAGCATTCTATTTATATACCTTCATACCTATCCATACATATCTCATGTATATTTATACATTTCTAATTCATTTCAACTTAATCCAATCATTTAACTTAGTTCGTTAAGTTATTTTCAAATTGGTGGTTTGCTCATTTCACCTTTTTATTTGAATATTCATGTTCAAATATAGGTTTAACTTGTTTATCAACTAATTGAATTCCATTTCAATTTTATTTGAATTTCCTATATTCAAATTCCATTTCGATTCTCTTATTCAAATTCTATACTTGAATTTCATTTCAAAACTCTTATTCAAATTTTATATTTGAATTTCGTTTCCATTTCCTTATTCAAATTCTATATTTGAATTCCATTTCAATTCTATTTGAATCTTCTATATTCAAATTTCAAATTTAAGTTCTATATTCGATTTCGAATATCCATTTACAAATCCAATTCACGTTTCAAAGTTCAACTTCAAAATCAAGACTCGATTAACTAATTCCTCTTCGACTTAGTTAATTCTATTCAATTTTTTTTTTTATATTATAATTCTCATTTGAATTCTATATTCAACTCTATATATTCAAATTCTATATTATAATTCCATTTGAATTCTATATTCAAACTCTATACCACTTCCATTGAATTTTATATATTCAAATTCCCTTTGAATTTCTATATTCAATTTCTATTTGAATTCTCTTTATTTAAATCCCCTTTGAATTTTCTATATTCAAATCCTATGTTTGAACTTCCTTTATTCAAATTCCTTTAAATAAGTCTCGGTTTCAATTCCTTTTGAAATCGATATTTCTACCTTTGGAAAATAGATTTCCCTTTCAATTTCATACTTGTATATTTTTTTCTTTTCTGAATTATCCAATGATAATTCTTTTCACTTCATTTTATAAACTTCGTTTATAAAAGAACTATTTATAAACTTCGTTTATAAAGGAACTTCTCGTTTTATTTCTTTTAAAACAAGTTAATATTTCAAAACTATTTCAAAATTCAAATTCTATTTTTTTATATTCTATTTTGAAATTCAACTCACTTGTCTTTCCCAAAACAAATTCAAAATAGTATCTCTGGTAGTAATTCGTCACTTACACTCGAAAATGAATACTGATGATGCAGCTGTCATTATCAGAATCTATTTTCCAGCTATCGAAGTGAGTTCAATACTATAAAACCATTTTTAAACATTTCCACTTTGAAATTGATTTCAAAATAATATTCACATTGCTTGTAAAACAATTTAAAATCTCCCAGGATCTTAAATTTTCCTTATTTTTAATCCAAATCCGTTTACAAACACTTATCCAATTTTCCAGAGTTTTAATTCAATTTCTGGCTTAAAATTTCAGATTTAACTCATCTGATTTCACGTATTTCACTTATATGAATTCTGATTGGCTATTTACATAACCATTTAATTTATAATCTTACTTGATTATAATAACAACCAATATATCCAATATATTCAAAACATACGTTGGGTAAACTATTTCGTTTACCCTTTTTCAAAACATACCATGATGGTTCATCGTATTCGAGTGTTTAGTAACTCCTACCGATACAGTGGATCAAACTGATCGACCAGAATTCACAAACAACTCAACCAATGGATCTCCACAATATAAAACAAATTTTTATATCAATAACAAATACGTTCACTCGTATATATACACTCAATCTCGGTCTAGGGTATTACTAACCCTATCTCTACTGAGTCACGCCACAGAGCCAAGTAATTCTTAACTTAAGCTCTGATACCAACTGTAACGACCCGGATTTTGAGCGACTTTGGTTATCGACATAAGCACGATGTCGATAACCAAAACGTCGAAAAATCCTGGTAATTAGTGAAAGAAATTAGAGGGTGAGGAAAGATAAGATAGAAAAATAGAATAGAAGAAGAAGAAGAACACAACATCAGAGTAACATGAATCTCACAGCGGAACGAATAAATATATTTCATAACATAACTTTGAAATACAAAATTGGTACTTGAATATACATATCATTATCAAAGTACAGCACTTACAACACAGCGGAAATAACTATAGCTATAACATCCTGAAGCCTCTTGCTCCAGCTCTTCAAGTGTATCTGTAAAATCCCGACTACTTGACTGCCCATACAAATTTAGGCACCCAAGAGTTTAGGGAAAACAACAAAATAAACACCGGGTCAGTCATGAGACTGGTATGAGTAAAACAGTTTAAAAACAGTTGAACAAGTAAATGATATCTCATAAGACCACGCCGCATAACAGAACTGGTTTTTTCCTTATGAGAATCCAAAATATCTTTATATCAAAAACCCTTTTGATATTATAATAATGTCTATCAACCACAGTATATATATAATCATCTAGCAGAAACGCTTTCATCTCACGTTCTACATATATAGTATACAATCAAAACCGCAAGCACGTATTGGGTAATGGATTTCCAACTATGACAAGGTATGGAATCACCTTTCGCTCGTGTACCTCTAGAGAGGAATACACTGGGTTCAACAAGAACATCTTGCAACCCGGCCACACATGACCGACCACTCATTTCGCTTGAGTGTATCGAATGTATATCACCAACAGTTGGGATCAGCAACCGTTTCCCGAATGGGACAGCATCAACAATAGGTTTTTAGAAGTAAATGAAACTCTAGATCAGGTGATTATACACCCTACTTCGGTGCGACCGACTTAGCCATGCTGCCTGCCCGATTTCTGTCATTTACCGGATGATGAGGCTAGAAGCTACGCTTTATCATCACACCAGATTCACTTTGAATGCCACATCATCAAATCCATCCAATCACCGATTGACGTCCTCAACAATACATTATGTGTTAGCTAAAAGAAGTTTCCTTCTCCGCTTCCACTCTTGGTACAGTTGGAGAAATCGATATATGTGATCGTCTGGAAATACTCTGTCAGACATCCGTCCATACAAGTCATCCAGGAACAGGATGAACCGAAGGCACTATTCTGTAAATAGGATAGCCCTTGCATAACTCCGTCTTCAATTTCCTTTGGCATATATGATTCGCAGCGCTTATGCCAATACAGAGTGGTTCTTTGGATAATAATCCAACCGGTCTCTCCATATTAACAACGTTAAAATGGTCAAAACTTCGGTAGTCTGTGATTTAACTATCGAATAAAACAAGTGTGCAAACAACGATATTATTTCCAAATGGGAATTTTATCGATCAAAAATCATTTAACATTTATATCCTTAGTTCATTTTTCATCTCCTGTTTCCCTATATTCAACATTCCTTATTTTCTAAATTGGGAAAATATACGTTATTAGCAATGGAAAACATTTCCATTTCTTGTTTTCTTTATTAGAAAACATTTCTGGTTTCTTATTTGGAAAACATTTCCAAAGCTTCTTCATTGGACTTAGACAGATGTTTAAACAAACATCGCTATGCCAACTCAAACCATTTCCTTTACTGCCTAACCTTAACTATTCCTTAGTTAAAAACGAAGCCAATCAAGTTGGGGTAGAATTACCTCTCAGACCTTAATTGAACAACATTTCTAACTTTGAAATCGACAAAGTTCACTTTATTCTTTTTTTAACAAACTTCCTTACTTAACCCTCCTTCGAATAACTATATTCGATTGACTCTTATCAATTAACTCTATTGGACTAACCCCTATCAATTAACTCTATTGGACTAACACTATTTGACTAACGCTGTTTATTTACTCTTTTCGAATAAACTATATTCGATAATTCCTTTTTCTTTCTATTCGAATAACTATATTCGATTAACTCATTTGCTTCTATTCGAATAACTGTATTCGATTTAACTCACTTGCTTCTATTCTAATCGATTAAACTAACATCGATTATCTCCTTTCAACTTTATTCTCTAATCGATTAACTAACATCGATTAACTTCTTTTTAACTTTATTCTCTAATCGATTAACTAACATCGATTAACTTCTTTTTAACTTTATTCTCTAATCGATTAACTAACATCGATTAACTTCTTTTACTTTATTCTCTAATCGATTAACTAACATCGATTAACTTCTTTTTAACTTTATTCTCTAATCGATTAACTAACATCGATTAACTTCTTTTTAACTCTATTCTCTAATCGATTAACTAACATCGATTAACTTCTTTTACTTTAACACTAATCGATTAACTAACATCGATTAACTTCTTTTTAACTTTATTCTCTAATCGATTAACTAACATCGATTAACTTCTTTTACTTAACTACGTTTTCCGTTACAACTATTTCCTTTTTATAACGTTTACTTACCGTTACAAATATATCCTATTTATAACTTCTATTTACCGTTACAAATATATCCTATTTATAACTTCTATTTGTTTCCTAAATAAATATTCCTTTTCTATTTCTATTTATTTTCTAAATAAATATCCCTTTTATTAAACCGTGTTCGTTTTATAAATAATTCCTTTTATAAAATCCTGTGATTTTATAAAATTCCTTTATTTCAATATACATTGAAATACTTCTTTTTACATCCCAGGGTCTTTTATGATATTTAAAATATCGAATAAAAATGATCAACATCATTCTAACACACATAATCCATAACAGATTATATAACACATCATATATCACAATATATGACAACAGTAAAATAAATGTTGAGGAATCCAGTTGGATTCCTCCAACCTGTTTCCCTGCATCACAGATGTTAAACAATATAGATAACATCACTTTCAGTTCCATATGATATATTCTGTTAAACAGAATCAATATAGAAAATTTAACTATCTGACTAGCAGTTCAATCAAACAGTCAACATACAGTATCAGCCAATATCTAACAGTTCTAAAAATACAACATGAAATTATAAACTGTTCAGAGTTAGTGAGATTTACTCACATTGGACGATCATCGTTCATAACGATAACCATTGCTCGATTCGGCTAGACAATTTATTTTGCTATAAATTGTTACAGACCCCAATTGACTCGCAGTCAGTTCCAGCGTGTAGTGCTCGTCCATACGATCCCAATGCAACTTACGGTTCGTCAATCTGATATCGTATGACCACGTTATCGCTTAAACAAGTTAATAAAATATCGAGATTTAAATAAAACTTTAAATTCTTTTAAATCGGGCTTAACCCAATCATACCGGCCCACTTACCATTTAAATACCCGACCCGCATCCCTCATGCACCTGTCTTCCCCAAATATACCACGCTACATTCCTCCGTGTAAATAATGCACCATTTCCACTCCTTCCCTCCTTCTTCACAACTTCATTACTTCATTGATTTTCAAACCAACCATACCAACGTTTATCTCTACACTTCCTCTTCGACCTCAACCCCATCAACACATAACTCGACTCCCCGTATCCAAATCACGTCCATGCTCCACTCCGCTACAGGGAAATTTCGCCACCTCAAAAACACAACCGCACCTTGCCATTTTCTCACCAGAGGTGCGCCTCGACATCAGGAACCCAATGCCACTCTTGCCACGGCCCCTCGTCACCCCCAACTCCAGTAACGCCGAACCCTAATCCACCGTTCACAAACCAGTCGAAAAAAAAATGATGTCGAGTTCCATAAAAACCCTACTTCCTTGAAGAGCAGCCTATCACGAGTTCAAAAACATATATTTGGTGATTTATTGATGAGTGTGTGTTTTTAAAACAATCAATGAAGATCGAAATGTCTTACTGGAGGAAGAAGAAAGTTACGGCGGAAATTTTGACTTGAGAAAAATGAAGGCTTAGGTTTAGAAAATGGGGTATATTTATATGGTTTAAAATTCAAGACGTGGACTACTATCGACCATGAAGAAGAATGTGGTTTAATTGGAAGGCACGTTTTGAGGTCGCGTGTTTCCATTTTGTACACAAAAAGGATGATGTATACATTCTCAGAGACACCTTCTCTTTACTCTCTTACGTTCATGTATACGTTGAGACTGAAATAAAAACACAATCGTGTTCAGTGAGGTGTCGCGATCCCGAAAATATAATAATATCGGTAGGTGGTCTTATATTTTGAAACTTCAAAATGTTGATTTCAGGGTGCGAAATACTTCAAATAAAAAGTCGCTTATTAAATTAATTAAAAATTACAGTAAAATTCTAAAAATTAAATTATCACTACTTCCTAAAAGAACCTTGTCTAAATTCAAACCCGATCTCTAGTTATATCGAATAAACCGTTACGGTCGATAACAGATTCTATAACGACTATTTTAAAATTTGATTTGTACATATCTCAAAATCTACATGACGAAATCCAGATTTTTCTCTTCCTCTAAAAAGATATACTCCACCAGCTCCACATGTTTCTTGTTTCACAGGAATCCGATTTAAAACGAACTCCGTATATTCAGTTGAAGTTCGAATTGCTAATTTACGAACTACAGCGCCATTTCGAGCTTGTTTATAATTATATTATAAACTATACGTTCAACTGTCGACGATTGAATATATTCGTCATTCAAATTCAACTCCAAGCTGAATTAAATATCACAGATGATCCAGTTCACACCATATCGTTATTTCAACCAATTCTGTTTATTTCCGAATTAAATATATTATTTAATTTATTATTTTAAATAAATATTCACCATTATTTTATTCTATGACCATTAAATTCACTATATCATCATTTCTACAATTAAATAAATTATCATAATACCCCTGCCAATGCGGGTCATTACACTTTATTAGGCAAACAACCCAAAATGCGGTAGTTACAATTAACTGGTAAAGTAACCAGTTCAAAGCTATACATGTAACTCAACAATTCATTTTAACAAAAACATTCCCAAAATAAAACAACCCTAATGATTGTGGCGGCAGAGGAACGGGGGGGGGGGCAGATACAGTATTTGGGTTCGAGACAGCATTTCCTCAAGATCAACGATTACAGTATGAGCTCCTCTATCTTCCTGGGTGGAGGTAATCCTTTGATTTGGTATTGATTTCATTCTCAAACCCACTTCATTCAAAATCAAATGATCAATTTCCTCTTTTGTTCTTGATATTCGTTGAAACGTTCGACAATTTCTCCCTTTCTAAATCTACCACACAACATATGTAGGAGTGACGCTATCTATCTTGGTTTTCATATCTTTGGAATTCCACGAACTAGCTAGATAATTTACAAATTGATGTAAACCAGCACTGTTGAAAGGTCGGTTAAGCTTCTGAAAGCATGCGAGAGCAACTTGTTGTGAAAAAGTACATTCGAAAAAAAGACGTTTATGTGATTCTACACCATCTTCAGACAGTACACACGCGGTGGAATTAGTGATTCCCAAATATTTAGACGATATTTGGTAGGAAGTCTTCCTTTCATTGCTTTATACATCATTAATGCCATTTTAGGTATGTTGCATTTTTTCCAAACCACATTATCCCATTCACAAATACTCCCCTGTTGTCTGATGCTGTTATATGTTGATCTGATAGTGAAATCATCATCGTGTTTCCACACCCAAATGTCACTTTCCCTGTCTTGAAAAATTGGTGTAAATTCAATGTATCGTTTTTTGATTATCTATGAGGGGTACGTCGGTTAAGTGCCAAGCATTATTGTCTATGATTTGAGATATAAGGACATTAGGACAACCGTAGTCTAAATAATGTCCCATCCAACATAATCAATGATGGATCGACCATTGATCTAACGGTCACGCCATAGGTTCGTAGTTCTACCATCTGCAGTTTGTCTTTCACAATTTTTTGTAAGAGTATCATGAACTCTGAGAATAACTTTCCAGGTTAATGATGCATTAATATCAGTAGCTATGGTCCAAAAAATTTCTCTAATATATCGTCTACGCATCCATTTAGCCGATAAGCCATTAGAAGAGATGACTTTCCATGCCAATTTTAAAGTATGCACTTCCTGCATTTCTCTTATGTTTCTCAAGCCAGCCCCGCCTTATTTTTTGGTTTGCACAGATCCTGATGGCTTATTTTGTGTAAACCACACCTTCATATAAAGTCAGAGTAGATACGTTCAATTTTATCAATTGAAGCTTCAGGTAATTGAAACGTTTGTAGCCAAAAGTAAATTTAGATTGAATAACTATGTGAACCAATTCTAACCTCCTAATAAATGAGAGTAACTTAGAACTCCAACTGTAGAGGTTGAATTCAATAATATAATATAAATAACCCCAAAATACTCTAAACCCTAATACACTTCAGAGACGCCGCCATACCTATAAATCAGTGGCAAAAACTCCTAGTTTCATTCATTAATTTCTTCCAATCCAGGAATTAACTCGCGAATCTTCCAAAACAAGTATTGTAGATCTCTCTAAGACTTTCCATTTGATACAATGATGATCATTTTCAATGGAGTATGTCACTTGAATTTCATTCTCAAACTCGAGCCTTTCGGTGCTGTTTTCATGACGCTAGCGGGGTCGAGCTCGGCAAGGCAACAGTCAAAGTAAGGAAGTGGTTGGCGCTCTGACGTTGTCGCAACGGATCATGTAACAACCCGTATTTCGATAACATGTTAAAACGAGAATCAAGGCAGAATTTAATTTTAAGTTCTGAATCAAGTAAAACGGGCTGTTCCATTGCGTTCGTCTCGGAAAAATACGCGAAATAGAGTCCGAGTTTTCGAAAATCGGAGTCCGTATGACCCGATTAAGGCCCAACGAAGTTTTCAGAAAATTTCTAAGTAAAAACAGATTTCAAATTCAAGTTTGAAATTGGAAATTTGGGCCAGTTTGGGCCAGGCGGGAAAATTCCCGCCAGAACACCCAAGTCGACAGCCCTGTCGACTTGGGAGTCGACTTGGTTGGACCCAAGTCGACAGCCCTGTCGACTTGGCTGTCGACTTGGTCCAGCCGGGCTGTTTAGCCTGGTGCACCATTTTGAGATTGTGTTGAACTTGGGGGCCAGATTCGGTTTTAAGGGCTAAGATTGCAACTAGGGTTTAATCCTATGGCCTAAAACACTTGCCTAATCTATAAATAAGACCCTAACCTAACCCTAAATCATCATTATTCATTCATACAACTAAACTGTGGCAAAATTTTACCTCTCATGGCCTCCACTCTCTTCATAAAATTTCTAAATTGTTTCTATGAGAGATTTTCCATGCATACAAGTGTTTTCAAGCTTGTATGAGTGTCATAAGCTTGCATTCAAGTCAAGTTTCTATCTTTGCATCATAAAGCAAGGGTTTTGATCATTTTGGCTCAAGGGTTTTTATGTTAGAGCTTGCATTTTGGGTCTATTTGATTGCATAAGGGCTTTGTCATATCTTTTGTGCCTTCATAGCAATGTAAGCTCTTTCCCTACTCTTAGATATTAACTATGAAGTTAAATGTTCATGTTGCAAGTTTGGGTTTGATCATTGAGAATGATACATGCTATCATGTCATGCAAGTTTATGAAGTCATTATCTTGATCTTGTGAGCTAAAAGCTACAACCTTTGGGTTGAAATGTTGCATTATGCAACATAAGAACATTCATAACCTTTATGTCAACTTGCATATGAAGTCATAACCCTTATATGATGATATATGCGAGTTACTAGTCATCATTCCATGTCTTTTGTCACCATGATTTGCTTATGTGCCAAGTTTGGGTTTATGCATGTTTTTGAGGCTTAAGAAGGTAACATGCAAGTTAATGAACACATTATGTCTCATTTGCCACCATGTTCAACTAGTGGCTTTATACCCCTTTTGTCATGCCTTTGACAAGTTCCTTCTTTGAATCCATTATGCGAGTTTAAAAGCGTTGGGGTCACATTATAGGAAAACATAACGACATGAACATGATTTGGGTAAATGGGTATAAACAAGACAACATGTAACGTTAAATATGACATGTGTTTATACTTGAAAACATGACTTGAAATATAACATGGAAGTTGACATGTAAGTATGCTTGAAAACATAAGCTTGGGAATTTACCTATTAAGTTAGGTCTACCCATTGGGAATTTACCTATTAAGTTAGGTCTACCCAATTGCTTGAAAACTTGTAATATGTGTTGGAAAACATAATGGACATGACACTTAGATAATATAAGTGTGGCCAACTCGAGGTTGGGTTGAGTTTGCAACGTAAAACTACCCGGAACCGACCGGCCTAACTAGTAGTTGCAAACAATAGGACCCAATGTGAGAAGTTGGTCATGTTGTGCTTAAACCCGAGGTTAGACCAAATTGTGGTGTAAAGCTACCCGGAACCGACCGGCTTAACTAGTAACCGCAACAAAGTCTAATGTGAGAGGTTGAGGTGCATTAAGTAATTAATGCCACATGATAGGGTTAAGTTAATTTGATTAATGACTCTTAATCAAATATGACATGGACAAGTGGGTTAAGTAACTTGATTAGGCTAATGATACTTAACAAAACATGACAAGGTTGGGTAGGTTAAGTAACTTGATTTGCCTAATGACACTTAACCATTTTTATACGACTAGTGGACGGGGTTAAGTTAACCAACACTTAATCAATCCAACCCGATAACTTGGTAAGGTTAAGTAAGTTTTCTTGATGGCGCTTAACCGAAAAATACAGTTAATGGATGGGGTTAAGATTAGACTCAACCAGTCTAAACACGGAAATCGGATGGGCTTAAGTTAGCCTAAACTTAATTAATCCCACTTGGTAGTTTAATGGGGTTAAGTTAAACACTTAACTAACCTAACATGATGATTTGATGTGGCTAAGTGACCAATACTTAACCAATCCAACGTGATAACATGAAAAGGCTAAGTCACGAATCGTTTGAATACACTTGACCAATTTGGCTCAGTAATTTGTTAGGGTCAAGTTAATACATGCTTAACCAACGTGAACATGGTTTGTAGGGTTAAGTCTTGGACTTGGATAATAAGCCAATTTAGACATGATTTGTAGACGGGTTAAGTCATGAACTTAAGTGACACTTAATCCATTATGTAAACCCTAGTTCTGAGGATTAGGTGGATAACCGTAGTTAACAAGGATAACGGGAATAAGGCTAAGTGGTAAACCTTAGTTGAGGAATAACTAAGTAATGATTCTTAGTCAAGGAAATTTAGACCAGTTCATAGATAGATGAGTAACCTGATACGGTAGGTCATCGTTTAAGTATACGAGTAGGAGCAAGTATCTGATTTAGATAAAAGCTCCAGCGAACTGGGTAACGAAGCAGCGGCTTCGGGGAACGTGAGGATATTCTTGGTATCCCTCTGTGAGCTGCCAGGTGATTATACTAGGCTCATGAGAGGTTAAGGTCTGCGTTAGAAGAGCCAAGAGTATGCCTTGGTTGCTATAAGAGCGACCTAAAGATGGGGATGGATAGGGGATAGTCGACGATACACGGTCGTACCCTAGATAGCATTTCGTCAGACTACCTACCATCTTTGGTCAAGCGTGTACGTACGGAAAGGCAGAGAACACCCAATAGACCATAATTGCTATCTAATTATGGTTGCGGTAAGGCTAGGATTGTGGGTTGGCCAGTAGTGTATTCTCATATAGGATTTATCCTGTCTTGTCTTTCACTAGTTGAGGGAGGGGTCGCGTGGGACCATAGCCACGTATAGAAAAACAGACCTTAGCATCTGCATCGGCAGATAAATCGAAAGCTCCCGACCGAGTCCTGTATTTCTCGATCTGCCCTGTGACAGGACTCGGATGGCACGATGCGATACATGTGCATACAGTCATGGAAAACGATTCACGATGAATGCGTGGGGAAAAGGGTGCGGTTGATGGTTAGCGTAAATCCTAGTGGCCCTGGGTGGTTGAACCAAAACCGAGATACGGAAACGTGCAATAGGTAAGCATAATCCCTAGTAGTCCTAGGTAGCATAAGTCCTAGTTGTACAAACAATGATTCATGTTGAAAGACCCTAGTTAGATATAGGGTGACAATCCAAAACGATCTTAAGGATCATGGAACTATGTTAAAGTAGTATAGAATCTCATGGGAAAGCCCGTATGGCCTACGGCAAGGGACTGAACATTTACATGGAATAAAACATACGAGTTGAGTAACCTATATATGCGATATATTAGGTTGGCATGGACCATTACACGACTTTTGAGTAAGGGTCATTCATGGTTAACACATGATACGGTGGGGATACTAGTACGGTAGGTGCAGAGCTAAAAGACAGGATAGATACCATGGGATGTTATATGTGATAGATATCTTGGGGATATTATATTTGACGGGAACTTGACGATGGGATACCTTGTTTTATCTTGACACCGTAATTTATCATGACACCTTAGTTTATCTGAGTTCAGTAGTTCATCCTGTTATTTTGATTTAGCTTATCTATCATGTCATCATGCTTATGTTCATCTCAGTTTCTCATGTCAGTTAACTTTACTAGTTTTTATGCTGATAGTAGATAGGGCTTACTCAGTCTTTTTGACTAACCTGTTTTGTTTCGCCTCTTTTCTTCCGTTCCCCCCCCCCCAGGTTACAGGGAGGAAACACTGTTGTTTAGTTCGGACTTCTTCTGCTTGAAGGTCATCATGGATGGCTTGGACTTTCCTTGGCTATGGCTACTTTACTGTTTTTACTTGGGGAATAAATTTATGGAAAAGTCTTTATGCTTCTTTATTATTGCAAGACAGGTTTTGATGTACTCTGATGTAAAAGGCGTTAGACCTTAATTATTAATGTTTATGAAAGTTCGATTTTACTTCCGCTATTTTATATGTTCTGTCTTGTGATATTTCTGTGCATGTTTACCAATAATGCCCCTCTAAAGCTAGTGCATTCCTTTGCGAGTGACCCTAGCGGAGGCGGGGTGTTACATTTGGTATCAGAGCAGAAGGTTACCAGACTGGGCAAAAGTTTTTAAAGACCTTCTGAAAACTATTTGAAAATCGTTTACAAAGAAGCATTTTTCAAGAAAATTTTCTTTTAAAAGAAAAAGGCTATTCCCCAAAGGCCATTAGCACTATCCTTGTTTCCTTAATTGAATCCGTTTTCCTTTCTTTCCTCCATCTGTAGTCACAGTAGTTTTAACTGCGGCTAGTCTTTTCTATCTACGAAAGTGCTTTCCATGCGATGGAGGTGGTTCTCGAGAGACCAGTGGCCGCGTTATAAGAAAGGATCGTGAGAAAGAGGATAAAGGATACGAGCTTAAGGATGAGCAACTTATTGGTATGGCTTAGTCCTCAAAGGAGGGAGAAAGATGAACAATGAAACCCATGACGAGAGAGTACCTTTGGCATGGTAAAACGGGGCGTATAGTTAAGTATTATGGGACAAGGACAAGATCATCGGGAGGGCAGTAGTATGCTCTCATTTCTAGGGTACCTCGGAAGGAGGGTAATGATCTTGTTAAAGGTTTTTCTTCTCTATCATCCCGTTAGGACTTCGTTTTTCGTATCATTTAAGTCTGCCTCGATAGTTGAGTCTCTGCACCTTAAGTACTAACGTAATAGAGAATCCCATTTTTGTCTCAAAGTCCTATTGGAGAATCAGTCCATTTATTCATGGCTTGTTTGGATTTGAGAATGTCTATGTCAAGTGTTGAGCTTGGAGATAATGCTTATGTTTATAAGCTATGGATGGATTCTAAGGATGAAGTGGTTATCCAGCAAGGGGTGCCACTCTCGGTTTTGATAGGAGGGTAGTTAGACTCTTGACTAGCCTTGGTAATACCCTCGGAGTCTCGTGTAACCTTTTGGGTTCGGTCATGATTAGTTACTTAGAATCCCGTGATGCCTTTATTGGAAATTTGAAGCCCGATCGAGTGGTGTTCGCCGATAAGATGGATGGTTTATTTCACTTATGCATGGGTTATGGAAATCACCCTAGTAAGTGCGCTTGGTAACCTGGTTGACATCTGTTTACTTTCAAGAGGAAGTTCTTCTACATGGAATACCTTATAGTATATAAACAAGATCCAAGATTCATTAGTGAATTTTGGAAAGCTTGCATAAGATCATGAGTACGCAGTCGTGTTTGCGCCAAGTATTCTAGAAAAAGGATAAGTGCAAGTGGAACGAGAGGCGACGAAGAAATGAGTTCCAGCTCATGTTATGCAAACAGGAAATAAGAAGCTACGAAATCACGAAGTTAAAAGACGGTCAAGGCACAATGGAATTAAGCCCAAGGAAATACGACTTTGATGGTCAAAGACTAGATACACGCATGATATCTCTTTTTGGGAGTATATCCTTGATCCCTGTTTTCGGTAGAGCTTACTTGTAGGCTATCTTTTGTGGACATCCTCTCGGTCCTATTTTCTGTTACAAACCCCGTAAGGAGTTTGTCTTGTGTATCTTCTCGACCCTGTTTCAGGGAATCCTAGGTAGAACCCTATGGATGTAAACATGTATTTGAAACATGTTATGATTGATATGGTTGCAAGTGGTTGCGAGTGGTTGCTCGTGGATGCGTGAATACACATTAGATACAAGCTCGACTCGGTCACATTTCATATTGCATATGCACGAGTATTTATACTTGTTTATGGATGAAATCGAATGTGTTATCATGCGGTTGTTGCATACGAATGAATGATTGTGCACGCATATAGTATCTATATGACTAGGATTATTTGCATACATGTTGGATTCATGGCACTATACATATTTTGCATTAGAAAGATTATTCAGGCCTGATCATTAGCATTAGCTAAGGAACATGTACACACACGTTTTGCATATATTCATACAGCATTAGGAATCATCTAAGGACAATGGTTGCTTGTGGATGATGATTTGAGTAGATGATTGATGGATGATAGGATATGTTCTTCCTAACTTGGAGATTTCGGGGACGAAATCCTAAAAGGTGGGGAGAATGTAACAACCCGTATTTCGATAACATGTTAAAACGAGAATCAAGGCAGAATTTAATTTTAAGTTCTGAATCAAGTAAAACGGGCTATGCCATTGCGTTCGTCTCGGAAAAATACGCGAAATAGAGTCCGAGTTTTCGAAAATCGGAGTCCGTATGACCCGATTAAGGCCCAACGAAGTTTTCAGAAAATTTCTAAGTAAAAACATATTTCAAATTCAAGTTTGAAATTGGAAATTTGGGCCAGTTTGGGCCAGGCGGGAAAATTCCCACCAGAACACCCAAGTCGACAGCCCTGTCGACTTGGGAGTCGACTTGGTTGGACCCAAGTCGACAGCCCTGTCGACTTGGCTGTCGACTTGGTCCAGCCGGGCTGTTTAGCCTGGTGCACCATTTTGAGATTGTGTTGAACTTGGGGGCCAGATTCGGTTTTAAGGGCTAAGATTGCAACTAGGGTTTAATCCTATGGCCGAAAACACTTGCCTAATCTATAAATAAGACCCTAACCTAACCCTAAATCATCATTATTCATTCATACAACTAAACTATGGCAAAATTTTACCTCTCATGGCCTCCACTCTCTTCATAAAATTTCTAAATTGTTTCTATGAGAGATTTTCCATGCATACAAGTGTTTTCAAGCTTGTATGAGTGTCATAAGCTTGCATTCAAGTCAAGTTTCTATCTTTGCATCATAAAGCAAGGGTTTTGATCATTTTGGCTCAAGGGTTTTTATGTTAGAGCTTGCATTTTGGGTCTATTTGATTGCATAAGGGCTTTGTCATATCTTTTGTGCCTTCATAGCAATGTAAGCCCTTTCCCTACTCTTAGATATTAACTATGAAGTTAAATGTTCATGTTGCAAGTTTGGGTTTGATCATTGAGAATGATACATGCTATCATGTCATGCAAGTTTATGAAGTCATTATCTTGATCTTGTGAGCTAAAAGCTACAACCTTTGGGTTGAAATGTTGCATTATGCAACATAAGAACCTTCATAACCTTTATGTCAACTTGCATATGAAGTCATAACCCTTATATGATGATATATGCGAGTTACTAGTCATCATTCCATGTCTTTTGTCACCATGATTTGCTTATGTGCCAAGTTTGGGTTTATGCATGTTTTTGAGGCTTAAGAAGGTAACATGCAAGTTAATGAACACATTATGTCTCATTTGCCACCATGTTCAACTAGTGGCTTTATACCCCTTTTGTCATGCCTTTGACAAGTTCCTTCTTTGAATCCATTATGCGAGTTTAAAAGCGTTGGGGTCACATTATGGGAAAACATAACGACATGAACATGATTTGGGTAAATGGGTATAAACAACATGTAACGTTAAATATGACATGTGTTTATACTTGAAAACATGACTTGAAATATAACATGGAAGTTGACATGTAAGTATTCTTGAAAACATAAGCTTGGGAATTTACCTATTAAGTTAGGTCTACCCATTGAGAATTTACCTATTAAGTTAGGTCTACCCAATTGCTTGGAAACTTGTAATATGTGTTGGAAAACATAATGGACATGACACTTAGATAATATAAGTGTGGCCAACTCGAGGTTGGGTTGAGTTTGCAACGTAAAACTACCCGGAACCGACCGTCCTAACTAGTAGTTGCAAACAATAAGACCCAATGTGAGAAGTTGGTCATGTTGTGCTTAAACCCGAGGTTAGACCAAGTTGTGGTGTAAAGCTACCCGGAACCGACCGGCTTAACTAGTAACCGCAACAAAGTCTAATGTGAGAGGTTGAGGTGCATTAAGTAATTAATGCCACATGATAGGGTTAAGTTAATTTGATTAATGACTCTTAATCAAATATGACATGGACAAGTGGGTTAAGTAATTTGATTAGGCTAATGATACTTAACAAAACATGACAAGGTTGGGTAGGTTAAGTAACTTGATTTGCCTAATGACACTTAACCATTTTTATACGACTAGTGGACGGGGTTAATTTAACCAACACTTAATCAGTCCAACCCGATAACTTGGTAAGGTTAAGTAAGTTTTCTTGATGGCGCTTAACCGAAAAATACAGTTAATGGATGGGGTTAAGATTAGACTCAACCAGTCTAAACACGGAAATCGGATGGGGTTAAGTTATCCTAAACTTAATTAATCCCACTTGGTAGTTTAATGGGGTTAAGTTAAACACTTAACTAACCTAACATGATGATTTGATGTGGCTAAGTGACCAATACTTAACCAATCCAACGTGATAATATGAAAAGGCTAAGTCACGAATCGTTTGAATACACTTGACCAATTTGGCTCAGTAATTTGTTAGGGTCAAGTTAATACATGCTTAACCAACGTGAACATGGTTTGTAGGGTTAAGTCTTGGACTTGGATACTTAGCCAATTTAGACATGATTTGTAGACAGGTTAAGTCATGAACTTAAGTGACACTTAATCCATTATGTAAACCCTAGTTCTGAGGATTAGGTGGATAACCGTAGTTAACAAGGATAACGGGAATAAGGCTAAGTGGTAAACCTTAGTTGAGGAATAATTAAATAATGATTCTTAGTCAAGGAAATTTAGACCAGTTCATAGATAGATGAGTAACCTGATACGGTAGGTCATCGTTTAAGTATACGAGTAGGAGCAAGTATCTGATTTAGATAAAGGCTCCAGCGAACTGGGTAACGAAGCAGCGGCTTCGGGGAACGTGAGGATATTCTTGGTATCCCTCTGTGAGCTGCCAGGTGATTATACTAGGCTCATGAGAGGTTAAGGTCTGCGTTAGAAGAGCCAAGAGTATGCCTTGGTTGCTATACGAGCGACCTAAAGACGGGGATGGATAGGGGATAGTCGACGATACACGGTCGTACCCTAGATAGCATTTCGTCAGACTACCTACCATCTTTGGTCAAGCGTGTACGTACGGAAAGGCAGAGAACACCCAATAGACCATAATTGCTATCTAATTATGGTTGCGGTAAGGCTAGGATTGTGGGTTGGCCAGTAGTGTGTTCTCATACAGGATTTATCCTGTCTTGTCTTTCACTAGTTGAGGGAGGGGTCGCGTGGGACCATAGCCACATATAGAAAAACAGACCTTAGCATCTGCATCGGCAGATAAATCGAAAGCTCCCGACCGAGTCCTGTATTTCTCGATCTGCCCTGTGACAGGACTCGGATGGCACGATGTGATACATGTGCATACAGTCATGGAAAACGATTCACGATGAATGCGTGGGGAAAAGGGCACGGTTGACGGTTAGCGTAAATCCTAGTGGCCCTGGGTGGTTGAACCAAAACCGAGATACGGAAACGTGCAATAGGTAAGCATAATCCCTAGTAGTCCTAGGTAGCATAAGTCCTAGTTGTACAAACAATGATTCATGTTGAAAGACCCTAGTTAGATATAGGGTGACAATCCAAAACGATCTTAAGGATCATGGAACTATGTTAAAGTAGTATAGAATCTCATGGGAAAGCCCGTATGGCCTACGGCAAGGGACTGAACATTTACATGGAATAAAACATACGAGTTGAGTAACCTATATATGCGATATATTAGGTTGGCATGGACCATTACACGACTTTTGAGTAAGGGTCATTCATGGTTAACACATGATACGGTGGGGATACTAGTACGGTAGGTGCAGAGCTAAAAGACAGGATAGATACCATGGGATGTTATATGTGATAGATATCTTGGGTATATTATATTTGACGGGAACTTGACGATGGGATACCTTGTTTTATCTTGACACCGTAATTTATCATGACACCTTAGTTTATCTGAGTTCAGTAGTTCATCCTGTTATTTTGATTTAGCTTATCTATCATGTCATCATGCTTATGTTCATCTCAGTTTCTCATGTCAGTTAACTTTACTAGTTTTTATGCTGATAGTAGATAGGGCTTACTCAGTCTTTTTGACTAACCTGTTTTGTTTCGCCTCTTTTCTTCCGTTCCCCCCCCCCCAGGTTACAGGGAGGAAACACTGTTGTTTAGTTCGGACTTCTTCTGCTTGAAGGTCATCATGGATGGCTTGGACTTTCCTTGGCTATGGCTACTTTACTGTTTTTACTTGGGGAATAAATTTATGGAAAAGTCTTTATGCTTCTTTATTATTGCAAGACAGGTTTTGATGTACTCTGATGTAAAAGGCGTTAGACCTTAATTATTAATGTTTATGAAAGTTCGATTTTACTTCCGCTATTTTATATGTTCTGTCTTGTGATATTTCTGTGCATGTTTACCAATAATGCCCCTCTAAAGCTAGTGCATTCCTTTGCGAGTGACCCTAGCGGAGGCGGGGTGTTACAGATCGGGGGCAGGTGGACCATAGTGAGTGCAGCAGTGGAGGAAGGGTTACGATACGTTGGTTTCGTCCATTACAAGAGGCAGATATACGAAGGGGAAGAAGGTGTTTGATTGCATAATTAGTTAATTAATTTTCTTAAGTAAATTATTAATGTAATTAATATATAAACCCTCATATCTTGTCTAAATGAAAACATAATTCGATGAAACAACTTGCGTTGGAATCACAGAGATGCGAGCTTCATAGTGAAGCTGATTTGGAAGAATTCGGAGTAAGCTCCAAATTTTGGTTAAATTAAATGTACAATTTAATTAAAGCCATCATTTTATAACGATTTCGAACCGACTACTATAAGAACTCTCACTCAAAAGAATCTTTATAAGTTATTGTAATCTTGTTTGATTATATATAATGATTGCCGGTGATTGCAATGTTTGTTTTGTGGTGGATGGATGATGTTTACAGTTTTACTATTATTAGTATTAAACTGTGAATATAAGCATTGACAACAGAGACACTTATATTATAATGATTGGTTGATTAGGAATGTAAACGGGTCGTGCTGGACCGGACAGAGGTGTGTCCAAGCTCTGTCCTATAAGAGATTCGGACGGACACGAACCGAACAAACAATAAGTTTGAACACTGTTTGTACGAGCCAAACAACGGGCGGACAACGTTCGAACAATAAAAAAACATCGAACATTTTGGATCGGAGTGGACCCTGATATGTCCATGCTCTATCCTATAAGAGAATCGGATGGACACGGACCAAAAACCATATAGCTTTGGACCGAGACGGACAACGGACTGTCATGTCTGATATACAACCCTATGGTTGATGGATGATAGCTGATATGGTTTTTAATGTTTTGTGAAATCCATATAAACGGAATTATATGTTAACTGGTTGAATCTCATTCCAGTTTGGAATTTAATTTGAATATTTTATTAATGAAGTATTCAGTGAAAATGAAAATTTGAGTTTTAAATTCAAATTAGTTTTAGAAAGATTGTTCAAGTGATTACGAAAAAGTTCCGTAAAAGTTAGAAGTTGATTTGAATTAGTTTTCAATAAACTGAGGCTTGTTTTCAGATTTATTTTGAAATGAATAGTAATTTCAAAATGTAAATTCGAGTTAGGAATATAGACGGCGTTTTTAACTCGAACGAATTTTTCCATTGATCTTATTTATTTTTATAATAGATGTCAAAAGAATGGATTTCAAAATATTATTATTTTAATATTATAATAATACGGAATATTTTGTTTTGATTTAAAATTGAATTCGAAGTTGAAATCATTTTTAAAACGAGTTTATAAACATTTTATAAAATACGTTCAAGCGGAATTGACGAATTTTATTATAAATAATAAAATGGTTTGAATAGGACGTGTCGTGTAGCGACCATTCACGAATTTCGAACAATAACTTCAAATCGACGTACTAGAAGATCCAACCATCGGATTTTCCCAAAACGAAAAATATTTGGTTTGAAATGAAAAGAGCATTCCAATGATATATTAAGTTTTAAAATCCAACTGTAGCAACCCTAAATTCCGACAGATCGATTTTTTTTTTCAAAATTCAAGTCTATCGAAAGTCAAGTTATTGTGCTCTGGTATCCTGCAGAAAAGACAGATACATAAAATATGTCAGAGCTCAGAAAAATATCTCATAACGAAATGGATAAAATATAATATAATTAAAATATAGCCTTACCGTATTAATAATACAGCCTAACCAGTATCCTAGGCTATTATGTCTCTACCACAAATCTAACCTGCAAGCATGTGATGAGGAGGGGGTCAGAACACAAGTTCTGGTGATTGGATTTAAATTATACACTTTGGATAATCCTACATATACCGTTCAATCACATTTTCAAATTTATTAGGTTACTTGGGTTAACAACACTCAAGGCTTACACACACATCGTACCCATTTACTTTCCTGTGGATTAACCTAATATAGTATATATGTAGCTACCCCTCAATACTGAGGTACACCCCATGGTACCCCACTCGCACAGTCTCCAACGTAATGCCATAGAAATGAACGCAGTCCCTCATTATACGCCAAAGTGGCATACGGATCTCTACATAACAATGTTACGTCCCGCATATATCTGTCAATATTACGCTACGTAAGCGTACGGACTGCCATCGTCGATCGAATCAGATTTCATACTGTAGTAATGACCTCAAGTCTACGATACACCACCAAGAGCCGACATGCATGTATCTACATTGTCCCACATACGTATCGTCAATTGCAGCTCGATGCCTTATCCGCACGTCCCCTAATGTGCATCGAATTTCATGGCAGGGCGATACAAGAAACACGGAACTTGGTCGGGAGCTTTCCCATATATGTACAGGCTTGTCTTTAGGAGCCTATATATACAGATATTCCTAGGGTCTGTTTTCACGGTGGCTACGGCCCCACCTTGTCCCCTCCTTTAACTAGTAAAGACTAAAAGAGCTAAATGACTACACCTAAAAAAACAATCTAAACATCCATTTGACGTCTTCCCTTAGCCATCGTACCCCGATAGTGAAAGGTGAATGGTCAATTAGTTTTAGCTCTAGTCTTTTCGCATCCCACTGGCGGCTGCCGATGACGGGTATCCAACGATCTACTATCCTTATTGGTCGTGACCTTTCGCCTCCCCATTGAGGCAACCATCGAGTCACCCTGGTATCACCACGTCACAACATTCTGACTGCATAGCTACTTCTGCGGTCAAGGCTCACCCACCTAGTAGTTACGCGTAGACCCAACCTCTGTGAGCACATCCTAAAACATCTGCCACCGCACAGAGGACTACTAGGAGCACCTTACGTATCTCAAGAAGCTGCGTGCTTCCCCTTTCAGTCCTTCAGAGCCGACAGAATAATCAGATGAATGTGCACTCCCGTCATGCCTTATAACACCACGATGATCTACCCTGTTGGGTTATTCACCCTCAAACCTTCGGACTAGTCCAAGCACCTCACTTTAATATGATGTTAGACCCTATGTCTAAACGTTCTTTTACGCGCCTGCCTTACCTCATTAGGTTTCCATTTAACTTGGTTATTCTCGTTTATATTGAATTCTTAATCAAGTTACGAAGTTCCTCTTGCTTATTAATTTCAGTTATATAACTTAACCCATTTAAGTTTATTAATAAGCCCACAACATGTTATTCTCTAGATTGTGGTCCAAGGTCTGTAATCCACAATCCTTTTATATTCTTGTTTGAGTTCATCGTTACAATAACATGTTCTACTTAATATGTAATTAAGTATATCTCAATTCACATGTTTTCTTGTTTAACATGTCAGCCATTATTTATGATTAAGTATAACTTATTTCGTAAGTTTTCCTCATCCTTTCTCGTTTAATCATAATTCCATTTATAGCGTTTTACTACAACTTATCGTTGTTTACTTATTAACTTAGTTCTCTTAACTAAGGCCCATTAATAAGTTTCTCTACCCATTTATTATAAACTATGTTATAATTTCCTCTTGTCCTTAGGACAAGTCTAAACATGTTATTCTTATCAGCTGGTTTCAGACTTTCAAGTTTGCAGGTTACTTAATTTATAATTAAGTACAACTTCTTATATTTCATAAATTTTCCCCTTTTCTCAACTAGTTTTAAGTTTTCCCCATTTATTAATTACTTAATTTACAATTAAGTGTCCCTTATCTCATTTCACCAGTTATCCCATTTCCTTACTAGTTTATTATAACCTAAGTTATAATCTTCACTTGCCCCTAGGACAAGTCTACCAATTATACAACATTCCCATTAATGTTAATTATTTATAATAGGTGATAATCATTCCCTATTTAAACCTTTTTACTTTTACTGTTGTATTCCAGTATTCTTCATTCGCTGTAATATATGTTCCTTATTTTAATTAAGGAAAACACTTCATGCACCTTAATAGTTTGATGTATAGAAGGAATCAGTGGTTTATTTTCATAACGTATTCCCATCTAAATCCGTGGTGGCAAGTAATTCACGGTCGCTTACTTGCAACCACGTTCTCAGAAATAGATCATTTAGGGAAATACATAACTTTTCCTTCGCATCGGACTAACTCAATCCATTACATCCATTCCTTACTTATTTTCTGAGTTAGACATTTAATTACCATCATTACCATTTATTCATATCTTGTTATACACACATGCATATATATATATATATATATATATATATATATATATATATATGCGCTAGACCTCTCACATTAAGCCTACACTTGTGGACGCTGGATTTGCTTGGCGGGTCTGGGCAAACTTCTACCACAAGTTGACTTAACCTCGTGTCTTAGTACCATTGCGTGTTTTTAATTATGCACTTAGACCTCTCACATTAGATTTTCCACTTGTGAATGCCGGATGTGCCGGGGGGTTACGGCAGACTTCAATCACAAGTGCAATCTAACCTTATGCCTAAGAGCGTTACAGTGTCAAATTACTGTGAATCTAGGCATGTTTGTTCTTTAACAACTATTCCTATTTCATGTAAATTTTAGGCATATTATCCTTTTTGTGTGTTTACTGTAATCTAATTTACATGTCGTGAAATTATGCATATATTTTGTCGCATGTCCTTTTTAACATGCGTTTAATTTTATTTTGACATGTAAACATTTAATCGGGTAATTATTCAAATCCAACATGTTAAACATGTCATTTACTCAATAATATGCCACAAGTGAATCATATAATTATAACAACAGTAGTCATTTCCCATATTCTAACAAGTTTGTTCAACATGTAATCATTCCAACACTTTAACTGATTCAACATATGAATTATTCATATTAACATCTCGACTTGTTATAACAATAATTTATAATTAACCTGGAAATTTCATAATTAATAAAAAAGGGGATGCTAAACGATAACATATTATTATCTAAAGGCTATAGCTTAAGCCCACTCACCTCGACGTTTTCCCAATTATGGATCTGATCCAGTTTTAGCATCCATGGTTTTTCCCTTAATCGGATTCAAAACCTAATGACCATGGATTGATTATTTTTATTAAAAGAGAAAGGAAAGGAAGAGGAAGGAATTTGAATAGATCGGACCTGGAAAGTTACCTTACTTTTCACATAATTCTGAACACCTTTTCTAAACGTCATTCTCTTTCTTCCAGATCTGGATTCATAATTTTTCCCAAGCTAAAATCCTTAATTTTTCGAATAGATTTGAGGAGAGAGAGTAATGGAAGAGCTTCAGCATAGCCTCCAAATTAAGGGGTTTAGGGTTAGCTTTAGAGACTTATTTATAGGTGTATCAGAGAAACCAGGACCCTCAGATTTGATTAATAACCATCAGAAATGTCCACATATCAAAAAAAACCAATCTGCCAAAATCTGCTGCAGGGGCAGTCGACCCATGGGCCGACCCACCCCTTAGAGGGTCGACACCCCTGGGCAGGAAATATGTCGCCTTCCTAAATTTCGAATTTTGAGCCGATTTTTTAATTTCTGAACCTTATATATATATATATATATTCTTCCTGCACGTATACAAACTTCAAACCATAATAACTTCTTCATACGGTGTCCAATTTACAAAAACCAAGTGTCTATTTTGACAAGAATTTTGAGACGAACACAATGGTTTAGTCCGTTTTACTTAATTCTGAATATTTGATTAAGTTATTCTTATTTTATTATCTTAAGTTAAAAATGCGGGGTGTTACATTCTCCCACCCTTAGCAAATTTCGTCCCCGAAATTTGATAAGGGTAAAATCAATTAACCCCTCATATAATATACATCCATCATGTGTGCATCCAATTTTTGCAAACATTGTGCGCTTGTGCAAAATGAAATACAACATGATAATGCATGTATGCCTAAGCGATACCTCCTATGTGTAAGAAAATTTCTCAAAAATCCTTTTTAAAATATGATGCTCACATCATAAATATACCAGCAGTTCTATATGTATGCAATATTTTGAAAATCAAAACTGCTTTTCTATCCAAATTTTCCCACACTCTCATTGAGAAAGAGCGTTGTTCATCCAATTGTTGCATCCAAAATCCTACCAACCAACTTTATTTTTCAAATTTCAGAAAAATATAATTTTCTAAATTCAACTTCTTATGTTACAAAAAGGTGGAAAACGGAAAATTTCACATCTTCCGGTTTTCTTTTATATACCTTTTTCCAACCGTATTTGGATTTTACAAAACTATTTATAAAGATTCTCCTATTTTCCTATCCAAGCACAGCCCACATAAGATAATTTTCTTTTGTTACTGAATTTCTTTTTCGTCTTATTTTGGAAATTTTTATTCTTATCCATCTTTTCTCATAATTTTCCAATTTTGTTGCTTTACTGAATTTTTTGTTTCCTTTTTAGTTGTACCACTTCTCTTTTCTTAGCTTATTTAATCATCTGTTCTTAGTTTAAGTTTATATAAGCTTCTAGTTTTTCAACTAAAACAGGAGACAAACACCCTACACAGCTACTATTAAGGGCCAAGAATCTCGGGACTATGTCCCCCCTTAGACAGAAAAGTCAAACCATGGGATCCACGACAGGTTTAGGTGTTACCCTAGCTACCCAATGAGAACCAAATAACGGAACGATCCCAACAGAAATGTAGTAACGGGCTTTACCCCTAACAAGAAAATTTGCAACAAGATCTAAACACTTACTTGCCCTTTTTACTATCTAGTAGTCACCCATACTCCTCGCTGTGTACCAACAATTATTTCAAGCACCACCCTAGGCTTTTTAATGCTTACGCATTCTACTGGAACTTACCATTATTCCAAGATAATTCTCGCTATTTTCTTCATAGACTCAAACCTTTCCCGTTTTCTCTAAGCACTATAACTCACCCTCACCTACTCCATACTTTTTATAACTTGGTTTGGCCCTTTTATTCAAATTTTCTTCCAAAAAAAATAAAAGTGTCAAAAAATTATTTTCCTCATGAGAACTTTCTTTTGCCAAACCATAAAAACATGTCATTTTTAAAAAAAATGCAAGTCATCATCACTTTTTTTCAAATCACAAAATCTGGAGTAGATAAGGATGACTAATTCTCAATCAGGTTTACAACAGGTTCTTGCCAATAAGGCCAGCTCAGTCTCTTACTACAAGGTGCAACCATCTAATCTACTCTTTAATTTCTACAACTTATTTTGTCTACCTAAAATAATTTATCAAAAAGGATTATCATAAAAATAGAGACTTCAAAACTTTCTTTATTAAAAATTCTAGATAGAAATATAACAAGAAAACTAGAGAGTTATATACGCTCTATAATATCCACCTTTTATTGAGAGAATTTTATCTTAGACAAAATTTTCGCAAGAAATCACTAATTGCAAAATATACTACATTTTACTTCAAAACCCAATATGTACTTCTTTACATATTTAAAACTATAATTTTAAGATTAAAACTTGAAAATACCATAAACCATTTTTCCAAAACTTTTATATTTTCAAGTTCTTAAAGGTTAACGATGGGGTTGGACTCAAAGCGGGTTTCAATTTTCTAGGCTTTCCTAGAAACTCCCCAAGGTCAATTCTCTCAACTACATATATATATATACATTATATATATATATATATATATTCCCAATCCATTTTTTTTCTCCTTTTAACCTTTTCCAATCTATAAGATTTCCAAGCCCACTAACCTAAAATGCTAATCATATGGGATTCACTTTTCTTCCATACAAAGTACATTGTATACTATCCACCCAAATTACCTAAAGGTCTAAGATTTCCATATTCATTCCTTAATTGTACAAAAAAAACATCCCATTTCTTACCATGTTATACTCTTTCTATTTAGTGGGTTTCTCTATAGATCTAGGTATATATAATATATATTTATATTTTTAAAAATACAAATACGTTCGCTCACTATTTATATAGGAATCCTAAACCTAAGCTCTGATACAAGATGTAACAACCCGAATTCCAATAGACCAATTTTTTTTTCAAAATTCCAGTCTATCGAAACTCAAGTTATTTTGCTCTGGTATCCTGCAAAAAAGCTAGAGACATAAAATATGTCAGAGCTAAAAAAATATCTCACAATGAAATGGATAAAATATAATATGATTAAAACATAGCCTTACCGTATTAATAATACTGCCTAGTATCCAAGGCTATCATGTCTCTACCACAAATCTAACATGCGAGTATGTGATGAGGAGGGGGTCAGAACACAAGTTCTGGTGACTGAATTTAAATTATACACTTTGGATAATCCTCCATATACCGTTCAATCACATTTTCTAATTTATTTGGTTACTTGGGTTAACAACACTCAAGGCTTACACACACGTCGTACCTATTTACTTCCCAGTGGATTAACCTAATATAGTATATATGTAGCTACCCCTCAATACTGAGGTACACCCCATGGTACCCTACTCGTATGGTCTCCACCGTTATGCCATAGAAATGAACGCAGTCCCTCATCATACGCTGGACTGATGTACGGATCTCTACATAACAATGTTACATCCCGCATATATCTGTCATTACTACGCTACGTAAGCATATGGACTGCCATCGTCAATCGAATCAGATTTCATATCGAAGTAATGCCCGCAAGTCTACGATACACCACCCAAAGCTGACATGCATGTATCTAGACTATCCCACATAAGTATCGTCAATCGTAGCTCGATGCCTTAACCGCACATCCTATAATGTGCACCGAGTTATGTGGCAGGGCGATACAAGAAACATGGAACTCGATCGGGAGCATTTCCATATCTATACAGGCCCATCTTTAAGAGTCTCTATATACAGATATTCCTAGGGTCTATTTTCATGGTGGCTATGGCCCTACCTTGGCCCCTCCCTCAACTAGTAAAGACTATAAGAGCTAAATGACTGCCCCTAAAAAATAAAATTCTAAACATCCATTTGGCGTCTTCCCTCAACCACCATACCCCGATAGTGAAAGGTGAATGGTCTATTGGTTTTAGCTCTAATCCTTCCGCATCCCACTGGCTGCTGATAACGGGTATCCGATGATCTACTATCCTCGTTGGTAGTGACCCTTCGCCTCGCCGTTGAGGCAACCGCCAAATCACCCTGGTGTCACCGTGTCACATCATTTTGACTACATAGCTACTTCTGCAGTCAAGGCTCACCCACCTAGTACTTACGCGCAGACCCAACCTCTGCGAGCAAAGCCTAAAACATCTGCCACCGCACAGAGGAATACTAGGAATACCTTATGTATCTTAGGAAGTCGCGTGCTTCCCCTTCTAGTCCTTCGGAGCCGACAGAATAATCATATGAATGTGCGCTCCCCTCGTGCCTTATAACGCTACGATAATCAACCCCGTTGGGTTATTCACCCTCAAACGTGCGGACTGGTCCAAGCGCCTCACTTCAATATGTTGTTAGACCCTATGTCTAAACATTCTTTTACGCGTTTGCCTTACCTCATCAGGTTTCCATTTAACTTGATTATTCCCGTTCATATTGAATTCTTAATCAAGTTACCAAGTTCCTCTTGCTTATTAATTTCAGTTATATAACTTAAATCATTTAAGTTTATTAATAAGCCCACAACATGTTATTCTCTAAATTATGGTCCAAGGTCTCTAATCCACAATCCCTTTATATTCTTGTTTGAGTTCATCGTTACAATAACATGTTCTACTTAATATGTAATTAAGTATATCTCAATTCACATGTTTTCTTGTCTAACATGTCAGCCATTATTTATGATTAAATATAACTTATTTCGTAAGTTTTCCTTATCCTTTCTCATTTAATTATAATTCCATTTTACATTATTACTACAACTTATCGTTGTTTACTTATTAACTTAGTTATCTTAACTAAGGCCCATTAATAAGTTTCTCTACCCATTTATTATAACATAGGTTATAATTTCCTCTTGTCCCAAGGACAAGTCTAAACATGCTATTCTTATCAGCTGGTTTCAGACTTCCAAGTTTACAGGTTACTTAATTTATAATTAAGTACAACTTCTTATATTTCATAAATTTTCCCCTTTTCTCAACTGGTTTCAAGTTTTCCCAATTTACTGATTACTTAATTTACAATTAAGTGTTCCTCATCTCATTTAACCAGTTATCTCATTTCCTTTCTAGTTTATTATAACCTAAGTTATAACCTTCACTTATCCCTAGGACAAGTCTACCTATTATACAACATTCTCATTAATGTTAATTATTTATAATAGGTGATTATCATTCCCCATTTTAACCATTTTCTTTTACTGTTGTATTCCAGTATTCTTCATTCGCTGTAATATATGTTCCTTATTTTAATTAAGGATAACACTTCATGCACCTTATCAGTTTGATGTATAGGAGGAATCAGTAATTTATTTTCATAACGTATTCCCATCTAAATCCGTGGTGGCAAGTAAGTCACTGTGGCTTACTTGCAACCACGTTCTCAGTAGGTCATTTAAAGAAATACATCACTTTTCCTTCGCATCGCACTAACTCGGTCCATTACATCCCTTCCTTTCTTATTTTCTGAGTTAGACATTTAATTACCATCATTGACATTTATTCATATCTTGTTATACACACAAACACACACACACACACTTATATATATATATATACATACACTAGACCTCTCACATTAAGCCTACACTTGTGGACGTTGGATTTGCCAAGCGGGTCTTGGAAGACTTCTACCACAAGTTGACTTAACCTCGTGTCTTAGTACCATTGCATGTTTTAATTACGAACTTAGACCCCTTACATTAGATTTTCCACTTGTGAATGTTGGATATGCTGGGCGGTACCTGGCAGACTTCTATCACATGTGCAATCTAACCTCGTGCCTAAGAGCGTTATATTGTCAAATTACTATGAATCTAGGCATGTTCGTTCTTTAATAACTATTCCTATTTCATGTAAATTTTAGGCATCTTCACCTTTTCGTATGTTTACTATAATCTAATTTACATGTCGCCAAATTGTGCCTATATTTTGTCACATGTCCTTTTTAACATGCGTTTAATTCTATTTTGACATGTAAACATTCAATCGGGTAATTATTCAAATCCAACAAGTTAAACATGTCATTTACTCAACAATATGCCACAAATGAATCAAATAATTATAACAACAATAGTCATTGCCCATATTCTAACAGGTTTGTTCAACATGTAATCATTCCAACACTTTAACCGATTCAACGTATGAATTATTCATATTAACATCTCAACTTGTTATAACAATAATTTATAATTATTCTGGTAATTTCACAATTAATAAAAAGAGGAATGCTAAACGAAAACATATTATTATCTAAAGGTTATAGCTTAAACCCACTCACCTCGTACGCTTTCCTAATTCTGGATCTGATCCAGTTTTAGCATCCATGGTTTTTCCCTTAACCGGATTCAAAACCTAACAACCATGGGCTGATTATTTTTATTAAAAGATAAAGGAAAGGAAGAGGAAGGATTTTGAATAGATCAGATCTAGAAAGTTGCCTTACTTTTCACATAATTCTGAGCACCTTTTATAAACGTCAATCTCTTTATTCCAGATCTGGATTCATAATTTTTCCTAGACTAAAATCCTTAATTTTCCGAATAGATTTGAGGGGAGAGAGAGAGTAATAGCAGAGCTTCAATGTAACCTCATAATTATGATGTTTAGGGTTAGCTCTAGAGACTTATTTATAGGTGTATCAGAGAAGCCAGAACCCGCAGATTTGATTAAAAACCATCAGAAACGTCCACATATCAAAAAAAACTAATCTATCAAAATCTGTCGCAAGGGGGTCGACCCCCCATTTAAGGGGTCGACCCAGTGGTCGACACCCCCTTTAGGGGTAGACACCTCTGGGTGGCAAATCTGCCGCCTTCCCAAATTTTGAATTTTGAACCGATTTTTGGATTTTTGAACCTATTTTCTAATTTCTGAACCTAATATATACATATATATATATATATATATTCTTCCTACGCATATACAAACTTCAAACATTAATAACTTCTTCATACGGTGTCCGATTTACACAAACCATGCGTCTATTTTGACCAGAATTTTGAAACGGACGCAATGGCACAGTCTGTTTTACTTAATTTTGAATATTTAATTAAGTTATTCTTATTTTATTATCTTAAGTTAAAAATGCGGGGTGTTACATCAATGGTTATATTTTGAGTTAAATTCAAATTTAATTCAAATAAACTCAGCGCTAGTGCTGTAAATGATCTGAAATGGGTTTTTAATGAATTGAGCTACTTTTTTTAAATTGTTTAAAATAGTGGAAAACTATGATAAATCATAATAAATGATTCAAAAGTGATTTGGAGTAAACATATTTAGTTCTCAATAGTATGAAGCTATTTTGTGAAAATTAGCTATATAAAAAAGTGTCCAAAATGTTTGAATTTAATAATACTTTACTAAGTTTTTCCAGTATATTAATATTGCATTTGAATGAAAATAGTCTTCGGATATTTCGATATTGGATTCTGTAATTATATGGATATTGTTTTGAAGAAATTGGAAGATAGAGATATCGTTATTCCCTATATGATATCTGTTGGTTTCAGACTTTGATGTTGAATATAAGTCGATACGATTTCTATTCAAAACCTTATATTTGATATCAAATTTGGTTTTGGTATTTTCATGAATGATGTCTTCAATAGCACCGTTCTTAAACCCAATTGAAAGTGAAGTTTATGGAATAAATCTTTAAATTAAGATTAATGAAGTTTTCCAAAGTGAAGTTTCCAATTAATAAATTTAATTAGAATTAAATGGGAATTTAATTTTGGATTTACCATGAATGATATTTTAAATAACATTTGTTCTTTAACCCAGTTAAAGGAAAGATGATTTCTCATGTTTTCAATTGTAAGAAATCTTTCAATAACGAATTGACTGAATGAAACGAGATGAAAACCATGTTAAAGTTTTAATAAATCTTTCAATAAAGATTTAAACGAACGAGATGAAGATTAAAACTAAGTTAGAATTTTAATGAATCTTTCAATAAAGAATTGAAATGAAAGTAGCCAATTAAACTTACTGAAATACGAGGGGTGTTAGATATGGAGTACCACCAGCTTTGCTCCATGTGATGAATAGGTTGGTAACGGGATAACGATACAAGAAATTACTTTTTGTTAGGCTCGATAATCTCGATAAGGTTTATAAACCTTAATTTGAGTTAAGTTTATAAAAGGAGATTATATAATCTTTTGAAATGATTTCCAAGGAAAGATTTAAACAAGAAGTTTAAATGAGGTACATCTTTGATAAGATTTATGTGAGTAATTCCTAATGTAAAGGATATTCTGAATTAGAATGAGGTGTATGATATGTTTAAATATAACTTGATTTTAATGATGCAACGGTTATTTGAAAAAACCGGGGTTCAAACCATTCTGAATAACTAATACGATGATTGATGAAGATATTAAAGATGGTGGTTGAAGACCGGAGATCTTTACATCATTTGGATTATTTTCGATGCCTTTGGTTGCTCTCGAGCGGTAGCCATCCAAACGTACTTGGGGATCGCCCAAATATGCAAGGGCCTCTCTCCCTTAGGGGACGAGGAATAAGGTGCCTTCAGTTTCGTTCAGACCCAGAACAAACTTGCAAATGGATGTGTGCTTGACGTTATATTTCATAACATAACCAATTAATTACTATTGATGATAGCTTAACATCCTTGTTTGAGATGTATGAATTCAAAGGTTATATTATTAATAGAAACTGATCATATGTATGAATTGACATTGTGGCATGCTAAGTTGTTGATTGATCGAAGCTTTTGTTGAAAAGCAAAGCTTTGTGGATGATGATCAAAGCATGGATGATATATCGTATTTTTGTGTCGAGACGTGACTTCGACAAGCCTCACAGCCCATGAATGGCCAAAAACTAGATGAAGAGTGTCAGAGAAAGGACATATGTTTCCTTTTAGCTGAAAGTGATTCAATGGTATGGAGCCTAGACAATTTACCTATGTAGTTGTTGGAATTGAGGTGCCTAAGATGATGGTCAAACAACTAATAAGATTGTAGGTCCGATCGAACCGGGGAATGTTATGTTCAGGAGTAACCATAATCAACCGGGAGTTGGTAAACTGACTCCGCTGAGCCAAGGGTCACATGCTTGTGGTCCTGGACATCTTGGAAGAAATGGTCCGAATCAGATAAGGAAGATCCTTTGCCTTGGTCATTGATGGAAATCCAACATCTAATATGAGCCTTGCGTTTTCAGTTGTAAACCTATATGGTGACTAATAGGATGGGGTATTATGCCATCTAAGATTGATACATTTACTTTCGAAATTGATTTTCACACTGTACTCTAGTAATAATAAAAGTGAAATTTCGTGTAGCAAGAATGTTTGGCTATTATAAAGTAAAACTCTATCCTCTGGCTTGCGCTTGCATTGTGTGATGGGACTTGAGTCTTATAATAGCTTCATTTTTCAAAAAGCATTGCGAGTTTTTATGACCGGTATTCATGTGAAGAAAACCCACTTCGTATTATACGGCATGATCGCGTGATTTACCCAACTTTAAAATAAAGTTAGTAACTGTTTTGGTTCTCATACTAGTCCCATGACTGACTCGAAGTTTATTGTTTCCCTCTAAACTCTGGGTGTCCATATTTTCCACACGGGCAGCTAGTAGTTTTGATTTTGCAGATATTTTTAAACAGGATCGTGGATTATGGCTGGGGCTATATTCTAAATTATTTGGAAGTTTTTAATGTATATTTTTTTTATGTTTTCGCTGTATTGTAATTTACTGTCCTCTGATTTTTTTTCGCTCTGTATCAATTATTGTACTTTGACGTATTATTTACTCTGATGTAAAATTGTAGTAATAACAATGAAATGTTCTTTTGTGTTTTTTTCTGATGCATTGTGTCTCATAATAATCCGCCTTTGAGAATGTTTTGAGTGGGCTAACTACCGGGTTGAAACGGGTCCAATAGCGGGTTGTCACGTGCTATTGCTTTGCAATGCTATACTTTTTTGGCAACTCACACTATGATATTCTCAATCTCAATCTCCATATATTAGTCCAACTGATTTTTGTGGTCTTTGGCATGCCCGATAATAACATTATTTTATAAGAAACATATTTAACATTGTCTCTTAAATTGTTCTTAAATCATATTTATCTCAGATTTAAATAAAAAAATATTTACTACACGTAAAAATTGATGTTGTTTAACGATGATTTGAGTTAATACTTACATTTAAGCAAGTGTGGTCCCTGTCATATGTTTTTATTTGTTTACAAATTCTGATATTTCCTAATGGATAAGCTAACATGCACTCCGGAGATATTTCACATCTACATCACATCGAACCGTAAATTGAATTTTATGCATCTTTTCCACTTGAAATGATATTGAATATTTAATCGCTTTTTCATATAATGTTCAATGAGTTTCCCTTTATTTTCAAAAGTTAATCCAAATAGGGATATTTCTTATCGTTTCTTCCAATCATGTTCACTTCCAACTGGAAATTACCTATAATGGAATTCTCCATCATTGTTGTAGTAAATAAATCATCGACAACGATGACAAAGTTAAAGGTATGCACTAAGGGTACTAATATAATTTATTACATATATTTACTCATTGACTATTCATGTTAGAAATAAAAGGTATTTTATTTTTGTTATGTACTTGATATTATATATTTTATTAGTCAGTTGATTATTTAATAGAAAATTCATAAATGGTATATTTTATGATAAAAATTATAAAGTGTGGTAACCGTGAATGATTTATCACAATAAATATAAGTATATCATTTTTAAAATTCTTAGTCAAGATAAATCAAAATTGGATATCAATGTATCAATTGAGACAAGAGTATGTAATTCTATTTAAAGGTCGGGTAGTGCATTACTCATGCCTACTAGAGGAACAAGGAGTTAAGTACTAATAATTATTATAAAACTATGCAATTACCCATTCGATAGTTTATGCTAGTTAGTGTAACTAAGGTCAAACTGAAAATATCAAAGTGACTAATTTACACAATTCTCCTAACTTGAGAATATTGTAAATCTTAAATATATAAGCTCCACTTTGATTGTAATGAAATCATGGTATAATGTCCATCGATGACTATAGTTGGGTCGAGTGGAAGTATTGAAAGTGAAACACTATTCAAGAAAGGATACGTCCCCTCGATTATATGAGATTAGTACCATGATATACTCGGTTACATGATAGTGATAATGTCAATCCCCTTGTTTCTTTAGCAGCTAAAATCAATGTTGATGGCTTCTATGGTGATGGTACAAGCACTATAAATAATGTTCATAATAATGTTCCTGATGTTTGTGCAGATTTTGAGAATTTAAATGGAATTAATAAAGGAGATCATTTAGGTTTGGACAAAGCTAATAGTGTTGAAGGTATTGTAAATATTGCTGGAAACTCAAATGGTGATAATGTGAAAAATAATCATACTCAATCTGAAAGGAGCTCACCTAACACTTTTTCCACATCTGTCTTGAACTCATCTTCAGTACGTTCGACAGCTAGTAAATCTTTTTTTTCAGTTTTGTCTTTTCATGCATTGGGTGGGAATTCTATATTGAATATTAATACTGCTAGGCAATCTGAAGTTGCCGAGCGAGCTTTACATGCATATAAAGTGATCTCTGGTAATGAAAACTTCGGAAATTTCACTTAAGTTAATGCCATGTCAAGTAAGATTATGCCTTCAAAAATTTCTTCTTCGTCATTGCCTCTCCATATTCACATTTAACACTTCCTACTCATATTATTTTGCCTCCACCATCTTTTGCATCTTTTGACAATTCTTGTTCTCATAGTGGTTTGATATCTCAATCTAAAAGTAGTAAGAAGCGTGCAAAAAAGAAAAAGGCTACTGATATGGATGATGGTATTGACTATAGCCTAGAAGAGTTTCTGCCAAACTCTATGATATTTCCTGCTAGATATACAAAGAGGAATCCAGTATAAATGATGACTGGTTGTGTCAAGCATTTCACTTATGATGCTATTTTTAACTGGTTTTGATATTTCTATTTTCTTTGGTAATCAGTGTTGCTGAAGCATTCTGAAGCAAATTTTTACTGAAGTAATGGTTAGCATTTGTAGTGTATGTTGCTTTTGAAGCTAGTGATTTCTATGGCTAGTGATTTACGTGGAGTAGGGATGTTTTGTTTGAGTGTAATGTTGTTGTTTTGTTTGTTAAAGTCAGGTAGGTCAATGTTGTCATGTGAATGTAGTAATTCAGCTCTGATGTCGAGACATTGTAATGTGAGTGTACTTATTGTAAATTTTCTTGTTGTATAATAAAATGTTATGCACTGCCTTTCAAAAAAAATTAAACAGACGATTTTATAAGCCTAAATAGCTTAACCAAATGTGAAAATAAGATTTAATCTTATTAAAGGAGACTTAGTTAGTGGATTAATAATTCGAAAAGGACTTAGTTTTAGCGCTAATTATTTCGAAAATACCGAGGTTAACCCATTTCTATTAATACATGGCAATTAAAAGTCAAAGATGGTGGAAGACCAGAAACCTTCACATCGAATGGACTGCTTGCTGATGCCTTGGGTATCTCCCATTGTAGGTTTATAGTGGCAGTAGTCCGGACATACTTGTTGATTGTCCGAGTATGCAAGGGCATTTCTCCTTAGTTGGACGAGGAATAAGGTGCCTTTAGTTTCGTTCAAACCCAGAATGGACTATTAAATGGATTGTGTGTCTGATGTTGTATTTTACAGCATAATCGATTGGTTTCTATTGATATTATATTGGTTGGTGGCGGATGATTTATTCTCTTTTCTTAACACCCTCCTCTGAGACTTATGTACTCGGAGGGGATATATATTAATAGACACCGATAATATGTTGTGAATTGACAGTGTGGCATGCTGAGTGCTGCTGTTAGATAAATCAAGGCTTTTGTTCAAAAGCAGCGCTTTGTGGACATTGACTCTAGGGCCTCACACCCTGGAATGAGCTGAAAACGTGATAGTGGACCGCAGAGATATGGGCTAACGTTCCCTTCTAGCTGAATAGTGTTGCCATGGTATGGACCCGAGGGAAATTTACTTAAGTGGATGATAGTAGAGGCGCCTCGAATAGTGGTTAAATGGGACCAAGATGACAGTCAAATACGATTGGGGGAACGTTATGTTCTGGAAAGATTCCAACCAACCGTGTATAGTGCAGGCCGGCTCTACCGATCCGAAAGATTCAATGGTTGACTCCTGGGACATTTGCTGGAGTGTTCCAAATGCGGTTAAGGAAGGTCCTTTACCTTGGTTCATAGTCCGAACCCAATTTTCAATACGAGACCCTCGTGTTTTAGTTGTATACTATATAGCCAACATAATGGGATGGGGAATTATGCGAGCTAAGATTTATACAATTACTTTTGAAATTGATTTCCACACCTATACATTGATAATAATATCAAAATATTTGTTTTTAATAACATCAAGCACGTATGTCTATTATAATGTAAAACTCTATCCTCGGGTTTGCGCTGCACTGTGTGATGGGACTTGAGTCTTATAATAGCTTCATTTTCAAAAGCGTGAATTTCGAAGTTTGAGTCTTGGTTGATGATTGTATGGTATGGATTATGGTTTGTTATCTAGTTCTTAATCTTAAGGAAGTAGGTTTGATTTAATAAATCTAAATATAAAGATGAAACTATTTTAGTTTTGAGTTTTATGGACCAGTATTCATGTGGAGGAAACTCGTTCAATGTTATATGGCATGGTCTCGTGATATGCCTTAGTTTAAGTAAAGTTAAGAATAATTTATTTAGTTCTAACACTGGTCTTATGAGTGACATGGAGTTTATTGTTTTTCACCTAAACTCTAGGTGCCCATAATTTTCCACACGGGCAGCTAATAGTTTTGGTTTTGCAAATATTTTATAGAGCAAGATTCTAGATTGAAGCTAAAGTTATGTCCAGAGCATTTGATAGTCTTCTGCTGAGAGTTATGTATTTATATTTTCGAGTGCAATGTATTATTTATTGTACTATGATATTCTTGTACTCTGATGTAACGTTTTAATGATGTTAATGAAAAGTCTTTTTTTGTGATAATGTGTTGGTACCCCAAGCGTTACGTCTTATTGATCGGTTTAAGTCGGCTTAACGATCGGTTTGAACCGGACGGTAGGCGGGTCATCACAAAAATGGTATATGAAAAACCGGAATTTAACATCTAACTCGGAAAATAAAAAGAAGAAATTAATAGTGGACTCAGTTAGTTGGATTTGGGAATAATGGATAATTTCCATAATGACAAAATTACTGTGAACGTAGTTGCAAGAAAAGAAAGAAAAAAGGATTAGTGTGAAATAGGGATTCTTTTACTGTATTGCACACTAATCAAATAAAAAATATATGTATGTTCACCATGAAAATAAAAGATATAGCTTGCAGCCACTGATCATAATCGATGTACGTTATGGAAATAAGTCATTACATCTTTATGTTAACCGTTCTAATGAGGTATGTGAAATATTTTCTTGAAATAATAAGGATGTACGAGATGGTAATTAAAGAAAGATTACAATAGTGAAAGTTGGCTCATATTAAGGCACCTAAGAAGAATTGTGATGAACGAGGAATATAACATATTATAATTAATTATATGAATGAGAATGTAATATAATAGGTAGGCTTGTCCTAGGGATAAGTGGAATTATAACATGAGTTATAATTAATAAGGAAAAGTGAACTTATTAATAAATCTTAGTTAAGAGAACTAAGTTAATAAGTAAACTCACAACAACGGCTATGATAACAGAGTAAGATAAGGTTATGATTAAATAAGAAGGAATCAAGTAGGCTTATTATTAGTAGACTTACAATTGAAAGTACTAATTCAAATAAATGTAATAAATAATAAGCGAAAATCTGCTCCGACGGCGTATGGCTGAATAAAGAAAATAAGCAGCAATTGTGAGCTAAATAACCTAGTAACTTGAATAAAAAAGGTGAATATGTGGATAATCAAGTTAATTAGCAAAGTGGTACATAAAACAAGCTCACAGTTAAAAGATTATACATAGAATCTAACAATGCGATGGTGTGATGCATTGGAGCCAGTCCGTACGTATGGAGATGAAGAACCCAACGGGGTAGATCATCGTGGTGTCTGGAGACATGAGAAGAGCACGTCCAACTGATTATTCTACGGGACTTGAGGGAGGCACGTCCCTTCTACAGGACGTGGTAGGGTACCCCGTGATGGTCCTCTGTGGTAGGCTTCGAATAGAGGTGTGGTCTGTACGGTACAATCTGGTGAGTATGCCTTGACTGCAACTGTGATGTTGTAGTCAGAAGGCTGTGGCAAATTGCGTTGGGTGATTCCGCGATTTGCCTCACCAGTGGGAGAGGTTGGTCAAGACCAAATTAAGGATAGTAATCGTCAGATACCTGTCATCGGCAGTCAGTGGGATGCAGAAAGATTAGAGCTAAACCTATAAACCAATAATCTTTCACTATCAGGACGTTGGTTGAGGAAAACACCAAATTAGATGTTAGATTGGTTGATAAAGACACGTCAATAGCTCTTAAAGAAGTCTTTTATTAGTTGAGGGAGGGGCCAGGGTGGGGCCATAGCCACCATGAAAACACAGACCATAGGTGAATATCTATATTGTAGGCCTAATGAAGTTGCCCATTATAGATATTGGAATTTCCGATCTAGTTTCGTGCAATGGATGCAACCCTATTACGGGACTCGGGTTATAGTAGGAGGTGCATTCGTGTAAGTGTCTAGGTACACATACTGGGTGGTGTATTATAGACACTGGGGCATTACTCCGTGTTGAGACGTGGTTCAACCAAGGAGTTCGGATACGAGGATCCGTACACTTACGTAGCATAGCGATGGTGGTCCTATGCGATTACGTTGCGTGTACGCTTCCATGGTGTGACGGCGGAGACTGTATAACGAGGGTACTATGGGAAGTACCTTGAGATGTTGGGTGTAGCTACATATATACTATATTATGTTTAATCTGCTGGCGAGTAGATAAGTACGATGTGAGTGCAGAGCATTGAGTGATGTTAACTCAATAACCTAATAATTAAGAAAACATAATTGAACGGTATATGAAGGGTTATTTTAGAATGTATAATTTGTCCTCTCACCAGAACTTTGTGTTCTGACCCCTCCTCGTGACATACTCGTAGGTTAGATTTATGGTAGAGATTTGATACCCTTTTGGCACTTGTTAGACAACGTTATTATTTCGGTAAGGCTATATTTAATTATTATATTTTTTCAATTCTGCTGTGAGATATTTCATCGAGCTCTGATATATTTATTAGCTCAGTCTTTTCTGCAGTACACCAGACAAGCCAATTCAAGGTTCGATATGTTGGGATTTAAAAAAAAATTGGGTATATCGGAATTCGGGTTGTTACAATTTGTATATTGATCGGTTCAGTAATTAGCTATGTGAAATTAAATTATCCAAATTATCAATTGCTGGAACGAGCTCGTGGACATCCCCTGTTTTACTTGGACGTATTTGCTTATACCCACGCATTAAGGCAAGTAGATGAGGCTGGCAACATCACATATCTGTAGGGTGATCAGGATAGGGTGACAACTGCATATGTATGCGTGTTTTAAATTCTATTACTCACATTGGTAAGTTTATTAATTACTAGCTATGTAAAATAAAGATGACATTCTACTATTTTTCAACTAAAATTGTTTTTTGCATTATATGCAAGGTTTCAAGAGGCACAGGCTTATGTTCTTAAGAAGTCTGATTGTGATGAGTTGACACCGAAGGGGGAAGATAATATATTTGATGCTGTTATGGATCCAATGCAGTAGAGTAGACGTTGTGGCTTCGGGAACCTAACGGTAATTAACCCTTTTGCATATATACAACAAATTAGCATGTAGATATATAGTGTTATAATATTTTATATTCTGACATAACCATTATGTTATTCATGATTGGGTCAATATGATAAGATATGTACTAAGACAACCCTTTTACTATTCATTCTATTTACAGGCTCGAGCAGCTCAAAAGGCCCAAGACAAAGCTGAAATAAAGGAGCTTAGTAGCTACAGGAGCATAATCGTCTTCAAGCTATACAGATGGAGCAGCTGAATCAAAATCTTGCGGAGTTCTTTTCCTTCGTTGTCTGGTGCTTCCAGAAACGACGAAGATGCTTGAGGTATGTTTTGTTTATGATTGCATGATGTATATATATTGACTTGGAGATGGTGAGAATTGTGTTTTGGTACGGAGGGGGTGAGGATGATATTTTGGATATATTTTGATGGTATGTACTTGATTTGTTGACATGTGACGTTGATGAGTTGGTTTTTGATGTTTGGATGGTTTATTTTGTTTATATTGGTGTTTATTTGATTTATGTTGGTTGTTTATATTGTTATTAAAATATACGTGCTATATATGTGTTGAATGGATTGAAAATGGAGTGGCTGGAAGGTAATAGGTTTGCTGTTATAAAAAAATCACCCAGATTTCCAACGGCTTGAAACGATTACCAACGGCTTATTGGTCATCTGTCTCAAACGGTTTCCAACAGCATGCAACCGTTGAAGGCCATTGGAAATGCTTCATAGGTTCCATTGGAAATTGTTAGAATTCGTTGATTATATTCCAATGCTTCGAGCGGCTGCTAACAACTCCCAACCGTTGGATTAGTTGTATTCTCTTGTAGTGTAACTTTCATGTTATTGACCCAAGTTCTACCTACATCATTCACATAAGCTACTCGCACATTATATAATTGTACTTCGTTAACGTTTGCATTATCAACATAATCATTATTATCGTTGTCGACGACATGAACAATTAATGCTTTTTCCACTTAATTTGTTTGAAAACTGTAAAAACCAAAAATAATTATAAGAGTAAAGTGTGTGAAGGTAATTCAAAAAGAAAATAATAAAGTAAAATTATTACTCAATTGATAGTTGTTTTAGATTAATTTGAAATACTATAAGTTGGATATACAAAGTTGCGATCCACATATGTGCTTGACTAGACGATCCTCCAACCACTATGCTTTATATGTTTAATAAAATTTGCAAATTCTCCACCACGATGAATTGCTATGTAAAAAAGAACTACCTATTATGTTATGTGAAACTGTGAAATGGGTAAAAGCTCCTCCATTGATAGTGTACGATTATGTGCTTCTACAACATCTACGCATTTATTCTGTAACAAAAATTTCTATTACTATCATTCTAATAAAAAAGCGTAGGATCCATATCATCATCGTCTTCCACGTCAATAGCAGATGAATGATCATCCCGAACCTATTTTGGTGCTATTTTTATATTAATTCTAAACTTTTCAGTTTTTGTAACTTCAGAAGGGCATTGTTTAATGTGACGACCCGCCCCGCACCAGCTGACATTTCCAATGAAAGTGCGTTGTGCCGATGTCCAACCAGCACGGGATAGTTGCCAAAGAAAGGAATTTGAACTAACAAGGAACCTGTCGAATGTCTCACAGAGCATGGAATAAAATATAATAATAACATACTTTGACACAAAACAGGCGAAACAGTGGATAAGCTGAAAACTAAACATCATAGCAGCGGAAAATCCAAATACAGCTTATGTTCCACATCATCATTATTACAACTTTAAAACTGTCTCTAAAGAAAAAGAAAGGAAAGGCACACTACTAATGCCCAAAGTAGTGACCAGCGGCAACACAGGGAGAATATATGTAGATAATACGTAGAAGCCTCCTGCTCGTCTCCGGTACAGCTACTCATGCACAACCAGCTAACCTGTTTCTAGTCTGCCCGTTTAAGAGTACCTAGAGTAATAAGAAGAGACATAAAACTCTAGGTCAGAAAAAAGTCTGGTATGAGCGATAAGCAGCAAAACAAAATAATAACAGGTATACTAAACCATACCTGAACCTGGACCTACAACCAAAGAGTTAGCACAACATACCGTACAATACTCTAAGGTGCCACTAACATATAGTGTAAAGGATACGGGGGTGGGGGTGTGCATGTCATAGTGATGTCAAACAATCAAGCATAGCAACCATCCTCACAACTCTCACTCAATGCATAAAGCATACGATATCCACCACTTTGATCACCCAAATCCTTGCTATGATCACTCTGCCCCATGGAGTCATGGCGACTCCACTGCACTGATCCATAGCTACTAGTCCTTGTTATGTCCACTCTGCCCCCATGAAGTCATGACGACTTCACTGCACTGGCTCATAGCCATGCTACGATCACTCTGCCCATGGAGTAACATCTACCCCACTGCACTGATCCATAGTCTAACATCCGTCTTGGTGGTGAATCAAAGTTATGGACGTCGATAGCCCCTTAGCACACGTCCCGCAGCAAAGTCCAATCATGAAGTCAACTCTTTGGTTCCCATCTGGATCCTGAGTGCAAACTTCCCATTTGGAGTACCTTTGCATCTCGGGTTTTGGTCATCACCTCCGGATCGGTTCGGCATGCTCCTCTTCACTATGCTTCGGATCATGCTTCTCGAAGTAATCCTGCCTGTGATCATCCACATCGGGTCGGGTCGGATTTCCCCACCCAAGTCGATTCGGTTCGGTCCCTCCCTGCTCGTGCTCAACATCTCGATTCGTGACAAGCCCTTCGGGTCGGATCGGAGGATACCCATTAGGTTCAGATCGTGATCAACCACCTGGTTCGGGTCGTGACGCGCCTCCCTGATCGGAACGGCGTCCCTTTGGTTTGAGTTGAGCATCGGTTCGTGGGACCCATTCAGATCGGGTCGAGTTTGTTCATTTGTTCGGATAGGCTCGTGGACTCACTTTCATGGCGGTTTGGGTCGTGGAGCTCTCCAAGTGAGTGGATCGGTTTGGTGCCTCCGTTCACGAATGGGTTGGGGTCGGATAGGACGATCCGATCCGGTCCGGTTCTTGCATATTTCTTGCACTTTGTCCAGCGAGCTATTTACGCCATTCGATGGCGTTTTCGACCAATCTAACACTTCTAGACAATCACAAAGCATACCATACAGTCACAACAACTTGTAGAATTGACCACAAACATCAAAACAATAATTTTATAGGTTAAAACGGATCAAACATAACCAAAACCCCATATTTTCCCTTAAGCGTTTTTAAGCAAAACTAATGATAGGATTAGTAAAACTTAACCGAATTAAACAAATTTTCTAACAGATGCCTAAAACAATATTTCGAAATTTATGAATATTTTTCTAAATTTTAATCATGTTTAAATTCGCTAATTAACACTAATTACCCTTAATTAACCACAATTAGTGAGAAACTATGCAAATCACTCACCTTAGCCACAAACAAAATACCAAATCTGAAATTATCCTCTGTTTGGCGCTGTCCCCAAGGCTATACTGTACTTTCGACCTTTATTTGGTGCTATTTCCCTTTGATTTGATGTAATTTAGCCAAATCTTCAACTAGAAAGTGGTTTAGAGGTGTTTTAGATTTTGGAGGCCATTATTAAGTTGAGAGGGATGATAAGTGGCGGCTGAAAAATGAGAAAACGGTGTTCTCTAAACCCTAACAGCCCTTAAATACTCCAAATCCCGAAATCCCCCTCTGGGCCAAGTTGTTAATTACCCAATTAAGCCCGGTTAAGCTGTTTTATACATTATAAACCTTAATTCAACCATATCTCTCAAACGGTAAGTCCGTTTGACTATTATGACCACTCTATGGAACGGCAAACCATCATCCGGGTCTAATGGAAGTGGTGTCAAGTCAAAACTCATTTCCAATCAAAAGTTATGGCCGAAACAAGATCAGCTAGGGGAAAATGGTCATTTAAAAATCGGTAAAAATCATGAACATGGGAAATGACCCCAATAGTCGTCTCCCAAAGTTACATGACCATACGACTTCGTATGTGAAAGAAATAAATATTCTACGATCCTTTGATGCGTAGAATGCGGGTCGTTACATTCTTTCCCCTTTAAGAAATTTCATCCCTGAAATTCCTTAACTAAGAAACAAACAAAGGATCCTGCATGCCTATCAGGCATTCACAACAATCAAACATACAAAACAACTAACAAGTCTATCCTAGCATGCGGAAAACTAAGTCGCAATTAAAATCTCACCAAGCAAAGAGTTCTGGATAAGTCTTCCTAATGCTCTCCTCTGTCTCCCAAGTACAGTCATTCTCATTCTCGCCCCACTGAACTTTGACTAGATTCACCGCTTCCCTTCGAAGTTGCTTCGTATCCTGCTTGACAATACGAATCAGTTTGCGGTTCCCAACCGCCTCGGGTTCTACTTCGATATCATCCAACTGATCAGGTGAAATAGTCATATCAGGGTCGTGCACGAATTTCCTTAACTGGGAAACATGAAATACGTTATGAACTCCTGCCTTCTTCTCTAGTAATTCAACTTTATATGCCAAATTCCCAATTTGCTCGAGAACTGGGAATGATCCAACAAATCTTGGTGTTAACTTGCTTCTGCCGCCAAATCGTATCACGCTCTTTAACGGAGAAATCTTGACAAACACCAAGTCACCAATGGAGAACTTTAAATCTCTTCTCCTCTTATCAGCATAACCCTTCTGCCTATCTTGGGCAGCCTTCATTCGCTGTTGAATGATCTTAACCCTATCTGAAGTTTCTCTTATCACATTTGGTCCAAGCACAAACTTCTCACCAGTTTCTAACCAACATGACGGTGAGTTGCATGGTCTTCCGTACAAAGCTTCAAATGGAGCCATACCAATACTGGATTGATAACTGTTATTATATGCAAACTCTACTAGAAGTAAATGGTCATCCCATATCCAACAAAATCCAATATGCAAGCTCTCAAGAGATCTTCTAACACTCGATCCACCCTCTCTGTTTGACCATCGGTTTGAGGATGATACGCAGTACTGAGATGTAATTCTGACCCTAATGCCTCTTGTAAGCTCTTCCAAAACCCACTAGTAAACAACAGGTCTCGGTCACTCACAATGCTTTTAGGTACTCCATGAAATCTCACTACCCATTTCATATATAGCTCAGCTAACTTATCTGCCATTCTATTCGACTTGACGGGTATAAATCTTGCACTCTTGGTCAATCGGTCCACAATCACCCAAATGCTATCATGGCCCGACCTAGTCCTTGGTAATTCGTCAATGAAATCCATTGAGACTTGTTCCTGTTTCCATTCTGGAACTTCCAATGGTTGCAACAAACCACTAGGCTTCTTTTGCTCAGCTTTAACTAGCTGGCAATTAATGCATTTGGATATAAACTTCCCAACGTCTCTTTTCATCCCTTCCTAGTAGTAGGTCTGCTTCATGTCTCGATACATCTTGTTACCACCGGGGTGTATAGCCAGTTTTGAGTGATGACATTCTCTAAGCACTTCATCTCTCAATCCATTGACATTGGGCACAAGTAGTCTTCCATTCTTTCTAAGCCATCCATCTCGATCAAGCCCATACTCGTTCATCTCCTCATCGATGCCCATCTCTAACTTGGAGATGATTTTCAATAAGTTAGGATCGTCCCTCTAACTGGAACCAATCCGCTCAATCAAAGTGGGTCTGACCGTCAAACTTGCTAATACTTCTGGATCCAATTCGCACTTTGGTCTGAAATCATACCTAGCGATGTACTCCAGTTGCTTCCATTCTAGAAACATAGCTCCTAAACTGGCATGTCTTCTACTTAATGCATCAGCTACCGCATTGCCCTTTCATGGTGTGTATGCGATATCGAAATCGTAGGAAGCCAAGAATTCTAACCATCTTTGCTGTCGGAGATTTAGATCCTTCTGAGAGAAAAGATATTTTAATGACTTATGGTCGGTAAACAACTCGAATCTTTCTCCCAAGAGATAATGTCTCCACATCTTCAATGCGAACACGATCGCTGCCAATTCCAAATCATGGGTAGGATATCATTTCTCGTGCGGTTTCAGTTGCCGACTTGCATAAGCTACAACCCTACCTCCTTGCATCAATACAGCACCTAGTCCGGTAGCACAGGCATCCGTGTATACCATCATCTCTTCATTCCCCTTAGGAATGACTAACACTGGTGCACATGTCAACTTCTCCTTTAGACTCTTGAATGCATTCTCACACTTTTCGTCCCAGACGAAAGCTTGATTCTTCTTGGTCAACTGAGTCAACGGTGCTGCTATCTTGGAGAAATCTTGGATAAACTTACGATAATATCCAACTAATCCCAAGAAACTTCTTATGTCCGTTGCATTCTTGGGCGTAGACCAATCTTGTACCGTAGCCACCTTCACAGGGTCCACGACAATACCATTCTCTAAAACAACATGGCCCAAGTATCTCACCTCCCTCCTCCAGAAGTGACACTTAGAAAACTTTGCTTTCAATTGGTGTTTTCTCAACACCTCCATCATTATCCTCAAGTGTTCCTTGTGTTCTTCCTCTGTCCTCGAATAAACAAGTATATCGTCCACGAACACAAGAACAATTTTATTCAACTGATCTCTGAATACCCTATTCATAAGATCCACAAAATATGCTGGTGCATTGGTCAACCCGAATGTCATGACCAACCACTCATAAAATCCAGACGGCGTCTGAAAATCCGTTTTAGCTATACTCTAAGCTGATGAAAACCTGTCGCGAGATCCAACTGGGAGAACACTCTCGGGCACTCAACTGATCAAACAAATCATCTATCCGCGGTAGATGATACTTATTCTACCTCGTCACCTTATTCAACTCGCGGCAGTCCACACACAAACGAAGGGAACCATCTGCCTTGGCAGCAAACACAACCGGTGCTCCCCACTCAAAACACTTCTTCTGATAAATCCCTTCTTCAAAAGATCGCTTACTTGCACCCCGAGCTCTCGCTGCTCCCTTGGCGCCATACGACGAAGTGGAATCACTAAAAGTGGCATCTTTCACTAAATCAATACGGAACTCAATCTCCCGGTGTGATGGAAGTCCGGTCACTTCCTCGAAGATGCTCGGATACTGGCCAGCCACGGGCACATCTGACAACTCATCATGCGGGATGTCAAGGGAATTTAGAAAACTAGCCATTATCCCATCACTAAGTAGACCATCAAACACAACCGTCTGCCCATCATCCGCTCTAACTGTCACTAAAAATCCCTCACAGTCTACCACCACCCCATATCTTTGGAGCCAATCGACTCCCAAAATAATGCCAAACCTAGTAAAGCCCAAAACAGAGCAATCACAAACAAACATGTATCCATGAGTCGATAAAACCAAATTTCGACAAATCATGCTAAGGCTAATCGAACCACCAATCGGGTTCGTCACCGCTAAAGGTCTATCGACTATCTCAGGTTCCAATCCCAACCTATCTACCAGGTCACTAGATATGAAGGAACGAGAAGCTCCGGTATCAAACAATACTCGAATAGGAACATCATAAACAGAAAGCATACCTTGAATGACGACATTCTTTCCTTTCTCCGCCGCAGTTGGGGCATTCGACGAAGAAGGAACAGAATTGATAGCATATGCTTTCACAATCTGCTTTTCTTTAGGGGGTTGCGAACACTTGTCCTTGTGATGTCCCACTTGGCCACAGTTGAAGCACTTTCTGTCCGCTGGCTTGACCCGACATTATTTGGCATAGTGGCCCTTCTTAACACAGCTGAAGCACTCAACATCCTTTTTTATTCTTTTTCTTCTGGCCATCCTTGGTCTGATTCTGCTTTCTCTTATTCTGAGAACCATTCTTGCCTCCACTGCTTGCTTGCAGTTTTGGCTCCTCTGCAGATGCAACCTCAGTCTTCGTCTTAGGGTATAGACTCTCTGATCTCAAAGCTTTCCCCACAATCGATTCAAACGTCTCATCGACATGGTTTATAAGCCTTTCCCCCAAGTACTGATCTAAGCCTGTTATGAACTTTTCATTTTTCTTCTCGGCAGTACCAATAAGGGATAATCCATATTTCGATAGAGTATCAAACTCTAAAATGTACTCCGAGACTGCCCTACCATTCTGCTTAAGCTCCATAAATTTCCTAAGCAACTCTGATTTCTGAGCAGCCGGGATAAACTTATCACTAAATCGGGCCTTAAACTGATCCCGTGTAACTTGATCCTCTGTAGTAGTTGCCTTAATAGCATTCCACCAATCCATCGTGCGTCCGTGCAGCTGACGGGATGTTAGCTTCCTCTTCATCGCATCCTCGATACCCAAGTCTTCGAAGATATGCTCACAACTATCCAACCAATCCTGAACTTCTGTAGCCGATTCCGTTCCATGGAACGGCTTTTCACCAAGACTAGTGTAATCCTTGCATATCTTGGCAAAATCGGCCCTTGGCGCCTGCACTGCTGCACCACCATAATTTGCATCATTAGGAACTGCTCCTTGCACAATTCTAAGCATCTCTCTCATGAAGCCAGTGAATATCGTCCTCATATCAGGAGCATTCCCATTATTAGCTCCTCTATCGGTACCCCTAGTATATCGGCTCATCGTTCAATCTGTAAGGAGAAAACGATTAACCATCTCTTCAGTGGTGCCAGTGCGATGCGACCTCATCCTTAAATATACTAATAGTGTGTATATATATATATATAGCTTTTGAAAACCAAAATAATCACAAATACACGCTCTCATATACGTACTATCTCTCCCTGATGTCTTTCCCTAGGTTAACTATGCAACCTAGAGCTCTGATACCAAACGTGACAACTTACCCCGCACCAGCCGACATTTCCAATGAAAGTGCGTTGTGCCGATGTCCAACCAGCACGGGACGGTCGCCAAAGAAATGAATTTGAACTAACAAGGAACCTGTAGAATGTCACACAGCGCATGGAATAAAATATAATAATAACATACTTTGACACAAAACAGGCGAGACAGTGGATAAGCTGAAAACTAAACATCATAGCAGCGGAAAATCCAAATACAGCTTATTTTCCACATCATCATTATTACAACTTTAAAACTGTCTCTAAAGCAAAAGAAAGGAAAGGCACACTACTAATGCCCAAAGTAGTGACCAGCGGCAACACAGGGAGAATATATGTAGATAATACGTAGAAGCCTCCTGCTCGTCTCCGTTACAGCTACTCGTGCACAACCAGCTAACATGTCTCTAGTCTGCCCGTTTAAGAGCACCCAGAGTAATAAGAAAAGACATAAAACTCTGGGTCAGACAAAATTCTGGTATGAGTGATAAGCAGCAAAACAGAATAGTAACAGGTATACTAAACCATACCTGAACCTGGACCTACAACCAAAGAGTTAGCACAACATGTCGTACAATACTCTAAGGTGCCACTAACATATGGTGTAAAGGATACGGGGGTGGGGGTGTGCATTTCATAGTGATGTCAAACAATCAAGCATAGCAACCATCCTCACAACTCTCACTCAGTGCGTAAAGCATACGACATCCACCGCTTTGATCACCCAAATCCTTGCTATGATCACTCTGCCCCATGGGGTCATGGCGACTCCACTGCACTGATCCATAGCCACTAGTCCTTGCTATGTCCACTCTGCCCTATGAAGTCATGACGACTTCACTACACTGGCTCATAGCCATGCTACGATCACTCTGCCCCATGGAGTAACATCTACCCCACTGCACTAATCCGTAGTCTAACATCCGTCTTGGTGGTGAATCAAAGTTATGGACGTCGATAACCCCTTAGCACACGTCCCGCAGAAAAGTCCAATCATGAAGTTAACTCATTGGTTCCCAACTGGATCCTGAGTGCAAACTTCCCATTTGGACTACCTTTGCATCTCGGGTTTTGGTCATCATCTCCGGATCGGTTCGGCATGCTCCTCTTCACTATGCTTCGGATCGTGCTCCTCGAAGTAGTCCTGCCTGTGATCATCCACATCGGGTCGGGTCGGATTTCCACACCCAAGTCGATTCGGTTTGGTCCCTCTCTGCTCGTGCTCAACATCTCGATTCGTGACAAGCCCTTTGGGTCGGATCGGAGGATACCCATTGGGTTCAGATCGTGATCAACCACCTGGTTCGGGTCGTGACGCGCCTCTCTGATTGGATCGGCCTCCCTTTGGTTCGAGCTGAGCTTCGGTTCGTGGGACCCATTCGGATTGGGTCGAGTTTCTTCATTTGTTCGGATCGGCTCGTGGACTCACTCTCATGGCGGTTTAGGTCGTGGAGCTCTCTAAGTGAGTGGATCGGTTCGGTGCCTCCGTTCACGAACGGGTCGGGGTCGGATAGGGCGTTTCGATCCGGTCCGGTTCCTGCATATTTCCTGCACTTTGTCCAGCGAGCTGTTTACGCTATTCGGCGGCGTTTTCGACCAATCTAACACTTCTAGACAATCACAAAGCATACCATACAGTCATAGAAACTTGTAGAATTGACCACAAACACCAAAACAATAATTTATAGGTCAAAACGGATCAAACATAGCCAAAACCCCATATTTTCCCTTAAGCGTTTTTAAGCAAAACTAATGATAGGATTAGTAAAACTTAACCAAAGTAACCAAATTTTCTAACAGAGGCCTAAAACAATATTTTGAAATTTATGAATATTTTTCCAGAATTTAATCATGTTTAAATTCGCTAAATAACACTAATTACCCTTAATTAACCATAATTAGTGAGGAACTATGCAAATCACTCACCTTAGCCACAAACAAAATACCAAATCTGAAAATATCCTTTGTTTGGCGCTGTTTCCAAGGCTATACAGCAGTTCCGACCTTGATTTGGTGCTATTTCCCTTTGATTTGATGTAATTTAGCCAAATCTTTAATTAGAAAGTGGTTTAGAGGTGTTTTAGATGTTGGAGGCCATTACTAAGTTGAGAGGGATGATAAGTGGCAGCTGAAAAATGAGAAAAGGGTGTTCTCTAAACCCTAACCGCCCTTAAATACTCCAAATCCCGAAATCCCCTTCTGGGCCTAGCTGTTAATTACCCAATTAAGCCCGGTTAAGCTGTTTTATACATTCTAAACCTTAATTCAGCCATATCTCCCAAACGGTAAGTCCGTTTGACTATTATGACCACTCTACGGAAAGGTAACCATCATCCGGATCTAATGGAAGTGGTTTCAAGTCAAAATTCCTTTTCAATCAAAAGTTATGGCCAAAACAAGATCAGCTAGGGACAAAACGGTCATTTAAAAATCGGTAAAAATGAACATGGGAAATGACCCCAATAGTCGTCTCCCAAAGTTACATGACCATACGACTTCGTATGTGAAAGAAAGAAATATTCTACGATCCTCTAATGCGTATAATGCGGATCGTTATATTTAAGCTCTCTAAAGCAATATTATTTTTTGTTTTTCGGTCATTTCTATTTACCATCAATATATTTAGGCTTATCATCTTAATTAACCAACAATTCTCCATTGTGGTAAAATGTACTAAAACCATTGATATTATCCATTAGAAAAGTAAAGACACTTAATTCAAATCTTGATTAGCGAAAAACCCTGAATTCAAAATCTCAAAATTAATATCTTGATTTGAGAAGAAATCAAAATACTTATTTCAACCAAATCTCTTAATTTGATAACAAATTTTAGAGGGTAGAAAATAAATCGAGTTTTGTATAATAAAAGAGGAAATGATGTGGATGGAAGATAGAAATGAGACTAGCTATTTATTTCAGTCCAAAATATACTTACTTATTCAAAAAATATACAAATTCAAATATGAAGTATGCATATTTTTAAAATGCACAAGTTTTTTTTTAATTTGTTTTAAAAATATAGCATGCACTTTCCAGATTTACGCATATTATGTTTTTATTTATTTAAATATAGGTTGGACATGAAACAAATCTATTTCATAATTAGTTTTTAGTTCTGTATGACATGAAGTAAAAAGTCATTTTCAAAGATTTGTCCTTCCCAAAAAACGTCGAACTAACAAGCATTTATCTTGCAAAGACCGTAGAAAAGTTAAATAAGGTGTTACCATGTACACTCACCTAGACGCTTCTCACTCACTCAAATACTTCACTCACCTACGCATTCACATTTTTATAACTTTTCTAATTTCTTAAGACCATAACTTAATTTTATTTTTTTCTTTCTTCAAAAAATAAAAACTTCTCCGTTCATTTTCTCTATAATCGTTCTTCTTTTGATTTAATGTTTCTCCATTACATACAAATAACTTGTTATAATTAAGTTCTTATCGTTTTAATTGTAAGTAGGATTTCCTTTTTTTTAAAACTGCGTAAGTCTAACTGAGATTAACATAGTAAAAAAATAATTTACAATTCAAATTAGGTATTATGATATAACATATCAAAGAACATTTATTACTAATTCGATAAAAAATATCGATCATTACTTCTTTTTTTGTTTGAACAAAAAAGGTTAAACAACAAAACAATATGATGCAATCAAATCTAATAAATTATGGTAATCATTCCTAAAGATTTACACTCATATGCTAAATGGAGTTAAATACCTTAACTAATTATCTTCTCATCTGAAATTCATAAATAAAATTATTTATGCTTTTCATCTCATTTGCATTTGTCATTAATTGATAAAATAGAAAATAATTATATTGTTTGGCAATATTATGATATGTTGTCCTTAATATTTGTTCCTAGATCGTCTTTTAAGCTTAAGTTGGGTTCTTTGGGTAATTTTTTAAATTTTATTTTATTATTAATTTTTAAATTGGTTGGTTAATGCTTAAGTGGATGTAAAAAGTAATACAAAACATTCAATGATATCATTATAAAATAAAACTGAAGTAATACAAAATAAGGCAGCTCATAAGACAGAACTGATCACAATGGGAAAAACATTCAATGATAACAACACAGAACAAATACAAACGGAACTGTTGAACGTTTACAGTTCGCAATAATTATTTCAAGCACAAGTAAAATTAACATGTAATTATTTCAAGCAGCAAGAACAAACAACGATGATGAGAAGATTGCTAATAATTGTCAAGAGCATGTAACTCATAGGGGGCCTGGAAAGACTCCATTCTCTCTCTGCTCGTTCCACCTTTCAACCTGTTTCATTGAAAGCACCAAATCATCAATATTGATGACATAACACAAAAAACAGCACAAGCAGTCGTTCCCTATCTTGGCAACAGTGACCTAATGTTAGCCCGACAACTTTAGATATGTCAACAAATACTTTTGGGTGCGGATACCTACTTTTGTATCCAAAACCATTTCCGGACTACAGAATTAGGGTTGTCAACATATACTTTCAGATTCGAATAGTGTCATATATACATCTGCATCTTAAACCATTTTCAAATATCAAATATCCATATCTGCAGATATAGATGGATATCTCATGATTATCCTATCTGTTAACGATCGATAAATCAAACAACGTAAATTGAAATTTTCGGTTTAACATGGCCTTTTTTCTCAATGTCGTTGTTTATAAACAAATACAGAATCATAAGTATAATGATAATAAATAATTTTAAGCACCTAATATGCATTAAGTGCATAGAATGCATACTATCAACTTGATAAAACAATAAGTTGACATTATTTATTATGCTAAAATACATATAAAATAATCTATAATTTTGATAAAAAACAATCGGATGCGAATGTCTTCGTATTCACATCGGTATTCATTTTTACAAATATCGGATATTTATTCGTTTTTCGGATACGGATGCGAATGGATTTCGATTTTTTCGGGTATCCATCGACAACCCTATATTGAATATCCTGTTTCCACGGATAGTGGATAAATATAAGATAATATTTTCTCCGCTGGCAATTAATAGATCTACAGACAAAATTAGAAGAAAAAAATAGTTAAGACATCGAATTATTTCGGTACTTGTTATTATAGAAGTACAAATAGTAAATAAAATATGAATTAAAAAATAATTTAGCAATAAATATCTATCCTTTATCATATTAAAATACACATAATATAAGCATCTTCATAAAAAACAAACAGATAATTTTTAAATGCAGATAGTTCGCCAACCCAAACCCTCGTCAAATAGCGGATAATTATTCGCTTTTTCAAATATGATGCGGATGGATTTTGAATTTACAATATCGACTTGTATCATATTTTGATACAATCAATAGACTTAGGGATGGCAATGGGGCGGGTCTGGGGTCCAAACCCGCTTGACCCGCCCTTGTTTTGACCCATTTAGACCCGTCCCATAGGGTCTTCGGGGAGGGCAGACCCGCGACCCGCTTTTGGAGATTCAGGTCTAGGGTCGGGTCTGGGGCACGGCTAAACCGCCCCAACCCGACCCGCATGATTGAAACATCATTAAAAAACCTTATAATAATAATTATTACTCATTAATCTTCTTAGGTTTAGGTATACATAGTTATAACTTGAATATTATATTTTTCAATCAGTAACTATAAAAATTTCATAGTATTAAGTTGCGTCAATGATAATCATACAATAACAAATGCATACGTTTTAAACTATTATCTTACAACTCATTTTATTATATTCTCTTATCAATGTGAACACATTACAATATGTATATAATTTATCATTTAGTGAGAAAAAACATAAGTATATAAATTTGTGTACATTAGAACACAATATCACTGGGTCATTGGGCGGGTCGGGTCTACCCTGACCCATACGGGTTTCGGGTACGGGGCGAAATTTCCGACCCGCACCGGGTCTACGGGGCGGGTCTGGGGCGGGGTTTAAAATGTCCGGGTCCGGTCTGGGGCACGAGAAACCCGCCCCAACCCGCCCCATTGCCATTCCTAAATAGACTACCACAAGTAGGGCTGTTATGGTAATGGTAACCGTTACCAATACGAGAAAACCGTTACCATACCGATACTATTGGGTAAGCCAAAAATGAATACCGATAATGTACCGTTACTGCTGGTAAATGTTCATTGGGATACCGATAAACTGGTAAACCGTTGACTGGTAAAGGTAAATTTACCGATACATAAAGTTATTAAAACATTAACACATTAAAATTTTGCTAATGATAAAAAGTAAATATTTTTTTTTACTAATTCTAACATTATTAATGTTTATATAAATATTTAAAATTATTTTAACTGGCATAGAAAATTTACTTATTTTATCACAAGATATTTACAACAATATAAAATAATAATTTTGTTAATTTTAAACTTTGAAGTTAATAAAGCCAAAAAGAATTACCATCTTAAATAAATTTACAAGCATCTGCATAAAATGTGATAAACTTTCAAAAAAATAAAGGTCGGAATTCATTAAAATAATGAAAAAACAAAATTAATATGACTGGTAATTTTACCGTTACCACTGGTATTGACATTTTTTTACCATTATTTTACCGTTAATAATGGTAAAACTTACCATTACCATACCGATAACATTGGTATAACGATGCAAGTCGAAATTGATTACCAATGGTTTGGTACTGGTATGGTAATAGTAAATTTACCGTGACCATAACAGCCCTAACCACAAGCATTACAAGGTTGTTACAAAACACACCCCATGTGTGAGTGCTTCGTGTTTTTGGCAAAAACGCTTGGAGATATTGACAGCAAACTGGACATTGTGTTAAACAGTGAGCCAATAGAAGTTTCAAATCTGTTATTGATAGTTTATTGACATCTTTGAAAAGGCGCTTAACATAAGTCTTCACCAAACATTTTCTTATTACCACGGCCTACAGTTGAAAAAAAAATACAACTCGTAACTGTGACTTTCATCAACTAGATTCAAGATAAAAGTAGTTGTTAGCATGATTTATTACCAAAGATAGTTATAAAAGTCTCAAAAGACAATGCAAGACTAGTCTTATAAATCCCAAGAAAATCGTTGATAGTAATGGATATAAGGGTAGCACTGAGGTTGTTGATCATAAAAATAATACAAAGAAAACGCCGCAGGTTCCTATTTTTTGTGATATAAAAAAAAAAACCAGTGTTAATGAATGTGTAATTTTGGTCCCTATTTTTTGAAAATAATAAGCTGCCCAAAAATTATAAAGAAAATCACCGTAGTAAAAAAATTCTTATTTTATAAAAAACATACTTAAATAATAGATTTATATACTAGCAAAAAGCTGCAAATTGATATTTCTAAATTTCGAAAACTTTATGAAAAACACAAATTGGCTTATGCTTTATATATTTAAAAAACCAGGGACTGAATTAATGAGTTCATTGGCACGCAGACTTTTCAAGGACTCGATACGTGAAGCCTCAGTACAATTCCCTGGATGCCTCTTCTTTAACAGAATAAATTCCCAATCTTAATGCCACTGAATCTTACCAGACCCACGTTACTGGTAACAAAATGTTATCTAAAATGTGTTTATATTGACTTACTGTGCAGCAAGACAGCATGTTTTGCGACCAAAGTCAATGAAAAAAAGGGGACATCAATCAAACAACACAACCTTGCATATACTTACCACTTCTCTCTCATACGCCAATAAAAACTGTTGCATCAAGGATGTGGTTAGGTTAAAAGTCTGATAGTGAATGATTATAAACACAACTTTATTGAGATAGAAGGAAAAAAAACATTATTGTGAAAATGTCAAATTAGCCGCTTATTAGAAAAGTGCAGAGCTTTTACCTGTTATAGAAATGGAATCTAAACTATGTCATATATAAAGGTTTGTTATCAAAAACTGAAACTTAACACCTCTCCCCCCCCCCCCCCCCCCAAACCACATCTCTTCGAAAAAAAGAAAAAAAAGGTTCAATATGACCAACATAGCGTACCATGGGAAAAAAGGCTGCATGAAGTATATAAACAAACACATGAATAATGTGATAAATTTGTTGCTGTACCTCATACTGAAGCAGATCAATGCCCAAAGTTGTTAAGATATCATGTAGAATTTACAACAATCTATATTTCATACTTGTTGTAGAATAATAGCAGCTTATTATAATCAAATTGTACAGAACACGCGCGCGCGCGCACACACACACACACACACACAACACATTTAATTGGCAAAAAACATTACATTTGAGGGACTAATTGACACATGATCGAAATCCTAGGGTGTAAATTGGTAACTGAAAACAGTTCAAAATATGAATTTGCACTCACCCATTCACTGGGACAAAGAGATCGGTAGTATTTAGCGAATTTCTCGCATTCAGCAGAGTCGTCACCTTTGGCAAACAAACACCTGCATTTTCATAAAAATCAGAAGTCATTATGTTATTAACTTAAATACTGAAAGAAAAACTCTGTAGTGTATTTTGTGTCATCGATAAGAAAATATTTGAGAAAGAGTGGTGGTAGTGAACTGTATGGACATTATACAGGCCACCAATTTAATTTTTTGCTTCTCTGCACTAATTACCAGATTGCATAAGTAAACAGGTAGATCTTGCAATTCATCATAAATTAAGAATGAATATCTGTAACTGGTAATTAGATAGGTAATCAGGTGATGAGAAGATGGGTTTAACTGATTCACTCATGTACAACTAAGAAGTGTGTTCATATCTGCCATTTTAAGGATTCTTTCCTTGCAGTATAGCTTTTTAATAAAAGCATTGCGTAAAATATATAAGAAATAGTCTTAGAATTGACACCCTAACTACAAAATGAATAGAGATGAGAAGAATTATACTTGTGATATTCAACATATCGAGTGAAACAGTGCTTCGTTTGGTTTGTTGTAGGAAAGCGAAAATCAGCTGGTGCAGTTTTTATCTCAATCTGGTGAGCAAAAGCAGACGATGTGTCATAAAATGGAACTTAGATACTCTTATCAAATAAGAACGAGAAACAAAATGCTAAACCTGATAAGAAATGGTAAAATATAATAAATGAAATAAAATTGTTGCTGACATGATTAAATGAAGTACAGTAATAAGTTGAATGTTACTTTGTGATAAGTTGAATGTTATTGTGTCTAATTTAATAATTCAGGAATGCTCTGACACACTTCTTTGTCGTTCTATTTTGGTTCTAAAGAAAAAAGAGAAGTGACAGATGTCTCGCTCTTCCCAAAACCACTAGCATTTATCATGTGTATATGTCTATGTGCATGTATGTGTATATTGTATGCATAATTATATGCATGTATAATGTATATACACACACGCGTGTATTTGCAGATAAATGTATGTGTATTTTTTTTACATATACGTAAGTACGTTTGTATATACATATAAGAACATTCCAAAGACTCCGAAAACACACGCTGCATTACCTTGTTTTAAGTGACTGTAGAACTCTGGATGTTTTTGTCAAAGCACTACTAACTCGAAATCTCTGTTGGTAGTGCCACAATGGTATCATTGGACAACTACAAAAGCAGTCTTAGGTCCACTTGTTGAGTAGTTACTATTTTTCCAATAATAAATATTAGGCTAATTACTAGTTGTCCAAGGACACAATAATGCGTCATTCATGTAAGTAGGTCTGAATATTTCACAGTGTTTTAACTAGATGCTCTATAATTGCGTTCGACATTTAATTGCTTATTATTTCAACAAATATAAAAAACAGCGAAAGGGATTACGAATTTACCCTCACCACAATGTTGTAAAATTCCAAACAACACAGTCTTGCTGAACATCGATCATGAATATTTTTTTTTTTTCAACACACATAAAATTGTAGCAGAATATAGATTGCAATAATTGCATCCATTTGCTAAGAGCAATTGCCTAATTGACAATTGAATTAGCAACTGTTAATTCATTTTTAACACACAACTTGCCGATCGATGATATAACAATTACAATATATCAAGTTAAACAATCATACATGTACCCCACATATTATCTCATATTGTGACTGTATGTCTTATCAATTACTTGAGCAATCGAGTTGGAAATATAGATGAACTAATCGTTTTGTGGATCAATTATCAAAGCCTTACTTAGTAATGTACGGATACAGCGAAAATTAGTATAATCGGCAATTCCTTTTCAATTGAGTCATTGGTACAATTGCTCTTACTTCATACAAAATCTTGACCATTCATCGTTGACAGTTTACACTGTTATCTGGAATTGTACGTTTATCGAACCATGCACAAACAAAGTTAGCTTTATAGGGGCAATTTGCATACACGTTCATGACATCTATTCTCATCTCTGGTTATTATCATTTTATTTCATGGATCATGTGTAGTTAAAGCGTATAACGGTTCGGTGGAGATGCAAAAAGTTATCGCGGAATCTAACGGAAAATAGCGGATGTGCAAAAAGCTTCATAAGATATAAAACAGAACACTTAATGTTAATTTATTCTCATTCTCACGTCATTTGTATAGTAAAAAATATACTGTTTGATTTTATATAACAAAGCCAAAAAAATATAATATGTCAAGCAGTCCAAATTTGATGACTACAATATATTTCTAATATATTGATCACTTATGCCATAAAATTAGATTTTTACCCAACATTGTAGATTTAGTTCAGAAAAGAAATAGCACAATCAACAATTTCATATTAAAGTGGATGCTAAAAAACCTTGATTTAGTGGGTATAACGGAAAATAGTGAGACTTAAAGCGGATATATTATTAATTAGTGCTAAATTCAAAAAACGTAGTAGTAAAAGAGCATGGGTTAAAGAGCACTCTGCGCTATAGCGAGGATTTTGCGGGGCTTTAACAGTACATCATGGATCTTAATTTGATCATAAATTATCATCCATAAACAAGACAGCGATAAATTAGGAATACGAGGAAGAAGATCATCCCTACATTCTTATAACATATGAACAATCAGAACTAAAATTATTATTAACATTTACACTAGCACGAATGAAATAATAAAAATAAAACCTATTGTTTACAAGCTTTAATGAGCATCGGAACTTCAACAAGATTTATTACAGTTTAGACTAATAATACATAAGAAGAGGATGCGATTAGAAATATCTTTGTACTATTTTCAAAATCTGTAACGGACCTTTTGTCCAAGTAAGACTTGGACTAGCTACTTAATTTTATTCTGTTCATGTTTACTATATATTTTCAGTCTAAAAATATCTATTGCTCACACAATGCAATCATGTTGTAAAGTTAAAAGCAGAAGTAGCTTTGTAAAAGAACACTTTAAAACCTTAGTAATTGGGCAGTTTCAATAAACATGTCACGACTCTAAAATTTTCTATTATATGCTAAAAGTAATGGCATATGACTGTAAACATATTAGAGAACGCTAAACACATTAGAGAATGTGAACATGCCATAGCTAATTTGGCCAATACACTTCAATACCAAGTGTTTCTAGTAAGGCTTGGATGACCATTCTCATTCATCTTGACCTGTACATCTAAATTACGAATGAACCATCTTCATGTTAATTGGATTCAATTTGCAGTTCCATATTGTTGTACAAATTACAAATCAATGATTTTTGTTACAGTTACTCCCTAAAATAATGGTCAGCACCGACCAGAAACATCAACCATATTAGTATTATTGAACCCATGAAATAAAACATGTTAACCTCGTTTATCAGTAAGAAAACGCCTTTTATTAATTAGATAGGTTCATTCATATCTAAAATTTACACATCTGGAAAACCAGTGCCTGGCGTAGGGTGTTAGTAGGGTGAAATTGAATAATCATATTATCAAACTAGCACTTCCTTAGACTTTTACAAATAGTTCGGTTTCATATTATATTCGGTTGTAAAACCATCTCTACTAGGCTACTAATGGACAAATTTTCAACAAATTCCTTCTAATACCATAAAGTACATTCTAAGCATCAGACGAAAATCGAGACGCACCCTAAATCTATGATTGCCAAAACAATCTAACAAATCGAGATCCCTGAATTATCGAAATACAAACACAAATCAAAGGGGGAAAATATAGAACGAAATCTGATTAATCATACCTCAGCCATTTAGAATTACGGGAAAACGAAGAACAACGAAAAGAAATCGAATTCGTCCCAGTTCAACTGAAATGTTCCTCTTTTGTAGCCAATCGACCTGAATATGGATAATTTGGCCCATATTGGTTTTCTAATATGATAATGATTTTGTTCTAATTTGCTTGAAATTTGGATAAGGTCGAATTGGGCCGAACTGCTCATCCAGCGTACATAGATTCCAGCAGGCTGAAGTTCCATGTCCGCCAAGAAGATCAAATTGGATTGGGTTATCGCACTGTTATACTAATGGCTATGGTCCTCAAATTACATAAGCTATCCAACTCCTATCTTTTATATCAAAACCGATTCAGACATGACTTCCGCTAATTCATTTACTTTCTCTGATATTTCTCAATCAAATCAGTACGGGTCATTCGTTCAGATTAAGGGTTTTACGTATTGTTGATCTTAAATTATGTAGAAAAATATAGTTAGCCATCCATTATTGATTTCATTGAAAAGAATTATAGTCTCATTGAAGTTTTGAATTTAACTTTATTTAAAGGTCATTGAATTAACGTAATTTCTTACTCAAGATTCAGATCTATTTATCTATTGGTCTTTTTTGGTGATGGTTTAGATTTGATTTAGTATCCCTTGTTTATTGAAAAATAAAATGTTGACTTATAAAGCTCTTTTGGTTTAGAAAGATAGATCTAAATGATCCTTATTTTGATGTTATTAATTTTTTTGGGAAATAATATAAATCCCTCTGATTTTCAAAAACAACCCATGTTAGTCATAACATCGCAAGTTTATCATTATATTTTTTTACAAATAAGTTGCGAATTTCAGTGCAAAAAACATTATGGATCTGTTATGCATAGTTATTTTCATTTAATTTTAGTAATGGTATAAACCGATTTGTATAATTTAGAACCATTTATGCAAAAACATGTAATCAGTTCCTTCATTATTTTAAATTACTCAACTTAGTTTATATATATATATATATATATATATATATATATTATTCTACGAATGTCGGAACAAGCTCAAATTCTAGATATATGCGGATTGAACATCTACAAAATCTTGTTGGATTTGGATTACAGTAACTCATGGTAGGGTAGGGGTGCTGTAAAACATGGGTGCTTCGGAACGCTCATATATATATATATATATATATATATATATATATATAATTTTCAATATATATATATATATATATAGCTAGCATAGAAATGTGTTTATTTTATACTCTTATATCTTATCTTTTGTATATAAATAAATATTACGTTGGGTATTATTTTGTTGTTTTTACAAATGAGTTGTTCAAGCCTTATACAGCCTTAAAAGTGAAGAACTGATACCATATAATGAAGAATTGCATAAGAAGCTGTCATTGGAGGCTAGTTGTGTTCACATTGGTCAACTTGGAAGGAGATTGGTAGAAAAGATCTTAGGAAATCAATCAGCTGGACACATGTCAAGCAAGGATAAGAGGAGGATCGTAACATAATCTTTGATGAGAAGGCCCATTTATAAGATTAGGGTTTTGCAACTCTACTATAAATACACATGTATACCCATTGTAAAGATATACCTTTCTACTGTAATTTTTCTGCCATTAATCTAGTTTAGTCTTCTTTTCTCCTTTTCTACATTTTTATTTTCTTAGTAATTAGCGTTGTCTACACAATTAGATTTGGTAGAGCACTATTTGTCTTATGCACTTATTTTCATTAGTGATTGACCGTCTGATTAGATTCAGCTGTAATCCTAATTTTATTTTCTGTTTATTATTTAATATCTGCAATTTTAATTTTTATTTCTTTTATTGCTTTCCTAGGACATATTGGATTGAATATAGATTTGATTAGATTCAGATCTGATTCAATTCAATAATAGTTTTATTTGCTTTTCAATTGATAATTGTGATTTGATCGTCGGTTCAATTAGGTTTGTTCTGAATCAAATTGCAGTTTCAATATTTATTTGTTTTCAAAATCAACCTCCAAGTTTTGTCTAACTCGCCCAAGAAATATATAAATAATAAAATTTAAAATTCCTTTTTGTGTTCGACATGCATATTACACGATTTGTGCGCTTGTAGTTATTATTAAAAAATTCGCGCTTTTCTAGTTCTTAGAAAGCATCGATCAAGTTTTTGGCACCGTTGCCGGGAGGCAATAATTAAATTTTATTATTTATTTAATTTCTGATTCGTGTTAATTTTATTTTTTCCTTTGATTTCTTGTATATATAGAAGAAGAAAAAATATCTTGATTGGTTTGATTTGGTATTATTCAATGGTACCGTAATCTTGCTAACAAGAGAAAAAAATTAATTGCCACCCTTGATTTTCTTTCCTTCTCTTTTCAATTTATTTCTTTCCCTTTTCAAATTTTTTCCTTTTTCAATTTTTTTTCCTTTCTGCCTTTCCAACAATAAAAAAAAACAAATTGCCTTCTCTACTTCTGTTTCTTGATACCGCAAAATCAAACCCATCCCCAATTTCAAAGATGCTTACTCCACCATCACCATAATTCCCACCACAAATCTACCACCCAACCACATCCAACCTTTCCTACAAACCATCAGCGTAAACTCCACAAGTTTGGAAACCCAATTCAAAATCGCAACCCCTATCATATTCCAATTCGAGATACCCAATTCCCATCATTAGTCACCATCGCAGTCCAACACACCCTCGAACCACTCCATAAGTCAACAGCCATATTCCCTCAAATTCCTACAACCACCTCCACACTCAGTTCATTCATCCATTTCAACAACTCATGTTTCACACTGTAGTTTTACATCACCAAACATCAGCCTCTACCCCTAGACATCGGAACCCATAGTTCGCCCAACTGAACTGCATACATAACCCTTCACTACACAAGCCATCGCCTTGTTTCACCTCCTGCAATTCGAAACCCTAACCGATCATCAATCATCTCGAAAACCTCATCACCATACATCTGCAAATAGAATATCGCAAACTGATCAGGACAAAACCGATTTGAACAAACTTCGAACACAGCAGAACACCCAAATTCGCGTCAAAGAATAAATCAGTTTTCGATACCACCAGATTCGAACCCTATTTCCAAATACCTAGAGTATACTTCGAAATCTGAATTCAGATTATTTTCGATTCCGAAAAGAGCTTTAAAAAAAGCTCTTGTCTTTGGTTTTCGGAAAAAGTCTTGTTGAATTCCTACGTTTCACACTTCTTTTGGTTTTCTAGAGAATAGCTTTGTTGGTGGTGTTTTGTAGATCAAAAAAAACAAAGTAAAAAGGGAAAAGGGCGTGACGTAAGGTTACCCGGGACATGTGAATTTGGGTTTCCTTCTGGGTCGATTTTGTTTTTGGTTAATTAATATGCCATTCCTTCTGGGGCGAGTGAATTTTGATTTTGAGGGTACCTTTTATTTATTTGCTTTCGTTGTTGAGCCATAATTTTTAGTTGTCTTAGTTTAAATTGAAGCGGGTGGCATTGTTTTATCGTGTGATATTGGTGAATGAGGGGTTTCACCATTTGAATGTGAGTGCATGCTTTGAGGAGATTCATAAGTCTTTCTAACTATAGTTCGAGCTTTTATTTTCTTTTGACTTTTGTTAGACATAATTTTTTTTGTACTGAACTAGTCTTTTTATTTCAAGTCTAGTTTATTTTTTCCCTTTTTAGTTTTCAGTTTAGTTTCGCTTGTTTATTTTCTTTTCTACAAAAAAAGCGTCAATCGAGTAAAAAGCCCTTCAATCAATGACCAAAGCGTGAAGAGCTCAAGCAAACAAAACAAAGATTGGGAGGTCAAACAAATTGCAACAATTGATTTGAATTATCAGTGCTATTCAACTACTTTGGAAGGACTGCCATACCCCTCTCTGTAAAATTTTCTAAACTCTACAGGTTCTTCACTACTTGAAAATATATAGAAATTGCTTGTAAAAATCTTCTACAGGGGCAGCGACTTGCTTGTACAATATTTTAAATTTCCGCAGTTATTATTGCCTGATTTTTGTGGTTGATTGATATTTCCATAACTGAAATCTTCATTCTCGTTGTTTTTAACAATAAAAACAGACGTTACAAAATAATATAATTGAAAAGTTGTGTTTTGTGAAGTTGATTGTCTCGTATAATTAGATCGCGGATATATAGTAGTTCAATTTATTGAACTATTAGCAAAAGATGTTGCATATTACCCGTAAAACATTGGTGGTATCCCTTAGTATTTATACTATACGTGAACGACCATAAGACCCTCTTCCCCCTTCTAATTGAGTCAGTTAATTAATAGAGCACAACTTAGTATTTTATACTATTTTGAAGTGAGAATATTTTATGTCTTGTCTTGGCTTCATTAAAATGTCTGATTCAAAAAAATCCCTTAGAGAATTATGTGGTAATATCCTGAGTAGACGTCCTCTAGAAGAGTATGAGTATGAATTACAACTCATGAGGCAAATTTTTCCGAAATTTCATGCGCCTAATGCCAACAATTTTCAAAATTTCCAACTGACCAACATTTCAAAATCATAGAAATGATCGAAATTGTGATTTCAATTCAAATTTCAATAATTTCGATTATGGGCCACATCCACATCAAAATAGCTTTGAATCCCAATATTGCTTTGATCCACATCAATATGGGGTTGTAAACCAAAATTTTCAAAATTATAACCCATATCAACATCTTGAAAATAGCCAAAATTGGAATTTTCACTCGAATTTTAACAGTTTTGGTTATGAACATAATTTTTATAATGAACATGATTTCCAATATCATTGTCATTTTTCTAAAAATTCAAGCAACCACCACATTGGAAATAATATTGATCGTGAAATTGATGTGGATTATAATTTTGAGAATCAAGAAATCCAAAATGAGAGCTCTCAAATCAACGATTCTAAAGAATATCATCTTAACATTCTTAGAGAGAGGGTAGAAAGGCAAGATAAATAGATTGATGAAATTCTTTGTTTAATGACATCTTTTGGAGAACAACTCGAGCAACAAAACCAAATTCAAACATGCTATGAATCAAAAAATAATTCAATTTTTACTGATAGTGAAAATTTTCAAATAACAACTTTGGAAATTGAGAATAACGATCTAAATGAAGTTGTTCAAAATTCAACAAATGATTTGGACTTCGATTCTTTTCAGGAAAAAGATTTAAGCCCTGATTTTGATCTTTCTCTTTCAGACTACGAGAGACTTAAAATTTTAGAAATTGAATAGAATAAAAATGATGAATTTTTCAAAAACTCAAATTTGGAGAAGAATTTTAATGAACATTAATTTTTTGGATTGTATGAGGATGAGTTGCCAAATGAGGATGAAATAGAATCAAGCCACCAATCCAAGTTCGAAAATTTTGATTTTGAGGTTTCAAACAAACTTGAAATTGTCAGTGTCGAAAATACGTTGTCAATTAATAAAATTGAGAAATGTGATCACATAGTCTTGAATAACACTCATAATTTAAATTTCACGATTGCAACTGAGTTTATATATGATCACAAATTTTTGAACAATTACACTGATAAATTTGTTGAACACATGAATTATTTTTGGAATGTTAGCTTGGTTGAAAAACTTCATGTTAGGATGGCACTGGACATTCATCACTGGACTATAAATATAGGTATAATGATGAGATGGTTTTCAAAAACCTTTGCTTATTAGAAAAAATGCCTAGACATAGTGGGAATGAGATTCATCGAGCTAGAACCAAGTGTAAAGAAAAAAGTTGGTGGCATTCTTTGCATCGCATGCATCGCAAACACATATATCATTGTACAGATGATCCATTCTTACATATAGTTAGACTGCATTTCATTCTACAAATAATTTTGCATCACATCCATCTTTGGGTGCTATCTTTCACATTTAGAAAACGTGTTTACAGTGCGGACACTATTTAGATCAAGTGTTGGGGGAGGAGTCTGCATTGCATCCTTTTTTTATTTTTATTTTTCATTTCCATGCATTTAGATAGGACCATCATGCATTTTAGATCGTGGTAACATACTATAAATATATCATTATTATTGGAAAATATGACTCATTTTAGATTGATACAACAAAATAAGTTAACAATTGTTAATCAATTGATAGTATTTTTCTCTCAACTAAGATCGAATAAGAAATATAATGAAAAGTTGAATTTTGAGGGATAACAGTGTAATTGGTACATAGGTAGATTCTTAGGTGATGGCCATGAAGTTTATTCTAAATTGTAGTCTTTGTTTAATGAGTGGGCGACTTAAAATACTTAGATTGGCTTTTCGAATCTTTAAATCTAAGTTATGTTAAGCTGAATTCGCTTAACTCTCTATTGTTCTTATATTTTCGATACTAATAATAATAATCAAAGGGTATCCAATATTGCTTGTAAATATAGAGTTGGTGTGCAAACCCGCCAAGCTCTATCCGTCATGTTGTTGACAAAGTCAGCGTTGGTATATCTTGGTCTCATTTTATGAGTTATACACCTAAGGATTACCGACATGTTGTTGACAAAGTCAGCGTCGGTCTGCACAATCCGCCAAGCTCTTTCCCAACTCTCCGTCGGTCCGCGAGGCAGTGCATGGGTGGTATACCTTGGTCTTTAAGTTAGGTGTATGTAATTAATTATAAAGCTTCACTTTAATAGAAATAGAGAATAAGCAATGATTCCCAAACACTTCTTAACCTTATTGATTTGACTAGTCATACACAAGGAAATTAAAATACCAATTTACAAACTGTGACAACCAAACTAAGAATTTATTTCATGGTTGCATTATGTTATTGACCGAACCAACTGGCCAAACTAGAGTTTAAACATTGAAAACTTGAATTATGCTGAAAATTTGTGACAAACTGAGGTATCTAAAATACAATCAACTGACTAGAAATTATTAACTTAATTTGTTGCACCACTTTTCTAAAACAAGTCGTGGTTTCATTTTTTGCTTTCATTTGCATATGTCCATTGCATTCATGTAGTTGCATTAGAATCATAACATACTGTATTCAGATATTGTGATGGCCCGCAAATCTATACTATCTGATTTGACTAAAAGAACACACGTCAAACCTAACTAGCACAGAAATACAAGTCATTAGGGTTAAATAAATAGAAACAAATAGAAGAACAGAAATAACAAAAAAAGAATCTCACAGCAGAACGAATAAAATATAATATATAACATAACTTTGAAATACAAAATTTTGTATCATATACACGTACCATTATCAGATATCAACATATACACAACACAGCAGAAATATTTCTAAATAACCAACGGTGAAACCTCCTGCTTCCAGCTCCTCCAAGTGTATCTGTAAAATCCTGAAACACTTAACCACCCATACAAATTTGGGCACCCAAGAGTTTAAGAAAAAAAAACAAACAAAATAAACTCTGGGTCAGTCATGGGAATGGTGTGAGTAAACTCCAACCAATTTGTTTAACTTTGAAAAATCCTTTAAAAAAAAAGGTAATAGTAAGACCAGCCCACACATAAACACGGACGGTTTTTACCTTATTATAACCAAACCATTTTTGATATAAAAATCCAGTGATATTATAATAATGTCTAATCAAATAAATAACCAAATAGCAGCATACTTGCATCTCACGCTCCACATACATAGTATAAAATCAAAAACTGCAGGGCGCTTATTGGAGATTAGATTTCAACTATGACAAGGTATGGGACCATCTCCCGATCAGTGTACTCTAGAGGGGATACAATGGGGTTCAACAACAACATCTTGCAACGCGGCCCACACATGACCGACCACTCATTTAGCTTGAGTGTATCGAATATATTGTCACCCATGGTGGTCGACCGTCAAACCGTAATCCGTATGATACAGAATCGAAAGAAGAATAAATAATTAATTTTCTCTAGATTGGTCTTCCCACCTAGCCATGTTGCCTGTCCGATTTTTGTCATTTCCTGGTTGTGAGGCTTGAGGCTATGTTAATCTTTTTAGAACATCTAGTCATCATTCACTTTGAATGCCACATCGTCAAACCTGTCAAATCACTAGTTGGTCTTCCCAAAATATTACGGGTATAAAAAGCTAAGAGAAACAAATTTCTCTGCCACCAGATGTAATACCTCGGAAAGTTCGTCTTATGTGATCTGTTAGGAATACTCTATCAGATATTCGTCCATACAAGTTGTCCTGGGCCTGACAAACAAAACAGCTCTTGCTATTTACTTCGTCTTCGATTCTTCTTCAGATAATCTAATTCGCAACGTATATGCCTATACAGAGTGGTTTTCGGATATTAAATTCAACCGGTCTCTCCGTATTGACAACGATGGTCCAAAAATTCTTTGATAGCCGGTGATTGAACTATCAAAGGAAAAACAAACATCCATCAACAATCTAACAATCACTGGCCCCTTTTAATTAATATTATTCGTTAACTATATTTCCAATTTCCTAATCGAACTATATATATTTCGATATATTGATTTCTATTTTCAAAATTTCTTAAAAATATTCTAACTCCTTAAATTTATGGAAAATTTCTCCAGCACCTCCCTTGTACTGGTCAATCGTTCAAAACCTAACTCGCCTCTCTAGGCCCTTTCCATTCAAAAAGAAAATCAAAAAGCCAAGCGGCTTGTCGACTCGGCGCATAAAACCTCATATGGAAATTTAAACATGTACATTTTTGTCGGGCACTTAAATTAAAATCTTCATACTCTTCATTCACTTTATCCCATACCTGTCTAATATACATGCACCTGCATTTTCATTTTATTCCAACCCATACAACTATTTTGATTTAACCGCAATCAATTCCACCGATTAATTCTTTTAACTCAATTTGCTAATTAATTCGCTAATTGGCAATTTTTCCTAATACACTTTCGACTCGAGCATATCATAAGCAAATATATTTTAATTCGTTTATAAACATGTCGTATTTCATTTTTAACTCGAGTTTCATATTCGATTTCAACTTGAATTCACAAATTCGATTCACTTAACAGAGGTTAAGTTCGATTCAAACTTCTTCAACTAATTACCTTGTAATTAGTTGACTTCATTTCATAACGTAAGATCTGACTTTTATATTTAAAAATCACTTCATTCACTCCAATCAAGTTCGTACATATTTGATAATTCAAATCTGGATTTTTTCCAAATAAGAACTCGAATTTGATTTATTGAAAATCCCTTTTATTTATTAAATAAACCATTATGGTTTATAAACGATAATGGCGCTGCTTTTCTGGATAATTTTGATTTAACTCAAAATCTCTAAGGTGAAATCTAGATTTTTCTTTTCCATTTTAAAACTATTATTTTATCGGTTCCAACGTTTCTTGTTTCATCGAATTTCGACTTATATTGAGTTCTATATACTCAATTGAAGTTTGAATCGTCAAATTACGAACTACCATGCCGCGGCGAGTTCGTTTTAATTAAATTAAATGTAAACCTTTAAAAAAATTCGTTTATAAAATAATTCCAACTCCATACAACTATTTTAAAGTAATTCAAGCCCGTTATCCAAATCTGACTTAACAGTTCAAGTTATTCAAACTTGTCGATTTTTATTCCACATTCATAACTTAGTCATGAATGTATTCAAAACTCAAATTTCTACATTCAAGTCCAATTCTTGTGGAATTTGATTATTTATAAAATATCGATCTCATCAAATTCCAATTATAAATTTCCTTTATGTAAATAATTATTTAATCCAACTACCATTACAAACTACTACCATCCCTTGATAATAGTGAAGTCATTCAAGTTGGGGTATTTTAATTACCTCTCAGACCTTGACCGACAACGTTCTTATCTTAAGATGGATACGAGTTTGTAATACAAAACCGCCACTACTTATCATAAAAATCCCTTCTTCTATCTCATTTAAAAATATGATTTTTACATGTTAGTTCTTATATTTGGGATAAACCTATTTCCAATCTACCCAAAGAAAATTATTTTATTTCATTTATAAACATGGTTTATAAATCACTTTCTTATTTTATATTTAACAAACTTTCATTTAAAAATTCCATTTAAAACTCGATTCCCATGTGAAATATTTTATTACTATAATCTACATATATATAAAAAGATCGATTTTCATACTAACATTCTAAATCTCTAGTTAATACCATTCCAATATCTTTTGGAATTAAAATTTACTTCTACAAATTCGACATAATCTATTTCAACCCATAAATCCATGTGGATTTATTTAATTCCAGTTTACATTCCGAATATCAAAAAAATCTCATCGTTTTCTTTTTCCGAAACGATTTCTAATTAAAATTTCCGTTTTAAATTCATACCTGATCTTAAATTTATCAACTATCAAATGGTAATTTTTCACATTTATTTACGAATGCCATTTTTTTTAAATATATAAAACAAGTTTTCTATTTCAAATTTCATTTAAATTCCAGTTTCTATTTTTGGAGAATAAATTATCCTTTTCAAAATCATATTTGAATTTCCTTTATAAATTATCAAATGATAATTTTTTTTTTCATTTATGAAAACCATTTATAAATTCAGCTCCTTGTTTTTATTACTAAAACAAGTTAATATTTCCTAACTCGTTCAAGATTCCATTTCTATTTCGGAAATTAGATTTTCCTATTTAAAATCTAAAAATCCTTTTTGTATAATATTTTAAACATCAATACCTATGGCCAGTGGTATTCAAGCATTCAACACAACTAGTATCAATTCAATTCAACATATAAAATATATATGTAAACAAAAATAAATAAATTTTGAGGAATCCAGTTGGATTCCTCCAACCTGTTTTCCCTGCATCCACATATGTTAGTCAACAATAAATAATAATACCCATCCTGCTTCAAGGCAGGATATCGCGGTATGAAGGTCATCCACTACATATATTGTGGGGCGCAAAGGGAAATTATCCGCTAATGATACTGTGGGCATTCGCTAAAGGTACTACGGGAACATCTAATATATATATATATAATAGCGACAACCACCAAGCCTAAATAACTAATAATATATATATATATATATGTATATATATAATAACCAAAATGATTCAATAATCCATGGATGCATTCAAACAGCCAGCAATTTATTTTAACCGATAAAAATAAATTAAATATATTTTTAGTGAGATTTACTCACTTCGATTTTCATTTGTTGAATATCCAATTTATATTCCAAATCGTTGCATCTACGAATCGTCTCGAATTTATTTGTACCTACGATTATTCATTTTAATGAGTAGGCTATTTTTAATTTAACTTAACTACTTTAAACAAATAATTAAATTAATCCTAAGTATTTTAATTTTGATAAAAATGTATACCTCGCTTCCTTGCAAATACTCGACGAACTACGAAGCATGTCAACGATCATCGATGCACGAAACCGCTCCCCGATCTACTTCTAAAAACTGCCATGCCACTACGACATTTCAACAAACATCACATGCGATCACCTTGCATTGACCTCAACCCGATCAGCTCCTCACTGACCCAAGAATCCTCCTTCTCATTGACCACTCATTGTATCCCCTCCACAACTCCACTGCATTGCTCTACATCTCCACTCCATCAGCCTCAATCATTGACCGAACCTCTCAGCTCCAACCTAAAAATCAACTTGGCCTTCACAGCATTCAAATGCTGAATCCCCCAATTTCAGCGCTGGTCATTCTCACATCATACGAACTCCACTAAGATTCGACTTCACATGTGAATCCACTTATATCCCAAATAAGAACCACAACTTTCTGATTACAATAAAAAAATGCATTACCATTTCTCCCATAATCCACCGTCTATTCTGCACTCCCTTTTTCCCTTCATCATGACTTACTGCAACCATTGACAATGAATGTCGTGACCCCAGATTACCACTGAAAACCAACGTCAACTATTATTCCTCCCCACAAAAATTGAAAGTCGAGAATTACAGGAATAGTCGCAACCCAGAAAACGATATCGAGCTTCAGGAAGACTTTGCGGTTTTCAAATCGCGATAACCCAAGAACAGACATCGCGACTCTAATGTTTGCGAGTTATAGGTTCGATCGAACCAATTTATCACCGCCCTTTCTGAAACCCACTCCAAAACCATCGATGACCCATCGCAATATCCTACGCAACCCCAATACGAACGCGCCCTTTTCTGCCCCTTTAAAATCGAACTCGGGCCTCGTGTGATTAAATTGGAAATCGCGATTTCAGATCTTTGAATGAGAACCGACTTCGAGCAAAAAAGAGAGAGAAAAAACTTTGATTTGGTTTCGAATTGATTTTGAGTGAAGGAGAGGCTCGCGATATGGTTTTTATGTTGAGAGAAAAAGCTCGGGTTTTCTTGAATTGGGAAAAATTAAGGCAGAGAGCTCGAATTATCTGAGAAAAGGAATACACGGTTTGAAACAAAGTCCACTTCGATTTTTGGTTTCCAACCACACAAGAATGAAAGGGAACGAATGCCATATTTATAACCAGTGAAGGGGAAAGAAGTACACGCACACCATTAATTTGGTTTCCAAGATATCGAAGAGAGGAGACGGAAGAGTTTGCTCGAGAAAACAAAGCAGTTGCGGGATTTGATAAATTAGGTCGGCATGCCTGCTTAAGGGCCAACATTATAAATATAAAATAAATTTTGATTTTAATTTAATAACTTAAATTATCTCATGGTCCCCGAACTGCTATTAAATATAACGACCAACGTTACTAGATTATAACACTATTCTGGACCCAAAGGAACCGATTCTGAAATTTAATTCGGTCATATATGGAATAACACTATTAAATTAAATTGATTTCAAACAATTAAATTTATTGATAATAAATAATTATTATCACTCTAATTCAATATAGAATTTATATTAATTGACTGAATTGTTTCAATTCAGTTTTAATTGCGAATTCAATTATTCTGTTTTCTATATTACGCTAATTCAGTATATTTGAATTAAATCGTATATCGATTATTAAATCGATAAATTCAATATAAAATCTATGTATTATTCTAATTCAATATTTAAAATAAATTTAAATATTCAAAGTAAATAGACTAAAAATCCGGAATGTTACTGGTTTTGTGGGTAGTATCCACTGAAAACCCTCACGAGACACCACTCGTCCTACTAGGGACACCTAGAGGTTTAATGGCTTATTACATACGCTCAGTGCAATCGTGTTTCCTACGAAAGTGTGACCTATCTAGTTAGTTTTTAATTTTTGTTTTACTCGAGGACGGGTAAAAGACAAGTATGAGGGTATTTGATTAGCACAGAAATGTGTTTATTTTATGCTCTTATATCTTATCTTTTGTATATAAATATATATAACTTTGGGTATTATTTTGATGTTTTTACAGATGAGTTATCCAAGCCTTATACAGCCTTAAAAGTGAAGAATTGTACCATATACATGAAGAATTGCATAAGAAGGTGTCACTGGAGGCTAGTTTTGTTCACATTGGTTAACTTGGAAGGAGATTGGTAGAAAAGATCTTAGGAAATCAACCAGCTGAAGACATGTCAAACAAGGATAAGAGGAGGATCGTAGAATAATCTTTAATGAGAAGGCCTATATTTATATGATTAGGATTTTGCAACTCTGTTATAAATACACATGTATACCCATTGTAAAGAAATACCTTTCTACTGTAATTTTATTGCCATTAATAGTCTTCTTTTCTCTTTTTCTACATTTATATTTTCTTAGCAATTAGTTTTGTCTACACAATTAGATATGGTAGAGCATTATTTGTCTTTTACACTTATTTTCATTAGTGATTGACCGTCTGATTAGATTCAGCAGTAATCCTAATTTTATTTCCTGTTTGTTATTTAATTTCTGCAATTTTAGTTTCTGTTTCTTTTATTACTTTCCTAGGACATATTAGATTGAATATAGATTTGATTAGATTTAGATCTAATTCAGTTCAATAATAGTTTTATTTGTTTTTTAATTGATAATTGTGATTTGATCGTTGGTTCAATTAGATTTGTTCTGAATCAAATTGTAGTTTCAATATTTTTTTGTTTTTAGAATCAACCTCCAAGTTTTGTCTAACTCGCCCAAGAAATATATAAATAATAACGATTTGTGCGCTTGTAGTTATTATTACAAAATTTGCGCTTTTCTAGTTCTTAGAAAGCATCGATCAGTATATATATATATATATATATATATATATATATATATATATATATATATGTGTGTGTGTGTGTGTGTGTGTGTGTGTGTGTGTGCGTGCGTGTGTGTGTGTGTGTGTTCCTTTAGGGTATTTGTGCTGATATTGCAATTGAGTAATATTATAGCTAGGTTTGAGGTAATATAATATTTCGATTAATTTTTGTATTTTTAATTAAATCAATTTTCTGTAGCACTGGTTTATTCTTTTTTCTAGACTACATAACTGTCAATTGCATTTAGTTATGTTTACCTTAAATGCATTAAAAGCGGTTGTTATGTAATAAATGAGTTAACCTGATGTGACCAATGCACTAAATGTGTCGGTTATAAAATGATTTGTATTAATAAATTTCTCCCTTTACACTAAATTTTTTCCTTATGAATAAAATTTTAGCCCCTTATCCTTATGAAATAATTTTTTGTTCATTTTGTCTTTGAGGCTAAAAACCCTACTGAATTAGGGGTTTTTAGCCTCAAGGACAAAATGAACAAAAAATTATTCCATAAGCATAAGGGGCTAAAATTTTATTCATAAGGACAAATTTTAGTGTAAAGGGAGGAATTTAGGGGCCCACTATAATTCCTTCCTTTACACTAAAATTTGTTCTTATGGATAAAAATTTAGCCTTTTGTCCTTATGGAATAATTTTTTGATCATTTTGCCCTTCACACTATTTTCCTGTTGAAATAACATGCCACCAAAATGACATCTTTCAATTTGGTGGTTCATGAAAATGTTTGATATTTGTGTGTAGTTATTCATGCAAATATTAGCCGGCCCAGATTATTATCTGACTGAATCACTTACAAATGTGATGATAAATACATGACAAATATAAAGTTTTAAAAGTGAATAATTAACCGGTCCAAAGGAAGGTTGTTGTTTGACTTGAGTTTACCGTCAGAGCGTAATTATTTCCATAACAAGTATAATTTGGAAAACATTTTACCACATAAGAGAAGACCCCTAGTGCAAAACATAATTTAAATTTTACTGACAAAGAGGATCAAAAGTTAAAAAAATAAGAGTAAACAATATATAATACAATAATTTGAAGAAGAAAAAAGAGCATTTTCGAATTTTTTAAATAAATTATACCTAATTCAAAATGTTTTACCACTCTTTCTAAAAAATCATGGTAGTTCAAAAGGTTTAGTGTCTAAATTTAAGTTATATTGGCTAGAATTAAAAATTATCAAAGAAGATATTACTATTCAAATCGTTATCGTCAGCGAAAGCTACAAGAATTCATTATAGAAAATGAATAAATTGTAAAACATTTTGGATAACATTTGAGCCATTTTTATTGCATTTGGCTTAGTAAATTAAGAAACCCATTCACCTAAAGGCCATAAACTCCGCAAGTTGTCACTTTACCAAATGCATACACAAAAACTGACCATTAAACTAAAATTCTTTGATTTTTGAGTTAAAGATAAAATAGTATAATCAAAATATACATCCTATACAATAAAGAGATCACTATAAAAATATGAAAAAATTGAAATTGCTAATTTATTTTTACTTGATTTGTGTTTAAATAAAACCTATGAGATATTCTTGTGATTAATATATAGAATTGACATTGCAAATAGGTGAAGTTGGTTTTTCTACAATGGTTAAAAGTGTAAATCTATGTTCAGTAGTCAAATCAAATATAATTGACGGTCAATAACCATTCGACCAATATCATTTAGTCAATATTTAAGTTCAAATTTAAAAGCTTTGGTTGGCACGTGAATTAATATCATGTGCGCATTATAACTTGTATTGGCATTACTATGAAATAAACATACAAAAAATATAGTTGTAGTTATAAAAATACAAAAGCCATAGTTATAAAAAAATGTGTTCCAAACCTTGTTAGCATGTCAACGCATATGCAGCCGGGTATTCTGCAAAAGTTGGAGAGCTCAATAATTCCAAGTGCACTTCAAGAAAAGAAATTTCATGGCTTCTACTAAAAAAAGTAGAAAACATGTAATTAAATTAAAATTAACATGCAAAACTATTTCATATGAATTCGTGAACATGAGCTAAAAAATACATTAATAGGAAGATATATTATTAAATTTTATAATCTACTATGTTACAGTAAAGTTAATAGGACTTTCTATGATATGATTTCCATCATATTTTGGTGAAAGAAATTCTATTTGTTCTTTCTGAAAGTTAATAATGTCTGCAAACGCAAAATACTTTTAAAAGCAACAACTAACATATCTTTTAATTCGTTTATAGTCAATAGATAAATCGATGATATTAAAATCAATCACCTTAGTAAAACGGTTATTTGATGTTCCATGCTTGCTAATGTCAAACCGTATAAAAATCACCCAAACGGTCAAGTGTCAATCCATATAAATGCATCGAATGTCATAAATATGCATTAAAATGTATATTCAAGAAGATCGATATAAAATCTCGTAAATTGAATGAAATGCAGGTGATATTTAGGGGTGAAGCGGATGATTAATAGCGTAGGGAAGAAAGGTAAAGAAAGATTGTAAAAGAAGCGTCCAAGTAGATCGATGTAAAACAATGTAAATTGAATGAACCTCAGGGTACATTTACAGTGATAAGAAGTTGACGAAAAGCATAAGGAAGAAAGGCAAAAAAAGATTCAAAAAGAAATAGAATTAAAAGCATTCAGTTCACCTCATCTAAAAAAATTATTCGATTAATCGGTGAACTGAAGAATAGAGTAATGAGGAGAAAATTAACTAAGGTGCGAGGAAGAAACGAATTGATGAAGTGGAAAACGATTAAAGAAAATGAACTAAATATTAATAAATCTGTGGGGGTACTACACCAAATACACTACAAAAATATATTCAACTAAGGACTCTTCTAATTTATCTCAAAACAAAAGATTTTATCTTTAATTTATATTTGAGACCCTCTTAAGACAAAGCATATTGTCTTTACAAACATGCCTCAAAATAAATAGAGACAATAAGCATTCATCTCTAAAATACTATTGACTTCATTATTGGTCTCAACTAAGTCTCTTGTTTAATAGTCACTAAAGACAATTTATGAGTCTCTTGTATACAAATATCGACCCCGTTTCTGGTCTTAATAAGTCATTACTATAATTGTTATTAGAAGAAACCGATCATAACAAATGAAACATAATACTATTTTAGTTCCAACATATTAACAAAAATAAAAAATAAAATAGACAATTGATGAAAATATAGGCAGATAATGGACAAATCTTCAATACATGTAGAACAGGAATAAAAAATCATCACTTTCTAGAAAAATAAATTACACAATATCCAAATTACACATGACACTGTATCTTAGAGTCAAAATGACATTTAGCAAAGTAATAAAACTCCAATAAATTAGTCATGAAAAAAACATGATTGTATGATCAAAGTCAAGTTACGGTGTAACATCCCATAATTCGGCGCTAGCTAAATTAGTTATTTATTTTGTAATGACCCGCATTGGCAGATGTATTATAATTAATTAATTTAACTATATATATAGTGATATATTGAATATAATGGTCATGGAATTAAATAATGGTGAATATTTAATTAAAATAATAAATTAAATAGTATATTTAATTCTGAAATAATCAGAACTAGCTGAAATGGCGATATGGTGTGAACTGGATCATCTGTGATATTTAATTCAGTTTAGAATTGAATTAGAATAATGAATATATTATTTGAATGATAGTTTGAACGTATAATTATATTATAATTAAAATGGATCTCGAAATGGCGCTGTAGTTCGTAAATTGGGGATTCGAACTTCAACTGAATGTACAGGATTCGTTTTAAGCCGGATTTCTGTGAAACAAGAAACGTTAGGAGCTGGTGGAGTATATCTTTCTAGTGGAAGAGAAAAATCGGGATTTCTTCATGTAGATTGTGAGTTGTGTCCAAATCAAATTTTTAAAATAGTCGCTATAGAATCGTTTATCGACTGTAATGGTTTTATTCGATATAACTAGATATCGGTTTCGAATTTAGACAAGGTTCTTTTGAGACGTAGTGATAATTTAATTTTTAGAATTTTACTGAAATTTTTAATTAAATAAATAAGCAACTTTTTATTTGGAATATTTTGCATCCTTAATCAACAATTTTGGGGTTTCACAATATAAGTTAATCTACCGGTATTATTATATTTTTGGGATAGTGGGACATTACTCGTGTCAATGGTGTTTTATTTCTGTTCGTAGCAGCTCGTATATAGACAGAAATAAATATAATGGGGTACGTTAAATTTTACAAACTTAAAACAAAATACCCTAACTGATTTCTGATCAAATAAGGGTCCACGCATCCTTTATTGTAGCCGCATAAATGTGTGTTTCTCAGTCAGAATCGTGGCCTTCAGAAGCACATACAAAATTCTTTTTATAAAATGCTACAAATACTCAACTCTATCTCCCTTAAGACCTAAACAAATCCGCAAACGAGCTGCCACACTTTCTTTCCTACAGCAAATTCGCCATTTTTCCAGTAAAACCCAAAGCTCGCGTTATAATACAAATTATTACATCTCGAAATGAAGTCTTCAGAACTCGTTTTTCCTATGGTGAATACCTTACGGTGCGACGTAATTTCCGGCAACCGATCTCGAATAGCGGCAGCCAGGGTTCGGGATTCGAGGAATATTAGGAGACCGGAGTTGGAGTTGAAATGTGAAGGACTGGAACGTGAGAGGAGGACGGGAGTGAGGGTGTACGGGTGTTTACAGGGGAACGTGAGTTGAATGTTGGTTGCATGGAGTGACAAGCATGGGTTCTAGAGCAGCAAAGTAGGGCTCGAATTTCATGAGTAGCCGTGAGTTGTGGGGTGCAGCGTTTTGAGGGATGGAGTTAAAGGGGGACGTGAAGGTCTATAGGCAGAGAAGCTTCATTTTTGAAGACATACAGAAGAACAAAGATGCGAGTGTTGATTGAGGAGAGGTGGTGCGTGTGGTGAGGGTTTTGCAGTACGTTAGTATGTAATAGAAGGTCGGGGAGTGGTTATTTTACTGAGAAGCAGGGGTTGTTTTTGTGTGAAAATGACGTAATGGACAGTTGGGTTCCGGCTGTTCATGAAGACGTTAACAACAATGATAGGGAGGGTTATGGTTTCGAACACTTTAAAGGAGAATTTGAGGCCATGTGGTTATGGGATATAAACATGATGATGGGCCAACATTGGTACAGTAAGCCCAATATTTTATTTATAATAAAAGAAAAAAAAGGGTAAAAGGATGATTTTATTTAAACGTAAAGAAGAGGTGGTTTCAATCCGAAGCATAGGGGAGACGTGTTATATGCGGTGCAGTAGGAATTGGGCCGAGAGAAAAGGGTAAGCCCAAGTATTTTAATTTATTAAGTTTAAATTAAATTAAACTTAAAATGTGTATTTAACTTGTAAATATCGTATCTTTGCCGTACGATATCAGAATTGAGTGAAACAAGAACCGATGGGATCGTATGGACGAGGGCAACGTCATGGAACTGACTGGAAGTGAAATCGAGCCCGTTACAATTTATGGCAAAATAAATTGTCCGTCTGAATCAAGCGACAATTATCGTTATTTAACGATGATAGTCCAATGTGAGTAAATCTCACTAACTCTGAACAGTTAATAATTTCATGTTGTATTTTTAGAACTGTTAAATATTGGTTGATTGACTGTGTTGACTGTTTGATTGAACTGCTAGTCAGTTAGTTGAATTTCTATATTGATTCTGTTTAATAGAGTATATCATATGGAACTGAAAGTGATGTTGATTATGTTGTGTAACATCTGTGATGCAGGGAAACAGGTCGGAGGAATCCAACTGGATTCCTCAACATTTATTTTACTGTTTTTCATATATTGTGATATATGATGTGTTATATAAGCTGTAATGGATTATGTGTGTTAGAATGATATTGATCCTTGTTATTCGATATTTTAAATATCATAAAAAGACCCTGGGATGTAAAAAGAAATATTTCAATGTATATTGAAATAAAGGGATTTTGTAAAATCAACATATTTTATAAAAGGAAATATTTCGAAAGTAAATGAAAGGGAAAATGTTTATAAAACGAACAGAGTTTTATAAAGGGGAAAAATGTTGGTAAAACGAATAGAATAGAATAAAGGAATATTATTAGAAAATAAATAGGATATTATAAAGGAGAATATTTAGGAAACAAATAGAATTGAAAAGGGAATAGTGTTAATGAAATAAAGTTATTCGATTAGAGTATATAAAGAAGTAGTTAATCAAATATAGTTTATATTCGAAGTAGTTGATCGAATATTGTTTATATTCGAAGGAGTTAAATCGAATATAGTTATTCGAAATAAAGTTAAAACAGAATAGAGTTATTCAATTAGAGTTATTCCATTAGAGTTAATCGAATAGAGTTAATCGAATAGAGTTAAAGAAATAGAGTTAAACAAGATTAGAAACTGACTAGAGATTAGTAAATTGAAAGGTTTTCTAAGTGTCGATCTGATGTTGGTTTCGACCTTCGGGGTTTATACTTAGAGAATTGTTCTCCTACTAGGTACAATCAGGGTGTGATAGTTGTGAAATGATAGTGATATGTAAATAAACAATGGAAATGTTTTCCAGTTTTAACGTATATTTTCTAAACATAGAAAATGAGGAAATATATATATATATATATATATATATATGATTGATGATTGATTGATAAAATTTCCATTTGGAAATAATATCGTTGTTTGAACACCTATTTTTCTTTGATAGTTAAATCATAGACTATCGAAGTTTTTACCATTTTAACGTTGTTAATATGGGGAGACGGGTTGGATTATTATCCGAAGAACCACTCCGTATTGGCATAAGCGTTGCGAATCATATATGCCAAAGAAAATTGAAGACGGAGTAAAGTGCAAGGGCTATTGTACAAGTCTTAGATAACATTACCTAAGATGGATGTACTGGATAGTGCCTTCAGTTCATCATGTTCCTGGATGACTTGTATGGACGGATGTCTGACAGAGTATTTCCAGACGATCACGTATATTGATTTCTCCAACCGTACCAAGAGCGAAAGCGGAGAAGGAAACTTCTTTTAGCTAACACATAATGTATGGTTGAAGACGTCAATTGGTGATTTGACGGATTTGACGATGTGGCGTTCAAAGTGAATCTGGTGTGATGATAAAGCGTAACTTCTAGCTTCACATCCGGTAAATGACAGAAATCGGGCAGGCAGCATGGCTAAGTTGGTCGCACCGAAGTAGAGTGTATAATCACCTGATCTAAAGTTTCATTTATTTCTAAAAATCTATTGGTAATGCTGTCCCATTTGGGAAACGGTTGTTGATCCCAACCGTTGGTGATATACATTCGATACACTCAAGCGAAATGAGAGGTCGGTCATGTGTGGCCGGGTTGCAAGATGTTCTTGTTGAACCCAGTGTATTCCTTTCTAGAGGTACACTAGCGAAAGGTGGTTCCATACCTTGTCGTAGTTGGAAATCCATTACCCAATACGTGCTTGCGGTTTTGATTGTATACTATATATGTAGAACGTGAGATGAAAGCGTTTCTGCTAGATGATTATTATATTGTGGTTGATAGATATTATTATAATATCAAAAGGTTTTTGATATAAAGATATTTTGGATTCTCATAAGGGAAAAACCCATTCCGTTATACGGCGTGGTCCTATGAGATATCGTTTACTTGTTCAAACTGTTTTAAACTGTTTTACTCATACCAGTCCCATGATTGACCCGGAGTTTATTTTGTTTTGTTTTCCCTAAACTCTTGGGTGCCCAATTTTGTACGGGCAGTCAAGTAGTCGGGATTTACATATACTTAAAGAACTGGAGCAGGAGGCTTCAGGATCATATAGCTATTGTTTATTTCCGCTGTGTTGTAAGTGTTGTACTTTGATAATGATATGTATATTCAGGTACAAAGTTATATTTCAAAGTTATGTTGTATATTATATGTTATTCATTCCGCTGTGAGATTCGTGTTACTCTGATGTTGTGTTGTTCTTCTTCTTCTATTCTAAATTTCTATCTTATCTTTCCTCTCCCTCTAATTTCTTTCATTAATCATCCTGTATTTTTCGATGTTTGGTTAGTCATCATTGAGTTATTGGTGATAACCAAGATCGTCAAAAACCCGAGTCATTACAGTTGGTATCAGAGCTTAAGTTAAGTGAATTACCTTGGCTCTGTAGCGTGACTCAGTAGAGATGGGGTTAGAAATACCCTAGATTGAGTTGAGTGTATATATATGAGTGAACGTATTTGTAGATGATATAAAAATAATTTTATATTGTGGAGATTCATTGGTTGAGTTGTTTATGGGTTCTGGTCGATCAGTTTGATCCACTGTATCGGTAGGAGTTTATAAACACTCGAATACGATGGGTCGACACGATATGTTTTGAAAAGAGGGTAAATTAAAATAAGTTTACCCAAGGTATATCTTGATATAAAGAAGATATATATATATCAAATTTATAATATATTGGATATATTGGTTGTTATTATAATCGAGTAAGATTATAAATTAAATGGTTTTGTAAATAATCAATCTGAATTCATATAAGTGAAATACGTGGAATCAGATGAATTAAATCTGAATTTAAACCAGAAATTGAGTTAAAATTAAGGAAAATTGGATAAGTGTTTGTAAATGGATTTGGATAAAAAAATAAGGAAAATTTAAGATCCTGGGAGATTTTAAATTGTTTTACAAGCCGTGTGAATTATATTTTGAAATGAATTTCAAAGTGGAAATGTTTAGAAATGGTTTTATAGTATAGAACGCACTTCGATTGCTGGAAAATAGATTTTGATGATGACAGCTGCATCATCAGTATTCATTTTCGAGTTGTAAGTGACGAATTACTACCAGAGATACTGTTTTGAATTTGTTTTGGGAAAGACAAGTTGTGTTGAATTTCAAAATGGGATTTATAATATAGAATTTGCATATAGAAATTCAAATGGCATTTATAATATAGAATTTGAATAGAATTTGATATATAGATTTGAATAATAGAAGTGATATAAAATTTGAATAGAAATTGAATAGAATTAACTAAGTCGAAGAGGAATTAGTTAATCGAGTTTTGAATTTGAAGTTGAACTTTGAAAGGTGAATTGGATTTGTAAATGGATATTCGAAATCGAATATAGACCTTAAATTTGAATTTTGGATTCAAATTAGTTAATAAGCAAGTTAAAATATATTTGAACATGTCATGTTCAAATATAAAAGTGAAATAGACTAAAGAGTTAATTAACAAATTAATTAACGAGTTGAGTTAAAACGATCAGGTATAGTTAAAATAGATTGGGCATGTATAAATATACATTAGATAGGTATGGATAAGGTATGAAGGTATATAAATAGAATGCTTGACGAAAAGGTATGTATTTAATTCATATATGAGATTTTATGCGCCGTATCGGCTAGCCGCTTGGCTTTTTCTTTTTCTTTTGGATTGGTGAGGGCCATGGGAGGCTATTTGAAATATCCCGATGCTCCTGGTACAAAGGAGGTTATGGCGAATTTTTCTGGGAATTTAAGGAGTTAGAATATTTTTAAGATAATTTAATAGTTAGAAATCAACGTATCGATATATATAAAAGTCGATAAGGAAACGAACTTAAAAATAGAATAGTATAAACAAAAAGGAAGACTAGGAATAAAATCTAGTAAGAGTAGAAAGAGGAAGCGTATACGTGTTTAAAATTGAATAAGTAGTTGTATGGTATTGATTATTCGAGTAAGTAGTCATATCTGTTTTGACGTTATAAATGTTATTCAGTCAAGGTCTGAGAGGTAGTTGTAACCCAACTTGATTGATTTCATTATTAACAAATAAATAGTAAGATTTCAGGCTCGAAGATCAATGTTGAATAAGAGTTAGTTGAATATAGTATTTGGGTTGTCGTAATGATGTTTTACACAACATCCATTTTAATCCAAATAAGTGTAAGCTTGGAAATATAATAAAGAATATTTCCTAAGTATAGAAATAAACGAGATCGGAAAAGAGATAAGTAATTGGAATATTTTCCAATTATAAATAGCATATTTCCTAAAGTTTAGAAAATAAAGGAAGGCGATATTCGGAAATATTTTCCAAATAACATAAAAGGCCAATATGGTTATTGAAAATATTTGGTTAACAAATATTGATAAAAAAATAGAGGAGTGATTTAACTAATGGAATATTAATTAAGGGCTCAGTGTCATGTTCAAAAGGAAAATTTGATTTTTGAAAAGGGTAAACTATTTGAAAACTCCCAGGGAAAGACTGTTTGAATTAAAAACAAATTTAACAGAAATTTGTGAAAGAAAAATTGAATTAAAGTAAAGTCAGTAAAGTGGTAACTGAGATTGAATTAGAATGATATCAAGACAAATTGGATTGTGAGATTCAAATTTGAAGTGTAATGTGATAATCAAGTTAAGAGTTGGGAATCGAGAAGAAACTCGAGTTGAAATGATATTTGGCTCGGATATAAGCGAATGGTTGTGTTGTAGATAAAAGCAGATTGGAAATTGATTGGGATGACCCTGGTATCCCCTGGGTTGATAACAGGTGGAAAGGATATAATGATATACCGACAAAAAGGTACAAGTTTATATTTCTGTTGGATATAAGATTTATGAGCCGAATTGGCAAGCCGCTTGGCTGTTTGATTTTCTTTTGGGTTGGAGATGGCCCAGAGAGGCGAGTTGGAGTTTGACCTATTGACCAGTACAAAGGAGGTGCTGGCGAAATTTTTCGAAGAGTTAAGGAGTTAGTGAATTTTCAGGATTTTTGAAAATTTTCGATAATAAGAATGAATAAATAATTTAATTGAAATTAAATTGGTTCAGTTGAAAACTGAAGTTAAGAAGTGAACAAATATGTTCTAACCAGTCGATAGGGTCGTTCTCTACCTTAGCAATTTCAAGTACGAAATTATTTTAAGTGGGGAAGATTGTAATGACCCGCATTGGCAGAGGTATTATAATTAATTTATTTAATTATATATATAGTGATGTATTGAATATAATGGTCATGGAATTAAATAATGGTGAATATTTAATTAAAATAATAAATTAAATAATATATTAAATTCTGAAATAATCAGAATTGGCTGAAATGGCGACACGGTGTGAACTGGATCATATGTGATATTTAATTCAGTTTAGAATTGAATTAGAATAACGAATATATTATTTGAACTACAGTTTGAACGTATAATTATATTATAATTAAAATGGAGCTCGAAATGGCGCTGCAGTTCGTAAATTGGCGATTCGAACTTCAACTGAATGTACAGGATTCGTTTTAAGTCGGATTTCTATGAAACAAGAAACGTTAGGAGCTGGTGGAGTATATCTTTCTAGTGGAAGAGAAAAATCCGGATTTCGTCGTGTAGATTGTGAGTTGTGTCCAAATCAAATTTTAAAATAGTCGCTATAGAATCGTTTATCGACCGTAACGGTTTATTCGATATAACTGGATATCGGTTTCGAATTTAGACAAGGTTCTTTTGAGATGTAGTGATAATTTAATTTTTAGAATTTTACTGAATTTTTTTATAAATTAAATAAGCAACTTTTTATTTGGAATATTTTGCATCCTTAATCAGCAATTTTGGGGTTTCACAATATGAGTTAATCTACCGGTATTATTATATTTTTGGGATAGTGGGACATTACTCGTCTCAATGGTGTTTTTATTTCTGTTAATAGCAGCTCGTATATAGACAGAAATAAATATAATGGGGTACGTTAAATTTTACAAACTTAAAACAAAATACCCTAACTGATTTCTAATCAAATAAGGGTCCACGCATCCTTTATTGTAGCCGCAGAAATGTGTGTTTCTCAGTCAAAATCGTGGCCTTCAGAAGCCCATACAAAATTCTTTTTACAAAATGCTACAAATACTCAACTCTATCTCCCTTAAGACCTAAACAAATCCGCAAACGAGCCGCCACACTTTCTTTCTTAAAGAAAATTCGCCATTTTTCTAGTAAAACCCAAAGCTCGCGTTATCATACAAATTATTACATCTCGAAATGAAGTCTTCAGAACTCGTTTTTCCTAAGGTGAATACCTTACGGTGCGACGTAATTTCCGGCAACCGATCTCGAACAGCGGCAACCAGGGTTCGGGATACGAGGAATATTAGGAGACCGGAGTTGGAGTTGAAATGTGAAGGACTGGAACGTGAGAGGAGGACGGGAGTGAGGGTGTACGGGTGTTTACAGGGGAACGTGAGTTGAACGTTGGTTGCATGGAGTGACAAGCATGGGTTCTAGAGCAGCAAAGTAGGGCTCGAATTTCATGAGTAACTATGAGTTGTGGGGTGCAGCGTTTTGAGGGATGGAGTTAAAGGGGGACGCGAAGGTCTGTAGGCAGAGAAGCTTCATGTTTGAAGACATACAGAAGAACAAAGATGCGAGTGTTGATTGAAGGAGAGGTGGTGCGTGTGGTGAGGGTTTTGCAGTACATTAGTATGTAATAGATGGACGGGGAGTGGTTATTGCACTGAGAAGCAGGGGTTGTTTTTGTGTGAAAATGACGTGATGGACAGTTGGGTTCCGGTTGTTCATGAAGACGTTAACAACAATGATGGGGAGGGTTATGGTTTCGAACAATTTTAAGGAGAATTTGAGGACATGCGGTTATAGGATATAAACATGATGATGGGCCAACGTTGGTACAGTAAGCCCAATATTTTATTTATAATAAAAGAAAAAAAAGGGTAAAAGGATGATTTTATTTAAACGTAAAGAAGAGGTGGTTTCAATCCGAAGCATAGGGGAGACGTGTTATATGCGGTGCAGCAGGAATTGGGCCGAGAGAAAAGGGTAAGCCCAAGTATTTTAATTTATTATGTTTAAATTAAATTAAATTTTAAATGTGTATTTAACTTGTAAATATCGTATCTTTGCCGTACGATATCAGAATTGAGTGAAACAAGATCCGATGGGATCGTATGGACGAGGGCAACATCATGGAACTGACTGGAAGTGAAATCGAGCCCGTTACAATTTATGGAAAAATAAATTGTCCGTCTGAATCAAGCGACAATTATCGTTATTTAACGATGATAGTCCAATGTGAGTAAATCTCACTAACTCTGAACAGTTTATAATTTCATGTTGTATTTTTAGAATTGTTAAATATTGGCTGATTGACTGTGTGTTGACTGTTTGATTGAACTGCTAGTCGATTAGTTGAATTCCTATATTGATTCTGTTTAACAAAATATATCATTTGGAACTGAAAGTGATGTTGAATATGTTGTGTAACATCTGTGATGCAGGGAATCAGGTCGGAGGAATCCAACTGGATTCCTCAACATTTATTTTACTGTTTTTCATATATTGTGATATATGATGTGTTATATAAGCTGTAATGGATTATTTGTGTTAGAATGATATTGATCCTTGTTATTCGATATTTTAAATATCATAAAAAGACCCTGGGATGTAAAAAGAATTATGTTAATGTATATTGAAATAAAGGGATTTTGTAAAATCAACATATTTTATAAAAGGAAATATTTCGAAAGTAAATGAATGGGAAAATGTTTATAAAACGAACAGAGTTTTATAAAAGGGAAAAATGTTGATAAAACGAATAGAATAGAATAAAGGAATATTATTAGAAAATAAATAGGATATTATAAAGGAGAATATTTAGGAAACAAATAGAATTGAAAAGGGAATAGTGTTAATGAAATAAAGTTATTCGATTAGAGTATATAAAGAAGTAGTTAATCGAATATAGTTTATATTCGAAGTAGTTGATCGAATATAGTTTATATTCGAAGGAGTTAAATCGAATATAGTTATTCGAAATAAAGTTAAAACAGAATAGAATTATTCAATTAGAGTTAATCGAATAGAGTTAAAGAAATAGAGTTAAACAAGATTAGAAACTGACTAGAGATTAGTAAATTGAAATGTTTTCTAAGTGTCGATCTGATGTTGGTTTCAGCCTTCGGGGTTTATAATTAGAGAATTGTTCTCCTACTAGTTACAGTCAGGGACTGATAGTTGTGAAATGATAGTGATATGTAAATAAACAATGGAAATGTTTTCCAGTGTTAACGTATATTTTCTAAACATAGAAAATAAGGAAATATATATATATATAGATAGATAGATATATATATGATTGATGATTGACTGATAAAATTTCCATTTGGAAATAATATCGTTGTTTGCACACCTGTTTTTCTTTGATGGTTAAATCATAGACTATCGAAGTTTTTACCATTTTAACATTGTTAATATGGGGAGACCGGTTGGACTATTATCCGAAGAACCACTTCGTATTGGCATAAGCATTGCGAATCATATATGCCAAAGAAAATTGAAGACGGAGTAAAGTGAAAGGGCTATTGTATAAGTCTTAGATAACAGTGCCTAAGATGGATGTACTGAATAGTGCCTTCGGTTCATCCTGTTCCTGGATGACTTGTATGGACGGATGTCTGACAGAGTATTTCCAAACGATCACGTATATTGATTTCTCCAACCGTACCAAGAATGAAAGCGGAGAAGGAAACTTGTTTTAGCTAACACATAATGTATGGTTGAGGACGTCAATCGGTGATTTGATGGATTTGACGATGTGGCATTCAAAGTGAATCTGGTGTGATGATAAAGCATAGCTTCTAGCCTCACATCCGGTAAATGATAGAAATCGGACAGGAAGCATGGCTAAGTCGGTCGCACCGAAGTAGGGTGTATAATCACCTGATCTAGAGTTTCATTTATTTCTAAAAATCTATTGTTGATGCTGTCCCATTTGGGAAATGGTTGTTGATCCCAACCGTTGGTGATATACATTCGATACACTCAAGCGAAATGAGTGGTCGGTCATGTGTGGCCGGGTTGCAAGATGTTCTTGTTGAACCCAGTGTATTCCTTTCTAGAGGTACACTAGCGAAAGGTGGTTCCATACCTTGTCATAGTTGGAAATCCATTACCCAATACGTGCTTGCGGTTTTGATTGTATACTATATATGTGGAACGTGAGATGAAAGCGTTTCTGCTAGATGATTATTATATTGTGGTTGATAGACATTATTATAATATCAAAAGGTTTTTGATATAAAGATATTTTGGATTCTCATAAGGGAAAAACCCATTCTGTTATACGACGTTGTCTTATGAGATATCGTTTACTTATTCAAACTGTTTTAAACTGTTTTACTCATACCAGTCCCATGATTGACCCGGAGTTTATTTTGTTTTGTTTTTCCTAAACTCTTGGGTGTCCAATTTTGTACGGTCAGTCAAGTAGTCGGGATTTACAGATACTTGAAGAACTGGAGCAAGAGGCTTCAGGATCATATAGCTATTGTTTATTTCCGCTGTGTTGTAAGTGTTGTACTTTGATAATGATATGTATATTCAAGTACAAAGTTATATTTCAAAGTTATGTTGTATATTATATGTTATTCGTTCCGCTGTGAGATTCGTGTTACTCTGATGTTGTGTTGTTCTTCTTCTTCTATTCTAAGTTTCTATCTTATCTTTCCTCACCCTCTAATTTCTTTCATTAATCATCTAGTATTTTTCGATGTTTGGTTAGTCATCATTGAGTTTATGGCGATAACCAAGATCGTCAAAAACCTGGGTCATTACATATTTAGATTCAAAAATGGAATTTGATCATGAAACTTGCACTGCTGCGTTCGTAATGGAATTCTGGTCAACTTTCGTGTTTAAAACTTTGCGCACGGAGTCTGTATGAAAAAGTTACGGACGAAATACAAAAAGGGATGGAAAATAAATAATCCGAATATATAAAATTAAGGCAAGTAATGTTTCCATTTATCACCTCGCCTCCTATAGGAGGCATGTCTGCCTAGGTGTCGACCGACAGTCAACCCTCCCTGCGACCTACAAGTCGAATCCTCTTGTGATGGCTAGGGTTTTATATATTATAAATTTTATATATATGGACGAATTTTCCTAAAAATAAATCTAACGATCCAGGATCGTTTCAGCGCCTACAAATAAAGGCCTAGACCCCCACTCTTTTGCTTATATTTTCTGGAGCCAGCAACAAAGCTCTGCCATTTCCATTTCTCCAATATCTTGTAAATTTCTAATATATACATACATACATACATATATATATATATATATGTATATACATATACATATATATATACATATACATATATATATATATAAACCAAATAAATAAAGATTGGAGATAATATTCTAGATTTCTGAACAGGGATTGGTTCCACGCGTAGATTATTAGTTTTATTTCCCTTTTTTCTATTTTTTTCTCAAATCTACAAATTTTAATGTGTATACATATCCCATTTTTATACATATTATAGATCTATAAGATTTGGAAATATAAGGCTTAAAAACTGTGTTTAGATTTGGATTTGGAATGATTTTCAGGTGAGTGAGAAATATATTTATTGTTAAAAGTATTAAATTTATTTTGATTGTTTCAAATCTAAACTTGTATGCCTAAAAAAATTATTTTGTTTGTGTCTAATCTTAATTTGTATACCTGAAAATATGATATGGATTTGTAGGCCTTTCAGTTAGAGTATCCATATTTTGCCTACAATTCTTTTATATATCTTATGGTTATTGTGAACACCCTAAATCTGGTAATCAGTTCCTAAATATTATTATATTTGTGAAGCTGTTATTCCAGATTTATAGGATTTGGGTGTAAATTATATAAATTATGCATTTTATTGCTTTAGAATTATAAACCTATTTGTTTTTGGTATTGTTTAGGGTTTTTTGCTTACTTGTTGTAAACTAGCTCTTTTGTTCTTTTATAAACCTATTTGTATTTGGTATTGTTTAAGGTTTTTTGCTTACTTGTTGTAAACTAGCTCTTTTGTTCTTTTTAAATAAAAAAACATTATTTGAAATCTATAAGAAATATTAACAAATCATACAGGAACTGATCTGTAAATTCATGTATTTTGTACGTAGTTTACGCCATCTATTCCAAATAAAATATTACTTTTTTCTTATAATTTGAAATATGTCGGTATTCTTCTCTCTTTTAAATTGGGTAGAATTTACAAGAATTATAGTAAATAATCTTTTTAAGAGATTTTGAATCTCAACAAGACTAAATGCAAAAGGGTTGTTCTAGTTGTTAGTTTGGACTAAAATGTGAAATAACAATAATTACAAATAATTAGTAACTGTGTAAATATCGTGCTAAAAATACACACATATATTATAACTTTTGCCCTACCAAAAAATATATATTATAACTTTATTCATCCAAAATCCACATAGATAACGTTGTTAATATCATTACCAAGTAAATGTATGTTGTATGTTTGAATTTGAATAGTTCCTATCATGATGAGTATATAGTAATGTTTCCCATAATAAATGGAAAACAAATGTATGTAATTGTTATGTTTGCAATAATGTAGAGTTAATTGCTATAATTAAAATGGTTACAAATAAATTTGAAAGGGAATAAATATTTTAGCCATGAATGTTGTGGGGAAATGAATAAGTAAATAAATGTCAAATGAATTCAAAATGAATAGGAATAAATGTTGTAACTCCAAATTGGAAAATTAATATAATAAACTTATATATATATATGTGTGTGTATATATATATATAAGAATTGATAAAAATAAGTAACAATTATAATATTATGGGAGTCACAACAAGTAGAATTAAATGGAACTGATATAAATGGCATTTAATAGGTTTATTGTTGCCTTAGGAAACACGACCATTAGGATCATTAATGGCGTGTGACAATTATGGAATTTAACTGATTTACTATCCATTACCTTAGGAAATGATCATTATGGTCGTTAATGGCATGTGACTGTTATATTAATTAAGTGAATTAAAGGGTATTTAATGAGCATTTGGGTATCAATGGTCGTAGTAAATACTAAGTAAGTAAATAAACATCCTATAGAGTCGTGAGTCATAGGAAATCGTCCTTATCATATTTTTAGTTTAATTCTAAAACCAATGTATTTAATTAAAATAAGGGTTGGACTTTGTAGGTTAATAATGTGAGGTCAGATGCCTTATTCGACAGGAGTCTACACTTTCCAACAGTCGGATATATATACAACCGATGTGCGATATCACTGACCATATGAACCTATGACTAAAAGAAATTGTGTAATGCGAATTTACCCATACTTCAAGTGTTGAGGTACTAAGTGGATACATGGCCCGCCTCCCTTTCAAAAGAAGAAACTAAAAAGGAAATAATTCATAATGTTAGCTTTATTCGTGATTAGAGGTATTAAGTAGTGAAATCCGCCTATTGGTTATTATGTGATTCGATTCACCTTTCCCCATAAGGGTAAAATCATAAAGTTCTCCTTTAATCGGTATTAAGTGATTGGGTAGCTCACATCCACATAAGTATGAAGTATTAAATTGCTAATTGGGTGCAGGATCCAGGGATGGAAAAAAAATCCGCACCCGCAGTTACCTACGGATAAAATCCGTCATGGGCATGAAGCATATATCTAAATGGGTACCCGTAGGTAAAATAAATGGATTTTTTAATATTCGTTAATTAATGGGGGGGGAGGGGGTACGAATATTACGATATCCATGTCCATGGGTACCCGTGCCCGTATTGAGTGTGATTTATAGCCAATGCAAAAATCATTGTTGTTGGTTGTTGGGTATTTGTGCGCATGCTTTTATTTAACAATTTATAAGCAGTTGTTGATATTTGTAATAACTGCTAATTAAAACCCTATATATACCTAGTTAGAAATTCTCAAATTTCTCATTAATTATTTTGAATTCCAATCTAGCAAGCAACGCGTCTTTTCATTTCTCCAAACCTTATGCTCTCTTTAGTAAATTCAACACATCCTACCATAGTTCTTTCTTTACACCTCACTGGTTTATATCAATACGTTGCCAAATCCAAGCAACACGTTACCAAAGTTCACGCCTGGTCTAGTTTGTTTTTTTTAACCAGATGTATGTATTTTTTAAACAGTTTCAGTAGATGGTTAAAAATAATTTGAATAAAATATCATGGATACCCGTGAATACCCGCAACTTTTTTAAAACCCATTTAATGGGTATCCATGTGGGTATGGGGCGGGCACGGGGCAAAAAATTACCTAACCGGGCGGGTGATGCGGGGTTATTACCCGTGTCTTCCCTGCCCTATTGACATGCCTAACAAGATCGGTAAGCCTCGCGAATGTCTGTTTCCTCTAGGCAGTAAGTGACTGGGGTTAGAGACTGCCTTGGGATAAGGTATCAAATGACAATCACGGAGGTATTATAAGTCTGCCTATCCTACGGGAAGTATTAAGTGCCTTGGGGATATCCAATAAGACTATCCAGATAGTAACACAATGGTCCACCGTGCGAAAATGTCATAAATGATGATTAGTCGTCTACCTAGCCTATAGGTAATAAATGACTACTTACTATCTCTCGCATTATGCGAGGTTTGGAAATTTGCGTGAATGACCGAAGCCTTAAATTAGTAGGAATTTGTAGCTGTTGTCTTTTAATTTATATTAGTTTGTGGTAAACCACATATTAAGTTATTAAGTGATCAATGGATCCACCTTGGCTTAAAGTAACGTTAAGAATCCGCCTTTATGTTATATTATGAGTAAGGCCATAAGAGGCTATATTAGAATAACCTACCACCTTTATCATAGGGTATTTATTAGTTGGAGAGCCCGTGTGATGATCGAAACTCCCGATCCTTGGAAATAAGGATAATCATGGGAATATAACACATAAACAATAACCGCAGAAGATAAACATTACATTACCATACATAATGTATATCAGACTATAACGTCGGACATAATACCGGAGTTTACAGCACTACACAAGATCATAGTTAGATAGAGTAGTTTCAAATAGTACATAGCAGAATACAAGACAGTCACAATGAAGTCTGGGACAATCCAAAAGAAACATATGAATCCTGCTCCAACACAAATACAGAACCAGCTTCCATACATATCCAAAAAGATACAAGCTAATACCTGGGAACAAGGCTGCCCGTGTGAAAATAATGGGCACCCAAGTTTGCCAGGGAAAAACAAACTATAAGTCAGTCATGGGACTGGTATGAGAAACCCAACAGTTATTCTTAACTTAATTTTAAAAATAAGGCATATCACATGACAATGCCATATAACATGGAATGGGTTTCTTCCACACGAATGCTGGTGTTTTTTGAAAAATGAAGCCATTATAAGACTCAAGTCCCATCACACAATGTGTAATAACCCGGAAATCTGAGCCAATTTAAAATTTTTAGTTTCGCAATTTTAGTGAATTTTGATTATTTAAAATGAATTATTTTAAATAATAACGACGAGAAATTCATTTTGAATAGAATTCGAATGTATATATTTATATACGTCATCGTTAGAATTTAAAATTTTAATTATATTTATAAAAGGAATTGAAAATGGCGTGGTAGTTCGATAATTCGATTTCAAATTTCAATTGAATGTACCGGATTCAAAATAAGCCAGATTTTAGCGAAACAAAAAATAATAGGATCTAATAGAGAATATCTTTCCAACGAATCCGAAAAAACAAAATTTCATAGTTGGGATCAAAAGATATGTCCAGTTGAAAATTCTGAATAGTCGCTATGGAATTCAGGCCCTTAAAAATGGGAATTTTGCAAACGACCTCGGATTTCGACGAAACCACTTTAGTTGGATCCGCGATGTCAAATTATTGCTAGGTTTCAAATTTCATAATTTTTAGAATCAATATGTGAGCGCGGCAAAGGAAAACGCGTTTGACCAGTTTCAGTTGATTTTAATCGACTGGAAAATGGCTATTTTTCCAATGGTCTCAGAATTCGATGAAACTAGTTTTGTTAGGACCGTATCGTCAATACGAAGCTAGAAAATATTTTTATTGAATTTTTTGAGTTCGTATGTGGCCCCGGTAAATTGAAGTGTACGTTTAAAATAGAATATATAGATTTATATTTTAAATTAAGCGAAAGCTGATTGCAACAGCCGAATTGAGTTATGAAACATATCCCATTGTGTTCGAAATGGGGGTAATTAGCTAGGGGTGACAGTTGGTGGGTTCAATTTTGATTTCGAAATAAAAAGTTACCTTTTTGAAGTTAAAAATAATATATATATATATATATATATTTAAATAAAAAAAACCTTCCCTCTTCTTTCACCTCCCTTATTCAGTCAACCCGATCCAAATAAAAAAACCTAGATCTAAACCCGTCGCCTGGCGCCTCCATACCACCGTTCGCCCTCCGACCTCCGCCGACTTCGCTGGCTTCGCCCCCTCTCCCCTTCCACCGCTCTCTCCTCCGCTGTTTTGAACCCCTCGCGCCCCTCCGTCTCGAGCAGGAACCCACCGCCCAGACCACCCTGACCCCACCGCTTCTCCCCTACCCAACCGCGACCTCCCTCTAGCTTCAACACCTCGTAGCCACCATCCCCAGCCGCCATCTCCACCGTGGGTCCCTCCTACAACAGAAAAATCAATTTTTGGCAAGGAAAAGAAGGTGTGTTTTTCTTGATATTTTTTTATGCTATTTAATAATAAGAATCCGATTTTTGTTGTATACAATATTTTGTAAAGGTTCGATTTTTAAAGTGTTGTAAAAAATTCAATTTTTGCTTATATAAAAACTTGATATATATATATATATATATATGGATAGCGATAGAAAGGAGATTTTTATATATGAAACATGGGTATAAAAAGGGAGATTTTTATATAAGAAGAATAATAAGATCAATTTTTTATTATGTGAATGAAGAATAAAAAACCGAATTTTTCTATTATGTGAATGAAGTAGGAAGATTAGACTTTTAAAATATAAAAAATTGATTTTGTTTAAAATATAAGTGAGATTTTTATATAGATAAAAATTCGATTTTTAATATATATGAAGTAGCGATAAAAATTTGATCTTTATTATATGTATATTGAAATAAAAATGTGTTTTTTATAGCGATGTAATAAAAATTCGATCTTTATATAAGAAGTAGAAATATAAAAATATATTTTTTATATAGAAATAAGCGTTGTAAATATATATGAAGTAGGAATAAAATAGAATTTTTATTTATTGAAATGAAGTGATAAAAATATAATTTTTATTGTGAACAGCGTGCAAAGAACTGAATTGGAATTTCAACAAATCCAGATGTTCAGCAGTTCAATAGCAAAGCACGACGGAGTGGAACCCTCTGTGAGAACTTCTCACTTTTAATTTAATTTTATAGTTAAAAATAGAATTTTTAACGTGTATATGAAATGAAATAAAAATAAACAAATCGGACGATTTGTTTATATACACACATTTGACTGATATTGATTGGGACGATAAATTTTATACATCGCCCAACTGCACAAATAAAATCTGTGTTTGATTGGTTGAAACCCCACACGGGTATTGGGATGATATATGACGTACACTAATCCCAATAATTAGTTGTATGTCGATCGATTGATGGACAGACTGTTATGAGCGTTAAATATTTATATTTGATGCTCATACAGTGTAGAATGCACTTTGGATGATGGTTGATTATTCATCGTTGTTATTGTATATATGTGTTGTAGAAAATCCATATAATTAACATTTTATGGTAATTGATTGGGCCTCATTCCAGTTTTGAAAAAGAAATATTTGAAAAAGAATTATTTGAAATAGAAATATTTGAAATAGAAATATTTGAAATAGAATATTTGAAAATAGAAACATATGAAGCCGTGTTGATTAGATTGACGCCATTTTGACGTGAACGATATTTATATCGATTATATTCGTTTTTATAATGAATATTGAAACGTGCTTTCAAAATCGAATATTTTGAAATGAAATTCGAATTACATTGAAAAGAATAGAAATTCGACTTAAATTGAAATTGAATTGAATAGAAAAAGAATTCGAATTAAACTGAATAGAATTGAAATTCGAATTAGATTGAAATGGAATTGAAATCGTTTTGAATTGAATTTAAAACGTATTGAAATTGAACTAAAAATCGATTTGAATTGAAATCAATTTGAAATGAATTTAAAATGAATTTGTAAGGGAAAATTCAATTTTGATTTGAATTTGAAAAGGAAGTTGAAATCATTTTGAAAACGAATTTAAAACGATTTATAAACTATGTTTTAAAAGGAAATCGACGAAGTATATATTATATATATATTATATATATATAATATAATGGCCTGAATAGAACGCGCTGCGCCGCGGCAGTTCGCGAATTTCGACCATTGACTTCGAACGGATATTACGGGAGTCCGACCGTCGGATTCTCCTAAAACCAGAACCGTTGGGTTCGTATCGAAAAGAGCTTTCTAAAAAATATTAGAAATTAGAAATCTAACGGTTGGATTTGGAATTATGTCCAAATCAAATTTGGAAAAGGTCGCTGTAAGTGCAGTTCGATGGCCGTTGATGAAAATCGACTGTACGAGCCTTGATAAAATTACTAAAAATAGTAATAATTTGTGTAAAATCATAAGAAATGATTTGTGAAGAACTGGGATGAAAAACTCAATATTTGAAAAGATAAAAATAGATTTTATCGAAATGAACTAATTTTGAACTAGAATTACAATTCTATTTATTTTTAAATAAATAAATTGAATTTGAAAATGGTTTTGAAAGTAACCAGAATTTCCAATAATTGAATTGGAATGGATTTGAATCAAAATTGTCTTTGGAATATTTCGATGTTGGATTTCGTGATGATATAGATATTGTTATGGGAATTTGAAATATATATTTATACCGTTATTTCCAATACGATATTTGTTAGTCGTAGTGTAACACCCCGCCTCCGCTAGGGTCACTCGCAAAGGAATGCACTAGCTTTAGAGGGGCATTATTGGTAAACATGCACAGAAATATCACAAGACAGAACATATGAAATAGCGGAAGTAAAATCAAACTTTCATAAATTCAATAATTAAGGTCTAAAGCCTTTTACATCAGAGTACATCAAAACCTGTCTTGCAATAGTAAAGAAGCATAAAGACTTTTTAATAAATTATTCCCCAAGTAAAACAGTAAAGTAGCCATAGCCAAGAGAAGTCCAAGCCATCCATGATGACCTTCAAGCAGAAGAAGTCCGAACTAAACAGCATTGTTTCCTCCCTGTAACCTGGGGGGGGGGAACGGAAGAAAAGAGGCGAAACAAAAACGGGTCAGTCAAAAAGACTGGGTAAGTCCTATCTACTTCCAGTATAAAAACAGGTAAAGGTAACATGACATGCATAAACTGAAAGTAAACATAAGGATAACTACAAGACAGGTAAACTAAACCGGGGTAGCCGGTTGACTACTGTGGCAAGGTAAACTAAGGTATCATGATAAACTACAGTGTTATGGTAAGTCAAGGTATCACATCGTCAGATTTCTATCGAGTACATTATCCCAAGGTATCTGCCCCATCTAACATCCCACGGTATCTATTATATGCATTCTTCCTAGTTCTAACATGTAAATTTGTTCTGCACCCTCCGTACTAGTATCCCAGCCTTGTTATGTGTTAACCAGGAATGTCCCTTACTCAAAGTCGTGAAATGGTCCATGTCAACCTAATATATCGCATATATAGGTTACTCGAATCATATGTTTCTTTCCATGTATATAAGTTCAGTCCTTTGCTGTACCTCGTACGGGCTTCCTCATGTCGTATTATCCTTGAAATCGTTTTGACTGTCACCCTTGTTCTAGCTAGGCTCTTCCATATGAATCATCGTTTGAACTACTAGGACTTACGCCACCTAGCACCACTAGGGATTTCGCTTACCTATTTCACGCTTTCGTATTTCGGTTCGGGTTAAACCACCTAGGCCACTAGGGATTACGCTAACCCTCAACCGCGCCCTTTTTCCCACGCATTCATCGTGAATCGTTTGTCTATAACTGTATGCACATGTATCACATCGTGCCATCCGAGTCCTGTCACAGGGCAGAACAAGAAATACAGGACTCGGTCGGGAGCTTTAGATTTATCTGCCGATGCAGATACTAAGGTCTGCTTTTCTACACGTGGCTATGGTCCCACGAGACCCCTCCCTCAACTAGTGAAAGGCAACACAAGAGAAAATCTTGCATGAGAACTACACTCCGGCCAGCCCACATCCTACGGCCTACCTCACCCATAATTAGATAGCAATCATGGTCTGTTGGGTGTTCCCTGCCTTTCCGTACGTACACGCCTGACTCAAGATGGTAGATGATCGACGAACTTGCTATCTCGGGCATCTTATGTATCCGTCGACTCACTGCTATCCACCCCAGTCTTTAGGTCGCTCGCATAGCAACCAAGGCATATTCTTGGTTCTTCTACCGCAGACCTCAACCTCTCGTGAGCCTAGTATAATGACCTGGCAGCTCACAGAGGGATCCCAAGAATATCCTCACGTTCCCCGAAGCCGCTGCTTCGTTACCCAGTTCGCTGGAGCCTTTATCTAAATCAGATAGCCTGCTCCTACACGCCTACTTAAACGTTGACCTAACGTATCGGATTACTAATCTACCTAAGAAATGGTCCAAACTTCCTTGACTAAGAATTATTACTTAGTTTCCTTTAACTAAGGTTTACCACTTAGCCTTATTTCCATGATCCTTGTTAACTATGGTTATTTACCTAATCCTCCGAATTAGGGTTTATCTAATGGGTTAAGTGTCACTTAAGCTCATAACTTAGCTCGTCTACAAACCATGTCCAAAATTGGCTAAGTATCCAAGTCCAAGACTTAACCCTACAAACCATGTGTCAAGTTGGCTAAGTATATTAAGCAATCCATAACTTAACCTTGTCTAATTATCATTTTAGATTGGTTCAGTATATATATTAACTTGACCTTATCTAATTACTGAGTCATATTGGTCAAGCGCATTCAAACGATTCGTGACTTAGCCTTATCATGTTTTCACGTTAGATTGGTTAAGTATAGGTTAACTTAACCTTATCAAATTAACGAGTTAGATTGGTTAAGTATAGGTCACTTAACCTCATCAAATCATCGTGTTAAATTAGTTAAGTGTTTAACTTAACCCCATTAAATTACCAAGTTGGATTAATTAAGTCTAGGCTAACTTAACCCCATCCGATTACCATGTTTAGATTAGTTAAGTCTAATCTTAACCCCATCCATTAACTGTATTATACGGTTAAGTGTCATTAAGAAAATTTACTTAACCTTATTACGTTATCGTGTTGGATTGATTAAGTGTTGGTTAACTTAATCCCGTCCACTAGTCGTATAAAAATGGTCAAGTGTCATTAGGCAAATCAAGTTACTTAACCTACCCAAGCTTATCATGTTTTGTTAAGTATCATTAGCCTAACCAAATTACTTAACCCATTTCTCCATATCATATTTGGTTAAGCCTCATTAATCAAATTAACTTAACCCTATTATGTGGCATTAATTATTTAATGCACCCCAACCTCTCACATTAGACTTTGTTGTGGTTACTAGTTAAGCCGGGCGGGTCCGGGTAGATTTACACCACAACTTGGTCTAACCTCGGGTTCAAGCACAACATGACCAACTTCTCACATTGAGTCCTATTGTTTGCAACTACTAGTTAGGCCGGTCGATTCCGGGTAGTTTTACGTTGCAAACTCAACCCAACCTCGAGTTGGCCACTTTCATGTTTAGTCTAGTGTCATGTTCATAGTCAAGTTTTCAAGCAATTGGGTAGACCTAACTTAATAGGTAAATTCCCAATGGGTAGACCTAACTTAATAGGTAAATTCCCAAGCTTATGTTTTTATGCATATTTACATGTTAACTTACATGCTATATTCAATGTTGCATGTTGTCATGTTATACCCATTTAACCCAAATCATGTTTCACATCATATTTCATGGAACTTCAAGTTAAGTTTCTCATGTATATTCACGCTCGTCTAACCTAACCCCAAAACGTGTTTCCAACGTAAGTATAGACGAGTCAACATAGTAGGAATACTATGGCTACAAATTGGCCTCGAACATGCATGGTGTCATAAAAAAGGGTTTTGGCCACAAACACACAAAATGTCACAAGGGAATTTGGCCACAAACATGCATATTATCAAAAAGGGTTTGGCCATAAACATGCACAACTTAAAAAGAGGGGATTGGCCACAAGTATGCATAATCTCATAAAGGATTTGGCCACAAACTTGCATGATAGCATAAGGGGTTTGGGTTCATAAACATGCATAAGCCCCAAAATCTAGTCTTAGCCAATGTTTCACAAGTAAATGGTTCCTAAAGGCTCATGCTAGCATTTCATGCATAAAGATCCAAACTTGCAAGTTAAACTAGATTATGCATAGCATGAGAGGCATGATTAAGTCACTCACATGGCCTAAAATCATAATCATGAACACAAGAGGCAAGGTAAGGTTCCTATAAGTTTGCATAATCATGTTTAGCCTCATTTTATCCCATGTCATTATCAAAACTACCGTTTCCACCTAAAAGTAGCTAGAACTTACATAGTTAGGCCTGGGGAAAGGAGCATGAATCATCTTGGCTAAGAAAGGTGCCTCCTTTGTTGAAGAATCGTCATGAAACTCGCATAGCAATGTTGATTTGGCCTTGATTTGGTGTAGCAAGCTTGCATCTTTTGATTTGAACCCGATTTGAATGCATAGGCTCTAGGGATTTGAGATGGAGGCCATGATCAAAATTGATTTTGGCAGCACTTAGTTGCTAGGTTTGATTTTTAGGGGTTTAGGTTAGGTTTAGGGTCTTTTTTATAGAGATTAGGATAGTTTTAGGCCCTTAGATTAACCCTAGGATAGATCAGGGCCATCAGATCTAGGAGGCTTCTAGAACCAGCCCAAGAACAAGACCAGGTGAGACAAACAGGTGCGCCAGGCAAATTGCCTCGGCCACCCCCTGTCGACAGGCAAGTCGACAGGGCTGTCGACTTGGTCTGGGCCCAAGTCGACAGGCCTGTCGACAGCCCTGTCGACATGGCCTAGGCGGGGAAACTTCCCGCCTAGCCCCAGATTTGATTTCAAAAACTGTTTCCGAAATTCAAATTTCCAGAAATCTTCTTTGGGCCTTAACCGGGTCATACGGACTCCGATTTACAAAATTTCGGACTCTATTTCGCGTATTTTTCCGAGACGAACGCAATGGCATAGCCCGTTTTACTTGATTCAGAATTTAAAATTAAATTCTGCCTTGATTCTCGTTTTAACATGTTATCGAAATACGAGTTGTTACACGTAGAATTTGATATTGAATATAAGCCGATATATTTTCTATTCAGAGCCTTGTATTTAATATCAAATATGATTTGTGTTTATCGTGAATGGTGTCTTCATTAACACTGTTCTTGAACCCAGTTGAGAAAAAGATTAAATCTTTTTATTTAGATTTAATGAAGTGAACCAATTGAACAATATTTAATTGGAATTGAATTGGTATTGATTTTTGGGTTTATCGTGAACAGTGTTTAAATAACACTTGTTCTTTAACCCTATAATAAATGGAAATGTGATTTTGGGTTGTCGTGAACGGTATCTTCAATAATACTGTTCTTAGACCCAAAGGAGTTAAGAAAATCAGAAACTATCTGGAGATTAGTTAAGTTGAATGGTTTCTGGGGTATTGATCTGATGTTGGTTTCGGCCTTCGGGGTTAATACTTAGGGAATTGCTCACTTGCTAATTTACGGTTAGGGACTGATTGAATGTGATGTGATTTTGGGGTTTATCGTGAACCGTGTTTTAAATGACACTGATTCTTTAACCCAGTCAAAGATTAAAACTAAGTGGAGTTTAAATGAATCTTTAATTAGATTGAAAAGATCGTGAATGGAGTATCACCAGTTTTGCTCCACACCACGTTCAAATCTTTAATTAGATTTGAACGTGAAATGGTAATCGAATTTACCGATAACACCGTGGTGTTAGATATGAAGTATGACCAGTTTTACTTCATGGGATGAATAGGTTGGGATTGGGAAATTAAAACAAATGATTACTTCGGCAAGGTTCGTTAATCCCGACTAGTTTGAAGTGATATTCAAAGGAAGATTAAAGAATAAATTTAAAAGAATTTATCTTTGATAAAATTAATGGGAACCTTTCCCTAAGAATGTGAAATTTAGAAACTAACTGTAGGTTGGCTAAGATGAATGGTTTCCTGGGTATTGATCTGATGTTGGTTTCGGCCTTCGGGGTTAATGTTTGGGGAATTATTCTCTTGCTAATTTGCGGTTAGTGACTGATGAATTGGAATGAGGCGTATGTTGTGTTTGTGTAACACGTATTTATTATATATGTGAGTTATTCAGAAAGACCGGGTTTATCCCATTCTGAATAACTGATACGACGATAAGTCGAAGATGAAGACGATGGTAGAAGACCGGAGGTCTTCACGTCGTTTGGATAATTACTGATGATCTTGATTGGGCCGTACACCCAAGAGGAGGGAATCAGTTGGTGATCGTCCAGACGTACTTGGAGATCGATGGATATGCGGGGTACTAGGTGCCTCCGGTTTTGTTCAGACCCAGAACGAACTTGTAAATGGACTGTGTGTCTGACATTGGATTTTAGTCTGTGTGATTGATTTCTATTAAATATATATCTGTTTGGCGGCGGAGAATTTATTCTCTTGCTTAACGCCCTTCTCTGAGACGTACGAGCTCAGGGGTTATATACTGATGGATATCAAAAGCATAGAGGGAATTACCTGTGTGGCATGCCTAAGTGGCAAATGATCAAGGCTTCTGTTGAAAAGCAAAGTCTTGTGGGTGATGATCAAAGCACAGCCTGTGTGGCATAGCTTTGTGTAACGTTGATTCGCGAGCCTCACGCCCTGGTTGTGAACCAGAAATGGGAGAAGGACCTCAGGGAGGACATGCGTTTCTTTCTAGTTAGAAGTGGCGTTAGTGGTTTTACATGCCCTGACGAGTTTGACTTATGTGGTTGTTGCTGTTGTGAGGCGCCTCAGTTATATCGGTTTCGGCCGATGCATTCTGGTCGGCAGACGGACCAGACTTACACCCCATAGGGTGGGGAAACGTAGTGTTCTGGCATAATAATCCACATCGGTGGACCGGCCCTGACGATCCAAGGGGCAGTTGCGGCTGTTCCTGAGGGGCGGACTAGAGCGTCTCGAATCGGCAGAGGACTATCTTTTGCCTCGGTTCACAGATGGAAATCCAGCTTCCAATACGTCATTTTGCGGTTTTATTTGTAGAGCCTAGCATGGCGACATAGTGGGATGGGGCTCTTATGACGTCTATGATTGATACTTATGATTTGAAATTGTTTTGACACTATACACTTATAGTAATAATAAAACATGAAATTTCACGTACCAAGCATTCTTGGCTATTATAAGGTAAAAACCCTATCCTCCGGCTTGCGTGGCATTGTGTGATGGGACCTGGGTCTTATAATAGTTTCATTTTTCTTTATTTAGCATTGCGCTGTTTGTTTTATGCACTGGTATTCTTTGGAGGAAACCCGTTCCGTGTTATACGGCGTGGTCCCTTGATTTACCGAACTTTAAAATAAAGATTAATAACTGCTTTAGTTCTCACACCAGTCCCATGACTGACCTGGAGTTTATTTTTTTAACCTAAACTCTGGGTGCCCTTATTTTGACAAGGGCAGCTAGTAGTTTTGGTTTTGCAGATTTATATTAACAGGAACCTGGTTTACAGCTGGAACGATATCCGGAAAGCTTTGTATCCGTGTATCTTCTTCAGTTGTATTTTGTATTATTTTCCGCTGCTATGTAATGTATTGTAATCTCTGATATTTTCTGTGTAATATTTATTCATTTATGCTCTGTATATTCTTGTATCTGATGGAACTGTCGTAATATACAATGAAATGTTCTTCTGTCTGTGTTCTGATTTGTCATGTTCTCAAAGCAATCCGTGTTTTCCTTACCGGGGAAGTTCGGGTCGTTTCACAATGCAACGTAAACTGGAGGAAAGATTACCTTAAAATGGCCAAACAAGCTTGATACACAAAAATCTAAATCATTCGATTTTATTATTAGTGTTTAAGTGTCGAAAACAAATTCGAAAATAAATGTAATAATCTTAGACGACATAATACCACATCCTATTATGTTGCCATATATGTTTACAATTGAAAACATAAAGTTTCATATTGGAAATTGGATTCCATTATGCACCAAGGCAAAGGATCATCCTTATCTGGTTCGGACCATCTCTAGAAATATGTCCAGGACCACACGCATGTGACCCTTGGAGCGGCAGAGCCGGCCTACCAATTCCCGATGAATTAGTCACTTACCTGAACATAACGTTCCCCGGTCTTATTAGACCTTCATACTGGTCAGTACGTCGACCATCATCCGAGGCACATTGATTCCAATATCCACATAAGTAAATATGCATGGGCTTCATACTATGGCATCACTTTTAGCTAGAAGGAAACGTATGTCCTTTCTCTGTGGTCATTCATCCTGTTTTTGGCTCATTCTGGGGTGGAGGCCCTAGAGTCAACGCACCACAAAGCTCTGTTTTTCAACAAAAGCTTTGATCTATCTGCGCACAACACTCAGCATGCCACGTTGTCAATCCATACATATGATCAATTTCTATTAATAACATAACCTTTGAGCTCATACGTCTCAAAAAAGGGTGTTAAGCTAATAGGATAAATTCTCCACTATCAGAGATATATCATCAGTAGCAACTAATCATTTATGATATGAAATACAACGTCTAACGTACCATCTATTTACAAGTTCATTCTGGGTCTGAACGAAATTGAAGGTGCCTTATTCCTCGTCCAATTAAGGAGAGAGGCCCTTGCACATCTGGACAATCAACAAGTACATCCAGACCACCGCCACTTTAACCCTTCAATGGGAGAAAACCATTTCAAGACTTCACCAAGCAATCCATTTGACGTGAAGATTCCCAGACTTGCACCATCTTCAATATTTTCGACTTTTAATCATTGTATAAATATTCTAAATAGGCTAAAATCGGTCTCTTCGAATAACTCACGTCAAAACATAAATCCTTATGGATTATCAATCCACTAATTATGTATACTTTAATTGGTATTCATTTCATAAGATTTAAATCTTATTCTTAACTTGATTAAGTTACTTGGCTTTCCAAAAATCATGTTTTAACCTTGTAAAAAGGTTTACTTAAGAATTTAGTTTGATTTACGAAATTAAATCCTTACTTCAAAACATTTCACAATTTGTTATAAAAGCTGTTATAAAATTATCCTAATTCTTCTTAACCAAATAAAACCATGCACAATTGGTTCTAACCTCTTTCAAATCATTTATAATAATTTATAATGACTTTTCCCTATTTTTATTTGTATAAAAATAGTTCATATTAATAATTTTCTTTTACAGGCCATTAGTGGCTACAAAGTTGTTTTTATTCAAATTTGATTTGGACATTTCTAAAAATCTAATCGTTGGATTTCAAAACTCTTATTATCATTGAAAGCTCTTTTAATTATGAACCCAACAGTTCTAGTTTTGGGAAAATCCAACGGTCGGATCTCCCGGTATATCAGCTTAAAGTTACTGGTCAAAATTCGCGAACTATCGATGCGCAGTGAGTTTTATTTTGACCATAACTCAACGTATATAATTAAATATCGAATTTAGTCTCTCTTATGATAGTTTATTAACTATTTGGATAACCCTTTAAATTTTCGAAAAAAATCGGCATAACCTTCTTTGTACGGGTTGATCGGTACAATTATAACTTGCCTCTTTAGGCCCTCATCTATCAACAGATTACTACGCAGATAAAACAATTAGGAGATTTGTAAATTAATTATCATCCCAATACCTGTGTGGGGTTTTCTACACATTCAATAAACACTTAGGAGATCTGTAGGTTAATTATCATCCCAATACCCGTGTGGGGTTTTCTACACATTAAATAAACACTTTGGGAGATGTGTAGGTTAATTATCATCTCAGTACCCGTGTGGGGTTTTCTACACATTCAATAAACACTTGAGAGATGTGTAGGTTAATTATCATCCCAATATATATGTGGGGTTTTCTATACGCTCAATAAACACTTGGGAGATGTGTAGGTTAATTATCATCTCAATACCCGTGTGGGGTTTTCTACATGTTAATTAAATGATAATTTATGAATTGCTTTCCCAAAATCAGTTAACGTTCAAAACATTTCAAATCAACATTGTTTGCGTTCTAAATGTCACGCACCCAATCAAATGCACATATATCAAGTAAAGATGGTATTTGTATCATACTACACATTGCTTAACATCATTATAAACTTGCATTATCAATTAATTATCGTTGTCAATTCAAACCAATTAACTAATAAATATTTAATCAATAACTAGCCCTTTTTAGTGAGTTTCGGTTTCTCACGTGGGTTCCACTCCACCTATCTTTGACACGGATGGAATGCAAACACTCTCACATGACTATGACAATTCAACGTAGGATTTCTAACTTGCAATGACACCAAAATTGCTCCTTTCCAACTCAAATCAACTAGCTAATACATATATATACTTATACACACTTTAATTTGTAATTTCAAGTGGAAAGCCAGGATATTTGAGTGGTTTTAGGATCTGGGGACTAGGGGGTCACGGCCAGTAGGGTTATGGGGTGCAGCTAGGTGGGGCCGTAGGCGTGGGGTATGGGGTGGTAGGAAGTGAATGATGGTGGCTTTAAAGGGTGTATTTGGAAATAAGTGATAAAAATGTGATTTTTATGGGTTTAAGGAGGAGAGAGGAGCGCGAAATGGAGGAGGGGAGGGGCTATGTGTGCTGGTTAGGGCGTTGGAGGCTGCAGAAATTAGGGTGGAGGGGTTCTAAGTGGTGAAGGCCATGGATTCAAGGAGGAAGGAGGAGGAGAAGCTAAAGGAAAATGGAAGAAAGGAAGAAAAGAGAAGAAAGGAGAAAATGAGGGGTGTTCTATAAAATGTGCAAGCACATGGATTGGTGAGGTGTCGCATAGAGGAGCAAGGAGGACTAAAACACCATAAAGCCTTAGATGCTTGCCACTTGGCTTGCTTGTTTTTGTTTTAAAACTTAAGTTAACTTATGCAAGTGTATTAGTTCAACGTCGCGCCTTTTGCTCGCACGACCACATCTTAATTCTGTTTGTCATGAAATTTTGAATTCTAACATAAATCATAATTCCGGATCCAATGGAATAAGTCTTATCAAATTTCGAGTTCATTTGACCTTCCGTTTTGTTTTTTTATTACGTTCTCGCATATTTCTAACGAATTGACTAGATATGCGTTTATTTCTCGTACGACCACATATTAACTCCAAAAATTGTGAAATCTGGAATCTTACCATTATCCAACATTACGGATCCGATAAAATTAGTTTCGTTGAATTTCGAGATCGTTTGAAAAAAAAATCCTGTGTAAAGTTAGGGAAACAACATTAAATCATCGAATCTTCAAAATTGACCATGAACCCTTATAAAATAGATTTAAAAATAATATTTGAATTGTTTTCTAAATCTCAGGTAGTATTCAAATACTTAACTCAAATCTCAAAATTTCGGTGAATACTGTTTCTGACCAAAATTGTTTCAAATTGATAAGTTGATAAAACCGATTTAAATAACTTATCTGACCGTTATACTTTTCGAATCATATTTAAAAATAAGTGTATTTATCCAGAACCGTGCACGATTATTTTAAATTCCCCAAAACTCGTATTTTCAAACAAATTAGTTGGTTCCAAAATTTCGGGTCGTAACAGCCCGTCTCCCTGTTTTGGTATATGTTTGAATGGAGGTTTAAAGGCTTCATGAACGCGTAAAGGTTACATCTTAGTATATTATGATAGATTTGTCTTTGGGAAGTGCTGCTGCCTTGGGTATGGTAGTTAATCGTCCTACATAATCTTTGCAAGGTTAGATTAGAATTACTTACCTTGATAGACATATGATTTGGGTGAAACCAAATGGGATACATTTGTGTATTGTGGAATGTGTTATAAATTTTATACTCACCAGGACTTGTTCTTCAGACTCCCTCCTTATAACAATCTCTAGTTTATCTTGAAAAAGACTGGTCTTTGCAAGCGTTTAAGTTTGGTTTTCTATTCATATTCCCTCATGCTCAGTAGTGATGTGAAATTTTCTTTTAAGGTAGTTGCCTTAGTCGATACTTGTTATCCTATCGTCAATACTTGTTATCCTATCTTGTTTTCACTGTGAGTGTAACATATCGATTTTTCTGTACCGTTTAAGCTGACATTTAACTACACATGTCAAACTCAAAAGGCATAGAAAAGCGGATAGTTAGGGGAAAGAAGTTAGAGGGTGAGAAGTAGGAAGAAACATTAAAATATAAGAAAATGAAAAATATTAACACTACAAAATCATAGTAGAATAGAATCTCATGGTGGAACGAATAATATAATATCTCAATATTCTTTACACAAAGTGAAAAATGTGTATATATATATATATATACACGCACACACACACACACACATGTGATTACAATATCATAGTATATACTAGATCAATACAACACACACAACGAAAATAAATTAATACCAGAAAATATAGGAATACATCTCGACTCCGGCTCTTCTCCTGAAGCCCCAAGCAAAAAACCTAATGCAACCCGAAATATACTCGGTCTGACCCAAGCACATTTTGAAGAAAAGAAAAACCACCCAGATCAGTCTGGAATACTTTCAGTGATAAAATTCACATCACAAACAACTTGCTTAATTTTAGAAAATCCTTTTAAAAGAATGGAAATCTTGTAAGACATGACCACATATAAACATGACATGTATTTTTAATTTACGATAACCAAACCACTTTTTATATCAAAATCCAGTGATATTATAACAATGTTTATCAAACCACAAATAAAATAGGAATATAGCCGAAAAGCTTACATCTCACTTTTCGACATAGTTAGTTTACATCTAAAAACGTATGACTCATATTGGAGTTTGGACTTCCAACATGACTAGGCATGGAACCACCTTCCGATCGGTGTTCCCTAGAGATAAAACACTGGGGTTCAACAAGAGCATCTTGCAACTCAACCATACAGAACCAACCGCTCATTCAACTTGAGTGTACCAAATATATCATCACTATGGTTGGGATCAACAACCATATCATTCTGAAGCATACAAAGGGACAACCGATTTCGCTAGATCAGATGATAATATACGCTAATGGGTATGACCCACATATCCCTGCTATCTGACCAATTTCCGTCATTTCTCTGTTGATGAGGCTTGAGGTCACATTACCTTTTTTATAAACATCACATTGAACTTTGAATGCCACATTGTTAGATCTTCCCATCATTAATTGATTTGCATAAATATACTCTGGGCGTTTGGCTAAAAGAATTTGCCTTCTCCACCACCATACTCGGTATATCTGTAAAAGTCGACATACATGATTTAGGAATTACACTGTCAGACATTCCTCCATACAAGTTCATTCTGGGGCTAAACGAAACCGAAGAAACCCTAGAACGTAGAAATTACTGCTACAAGTTTAATCCTAGTAGTTAACTAGAGATATTTGCGAGCATCTCTTTTGCTCCAAAGGTCTACGCCTTTAAATCATCTCAATACGCATAAGATCCCTGCAAATTAGTTAGAACACAAAGTCGGTTCGAAGTAGTTTTGGATCTAGTTCTTATCCCGGTCTCCTCGAACTAACACATCAAAAGTCAAATGAGATATTTATTGATAGTCGGGTCTTTAATTATCACATCAAAACAGTACAGTTAAATACATTAGTAGCTCGGTCCCTTTTCATTAAAACCATTCATTAAAATCATTTCATCGATTAAAATAGAAAAATTAAAACATCATATTAATCTTAAGATAGATAAAAATTTGTAAATCAAAAGTTGATATTAATTAAAATATCACATTTATCTCATTTACTATTTTAGTTATATATGGTTTTATAAACCATTCCTTAATTTTGAATATCTCTTTTCAATCATAACCCCTTTTTACTTAATTGTTGATTAAGTAAACTCTTTTTAAACACTAACCCTTAACTTTAAACCTCTTTAATACGACTCATTTTCATCTTGGATTTATTATAAAAAATCCATTTATCATCTCCTTTGCACAAATCATTTAAATATCTTATTATAGAACTAAATTTGGAAATTATTACTAAAATCCATTACCATATTCTTTACCAAAGCAATTAACCATATTTCCTTTGCCTTTTTTGAACCTCTCTTTCAATTACAACCAATTCTACTTAATTCAGTTATTAAGTAAACGCTCATTTAAAATTATTGCTTTAGCTCTAACTCTCTTTTATAACTTTTGTTTACAAAAATTTGGATTTATTTCTAAGATCCTCTGATAAAACCCTTTTCAAGATTAACTAAAATCTCATCATGAACTGGATTACTTTCTTGAATGATTTCCTTTTAAGAAAATAATCACTTTAACTATTATTAAATAAAATAATAATTAACATCAACATAAATTGAAGAAAAAATAGTTTACTTCAGTATTAACTAAAATAAAATATTTAATCTCTTTTTTTTGGCAAAGCCGATAGGTTTTAAAGGACCCCGACTTTTTTATTGAAGTAATCAGGAAAAATACAAAGCCATTACAGTGAGAACATCATAATGAAGAATACAAAGATAACAATACTTCTATCACAGGAAGGACAAAAAAAGAAAAAACACAAAGAAATTAAAAATGCAGATCCATCTAGGCACTGAATTGTATCTGAATAGCCGGTTCAATTACGAAATATGCATGGTTAATATCTTGCCTTATTTCGTGAATGACCCAAGCTTTGATGGCTGAATAAGATTTCTTCTGCTCTGATTCAAATGACCCGACATTTCTTTCTCTCCATATGCAACTCAAGAATTTCTTCAAAATCATATTTAGAAGCCTCTTATTGCTTTCCTTGCTTCCTGCCACTTTATATATCTTCTCCCAACGATCAGCATTACTGGTGACAGTAAAGCTAATTCTAACTTTCAGCAAAACACAATCCTGTATTCTTTTAACATCAAAGCATTCAAAGAAAAGACGATTGACACTTTCAGGATATTGCATACAAAAAACACACTGACCATTAATATTAAGGCCTCTTGCTGTTAGCTTATCCTTTGTATGCAGAGCTCCATTCAAAACTTTCCATAAGAATAAATTTTTTTCTTATGCTAAACTATCGTGCTTCCACACTATCCTTCTCCATTTCCAATTCGAGAGATCAACATCATTAGCCATGAACTTATAAACATTATGAATACTGAATTTGCCACCATCTTTAACCCAATTGACATTGTTTGCATGCAACCAGTTACCCTGAATCTGCCTCCATGTATCATTGATTTTGGCACTTGAGCTTGAGGGAAGACATACACTATTTCCACAATTTAAGCTATACCAGATTGTTGCACTTCAGTGTACTCCAATTTATTGCTAAGAATGTCTCTAAAGCTCACCCAAGGTTCCTGCCGGAATAACACTATATTATCACCATTCAAATTGTTTTTAACAATAGGAAGAAATACTTCCCTGAGCTTGAAGATGCTCCTCCATGTCCAGCTACATTTCCGAGGGATGGGCATACTCCAGAAGCACTTGTTCTTTATGATGTGTCTAGTTAACCAGTGTGTCCAAAGTCCACTTATCTTATTAAGGAAATTATTCAAGTGGGAAGCATGAGCATCTTTATTCCATAGTTCAATATTAAGTATACCCAGCACACCTTTTTGCAGTGGCTTTTCAATGTTTGTGAATGCAGTAGGAGCTAAATATTTACAAGTAGCCCTTTACAAAAGAACTTCATCATGGAAAATCTTACAAGTTTAAGAAGTTTAATTGGAAGACGAAAAGTACGCTCCCAATAAACTTGCACTGAAAATATTATAGATTTGATAATTGTAACACCCCGTAATTCTATAAATATTAATATTCACAAACTAAAGAATAACTAACCTCAGACATGAGAATTGTGGGAAACGGGTTGCGCCATTGTGTTCGTCTCGGAATTCTAGTTGAAATAGAGTCCGAGTTTGCGTGAATTGGACTTCGTATGAAGAAGTTATGGCCATCGGAAGTTTCAGAAAATTCAAAACAGATTTCAGAAATTTAAAATTCAAAATTCGAAGTCAAACAGGCTAGGCGGGAAATTTCCTGCCCAGCACCCCAGGTCGACTGGGGAGTCGACTGGGCAGTCGACACCCCCCCAGGTCGACTGGGCAGTCGACCTGGGTGTCGACCTGTCCAGTCGGCTAGGGTTTGGCTGAGCCCAATCTTGAGCTGCTGATGTGTCTTTAGGGCTGAGTTGGCAAATTAAATGGTTCAGGTTAGTTCTGAGTTGATATGACGGCCTAAATAAATCCTAAACTCTATAAATACCTAGGTAGCCTCTCACTCTAATTCACATGAAAAATAGAATAGCCACCGTCATACTGCCGCCATGGAACTCAGTCTAGCCGCCGCCAACTAAGAAGGAAGAAAGCTAATCAAAATTCTAATTCTACCCAACTCTAAAGCAAATCAAGACTCTCTTTCTTCTCTAATTATGAGTATGATGATCTTAACAAGATTATTATTGAACTAATTAGATTAAGTTATGAATGGATTATAAGTGAATGATGTGAATTGTCATATATGTTGTTGAAAACCTTATGCTATCATGTATGTTGTAAATCCTATGTTATGTGATGATGATATCCTATATGTTGTAAATCATGCTATGATGTTATTGTATAGGTTGTAATTTTCTATGCTAAGTTGTGGTAAATCATACATGTTATAAAATCATGATGTTGTTATCTATGCTAATTAGTTCATGTTAATCAAATCATAATGTTTGGGCTATGTTGATCTATATGACAAATCATGTATGCAAGTTTAGATTGATTAGTAAAGATTATGAACATATGCCATGACATCTATTTAGATATAGAATTGTGACATCTAGAATTATGCTATGACATATGTGAATTCTATGTATTAGATGCTAGTCACACCATCATTATATTGCCTAAACCATATATGCTAGTCCATACATGAATTTGGATTATGATCATATTATGTGAATTGTGACATTTTACCAAACAAGTTGACACCTTTAGATCCATGACATGTGTAGTTTAATGCAAGTTCCACCCCTATCATGATTAGATCTATTTTTATTTGTCTATATGTTGTGATAATTTATCTTTCTGCTATGAGTTAGACTATTCGAGTCTAACGTATATTTTGCGTTGAATAAGCGAACGTATAATGTGGGGTAGGGGTAATATTAAGGATTTAATATTAAGAAGTTGGGGTGCAATTGATATGATTTTGCATGCCATGAATGGATGACCATAATTGAGTCAATTATGGACATCAATAAAATCGGACTTAATTAATAATTTGAATAGGGAATTATAAAAACTGGGGTAGAAGATTATAAGTGTTAATAAATGCTTAGGACACGAGGTTGGACTCGTTTGTGACGTAAACCTGCCCGGACCCGCCCGACAAATCTAGTGGTCACAAATGTCAGCCCAATGTGAGAGGTCCTAGGCCCAAATTAAAGCTTTACAGTTGTAAAGACACGAGGTTAGACTCTTTTATGGTGTAAGACTACCCGGACCCGCCCGGCAAATCCAGCTGCTATAAATGCCAGTCTAATGTGAGAGGTCTTTATGAGGTTATGGCCTGAATGAATTAAGAAATACTTAACCAGATAAACATGTAAGGTGGGACATGGGGGTTAAGTAGGTGCCTTGGGTGGCATGAGGAATCGAGTGGGTGCCCTTAGTGGCAGGTGAAATACGATTAGTAAGACTTAACCAAACACACATGTAAATGAACATGACTAAGAGGGTAAATGGGATGTACTAGTGGACAAGCTTAGGTGGGTAGCTTGTGGGGGCCCATTTCAACCAAGTATCCCAAACGTATCTTTGTGGGCTCGACCCAAGTCGAGGACGGGACACGCATACTGGGCTTGGCTATAAGAGGCCAAAATGGGGTAGCGGTGGCAACGCAAGTCCAACGGGTTCCATATGCGTGTGCGGACCCGGGCTGGTAGGTAAGACGTTGTTGCATCGTGTAGGTATAAGCCGTGCATTCTCAAGTTGTATCGGGTTGCCACTTTAGGGGAGTGATACACCCCACTGTGGGGCTAGCACGGGTATCTACGAGTAGGGAGCCGATCGCAAGTGGGTAGTGGGGTACACCTAGTGGAGATAGGGGCAGGCAACACCTATGTAGTCAGTTAGGGGTACACGAAGCTATAATTTCTAAGTGAAGCAAGTGGGATCGACCTTTAGGGTGACTGGTGCGGTGCAGTGTAGTAATTATTCGTTAGTAATTAGGTGTGCCTTTAACGTTATCTTTATCTGCTTTTCCATACCCAATAGTTCACAGACATTTCCTTGTTTTCCAGCTTATGCCTTAGTCTAGTTATTTTGATAATAGTATTGTTAGAATTATCATACTCGCTAGACTTTATGTCTGACCCCCTCTATTTCTACCCTTTTTCCCCCTCCAGGTCCTCAGGGTGGACCCAGCTCTAGTGGAGTTTGATTGGATTGCTTTATCTCTTTGGGAAAGCTTGGATCGCTGAAGTAAAGTCCAGCTTGTTATCTTCTTTAATGGCTATTTATGTAATGGGGTTATGTATTTTGTTTTAGCAAGATGGATATTGTACTTGACTCTGATTTATGGTTTTATGATGTAATAAACATTTTTAATTTCCGCTGCAATAAAATGAAGTTTTAGATTTCCAAGTACTACTTATTATCTATCTTGTTGTAATTTTTCTGTTCTATATTCACTTAAAACCTCCATGGAAGTTAATGCATTCCCTTTGTGAGTGACATTAATGGACGTGGGGTGTTACACGTGGTATCAGAGCATAAGGTTACCAGAACAGATAAAGTTTTTAGAAAAACTATTTTTCTAAAGTATTTTTGGAAGAAGTGTTTTCAAAAACATGTCTTAATGAGTTATTTCAAGAGGAAAGTTTTTGTGAAAAACATATTCCCTAATAGCCATATATCTTTATCTTTCGAATTCTTCATTTTTGAATCTTTCCTTTTTCGTTTCAGCATGGCTGAAGATCTTAACCTTCCGGATGGTGTAACGATACCAGGATGGTATAGGAGGCTATTAGAGGCTAGGGCCGCTGCAGGTCCAGCCAATGTTCCTCCACCACCAGTTGCACCCACTCCTCCTCCTCACGCTGATACTTTTGCAAAGACGTGCAAGGAATTTAAGGCTATGGGTGGAAAACCTTTTCAAGGGTCAGAAACGTTTGTGGAAGCTAGAGATTGGCTTAAGGAGGTGGAAGAATTGCTAGAAATCTTTGAAGTAGAAGAAGGGAGGAAAGTCAAAATAGCAGCTTGGTTGATGAAGGGAGAGGCCTCGTTTTGGTTGGAGGTCACTAATGGGGAGCGTCCTGTTGATTCTTGGGCGAATTTCAGACGTAGATTCGAGGCAAAGTTTCTCTCAAGGGCAGAAGAGAATCTATATATGGAAAGGCTCTTGACATTTAAGCAAGGAAGCTCATCAGTGAAAGAATATGTCAACAAATTTAAGCAGTTAGCAAGGTTTGGCTTGGGCTTAGTGAACACGCCGGAGAAGAAGGCTCTGAGGTTCGTTAATGGCTTGAATGAACCGTTGCAAGGGTTGGCTATGACCCACATCCCTATGGGGGCCACCTTTGAAAAGCTAGTAGACATGGCACTCATGCACGAGGAGAAAGGCGCTAATGCTAATAAGGCACCCGAGAAGAAAGGGGATCAAAAGAAACCACAACAGCAAAACAAAAAGGGTGGTAAAGACAATAATGGCAAGGGAAAGAAGAAATGCTTTAACTGTGGGACACCAGGCCATCTCAGCAAGGATTGCTGAAAGAAAAAGAAGATTGGCTGTTTTCACTGTGGTGAGGCGGGACATCTAGTGAAGGACTGCCCAAAGAAGGGGCAGAGGGCAGGGTCTACCTCGGGAGGACAGGTGCAGGCTCTTATGGCACCAGGGCAGGCAAGGGGACAAGTTCAGGCTCTCGCGGTCCCACCGCTGCAAGAACGAGGTAGAACCATTTCTGTTGAAAGCTTAGTTTTTCTGTTTGATCATCCTGTCCGTACCTTATTCGATGCGGGCGCATCGCATTCTTTTATCTCTACATCATTAGTTGAATCACTGCACTTAAACACCAGTTTAGTTGAGGATCCCTTAGTTGTTTCGAACCCAATTGGGGGCTCAGCTTATTTGTCCATGATGTGTTTGGATTTGAAAATTTCTATACTTAGCGTTGAGTTTAGATGTGATGCTTATGTTTTGGGCTTCATGGGCTATGGGCTAATTTTAGGAATGGATTGGTTATCCAGAAATGGGGCCGTTCTTGATTGTGAAAGGAGAGTAGTTAGGCTCGTGACTCGCCTTGGCAACACTTTCGAAATCTTTTGTAATCCCATAAATTCTGTTATGATAAGTTATTTAGAATCGCTTGACGCGTCTGAGGAAAATCTACGATCTGTTAGAGTGGTCCGAGAATACTCGGATGTGTTTGAGGAGGTGAAGGGCTTGCCTCCGAAGCGGGAGATAGATTTTCGAATATATCTTGTGGATAATGCAAAACCAGTATCTTTGCCAGTACGCCACATGGCTCCTCGTGAAAGGAGGGAACTCGATAAGCAAGTGAAGGAGTTGCTTGAGAAGGGGTTCATAAGACGTAGTATATCGGAGTGGGGTGCTCCAGTAGTATTTGCCACGAAGGCGGATGGGTCCCTTAGACTTTGTGTGGACTATAGAGAACTTAATAAGCTTACTAAGAAGAACAGACACCCACTACCGAGGATTGACGATCTCTTCGATTAGTTAGTTGGCGCCTCAGTGTTTTCGCAGTTGGACTTAGCCACTGGTTTTCATCAGTTGAGAGTGGCTGAGGATAGCATTGACAAAACTGCCTTTAGGACTCCGGACGGTTTCTATGAATGGCTAGCGATGCCCTTCGGTTTGACAAACGACCCCGCATACTTTGTTGATTTGATGAGTAGGGTGTTTAGGGAGTACCTTAATAAATTCGTGGTGGTCTTTGTAGACGACATCTTGATCTTTTCTAAGGATGAAGAAGAGCATGCCCTACATCTTAGGGAAGTGTTGGAGACCCTACGAGCACATAATCTTAAAGCTAAATTTTCTAAGTGTCACTTCTGGAGGAAGGAAGTACGGTTCTTAGGGCACGTGGTTTCCAAAGAAGGGATTGCTGTGGATCCCACGAAGGTGGTGGCCATCCAAGATTGGAAGGTCCCTAAAAATGCCACCGAAGTGAGGAGTTTGAGGTTGGGGACATGGTCTTTGTCAAAGTGTCTCCATTACGAAATGTTGTTCGCTTTGGGTCCGTTGGAAAGTTAGCACCAAGGTTTGTAGGGCCGTTTCTTATTAAGGAGAAGATTGGACAGATGGCGTATAGAGTGGAGTTGCCTGAGAGACTTAGTGGTGTACACGACGTATTCCATGTGTCACATTTGAGGAAGTGCTTACACGAGACCGCGGAAGTGGTAGAGCCGAACTTTCTTAGAGAGGTGGAGATAGAGCGTGATGCGACGATCCGACGAGCTCCTGCGCGCATTCTTGGGACGGAGATCAAGAAGTTGAGGAATCGAGAGGTCAGACTAGTCAAAGTACAATGGGGAGATGATGAGAGCAACACTACTTGGGAGACAGAAGAGAAGATGCATTCGTTATACCCTTTTCTTTTTGAGGGTATGTCTTTTAATTTGTCCTTTATCGTTTAGCTTGCACTTATCTTATCTTTAGTATGTCCTCTCACTAGTATCTTTGACCTTTAGTTAGGATCATCTTATGGTTGAAACATGTGTTTGAGACATGTTATGTATGATGGATGCAAAGTGGATGCAAGTGTTTGCTATTGGTTGCTCGTGGATGCATATACACACACTATTAGGCACTAGATCGGCTCAGTCACTTCATATTGCATATTGCATATAAATGGATGTATTTAGTAAAATGGATGTATGACGATTGTATTATCATATGGATGTTGCATTCAGATGATGATTGTGCACGCATATAGAGATAATATGTAGCATTAGGGAACTTTTGCATACATAATGGACGCATGGCACTATCATGATTTGCATTAAGAAGGTCAACTGAATCAGTGGACCGCCTGATTTTGCATTAGATATGGACATATACACACACTGTGCATTTAAACATGAAAGCATTAGGGGTCTATGAGGACAATGGATGCCTGTGTTTGATGGTTGAGTAGATGGACGATTGGATGTTAGGATATACATTCTTCTTAACTTGAAGATTTCGGGGTCGAAATCCTTTAAGGAGGGGAGAATGTAACACCCCGTAATTCTATTAATATTTATATTCACAAACTAAAGAATAACTAACCTCAGACATGAGAATTGTGGGAAACGGGTTGCGCCATTGTGTTCGTTACGGAATTCTGGTTGAAATAGAGTCCGAGTTTGCGTGAATTGGACTTCGTATGAAGAAGTTATGGCCATCGGAAGTTTCAGAAAATTCAAAACAGATTTCAGAAATTTAAAATTCAAAATTCGAAGTCAAACAGGCTAGGCGGGAAATTTCCCGCCCAGCACCCCAGGTCGACTGGGGAGTCGACTGGGCAGTCGACACTCCCCTAGATCGACTGGGCAGTCAACCTGGGTGTCGACCTGTCCAGTTGGCTAGGGTTTGGCTGAGCCCAATCTTGAGCTGCTGATGTGTCTTTAGGGCTGAGTTGGCAAATTAAACGGTTCAGGTTAGTTCTGAGTTGATCTGACGGCCTAAATAAATCCTAAACTCTATAAATATCTAGGTAGTCTCTCACTCTAATTCACATGAAAAATAGAATAGCCACCATCATACCGCCACCATGGAACTCAGTCTAGCCGCCGCCAACTAAGAAGGAAGAAAGCTAATCAAAATTCTAATTCTACTCAACTCTAAAGCAAATCAAGACTCTCTTTCTTCTCTAATTGTGAGTATGATGATCTTAACAAGATTATTATTGAACTAATTAGATTAAGTTATGAATGGATTATAAGTGAATGATGTGAATTGTCATATATGTTGTTGAAAACCTTATGCTATCATGTATGTTGTAAATCCTATGTTATGTGATGATGATATCCTATATGTTGTAAATCATGCTATGATGTTATTGTATAGGTTGTAATTTTCTATGCTATGATATATTTTATAAAATCATGATGTTGTTATCTATGCTAATTAGTTCATGTTAATCAAATCATAATGTTTGGGCTATGTTGATCTATATGACAAATCATGTATGCAAGTTTAGATTGATTAGTAAAGATTATGAACATATGCCATGACATCTATTTAGATCTAGAATTGTGACATCTAGAATTATGCTATGACATATGTGAATTCTATGTATTAGATGCTAGTCACACCATCATTATGTTGCCTAAACCATATATGCTAGTCCATACATGAATTTGGATTATGATCATATTATGTGAATTGTGACATTTTACCAAACAGGTTGACACCTTTAGATCCATGACATGTGTAGTTTCATGCAAGTTCCACCCCTGTTATGATTAGATCTATTTTTATTTGTCTATATGTTGTGATAATTTATCTTTGTGCTATGAGTTAGACTATTCGAGTCTAACATATATTTTGCATTGAATAAGCGAACGTATAACGTGGGGTAGGGGTAATATTAAGGATTTAATATTAAGAAGTTAGGGTGCAATTGATATGATTTTGCATGCCATGAATGGATGACCATAATTGAGTCAATTATGGACATCAATAAAATCGGACTTAATTAATAATAATTATAAAAACTGGGGTAAAAGATTATAAGTGTTAATCAATGCTTAGGACACGAGGTTGGACTCGTTTGTGACGTAAACCTGCCCGGACCCGCCCGGCAAATCCAGTGGTCACAAATGTCAGCCCAATGTGAGAGGTCCTAGGCCCAAATTAAAGCATAGCAATTGTAAAGACACGAGGTTAGACTCTTTTATGGTGTAAGACTGCCCGGACCCGCCCGGCAAATCCAGCTGCCATAAATGCCAGTCTAATGTGAGAGGTCTTTATGAGGTTATGGCCTGAATGAATTAAGAAATACTTAACCAGATAAACATGTAAGGTGGGACATGGGGGTTAAGTAGGTGCCTTGGGTGGCATGAGGAATCTAGTGGGTGCCCTTAGTGGCATGTGAAATACGATTAGTAAGACTTAACCAAACACATATGTAAATGAACACGACTAAGAGGGTTAAGTGGGATGTACTAGTGGACAAGCTTAGGTGGGTAGCTTGTGGGGGCCCATTTCAACCAAGTATCCCAAACGTATCTTTGTGGGCTCGACCCAAGTCGAGGACGGGATACGCATACTGGGCTTGACTATAAGAGGCCAAAACGGGGTAGTGGTGGCAACGCAAGTCCAACGGGTTCCATATGCGTGTGTGGACCCGGGCTGGTAGGTAAGACGTTGTTGCATCGTGTAGGTATAAGCCGTGCATTCTCAAGTTGTATCGGGTTGCCACTTTAGGGGAGTCATACACCCCACTATGGGGCCAGCACGAGTATCTACGAGTAGGGAGCCGACCGCAAGTGGGTAGTGGGGTACACCTATTGGAGATAGGGGCAGGCGACACCTATGTAGTCAGCTAGGGGTACACGAAGCTATAATTTCTTAGTGAAGCAAGTGGGATCGACCTTTAGGGTGACTGGTGCGGTGCAGTGTAGTAATTATTCGTTAGTAATTAGGTGTGCCTTTAACGTTATCTTTATCTTCTTTTCCATACCCAATAGTTCATAGACATTTCCTTGTTTTCCAGCTTATGCCTTAGTCTAGTTATTTTGATAATAGTATTGTTAGAATTATCATACTCGCCAGACTTTACGTCTGACCCCCCTCTATTTCTACCCTTTTTCCCCCTCCAAGTCCTTAGGATGGACCCAGCTCTAGTGGAGTTTGATTAGATTGCTTTATCTCTTTGGGAAAGCTTGGACCGCTGAAGTAAAGTCCAGCTTGTTGTCTTCTTTAATGCCTATTTATGTAATGAGGTTATGTATTTTGTATTAGCAAGATGGATATTGTACTTGACTCTTATTTATGGTTTTATGATGTAACAAACATGTTTAATTTCCGCTGCAATAAAATGAAGTTTTAGATATCCAAGTACTACTTATTATCTGTCTTGTTGTAATTTTTCTGTTCTATATTCACTTAAAACCTCCATTGAAGTTAATGCATTCTCTTTGTGAGTGACATTAATGGATGTGAGGTGTTACAATAATAGTGACTCTACCAGCTTGACTCAGAAAACTGTTTGAACAACAATTCAATCTCTTGATAATTTTCTCATATAGTGGTAGACACTGATGTGTGGTAATTTTGGATGTAACAAGCAGAAAACCAAGATAAGACATTGTGCTACTATTGTGTTTCAAACCGGAAAAATGTATTATGTCATTCATTTGTTGTTCATTGCTGATACCAACAGCAGTAAATTCTGATTTTTCAAGGTTGATTTTAAGACCAGTGCATTGATAAAATTCATCAAGACAATTAAGGATGTTACTAATTGTTTTAGAGTTAGGTTTACAAAATATTGCTAAATCTTTCGCAAACATAAGGAAGTTGATGAGTGGATTCTTACATTTATGATGCAGAAAAAAAGATTTTGCCTCACTAACTTGTTGAGCATCTGCGTTAATAGTTCCATAACAATTATGAATAAATACGAAGAAATAGGATCACTTTGTCTAATTCCTTACTTCGCCTTGAAAAATACCCACACAAGAGCCATTAAGCGTAGTAGAGTAATTAACATAAGATAAACATGCATATATCCATGAAATAAAAGGAATGGGAAAATTCATGTATCCAAGGATCCTAACTATAACACCCCACTGAATAGAGTCAAATGCTTTCTGAATGTCAAGTTTCAAAATAGCATGTGGGGAAGTTTGATAGTTCTTGCAACCAAAGATCAATTCGTGAGATAGAAGTACATCATCAAGAATATTCCTTTTAGCTAGGAAGGCAGATTGATTGCTATAGATAATAGAGGGTAAAATACTTTTCATTCTACTAGCTATAATTTTAGAGATGCCTTTATAGATGACATTACAACAAGATATAAGCTGAAGTGATTGTACCATATCAGTGTTCTTAACCTTAGGTATGAAAGCAATGATGGTGTTGTTAAAGCCTTCAAACATTCTAGATTTCTTGAAAAATTGCTTAACTGCCTTGATGAAATCATCTCCTATCATTGGCCAATTGGTTTTGAAGAATCAAGCATTAAAGTCATCAGGGACAGTGCAAGCTTTCTTATTAATAGATGAGAAGCCATAGATTATTTCTTCATCCTTGACTTCAGCACAGAGCAACATGTGATCTTGCTGACTAAGTCTTGGAAGTATCGTAGGGTCTATACCATCAAAGATGTGTTCAAACCTATCAGTGTTGTGAAGTATATCAGAAAATAAGGATATAAAAGCATTTTCAATACAAATAGAGTTGTTTTGAAGATTGCCTCCCTTGTCTATAATTATGAAAATATTATTATGGCTTTGTTTGGCTTTTAAGGCAATATGGTAGAAAGATGTGTTTATATCTTCATCAACCTTCCATTTGACTCTTGCTTTTTTGCTTGATCAATATGTTTTCAGAGATGAGAGCTTCTTGATATATTTGATTGGCTAGAGTTTCTTCTTCAGCAAGTAGAGGACTAGAAGGTATGTCAAGCATTCTACTTTGAATGTCAACTATTTGTCTTTGCATATCTTCGAAAGTTTGTTACCTTGCCAAATTTGCTTTGTGCCCACATTCTTAGTCTGTCTTTTGTAGCTTTAAACTTCTTGTGAAGTGTGTACATAGGGCTACCTTGAGAAGGCATTTGCCAAACATTTTTGACAACAGAGGAAAAATCAGCTTTATCTGCCCGTGAGTTGAAATATCTAAAGGATGGCTTACCTCTTCTGAGCTCAGTGCCAAGAGTGATGATATGAGGAGAATGATCAAAGAGGAGTGGTATAGGCTTAAAGTTAAACATTTTTGGCCGTATTTTAATAGCAAAATAATTATTGAAAGCAAAATCAATTTTGGAGAAAGTCCTAGTGCCTTGCCTTTTCTTACTATTCCATGTATAGTCAGCACTACATGTCTTGATTTCCAGCAAGTTAGAATCTTTAGCCATTTGATTAAGTGGACTACTATCTATAATTGAAAGTGGATTACCTGTTACTCTATCACTAAGATTGAGACAACAATTAAATTCACCACATAATATCCATGCTTGAGTATGTCTCCGGTAAGGAAAGTTTAGAAATAGACTTTCTCTAGCAACTGTAGCATTGTAAGCATAAATAAATGATATAGTAGGATGTAGAAGTAGGAGTGTGCCAATTATGACAATGAATGACTTGTTTATCCGAATCCAATTTGGCTAATTGATGAATACTAGGATAAAAAAGTAAGAGTATTCTGCCATATGGAGCATGATCAAGATTACGTATCATATGCCAATTAGCATTAATAAATTGTGCAGCTCTGCTAGATAGAACAGAATTCAATTTTGTTTCTAATATAGCTAATAATTCAAGTTGTGATTTATGATTATAAACTTACATTGTTCCAGTTTTACATCAAGGTGAGCACCTATAATGTCCAAACTCCAATCTTTTGTACCATAATTTAAACTTTTGGAACATATTTATTAGTTACCTTGCTTTTGGTCATACGAGCAGTAGTGTTTGCATACTCAGGATATGCAGCTGATAGTGGAGATTTGGCCAGCAAACTAGCATTCTTGGAGTTTTGTTTTTGCTTGGAGTGAGCTAAATGGCTGAATCTATTTTGCTTTTCCCTTGATCTTTTCCATTTATTCCTCCTGAATCACTCTGGTGACCAATTATTGGGGGAGGAGGTTTATATGCTCTTGGAGGTGGAATGTCATTGTATGGTGCACTGGATGTGTCATTGGCTTTGTTTATCTAATAAGAAAATCCTGATGAGGAACAAGGAATATCATTAGCAAGAGCAACATTATTCTCCATGTTACCAGTTATTTGTTTGCCGTCCAAATTTGATGTTGAATCAACATCACATTGTCTGGTGTTAGAGCTTATATGTTCATGTACGGAAAGTGCAATAGGTAGAGGAACCATCCTATCTTAACCATTGCTTTTATCATATTCCATACTATTATGCATGTTACCTTCATATCTTTTCTCATTCTCCTTTTCATTGGGTATGATGACAACATTGGCTTCTATATCATTTGTTTCCTCCACATGTTCAGTAAGGTCACATATATGTGTATTTTCATCTTCAGCTGCTAATATCTCAAATTTTTTATGTGTATCAATGATAATTTCATTAGTGGAGGGGATGCTTCCATCCATTTGTTCCTTTTGAAGATCAGCAGACAAGCTATCATCACTTTGTTCATTGGAGTTGATCTCCAAATTCACATTTTAGTGTTAACACATTTTTTTGTTGGCAAGTTCCCTGACATTGAGCATTATTTGTTCTAACTGAAGAGAGTTCAAGTTATAGTCTTTGATAAATTCACCTTCCTCTATTTCTTCAATTTCTTCCTCATTGTTTTCTTCTTCTTCACTATGCTGGCTCGTCCTTCTCTTTCTTTAAATTGTCATTATTCACTTTAATCCTGTATGTTTTTTCATAAGGTCTTCTTCCTTTAGGTCCAACCTTCTGTCGAGTTCTAATATTGTCGTTTTTGAAACTTTTCAATTTTTTCTGCATAGTGTTTGTGTAACTGGAGTTTATCGGAAGAGCTGGTAGTTGATAGGAGTGCATGGAAATTGACAATCCATGTACCAGAACCTTAATTTTTTTTTTATTTTTTATTTTTTATTTCACATTTACTAAACCTTTTTACTTTTTATTACTATTTTAGATTTTATTTCAATTTTATTGAACCTTTTTACTTATTATTATTATTTAAAAAAATCCCTTTATTGGACGACTTTTTATTTGTTTGGTTATTTTAAACCCTTTATATATATATATTATTATCATCATTAATAATTTTATTTTATTTTAATTTTGGGTCCCATATCTAGCCAACCCCAATTTGTTTGGGATATATGACTTTGTTGTTGTCGTAGTGTTTGTGTTATTACCTCTTATTGGTTCCTTATCACTACTCACAACACTTTCTTATGCCCTATGCACACTCGTTTGTTTTATGGCCAAAGGCTTTACAATTGCAGTTCCCATAAATACTCAACACGAATTATCTGATACCCTCCTTCAGGCGGTTCAACTTCAAATTCATCAAGTAACTCCTCATATGCTTTCACCTCTAACAAGCATTTTGCGTAAGTTAATTTGTCCAAACTTTCAGTGCTTTCATTTAAGCAGATCAACTTTCTTAATCTGCCTGATAACCAATTAATACCAAAATGCGATCGAGCAAATATTGGTATATTATATAAATGAACCCAAATCGGCACTGCTCGAATACTTCCTTGTATACTGCTGATAGATGAATCATACCTTTTGATAATGAATAGCTTATCCCTCATTATAATGGGATCACCCTGCAAGATTTTTTCTTTATCTTCATAACAAATGAACTTAAAGAGGAAAAGCGTACCATCGGATCTTACTTTAATTTGACCTTTTAGTCCCCATTTGTTCTTGAGTTTAGTGACGACAACCGAACAAGCTAAAGGTTGATCAAGAAAGAATCCAACTAATGCATCACTCCATTGATTCATTCCTTCCTGTAGCACATCAGGATTGTATTCAAGAGCTATTCCATCATATATTGGCACCATGTCAACCGAAATGTACTTCCCAACATCTCGTGGTTTATGCTTGAATATGGAAGTCCATACCAATTGACAAACGTGATTCACTTTAGGCAGAGCTGATCGAAGGACCAAGGGTAATCGAATTGGCAATAGTCGGAGGAGGGTCAGGAGGTTTGGCTGAGGCGGTGTAGAAGGAAGCGTCGATGAAGAGATTGATGTGATGTTCGGGAGCAGTGGATTGATTTGAGAGGAAGAGAGAGGAGTAACGGTAGGAAGAGTAGATGTTTGTGCGGCTGCCATTTTTCTATTATAACGCTAACTATGATTTAGTCTCTTTTCAGAAAGCTATTAAATAAGAACTAACTTTATTAATAGTAACAACTTGGTAATTACCTTTAGACATAGTTAAATAAAATATAATTAGCATTTTAAGAAATCTGATTAACTGTAGACAATTATTTGCCGAAACTATTTCTATTGGATAAATTAAAAATAATTTAATTTATTAACCATTTTTAATTAAAACAGTTGACTTACTCAACTTGAAACCATCAGTTAACTTGTTAACTTATTTCTGCTAATCATTCCTCTCTTAAATTAATTGATAACTTAATTAATTTAATATTATCACGTTTAATTGTTACTTGAAAACAATTATCCCAGATTATAACCCTTTGGTTAATTCCTAACTTCCTTGCTTATAAACTGATAATTTATTATAAGAATCATTTTATAATTCTACATAAAACCAATTATAAATATCGAATATAAAACTTATATTTTAAATAACTTGTATAAAATTAAAATAGAAAACCTTGCTTCAGTATTAAAAATAAATTTTATAACTTTAGCTTCGTCAATTCGCTTGACGGCGAATCAAAGTTTTGAAAAAAAGGACTTTAGGTCATCTGTTGTCAATCACTTAATCAATACTGTTTATTGATTAATAACACACCAACGTTGAATTTTAATCCAACAGTTAACATCCAAACCGAATTTAATGTTAATTGGGTTAAATAGTTCATATACGAATAATATGAAATCAAATAACATTCAAAATAATTGAGGAATCCAATTGAATCCCTCTAACCTGTTTCCCTGCATCACAGCTCATAATATCATTTAATAACTTCATATGAAATAGAAATTCTATCTAAATCATTTAAATAATGAAAATGTAAATATCGACAAACATCAGTCAAAACATCCAAACGCCCAATTCATACTAACAACAATACATTATATATGAATTTTACCACATTACAATATTTTAGAAAGCATGAGAGTTAACTCACACTTCATTTTGATCGACAATTTCGAGTTGTTTCATTTAATTTTAAACGACCATTTAAAATTAAATAAAATTGCAAGCAGCTCTAAATCCAACCATGCCAGCTCGTACGTGTAGATATCGTGTTTTACGCAATTCGATTCACATATGAACACATTATCACCATTACAAGTTTGAATAAATTGAACGATCATTAGCCATTTAATTAAAAATTACCTTGCTTAACTACTTTAACCCCCGCTTAATCATGTTTTAACTCTACCACCCCCGCTCCAGTTCGAACGAAAATATCGACCTCGTTCATCGATGCCCAACTCTACCTTCGATAACTGGCCCGCTGCCGCACCACCACCAGGGGCACCGCCTCCGGCCTGCGCACCGCCTCGACAAAACCCATCGCCGCCAACACCCTGTAGCCTTCGCACGACTTCAAAACCCGAGACAAAACTAATTTCCATTCATCTTATTGTCGCTCCGACCACCAGCAGCCTCGCCATCACCAATAAACGATTCGCTAAAGCCTCTCCTTCCTTCGCCTGAAGCCGCTCATCCCAACTCCTTCGGAGTTCGCTACAAAACGTGATCTCCAATAAATGGCGACATCCGACCACCAGGCACCATCGAACGCCACCAAAATACACCAATAAATGGCGATTTCCTTAGGGTTAGTGGAGTTTGAGATGTTTATAAAGCGGAGATATTTTATTATTTTATTTGATTATATTCGCCTCGACGTTTTAAATTCGCACGATCACATACATCGTCCGATTGAAACGAAATTCGAAACCATATAATAACTTAATATTCCGGACTCTATGGAACTGGTTTTGTCAAATTTCGAGACTGTTTCCAAAACTCTGATTTAATTTCAAAACGTAAATCGTTACTCGTTTATATTGTGCACGATCATGTAATAACTCCAATTGACCTGAAACTAAAAATCTTACAATAATTAACCATTGTAGATTTAATAAAATTGGTTTTGTTGAAACGCGAGGTCATTTGAAAATTGGCTATTCTCAAGTGTTAAATTAAATCAATTCCAAAAAAAAATCAAATCCATTGATAATAAATTATTATTATCGTGTATAAATTCAAATATAATTTTTTTATATAGCTTCAACTAACCTAACTTGATTTTAAATTTAAGATTTTAAATTCTAAGTTAAATTGATATTCAATTTATTAAAAGTCCATTCATTTTATTTAATAAATTATTATAGTTCGTAAACCTTAATACCGCGATTTTTCTAAAAAATTGATTTTGACATAACTCAAAATCTACAAGATGAAATCTCGATTTTTCTATTCAATTAGAAAACAATAATCCAATAGACCTGGAAGAATCTTGTTTCAAAGAGTTCCAACTTATATTGAATCATATATATCCGTTTGAAGTTCAAAGCGTAAAATTACGAACTACTGTGACACAACGAGCTCGTTATAAATTAAATTAAGTTAATACGTTCAAATTTCATTTAATTAATAAATTCCTTATTATAATTCAGATATGAACTTAATTGATTCCTAATAAATAATCCAGTTCATACTATATCTCAGTTCCAATTTATTTCACTTATTTCGACGTTAATTTATTATTTTACTATTCAATTTAAATTAATACTCAAAATCGTAGAATTCGAGTTATTTAAATTTTCAAATCAACATTTAAAATCAGTTTTAAATGTTCAAACTTAACGGCTAAAAATCCAGGTTATTACAGTGAGTTAGTTTTATTGCACTCTGATTGTGCTCATGCTCATTATTTGCATGTAACATATTTATGCTCTTCATGCTTGAATAGGTTTGATTTTCAATTTTTGTTGAAATTCGGGCTTAGAAAAGTATGAGGTGTTACCTTTGTTATCAAAGCTTAGGTTTAGACGATAAGAGGATTAATAAATTAGTATATACTGAGAGAACGTATTCAAACTTCCTTTCTATTTTCATTGGTCTTCCTCACTTGACTCTAAATAATTTCAACGATGAAGTAGTCGTGAGCCTATTTATTAAAGAAGTGTTTAAGATAACTAGGAGTTAGAAATATTTTAGAGTTTCTAGCCAACCCTGATTTACCCCTACAGTGCGTTTGGCAGTTTGTATTGAAGAGCATGAAAATGACATATGGTGAATCCGGTGGACCTGAGCTTTAGAACTAGACGAAAAGTTAGTTACAAATGAGATAGTCGTGATTTCTAGTTTTTGGTTTCGTTTGGGAGTTCTAGTCGATAACCTTTTCTTAGTTTTGGAGGGGAAATTCATGTTAATATGCCATATTAGTCCGGAAGCACGAAATGAGATATATCCATTCGATACTTCGTTTTGGTAGTCCAGATATTCTTTCGTTAGAAACTACTCCTTTGAGTTCTTGGTCTTATAATTAGGAGAAATTTTGTGTTTTAAAACATTTTTTGAAAAAGAGAAGGGTTTTAAAGATTTTTTTTTTATTTTGCAAATATTATTTAGTTTTAAAAGAAATAACAAGAATAGTAATAATAATATTAAAACCATATGATTTCGACCAGCCAAAATAAACTTTAATTAGTAATCATTGCTTCTATCACTACTTATTCTCCCCCTCCTTCAACTCCCTTGAACTCCGATCTTAATATCCCAAACGAACTGCCTTCGACACCCTCTACGTGGATTCTACCACCGACTTCGATCTCTGATAATCCCATGTTATCTGAAGCACTTCTCCCCGCTCCTCATTATTCCGCCTCGGTCCTTCATCCTTTGCTTCCTACTCCTCCCCTCTATCAATGGCTGGATCGGTCTTATGCCACCGCTGCAGCATCCTTACCATCCACTCCTATCTTGCCTCAGCCATCATCGAAGCCCGCTCTAGCTAGTAGAGGTCTTCCACCTTTTTTTCTTCTATCCTGTGCACGTTAGAATTTTTGAAATCCAGGAACTGTTGTTTCAACTGTGCCAGCGTTAGACATGTGGTTAGTTCTTGTAGGAGTTCTAAGATTTGTTTCTACCGTGGATGTTTTGGGCATAGAACCCGATGTTGCATGCCTAGAAAGAAGAGACAAAAGTTCTTGTTTTTTCTAATGTGTGCCCTAAGGCAGCCTCTTTCAATTCCCCTGCAAATCATGATTCGCCCGTCAAATCATCCACTTTCTATCTCTGTGTGTCGCTGATCCACCCCATTGTTATACTTTCTTATTTCAAACCGTCATCTCGCTTCACTTATCCTCCTAACCAACACTCCTTTTGTTCCTATCCTAACTCTCTAATAAAGGCGCTCCCTCCAAACTCTGTCAAACTTGTCAAAGCCTCCATCATTGTCGGATATTGGAACCTCTGCATAGGCAAATCAACCTTGATTGACACCGACCTCCCTGCCAATTGGTTCATCTACATCCTCACCGACCACAAATTCCTTATCTACTTCCCCATAGCTGAACTTTACACTAATGTCTTACAACGACGCTTCCTGGCCAAGCCCGCAGATCCCTATACCTCAAAACCTGGTCCCCCGCTTCGAAGGATTTTGATAAAGACATGTGGCCCACCACTTGGGTCTGCGTCAAGGGGGTCCCTACCCAACACTGTCACTGTTATGAGATCCTCACTATTGTACTCTATCCCAATGACCTTTTTCTTCGGACAGATGAATGCGGGTGGGATCAATAGGACTTCCATTTTGTTTTTGCTAGATGGCATGTACTTAAATGCGTCAACCTCCCATGCACCTACTCCTTTCTATGACTCCCCACTATGAGACCCACATTAGTAAAGAACATTAACTAGTAATGATGTCTACTAATGCAGAGAATGTGGCTGGTTAAGGGTGGCCATCCATAAGTCTTGTATTAAATAAACATTAAGAGTATCGATAAAATCACTACAAGAAAAATGATATTTTGTTGAAAAAATCAGTGGCGTTTATTTGCAAATGCAAGAAAAGGTGTTTTCATCAAAAATATAAATGCGACAAAAAATATGCCAAGTTCCCTCGCTTTGTAAAAATAACTCCGCGTGGTCCAAAATAAATGTGACCAACTATCCCGCCATAAATTTTGGGAAATTTTATTTTGGCTGCTCCTTTTTTATTTATCCTCTTTTGCAAAAACTTGTTAAGGAGCACTAGTCCATTCTATGGAAAATAGATTAACAAGTAAAACCAGAATTTTTTATTTTCTTCCTCTAAATCAATATAAATGAGTTCTACAGGAAGAGGAAAGGCAAAATCCAGTTCAAAATCGGTTTCTATATCGTCAAAAGCAGGGCTTTAGTTTCCAATTGGAAGGATCGCCATATTTCTGAAGGCGGGAAAATACGCTGATAGAGTCGGTGCCGGAGCTCCCGTCTACATGGCTACTTGCTCGAGTACTTATCTACTAAGGTACTTGATTTTTACTATAACAAGTCGCTTTTTAACTATTATATTCAAATCGAATTTTATTTTTCCACTGGTTTTAGTCCGATGAAGGCAACGCCTTTAGGATTTAATTTGTTCTTTGGAAATCCTACACATCAAATTAGCATTTCCGATTTTGGTTTCGCTCACTGATTAGTCTTATGTTATTTCTAAACAAAAGAAAAGTTTTTAGGGTTCTAGTTTTGATAAAGACGCCAACTTTTGTTTACTTGTGATCAGATTAATCATTATCATTTCTAATGTGTTTGGTATGATTATGGTTTTAAGAAAATATTTTAGAGTTCTAGTTTTGATAAAGATGCCAGCTTATGTTAATTCATTTGGTATATTTACTTGTGATTAGATTACGGTTTTAAATAAACTAATATTTTAAGCTCCTTGTGAGAAACGATGAAGAATTAAGAAAACTTCTTGGGTCTGTTACCATTGCCAGTAGCGGTGTGATGCCTAATTTCCATTCCACTTTGCTTCCTGTTAATAGGCCTTCTGGTCCGGTTCCCAAAAGTACGCAAGACACGCTCGACTCAACATATCGCGTGATATTACAGCCCAGGGGCATTGCCAATATCATCCAGGATCCAGTACCAGAAGACTCAAGTCTGGCCATTAGCAGAATGTCGCATCCATCGAACGCGACCTCCATCAGTATTCGTCTGCATTCTTGCCGAAGGCGAGCCGTGCTCCGAGCCAAAGGCGAGCCATCAAGCGAGTCCGGGCGCAGCGCCGGTGGGGGTCCGCGACCCCACAGTGCCTGCGGCGATCGACCTAACCGGTTAGGTCGAACCAGTGGGCACCGCCCGATTCATCCGATTTCCGCCAACAAGCGTCTTGCCCAAAATTACCAGATCGACTCAAAGTCAGGATTCATCCAACAACTTCCGTGAACCTCGCCGCTCCTCCAAACATTGCCAAACCAAGACCTCGTACCCTAAAGAGTCACGAGTTCAAGTTTTGACATCCCAAGCACCCGTGCATATAGTCTGCGTGCTCCTCGGGGCACGAACTTCGTACCCCTCGTGGTGTGAAATTCGTACCCCTTGGGGTTCGTGCCCTACGGGGTACGAATTTCGTACCCCCACGGGGTGCGAATTTCGTACCTGGAAGGGTATGAATTTCATACCCAACGAGGTACGAATTTCGCACCCTGGCGGGGTTCGAAATATATGCATGCGTGGGGTCAGGTGCGAAATTCTGGGTGTGGTCCCCTATTTCTATCTACTTCTACCTAACCACTCTCCTATAAATACCCTTTGGCCTCACACTTCAAAGGGGTTTGAATTTGTGAACTTAAGACCTCTTGAGAGCTCCTTTAATGGCATATCTACTTTGAGGAAGAAGAACGGAAAAAGTGTCTTTTTCCTAGTATATCAAATATATGATAATTATGACATCATATAACTTAGAAATGAATATAAGGAGATTTCATGAGATAGTCTCAACCTTGTAATCTTTGGTGATACATAATATTCCCACGACTCTTCAAAGTGGAGTAGGCTTCTCTCAAGGCCGAACCACTATAAATCTCTCGTGTTATTTACCGCTTTCCACTTTTGTCTATACGACCAAATTAATAATTCCTAGTAATTGGAATCTTGGGTGTTTACGACATTTTTTGCCTTCAAAATTTGGTGCTTTCATTGATTGCGCCTTTGTCGCACATTGTTATCTCAACTTTGACAAGCTTTAGGTTCCTTTGTTAAAACCTACCGCCGAGTCCCCTCACAATGGCGAAGCGACCAAAGAACGCAATGATCGGCTCTTCAGCCGCAGCCAAAGCCGGAACATCCCAACAGGCTCTGCCGGCGGATGCCCCGACCACTAATGAAAACATCCCTCTTACTGTGGACCCCGAAGCGCCTACAACACAAGGTCAGATCTGTGCGCTTAATGAAAAATATGAGAACACAATGGTCAACCTCAATCAAGTATTAAGGAGTAACATCTACCTTATGGGACAACTTCAAAAAGTCAGTGCATCGTCGTTCGACTTCAGCTAGCTCGGAACAACGCTCAACCTCAACCAACTGTCTCGAAAACTTCCCCTTTCGAGTCGAGGGGCCCGCATCAAAGAAAGAGGTTTAGTCTCATCAACAACAACGCCATCCGCACCAACGCCCTCAACAACGATAACAACAACGCCAATGGAAACGACAACGACGTCCGAACTACAGTCACATATAGCAAGGGGGCACAATACCGAGATCGCTTTCACTTGATCATCAATAACGGGCCGGGTCTGACCAACCAACCGCTTCCTTCACAAAACCCAATGATCGCCAATCGCGATGATGGACCTACTATTCCAACGGCCCGCGCTCCTCAAGAACAGGATCCACATCAACCCGCTCCACCTCATCGTCCACACCAAGACCCGATTATAGATGTTAAGGACATGGAAGAAGACGACTCAGACATTCATCATAAAAGATGCCTTCGTAACAAAACTCCTGAACCTCGTCAAAATCCGTGGATCCCGACGGCGGATCTCCATCCAACTCGTCTTCCCGACATGGTTCAGAGGATCATGAGGGAAATGCGAGGGAACGTGAACGACTCATGGGAAGTCCATATAAGGCGCAACCCCTTCACAAGAAGGGTAAACAAAGCCGAATGACCGCGACGCTTCATTATGCCGCAAATGCCACTCTATGACGGAACAACCGACCCCTGTGCCTTCTTAAATAGATATGAATGGCACATGGACTCTAGTCTGGGCAATGACCCAGTCAAATGCAAGTGCTTCCCGGTCTTCTTGTCAGGAACAACTTTACTCTGGTTCTCTCATCTCCCACTCGATTTCATCAACAACTTCGGCCAACTAGAAACAGAATTGGTCTAGCAATTCAAAGTACACATCCCAACTCCAAAGAATCCCCTCACTTGTCCAATCTATGTGAAGGACACGCCAGTCGCTTAAGAGCTACCTCTCTCGGTTCAACACTGCCCTCGCTGAGGTCGAAGACCCAGATCCTCACACTGTACTTTTTCAGTTAGCAAAAGGTGTCCTCCCTACTTCCGAGTTCGGGGCATGGATTGACAGGAAGCAGCCTAAAAGCCTTGACGCTTTCCACGAAAAGGCTAGGCAATACTTATGTCAAGAAGAAGCGAGACGAAACTGACTCTCCAGGGCCAGTCTTCCCAACAATCCACATGCATATACCATTAATGACAATGTCCAAGGGAAACAGATTGGGGAGATCTTCGATAGGGACAAGGGGAAAGGTCCCCACAAATAAAGGCTGAATGACGGTAGGCAAGGCAACCACAACAACATCTAGGTTCCTATGTAACCCAAGAAGCCCGGCACCTACCGGGAATACGAGACCTACACCCTGCTAAATGAAGACATGGAAACAGTCTACCTGGAAACGCGTAACACGCTTCAATACAAGAAACCATAAAACATGGAATCCACTGATCAGGAGAAGAATATTGGCAAGTATTGTCGATACCACGACATGTACGGGCATAATACCAATGATTGCCGTCAACTCAAAGATGTAATCAATAAGCTTATCCGCGAGAAGTGCCTTGAGATGTACGTCCAAAAACCATTTCCTCCCCAAGCAAATTCAGGTCGTCCTACGCCAATGCCTCCAGCACTTGCCAAGGCAGCTCCAGGTCCGTCTAACCCAAGGTGGGGAATTTTTATCAACACTATCTGTGGCGGGCCATACCCCACACATGAAAGCTTCCGAAAAATGGAAGAGTACGTAAGCTCTACCAAGCAAGCCACCTATGAAGCTTGTTTCATTCTAGACGAGTCCATACCTGCTAAGCTCCAAAAAACAATGTGGGATGACATAGTCTTCCACAAAAGAGAATCTAAGGGAATTGAGATCCCAACCACGGATCCTCTCGTTATCATAGCACGGATCGGTGCCGCTTTTGTCCGAAGAGTACTGACTGACTCGGGAAGCTCAGTTAACATCATCTTCAAAGCTGCTTACGATCAAATGAAGTTGGAAACCAAGGACTTGAGACCATGCCATGCTATGATCCATGGCTTCTCACCCAGTAGGCATGATCGACTTACCTGTTGAACTTGGTGACGGGGACCGTAGCCGAGTCTGAGTCCTCATATTTGTGGTTACCGACATTGTCTTCCCTTACAATGTCTTCTTCAGACGTCCCTTCCTTACAGAATTCCGAGTCTTCATGTCACCATGGTCCCTCCAGATGAAGTTCCCGTTGGAAAACGGGATTGGAATGGCTAGAGGTGACAAAGCAAACGTTAGAGAGTGCTACGCAATAGAATGGAAGAACGCACGCAATAAGGACAAAGGCAAAGTCGTGCCTCTGCTTTTTGCGCCAAGTCCGTCTCCGCATAGCAGTCAACGGTGTTTCGGCCTTGGCTCAGGCGCCACTACCGTCTTTCCGACGATCTCGATCCAAGGAAGGACGAAGAGCCCGAGTACGAAAGGGCTACTCTAGTCGAACCTACGGTGGACGTTCCGATCAACCCCGACGATCCAACGATGGTACTAAAAATCGGATCGCAACTCCACCCCGCAATAAAAGAAGATCTTGTGAATTTCTTACAGGCTACCTAGATGTGTTCGCATGGACTCACTCCGACATGAGAGGCATCGACCCCGCGGTTGCTTGCCATTGTCTAAGTATCTATCCCATAATGCCTTCAGTCAAGCAGAAATGCCGATTATTGGGACCCAAAAGGTCCAAATCACTCGATGAGGTGGTAGATCGTTTACTCAACAACAACTTCATTCGTGAAGTCGACTACCCTGAATGGGTCTCCAATCCAATTCTGGTTAAGAAAGCAAACGACAAATAGCGAACTTGCATCGAGTTTTCTGACTTAGACAAAGCATGTCCCAAGGACAGCTTCCTGCTTCCAAAGATCGATCGCCTAGTCGATTCGACCGCCGGATATCATCTCTTATCCTTCATGGACGCGTATTCAGGTTATAATCAGATTCCGATGTACCTCCCTGATGAGGATCACACCTCTTTCGTAACCGATCTTGGACTTTACTACTATCGCATCATGTCCTTCGGTCTCAAGAACGCAGGAGCCACTTATCAACGAATGACAATCATCTCGGCATTAGTGCGCATCGAAGGCCGTGTCCAGTGACCCGTCTACTACATAAGCAAATGATTGACGAGGGCAGAGAAGAAATATCTGAAGCTTGAGAAACTAGCATTCTGCTTAATGGTTTCCTCTCAGAAGCTTCGATCACACTTCCAGTCTCATCCCATAAAGGTTTATACCGACCAGCCGCTGCGAGCGGTCCTACAACGACCTGAGGCATCTGGACGACTATTAAAGTGGAGTATGGAGCGGAGCCAATTTGAAATAACAATCATCCCCCGTCGAGCTATCCTCGGACAAGCTATCACTGATTTCATAGTAGAATTCACTACTCCCAAGGAGACTCCTACAGAGAACATCGAAGCTCTTGATGCTCAATGGGAATTATTCGTGGAATGGTCCTCCAACAACAAATGTTCTATAGCCGGAGTTGTGCTTATCACCCCAGAGGAACGCCCAATGTGCTACGTATTAAAACTCAACTTCCATACCACCAATAAAGACGCAGAATATGAGGCGTTGACAGCCGGACTTAGAATCACGATCGAACTTAAGCTCAAGACCCTCCAAATCTTCTCCGATTCACAAGTCATCGTGCGCCAAGTCTAGGGAGAATATCAAGCCAAGGAGGAACGACTCGCCTTATATTTGACCCAAGTTCAGGAATTGCTCACCAACTTTGACCACTTTATCATCACGCAATTCCCCGAGAACAAAATGAAAATGTAGACTCATTAGCCAAATTGGCGAGCTCTGAGGACTCGCATCTTATGGGGTTCGCACTAATCGAAGTGCTCGATTCACAAAGCATTAAACAAATGCAAATCAAGGTGGTCATGAATGCAGAAACCGAACCTGAATCTTGGATGGCCTCGATCAAGAATTATTTGCAACACGAGACCCTCCTGAGACGTTACAAAGAGAGACGAGCGCTCACTCGCCAATCAGCTCGCTGCCTTCTCATGGATAGAGTACTCTATCGCAGAGGCTTCTCGATCCCGTTGCTCAAATGCGTAGCCCATAACGATGCCAACCATGTTTTAATGGATGTACATAAAGGCGAGTGCAGCGACCACACCGAAGGGCAAAACTTGGTAAGAAAGATTATCAGACATGGCTACTTCTGGCCCACGCTCGATCAAGACGCCGTGGACTATGTTCGCAAGTGTGATAGGTGCCAGCGCTTCTCAAAGATTCCAAGAGCACCGCCTACAGAGTTGACGCAAATGGTCAGTCCTTGGTCGTTTTCCATGTGGGGAATAGACATCATTGGAACTCTTCCAACGGCCAGAGGCGGGGCATGCTATGTTGTCGTTGCAGTTGAGTACTTTACCAAATGGGCAAAAGCCGAAGCTCTAGTCACAGTAACCACCAAGAAAATAATCAACTTCATCATCCGCAACATCATCACCCGCTATGGGGTCCCTCATGCCATCATTTTCGACAATGGAACTCAGTTCGAGAGCGCCTAGTTCAAAATCTTCTGTCAACGGCACAACATTGAGAAGAGATTCTCAGCGGTGGCTCATCCTCAAGCCAATGGGCAAGTCGAGGTTATCAAAAATGTGATTAGGTCCATCGTCAAGAGGCGTTTGGAAAAAGCTGGGGGCATATGGGCAGACGAACTTCCTCTGGCCCTATGGGCCCATCGAACCACTCACAAGTCAGCAACCGACCACACTCCCTTTGCCCTTGCTTATGGATCCGAAGCCGTCATTCCCAATGAGCTGAAGCTTCAATCTCATCGGGTAACCTACTTTGATCCGAAGACCAATCAAGACTTACTTTTGGGATCGCTCGACCTACTCGAAGAAAAAAGGAATGAAGCTGAACTCAGGGCCGCCGCCCAACGACAACGAGTGACCGATACTTCAACTACAGAGTCCGTCATAAGGACCTCGGCATCGGCGACTTCGTCCTAAAATGGGTCTTTTTTCCACCATCTGGACTCGCTCCTCGATGGGAAGGCCTGTACGTCATACAGTGGAAGCTCAACAATGGGACTTATAAACTCTCAACCATGGACGGAGTCGAGCTTCCAAGGGCGTGGAACAACGAACATTTTCGCCGCTACTTTACATAACTTAGTGTGTATTTGTTTATGATTTTCGATGATGTTTTGTTTTCTTTCAATTCAAGGCATTGTAAAGGCTACCACTCCAAAGTTATCAGTAGAAATGATGTTCAGTTTCCTGTGTACCTTTCGTGTTTACTCCTCGCTTACTCCATGCATGACATGTTTAACTAAACATTACAGCTGACTTTCGTACCACAACCCCGGATCGCTGCATCAGCACCCCAAGCACGGGAGCCAATGCCGCCATCCAATCCCCGAGCCCACATCGAGGACAAATACCACTGGCATCGATCGACACCATGGGCACGGGAGCCTGCATCGCTACTCGAGTCCCTAGCCCGTGAAGCGACCGAATATAAATAACCACTAACTCGAATCTCGGCCCCGCACCGAGACCGAGGATAAATCGTTCAACCTTCAAGTACCAGGACCTGGGGGCAGCCCATCAGCCAACCTAACGCTAGGCTAACTGCTCGCACAGCTTCAACAGACCACTTGGGTCGGGATTCGGGCGTTTGTCGAATCTCGGCGTAGCACTGAGACCGACATTGAATTGTTTTCTGCCTGAAGCTCTAAAGGCTTAGGTGCAGCCCATGGCCACGATCGGACCCTACGGGCTGATTATCCGGGCTTTTCTACGGCAAATTGCTCGCAGCAACCCGAAGAACGACAGGAGAGCCCCCTCCGGTAGGACTGCAAATCGCGACTTCCTAAGCCTTCGCTATACTTGGGTCTTACTCCGGGCAGGCAAAACAGCAGGCGACTAGCCTGACTTCGCAAACTACGGGTTTCCTAAGCTGAGCAAAACTTACTAGAAGCCAGTGCTCTATCACACCCCTCTGGAATAATCGACCCAGAGCGCGATCTTCGATTGCATTTTTGTTAAGTGTAACGACAAGTACACTCAATGCAAGTACAGGACACTGGAAAACATGAGAAATACATCCGAACACTCGACATAAATTGTGATCTTTACGAATTCATATTTCATTTTCACACACCCCCCCAAACGGACTACGTGTCTAACATCTCTTCTCTCTGATGACAGAGTGTACATGAATACCACACCATGTCTTTAAGGACCAAAAGCGAGGACCGCACTCGCATATATTATCTGTCTACCTAACCCAAAGTAACTATAATTCCTTTAACAATTACTGATGCTACTAATCCTTCTCTTTTCTTTTCTTTTTTCTACATAGGTTCGACACTAGGCACGTCACCACCAGTGATGGGCCCTTTCCTTCCAGAACCGCTCCCTCCTCCTCTACTCTTTACAGAAGTAACAATTTCATGAGATATCGATGCGCGCCTCCTGCTATCATCCTCGCCGCTTGTAAATTATTGTATGAGGGCAATACATGGCAACGATTTAGGAACAATATAAGAAGCAAGGACCGGTGCGGCTTGGGATTCTCCCCAAGTCTTCTTGGTGCCCAACTTTGCTCTTTTCTCGGCATCTTTGGCGGCCTTATGATCAGTTAGCTTCCTGGCCTGGAGTCACATAACTGTATCCGCTTCAAGTTCGCTAAGTGTCCCCTAGCCCTCTTTTAATGGGCATCATCGGCGACTTTCCTTTTTTCCTAGCCTACTCAGAGGCCCTCTCCTTCTCCGCCTCAATATCGGCCTACTTCTTCGCCAGCTCAGTGAAAGATTTCTCCTTGGCATCCTGCCTAGCCTTTGCCCATGCATCTTGTATAGAAGCCTCATCCTGCCCCTCTTCACTTCTGGACCCTCAGACTTTGCCACCAGCCGGGCTTCCTGATATTCCACCATGGCTTGCATTGTTTGCACATTTACATCAGTTATGCCTGTTGCATGAGTGCTTCGGCTAACCACAACTTCTCCTCCTCCAAAGAGACTCATATAAATGTGGGATCCCAAAGCCACGGGTTCTCCTACTTCTCCAGATTGTTCCCGCTGAAACTCCAACCAGGACTCGGATGCTTGAGGAAGCATGGGGGAAAAGCTGGTGTCGCCTCCGCTCAAAGGGGGGCTGCCCAACAAAAGAGGCAACTATTTGACTTCTGAGGGTTCATCGCTCGCATCCTCTTCAGTTGGCAAGTACTTGAGCTCGGGAGCAGTCCTTCACATATCCTTGCACCAGCTTGACCATCGCCGCAAACTTCAATGCAACCATTCCTAAAGAGTAATGCCAAACTCGCATCGAGGGTGACTCAAACCCCAAAAGCATGGCTCTCGGAAGCTTCTGGCCTCCCATCGATACCAGGCAGGTCGGGCATATAGGCCCGAACCGAAAGACAGGTGGAGCAACACAATCAATAGTGCCCCAAGGAACAAGGGAATTGAGACAAGTTCTCGGTATGTGAAATAAAAAATTCATATCTCGATTCAAGTTCTCGAGTTCCCATGGCCAGTTCGCTGGGTTCCTAAATTCTCAACGCCCTACCAGCAAACTCATACTTGAATGCAATGCAAAAGCTTCCTACCTATAAGCGCATCGGAACGCGGTGACGACACCTATTTTTAATAACTATGGCTGTGATTACCGGTAACCGTCAACACCATTTTCAGGTCGGAAAATGGTTACGTTATGATTGGGTTGGAGCTAACGACTCAACTGTATGTCCATATCTTATGTGCTCATCCGAGCAGTCAGTCCGAATAAGTTCTTTTCCAGAATGATTCGCCAATCAGTTATGTTACATTCGACTTCAATTACAGTCCTAACATTCAACATTAGGCAACGATCCGAACTTGCTAACTCGTCCCTGATGTCGAACAGAATCTAGCAGGTACCCAGGCTTGGGGCAGCATTCTACCGATTATCACACCAGGCCTGGCCATCGCAGAACCCGGCCAGATCTCCTTTAATCCCTACACTGGCGTCATCTTCAACGCATCCCTCGAAGCGACCATCTTGAGAGCGCCTCCACCTCGTAATGAAGGCAACCCAGAGCCAAAGTCCAAGCCCTGGAGGTTTTCCGGCTTTCCACCAGCGCCCGGACTCCTCAAAAGACAACACTTCGGAGCATGATGGCAACCTTTATCCTCAACAATCTAACGCCATAGCCATCACCGACTGCCAGTACGATGCCTAAGTCGAGATGCAACTGCATCATGGTTGGGTTATTGATCGAATCCCGAGACTAACAGCTCAACTGTATGTCCATATCCTACATTCACATTCGAGCCGCCAATCCAAGCAAGTCCATTCCTTGAGAACCACATCGCAAGACCACAACTCGCTAATCATTGTCCACTCATCCGGCACCATGCGAAGGTTCAAGCTCACTAACCCAAGATCGAAGCCAGGGCTTGACAAAGTCATGGGAGTGCAAAGTTCTGCTTCGTGCTCCCGTGTACTGGCTTAGTGATCATCTCCTCAAACAAGCTTCAAACTCCTGAAGAGCCAGAAAGATTTAATAAGAGTTTAGGATACAAAGTCCAATACCATATCCGCAAATACTTGTCCTAGAATCCCTACTTTCGCTTCCCAGAATCTACCTCTCCACGCTCTTGAGTGACAACCTTGGGAATCCTTTGGTTGTCCATATACCTCTTCCCCTCTCTGGAAAACTAAGAACAACTCGGACACCCCGAAGTACAAAAGCAGAATTTTGTACCCTTCATTCCTTAAGCTGATTCTCTATTCAAAGAAGAGAAGAAAGGAAGCAGGCGCATCTAAGGGATCGGCACGCTCCGAGCAAACCCTTCAGGATCGAAATTCGCGACCATACACCAAGTTATGTTCACATTCATTTGTCTTCAAATACTCCACTGCAAAGCCAGTCACGGCTCAACAACTACTCGGGTACTCACCAAATGCCCAACAACCGAAACACATGCCCTCGACATTTGGGTCCGACCTCGCCCTAAAGACAAATCTACACGATTTCATGCCAAGGAATATATGAAGTATTGTCCTTACAACGACACTTGCGTATACGAGTCCCTGAAACTATGACCGTTGAGACCGGCTTGCGCTTATGGACGATTCATGGCTCAACTTTGACCGTTGAGCGATTCCATACCTATGAACCCAAGTGATTCAGTGGGACACGCCAAGCCGTCAGGCTCTAGTTCAACAATGTTTCGATAGTCTCATTATGCGGTTGCATGCCACAGCCACGGCAGTGACCGCACACACATTTTCGAAATATCAATCGAACAAACCGACCCGATTCGTTAATTAAATGTGTGCTCACAAGCCTTAATAGTTCAAAAAACTCTTCGAAAGCTAAAATGCACGAGTGGAAGGCCTTGGCGTGCATTTCACCTTTATGTTACACTACTACAAAACAGGTCATTTGCTTCGGTTGTTTACCCCCTGTTGCTTCGGTTCTACAACCAAAGCAAATGCAGAAGACGCAATAAGCTAAAATCTATTGCTTCAGTTGTTCGACTGAAGCAAAAGCCACTTTTTTTGCTTCTGCTGCACCAACAACTGAAGCAAAAAAGTACCAGCAACTAAACAGTTGGCCTTGCTTATTTCTTCTGATATAGTTACAACTGAAGCATAAAACCTCCTTACAAATTACAGTAGTTCCTGAATATGCAGCAATATGAATATAATTCAAAATAAATAACTATCGCTTATAATTATATAACAAGACTATACCAAAAATTAAAATGGAAATATAATACATCACATAAATTAATATAATTCACTAATAGCGTTAGTGATCCATACTTTCAAGAGAAAACAATATAATACATTGATATTGTTAATGATCCGTTCTTAATACAACAATATAGAGCATCTACCATGGAAATTGTACAAAATAAGGTGCATCAACAATTTGCAAAGTAGAACTAAATGTAACTCCCATCAAAGGCGACTTTCAGATATAGACTTGAAATCTTCCTCTATAGTGAATGCGCCCGAATATTCAAGCACGTGCATCATGGAACAATCACGATCTGAGACGTTGAATCTAATGGAAATAATTTATAGAACCATCATTAGTTATAGTGTCACCTACTGGGAAAGACATTACATTTGAAACAGCTTGGGAACAGTTGAAGAGCACCCATCCAGTTCTGGAATGGATGAAGTTTGTATGAGACAAGGCTTACGTCCCAAATGCGTCCTTCACCTCGTACAACGCAGCATGGGGATATCTTTAACAAATGGTAGACTCGTCTAATGGGAATTATCAAAACAAATGATGTATTTTATGTAACAAATATGACAAAAAGCATCACACCTTTTTGAATGTAACTTCAGCAAATAAACACGGTTCCAAGCCAGAAATCAGCTGGGAGGTAGCGATACCACTGGAGACCTTAGAGAAGGGATCTTTTATGTGAATCAACGCTGGCATAAGGCTTATTTGCTGTTCAAGATCGCGGATTTAGCCATCCCTTCGACATATTTGGAAGAAGAGGAGCGCCAAATGTTTCTAATAGGTTAGCAGAAATGTTGAAACAGACGGTAAGATTGTCAATTTAGGCGGTGACGATCCTTTCACCTGAAACATCTTTGATTTTTAGATCTAGATGCGACATAAAAAAGAGCAAATGCAATCTCTGTCTTTAATTTAGGGAAACTGGCCGGACCTTTAAATCTGGAAGCTTTGCCTTTAAATCAAGACGCTTTATCTTTGATTCAGAGAAACTCGACTTTAAGGCAGCTTTGTTCATCCATGGGAGCGTTGATTTTTAGAATAAAGCAGCAGCGTCGGATATTACCGGGGAAGGAGAAGTGAGGTGTAGATTTATTTTTAATGCGGTGATAATATTTGAGGAGGAAAGAATGCTAATGACGTTGAAGGGAGGGATATCTGCTAATGACGTTGAAGCGGGAAACGAAAACTTAATGGAAGGAAAACGAAAACTTAATGTAATGGAGGGAAAACGAAAATTTAATGGAGGGAAAATGAAAACTTAATGGAGGGAAAACTTAATGCGGTGATAATATTTGAAGGGAGGAAAGAATGCTAACGACGTTGAGGCGGGAAACGAAAACTTAATGGAGGGAAAACGAAAGTAGAAGCGACAAGCGAAAGGGTTAAAATAGACAGCATTTTGCTGATTTACACGTAATTTGTTAATCATAAAAATCCTGTTAACAAATAGTAAGCAATACACATAATTTATTAACAATTAATTATTAATTAGTACATACTGTGTCTTAATTGTAATTGAATATTAATTCCAGAAGGTTAATTATGATGTATATTATTAGTTAATATTATTAATAATTATTGATTATTAACTAGTAATAACTATATTTAAATTAAATATGTATTTATTATTAATTACTAATTATTAGCTATAATTAATAATTATCATTTAGCATTGATCTAATTATTAACTGCAACCTACAAATTATTTATTAGTTGTCATTTGGTATTAACATTTTTTTATGTTTCTTCAATATTCTGCATAGTTGGAGATAATAAATATTAGCAATTTTAATTTATTTTAGATAGGCTCAAAACTTAAAAAAAAATACATATCATATATAAAATTTAATTATTAATTGTAATTATAGAATATTAAATGTTAAATATTTATTCTTAATTAATAATATTTCTTATAATTCTGGATAATTAAATATTTTTCATAATTATTTACTAGTTATTAATTATTTAAAATTAGTCATTAAATACTAAATTCACTTCATTCGTATTAAATTTTATTATTTGTTATTATTTATCTAATATTTGTCTTAATTATTATATAATCATTAAAAATTTATTATTTAGTAGTAATTACTGTTTACCAATTATGAAAATTTTACTATTAATTATTAATTCTCACTTTTTAAATAATACTTATTAACCGAATAAGAAATGTCAATATTAATTACTAAATGTTAACTACTAATTATTTAATATTGATTATTACTTTATTTTTTAATTACTAAATATAAATAATAAGTATTTAGTTGAAAATAATTGACTATATAAATTATTAAATATAAAAAATAATTTTTGATAATTTATAATAATTAGAATTAACTATAACACCATTAATTATTGACATGTGTAAATGGTTGTTTATGATTATTAACACATGCTCATTTGTCTCAGTACGAATAATTTACAGTTATAATACTATCTACTTGAAAATAAAACCATATTCTGGCACATTTGCTTCGGTTCCTATGGAATAGATGCAAATAACATTATTTACTTCAGTTGTAAAAACAACCGAAGCAAATAACACTATTTGCTTCAGTGCATTTACTTCAGTTGTAAGCATAGCCGAAGCAAATAATATCATTTTCTCTGGTTGCTAGGACAACAGAAGCAAATTACAATATTTGCTTCAATGAATTGCTTCGGTTGTGCTCATAACCGAAGCAGATGATACCATTTGCTTCTGTTGTAGGCACAACTGAAGCAAATGAGGCGAAGCAACAAGTATTTTATGTACTAGTGTTAACCATTCTAACTCAGATCGCATTGCGTGAAACCACGTGCAAACGTGTGAATGCATATGCGATTCAGACCCGACAACAAATCGTTGGCACTTTGATGCAATCGGGAGTTGGCAACTAACAATCAATCTCTCTAACCTACAACAGTTAGGCACTTTGGGCAGGTTGACACCTAAGCGGCAAGACTCAAGCGAGTCAAAGCACTTAACAACGCCGGAGTCCTAAATTCATACCGATAGGTTTCAATGATGCGCCTCAAATGCTCCGAAGCAGCGCACTCCTGGCGTACAACTCAAGGAAAAGGTCACGACCAGTCACTAAGCATGCTACAGAGATCTTTTCGTCCATCGCCATGCTTATCTTACTTCAAAGCACATCTTGTTCACACAAGACATACTCTGAGGGGCAAAATGTTAACCCGCCTTTTGGTTCGGTTCTCAAAAGTACGCAAGACATGCTCGACTCAACATATCGCATGATACTACAACCCAGGGGCGTTGCCAATATCATTCGGGGTCCAGTACCAGAAGACTCAAATCTAGCCACTAGCAGAATGTCGCATCCCTCAAATGCGACCTCCATCAGTATCCGTCCGCAGCCGAGCCGTCAAGCGGGTCCGGGCACGGCGCAGGTGAGGGTCTGGGGCCCATAGTCCCGGCGGTAATCGACCTAGCTATTTAGGTCGAACCAGTGGACACCGCCCGATTCATCCGATTTTCAACAAGAAGCGTGTTGCCCATAATTACCAGATCAACTCTGTAACACCCCATGTCCATTAATGTCACTCACTAAGGGAATGCATTAACTTCCATGGAGTATTATAAGAGTATAGAATGGAATATTACAAGATAGATATGTAAAATGGTACTTCAAAAAAATTAAAAATTTATTCATTGCAGCGGAAAAACAAAACATGTTTGGTCATAACATCAAAACCACGTACTAGAGCCAAGTACACAAATATCCATCTTGTACAAAATTATTATCAGAGTACATAAAAGTAAAACCATAATCCCACTCCAATAGCCATAATGAAAAAGAGATAAAGCTAAGCATTACTTTCAACACTTCCAAGCACTTCAAGAAGAAAGAAATCCAAATCAAGCACCACTAGTCCCACCCCGAGGACCTGAGGGGGAAAAGAAAGAAAAAAGGCGAAACAAAAAGGGGCCAGACATACGTCTGGCACATCTAGTGACTTTAACAATATAATCAATAAAGTAACAGGATAAGAACATAAACTGGATATAAGAGATGACTGTAACATAAGCAGATATGACAAGGTAAACAAGATGAACAAGATATAACGTTGATTGCGCTTCTAATCACTATAAGATAATTCCTTCACCGCACCAATACTAGTTCCATACTTAAAGTTGATCCCTCTTACTAAACATAATAATAATGATGATGATGGTAGTTTCGTGTACTCCTAGCTGTTGTCATAGGTGTCGCCTGCTCCTATCTCCACTAGTTGTATCCACTACCCTCCCCATTTGATCGACTCCCTAACTCGTAGATACCCGTGCTGGCCATACAGTAGGGTGTATAACTCCATAAAGTGGCAACCTGATACTACTAGAATGCACGGCTTATACCTACACGATGCAACAACGTCTTACCTACCAGTCCGGATCCACGCACGCATATGACTCTGTTGGACTTGCACTGCCATCGCTAACTCTTTATTGACCTCTTACAATCAACCCAGTAAGCGTGTCCCGTCCTCGGCCTAGTTAAAGCTCACATCGATACTAAATGGGTTATTAGTTGAAAAGGGTCCACCCACTTGACACAACCTTACCTCCTATGCTTGGTCCCCACTAGGATTTCCCACTTAACCCCTTCTTTTATTCCCATGTTTTCTTATATGTCTCATCTTGGTTAAGTGCCTTGATTATATTTCACATGTTACCCACTTAACCCTTTATCATCCCTATGTCTAATCACATGTCTTATCTTGGTTAAGTGTTCATTAATTTATTATAACTGTAATCTTGCAAGACCTCTCACATTAGATTGTCGTTTTGCGGTTGCTGGATATGACGGCCGGTTCCGGGCGGTCTTATACCGCAAAACGAATCTAACCTCGTGTCTTTGCATTATTATACATTTGATTTCTGCCTTCGACCTCTCACATTAGATTACCAAATTGTGGTCGCTGGATGTGCTGGGTGGTTCCGGGCAGGCATACCGCTATTTGAATCTAAACTCGTGTCTTAGGCGATCATTATCACTTTCTTGATTCAAGTCCCAATTTTAAATCTTGGATTAACATATGCTCCAGTTACGCATAATTTCCTATCTAAATTATGTTTATAATCTTAATCTAAATTGGGCCTATAATCTTATGTATACATGTTATGCCAAATTACGCTCAAATTAATTTGCATTCATTGTTATTAACAATTTACGCCAAACCTCATGTATACAAATTATATCCAATTATGCCCAATCCAACTTATGCCAAATCTCATGTATACAATTTATACACAATTATGCTCAAATTGATTTTTGCCAATAATCTCATTTTATTACCAATTTCCCCAAACTTTTCCCAATCGTTCAAACGTTTTTCGTATGCAAATCTCAATGCAATATGTTAGGCTCGAAGTTAGCTTAATCTCATAAAAAAAGGAAGAATCATGTCATCAAAACTGGCATAAAAGAGGCGTATGAAACATGAACTGGCATAGAACAATAAAGTAGATCCAATTAGGCATATGATAACAATAATTTGGGTTTGAATCTGAAAGGTAAGAATCTACAAAACTTGATATGATTCGTCTTACTTACAGGCATGATCATTAAATTCAATCTACAATCCTATCACAATTACTTTTTAATTATATATGAAAGTAACATAGACTCACAGCGATGGGATTAAGAAGAGAAAATAGATCTGAATCTGATAGCTAAACCGTTGTTGTAGAATTTGATTCTTATCTTCCAATTTGAATACTCTAATTCTGATTTGCTTTGGAGAAGAGAAGAGAGGCTAGTTTTAATTTAGATTAGAGCAGCATGGAGGCACTATGGATTAATGACAATGAGATTAGGGTTAGGTTTAGGGGTATTTTATAGATGCTCTAGGTGAATTAGACCCTTAGATTAGATTTGGATCTATTTGAACCATCCAAACCAGAAAAACACGTCATCCAGCCAATCCCAGAAGGACACATCAGCCCTAGACCATCAAAATACGTCGTCCAAATCTGGACAGATGGGAGGGGGGTCAACACCTCTATAGGGGGGTCGACACCCCTATAGGGGGGTCGACACCTATGTCGACTCCCCTGGGGGGGGGGGTCGACACCCAAGAGCGGGAGATTTCCCGCTCACCCAGATTCAGCTGATTTTGATTTTTGAATTCATTTTTTATTTTTAATTATTATTTTAATCTAAATTCTGCTTTAAGCTAAAATCTTCTAAGCTTTATAACTTCTTTATATGATATCCGATTAACACAAACTCGGACTCTGAATTCCGAGACGAACGCAATGGCGCAACCCGTTTCCCTCAATTCTTCTTATAAAAATTAAGTATTCTTTAATTATCCATTATGTCATGTTTTTAAATTTACGACGTGTTACATTCTCCCCTCCTTAAAGGATCTCGTCCCCAAAATCTTCAAGTTAAGAAGAATGTATCCTACCATCCAATCATCCATCATCCACAAGCATCCATTGTCCTTAAAAGATTTCTAATGCTATATGAACATATGCAAAAGTGTGTGTATATGTTCCTTATCTAATGCAAAGATCAGGTGGTCTACTGATTCAGTTGACCTCCTTAATGCAAAACATGATAGTGTCATGCGTCCATTATGTATGCAACAGAATCCTAATGATACATATCTTTTCTATATGAGTGCACAACCATTCATTCAAATGCAGCATCCATATGATAACACATTCAATATACATCCTAACTTAAATTTGCACACTCATTCATATGCAATATGAAAGTGATTGAGCCGATCTAGTGCCTAATGTGTATGTAAATGCATCCACGAGCAACCACTAGCAAACACTTACATCCACTTGCATCCAGCAAACATAACATGTCTCAAACACATGTTTACAACCATAGGATTTTCTACCTAAAGATCGAAGATATAATCGAGAGGATACACTAAAAGATAGAGCAAGTATAAACAAGGCGGTAGAAAAAGGAGAAGTTAAAAACATACCCTCAATAAGGAAAGAGCACGACGTGCGTATCTGGTCTTCAGTCTCCCAAGTTGCATCTCCTTGATCATCTCCCTATTGGACTTTAACCAACTTGACCTCTCGGTTGCATAACTTCTTAACCTCCGATCCAAGGATGCATGTAGGAACTCGTCTAACCGTGGAATCTCGCTCTACTTCCACTTCTCTAAGCATGCCCGGCTTTACTACTTCCGTGGTATCATGTAAACACTTCCTCAAATGCGACACATGAAACAAGTCATGAATGCCACTAAGCTTCTCAATCAACTTCACTCTGTAGACCATTTGGCCAATTCGCTCTGTAATGGGGAATGGCCCCACGAACATTGGTGCCAATCTCCCTATAGACCGAAAACGAACTACATTCCTCAACGGTGATACTTTAATAAAGACCATGTCTCCAAAACTGAACTCAAGATCCGTCCTTCTCTTATCAGCATATGACTTTTGCCGGTCCTGTGCCATCTTCATGTGTCTTCGAATCAAGTCTATCTTATCTGAAGTTTCCCTAATCATCTCGGACCCAAGAAAAATCTTATCCGTAGATTCCCACCAATAATTCGATGATCGGCAAGGTCGTCCATATAGAGCCTCAAAAGGTGCCATGCCAATACTAGTCTGATAGCTGTTGTTGTAGGCGAACTCTACTAATGGAAGATGTTCCTTCCATGTCCCTCCAAAGTCCAAGATGCATAACCTCAGAAGATCTTATAGAATCTGATTCACTCTTTCTGTTTGGCCATCCGTCTAAGAGTGATAAGCGGTGCTCAAGCACAACTGTGTTCCTACCGCCTCTTGCAAGCTCTTCCAAAACTCACTAGTGAAAATGGGATCTTGATCGCTCACAATACTGGAGGGTATGCCGTGTAGGCGAACTATCTCTCGAAGATAAACAAATGCTAACCATGCCGCTGTCCTTTTGCTCTTAACGGGAATGAAATGAGCGCTCTTGTAAGTCTATCTACTACTACCCAAATCCCCGTATTACCCTTCCTTGACCTTGGCAACCCATCGACGAAATCCATTGAAACATTTTCCCATTTCCACTGTGGAACCTCTAAAGGGTGAAGCAAACCACCAGGCTTCTTTTGCTCAACCTTGACTTGCTAGCACACTAAGAATCTAGAAACGAACTCGGCCACATCCTTCTTCATTCCGGCCCAAAAGAAAACTCGCTTCATGTCCCTATACATCTTGTCTCCACTGGGATGTATGGTCAGCTTAGAACGATGTTCTTCTTCAAGGATTATCTTTCTCAAACTCTCGTCTCGAGGTATGCAAAATCTCCCATCCCTACGCAACCAACCTTTCTCATCTATAGTATACCTACTAAGATGGCTCGAAGACTCCCCTCTTATGAGCTTATCTACTATCTCTATCAGCTGTGGGTCATCTCGCTGTGCCGCATCTATCTGTCCCAAGAGCGTAGGTCGCACCTCTAACGATGCCAACAAACTGGGTACATAATCGACAGAGGGTCTAAAGTCAAAGGTAGAGATATACTCTAAACTCTGCCGACTCAAAGTCAACTTCTTTCTACTCAAGGCGTCAGCTACAACGTTACCCTTGCCAGAGGTATATGCAATCTCAAAATCGTAGGATGCTAAGAACTCCATCCACCTCTATTGCCTTAAGTTTATATCTTTTTGAGAGAACAAGTATTTTAGGGACTTATGGTCTGTATATAACTCAAACCTCTCTCCAAGAAAATAATGACGCCAAGACTTAAGAGCAAAAACTATGGCAGCTAACTTTAAATCGTGGGTAGGGTAATTCTTCTCATGGGCCTTTAACTGCCTTCCACCATAGCATATCACCCTTCCCTCTTGCATCAAAACTGCGCCAAGCCCTATCCTGCAAGCATCGGTATACACTGTGAACGGTTTACTCCCATCAGGCATAACTGAAACTGGAGCTGTCGTCAATATCCTCTTCAAACATTGGAAAGCATCGTCACAATCAACATCCCAAAAAAAGGTCAAATTCTTTTTTGTCAACCATGTAAGTGGGGCTTATATCTTAGCAAAGTCCTTAATGAATTTTATGTAATATCCCACCAAACCAAGAAAACTTCTTACTTCTGTTGCATTCTTAGGAGCCTTCCAATCTTGGATTGCTACCACCTTCGCCGGATTCACAGCTATCCCTTCCTTGGAGACTACGTGTCCTAAGAACCTCACTTTCTTCCTCCAAAAATGATATTTAGAGAACTTAGCTTTGAGTTGATGTGCTCGAAGGGTCTCTAAGACTTCCCTAATATATAGGGCATATTCTTCCTCGCTTCTAGAGAATATCAAGATATCATCCACAAAGACCACCACGAATTTATTTAGAAACTCCCTAAACACCTTACTCATCAAGTCTACGAAATATGCGGGTGCGTTCGTCAAACCAAAAGGCATGACGAGCCATTCAAAGAAACCGTCGGGAGTCCTAAAAGCAGTCTTATCTATACTATCCTCAACTACCCTCAACTGATGAAATCCTGTAGCTAAGTCCAACTGCGAGAAAACTGAAGCACCAACCAACTGATTGAACAAATCATCTATCCTCAGCAATGGGTGTCTGTTCTTCTTCGTGAGCTTATTCAGCTCCCTATAGTACATGTACAATCTAAGCGAACCATCAGCCTTTGTAGCAAAAACAACAGGAGCACCCCACTCCAAGATACTTCTTCTTATGAACCATTTCGTAAGAAATTCTTTCACTTGTTTACTTAGCTCCCTCCTTTCTCTTGGAGCCATGTGGCGCACCGGCAATGCAACTGGATTTGCATTGTCCATCAAGTATATATGGAAATCTATCTCTTGTTTTGGAGGTAAGCCCCTAACCTCCTCAAAGACATCTGCATACTCACGGACTACTCGAACATATTGCAAATCATCAATAGATGTGTCAAGAGATTCTAGGTAGCTAAGCATAACAGAACCCTTAGGATCACATGAGATATCGAGAGTATTACCCAAACTAGTCAACAGTCTAGCTACCCTCTTTTCACCATCGAGAATGGCACCATACCTGCTAATCCATTCCTAGAATCAACCTACAGCCCACGAAGCCAAGCGCATAAGCGTTGCATTCGAACTCAACGCTACACACATGTATTCTCAAATCTCGACATAACATAGAAAGATGAGCCATACCCCTAATAGGATTTGAGACTACAATGGAATCCATAACTAAACTAGTATTTAGGTGCAGTGTTTCAACCAATGAAGCAGATATAAACGAATATGAAGCGCCAGAATTAAACAAAGTTCGAACAGGATGATCAAAAAGTAAAATCATACTTTCAGCAGAAATGTTTCTACCTCTCTCTTGTCCAGGTGCCATGAGAGCATGAACCTACCCTCCAGAAGTAGATCATGTCCTCTGTCCTTTCCCTTGTCCTTGCCTCCTTGGGCAGTCTTTAATCATATGTCCTACCTCACCACATTGGAAGCAACCCATCTTCTTCTTCTTCCTACAGTCCTTGCTTAAGTGGCCCAGTGTTCCACAATTAAAACACTTTTTCTTCCCTTGGCCCTTGTTATCCTTACCACCTTTCTTTTGTTGTTGCTGTGCTTTCTTTGGATCCACCTTCTTATCCTGTACCTTAACTACATTAGCACCTTTCTCCTCTTCATGCATCAATGCCATGTCAATAAGTTTCTCGAAATTAGCCCCCATAGGAGTGTGGGACATAGCCAACCCGTGTAATGGTTCATTCAGACCCTTGGCAAATATCAAAGTCTTCTTATGTGGTGTATTAACTAATTCCATACCAAATCTTGCTAACTAGTTAAACTTGTTAATGTACTCCTTCACAGACAAACTCCCTTGTTTCAAAGCCAAGAACCTCTCCATATATAAACTCTCCTCTACTTGTGAAATAAATTTCAACTCAAATCTTCGTCTGAAGTCTATCCTCATCTCCGCTGGGCAGCCTCCATTAGTTACTTCCCACCAAAAGGAAGATTCATCCTTCATCAACCAAGCAACCAGCTGAACCTTCTTCCCATCATCTATGTCAAAGCTACGAAACAAATCCTCCACTTCCTTGAGCCAATTTCGAGCCTCAACAAACGTCTCAATATCATAAAATGACTTTTCGCCCATCGCAAGGAAATCCTTACATATCTTTGAAAAAACATCTACACGTGGAGGAGGAGGGGGAGCGGCTGCAGTTGGGGGAGGAGGAACGTCTGCTGGGCCTGCGGCAGTAGCCCTAGCCTCCAGATACCTTCGGAACCATCCCGGTATCTATACGCCCTCTGGAAGATTAAGATCACCAGACGTGATGAAACGAAAGAAAAAGAGATTCAAACCAGAGATTAGAAAGATATATATATGGTTTTGGGGATTATGTTTTTCATAATAAACCTTTCTCTTGAAAACACCTACTTTAGAACATGTTTTTGAGAATACTTCTTTCTAAAAATGCTTTTGAAAGCGATTTTTCAAAATCTTTTATCTATTCTGGTAACCTTCAGCTCTGATACCACGTGTAACACCCCACATCCATTAATGTCACTCACTAAGGGAATGCATTAACTTCCATGGAGTATTATAAGAGTATAGAATAGAATATCACAAGATAGATATATAAAATGGTACTTAAGAAAAATTCAAAATTTATTCATTGCAGCGGAAAAGCAAAACATGTTTGGTTACAACATCAACACCATATACTAGAGCCAAGTACACAAATATCCATCTTGTACAAAATTGTTATCAGAGTACATAAAAGTAAAACCATAATCCCACTACAAATAGCCATAATGAAAAAGAGATAAAGCTGAGCATTACTTTCAACACTTACAAGAACTTCAAGAACAAAGAAATCCAAGTCAAGCTCCACTAGTCCCACCCTGAGGACCTGAGGGGGGAAAGAAAGACAAGAGGCAAAACAAAAAGGGGTCAGACATACATCTGGCGAGTCCAGTGACTTTAACAACATAATCATTAAAGTAACAGGATAAGAACATAAACTGGATATAAGAGATGACTGTAACATAAGCAGATATGACAAGGTAAACAAGGTGAACAAGATATAACGTTGATTGCGCTTCTAATCACTATAAGATAATTCCTACACCGCACCAGTACTAGTTCCATACTTAAACTTGATCCCTCTTACTAAACATAATAATAATAATGATGGTAGTTTCGTGTACTCCTAGCTGCTGTCATAGGTGTCGCCTGCTCCTATCTCCACTAGTTGCGCCAACCACCCCCCCATTCGATCGACTCCCTAACTCGTAGATACCCGTGCTGGTCCCACAGTAGGGTATATCACTCCCTAAAGTGGAAACCCGATACTACTAGAATGCACGACTTATACCTACACGATGCAACAGCGTCTTACCTACAAGCCCGGATCCACGCACGCACATGACTCCGTTGGACTTGCACTGCCATCGCTAACTCTTTATTGACCTCTTACAATCAACCCCGTAAGCGTGTCCCGTCCTCGGCCTAGTTCGAGCTCACATAGATACTAAATGGGTTACTGGTTGAAAAGGGTCCATCCACTTGACACAACCTTCCCTCCTATGCTTGGTCCCCACTAGGATTTCCCATTTAACCCCTTCTTTTATTCCCATGTTTTCTTACATGTCTCATCTTGGTTAAGTGCCTTGATTATATTTCACATGTTACCCATGTCACCCACTTAACCCTTCATCATCCCTATGTCTAATCGCATGTCTTATCTTGGTTAGTGTTCATTAATTTATTATAACCGTAATCTTGCAAGACCTCTCACATTAGATTGTCGTTTTGCGGTTGCTGGATATGCCGGTCGGTTCCAACCGGTTCTGGGCGGTCTTATACCGCAAACCGAATCTAACCTCGTGTCTTTGAATTATTATGCATATAATTTTTGCCTTCGACCTCTCACATTAGATTACCAAATTGTCGTCGCTGGATGTGTCGGGCGGCTCTGGGCAGGCTTATATCGCAATTCGAATCTAACCTCGTGTTTTAGGCGTTCATTATCACTTTCCTGATTCAAGTCCCAATTTTAAATCTTGGATTAAAATATACTCCAATTACCCATAATTTCCTATCTAAATTATGTTTATAATTTTAATCCAAATTAGGCCTATAATCTTATGTATACATGTTATGCCAAATTATGATCAAATTAATTTGCATTCAATAACAATTTATGCCAAACCTCATGTATACAAATTATATCCAATTATGCCCAATCCAACTTATGCCAAATCTCATGTGTACAATTTATACACAATTATGCTCAAATTGATTTTTTCCAATAATCTCATTTTATTACCAATTTCCGCAAACTTTTCCAATAGTTCAAACGTTATTCGTATGCAAATATCGACGCAATATGTTAGGCTCGAAGTTAGCCTAATATCATAAAAAAGGAAGAATCATGTCATCAAAACTGGCATAAAAGAGGCATATGAAACATGAAGTGGCATAGAACAATAAAATAGATCCAATTAGGCATATGATAACAGTAATTTGGGTATGAATTTGAAAGGTTAGAATCTACAAAACTTGACATGATTCGTCTTACTTACAGTCATAATCATTAAATTCAATTTACAATCCTATCACAATTACTTTTTAATTATATGTGAAAGTAACGTAGACTCACAACGATATGATTAAGAAGAGAGAATAGATCTGAATCTGATTTCTAAATTTGATTAGCTAAACCGTTGTTGTAGAATTTGATTCTTATCTTCCAATTTGAATACTCTAATTCTGATTTGCTTTGGAGAAGAGAGGCTAGTTTTAATTTAGATTAGAGCAGCATGGAGGCGCCATGGATGGATGACAATGAGATTAGGGTTAGGTTTAGGGGTATTTTATCGATGCTCTAGGTGATTTAGGACCCTTAGATTAGATTAGGATCCATCTGAACCATCCATACCAGAAAAACACGTCATCCAACCAATCCCAGAAGGACACATCAACCCTAGAGCATCAAAATATATCGTCTAGTTCTGGACAGATGGGGGGGGGGGGGTCGACACCTATGTCGACTACCCTAGGGGGGTCGACACCCTAGAGCGGGAGATTTCCCGCTTACCCAGATTCGGCTGATTTTGATTTTTGAATTCATTTTTGATTTTTAATTATTATTTTAATTTAAATTCTGCTTTAAGCTGAAATCTTATAAGCTTCATAACTTCTTCATATGATATCCGATTAACGCAAACTCGGACTCTATCCCAAGCAGAATTCCGAGACGAACGCAATGGCGCAACCCGTTTCCCTCAATTCTTCTTATAAAAAATAAGTATTCTTTAGTTATCCCTTATGACATGTTTTTTTTAAATTACGGGGAGTTACAAACTCAAAGTCAGGATTCAACCAACAACTTCCCTGAACCTTGCCACTCCTCTATACATTGCCAAACGAAGACTTCGAACCACAAAGAGTCGTGATTCCAAGTCTCGAACCTCCAAGCACTCGTGCATATAGTCTTCGTACTACTTGGGGCACGAACTTCGTACCCCTCGGGGTGTGAATTTCGCTCCCCTAAGGGGTACGAAATTCGCACCTAATGGGGTGCGAAATTTGTACCCCTTGGGTTGCGAATTTCGTACTGCCAACATGTACGAAATTCATGCCCTGTGGAGTACGAAATTCGAACCCCTCGGGTATGAATTTTGTACCCCTAAGGGGTATGAATTTTGTACCAAATGGGTTGCGAAATTTGCACCCTAGGGGGGCTCGAAATATATGCATGCGGAGGGTCAGGTGCGAAATTCTGGGTGTGGTCCTTTATTTCTACCTACTCCTACCTACTTCTACCTAACCACTCTCCTATAGATACCCCTTGGCCTCACACTTCAAAGGAGTTGAAATTTGTGAACTTAATACCTTTTGAGAGCTCCATTAATGGCATCTCCATTTTGAGGAAGAAGAAGGGAAAAAGTGCATTTTTCCTAATATATGAAATATATGATAATTATGACATCATATAACTTAGAAATGAATACACGGAGATGTCATAAGATAGTCTCAACCTTGTAATATTTGGTGATAAATAATATTCCAACGGCTCTTCAAAGTGGATGTAGGCCTCTCTCAAGGTCGAACCACTGTAAATCTCCCGTGTTATTTACCGTTTTCCACTCTTGTCTATACGACCAAATTAAAAAAAATTAGTAATTGGAATCTTGGGTGTTTACGACATTTTTCGTCGTCTACACTTCCTATCAAGCCTGCAAAGGGAAAAGGAGAAGCTGGTTCCGCTTCTCAATAATTTTAGTTTGGTTTACTTATAAGTTATCACAAAATGATTCACCTTTATCCATTGATAAGTACGATGAGTACAAATATTTAAACAGTAGTTATTTTATATAAATCAATGGTTATATATGATATAGAGTTGCCACCATTCTTTGATCCTAAAGCCTTCAATTTCTGCTAAAGGAGGATGGTGGAAGGTCCTCTGTTCTGGTTATGTGGAAGGTTGCTGAAGGAGGATGGTGGAAGCCTTTATTTTACATAAATCAACGGTTATATATGATTTTTGGAGCGGGTAACTTGGTTCTCTTAGAAGGATGACATGTGTTTTGGTCAGTTCTATAAAATTAGACTACTACTTCATCTTTAATCATCCTTTTTCTTTTTTTGGTTCTGTTTTTTTTGGAATGAAGCATGATCGCCACTGGTAGTTTGTTGGGAGGGTTTGTATTTTAATTGGATACTAGTCATCCGTTTTATCTTGAGGCTTTTTTCTTTTTCATCATATGCTGAAGAGAAGAGAAGTGGTTTGTTGTTGCCATTCTGTCGATCTGTAATCATGAACTTTTTTGTATGCAGGAGATTAAGCATGGCGAAGGTCACCTGATATCAATGGGCATTTCACGGAGTATGAATGCATTGCACTCTGATTCCTCAGCCCCTTTCAAACTCTGAAATGGTTTGATAGGAAGATATAAATTATTTTGTTTCATGTAAGTTGGTTTGAAATTGAGAACACACTATAGTTAGGCCATGCGCGCTAACTGGAGAGCCTGCTGGAGCGGATCTCATATTTGATCAGGGAGACAACATAATGATATGTTTTCCTTCCTCAATTCTTGCTCTTTTAAATAATCTAGAACATTAAGTTTATAATCCTTGTAAATTTGAGCTACTCTCTATTAAAATATTGGAGTAACAATTGCAAACTTTGCCAACAGGGTAAAATATTAAGGGAAAAAGTAGCACGGATATGTGTTGCTGTGCTTGGAAGCCCATATGCTTGTTATAAGACTATTGAGGTGAAAACACTCTTTTTTATGTATTTATTCAAGTAAATTGCCATCTATTTGAAGGTAGCTATATGACATGATGTTAGATATAACATGTAAGCCTGTTTTATCATATCACGTGCTCCATTAGCTCTGATTATAATACTTGTTGAACTGGCAGGTTAAAAGTATTGTTTGCATTTAGTGAACCATTTGTCGTTGATCCTTCAAACCCTCCTCCAGAAAAGGATTACAATGTGTATTTCAAGAACTTGAAACCTGGAATAATAGGGAAAGAAGCATTGGAAGGCAGTCCTGTCCCGGTTTGAGCTTTACGCAAATATGTGAATATTAAAGTTACATTATACGAACGAGTTCTTTGGATTCTTAAGGTAATGTAGAACAATATCAACATTAATTTTGTTACATTTTACTAGCTTGGTATGTAGTATCATTTAAGTAATTAGTTTCTAACTACATTGTTTCTGTATTAAGTAGTTTAAAAAAATCATATTAAGAAGATATCATTTCTTAACAGTTGAAGTAAGAGACATTCTTGTTGAGATGGGAACTTACTTCCAAGTATAGGTATATAATTTAGTGCAGGTTCATGTACTTATTTTTTTGGCTTTGTTTCGTTTGTTTGAATGTAATTATGATATGTTTGCCTAGATTACTATGGACAGTTGTTTCAATTTTGTATTCCACGATGACTACCTAGATTGTTATGGTGATCCTGAAGTGATTGGTAAGGTAAAAGTCAATAACAAGCTTCTTAATTTCTTTTTCTTTCCCATGTTGGAGAGCAGTTTTTGGAAGAATACAAAACCCTTTAAAATTCCTAAACATGCATATATTTTTTTTCTTCCTTGGATTGGAACAGATATTGAAGATTTCAAGTGTTCTTGGCTTGTTGTGCAAGCCCTCGAGCGTGCAAATGAAAACCAGTTAAAAACATTGATGGTAAATACCTCTCTATGGCTTGACTTCTCTTTCTATATTGGAGAGCAAGTATAATAGCTATGATATTTCATACCAGGAAAACTATGGGAAGTCGGACTCAGCTTGTGTTTCAGAAGTAGAAGCTCTTTATAAAGAGCTAGATTTAGAGGTATAATGTTATGGCAAACATATTTAACTTATTCAGCTGCTATGGATACATCGAATCTATTAATAATTTGAAATTTATTTTAGGTGGTGTTTTCTGAAAGGCTACAAGTTACAAACAGTTGATGGCTTCCATAGAAGCACAACCAAGCAAAGTTGTTCAGTGTAAAAGTCTTTCTTGCACAAGATCTACAAAAGGCAGAAGTGAACATGATGGGGACATTTGACGTTTAAGAATCATTTTGTTCTTTGGTTGAAGTTTTCCGGCGTTTGTTTCCCTTTTTTTCTTTTGTGTTTTCTTCCCACTTTGAATGCTGATCCTGAGATTCTCTTTACCTGTTGAACGAGCCATATTCTCGATTGCTGCAGTTGGAACGATCGCTTTTGCTTAGAGCGAGTTCTGGTGAGCTGCAATTGGTGTTGTGGGCTGCAATCACATCATTTCAGTGTTGTAGCCTGCTGTTTGGACGGTTGTAGGTTGATCCAATATTTCAGTATGTACGATATTTTCATGATTTTATTCACTATAGTTTATCATATGATCTATCAAGTGATAGTTGATTCTATAGTGCAAAGGATAGCTGTGTCCGAAATTGCTTCAGGTGATGTTTTGTTCCTTATATTGTTGTCCGCAATTCTATGTATTTTGGTGTGTTTGATCCTCTACATAAATAGCTCCTACAATTTAGCCTTTCCATATTAAAAAGTTTAGTTAACAAAACTGTATTGTCCAAAACTAGCTACAGATTAATTTAGAGCTTAAAACTGGAGTTAAACTTGCAAAAAGTAAGAATGGTATGGTATAAGCTTGCATGTTACCTTCTTGGAGCAAATAATTATAGTGAATGCTTGCATGTTACCTACTTGATTACTGATGTTTTGTTACATAATTATGGATCTCATTTTGTTGTAGTTTTCAAAAGGTGACGTACCTGAATGGGTGTGTAATGCAATGGAGGTTGTCAGTGTTGATATTTCTTTATGTTGTGCTTCATTCTCAAGTGCTAAAGGAAATGTTATAGCCATGGTACCTTGGTTATTTCAGTGTTTAATGTACTTTGGCTGCATGCAGTTTGGTTATGACATTGTTACTAGTAGTTTGGATGTGTTAAATGTATGACTAACTTTTTGAATGTGTATGTATGTTGTGGATCTTGAATGTGTATGTATTTTGTGGTTGTTTAATATGTATTTTTTTGGTTGTTTAATATTGTAGAAACAAAATAGACTATTAACAGGAAATAATTGCACGAAAAAATATAGCAAATTAATCAATAATTTTTAATAGCATTTTAAAAACGCTACAGAAATACATGTAGTGGCATTGAATAAACGCTACTATAAATCAAGGGTAAAATTGGAAATTTTATTAGTAGCATCAAAAGCTTTTTTATGGCGTTTTTAAAGCGCTACAGAAATATTTATGATGGCGTTTGAAAAACGTTATAAAAAAAGTATTTACAGTGGCAGTTGTTAAAAGTGCAACAAAGAATTTCAATTTTAGTGGCATGTTTTCTCGTAACGATTATCAAAACGCCACCAAAAATGATTGGTAGCGTTTTTTGGGCACTACACAAAATCATTTTTCTTGTAGTGAATGCGCCATCAATTTTTTTCTCCTGGACCGATACTCTTTATCTCTATCCAACACAATACTTTGGTGGCTAGAATATAATTCAGAACAAATATGACTAATAACATAATGCACATTGCAGAACGAATCACCCAACATCATATACATATAATATACAACAACAGTTTCACAAAAGGTAGTATACAACCACAATAGGTACGAGTCCAAAGAATAAGTACTTCAACTGAGTCAATGGATCGAATATGACATATATACAAATAAACAGCTAAACTTGATAGCTCAAAACAGAATGATCCAAGCAGAAGCCAAAAGATATCTACAGTAGTTGAAAATACCTGAAATAGCTTAGGCTCGCCCAATCATTAACACACATGGGTCAGTCTAGTCAACATTGAGTAACAACAGGTATAATAAACAGTAGGCATCCAATATACAACTATTTTATCCCAAGATTATAGACATAATAACGTACGTGGTAGATTGGGTTAAATTCACATATCGCAACATAAAAGCTTATTGCATTAGTCCCACGTACTAGCCCCTAGCTAAGTATAATACCCTTCTCACACAATAAAGTGAACACGACTTCAAAATCCCCAAAAATCATCATATATAACTCAAATGAGTTAAAAATCCAGTAAAAGGAGTACAACACTCTGAAACTATAATAATCTCAAAATAAATGGATTAGAAATCCAAATACTCATCACAAATGTAGGATCATATCGATCCAGTCAAAATCATCCGAACCCCAAAATTCAATATGGATCCATCCCAAAAATTAGCACGTGCCCCGTATATAATCAAGATCCCGAAGCTATAATATTGCTCTATGTGTAGAGCCAAGTACTTATATGTATTCAGATTAGGTGCTCATCACTGCGACCCCCGCCGAGTGTATCTTGACTCCCCAAGTCAAGTGGATACGTATTCGTGAGTCATCGAGTCCCGTCTTCCCCGAAGCTAGTATTGGCATACCACAACACGAAATGTGTCACTGTCTCCCACTCAGTAACTCAAACAGTGGTAACTAAGCGTCCTATGCCACACGTCCTCACTGTCCGGTTTACTAGCCGCTTGTCAACTTCACACTAAAAACATAGAAATCCCAAAACTTAATCAACAAATCATCTGCTTTAATGAAACGGAAATGGAATTAACCAATTTCGTATATCGTAGTATTCCATACCACGGGGTTTACGGTATCATTTAATTTCCACTACTCCATCTCAAGAGTGCAAAAAAGTGCGATTTTTATATAATAAAATACTTAAAGATCTTCTAAAAACCACTAGTGTATTTCCTAAAATCCATATATAATTCGAAAATAGATTTTTATGCTATTGTCTCGAGATCATAATTATAAAATCAAAATTATAAAATTATTTGGCTTTAAAACTATAAGGAAAACCATATTTATTTACATATCGGAAAGCTAGCTATAAAATGTGCACGTGCACAATAATCTCAAAATTCACCATCAAATCACAATGAATCGGATTGTGAAATCATCAAAAATATGTGCTCTAACTCGAATATTGCATGGCTTGATCAACTAAACTCATATTACTCAAAAATCAGTTGAAATGGCATCAGAAAACTCAATAAAACAAGGCAATATCGACCCAAGAAGCTCCAGGTACAATGCACAGGAGTAGGAAAATGCTCCTGTGAAATTTACTATAGGTGGGTCAACCCAGTTTCTCATTGTGTTGACCCCTGGATTGACCCAATGAGAGGGTGGGTTGACCCACTTATCACGAATTGTAGCAGTAGAAAATCCTGCTCCAGTTGCTACTTCTGGCCATCGTTTCAGTGACGAAACGAAATTGGATTCTAATGAAATTTGACAGGCTCATTCAAAAGAACCATGGTAACACACTAAAATAGATTCATGCAAAAAAATTAAGTACACAAGATGTTACAATGGCTCAAAGTTGGGCTTTGGCTATTATTTGAGCACAAAAACAATATTCATTAATAGAAGATGAAATTCAATGTATTTCTCAACAGAAAGCTGCATATAAAAACAAATCACTGAAGACTAGAAATTTATGAGGTTCACCCACCTTTGCAGCGTTACAACGAATTTAGCAAGGTTTTATGCAATTTGAAGCTTCAAGGTTGAGTAGACAACCTCTTTTCACCGTAAAGGCACAAACAGCTACATGCAACAACAAATTCATTGTAAATTAACAAATCCTTGACAAAATCATAGAAATTTGGATTAGTTTTGAGCTTTTAGTGAATTACCTACTGTTCGGAAGCTATCACAACTATAATCTTCAAGTTGGGAGCGGTTTGAGGCTTAATTTAATTTATTATAAAGTGGTCTTCTCTAGTTTCCCTCTTTTAATTTTCTAGAAGAGGAAAATACCGAGGAAGGATATGTACGTAAACCTCCTTCTCCATAATTTTCTTTTGTTTAAGTATCAATTAGGCCCACTAATCCCTTAATTAAGTTCAAGGCGATAATTAGGACCCTTAAGTACATAACTAGGCTAACATGGCACAAGTTTAACTTACATAACCATGTTTTACTCAAAGTTTTACACTAACATCCATGGATCAACAACAACAATGCTAAATAATTTTTTTAACAATATTTTAAACTCGTTTTTAGCTTATTATCTTACATCTTCATTTTGCACAAAATTTACAATTTTGCAACAATTTAGACAAATTGCACATCTTTACACATTAGACTAATATTTGTGTAATTCTTATAACATAGACAAAATAAATATTTTAAATGGCCCACTTTAACTTAATAAATCATTACGTATGTAAAAACACACAATTTATACTTATTATTGATTTACAAAAATTTAGCTTTGCAGTTTATATATATTATAAACCAAATTTATAATAGTTGTCAACAAACCATAATTAAAATTGTTTTACATGCTAGACACTTCATGAGAAACATTTACTCTTTTGTTATTTCGAAACTACCATATATATTAACACTTGTTAATATTTTCAATGTTACTGATATCCAATTTCACACAAAAATCAATATTACACATTTTAGCTTAAATTTCGCAATTAATTACACAAGCCTTAATTTAATCATTTAAGTGTGATTAAGTTCCACCGTCAAACCACAAAACACAAATTTACCCAAATATTTAAGTGGAATAACCAAGATAATGATGTACCCAACTTAATTTTAACTAATTATTATATTTTAATATATTTTTTATTATTGCTGGTAATTAACTAAAAACTCGGGTTGTTGCAGACTCTCCCCTTACAAAATTTGCGTCCTGGCAATTTCTTTAAGGATGAGCTTATACAACCCATATAAATCAAACTCAGAGGATATGCACATGTACAAGGGTTACACAAGATGCGATATGCCCAAAAGGATAAAGAGAAATTTTCAATCCATCATGTAAAGCAAGAAAATCTAGATAAAGATGCTCGATAGACTCCCTTGTTTCCCAAGTACAGTCTTTAGGATTATCTTACCTCTGAATCTTTACAAGAGGAACATTTTTGCTTCGAAGGCGCCTCACCTTCGAATCAAGAATAAGAATAGGTTGTTGCAAGATGGATAAACCAAGAGAAATCTCAAAATCTAGCTGCTTAAAAGGATTGATAATGGAATCTGAATCCCTAAGGCACTTCCTGAGTTGCGACACATATAAGACACCATGGACGTTGGATAGATGAGCAGGAAGGGGTACTCAATATGGAACTGAACCAATACACTTTATAATCGGGAATGGGCCTATAAAGCGAGGATCTAACTTCTCTGCCGTACTGAAATGCATGACTCTCTTTAGCGGAGAAACATGAATAAAATCCAAGTTACCTATGGAGAACTCAAGAGGCTTCCTATGGTAGTCCTCATAGGATTTCTGTCGACTCTATGCCTCTTTCATTCTTTGTCGAATAAGCACGATCTTCTCAAAAGAATCCCAAACTGAATGCGGTACAAGAATGACCTTTTTTTGGATTTCAACTGTAATGATCAAGAATTTTAGTTGAGTTAAATAATTATTTTACAACTTGAAAATATAATTTTATATAAAATAAAACCTTTAGTAGCATTTTGTTAAGTATTGCATATAGTTTTTCGTAAAATTTTAAGGAGAAATGCTACCAAAAGCACCTCCCTATTCCTTATTAAAAGTGTTAGGACATTTGTAATGTGCATGCAATACTCCATGCTTTACATACACTTGTCCTGTGAGGTGCCATCACCATGTTCGTCCATCTCAAGTATAAAAACACCACCCTTCTTCCCTTAAACATTCATTCCACTCTTTTCTTCCATTTCTCCTCCTTCCTCACCTTAAAATCCATGGCATCATAAGCCTTTCTTTCCCTCCATCCTCTCCTTCTTTTCCTCCCTCTTTCTCCCTGAATTCGGCCAAAGCCACCTCCTCCCTCCTCCAAAATTCCGCCCCTTCCCTCCCCTTTCTTCCACCTCCTAACTCCCCTCCTAGCTCTTCCATCACGCCACCCTACCATCCACTTCCTTGCGCCTTAAGGCCCCACCAACCCCATGCCTAGGATCCTCCTTCTTCCTTCCATAGTTCGGCCACCCTTCCTAAATAAAAAAAAGAGAAAAAGTATTGCATATATATACATAGTTATTGAAGAAGTCGGTGCAGAAATAACGCCGGTTCGAAACAGTAACGATTAGTTAGGAAGTCCTACCGTAAATATAGGTGGAGTGGAACCCTCGGTGAGAAACTCTACACTTATATTTGTTTATTATGTTTGCTATGGATGATGGATGTTAATAGATAGTTAATTAACTGTTAATCATAGTGTAAGCGTTGGTTACCGAACGCTTATACGTATATATTATGATATACATGATCTATGAATGTTGTAATGATTATTAGCAGTACTAGTTCTTATTACACATGTTACATACACACACCCCTGTGTGGAGATATCTGGATATTGGTCATGTCTCGGGCTTATCGGGTTATGTAAATGAACTTTTTATTCATTTAAATATCGTGTAAAAATATAAGTTGGAATTTGATATCCGGAATTAAATAGAAGTGAAATTGAATTGGTTTTGAGAAACTTTTGTAAAGGTTGGAATTGTTTTAAATAAGGTTTTGACGTTAAACGATGTGTTTAAGTTTAATCGATAAAAATTAAAGTCGATTTTGAAATTGAAGTTCATTTTGGCTATATAGAAAGTGTTTTAACTCAAACCGATTATTCCATATAGTTTATATATTATTTAATTTGATTTCAAGAAAGTTTGGTTTTCAAAAAATAAATTTTGAAAAATAATAATATTTTACTAATTAAATAATATTATAATATTAATTAAAAATGAATATTTGGAATAAAAGTCGAGAATATGAAATATTGGTTTGAAGTGGTCTTATATACGTTTTAAATGGTTTTCTAAACTGTTCAAAGTAAATCAGGCTATTTTTATTTTAAACATAAAATACGGTTAGAATAGAGCTTGTTGTGCAGCGGTAGTTCGCGAATTCTGAGCATAGATTTTAAACTGCCATAACATATTCACTTTAAATTGGATTTTCCTCAAATGAAAAGTGCTTGCTAGCTTATAACAATGGTTTTCAAATTGTAGTTTAGTTCATTTAGCTAGCTCTAGTACTATAAGTTTGTTAGGTAGAGTGGACGAAACGTTATAAATTCCATAAGAGGTGGATAGTCCACCTTAAAAAGCGAATTTGCTGATTGTCAACTACAATCACCTGTACTATATTGTATTTTTTTATTATTGGTTATAATATAAAGGTTTTTGCAGTTACCTTAAAAACTGGTTGGCTTTGCTCAAAAAAATAATGGTTTTCAAATAGAAAACGAATTTTCCGATTTGGGTAAATAATCTTCAAGTTATGTCCAAAATCGATTTCAATAAAAACAATAGTAGTGCAGTATAATGACCGAATTTGGAAATCGACTGAAATGGCTTTATAAAAATTATTAAATATATGGAATTTTTTCTGATAAATCATGATAAATGATTTCAAAGTGATTTGGGTTTAGTTTAAATAGCCTATCTGTAACATTTGGTAACGCTTTTGAAACACTTTTTGTTTAATAATTTATTTTGAAAGGTTTAAACTTAATAATTGATGTCCAACCTTCGTAAAACCATTCCAAAGGAATAATGAAATGTTTTTTATGATGAATAAAAGTTTCAAGAGTGAAGATGGGTTGAGACACAACTGAAATTCAGCATATCCAAACTGTTTTTGAAATGTTGCTTATTATTCGGGAAGTCCGAGATCAGAACTTATGTCCGAAAACCATTCTAAATAATAATACGACATGATAAAGAATGGATCTTTTGAAGAGGGCATGGAAGACCAGAAACCTTCACATCGGGAGGACTGCTCGCTGATGGTCTCAAGTCGGTAGCTTCCACTTGAGATTTATATTGTAGTAGTGGTCCGAAGGTACTTGGAGAATTTTCTGATTTACAAGGGCCTCTCTCCTTTATTGGACGAGGAATAAGGTGCCTTCGGTTTCGTTCAAACCCAGAATGGACTTGTATGAATGCATGTTTGACATTGTATTTAGTAATGTTTGATTGATCTTTACTAAAAATATTTCTGTTGGTGATGGAGAATTTATTCTCTTAGCTTAACATCCTTCATTGAAACGTACGAGTTCAAAGGTGATATGGTTAGTGATTATCAATCATATGTTATTACATGATAGTGTAGCATGCCAAGTGATTGAGTTGTAGATGATCAAAGCATAGCTTAGGATATAACATTGCTTTGTGTAATGAGACTTCATCAAGCCTCACACCCTGGTAATGGCCTGAAACAGGATCATGGTAGTAAGGCTATATGGGTTTCTCCCATTAGGGTATGGCCATTCCCTTCTAGATAAAACGTTATAACATGGGATGGAGTCCAGATATTTACTTATGTGGAAATCTACTTTATGTGGATGTTGGAAACGATTGCTTGATTAAAGGTTGGTTACAACCGGGGAATATCTTATTCATGCTACCATCTAGCAGAGTCAGCATATAGAGATGGTCCGACCTTGTGTAGCCAAGAAAACATGAGTTTTTCTCACATGGTGCAATCCTCTAGAGGTGTTCACGTCAGATAAGGAAGATCCTTTGCCTTGGTCATTGTTGGCATCTAATTTTCCACTACGAGCCTGTACGATTTTAGTTGTATAACATAATAGGATGGAGTATTATGTTGGCTAAGACAGATGCATTTATTTGCAAAGTGATTTTCACACTATGCACTAATAATAATATCAATTGGTTTTCACGTACCAAGCATTTTTTGTTATCATAAATATAAAACTCGCATATTGGTTTGCGCTTGCATTGTGTGATGTGGGGCGAGCCTTATGATAGCTTCATCTTCTAAAAAGCATTGCGAATTTTATGCACTCGTATTCATAAGGGAAAAACCTGTTCCATGTTTATTATGGCGTAGTCTTATGATTTACCTCACTTTAACTGTTTTAAGTTTCTTACACCAGTCCCATGGTTGACTCGAAGTTTATTGTTTTTCTCATTAAACTCTGGGTGCCCTTATTTTCCACATGGCAGCCTGTAGTTGAGTTGTTATAGACTGGAGCTATTTCGAAGCAATATTGGATTGAAGAATTCAGACCCTTTATAGATATAGTTATTCCGCTTTGTATATTGATTTGTACTCTGATAAATCAATGAAATATGGTGTAAATTATTGTGAAATAATAAAAGTTCATTTATTTCTATTCTGATGTGTTATTACCCCTAACAATCTATCATTGTGAACAGTTTGAGTTGGTTTAATTACTGACTTAAAGCAGTTAAAAAGACAGCTTGTCACATTTGGTATTGGAGCATTGGTTTATAAAAAGCTATGGGGTATAACTTATTATAATTAGGTTTTGTAATGCCCTAAGGAGACATTAATGAACATAAGATTTTTTTTAAAATAAATCCCTTTATATCTAATTAACTATTGCATATCCCTAAGATATCTCTTTTAAATGCTTAAACCATTTTCTTACTATATACAGATTATAGAATATGAGCGGAAGAAGGAGACAAGAGATGGGACAGAGATGTACCACTCCTTATGGTAAAAATCCCACCATAACAATAGAGCCAGCTATCCCAATTCAATTTCAACCAGACTTGGTGATTCTGAACAAGAATTCAGCAGACTAAGGGGAAAGTAATTCAAGGGCACAGAAACTATTATAGAAGCTCAAGTTTGGATCCGATCATGTGAAAAGATATTTAATGGGATAAATTTTGAAAAGAACAAAAAAGACTTTTGGCGTCATGGAAACTTCAGGGTGAAGCTTAATATGGTGGGAAATCTTTACTCAAGATAGGTGGGAAGAAGAATATCATGGGAGCAGTTTAAGATTGTATTTAAGGAGTATTATTTGCCTTCAATTGGAATGTCTCAATTATGCCAAAAGTTTGTGGATTTGAAGCAAGAGGGAAGGCCTTTTGAAGAATATGTATGTAAGTTTGTTGAATTATCTCGTCTTGGGCCAGAGCTAATTAACTTGCCATTAAAGAAAAACTAGAGGTTCATTCGAGAACAAAATCTACCAAACGAAAAAGAAGGAAACAATAGCAATAATGGGAAGAAAAGAAAGTTGGCAGAAGTAGAACCAATTCAAAGCGAAGAAACCTCCATAAATTGCTCGTTACCTCCACAAGAAGAATGGTCACTGTGCGAACGAATGTAAGATGAAGGCAAAGAAAAGGCTTAGGGGAATCATCAAAAGACAACTATTTGTTACAATTGTTTAAGGAAAGGACATTATGAAGTAACTATAAGGAACCAATGAAGCTAAAGGAGCAGATTCATAAGAAATTTTTTCCTTTAGAAATAGTGACTGAATTATACGTAATAGAGAATGGTCCTCCAACTTCAAAGAGAAAAGGAGTATTAGAAGGAAGCATTTTTATTAAGAGTTGTCAAGTTAAAGTAATGTTTGATACATGAGCCTCTCATAGTTTTATTTCAAAGGAGATAATTGAAGAATTAGAAATTATTTCTATAAACAACCACTTTGTGTAACCAATCCTATAGGAGGATCCACAAATCTGTGTTTATACCATAAGAAAGTCCACATCTCCTATTTTCTTCATAAATTTCTTCTTGACCTTTACATCTTAGACTTCGTTGGGTTTGATGTCTTACTTAGGATGAGTTGGACGAACAAGTATGAACCTATTTTGGACTGTGCAAAAAAGAATAGTACTAGTAAGAATAGAGGTCGGATATTTCATAGAGATATCTTGTGAAAAAAACCTAGTTCAAGAAGAGAAGTTTTCTATATGCCTTGGATTCTTATGAATCAAAATTTGGAACTATTCTTGTAGTAAAGATTTTCCAGATGTATTCGAGGAAGTAAAGTGCCTCCCTTCGCATAAGGAAATTGAATTTAGAATTGATCTTATTCCAAATGTAAGACCAGTGTTTCATCCAAATAGAAGGATGACTTAAAGAGAAAAGGAAGAGCTGAGGAAGCAAACCCAAAAATTGTTGATACGGGATTGATCTGACAAAGTTGCTCAAACTGGGATTCTGTAGTAGTACTTGTTCCAAAGTCAGATGGAGCATTAAGGTTGTATGTGGATTACTGATATATTTTTTTGAAAATTGGTTCACTTTTATTATCTAAAAAAGCAGTATAAGATTCTAGTTAGCATACTAACCGATACAACTAAAATAAAAGCGTAATAAAAAAACCGAAAATACAACTAAAACTAAAACTAAGTAGCATAGAACCGGCCCATGATGAGGCCTTCACCCACTTACAACTCGTCACCAAAGCTAAGGGCTCCTCTCAACACACAAACATTGAAACTACATAGCATCATGTTTGTATCCTCTTCATGCATCAAACTGAATGCATTCAACAAGAATCTTCGTATCCTTAACCTAATGCATATATTTTAGAATAAGTAGGCCTTCATGCATATGTAGAAAGATAAAATCTAGTAAATGATCATCTTCTATTAGTATTCCTAGGACCTTCAAAGCATAAACTGTTCCAGCTTATAAAGTGAATCAACTCCAGCTTATAATTACAATTGGCAGACATTAAATCATCTGTTCCATCCAGAACCAATACTTAAGAACTGGTAATCTTAAAATAGTGATCAACTTCAAGCTTTCATATGATATCATAAACAGGTACACATGATATCGTAGAAAAGTAAATGAAAATGACCATTGAATATAACCAATTTACCAATTCCAACTTTATGAACAAACATGGTTAACCATTAAAGTAAAACCAAAACTGTACATAACAAGATTGGATATCCCCAAAACCGAAAGAATCTATTACCTTCTTCACTGATTTATGGATCCCATACAATTTTCAAGCCTCAAGATGAATAGAACCATATATTGGGAAACTTTCCAATAATATGTATCTTAACTAACACCTTAACCACTAACGAATCTGCAACACTATTGAATCCATTCATTTCTCAGTTTAAATCCCACCAACAATGATAGAAACATAAGCAATTATATGGTCCTGGAAACCAAGATTCATGCAAAATCATCATGAAAATACCATAACCAGTTTAATTAACATCATTGAGCCTTAGTTGCCCCATTTCATCTAGATCCAACTACCAAAGTAATATCAGAACTGACAAACATATTAGACGAAACAAACAAAACCAACACAGGATTATGCCCAAAGCTCATATGAATCTGTAGACTTCCACATTAATTTGTATATCCAACCTTTTAAAACCTAGTAGCTTATAGGGTGAAAACTTTGTACATTACTATATTGAAGGTCATATAACAATTTGGGGAGAACAAACATGAAGAAGCCACTGGTTCAGATTTTAATAAACCGCAGAAAGTTAAATCCATATTCACATTGTCACCTTCAAACTCAAAGTCATCAACAGAAACTTTAAACCAAATGCATCAAATCCTAACTTCCCCAAATCATATGCATGATAGAAACAGAACATACTAGATGCACGAAAAGGCTAAAGAGCCGGTAGATTGATTATGAGGAATCGGAAGTGATTCAACACTTCTGCCGGCAATGCCAGATCCCAACTCCCCTAATGCCTTGATCTCCAGGTTTCAAACAGATCCTCATTGGATCTAAAGGATCTACTGTTCAATGCGTAGATCTGGTGTAGGGCATAAGATCTAGTATTTGGCCATCTGCTTTTGTTGATGAAGAGACAAATCCGGCTTTAAATTGTAGAAATAAATTGAAAAAGATGAATGACTTATCAATGAAAAGAACTCGTTGAAGGTTACAGATAGAAAATGATTGTAAGATAATGAGAAAAGATAGGGTTGAGAAATGCTCACGCATGGTGAGTAGGCGAAGAAATCACCTGTTTCCATTAACAAGTGTTCCTCACACTGGATTACCGAGATTTAAATAAGCAAACAATTAAAAATAAATATCCCTTGCCTAGAATTGATGACTTATTCGACTAATTAAGTGGAACCAAAATTTTCTCTAAAATGGATTTAATGACAGGTTTCCATGAGTTAAGAATTGCTAAAAATTGCATCCACTTAACTGCTTTTAGGTGGTTTGATACTTTTTATGAATGATTGGTTATGCCTTTTCGGTCGACCAATGCTCCCACCTACTTTTTATGGATCTAATGAATAAAGTATTTAGAGAAGTGTTAAATAAATTCATCTTGATTTTTATTGGCGACATCTTTGTATATTCTAAAACTGAAGAAGAATATACTCAGCATTTGAAAACAGTTTTGGAAATATAAAGGAGTAATGTGTTGAAGGTGAAATTATCAAAATGCCATTTTTGGGAAAAGGAAGTCAGGTTTCTTAGCCATGTTGTTTCAGAGGATGGGATATCAATGGATCCTAATAAGATTTCAGCTATTTAAGATTGGATGTAACCCATAACCGCAAAGATGTCCGAAGTATTCTAGGGTTGGACGACTATTACAGGAAGTTCGTTAAAGATTTCTCTAAGATAGACTATCCTATTACTAGATCAACGAAGAAGAATATCAAGTTTGTATGGACTTCCGAGTGTGATGAAGCTTTTCAAGAATTGAAGAAGTGGTTAACTACTGCTCCAGTTTTGATGGTCATAAAGGGAAATAAAGGATTAACAGTTTATACTGGTGCTTGTAAAGAAGGAATTGGTGCAGTTATGATGCAGGAAGGGAAGGTAGTTGATTATGTGGGTAGATAGTTAAAACTCCATGAAAATAATTATCCAACTTATGACATGGAGCTGCTGGCAGTAGTATTTGCATTGAAGATTTGGCAACATTATCTGCTAGGTGAGAAGTTTGAATTGTATACAGATCATAAACCCCTTAAGAATTTATCTACTTAGAAAGATTTGAATTTAAGACAGAATGTTGGTTAGAATTTCTAGCATCCTATGATCTAGATATTACATATACTCTAGGAAATACCAATGTTGTTGTCGATGCATTGAGTAGGAAGCATGCTATGATTGCTTACTTAGTGATCACTCCTACCCTCACTGACAAGATCGCTACTAAGAAGAAGGAAGATAAAAATCTCCAAGAAATCTTTCAAAAGGTTCAGTAAGGTGAGGATTGCAGTTTTAAAGTTGATGATCAGGGAATTCTACGGCTAAATGGAATAATTTGCGCTCTGGATATAGAAGAGCTTAAACAAGAAGTTCTGGATGAGTGCCATAAATCCAAACTTAGTATTTATCTGGGAATCAACAAAATGTATCGGGATGTTAAACGAACGTTTTGGTGGAAGTCTATCAAGAAGGATATATCTGAGTATGTTAGTAAATGTGCAACATGTTAGCAAGTCAAGAGCGATCAGTAGAAGGTGGCACAGTTGCTTCAACCATTGGAAGTACGACCACGTATTTGTGGACTTCATGGATGGCTTAACTCGAACCAGCAAAGGAAACGAAGGTATTTGGGTTATAGTTGATCGACTAACCAAGAGTGCACATTTTATTCCGGTTAAAGCAACTAGAACTACAACAAATTTTGCTAAAATTTATGTAAAGGAAATTGTTCGTCTACATGGAATTCCCAGTAGCATAGTAATTGACCGTGATCCGATCTTCACTAGTCATTTCTGGAAACATTTCAAAAGGCTTTGGCTACCAAGTTAAATCTTAGCACCGCCTACCATCCTCAGTCAGATGGGAAAACAGAAAGAGTTAATCGAATCCCTAAAGATATGTTGCGAGCTTGCATTCTAGACTTCGACGGATCATAGGAAGACTATTTATACTTGGTTGAATTCTTCAATAATAACAATTACCAAGCAGTATAGATATGGCGCCTTCTGAAGCTTTGTATGGTCACCCGTGCAAGTCGCCTGATTGCTCAATTGAATCAGGTGATAAGCTATTGCTGGGTCCAGATATTATTCGTGATGCAACAGAGTAGGTTGATCCTGTGCAGTTTATGCCACGCTATTGCCTCACCATATCCCCGCTATATCGTGTAACGAGTTTCTACTACTACGCTGTTTCCAAATAGCTTTTGAAATAGCCTCTCCGTTTTAAGCCTCGCTATATTCCGATATTTCTGATATATCCTATTATTTCAACTATATTTTGCTATATCTTATATAAAAGAAATGAATTAGAAAGTGACATTTGTACATTATAAATTTGTAAAATTATTATTTTTTAATATAACTTTTTAATATATATTATTCAAAATAGAAAATACTACAATATTCTATTAAATTTAACCAAGCTAAGTAAAAGTTTACATTTATTTACATATACTGCATATACTTTTATTTAAAATTAAGAATGTACTAATTATAATTGAATGTTAATTTTCATTTATTTATCATTAACATGTTTGTAAAAGCATAAAATATGAGTTTATATGCCATTTTAGTCTCATCCGCTATATCCTGCTATTTCCTTGCTTTATCTCCGCTATAACTTTTTGCACCTCCGCTACATTGGATCTGCAAAGCGCTTTAACTGATAAAAAAGAAGTTAAAAAAATGCTCAAAGTCACCAAAAGAGCTATGTAGATAATCGAAGGGGATATTTGGAGTTTTCGGTTGGAGATGATGTAATTCTGAAGGTATCCCCAATGCCAGGAGTCTTAAGGTTTGGTAAAAATGGTAAACTAGCACCTCAAGGTATTGGACCATTCCCTATTCTCGAGAAAATTGTGCCATTAACTTATAGAGTGGAGTTACCAAAATGGTTATATGGTGTCCACAATGTCTTCCATGTAGCACACTTCGAAAGTATGTTCATGATCTTGACGAGATTATTGAAGAGGTTGCTCAATAGGATTTAGAGATTGCTCCACATTTTGGCAGTAAAAAGACAACCATTAAAGATCATTGATTGGGACGAAAAGAAATTAAGAAGAAAGATTGTAAATCTAGTTCAAGTTCAGTGAAGTGGTGATCCTAATGATTGCACTTGGGAAATAGAAGTAAGCATGAAGAAGCTTTATCTTGATTACAGGATCGATATTCCAACTTAGTTCCGGTAATACCTTAATTTAGTTCGTTAGTTGTTCTCTCTTACTCAATTTCGAGGACGAAATTATTTTAAGGGGGTGAATGTAATGATCTAGAATTTTCAATGACTTAAATAATTAATTTACAACTTGAAATATAATTTTATATAAATAAAACCTTTGGTAGCATTTTGTTAAGTATTGCATATAGTTTTCCATAACATTTTCAGAAGAAATGCTACCAAAAGCACCTCCCTCCTCCTTATTACGTGTGTTAGGACACTTGTAATATTGCATGCAGTACTCAATGCTTTACATACACTTGTCTTATGAGGTGTCATCACCATGTTCACCAATTTTAGTATAAAAACACCACCTTCTCCCCTTAAACTTTCATTCAACTCCTCTATTCCATTCTCCTCCTTCCTCACCTTAATATCCATGGCTTCCTAAGCCTTTCTTTTCCTTCTTCCTCTCCTTCTTTTCCTCCTTCATTTTCCTCCTTCATTTTCCCTACATTTGACCAAAGACACCTCCTCCCTCCTCCTCCAAGATTAAACCCCTTCCCTCCCCTTTCTTCCACCTCCTAACGCCCCTCCTACCTCCTCCATCACGTCACCCTACCATCCACTTCCTTGCGCCTTAAGACTCCACCAACGCCACGCCTAAGCTCCTGTTTCTCCCTTCCATAGTTCGACCACCCTTCCTAAACAAAAAAATAAAAAGTATTGTATATATATACACACATATATATATATATTATATGTAGTTGTTAAAGAAGTCGGTGCAGAAATATTCTTGGTCTGGAATGGTAACGGGTAGCTAGGAAGTCCTACCTTAAAGATTGGTGAAGTGGAACCCTCGGTGAGAAACTCTACATGTATATTTGTTTATTATGTTTGCTATGGATGATGGATGTTAATAGATAGTTAATTAACTATTAATCATAGCGTAAGCATTAATTACCAAACACTTATACGTATATACTATGACATACATGCCATGTGATGGATGAATGAATGCTTTGAATGTTGTAATGATTGTTAGCAGTGATACTACACTTCATATGTTTCTAGAGATTCACGTGGTATCTTCAAATGATACAGGTCTTGGATAAGAATCTACAACGCACTAGAACGCTCTTATTGATGATCCTTTACTCCTACAGCATCTAGGGTTCCTTGAACAATGTGATATCTTACGCCGGGTAATTCCTTAACCCTTCCTCCTCTTACTAATACTACAAAATGTTCTTATACCCTACCGAGACAGAATTTGTAACTTGTCGCCCTCTTGCCTAGCAGGCAAAGATTTACCTCTGTGGAAAGACTGATTCATTCGGATCGACATGAGGGTCCAACTCCATTGCATTGCCAGAATCCATGTTGTATATTTCAAGCAGCTCACCCCTTGTCCGATGGAAAGAAGAACCTATAATTAGCTTTTTGGGAAATTTCCAAATGAACAATTTCAATGAAATCTTTCAATTTCTTATACTTCCTGATTCTACCGGAAATCTTAAAATATTGTATGAAACTTGTTGCAAATGTATTCATTGAATTGATATGGTTCATCAATAGTCTTAAGTCAAAATACTGTTTTGACTCTGCGCCATTGATTCCACTATGATTATTCAATAATATTGAATAATTCTTTCATAGAAATAAGGGACATAATTCACATGGATATAGTAAGTTTTGCTTGGGCTGCTTTAATGGCTGTCTTTACATTTTCTGTTTGTCCCACATATATGACATATATTGTATATCATATACGCATCTGGATCATTTTTGCATAGGGCCATATATAAATACTAATAAAGTAAGATTCCAGTTAAAATAAGATTCTCGACCCAATGCTTTATTTCTGTCCTAGTTGATCCTGATTCGACATTAGAAGTATATTGATTGTTACCCAATAACTGAATATATTTTTCTGTAAATAATGCATATTTGATTCCATTCATAACTCCATTTTCTTCCCTATGAGTTCCAGTATCGATAATAATTCTAGTTTTTGCTGTTCATATGGTATGGTATGAATATACTATATCAATTCGTTATGTATGGATGATGAGATTCCACACTGTTACACAAATACATGTGTGGAGATATCTAGATATTGGTTAAGTCTCAGGCTTATCGGGTTAAGTAAATGAATATTTTATTCATTTAAATACAGCAGAAAAATGAAAGCTGGAATTTAATATCCAAAATTGGATAGAAATGAAATTGAAATGGTTTGAGAAACTTTTGTAAAGGCTGGATTTTTGTTAAACACAGTTTTGACATTAAACGATGTGTTTAAGTTTAATCGATTAAAATTAAAGTCGATTTTCAAATTGAAGTTCATTTTGGCTATATAGAAAGTGTTTTAACTCAAACCGATTGTTCCATATAGCTTATATATTATTTAATTTGATTTCTGGAATGTTTGGTTTTCAAAAGATAAATTCCGAAAATAATAATATTTTAATAATTAAATGATATTATATTATTAATTAAAAATGAATATTTGGAATAAAAGTTTAAAATATGAAATATTGTTTGAAATGATCTAATATATGTTTTAAATGGTTTTCTAAACTATTTTGAAGTAAACCGGACTATTTTTATTTTAAATATAAAATACAATTAAAATATAGCTTTTCGTGCAGCGGTAGTTTGCGAATTCCGACCGTAGAATTTAAACTGCCATAACATATTTTTTTTAAGTCGGATTTTCCTTAAAAAACATTTTCTAGATTATAACAATGTTTTTCAAATAGAAAAAGAATTTTCCAATTTCGGTAAATAATTTTCAAGTTATGTCCAATAGCGATAGTGCAGTATAATGATTGAATTTGGAAATCGACTGAAATGGCTTTATAAAAATTATTAAAAATATGGGAAAAATTTGATAAATCATAGTAAATGATTTCAAAATGATTTGATATGATTTTATAGAATTTTGAAGTTATTTTTATCAATTTAGTTTAAATAGCCTATCTATTACATTTTGATAATGCTTTTGAAATAGTTTTTGTTTCTTAATTTATATTATAAGTTTCAAACTTAATAATTGATATCCAACCTATGTAAAACCATTTCAAAGAAATAACAAAATGTTTTTATGATGAATAGAAGTTTCAAGAGTTAAAATGGGTTGAGTTATAACTGAAATTTGGTATACCCATGTTGTTTTTAAACTGACGCGTATTATACGGGATGTCCGGGATCAGAACTTATGTATGAAAATGATTATGAATAATAATATGACGTGATGAAGAACAGAGCTTTTGAAGATGGTGTTGAAGACCGGAAACCTTCACATCGGGAGGATTGCTTGCTGATGGTCTCAAGCGTGTTGTTTCCATCTTGAGATTTATATTGTTGCAGTGGTCCGAAAATTCTTGGAGAAATTTCGGATTTACAAGGGCCTCTCCTTTATTGGACGAGGAATAAGGTGCCTTCGGTTTCGTTCAAATCCAGAAAAGACTTATATGGATGCATGTCTAACATTGTATTTTGTAATGTTTGGTTGCTCTTTACTAAACATATTTCTATTGGTGGCGGAAAATTTATTCTCTTAGCTTAGCACCCTTCTTTGAGATGTACGAGTTCAATGGTGATATGGTTAGTGATTATCCATCATATGTTATGAAATGACAGTGTGGCTTGCCAACTGATTAAGCTGTGGCTTGCCAACTGATTAAGCTGTAGATGATCAAAGCATGACTTAGGATAAAGCATAACTTTGTGTAACGAGACTTCATCATGCTTCATACCTTGGTAATGGCTAAAACAAGATTATGGTAGCAAGGCTATGTGGGTAGCTCCCATTACGGTATGGTCATTTCCTTCTAGATAAAAAGTTATACCATGGTACGGAGCCTAGATATTTACTTATGTGTAAATCTACTTTATATGGATGTTGGAAACGAGCGCTCGGTTAAAGGTTGGTTATAACTGAGGAATGTCATATTCCTACTTCCATCTAGCAGAGTCAGCATATAGAGATGGTCTGTCCTTGTTTAGCCAAGAAAGGGAAAGTTGTTTTCTCATAGGGTGCATCCCTCTAAAGCCTTGGTCATTGTTGGCATCCAATTTTCCACTACGAGCTTGTACGGTTTTAGTTTTATACCTATACGTCAACATAATAGGAAGGGGTACTATGCTTGCTAAGATTGATACATTTATTTGTGAAGTGATTTTCACATTATACACTAATAATTGTATCAAATGGTTTTCGCGTATCAAGCATTTTTTGTTATCGTAAGGACAAAACTCGCCCATTGGTGTGTGCTTGCATTGTGCGATGTGGGACGAGCCTTATGATATCTTCATCTACTAAAAAACATTGTGATTTTTATGCATCGGTACTTATAAGGGAAAAACTCGTTTTGTCTTTATACGGTGTAGTGTTATGATTTACCTCACTTTAACTATTTTAAGTTTCTCACACCAGTCCTTTGACTGACTCAGGGTTTATTGTTTTCCCACTGAACTCTAGGTGCCCTTATTTTCCACATGGGCAGCGTGTAGTTGAGTTGTTATAGATTAGAGAGATTTTGCAGCAATACTGGATTTGAGCTGGAGCTACACTGGAGCATTTGTACCCTTTGTAGATATAGTTGTTCCACTTTGTACTCTGATAAATCAATGTAATATAATGTAAATTATTGTGAAGTAATAAAATTTCATTTGCTTTTGTTCTGATATATTATTACCCCTAACAATCTGTCTTTGTGGACGGTTTGAGTTGGTTTAATTATCGATTTAAAGAGGTCAAAAAGATAGGACGTTACACCAAGTACCAACCACCAAGAAGGCGAATGACAGGACCTTCCATAAAGGGCCTTCCATGAGTGAGAAGTTCCTTCAATCTCTGAAAGAAAGCTTCATACTGATCGGACCACTCGAAGCAAAGACCATTTCGAGAAAGGCAATTAAGCGGAAGCACAATACAGGAGAAATTCCGAATGAAGCAATGGTAAAAACCCACCAATCCCAAAAAACTATAAATCTCTGGAACGGTCTCGGGCTCTTCTAACTTTGGATGGCCTCGATCTTGGAAGGATCAACTAAAATGCCCTCGGCTAAAACAACATGGCCAAGAAAGCAAACATGCCTCTCCCAAAAGCGGCATTTAGAAAGTTTTGCCTTAAGATGATAACGACAACATGTGCTCAAAACAGTCCGTAAATGATTAGCATACTCTGCTTTGGATCTAGAATAAATGAGGAAATCATCAATGAAAACCATAAAAACTTATCGAGGTACTCACGGAACACTCGGTTCATGAGATCAATGAAGAATGCAAGAGCGTTAGTCAAACCGAACGACATGACACGCAACTCGTAAGACCCATAATGAGCGCAGAAAGCGGTAAGGGGAATGCTATCCTTTGCAACTCATAATTGATGAAAATCGGTGGTTAGATCTAATTTAGAGAAGACCTTAGCTCCACTCAACTAATCGAATAGATCGACGATCTATGGCAAGGGTTGTTGATTCTTGATGGTAAGCCCATTAATCTTGCAATAATCGACGCGAAGCCTAAGATATTTATCATGCTTCCAAAAAAAGACTACTGCAGCACCCCACGGCGAAGAGCTGGACTGGATGAACTACTTGCACTCAAGCTCGAGGCATTGCTTCACGAGTTCATCATTTTATTTAATCGACATCCGCGTAGGCGGACGACTTATAGGATGAGCACCAAAATCCAAATCTATGTAGAACTTTATAACTCGTTTGGATGGCAACCCCAAAACGGGCTCGAAGACATCAAGAAAATCACATACGACAGGAATGTGAGAGACATCATCATCATCGTGGTATCTAGATAAGGAAAACGAAGATGCCTTATAATCACTATCAATACCAGGAGAACGAGAGAGAGCTATGGACGCGAATTAGGATGGCGAAGATACAAAACTCTTTCAACACAAAGAATCCTGGCTTCGTATCGCATAAGCCAGTCCATATCCAAAATCATATCAAATACAAGCGAAGGAAATACGTGCAGATTCACACGGAAAGAAAACCCACAAATAACAAAGTCAATATCATCACATAACAAGCTAAGGGTGGTGGATCCCCTGGTAGAACTTGCCATCCTCAAATAAGTCACAATGCAAGAAACATCCATAGATAAACTATCCATGAGCTATTTTGATACGAATGAATGTGAAGCTCCCATATGAAATAAGACTCCAATCATGCGATCATGAAATAAAAGAGAATCCTCAATAATAGAAGGTGTACCTCTCTGCTGAGAAGAACCACCACCACCAGACTCTATCACACTGATCTTGCCTTGCTGCTTGTTCTTAGGAGCAGAAGTATAAGAAGAAAGCATATGTCCCTCCTTCTTGCAATAATGGAAAATACGAGGCTTAGGAAAGTCACACGCAAGATGATCTCTGACTCCATAATTGAAGCAACCCCGATTGGCAGGGAAGTGCTCCAGTTGATTGCGAGCTCTGACCCGAAGGCTTCTTCTTTTTATTTGGCAAGGACTTAGTCTTATGAAAGGAAAATTTCTTCTTGCGATGACTCTTATGAGAATCAATAACATCAATGATATCCTTCTCCATTTCTGCTGCCTCGAGATGGAGTGAGGCATCAACAAGATCCTCAAAAGTGCACTTAAGCTGCAATAGAAGGGGCTTCTTAAGATACTTCTTAAGTCCATTAACGAACTTAGGATTCTTCTTGTGGGGAGTAGAGATATGATCCAAGCCATTCTTTGATAAGGCCTTGAAGTATGATGCATACTCAGAAACAAACAACTTCCTCTGCTTAAGGTCGAGAAAACGACAAGCAAGAACCTATTTATCTAACTCTGGAATAAACTTCAGCTCAAAGAGCACTCAAAATTGCTTCCACTCAAGGGAGGACTGATACCTCAGCTATCAATAACTCGTACCAATCCAAGGCTTTCCCTTGTAACATATTGGATGCTACAGGAACCAGGTGATAAGAAGAAATCTCCATGTGAGTAAAGATGCGCTTGCAGGTATGGATCCACACCTGGAACTCTAGAATAGAATCCGAACCAGGAAAAGGCTTCCTACCCAAATAGGAGAAATCACTGCAGATGCAAGCAAAAGATGACTTGCATGGAGGAGATGATTGGGCTGGAGTAGGAGGCTGAGTGCTCCGAGCAAGATCTAAAAGCTGATCAGTTGATAAAGTGACCACCTCGAGTCGAGAACCATTGGTCCGAGTGCCACTAGATGGCTTAACCCACTCCTCGGGACCTAGACCACTGCATGGACCACTACCCGACCGATTCCTCTTTCCTCAGCCAGCCATCACTACAAGATATGATAGGATTGGATTAATATAGGGGTAAAAATATATTCATGAATTCAAAAATAAGGAATATTACAGAATTATAAAATAGTTTATTCCCAGACGTATTCCCTTCCTATATCTACCCGCATACAATAAAGTTAAAGCACGACTTGGAACGATTTAATTCAAGGGTTAGTTGTTCCACTTATGTTGTATCTCAATGTAATATATTGCTTGTATTCTTTTCTATATTAATCACATTTTGTTCTGAACTCTACTCTGATACCAAAATGTGATACCCCACCTCGAGACCCATATTAGTAAAGAACATTTCTAGTAATGTTGTCTACTAATGCAAAGAATATGACTGGTTAAGGGCGACCATCCATAAGTCTTGTATTGAATAAACATTAAGAGTATCGATGGAATGTGCCATCAATTTTTTTCCTCATGGACCAATACTCTTAATTTCTATCCAATAAAACACTACAGTGGCTAGAATATAATTCAGAATAAATATGACTAATAATATAATGCACATCACAGAACAAATCATTCGACATCATATACCTACAATATACAACAACAGTGTCACAAAAAGTGATATGCAACCACAATAGGTACAACGAGTCCAAAAGAATAATATGTCAATTGAGCGAATGGATCGAATACAACATATATACAACAAAATAGCTAAACTAGTAGCCTAAAAAAGAACAATCTAAGCGAAAACCAAAAGATATCAACAACAGCTGAAAGTACCAAGAAAAGCTCAGGCCAACCCAAGCATTAAAACCCACGGGCCAATTTAGTCAATGGCGAGTAATAACATGTATAATAACGAGTAGGCATGGAATATACAACTCTTTTATCCCAAGATTTATTAATATAATAGCATACATGATAGATTGGGTTAAATTTACATATCGAAACATAAAAGCTTACTGCATTAGTCCTATGTACTATCCCCTGGCTAAGTACAATACCCTTCTCAAACAATAAAGTGAACACAACTCCAGAATCCCCAAAAATCATCATATATAACTCAAATGAGTTAAAACAACTATAAAAGGAGTACCATACTCCGAAACCCCAATAATCTCAAAATAAATGGATTAAAAATCCAAATACTCATCCTAAATATAGGATCATCTCTATCCAGTCAAAATCATCAAAACCCAAAAATTCAATATGGATCCACCCCAAAAATTAGCACGTGCCCCATATATAATATAGCTCCCCGTGCTATAATACTGCTCCCTGAACAAAGCTAAGTACTTATAAGTATTCAAATTAGGTGCACATCATTGCTACCCTGGCCGAGTGTATCTTGACACCCCGAGTCAAGTGAATGTGTATTCATGACTCCCTAGGTCCCGACTTCCCAGCTAAAACTGGCATCCCACAACAGAGGATGTGTCACTAACAACTAGTCAGTAACCAAACAATGGTAACTGTGCATTCCATACACACGTTCTCACTGTCAAATTTATTAGTCGTTTGCCAACTTCGCACTAGAAAACACAGAAATCCCAAAATTAAACAACAAATCATCTGCTTTAATCAAACAAAAATGGAGACCGATTATGTATGCCATCGTGTTCCATACCACATGGTTTACAGTATCGTTCAATTTCCATTACACCATCTCGAAGGATGCAGAAAAGTGTGATTTTTATATAAGAAAATACTTGATTTTTCAAAACAAGAGTATAGAATGATCTTCCCAAAACCACTTGTGTATTTCCTAAAATCCATATATAAATCAAAAATATATTTTTATATTATTGTCTCGAGACTGTAACTATAAAATTATTCGGCTTCAAAACTATAAGGAAAAACATATTTATTTATTTATAGATCGAAAAGCTAGCTATAAAATGTGCAAATGTACCCAATAATCTCAAAATTCACCATCAAAACTCAATGAATTGGATCGTGAAATCATCAAAATTATGTGCTCTAACTCGGATATTAAATGATTTTATCAACCAAGCTCATACTATTCAAAAATTAAATGAAACGACATAAGAAACCTCAACAAAACACGACAATATCAACCCAAGAAGCTACATGCACAATGCATAGGAGAAGGAAAATGCTCCTGTGAAATTTATTATAGGCGGGTCGACCCAGTTTCTCACTGTGTCGACCACTAGGTCGTCTTTTAGGCCTACCCAGTGAAAGGGTAGGTCGACCTATTGTCATGAATTGTAACAATAGAATATCCTGCTCTGGTTGCTACTTCTGGCCATCGTTTGACTGACCAAACAATGTCAGATCCTGATGAAATTTTAAAGCCTCATTCACAAGAATGATGAAATTTTACGGCCTCATTCACAAGAATTATGAAAACAAACTGGAAAAAGATTCATGCAAAAACATCAAGTGCACAAGAAGTAACAATGGCTCAAAGTTGAGCTTTCATCGTGATTTCAGCTTAGAAACAACAATCATCAATAGAAGATGAAATTCAATGTATCTCAACAGAAAGCTATAGATAATCATAAAAATCACTGATGACTAGAAATTTGTAAGGTTCACTCATCCTAATGGCGATTACAGCAAATTTAGCAAGCTTTTGATGCATTTTGAAGCGTCAAGGTTGAGAAGATAACATCTTTGCACCTGTAAAGGCACTAACAACTACATGCAACAACTTCACTATAAATTAACAAATCCTCAACAAAATCACAGAAATATGGATTAGATTTGAGCTTTAGTGAATAACCTATTGTTAGGAATCTATAACAACTAAAATATTCAAGTTTGGAGTGGTTTGATGCTTAATCTAATTTACTGTAATGTGTTTTTCTCTATTTTCCTTCTTTTAGTTTTCTTGAAGAAGAAAATACTGAGGAAGGAAATGTACGTAACCCTCCTTCTCTAGAGTTCTCTTTTGTTTAAGTAGAAATTAGACCTACTAATCCCTTAGTTAAGCCCAAGGTGATAATTAGGACCCTTAAACACATAATTAGCTAACCTAGCACAAGTTTAACCTATATAACCATGTTTTACTCCAAGTTTTACACTAATTTCACACAACAACCATGGATCAACAACAAAAATGCTAAATAAAGTTTGTTAACAATTTTTTAAACTCATTTTAAAGCTTATTATCTTAAATCTTCATTTTGCAACAAATTTGCAATTTCGCAACAATTTACATAAACTACACATATTTATACATTACACAATTATTTGTGTAATTCTTATAACATAGTCAAAATAAATATTTCAAATGGCCCATTTTAACTTAATAAAGCATTTAATATGTCAAAAAGTATAATTTACACTTACTGATAATTTACAACAATTCTAGCCTTATTGTTTATACAATATTATATATATAAACCAAATTTACAACAGTTGAGGGTTTTCTCGATAAAAATTGTTAATGGCGAAATAGCCTTCATCTTCTCCGATCTTCTCTTCAGCACTCTCTTATGAATCAAGCCTTAATCCATACGCTCCTCTCAAACCAATCACTTTCAAACCTACTCTGCACTAGTTATGATTTCGTCATCGTGATTTTTACCGAGATTTAATTTTAGATCTATTTTAGATCAGGCCCTTTTTATCCAGACGACGGTTTTCGTTTAACTTCTACTCACACCTTCTTCCACCTTAACTATCAATCTCTACCCCATTGTTGATTCACGCAGTGTTCTTGTTGTTCTTCTTTTTCCTCAGAGTTTAGCATCTATCTCCTGAGTTTTGCGACTTCCTTCTGCCTGCACCTATAATGTGCTTTAACGGGTATCCAAGAGAATTTGGGCACGCATTTCCTGGTAAATTTCAGTACGTCAAAGTCTGACTGTCGTCAGGTGGTGCAGTTGGAAGGTTTTGTTGGGTCTTTTGATTTTGGTGCGAGTTTGAGGTTGACTGAAGTAATGATTTGTGTCGTCTTATGAATTACTGAAGTCTCCACTACAACGTGGAGTCACCGTTTTGCTGTTTGGTTATACTTTGAGGTAGAATCTCGTGTCTCTACTTTTTTGCTTCGGAAGCTATGCGTAAACATGATATATCGGGTCAGCCGTTGGAGCAGTACGATCTCTAGCCTGTTTGAGTCAACTCTGTGTCAGCACGTTGTTTGAGGAGGTATGTGATGGGTTTCTTTTGATTAATATGATTGAATTGAGATTTGGATGTTTGTCTTAGTGTGTGTTAGATGATGGCGATTGCGATGTTTGGACGTTGTGCATGAGTGGTTATCTTCTTATGTTTGGAGTTGGGATGCATGTTGGATGAACCTATCTGTGTGAATCTGATATGCACCTTGGTTGCTTGTTTTATGCCAATTCGTGAGAGTTTACTTGTCCAGTATGGAGTTCGTGTTCTGGACGGTTACATGACTGATAATGCAATACAAGGAAGCTTATGTTCACAATTTTGCATTTATGGCCACAAATCCTCCTCTCCTATTCTTTTCAAGTTTATTTCCCTGGGTACTTAGTTATGCAACTCAATCTCTTGGGTGTGAAGCTTGGCTTCGACTATGAGTTTTGTACACAGAAGTAGTCACAATTTGTAACAATGTATTTTGTCAGACCGTTTTGAAATTTGGGCTTCCCTGTACTTCTCGTTTTCATGGTATTGGTGCCTTGTGCAATGGTTGTCGGTCCTATTCATATTGTGTGCTACTATTGGTAGCTCCACTTACCTGTCTTGTTCATACTGTAGGCCAGGCATGTAATTTATTGGATACCTCACTTTATATTGTTCAGTAAAGTACCTTATTTCTTGTATTCATATGTAATCACTACCCTTTGTAGTATGTAACATTCTTTCTCTCCCTGTGTGGAGAACTTGGTCTTAAGGAAATGTAATATTGTAGTCTAGTAAATAAGCTAGCTCCATTGTTCTTAGCCTGTATAGGTAGAGTTGACAGAACACTATAAACTTCGTAGGTGGTAGACGGTCCACCTTAAAAACCGAATTTAGCCGACTGCTAACTACAGTCAACTCTATTATATTGTAATTTTATTATTACTCATAATAAAAGGTGTTTGCGGTCACCTTAAAAACCGATCGGGTATGCCAATTTTTTTTACAATAGTTGTCAACAAACCATAACTAAAATGGTTTAAACACTTCATAAGAAACCTTTACTCTTTTGTTATTTCAAAACTACCTTATATATTAATGCTTGTTAATATTTTTAATACTACCAATATTTAAATTCACACAAAAATCAATATTACACATTTTAGCTCAAATTTCAAAATTAGTTACACAAGCCTCAATTTAACCACTTAAGTGTGATTAAATTCCACCGTCAAACCAGAAAATGTCAATTAACCCAAATAATTGAGTCGAATAGCCAAGCTAATGATTTATCCAACTTAATTATTTCCCAATTATTATATTTAAATTGATTATTTGTTACTGTAGGTAATTAACTAAAAACTCTAGTTGTTACACATTCTCAATAGACAACTCCCACTACCTCATTACAATGGACCATCGAGACCATTTTCACTCTACCCTAGACCCAGAGGACTTGCTCTTAGGTAGTATAATCGAGAACAACTAGCAATTCTTCATGGGTTTGCTCTAGTTATCATCACCGATTAACTCTACAGATGCGGAACAACACTTTGACGCTATGCTTATTGAGGCTAGCCTACCTGAGCCCTCACCACCTTTGCCTCCCCTGCCGGTGAGCCTCCCTTCTTTGTTGCATCAGGCACCCTTGACGCCTCTTTCAAAGTTCAACTTCCACAAAGTTGGGACCTATGGCCTTCTCAAGATGATTACTGGGACCCTCTTGCTGACATGGATCTTTTGACCCTTACACTCTCTAACCCACTCAGACTGACTCACCGGTGGACCCTTCTCCCTCCATTGCCTTCATCACTCTCCCTTCTCCCTAGACTGCTAGCAAAAACCCTACTCTTTCTACTCCTGCTCTTTCCTCATCGGCTATAAGAAGAAGTGCTAGACTGCTTTCGACCCAACCTAGAAATTACCTTCGGCCTTTGGTAGTGCTTTCCAACCGATTGTTTTTTCTACAGATAATATGTCTCTAAATAAAAATTTGTCATGTTGCTTGGGTATTAATGTTCTTCTTGAACATTATTCGGCCATGCAATCATTGAAAAAGGAGCACATGTCCCTTTCCGAATGAAGATTCTTTCTTGGAATGTTGGGGGGTTAGGGGACCCCAGCAAGTGGTTTTCCGTTAAGTATATTCTTTCCCCTTTGAACCTTAATATTATTCTACTTTAAGAAACCAAGTTATCGCATCCACTGTTTTCTCTCTAAACGAAGTTCTAGGTCCCACCTTCAGGAGTTAGGCCACCATTGATGTTGTTGAGTCTAGGGGCGATATTCTTACCACTTGGAATGACTCGCTCTGGACCCCACTAAAAACCCTAAAGTATCCCTCCATTCTCCCCGTGTTCCTCCTTCACTTGCCCTCTGACAAGGTTTATCTTTTTTTCCAGTATCTACGACCCTTTTGCCAACAACGACAGAAGAGATCTCTGGCAAAACTATAGTGACATCGGTAGCAATCACCATGGCCCCTGAATGCTAGGGGGAGATTTCAACGTCACACGTAATGCAAATGACCATAGTTCGCTTGTTCGCATAGCTCCGACTCTGAATCCGTCAACGTTTTCATTAACACCTGCACCATCCTTGACCCACCCATTTCAAATCATCGATTCATGTGGTCTAACCGCCGTTCCTCCCCCTCTCTTATCAAATTGGACAGCTTCCTCTTCAACGCTTCCTGGGATGACCTCTACCCCCTCTCCCTTATCCGCAGGCTTACAACCATCCTCTTTGATCACTTCCCAATCCTTCGGGAGTCTGACCCCCACTTTTAACCCAATCACACTGTGACACCCAACGTCCGTTAATGTCACTCACTAAGGAAATGTATTAAGTTCCGTGAAGCGTCATAGGTAATCAGACACAAAATAAATACAAGACAGATATAAATAAGATAGCAGCGGAAATTTAAATTTATTTCAATAAAAATACCATGGTCCACAATTTCATAAGTCACAAAAACCATTACAACAAAATAACTTCTGTCTTGCATCATCAGAGTACATAAGTAAATAAAAATCATAATTCCCCAAATGAAAGAGTTAAGCCATAGTAAAGACAAGAACTTGAGCCATACTTCAGAAATAGCTCCTAGCAAGGTGATATCTGAATCCCGACTAAGCCTGGGTGTTTCCTCCCTATGAACCTTGGGGGAGGGGGGAGGGGAAGAAACGGAAGAAAGAAGGAGAAACTAAAAGGGTCAGACATAAAGTCTGGCGAGTCTAGTTACTTTTAGCCAGTAGATAAATAAAAGTAACATGATAGGCATATAAAGTGGATAATGGAGATCACTACATAAATGGCAGGTGTGACAAGGTAAGCAAGATAAGGTGTACATGCCTCACTAATGATTTCTCTGCACTGTTACTAGTATATCCAGAAAGAGAGATCCCTCCAACTATAAGTTGGTAGATTAGGTATACTTCCAAATGTATCCTAACTACTACCCTGATCGATCGGCTCCGTAACCCTCGTAGATACCTTGTGCTGGCCCCACAGTAGGAGGTATCACTTCCTAAAGTAGAAACCCCACGTCGTAACAATGTGCACAACAATATCTACAGGTGTTATGGTCATCTTATCCCCCTCTTCCCGGCTCATGCACGCACATGGCCCGGTCGGTTTGCGCCACCCACACCATCCTCCATGTTTGGATCTCTTACAATCAGTCAGTAAGCGCACCCCTTCTCCGCCTAGTACGGAAAACTTTGTTTGATACTTACTCCGGGTTACTGACTGAAATGGGTCCCACACAATATGACACAAGCTCTCTCTTTTGTCTTGTATCCCCCACTAGGTTTTCACTGACTATGTATACCACTAGGTGTCTTTAATTACATAGCCTTATTTACTTCTACCGGTTATGCTTACCAACAGGTGTCTTTAATACATAGCCCCTAATCTTCCAACCGATTATGCTTACCTATAGGTGTCTTTAATTACATAACCCTATTACTTCTACAAGTTATGTTTACCCTAAGAGGTGTCTTTAATTACATAACATTATTATTTCCACCGATTACGTCTACCACTAGGTGTCTTTAATTACATAATCTTAACGGGTTAAGTTTGTGGGTCTATTACCCATCCCCTCTTTAGATTTACTTAACCCGCCCCTCAACCATGTTTACTTAACCCCTAACTAAAATTTAAGTTCATACAATCCCTATGGATTAACTTTAGGTTAAGTAGTCCAATTCTTTACCATGTCCATTTATGGTTTAATAATGGGCCAGACCTCCCACATTAGGCCTACAACATGTGGATGCTGGATATGCCGGTCGGGTCCGGGCAGACTTATTTCACAGTTGGGCCTAACCTCGTGTCATAGCCCGATTCATATTTACGTACTTAGACCTCTCACATTAGGTTTACCATTAGTGGCTGCTGGATATGTCGGTAGGGTCCGGGCAGACTTCCACCACTAATGCAACCTAACCTCGTGTCATAAGTACAATTAAAATTCCTAATTGTAATTACTAGACATTCCATATTTAATTAATTAATCAATTAATTAACCCTTTCCTTTTATAGGTGTCAATACCTATTTTGCCCAATAATTTGAATTACATGTCCATTGTAACACCCCACCTCCGCTAGGGTCACTCTTTCGGGGGCACTAGCTTCTGGGGAGTGTTAGAACTGGGTAAGCATGCATAATGATATATCAAGGCAGAACAGGAACATAAATATATATATATATATATATATATATATATATATATCAGAGTAAGTAAGAATAAAACAGCGGAATATCTCAAACCATCTCAAAACAAGTTTAGTACATCATAAAGTCAACTGCCAAAATAAACATGTCTAGTACATCATAACAGAAATACTGAAATACATAGTGCTATCCCCAAAATAAAGATGATAAACCATAGCGAGCTCAATGTCCAGTCATACATGAGCTATCCAGCAAACAAGCAAGCGATCCAAGCTAAGCACCACTATTCCCTCCCTGAGAACCTAGGGGGGGGGGGAAACGGAAGAAAAGAAGCGAAAGAAAACAGGTCAGTCAAAAAGACTGGTAAGCCCTACTACGATCAGTCTATAAACTAATAAAGTTAACATCATGATGGAAACTGAGATGAACATACTGGCAATAGATAAAGGTGTCATCACTTAGAGAAGATTAAACTTTGCACCATAGTGTACTAGCAACTAACATAACAGGTATTGATCCCTCAGCCCAAACTTTGGCCCAATAACATAAGGTGACCTTAATACAAGGCCCAGCCCAACGGTCTAGTCGATCGGCTCCCTATAAACCTAACACGTCAAGTGTTGGTGTCCATACGGCCCACATATGGTTGTAGTCTGACTGTGCTAGGTCTACCTTTGGGTGTATCAAGCCCTCGGGTGTCAACCCCAGACACTTAAGCAATAATGCACAGTCCAAACCTACTGGTACCCGTGCCTCGAGTTCGTCCAACACCGGACTACGTGCACGTCCGTAGCCCGCCTGGACCCGCACCGCTGTACCACTCAGCCATCGCCTTTTGGTCGCTTACATCCGTCCAGTAATCGTGCCCCGCCCTAGCCTAGCTTCTAGGGTTGTGATGATACCAAACTGGGATTACTGCTGGAACAGACCACGTTGCTAGGGTTTCCCAAAAGGGTTAAGTGTGATTTAACCCTTCACTAATCATGGATTAAATTAGTTAAGTGTAACTAACAGTTCACCACTTAACCCCATTTCAATCCCTCGAATCCCCAAATTGGTTAAGTATTAGTGGACCCTGACTTAACCCTAATCATGAGGCATTAATTAATTTAATGCACCTTAACCTCTCACATTAGACCTTGTTGTGGTTACTAGTTAGGCCGGGCGGGTCCGGGTAGGTTTACACCACAACTTAGTCTAACCTCGGGTTTTGGCACCACATGACCAACTTCTCACATTGGGTCCTATTGTTTGTAGCCACTAGTTAAGCCGGTCGGTTCCGGGTAGAATTACGCTACAAACTCAACCCAACCTCGAGTTGGCCACGCTTATGTTTTCTAAGTGTCATGTCCACTTTTAAAACACAATTACAAGTTTAACAAATACTTGGGTAGACCTAACTTAATAGGTAAATTCCCAAGGGGTAGACCTAACTTAATAGGTAAATTCCCAATCTTATATTTTCATGTATTTTAAGTTTTTCCCCAAACCCCCCAACGTCATTCTATCGCTTACATATTCGTCATAACGCATAAAGGATAGAAAGAGGGAACTTGGCACAACATACATGATGAATCTTACATATCATAATAAACATGCATAACATGTTGGACTTGCATAACTTAGCATAGTGAACTTGCATAAACATGCATAACTTGTTAAACTTGCAAATCATGGCATAGTGAACTCGCATAAACATGCATAACTTGTTAAACTTGCAAATCATGGCATAGTGAACTTGCATAAACATGCATAACTTGTTAAACTTGCAAATCATGGCATAGTGAACTTGCATAAACATGCATAACTTGTTAAACTTGCAAATCATGGCATAGTGAACTTGCATAAACATGCATAACTTGTCAAACATGTGTAACATAGCATAGTGAACTCGCATAAGCATGCATAACTTATTAAACATGCATAACATAGCATAGTGACCTCGCATAAGTATGCATAACTCATTAAACATGCATAACATAGCATAGTGAACTCGCATAAGTATGCATAACTCATTAAACATGCATAAATCCCAACTTTCATCACATATTAACTTTAGAGTTTCTAAAATGAAGGTAAGAGGGCTTACAACTATTATGAAGACACAAATCTCCTAATAAAGATTGAGAAGCCCTTTTTATGCAAGCATAAAACCCCAAAACAAAGCTCCAATAAGAAAACACCCAAAAACACTAGCTTAGCAAATAAAACTTGCAACTTGATGATGTATGCAAGCTAATGATCATTCATACAACTTAGAAATGCTTGTATGAACATCAAAATCTTCATAGGAATGATACATGAAGAGGTTGGAGGCTAGGGTTTTTAAGTGGAGGCCATTTGAGAAATCAATTTGACATAGTTTGGTTGCTAGAATGATTAATGGGGTTTTAGGGTAGGATTAGGGGCTTATTTATAGAAGATTAGAGTGTTTCTAGCCCTAGGATTAACCCTAGGATAGTTTAGGCCCGTCAGATTTCGGAATTCTCTAGAACCAAGCCACACAACCCAGCCCAAATCAAAATGGTGCGCCAGGCAACATTGCCTGGCTACCCCCTGTCGACAGGGCTGTCGACACCCAAGGGACCCTGTCGACAGGCCTGTCGACATGCGGGTCCTGGCGGGAATTTTCCCGCCTGCGCCATTTTGCCCTAACCCTTGTTTTTTTATTTCAAATTTAAATCTGTTTTTACTTAGGAATTTCTGAAAACTTCAATGGGCCTTAACTGGGTCATACGGACTCCGATTTTCAAAAACTCGGACTCTATTTCGCGTATTTTTCCGAGACGAACGCAATGGCATAGCCCGTTTCCCTTGATTCAGATTTTTTAAATTAAATTCTGCCTCGATTTTCATTATTACAGGTTGTTGAAAATACGGGTTGTTACATTCTCCCCTCCTTAAAGGATTTCGTCCCCGAAATCTTCAAGTTAGGAAGAACGTATCCTACCATCCAATCATCCATCTACTCAAAACATCATCCACGAGCAATCATTGTCCTTAACAGATTCTAAATGCTGGATGAACATATGCAAAGGTGTGTGTATATGTACTTATCTAATGCAAGGATCAATGCAAAATATGTTTGTGAAATGTATCCATATGTATGCAAATCCCTAACATAATGTATAATATCTACATGCGTGCTCAGTCATACATCCATATGCAACATCCAAGTGATAACACACAATTTTCATCCATGAATAAGCATAAACACTCATGCATATGCAATATGAGGAGTGTGTGAGCCGATCTAGTGCCTAACCGTGTATAATGCATCCACGAGCAACCACTTGCAAACACTTGCAACCACTTGCAACCACCAAGCATAACATGTTTCAAACACATGTTTCAACCAAAGGGTTTCTACCTAAGGTTCTCATGACAAGATTAACACGATAAACTAGATAAATATGGATAGCAAAGAGAAAGATATGCTAACAAAAGGAAAGAGACTGAGAGTGTACCCTCAAAAAGGAATGGATAAAGCCCACGCATCTTCTCCTCGGTTTCCCAAGTTGCGTCTTCTTCGGCTTCACCCCATTGAACCTTCACCAATTTGACCTCACGATTCCTTAGCTTCTTGGTCTTTGTCTCCAAGATACGAATCGTAGCTCTCCTCAAGGTAGCCTCTTTCTCCACTTCCACATCTTCCAAAACACTTGGCTCCACAATTTCTGCTGATTTATGCAAACACTTTCGGAGATGCGAGACATGAAAAACATCGTGTACTTCGGCAAGCTTCTCGGGCAACTTCACTCTATAAGCCATCTGCCCGATCCTCTCAACAATGGGGAATGGTCCAACAAATCTCGGGGCTAACTTCCCGACTGCTCCAAATCGGACCACATTCCGCAAAGGAGAAACCTTCACGAAAACCATATCCCCTACATCAAACTCCAAATCAGTCCTTCGCCTATCAACATAAGATTTCTGTCTGTCTTGGGCCGCCTTCATCCGTCTTCTGATCAACTCGACCTTCTTGGATGTATCTCTAATCATGTCAGGTCCAAGTATAAGCTTATCTGTAGTCTCCCACCAACATGTAGGTGACTTGCACGGCCTCCCATATAGAGCTTCAAATGGTGCCATCCCTATGCTTGCCTGATAACTGTTATTATATGCAAACTCAACAAGTGGAAGATGGTCTTCCCAAGTACCACCAAAGTCCAGAATGCAAAGTCTCAACAGATCCTCGAGTACCCTGTTCACCCTCTCGGTTTGACCGTCCGTCTGTGGGTGATAAGCAGTACTCAGATTCAACCTCGTGCCCAAAGCCTCCTGCAAGCTATTCCAGAACTGACTTGTGAAGATTGGGTCGCGGTCACTGACAATACTAGAAGGGACCCCATGAAGTCTCACAATCTCACGAAGATATACAGACGCTAGCCAAGATGCTGTCCTCTTGCTCTTTACCGGAATAAAATGAGCACTCTTCGTAAGTCTATCTACAATAATCCAAATGCTCGTGTTCCCTTTTCTTGACCTTGGAAGCCCATCAATAAAGTCCATGGAGATACTCTCCCACTTCCAAAGTGGAACGTCCAGAGGATGCAATAGCCCACCGGGCTTCTTTGACTCGGCCTTAACTTGCTGGCAAATGACACATCTAGAGACAAACTCCGCCACATCCTTCTTCATCCCAGGCCAAAAGAAAATACGCCTCATATCTTGGTACATCTTATCCCCGCCTGGATGTATAGTCAACTTAGAGCGATGTGCCTCCTCCAGAACTTTCCTTACTAAATCTTCCACCCTGGGGACACATAACCTTCCATCTCTCCTCAGCCAACCCTTGTCATCAACAGAATATCGAGCGAGGTGACTAGACGTCTCTCCTCGAATCAGCTTATCCATGATCTCAATTATCTGAGGGTCTTCCTTCTGCGAAGCCCCAACTTGATCCAGAAGGGTAGGCCTGAGCTCAAGAGATGCTAAAGAACCGGTCATCGACTCAACCGCCAAAGAGAAATCAAAGGTTGCCAAGAACTCTAAATTCTTCATCTCAACAAATAGAGGACTTAGTGTCAACCTTTTCCTACTCAACGCATCCGCTACAACATTCCCCTTGCCAGGGGTATAGGCTATATCAAAATCGTAGGACGCCAAGAATTCCATCCACCTCTGCTGCCTCAAGTTCAGATCCTTCTGCGAAAAGAGATACTTCAAAAACTTATGATCAGTATACAGCTCAAATCTCTCTCCCAGAAGATAATGACGCCAAGCCTTGAGTGCATATACTATCGCTGCCAGCTCCAGATCATGAGTGGGATAATTTTTCTCATGCACCTTAAGTTGCCTACCACCAAAACATATAACTCTGCCTTCTTGCATCAGAACGGCGCCCAATCCCGTGCCACAAGCATCAGTGTACACGGTAAATATCTTACCACCATCGGGTAAAGCTAGAACTGGTGCTGAGGTAAGGGCTCTCTTGAGTCTCTGAAAAGCAAGCTCACAGTCCATATCCCAAGCAAAAACTAAGTGCTTCTTCGTCAACTTAGTAAGAGGAGCGGATATCTTCGCGAAGTCCTTGATGAACTTCCGGTAAAAACCTGCAAGACCCAGAAAACTTCTCACTTCGGTTGCATTCCTTGGAGTCTTCCAATCCTGCACAGCGACTACTTTAGCGGGATCCACCGCCAAGCCTTGTTTAGATACTATATGCCCAAGGAACCGAACTTCCCTTCTCCAAAAGTGACACTTGGAGAACTTGGCCTTTAACTGATGCGCTCTAAGCGTATCCATCACCTCTACAAGATGCCTCGCGTGCTCTTCCTCATCCTTAGAGAAGACCAAAATATCATCTACGAAGACCACGACAAACTTATTCAAGAACTCCCGAAACACCCTACTCATCAAGTCCACGAAATACGCGGGTGCATTCGTCAAACCGAACGGCATAACAAGCCATTCAAAGAATCCATCTGGAGTTCTGAATGCAGTCTTGTCTATACTATCTTCAGCCACTCTGAGCTGATGAAATCCAGTAGCAAGATCAAGCTGAGAGAAAACAGAAGCACCGACAAGCTGGTCAAAAAGATCATCAATCCTCGGTAATGGGTGTCTGTTCTTCTTGGTCAGCTTATTCAACTCTCTATAGTCCACACAAAGTCGAAGAGAACCATCTGCCTTAGTAGCAAATACCACAGGCGCTCCCCATTCGGATATACTTCGTCTGATGAAGTTCTTCTCAAGCAACTCCTTTATTTGTTTGCTGAGCTCCCGTCTCTCACGCGGAGCCATGTGCCGAACGGGCAAAGAAACAGGCTTAGCATTATCCACCAGATAAATGCGAAAATCAATCTCTCGTTTAGGAGGCAACCCCTTAACTTCTTCAAAAACATCTGGATAATCTCGGACCACCCTTACAGACTGAAGGGCTTCCTCTGACGAATCGAGAGATTCAAGATAGCACAACATGACGGGATCCTTCGGATTGCACGAAATTTCTAAGGTGTTGCCAAGGCGAGTCACAAGCCTCACAACCCTATGCTCACAATCAAGAATGGCTCCATGTCTAGACAGCCAATCCATGCCCAAAATCAATCCGTATCCCCTGAAACCGAGAACATACGCACTACACAAGAACTCTACACTGAGTATAGAGATCCTCAGATCCTCACATATCATAGATAGATGAGCAGAACCCCCAATGGGATTCGAAACACAAACGGGATCATCCACTAAGCTAGTACTAAGGTGCAAGCTATCAACAAGATCAGATGAAATAAAGCTATGTGATGCACCAGAATCAAATAAGGTACGAACTGGAAGATCGGAAACATAAACAAGGTTCTCAACAGAAACAATACCTCGTTCGGGAACTGGAGTGGTGTTGAGAGCATGTACTTGCCCTCCAGATGATCCTGTACGCTGAGTCTAACTCTGCCCTTTCTTCTTCGGGCATTCCTTGCTGAAGTGTCCAGTCTCACCACAGGAAAAACATCCACCACTAAGCTTCCTTTTCTTCTTCCTACAATCCTTAGCAAAGTGTCTAGGTATACCACAGTAATTGCACTTTCCCTTGCCTTTGTTGTTGTTCCCCTTCTTGTTCTTGCTCTGATTCCCCTGACTGCTTTGACTACCTTGATTGCCTTTACTCTGAGAATCAGTCTTCTTTGCTTGGGTATCACCCGACTTGACCTCTTTCTTTCCATCACCCTGAAGCAGAGCCATATCGACCAAACTTTCAAAAGTAGCCCCATGCGGAATATGCGACATCGCTAAACCCTGCAGCGGCTCATTCAACCCTCTGGCAAATCGGAGAGCCTTCTTCTCAGGAGTGTTTACCATATCCATACCAAAACGGGCCAGCTGATTAAACTTGTTCACATACTCCTTGACAGTCATATCACCTTGCTTTAATGCAATGAACTTCTCCATCTGTAAATTCGCCTCAGCAGAGGATAGAAACTTGGCCACAAATCTAGCCCTCAAATCGGCCCAAGTCTCTACGGGCCTCGTCCCATTGGTGACCTCCCACCAATAGGCCGCTTCGTCCTTCAAAAGCCACACCGTCAATAAGATCTTCCTCTCGTCATCAATCATAAAGATAGCAAACAAGTCCTCCGTGTCTTTCAGCCAATTCCTAGCTTCAACAAAAGATTCCGTGCCTAGGAAATTCTTGCCTCCCATCGCCTTGAAGTCTTTACAAACCTTCGTGAACTCAACCTGAGGGTGCTGAGGGGGAGGAGGAGGAAGAGGAGCCTCAGCAACTGGAGGAGGGGGAACAGGAACCACCGGAGGAGGGACATTAGGAAGAGGATTCTCAATTACAGGAGGAGGAGTGGGAGTAGGGTTTGCGGGGCCAGCTGCCGCCCTAGCGTCTAGAAGTCTCCTATACCAGAGTGGTACGTTTACTCCATCTGGGATGGCAAGATTCTCAGCCATACTGAAACGAAAGATAAGATAAGATTAGGTCAAGGGAACGAAGGATAACGCTAATGGCTTTTTGGGGAATAGCCTTTTAAAATACTAGACTTTTCTTTGGAAAATACTTTATACTTGTTTTGAAAATAGTTTTTCAAAAGTCTTTTAAAAACTTTTTGTCCTTTCTTGTAAACCTTATGCTCTGATACCAAATTTGTAACACCCCACCTCCGCTAGGGTCACTCTTTCGGGGGCACTAGCTTCTGGGGAGTGTTAGAACTGGGTAAGCATGCATAATGATATATCAAGGCAGAACAGGAACATAAATATATATATATATATATATATATATATATATATATATATATATATATCAGAGTAAGTAAGAATAAAACAGCGGAATATCTCAAACCATCTCAAAACAAGTTTAGTACATCATAAAGTCAACTGCCAAAATAAACATGTCTAGTACATCATAACAGAAATACTGAAATACATAGTGCTATCCCCAAAATAAAGATGATAAACCATAGCGAGCTCAATGTCCAGTCATACATGAGCTATCCAGCAAACAAGCAAGCGATCCAAGCTAAGCACCACTATTCCCTCCCTGAGAACCTGGGGGGGGGGGGGGGGGAACGGAAGAAAAGAAGCGAAAGAAAACAGGTCAGTCAAAAAGACTGGTAAGCCCTACTACGATCAGTCTATAAACTAATAAAGTTAACATCATGATGGAAACTGAGATGAACATACTGGCAATAGATAAAGGTGTCATCACATAGGGAAGATTAAACTTTGCACCATAGTGTACTAGCAACTAACATAACAGGTATTGATCCCTCAGCCCAAACTTTGGCCCAATAACATGAGGTGACCTTAATACAAGGCCCAGCCCAACGGTCTAGTCGATCGGCTCCCTATAAACCTAACACGTCAAGTGTTGGTGTCCATACGGCCCACATATGGTTGTAGTCTGACTGTGCTGGGTCCACCTTTGGGTGTATCAAGCCCTCGGGTGTCAACCCCAGACACTTAAGCAATAATGCACAGTCCAAACCTACTGGTACCCGTGCCTCGAGTTCGTCCAACACCGGACTACGTGCACGTCCGTAACCCGCCTGGACCCGCACCGCTGTACCACTCAGCCATCGCCTTTTGGTCGCTTACATCCGTCCAGTAATCGTGCCCCGCCCTAGCCTAGCTTCTAGGGTTATGATGATACCAAACTGGGATTACTGCTGGAACAGACCACGTTGCTAGGGTTTCCCAAGAGGGTTAAGTGTGATTTAACCCTTCACTAATCATGGATTAAATTAGTTAAGTGTAACCAACAGTTCACCACTTAACCCCATTTCAATCCCTCGAATCCCCAAATTGGTTAAGTATTAGTGGACCCTGACTTAACCCTAATCATGAGGCATTAATTAATTTAATGCACCTTAACCTCTCACATTAGACCTTGTTGTGGTTACTAGTTAGGCCGGGCGGGTCCGGGTAGGTTTACACCACAACTTAGTCTAACCTCGGGTTTTGGCACCACATGACCAACTTCTCACATTGGGTCCTATTGTTTGTAGCCACTAGTTAAGCCGGTCGGTTCCGGGTAGAATTACGCTACAAACTCAACCCAACCTCGAGTTGGCCACGCTTATGTTTTCTAAGTGTCATGTCCACTTTTAAAACACAATTACAAGTTTAACAAATACTTGGGTAGACCTAACTTAATAGGTAAATTCCCAAGGGGTAGACCTAACTTAATAGGTAAATTCCCAATCTTATATTTTCATGTATTTTAAGTTTTTCCCCAAACCCCCCAACGTCATTCTATCGCTTACATATTCGTCATAACGCATAAAGGATAGAAAGAGGGAACTTGGCACAACATACATGATGAATCTTACATATCATAATAAACATGCATAACATGTTTGACTTGCATAACTTAGCATAGTGAACTTGCATAAACATGCATAACTTGTTAAACTTGCAAATCATGGCATAGTGAACTCGCATAAACATGCATAACTTGTTAAACTTGCAAATCATGGCATAGTGAACTTGCATAAACATGCATAACTTGTTAAACTTGCAAATCATGGCATAGTGAACTTGCATAAACATGCATAACTTGTTAAACTTGCAAATCATGGCATAGTGAACTTGCATAAACATGCATAACTTGTCAAACATGTGTAACATAGCATAGTGAACTCGCATAAGCATGCATAACTTATTAAACGTGCATAACATAGCATAGTGACCTCGCATAAGTATGCATAACTCATTAAACATGCATAACATAGCATAGTGAACTCGCATAAGTATGCATAACTCATTAAACATGCATAAATCCCAACTTTCATCACATATTAACTTTAGAGTTTCTAAAATGAAGGTAAGAGGGCTTACAACTATTATGAAGACACAAATCTCCTAATAAAGATTGAGAAGCCCTTTTTATGCAAGCATAAAACCCCAAAACAAAGCTCCAATAAGAAAACACCCAAAAACACTAGCTTAGCAAATAAAACTTGCAACTTGATGATGTATGCAAGCTAATGATCATTCATACAACTTAGAAATGCTTGTATGAACATCAAAATCTTCATAGGAATGATACATGAAGAGGTTGGAGGCTAGGGTTTTTAAGTGGAGGCCATTTGAGAAATCAATTTGACATAGTTTGGTTGCTAGAATGATTAATGGGGTTTTAGGGTAGGATTAGGGGCTTATTTATAGAAGATTAGAGTGTTTCTAGCCCTAGGATTAACCCTAGGATAGTTTAGGCCCGTCAGATTTCGGAATTCTCTAGAACCAAGCCACACAACCCAGCCCAAATCAAAATGGTGCGCCAGGCAATATTGCCTGGCTACCCCCTGTCGACAGGGCTGTCGACAGGGCTGTCGTCACCCAAGGGACCCTATCGACAGGCCTGTCGACATGCGGGTCCTGGCGGGAATTTTCCCGCCTGCGCCATTTTGCCCTAACCCTTGTTTTTTTATTTCAAATTTAAATCTGTTTTTACTTAGGAATTTCTGAAAACTTTAATGGGCCTTAACTGGGTCATACGGACTCCGATTTTCGAAAACTCGGACTCTATTTCGCGTATTTTTCCGAGACGAACGCAATGGCATAGCCCGTTTCCCTTGATTCAGATTTTTTAAATTAAATTCTGCCTCGATTTTCATTATTACAGGTTGTTGAAAATACGGGTTGTTACATCCATAAATGTTCATATTCAAATTATGCCATTTTTAATTAATTTACCAATTAATTAATCCTTTCCTTTTATAGGTGTCAATACCTATTTTGCCCAATAATTTGAATTACATGTCCATAAATGTTCATATTCAAATTATGCCATTTTAATCCCTTTTCCCCCGTCGTTCATTAACTAGCGCCCTCACAAAATTGGCAACATGCCTAGGCTAGACAATAACCTAGTCATAAACGATAATAGGGGAAATAATGGGAATATACTAAAATGATCATCTTGGCATAAACATAAACTTGTATGATAATAAGGTGAACATACATACTAGCATGGACATGAAATTTTCATCATAACAAGGTGGACATAAAACTGATGAACTATGATGTCACAATATCTAAATTACCTATTTTAGATGTCCAATCGATCTAAATCTAACATGATAACATAGGGGGACAATTTAGATCACATAAAATAGATCTAACATGAATCATGTGACAAATTTAGATCACATAGGATAGATCTAACATGAATCATAATGTGACAATTTTAGATCACATAGGATAGATCTAACATGAATCATAAGGTGACAATTTTAGATCTCATAGGATAGATCTAACATGAATCATAAGGTGACAATTTTAGATCTCGTAGGATAGATCTAACATGAATCATAAGGTAACAAATTATAGAACAGATCTAACATGATAATTTTAGATCACATAGAATAGATCTACATACATTCGCATCATAACATATCATAAAAGTTACAACCCAAGATCCATAATGATAACATAGAAGAACAATTGAATTGGATCCAAAGAAATAGATCTATCATAATATAGCATGAGATCTACCAATAACATAGATTTAAAATCTACAACGTATCCACATCACAGTCTTTCATAGTTTCACTATTATTTATCTAAACCTAAAAGCAACTAGAACTCATTGTGACTGGATTGCTATGATGATAAAAAAGGTGCTGAGTTTATGGTTGAATCTCATAATTTGATATGCTTTAGAAGAAGATGAGAGATCCTAATTCAGTCAAGAATCCAGCAGAGTCCAGCTACCATTGCTTTTCTTTAAAGAAAACAAAGGATATGAGATATATTTATAGCTGCTAGGTTACAGAATTCGGATGCCACCTCAGCCCTAATGAAATTGGGTCAGGTAACGAGTCGTCACTCACTCGAAAAAGGCCCGAATACCCAGAAACTGTTCTGGGCGCACTTTACTAGTGTACCAGTGCAAAATTGCCTTGGCGCACTTGGCAAGTGCGCCAGTTATACCCGGCTCTAATTTTCAACTTTTTTATCGTCCGTAACTCCTTCATATGTTACCCGTTTTACGTAAACTAGGTGTCTATCCTGACCAGAATTTCGAGCCAGATGTAATGGAATTATCAATTTCCCTTAATTCTTAATATTAAATTATTTATTCTTTAATTTGTTTTCTTTAATGTTGTTAAAAATTCGGGGTGTTACATTCTCCCCTACTCAAAGGATTTCGTCCCCGAAATCTCTAAGTTGAGAAGAATGCATATCCTACCATCCATCATCCATCTACTCAACCATCAATCATTGGCATCCATTGTCCTTAAGGATTTCTAATGCTTTCATGAAAATATGCAAAAGCGTGTGTATATGTCCCAACACTAATGCAAAAATTAGGCGGTCTACTAATTCAGTTGACCTCCTTAATGCAATGTATGTTAGTGCCATGAATCCAATATGTATGCAAATAAGCCTATTATAACATATAAGCTTTACATGTGTCCATACTCATTCATCCAAATGCAACATCCATATGCTAGTTCATCCATTTCCATCCATAAAAGAAAAGAAAATGCACACATATCCATATGCTGTATGAGAGTGATTGAGCCGATCTTAGTGCTTAATGTGTGTGTATATGCATCCACAGGCAACCACTAGCAAACACTTGCATCCACTTACATCCATCAAATATAACATGTTTCAAACACATGTTTACATCCATAGGACTCCTATCTAAAGGTTGAAATACTATGGATAGGATGTACTCAAATGATAGAAACAAGTACTGATAAAGCTTTTGGAAAAGAAGTTAAGAACATACCCTCGAAGAGAAAAGGGTACGAAGCACGAATCTTGTCCTCGGTCTCCCAAGTCGCATCCTCTAGGTTATCTCACCATTGAACCTTTAGAAACTTGATCTCTTTATTGCGTAGCTTCTTAACTACTGATCCCAGAATACGGTAAGGAACTCGCCTGACAGTCGCCTCTAGTTCCACTTCTATCTCTTCCAATATACTCGGCTCAGCAACTTCCACGGTGTCATGTAAGCACTTCCGCAGATGAGAAACACGGAAAACATCATGAACACCAGATAGATTTTCAGGAAGCTTTACTCTATAAGCCTTTTAGCCAATCCTCTCGGTTATGGGAAATGGTCCCACAAACCTAGGTGCCAACTTCCCTACTGATCCGAAGCGACCACATTCCCCAGAGGTGACAATTTGATAAAAACCAAGTCTCCTACTTCAAATTCAAGGTCAGTCCTTTTCTTGTCTGCATAGGATTTTTGCCTATCATGTGCTGTCTTCATCCGTCGTCGAATAAGGTCAATCTTTTCGGACGTTTCTTTAACCATATCTAGTCCAAGTAATAATATTTTTGTAGATTCCTACCAACAAGTTGGTGATATAAAGGATAGTCACTACAACGCTCTGAAGGGTGCCATGCCGACGCTGGCTTGATAGTTGTTGTTATAGGAAAACTCTACTAAAGGAAGATGCTCTTCCCAAGTCCCTCCGAAGTCTAGGATACATAGCCTTAAAAGATCTTCTAAGATTCTGCTCACCCTCTCCGTTTGCCCATCGGTCTGAGGATGATAAGCGATGCTCAAACACAACTGTGTACCTAATGCTTCTTGCAAGCTCTTCCAAAATTTGCTGGTAAAGATAGGGTCATGATCGCTCACGATGCTGGAAGGAACTCCATGAAGACGAACTATCTCTCGAGCATAAATTGTTGCTAACCATGATGCCGTCCTCTTGCTCTTAACTGGAATAAAGTGAGCGCTCTTAGTGAGTCTATGTACCTCAACCCAGATCTGGTGTTTACTTTCTTTGATCTAGGCAAACCATCTATGAAATCCATAGAGACGCTCTCCCATTTCCATTAAGGAACCTCCAATGGATGAAGTAAACCACCAGGCTTCTTTTGCTCAGTTTTGACTTGTTGGAAAACTAAACATTGAGAAACAAATTCGACCACATCTTTCTTCATCCCAGCCCAAAAGAAAACCCTCTTCATGTCCCTGTACATCTTATCACCTCCTGGATGAATGGTCGTCTTAGAATAGTGGGCTTCTTCTAGGACTGCCTTTATCAAGCTTCCAGTTTGAGGAACACAAAGCCTTCCATCTCGTCGCAACCGCCCCTTTTCATCTATGGCATATCTGCTGAGGTGACTAGAAGTCTCCCCTCTTCTGAGCTTATCCATGAAGTCTAGAAACTGTGGGTCACCTTGTTGCGAAGCTTCTATCTGGTCCATAAGAGTGGGTCGTATCTCCAAGGATGTAAACAAATCAGGCAAAATCTTGATGTAGGGTCTAAAATCAAAAGCTGGTATGAACTTCGAGTTCTTTCTTTCCACAAATAGAGGACTTAGGGCCACCCTCTACCTACTTAGTGCGTCTGCCACCACATTACCCTTGTCAGGGGTATAAGAAATCTCAAAATCATAAGAAGCTAGAAACTTGATCCACCGCTGTTACCTTAAATTGAGATCCTTCTACGAGAACAGATACTTGAGAGATTTATGATCGGTGTATAACTCGAACTTCTCTCCAAGTAAATAATGGCGCTATGTCTTTAATGCAAACATTGTGGAAGCTAGCTCAAGATCATGGGTGCGGTATTTCTTTTCATGAACTCTCATCTATCTACCCCTATAACACTCTACTTTCCCTTCTTGCATTAGGACCGCACCAAGCCTTGTACCGCACGCATCAGTGTAAACGGTAAACACTTTATTTCCATCAGGTAAGGTCAAGACTGGGGCTGTTGTCAGGGCCCTCTTCAGTCGTTGGAAAGCAATGTCACAGTCTATATCCCGTGAGAATGCCAGATTCTTCTTCGTCAGCCTGGTGAGTGGGGCTGATTTCTTTGTGAAGTCCTTAATGAACTTCCTATAGTAACCTGCCAACCCAAGAAAGCTTCTCACCTCCGTTGCATTTTTAGGAACCTACCGATCTTGCACTGCAACCACCTTCGTTGGATCTACAACTAACCCTTCTTTGGAGACTACATGCCCTAAGAATATCGCCACTTTTCTCCAAAAATGGCATTTGGAGAACTTTGCTTTAAGCTGATGGTCACAGAGAGTTTTCAAAACTTCTCTCAATTGTTGGGCATGCTCTTCTTCGCTTTTGGAGAAGACCAAAATATCATCAACAAAGACTACCACGAACTTATTTAGGAACTCCCGAAACACCCTACTCAACAGATCAACAAAATAGGTGGGTGCATTCGTCAGCCCAAAAGGCATAACTAGCCATTCAAAGAAACTGTTCGGAGTCCAAAAGGCAGTCTTATTTATGCTGTCCTCAGCCACCCTCAACCGATGGAACCCGTGGCCAAGTTTGACTAGGAAAATACTGAGGCACCAACAAGCTGATCAAATAAATCATCAATCCTTGGAAGTGGGTGCCAATTCTTTTTAGTGAGCTTATTCAGCTCCCTATAATCAACACACAGACGAAGCGAACCATCCGTCTTAGTTGCGAATACCACTGGAGCACCCCATTCAGATATGCTTCCTCTGATAAACCCTTTCCCAAGTAGCTCCCCTACATGCTTACTCAGCTCCCTCCTTCCCCTTGGAGCCATGTGGCCCACTGGTATGCAAATGGCTTTGCAGTGTCCACCAAATATATGTGAAAGTCGATCTCGCGCCTTGGAGGTAAACCCCGAACCTCATCAAAAACATCAGAAAAATCCCGGACTACTGGAACAGATTGCAGATCGTCGATAGATGCATCAAGATACTCTAGGAAACTAAGCATAACCGACCCTTGTGGGTCACACGAAATATCGAGGGTTCTCCCATGACAATTCAGAAGCCTAACAACCCTCTACTCACAATCTAGAATGGCACCATATGTGGTAAGCCAATCCATTCCCAGAATCAACCCATAGCCCATAAACCCGAGCACATACGCATCGCATTCAAACTCGACACCTAACACAGATATTTTCAGACCCTGACAAATCGTAGATAAATGAGACGAACCACCAATGGGATTTGAAACAACTACGGGATCTACTACCATACTAGTAATTAAGTGCAGAGATTCAACTACAGAACTTGATATAAATGAATGTGATGCACCGGAATCAAAAAGTATTCTAACAGGATGGTTTGAAAGAGAAATTAAACCTTCCACAGAAATTTTTCTACCTCTATCAGGAGCACTAGTCACGAGAGCATGCACCTGCCCTCCAGAAGTTCCTGCCCTTTGACCTTGTCCCTGTGATCCTCGTTTCTTTGGGTACTCTTTAGAAAAGTGTCCAGCCTCTCGATAGTGGAAGCAAGAATTCTTCCTTTGCTTACAGTATTTAACCAGATGACCTTCCTTCCCAGAATGGTTACATTTTCTCTTATCCTTGCCTTTATCATTTTTTCCTCCTTTCTTCTGTTGTTGTTGTTGCTGTTGCTGCTGCTGTTGCTACTGCCCTTTCTTGGGCCACACGTTCTTATTCTGCGATGTCCCCTCAGTTTTTGTTTCCTTCTTTTCTCCCTTGTCCTCCTCATGCATTAGGGCCATATTGACATGTTTTTCAAAGGTGGCCCCCATTGGAATATGGGACATAGCTAAACCATGCAGAGGCTCATTCAGCCCTTTAGCGAACCGTAAAGCCTTTTTGTGCGGCGTATCCACCAACTCTATCCCGAACCTTGCTAGATGGTTGAGTTTGTTCACATATTCTTTCACCGTCAAGTTCCTTGTTTGAGTACTAATAATCTCTCTATCTGCATGCTGCTTTCAGCTTGGGAAAGAAATTTCATTTCGAACATCTATCTAAAATCTTCCCAAGTTTCCACCGGATGTCCAGCTTGGGTAACTTCCCACCAAAAGGAGGCTTCGTCCTTCAATAGCCAAGCAACTAACGGAATCTTTCTTCGGTCCTCAACTTCAAAGATTATGGATAAGTCCTCAATCTCCTTAAGCCAATTCCGAGCTTCCATGAATGTCTCGTTCCCATGGAATGGCTTCCCTCACATAGCACGGAAGTCCTTGTAGATCTTGGCGAAGTTATCTGCTTTTGGAGAGGGAGGAGGAATGACTGCTGCAGCTGGGGGAGGAACGTCTCTTTAGCCTTCGGCCGATGTCGTGGCCTCCAAATACCTACGGAACCATCCGGGTATAGTGACGCCCTCTGGGATATTAGGGATGTTTTGTTCCCCAGTCATGCTGAAAAAGGGAAAAGGAAGAAATTTAGATAAAGGACCGAAGGATACTACATATGGCTTTTTGGGGAATGTTTTTCAAAACAGACTCTTCTTTTTGAAAATGCTTTCTTTTAAACCTTTTTGAAAATAATTTTCCAAAACTTTTATCTAATATGGTAACCTTCAGCTCTGATACCAAGTGTGACACCCCACGTCCGTTAATGTCACTCATTAAGGGAATGCATTAAGTTCCATGAAGCGTTATAGGTAATCAGATATAGAAAAATTACAAGACAGATATAAATGAGATAGCAGTGGAAATTTAAATTTTTATTTCAATAAAAATACCGTGGTCCACAATTTCATAAGTCACAAAAATCATTACAACAAAATAACTTCTGTCTTGCATCATCAGAGTGCATAAGTAAATAAAAATCATAATTCCCCAAATGATAGAGTTAAGCCATAGTAGAGACAAGAACTTGAGCCATACTTCAGAAATAGCTCCTAGCAAGGTGATATCTGAATCCTGACTAAGCCTGGGTGTTTCCTTCCTGTGAACCTGGGGGGGGGGGGGGGGAGGGGGGAGAAACGGAAGAAAGAAGGTGAAACAAAAAGGGTCAGACATAAAGTCTGGCGAGTCTAGTTACTTTTAGCCAGTAGATAAATAAAAGTAACATGATAGGCATATAAAGTGGATAAGGGAGATCACTACATAAATGGCAGGTGTGACAAGGTAAGCAAGATAAGGTGTACATGCCTCACTAATGATTTCTCTACACTGTTACTATTATATCCAGAAAGAGATGATCCCTCCAACTATAAGGTGGTAGATTTAGGTATACTTCCAACTATATCCTAACTACTACCCAGATCAATCGGCTCCCTAACCCTCGTAGATACCTTGTGCTGGCCCCACAGTAGGAGGTATCACTTCCTAAAGTAGAAACCCCTCGTCGTAACAATGTGCACAACCATATCTATAGGTGTTATGGTCGTCTTATCCCCCTCTGCCCAGCTCATGCACGCACATGGCCCAGTCGGTTTGCGCCACCCATACTATCCTCCATGTTTGGATCTCTTACAATCAGTCAGTAAGCGTACCCCTTCTCCGCCTAGTACGGAAAACTTTGTTTGATACCTACTCCGGGTTACTGACTGAAATGGGTCCCACACAATATGACACAAGCTCTCTCTTTTGTCTTGTATCCCCCACTAGGTTTTCACTGACTATGTATACCACTAGGTGTCTTTAATTACATAGCCTTATTTACTTCTACCGGTTATGCTTACCAACAGGTGTCTTTAATACATAGCCCCTAATCTTCCAACCGGTTATGCTAACCTATAGGTGTATTTAATTACATAACCCTATTACTTCTACAAGTTATGTTTACCCTAAGAGCTGCCTTTAATTACATAACTTAATTATTTCCACCGATTATGTATACCACTAGGTGTCTTTAATTACATAATCTTAATGGGTTAAGTTTTTGGGCCTATTACCCATCCCCTCTTTAGATTTACTTAACCCACCCCTCAGCCATGTTTACTTATCCCCAACTTAAATTTAAGTTCATACAATCCCTATGGATTAACTTTAGGTTAAGTAGTCCAATTCTTTACCATGTCCATTTATGGTTTAATAATGGGTCAGACCTCCCACATTAGGCCTACAACATGTGGATGCTGGATATGCCGGTCGGGTCCGGGCAGACTTATTCCACAGTTAGGCCTAACCTCATGTCGTATCCTGATTCGTATTTACGTACGTAGACCTCCCACATTAGGTTTACCATTAGTGGCTGCTGGATATTTCGGTCGGGTCCGGGTAGATTTCCACCACTAATGTAACCTAACCTCGTGTCATAAGTACAATTACAATTCCTAATTGTAATTACTAGACATTCAATTCTCAATTAATTAATCAATCAATTAACCCTTTCCTTTTATAGGTGTCAATACCTATTTTGCCTAATAGTTTGAATTACATGTCCATAAATGTTCATATTCAAATTATACCATTTTTAATTAATTTACTAATTAATTAATCCTTTACTTTTATAGGTGCCAATACCTATTTTGCCCAATAATTTGAATTACATGTCCATAAATGTTCAAATTCACATTATGCCATTTTATCCCTTTTCCCCCCGTTGTTCCTTAACTAGCGCCCTCACAAAATTGGCAACATGCCTAGGCTAGACAATAGCCTAGTCATAAACGATAATATGGAAAATAACGGGAACATACTAAAATGATCATCTTGGCATAAACTTGTATGATAATAAGGTGAACATACATACTAGCATGGACATAAAATTTTCATTATAACAAGGTGGACATAAAACTGATGAACTATGATGTCACAATATCTAAATTAGCCATTTTAAATGTCCAGTCGAATTAAATCTAACATGATAACATAGGGGAGCAATTTAGATCACATAAAATAAATATAACATAAATCATAAGGTGACAAATTTAGATCACATACGATAGATCTAACATGAATCATAGGGTGACAATTTTAGATCACATAGGATAGATCTAACATGAATCATAAGGTGACAATTTTAGATCTCATAGGATAGATCTAACATGAACCATAAGGTGACAATATTAGATCTCATAGGATAGATCTAACATGAATCATAAGGTGACAAATTATAGAACAGATCTAACATGATAATTTAAGATCACATAGAATAGATCTATATACATCTGCATTATAGCATATCTTAAAAGTTACAACCCAAGATCCATAATGATAACATAGTAGAACAATTAAATTGGGTCCAAAGTAATAGATCTATAATAGCATGAGATCTACCAATAACATAGATTTGAAGTCTACAACATATCCACATCACAGTCTTTCATAGTTTCACTATTATTTATGTAAACCTAAAAGCAACTAGAACTCACTGTGATTAGATTGCTAAGATAATAGAAAAGGTGTTGAGTCTATGTTTGAATCTCAGAACTTGATATGCTTTAGAAGAAGATGAGAGATCCTAATTCAGTCTAGAATCTAGCAGAGTCCGACCACCATTGCTTTTCTTTAAAGAAAACAAAGGATATGAGATATATTTATAGCTGCTGGGTTACAGAATTCGGATGCCACCTCAGCCCTAATGAAATTGGGTCAGGTCATGAGTCGTCACTCACTCGAAAAAGGCCCGAATACCTAGACACTATTTTGGGCGCACTTTACAGGTGCACTAGTGCAAAATTGCCTTGGCGCACTTAGCAAATGCACCAATTATACCCGGTTCTTATTTTCAACTTTTTTATCGTCCGTAACTCCTTCACATGTTACCCGTTTTACATAAACTAGGTTTCTATCCTGACCAGAATTTCGAGATGGACGTAATGACGTAATCGGTTTCCCCTAATTCTTAATATTAAATTATTCATTCTTTAATTTGTCTTCTTTAATGTCATTAAAAATTCGGGTTGTTACACACACCTTCTGATTTGCGTGACTTTGGTTTCTAGAACTGGGTTTTGAAGACTTTATCCATCTCGAGGGACATCCTTTGAGGGAGTTGGCTCCGCCACAGCCACTTTGGTTAGCAAGCTCCACTGCCTCCACAAACTTATCCGCCCATGGACTAGGAATATCTGGAACTCCCTTCGTCACCATATTTCCTCGCTTCAAAACGATACTCTTGACCTCAACATCAAGGAGGAAAGTGAACCCCTTAGCGCCACCGATGTGTCCATGCTCCTCTACCTTGAATTGGATCTCTCTCATCTTATTTATAGAGAAGATTAGCGGGAAGAAAATATCTAATGCTAGGTAGCTCGCTAAAGGAGACCGCAACACTACCTATTTCCCATAGGTTCGCCAACGGTAGGAGACACACTAGCCACATTTCAAAAATCTATCATAATAATGCCACCACGATCGACCCCCATTCTATCAATGCTCTCTTCACTTCTCACTTCAGAAATCTCCTCGGTCAATCATCCTCCCAACCACTCCCTACTAATAGGGATCTCCTCCACCCTAATCAGCCACCCATCTCTATCGACTCCCCTTTCACAAAAGAAGAGATCTTTGCTACTTTGAAGGCCATGAACGGTAATAAATAATCTATTCTGAATGGTTTTAGACCGCTGCTTTTCAAGAACTTCTAGAATATTTTCAAGCAAGATGTTTTAAACTTTTCAATGAATTTCACTTTAACGTCTCATGCATTTCTCGCCTCAGTTACGCCAGGATTATTCTTCTTCCCAAGTACGAAGGAGCATCTAAACTTAGCAGCTTCTGCCCCCATTAGCTTGCTTAACTTCACTTTCAAACTCATCACTAAGGTCCTACCCAACCGCCTACAAAGCCTATCTCTCACCCTGTGTAGTTAAAGCGCTTTGCGGATCCAATGCGTTGGAGGTCCAAAAAGTCATAGCAGGGATAAAGCTAGGAAATAGCAGGATATAGCTGATGACTCTAAAATAGCACATATAAATCATTCACAATATTTTTACGGATGTAAAAACGATAATCAAATGAAAAAGTAGCACTCAGTTTAACTATAGTTAATACACTCTTAATTTTAAACAAAAACATGTGTAAATGTCGGTAACTAAACGTAAATTACTATTTAACTTAATTAAATTTTATATAATATAGAGTATTTTTGTTTCTAAAAATATATTTTGAAAATTCAATTAAAAAAATCTAACTTCATAATTTTTATAATGCATAAATGTCATTTCATAGTTCATTTCTTTCATCAAAGATATAGAGTAAATATCGTAATATAGCAGAAATAACGGGATATATTGGAAATCACGGCATTTAACAGGGATAAAAGCGGAGAGGCTATATTGGAAAAGCATAGTGGTGGTAATCGCTATGGGATATAGCGAGGTTATATAGGGTTAATAGTGGGGCATTAACTGCATAGCTCACCTTATCAGCCCTGAGTAATTTGCATTTATTCTTAGTCGCAATATCTTAGACTGTGTTGCTACCACCCAAGGGAATATCTCCTTTTGCCTCCAAACTACCACCGCGGGGGTGTTCCTCAAAATTGACTTTAGCAAAGCTTTTGATATGGTCAAGTGGAACTTCTTACTTGATATCCCTAACCATAGAGGATTCTCCCTCGCTGGTGTAACTAGATTGCCTACATTCTCAATTCTAGCCTTTCCACTGTTCCCACTAATGGTGTTGATGGAGGCCTTATCAAATTCATGTGTGATTTCTGCTAGGGTAATCAACTATTACCCTTTTTTGTCCTTGTGGTTGATGTTCTCAACCACATGGTCAGGCTTGCCTCCGAGTGTAACCTCCTTAGTGGCAATCGCCCACATCCTGACGGCATTGCCTCTATCAACATTGAGTTCGCATACGACGCCATCCTCTTCACCTCTCTCACACCTAATAATATCCATTGTCCAAAAAAATGCTTCTCTACACCTTTGAATTAATCTATGGCCTCTGTATCAATTTCTCTAAGAGTTCCATCATTATACTTGGTGGCCCAGACTCGTTTGGACTAGCAATTGCTAATACCCTCAACTGTCGCCTCGAAAATTTCCCTATTCCCAACCTTGGGTTCCCCGTCCGTCCAACCAAACTGCAATGCTCTGACTGGCCGCTACTGCCTACATCCAAAACTGAATCTAGGCTGCTTTTTGGAAGCCTTATCCATCTCTACCACCGGTAACCTTACCCTCCTTAAATCGGTCCTCTTAGTTATGCCACTATACCGGCTCTCGTGCACTCTGCCCCATCCTGGGTCATTGCTAGGATCAATCGTCTATGAAGATCATACCACTAGCACCGTAGGCCAACCAAATCTTGTATCAATTGGAGTACCGTCTACAAAGTTGTCACTAATGATGGTCTTAGCATCCACGATCTATGCTCTATGAACGTCACACTCCTCTCAAAATGGCTCTGGCGCTGCCTCCACCCATGCGATTTCGTTTGGAAATCCTGGATCCTCTCCACTTTATACAACAACAATCCCTCCAATGTCCTCCATAATACCCCCGTGGCCTCTCCTCACTTTCTAGCATGGTATCCTCCAGTCTCTCTCATTTACTTTATGCCTTTTCCTCATTCAAATTGTTAATGGCCATTTGTGTTCTTCTTGGCACGACTCCTGGCTCTTCGAGTGTCCCCATACTCACTTCTACCTAGAGCTCTATAATGTCTCTCTGAACCGCTCTTTAACTGTTCATGACGCAGTTAGTTGTGGTCTGCCCTGCCTTTTTCCGCGCTCCTACTTTTCCGACAATGTGCTCGCGGATTTGCTGGAGATTGCCCGTTTTCTCCCAACGATCACCTTATCTTCCGCACCTGACCAAACTTCTTAGAGCCTCCACCACAATTCTAATTTTCGATTAATTTTTCTATCACTCCCTCATCTTTTCTTGTCGTTCCTTTCCCTTTTCTAGACTCTAGAAAATCCACGCCCCGCCATGCGCCTGCTTCATTTTGTGGTGCCTAGTTCGTGAGAAAATCAACACTAAAGATTCACCAGTAAAAACATCTAGGTCGACTCTAGATGTATCCTTTGTCCAATGGCTAATGAATCCATTTAACACTTATTTCTAGAATGTGATTTTTGCTTTTATGTCCGTGCCTCCTCCGCCGCCCACATTATTGGTAGTGTACCCACCTGCCTCAATCCCTACGACTATTAGCAACATTCCAGCCCTAACCCAGATCTAGACTCCTGCACCACCACCTTCTGTTGGACTACGTGGACGGAAAGAAATAATAGATGCTTTAACAACAAGACTCACTCACCAACCAACCTATGCCACAAAATCACTCACTTTATTTCTCACTGGATAAGTTATCAATCTCTGTCTCCCTTCTAGCTTCGTCTTTGGGAGGGGAAGAATAATTCCGATGAATCTATGTGGCGTTCAGATGCCGCCTTCACCAACTCCAGGAAGTCCTTTCCTAGGTTATGGTAACTAGTTCCATATATTGCCTTTATTCTTTGTTTGGAGAGCTACCTACTGCTTTATGGATATTATTTTGCTTTATTCGAATTGTTATTTCGATTAGTATGTTGTTAGGCCATATATCATTTTGGGCCGTACTTTGTATGTGCTCACCTGTTTGTTGTATAATCTAATCCAAGCAAACTACCCTATTTTATTGCTATCAATCAGGCTTGTTGACCGACCCTATTAACTAGCTATATTATTAGCCAACATTGTAGTCTCGCACTACACAATCTTCTTGATTAAAAAAGTAATAATATAAACTTATAATACGAGACCCTCAATTTATAAATAAAGTTGAATTTAAATGAAAAACTAAAATTTTCTCTTGAATGGACTAAGTAATTTTTTTTATTAGCTTGAGGTATTTATTTATTAAATCTTTGGTTGATGCATCAGCTACACAAGGAGATAATTTCACATAAACCCAATACAATATACTAGCTAAAATATTATTTGGGTATTCTCTTTGGTAAGTCGTTCGTTGATTCGTCAACTAGGAAAAGGGATAGATCCATTTTAATTTTTATTACAGATTTCTAACTGAATTAGTTTTCAGTATTCATGAGGTGATTGTGTGGTTGCAACCTTTTACTGAAAATACTTTGAATCTCTGGAGACTGTTCATAGTTTGACTGCGGTCTATGATACCGCCGTGATAAGGACAAGTATATTTCAAATTCGCATCGAATATTAAGAGATATTATGGGACGATTAATATTTTAATCTGACCCTAATAGGGTTAAGATTCAACTTTCGTCCAAATCCCATTTAGTAGTTAATCGTCTAGCATTGGTCAACTAATTGATGAGTTTTGGTATAACCTGAACCTAGGACTCAACTGTAAAAGTTGCGTCCAAATTTCCCTTCATAAACTTTTTTCTTCCTTCCTTCCTCATATAGTCGAATAATATCTTTATTCTTTTTCTCTTTCTTTGTAGTTGCTTCGTCTCCTTTTCCGTGCTAGTTTGCGATTAGATCTCTCCATTATTACTCCAAAATTTAGATCAAAATTCTCCTCTTCGACCATTAATTATCCCATAATACCTACTTGTACTATCCGATCTTCCTCGTGCCATTTAAGTCTCATCCCCAAAGAGTCCATTTGGTTGACATGGAAAATAGCATAACGTTCGCCGCTTTAGGGCTTAAAGAATTAGTCGTAGAAGTAGGATTTGCACTGATCCTTTGCTCTGAGATTTTTGGAATGGAATTGTTGCACATGCTGCATCCATCTTTGCCATATCTCGCTGAAATAGATTTTGATGAAGGAAATGTTGTTTTAGAGGTGAAGATTGCGCTCTCTTTGGATTGTTTTTCTAAGGGGAACTTCGATGAGATTTTAGAGGCCTCTGTGGTTTACATAGACTTAAATTATCTTTGGTTTGACCGACTTTGGAGATTTTGCAGCAGATCTCTTTTTCCTAGATGTCGGTTTTGAATTGGATAATCTATATTTGAACTGCCTATGTAGATGTGTGACTCATTTAACACGTTACACAGTATTATAGAAATGCTAGTTACGACCAGATTTGTTTTATAATGCGAAAATCAATCTCTACTTCGATCGATGGCATAACCATAATTAGTGCCGCATCATCTTTGGTTCAGTTTGTTGTTCTTGTGTGTAATTCCATGAAGTTACTTTCTGTATTTTCACTTATCTATTTTCTTCTTTAGGTAATGTTAAGTGAATCTCCACGAAAAGTAGTTTTGTGGTAGATTTCTTTTCTTTTATCATCGCTAATTCTCTCTCAAAAAAAATGGCGATGTGGAAACCTTTAATAGTATTAATAGTGTCTAAAACACAAGAGTGAGCATCTTGCTACCATTACATGACTAGTCAAAGGTCATGGACATCGTTCGAGCTCCAACCGCGGAGCAAGACGTCTTGTTGTTTGTATGCAATGTTTTAGAGTTCCGATGTTGTTGTCTTTGTTCTTTTCTCTTTTCAGCATTTTTTTTCTTGACTTTTTGGTATTTCATGCTTATAACTATTAGTATTTATTGTCCTTGTAAAACCACACGATGATATAATGGGATTTCTGTTGTTTGAGAATATTCTATGTCATTCACGCATGTTTACAATTTGAATTGAGAATGAAATCTCATTTTTCTTCACTTAACTAACAATTATTTTAGACCTGGAAAGAATAGATTTTTTTGATAATAAAATTTATAAAAGGATAGATTTTGCGTTGTTTCGTCATGGGTATTATTATTGTTTTTTCCTGTTCCTTATAAGCTCAAATTTATTTTTGGATTTGAGCACATTTTATAAATGTCCCATTTTTTACATTGCGTGTGTCGTTTCGATTTGCACATTTTTCTGTGTCGTTTTGAAACTTTTTGAAAATGTCATTTGAAATAAAAGAGCTTTTAAAAGATTCAAATTTATCAATTTTCAATTTTTTGTCGTAAAAGAATGCACAATTGTGCGTTTTAGCAAATTTTAACAAATAACATGAATTTAAGAAGCGAAAATTAATTTTTATGAAAGTTATAATTTTATGGTCACGTGTAAAGCATGAAGGAAGGTATCGAATAATTAGTTTTGCGGTTTTAGCTTCGGAATATTTGTTTCCACACCTTATAGACGATGCGCCGTAAGTTATTATTTAACTCATTTATGTTTTAGAGCTTGTTTTAAGGCTCCTTTACAGTCTACATGTGGGAATTTTTGGAGTAATTGAGGGCAATGAGGTAAAAATTCCACTGTAGGACAACAATTGGAATATTTATAAGCGGTTAGAACGTTGAATTCTCCACTTTAATTTCTTTCTCCGGCATAGGAAAAATTAATAGAAAGCGATTTTAGATGTGTTGATGTATTGGATGTTAGGATTGGATGCATAATTGATTACTTCACATTTCTATTTGTAGTTGTGTGAAGATTTTGAATGAAAAATGTTTTCAAAAAGCTGCATTCATATAGAACTACTAATACATTTTAGAATGTTTGCATCATGTTTTGAAAAGTGTTTTCAAAAATTAAATGCAAATATATAAAAGGATACGATTCAGAATCATTATAGGTATATATTTTGCGATTGTGACTCATTATGTATGTAACAACCCAGAAAATACAAGCCAATTTAAAATTTTAAATTGGTTATTTAAAGAAATTAGAGCAATTGAAATAGAATATTTTAATAAAATAAAGAGTTAGAAATGGTGCGGTAGTTTGAAATTTTGAATTCAAACTTTAACTGACCGTACCAGGTGAAAAAGGTAACGGATTTTAGTGAAACCAAAAATATTTATATCTTTTTATGAATATCTTTCTAACGAATCTGAAAAATCGAAGTTTCATAGCGGGAATCAAAAGTTATGGCCAAATGAATTTTCAGAAAGATAGCTATAGAGAATATATAGCCCTTGAAAAGAGACATTTTGCAAATGACCTCAGAATTCAACGAAACCACTTTTGTTGGATTCAGGATGTCAAATTATTGCTAGGTTTCAAATTCCATAATTTTTGAAGTTAATATGTGAGCGTGGCAAAGGAAAATGTGTATGGTCAATTTCTGTTAAATTGGGTCAACCATAAAATAGACATTTTTCAAACAGTCTTAGAATTCGACGAAACTAGCTTTGTTGGGACCGTATCATCAAAACATAGCTAGATTTACTTTTCTGAATTTTTTAGAACCAGTTTGTGGCCTCGGCAAATTGAAATGTACGTTCAAACCAAATATTGAATATTTTATATGTTAATTTGAAGGAAAACCGACTGAAACAGAGCTTGCGAAACATTTCCCATTGTGTTCGGGATGGGGGTATTTAGCTAGGGGCGACAGTCGTTGGGTTTGGATCGGAGTTCGTATGGAGAAACGTTATTTTAAAAATTAAATAAAGCACGGGCCAATCATATTTTTTTCATCATAAGTTAATTTTATAAAAAATCTCAGAAACCCCTCGACCCCCCCTCGTGCTCGATGGCGGAAGAAGCTCTTCCCTTCCCGACCATTTTCCAGAGAAAACGCTCACCCTTTCACCTCGACCCAGTTCAATTTTTTGAAGAGCTCTCCTCCCTCGTCAAATCCATACCAGGTGCTCCTCCACTCGTTCAACCATCGACGAGAACGACCTCCTCAAAGTTTCAGTCTTCAAACCGCCGCCCAGCCCTTGATCCGCGTGCGAGTGGGACCCCCTAACCTCATTGTGCGCGCCTCGCCAATCTTTGCACCGTGGTGCTACTCGATTTCAGTATAGTGCTACGGATTTTGTGAAAAATCAAAACCTAGTTTTGAAGGTTCGAAGAAGGTAACGGTTTAATTTATTTTAAACTGTTCTATAGCACTTTAAAGCGCTATGGTTTATGATTTTACAATAAAAATCGTATCTTTTTTCTATGTTGATGAAATTCGATGAAACATGAGACATCGGGACCGTGTCGACGCTCTCTACATTCTAGAAGTGTCCGTGGATTTTTCTGAGCTTGCTACTATTTTTAGCAAAGCAATAAACCAATGTGAGATTTCTAAACTGAAATGTGAATGGAAATGCGTTGTGTAAGTTATATAAGCGAAGTATAAATTATATACACATTGTATACCACATGTACATGTGTTGTATAAGTTATATGAGCGATGTATAAATTATACATGCATTGTATAAATCATATATGTGTTGAAATGGAAGTGAAATATACTTATAAATATATATATACTCCCCTCGTCCACAAACCATGGACGATAATTATTGATTGTGAGTTGGCGTGAAAAATTTGGTGAATAATGCGAATGGTTGATGGAATTGTTTGTGGTTGATATTGTTTGATTGTGGTTGAAATATACCCGTTTGTAGTTGAAAAATACCCGTTTGTGGTTGAAACAAAATTAGAATAGGTTGTGGAAAAGAAATACATACTCGCCTGCGTGCGAACTAGATGTGTGAAATCCCTATTATTAAAAACCGCGAGATTTTAAGGTAGAGCGAGGAGCCGTACTCGGGACGGTGCCGGTTTTAAATACCCTACCGTTATGCTGCCGAAATTTTCAATAATATTCATGTTTTAGAATTATTTCATGTGTTGAAACTCTTTTCATATGTTTAAACTATATTCATGTGTTGAAACCATATTCATGTGTTGAATAGACATTCATGTGTTGAATAGAAATTCATGTGTTGAATAGAAATTCATGTGATGAATAAAATTCTTTGAAAGCTAAAAATAACATTTTATCACATATATAGAATATATAAAATATTCATGTTTTAAATAAATTGTTTTAACACTAAAAATCACATTTTTATTATATATATAAACTATAGAAAACATTCATGTGTTGAATAAAGGACTAGAACGATAAAAATCATATTTTTATCGTATGTTTGAAGTCGAAAATATTCATGTGTTGAATATATGGAGTGAACAATAAAATCTACATTTTTATTGTGAATATGAAGTGCTAAAAATGTTCATGTGTTGAATAAATATTTTTGATGATAAAAATATCATTTTTTATGTATATGACTCGCTAAAAATACACAAGTGTTGAAATAAATATTTGTTTGCTATGAATATTATTTTTAACATGTATGTGAACTAAATAAAATAGTCATGTGTGGAAATATATTTTTGTTCGCTAGAAATATTATTTTTAGCTTAGTGCACATATATATACATGTGTTGAACTGGGAAATGGATTAACTGTTGAGTAAAGAATTTATTTGCATGCCCGACAAATAGGTAAACCTTAATGAGTTAGATGTGAAAATTTATTATTATATCAACTCCTGTGAATGCCAGTGGATGCGGAGTGCTGGTTGTTCTGTGTGAAATAAGAAACGTCGTCGTAGGATAGTAACAATTAATTTTGAACTACACTACATGGCATACTTCTTGAAGATAGGCATACTTTATCATATACCACATAAGCATTTGGAGCTTGTGTGACGAGGTTTAAGATTTACCATACGAGCGAGAGGCTTGTATGGCGATGACTATATGTTACAGGTTGAACTGATGACTGATTTGGACTATATAAAATATAATGGTAAACTGCAAGATTATTAAAAACCCCATACGGGTCTGGAGATGACAATAAACACGTCTCTCTGGTCATTAAGGCACAAAAACCATTTATAGGGTGACGAGAATTTATTCTCTGGAGTTATGATCTATACACACACCCCTGTGGACACCGAAATATATCACTATAAATATGTGCATGCTTATCAGGATTTATTGGGTACCTAATATGGCCCAATAAATTTCCAAACCCCTTCCCGTACAAAGGAGGTTATGATGAAATTTTCTGAAATTCAAAGGCGTTAGTGAAATATTTGAAGTGAAACGATATTGAAATCGTTGAGTAAATTATATATATATATATTAAATAAAATGAATTGAGCCCCTATAGTTCGCGTTTTGAAATCGTAAATTTAAACGATTATACCGAGAGATCCGACTATTGGATTTTGACGAAACTGGAACCGTTGGGTTCGCTTTGGGAATATCTTTCCAATGATATAAACTTTGTTGAGATCCAACGGTTAGATTTTCATATATGTGTAAAACAAATTTGGAGAAAAACAGTGCCAGTGCCTCGGCAAAAAGTCGTTTAATTAAATAGGGCCATTTTTAAATAAATAAAAATGGCGATATATCGTTATAAAATACTAGTCGATATGGAATGGGAGTAAACAGATTATACTTGGTTTGCTTGATATTTGATGGTTGAATGTGTTTGACATGAAAATTATGCTAAAGAACTAAAATGTGAAAGTCAAATAATTTAGCCATGGGAAGAATTGATTTGAAAATCTAAATATATGTGAATTATTTGAAAAGGCTGAGTCAATTCTCATTTCCAATAATTGATCGACGATTGGAAGTCGAAGAGATAAAGTCGGTTCAAGACCGACGATCTTCACATTGGATGGATGGGCACTACTGATGCTCATGATTGGAGTAGCTACCTTGAAAGAGCTGAAATGGTAGCCATTCGGACGTATTTGTTGATTGTACGGATATGCGAGGAATATGGTGCCTCCGATTTCGTTCAGACCCAGAACGAACTTGTAAATGGACATTGTGTCTGACATTGGATTTTGTTCTGTGTTGATTGATCTCTATTAAATATATATCTGTTTGGCGGCGGAAAATTTATTCTCTTTCTTAACGCCCTTCTCCGAGACGTACGAGCTCAGAGGTTATATATCGGTAGAAATCAGTCGCATGGAGTGAATTGCCTGTTTGGCATGCCTAAGTGGCAGATGATCAAGACTTTTGTTGAAAAGCAAAGTCTTGTGGTTGATGATCAAAGCACGGCCTGAGTGGTGTAGCTTTGTGTATAGCGTTGATTCGCGAGCCTCACACCTCGGTATGAGTCAAAATTGGGATAAGGACCACTGGGAGAACACGACGTTTCTTTCTAGCTACAGTGGTGTTATTGACTTACCACCCCTGACATTGATATTATTTTCACCTGTGTGGTTGTTGGAATGCGAGGCGCCTCGATTATAGGTCTGTAAGGACCGAGAAACGTGTGTTCAGGAATTGCTAATCCTCAAAGGTAAGAGAGGACCGGCCCAGCTGATTCCAAGGATCGCTGTGTGTGATCCTGAGATATTTGCTAGAGTGTCTCGAACGGAGAGGAGCTTGCCACTTGCCTCGACTCATGATGGAATCCAATTTCCAATACGAAATTGCGGATTTGATTGTAACTTATATATGGCGACATAGTGGCATGGGACGCTCATGTCGTCTATGACTGATATTTATGATGGAAGTTGCTTTTGGAACATATATGCACTAGTAATAATATCAAACACTTTTGTTTTATGCGTATCAAGCATTTCTTGGCCATTATAAGGTAAATTTCTATCCTCCGGCTTGCGTTGCATTGTGAGATGGGACCTGAGTCTTATAATGGCTTCATTTTTATAAAAAGCATTGCGATGATTTAATAATTTACTTTATTTCATGCACTGGCAATCACTGGAGGAAACCCGTTCCATGAAAGTGGCGTGGTCCTATGATTTGCCTTATTATTGTTGTTTAATTAGTTAAGTAGATTTCTCATACCAGTCCCATGACCGACTCATAGATTGTTTCACCGTGCAAACTCGGATGCCCTTTTTTCACATGGGCAACCTAGTGACAGGTAACATGACATATTTTGGCTCTGGCACTTCAGCAGGGAGTGCATCTTTTGTCTTATATGGCGAGGCTTGACTTCTCAGTGTTTTGACTATTGATATTCCTCCATTATTATCTATGTATATGATTCCGCTTTTGGCAATGTAGACTGATATTTCTTTTATGTACTCTCATATGTATATGTACCGCTTCTGGTAATGTAGATTGATCTTTTACTTTCATGCACTAAGTTGTATCCTACACTGTGCTCTCTGATGTTGTGATATATTGTGATTCCGCTGTCATATTTATGTAAATTATCCTATTTGTTGCTTATGCTATTATATGTACTCTGCTAATGATGATTAATGTATTATATTCCAATGATTATCCTTAACACCATCGTGCGTGGTTTTGGGATCGTCACAGGTGGTATCAGAGCTTTGGTTAACCTTAGTTCATGAATTTGACACATTAAACACCTCGTCAGAATAGAATTAGTAGTGTTCTAAGGTGAGTAGCTCATTAGAGATAGGACTAGTAATGTCCTTAAATGAGCTAAGCAGAATAGCAAAAATAATCTGATCCGTACATCATTGTCTTTCCTTAAGTTCTTCTGTTGTACCATATATTAAAATTATCGTTTCTGTGGGCTGACTCTTTTCTTGCCTATACAGAACTTGATAGATGGCTACCCGAGCAGCATCAGCTAGAGGAGGCCAAGGAGGTCGAGGTAGAGGAAGAGGGGAAGTCCCCGTTGCAGAAGGGCCTTTGATACAACCACCAGCCCTGCAACCATTTGAACTAGACCGAGTGGTGAAGAGATACAAAAATCTCGGGGGCAAAACCTTTTCAGGATCAGGCACAGTGATAGAAGCCTTACCATGGTTGAAAACTTGTGAAAAGATCTTAGGTGGCTTAAGATTCGGAGATCAAGAGATAAGGCATTTATGGGCGCTTGGCTTTTACAAGATGAGGCTGAATAATGGTGGGATGCCATCACCGTTGCGGACCAAAATGTAGTGAGAACTTGGGATGAGTTCAAGGCAATGTTTAAGGAGAAGTTCATCCTAGAACAAGCGATGGAGCGTATGCACGATGAATTTTCCAATCTCCAACAAGGAGACCTCTCCGTGCAGGACTACCTTAACAAGTTCACGCAGCTATCTCGTTACGCACCAGAGCTTATCAAGACTGAAAAGGCAAAGAACAAAAGGTTCATACATGGGCTAAAGAGTAAGTATCAGGATAGATCCATGAGCCACATCAAACTCGCATTTGCAGACTTGGTGGAAATGGCCTATAATTATGAAGACTTGGACCAGAGGAACCTCGATCTAGATCGCGCCAAGAGTCAAGCGAGAAACAAATGCAAGACTTCTGGGAACCAGCCTGAGTCCAGCAACACAGCCTCCACAAATCAGTAAGCTAGCAAGCCACCCAAGGGAAGCTGTTTTAATTGTGGTAAGATGGGACACTACTCCAATGTGTGCACAACTCCAAAGCGGCAGAGGAAAAACTCACAAAGCTCAAGCCAGAACTCTCAGAATTCTAGATCATGCTTCAACTGCCGCTGAACAGGACATCTCATCAAAGATTGTCCATTTCTAAAGAAGGCAGAAGTTGCTCATGTTTATGACGGGGCGAACCCGCCAGCTGCTTCAGATGGAGCAGGTAAACCCGATGTTTTGGGAGGTACCCTTACAATTAAAAATATTCCTGTTTCTGTACTATTTGACACTGGTGCATCACATAGTCTTATTGCTAGTAACACAGTTAACAAGTTAAAGTTAAAACAAAGAAAGCTTAAAGAATCGGTTAGAGTTCATAATCCAATAGGAGGTTCTATTATTCTCAGTTCATATTGTAAAGTCCCTGCTTCTTTTTCTCGATACCGGTTTCCTTTTAATATAATCATTATGGATTTTCCTGAGTTCGGTATCATTCTCGGGTTAGATTGTTTAACGAAATATAAGACCAAAGTTAGATGTGCCGAAAGAATCGTTAAAGTTGAAACGAAGCTTGGATATATTACTATACCATGCCACGGTTCAGATCCGGATAGAAAAGAATTTTGGTCTGCGCTAGAAGTTGTTCCCACTTCATTAGAAAAGATTTTTTTGTTAAAAACTATGCGGATGTGTTTGAAGAAGTCGAAAACTTACTTCCGCAAAGGGAAATTGAATTCAGTATCGATCCAATTCTGAATGCCAGACCAGTGGTACATCCAATTCAAAGAATGATCCCAAAAGAAAAAGAAGAATTAGGCGATCAAACTCTTCAACTGCTATGGAAGGGTCTGATCAGACCAAGCTTTTCTAATTGGGGTGCAGCTGTAGTGTTTGTTCCTAAGTCAGACGGTACTCTCCGATTGTGTGTTGATTACCGAGACCTTAACAAGCAGACGCTCAAAAACAAATATCCATTACCCCGCATCAATGATCTGTTAGACCAATTAAATGGAGCGAGGGTATTTTCCAGAATGGACCTAGCTACAGGTTTCCATCTACTGAGAATTGCCGAAGAGTGTGTTCCTTTGACAGCTTTCAGAGGCCTAGACATATGTTATGAGTGGTTAGTAATGTCGTTCGGCTTATGCAATGCTCCAGCATATTTCGTCGATCTAATGAATAGAGTGTTCAAAGAAGTTCTAAATAAATTCGTTCTGGTATTCATTGATGATATTTTAATCTACTCCAAATCAGAAACCGAGCTGAAAAATATTAAGAACAAGTATTGGGGATTCTGAGAAAGAACGTCTTCAAAGGTAAATTTTCTAAATGCATCTTCTGGCAAAATGAAGTGAAGTTCCTTGGCCATGTCGTGTCAAAAGAAGGAATTTCTGTAGATCCGAGAAAATTACAGCAATTCAAGATTGGAAACAGCCTACTACACCCACCGAAGTCCGAAGTTTTCTTAGGTTGGCTAGTTATTATTGGAAATTCGTTAAGGATTTTTCGAAGAGATCCGGTCCCTTAACAAAGATTACAAAGAAGCATGAGAGATTTAAGTGGACTTCCGATTGTGAGGAAGCTCTCCAGGAACTGAAATCAAAATTGACAACCGCTCCGGTATTAACCATTATCGATGGCAATCAGAATTTGACGGTATGGACGGATGCTTCAATTAGAGGTCTTGGTGCGGTATTAATGCAAAGAGGCCAAGTAGTCGCTTATGCAAGCCGTCAGCTGAAACTGCATGAGAAGAATTATGTAACTCATGATCTTGAGTTGCTAGCCATCGTGTTTTCTTTGAAAATCTAGAGGCATTACTTGTTAGGTGAGAAATTTGAATTATATACATACCATCAATCATTGAAGTATCTGTTCACCCAGAAAGATCTGAACTTGAGACAGCCGCGCTGGCTAGAATTTCTTGAAGCGTATGATCTAGACATCCTGTATACGCCAGGAAAAGCTAATGTAGTAGCGGATGCGCTTAGCAGAAAAACCGCAATCATTGCCAATCTTATAATTACGCCTTCATAAATCGACAAGATCGTTGTTCTCCAGGAAGATGACGAGTTTATTAAAAGGATTAGCTGGCGAATCCGAGAAGGCAAGACTTCGGATTTCAGCCTAGACAGCAAAGGGGTTTTGCGATTACAGGGGCGAATTTGTGTTCCAGAAATCCCTGAGATCCGAAGATAAGTTCTTGAGGAATGTCATAAGTCCAAGCTTTGCATTCATCCAGGGGTGAGTAAGATGTACAATGATCTCAAGCGCACATTCTGGTGGAAGTCGTTGAAAAGAGATATTTCCTTGTATGTTAGCAGGTGCCCTACTTGCCAACTAGTAAAGAGTGACCAACAAAAACTGGCCGGATTGTTGCAACCGTTGGAAATTCCATGTTGGAAGTGGGAACAAATTTCCATGGATTTCATAGACGGTTTGCCCCGAACCAAGAAAGGTAATGACAGTATTTGGGTGATCGTAGATCGCTTCACGAAGACCACCCATTTCATACCTGTCAGATCCAATAGAACCGCCCAAAGTCTAGCACAGATTTATTTCAAAGAAATTGTTAAGCTGCATGGAGTTCCCATCAGCATAGTCAGCGATAGAGACCCAATAATTGCTAGCAAATTCTGGGAGGCATTCCAGGAAGAATTGGGAAAAAAACTGAACCTGAGCACCGCTTATCACCCTCAGACAGATGGCTAAACTGAGAGGGTGAACAGAATTCTAGAAGATTTACTGCGGGCTTGTATTATTGATTTAGGCGGATCATGGGAAGATCACTTGCATTTGGCAGAATTCTCATACAACAACAGCTATCAAGCAGGTTTGAAAATGTCGCCATTTGAAGCATTATACGGTAGACCGTGCAGATCTCCCGCATGTTGGGTAGAACCGGGCAACAGACTTGTGTTGGGACCCGATATGATTCGAGAAGCATCAGACAAAATCGATTTCATCAAGAAACGATTGAAAATCGCGTAAAGCCAACAGAAAAGTTATGCAGATTCTAGAAGGAGAGATTTAGCATTTGCTGTTGGTGATTATGTTTATTTGAAAGTTTCTCCGATGAGAGGAGTAATCTGATTCGGTAAAACTGGGAAGTTGATACCCAGATTTATTGGTCCTTTTCCTATACTTGAACGAATTGGAACTCTTGCTTATAGGGTTCAATTACCCGATTGGTTGCCTGGAGTACATAATGTGTTTCACTTATCTCAACTTAGAAGACGTGTGCATGATCCAGATCTTGTTGTAGAAGAAGCAACGCAATAGGACTTGGAAATTACTCCAGAATTAGCAGTCAGAAGAGAGCTGTTAAAAATTATTGGCAAAGAAACTAAAGAGCTAAGGAACAAGAAGGTTCATTTAGCTAAAGTGCAGTGGAGTAGTGATCCTAGAGACTATACTCGGGAGACTGAGGAAAGCATTAAGAAAGCTTACCCCAAATGCAGAGTGGACATCTCTGACTAACTCCGGTGCAAGGTACCTTTACAATACTTTGCATTTCCGTTTTTGTTTCCTACTGTACTGTTGTTTCCTTTTCGGGGACAAAAAGTTTAAGTGGGGGAGATTGTAACAACCCAAATTGGTTCGTATATTCTGGGTTGTTTTAAATTGGTTATTTTAAAGAAATTAGAGCAATTGGAATAGAATATTTCAATAAAATAAAGAGTTAGAAATGGTGCGGTAGTTTGAAAATTTGAATTCAAACTTTAACTGACCGTACCAGGTGAAAAACGAAACGGACTTTAGTGAAACCAAAAATATTTAAATCTGTTTATGAATATCTTTCTAAAGAATCTAAAAAATCGAAGTTTCATAATGGGAATCAAAAGTTATGGCCAAATCAATTTTCAGAAAGGTCGCTATAGAGAATATATAGCCCTTGAAAATAGACATTTTGCAAACGACCTCAAAATTCGACGAAACCACTTTTGTTGGATCCGGGATGTCAAATTATTGCTAGGTTCCAAATTCCATAATTTTTGAAGTTAATATGTGAGCGTGGCAAAGGAAATTGTGTTTGGTCAATTTCTATTAAATTGGATCGACCAGAAAATAGACATTTTTCAAACGGTCTCAGAATTCAACAAAACTAGCTTTCTTGGGACCGTATCGTCAAAACATAGCTAGATTTATTTTTCTGGAATACGTTCAAACCAAATATTGAATGTTTTATATTTTAATTTGAAGGAAAACCGATAGAAACAGTCGAATGGGCTTACAAAACATATCCCATTGTATTCGGTATGGGGGTATTTAGTTAGGGGCGATAGTCGTTGGGTTTGGATCGGAGTTCGTATGGAGAAACACTATTTTAAAAATTAAATAAAGCACGGGCCAATCATATTTTTTCCATCATAATTTAATTTGATAAAAAATCTCAGAAACCCCTCGACTCCCCTCGTCCACGACGGCGGAAGAAGCTCTTCCCTTTCCGACCATTTTCCGGCGAAACCGCTCACCCTTTCACCTCGACCCAGTTCAACTTTTTGAAGAGCTCTCCTCCCTCGTCAAATCCATACCAGGTGCTCCTCCCCTCGTTCAACCATCGACGAGAACGACCTCCTCAAAGTTTCAGTCTTCAAACCGCCGCCCAGCCCTTGATCCACGTGCGAGTGGGACCCCCTAACCTCGTCATGCGCGCCTCGCCAAGCTCTGCACCGTGGTGCTACTCGATTTCAGTATAGTGCTACGGATTTTGTGAAAAGTCAAAACCTAGTTTTGAAGGTTTGAAGAAGGTAACGGTTTAATTTATTTTAAACTGTTCTATAGCACTTTAAAGCGCTATGGTTTATGATTTTACAATAAAAATCGTATCTTTTTGCTATGTTGACGAAATTCGATGAAATAGGAGACATCGGGATCGTGTCGACGCTATCTACATTCTAGAAGTGTCCGTGGATTTTTCTGAGCTTGCTACAATTTTTAGCAAAGCAACAAACCAATGTGAGATTTCTAAACTGAAATGTGAATGGAAATGCGTTGTGTAAGTTATATAAGCGAAGTATAAATTATATACACGTTGTATACCACATGTACATGTGTTGTATAAGTTATATGAGCGATGTATAAATTATACATGCATTGTATAAATTGTATATGTGTTGAAATGGAAGTGAAATATACTTATATATATATATATATATATACTCCCCTCGTCCACAAACCACGGACGATAATTATTGACTGTGAATTGGCGTGAAAAATTTGGTGAATAATGCGAATGGTTGATGGAATTGTTTGTGGTTGATATTGTTTGATTGTGGTTGATATATACCCGTTTGTAGTTGAAAAATACCCGTTTGTGGTTGAAACAAAATTAGAATAGGTTGTGGAAAAGAAAAACATACTCGCCTGCGTGCGAACTAGATGTGTGAAATCCCTATTATCAAAAACCGCGAGGTTTTAAGGTAGAGCGAGGAGCCGTACTCGGGACGGTGTCGGTTTTAAATACCATACCGTTATGCTGCCGAAATTTTCAATAATATTCATGTGTTAGAATTATTTCATGTGTTGAAACTCTTTTCATATGTTGAAACTATATTCATGTGTTGAAACCATATTCATGTGTTGAAACCATATTCATGTGTTGAATAGACATTCATGTGTTGAATAGAAATTCATGTGTTGAATAGAAATTCATGTGATGAATAAAATTCATGTGATGAATAAAATTCTTTAAAAGCTAAAAATAACATTTTATCACATATATAGAATATATAAAATATTCATGTTTTAAATAAATTGTTTTAACACTAAAAAACACATTTTTATTATATATATAAACTATAGAAAACATTCATGTGTTGAATAAAGGACTAGAATGATAAAAATCATATTTTTATCGTATGTGTGAAGTCGAAAATATTCACGTGTTGAATATATGGAGTGAACAATAAAATCTACATTTTTATTGTGAATATGAAGTGCTAAAAATGTTCATGTGTTGAATAAATATTTTTTATGATAAAAATATCATTTTTTTTATGTATATGACTCGCTAAAAATACACAAGTGTTGAAATAAATATTTGTTTGCTATGAATATTATTTTTAACATGTATGTGAACTAAATAAAATAGTCATGTGTGGAAATATATTTTTGTTCGCTAGAAATATTATTTTTAGCTTAGTTTTGCACATATATATATACATGTGTTGAATAGGGAAATGGATTAACTGTTGAGTAAAGAATTTATTTGCATGCCCGACAAATAGGTAAACCTTGATGAGTTGGATGTGCAAATTTATTATTATATCAACTCCTGTGAATGCCACTGGAGGCGGAGTGCTGGTTGTTTTGTGTGAAATAATAAAAATCGCCATAGGATAGTAACAATTAATTTTGAACTACACTACATGACATACTTCTTGAAGATAGGCATACTTCATCATATACCACATAAGCATTTGGAGCTTGTGTGACGAGATTGAAGATTTACCATACCAGCGAGAGGCTTATATGGCGATGACTAAATATTACAGGTTGAACTGATGACTGATCTGGACTATATAAAATATAATGGTAAACCGCAAGATTAATAAAAACCCCACACGGGTCTGGAGATGACAATAAACACGTCTCTCTGGTCATTAAGGCACAAAAACCATTTATAGGGTGACAAGAATTTATTCTCTGGAGTTATGATCTATACACACTCCACTATGGACACCGGAATATATCACTATAAATATGTGCATGCTTATTAGGATTTATTGGGTACCTAATTCGGCCCAATAAATTTCCAAACCCCTTCCCGTACAATGGAGGTTATAGCGAAATTTTCTGAAATTTAAAGGCGTTAGTGAAATATTTGAAGTGAAAACGATATTGAAATCATCAAATAAATTTTATATATATATACAAATTAAATAAAACGAATTGAGCCCCTGCAGTTTGCGTTTTGAAATCGTAACTTTAAACGATTATATCGAAAGATCCGACCATCGAATTTTGATGAAACTAGAACCGTTGGGTTCGCTTTGGGAATATCTTTCCAATGATATAAACTTTATTAAGACCCAACGGTTAGAATTTCAGATATGTGTAAAACAAATTTGGAGAAAAATAGCGCCAGTGCCTCGGCACGACCTGAAACGTCGTTTAATTAAATAGGGCCATTTTTAAATAAATAAAAATGGCGATATATCGTTATAAAATATTAGACGATATGGAATGGGAGTAAACCGATTATACTTGGTTTGCTTGATATTTGATGGTTGAATGTGTTTGACATGAAAATTATACTAAAGAACTGAAATGTGAATGTTGAATAATTTAACCATGGGAAGAATTGATTTGAAAATCTAAATATACGTGAATTATTTGAAAAGGCCGAGTTAATTCTCATTTCAAATAATTGATCGACGATTGGAAGTCGAAGGGATGAAGACGGTTCAAGACCGACGATCTTCACATTGGATGGATGGGCGCTACTGATGCTCATGATTGGAGTAGCTACCTTGAAAGTGCTGAAGTGGTAGCCGTTCGAACGTATTTGTTGATTGTACGGATATGCGAGGAATATGGTGCCTTCGGTTTCGTTCAGACCCAGAACGAACTTGTAAATGGATTGTGTGTCTGACATTGGATTTTGTTCTGCGCTGATTGATCTCTATTAAATATATATCTGTTTGGCGGTGGAGAATTTATTCTCTTGCTTAACGCCCTTCTCTGAGACGTACGAGCTCAGAGGTTATATATCGGTAGAAATCAGTCGCATGGAGTGAATTGCCTGTGTGGCATGCCTAAGTGACAGATGATCAAGGCTTATGTTGAAAAGCAAAGTCTTGTGGTTGATGATCAAAGCACGGCCTGAGTGGCATAGCTTTGTGTATAGCGTTGATTCGCAAGCCTCACACCTCGGTATGAGTCAAAAATGGGATAAGGACCGCTAGGAGAACACGACGTTTCTTTCTAGCTACGGTGGAGTTAGTGACTTACTAGGCCTGACATTGGTATTATTTTCACCTGTGTAGTTGTTGGAATGCGAGGCGTCTCGATTATAGGTCTGTAAGGACCGGGAAACGTGTGTTCAGGAATTGCTAATCCTCAAAAGTAAGAGAGGACCGGCCCAGCCGATTCCAAGGATCGTTGTGTGTGATCCTAAGATATTTGCTAGAGTGTCTCGAATGGAGAGGCGCTTCCCCCTTGCCTCGACTCATGATGGAATCCAATTTCCAATACGAAATTGCAGATTTGATTGTAACTCATATATGGCGACATAGTGGCATGGGACGCTTACGTCGTCTATGATTGATATTTATGATGGAAGTTGCTTTTGAAACATATATGCACTAGTAATAATATCAAACACTTTTGTTTTATATGTATCAAGCATTTCTTGGCCATTATAAGGTAAAACTCTATCCTCCGGCTTGCGTTGCATTGTGTGATGGGACCTGAGTCTTATAATGGCTTCATTTTTATAAAAAGCATTGCGATGATTTAATAATTTACTTTATTTCATGCACTGGCAATCACTGGAGGAAACCTGTTCCGCGAAAGTGGCATGGTCCTATGATTTGCCTTATTATTGTTGTTTAATTAGTTAAGTAGATTTCTCATACCAGTCCCATGACTGACTCGTAGTTTGTTTCACCTTGCAAACTCGGGTGCCCTTATTTTCACATGGGTAGCCTAGTGACAGGTAGCAGGACATATTTTGGCTCTGGCACTTCAGCAGGGAGTGCATCTTTTGGCTTATATGGCGAGGCTTGACTTCTCAGTGTTTTGACTATTGATATTCTGCCATTATTATTTATGTATATGGTTTCGCTTGTGGCAATGTAGACTGATATTTATTTTATGTACTCTCATATGTATATGTACCGCTTCTAGCGATGTAGACTGATCTTTTACTTTCATGCACTAAGTTATATCCTACATTGTGCTCTCTGATGTTGTGACATATTGTGATTCCACTGTCATATTTATGTAAATTATCCTATTTCTTGCTTAGGCTATTATCTGTACTCTGATAATTATGATTAATGTGTTATATTCCAATGATTATCCTTAACACCGCCGTACGGGGTTTTGGGATCGTCACAATGTACAATGCACACATGCGCACGTTTGGTTGCAAAATTGGATATATACTAATTGGTTGTGTAGTATAAAATAATTAGGTGCCAGTACCATGACTTAGTCAATAGTAAAATTTTGGGATGAAATTTCTTTTAAGGAGGGAAGATGTAACACCCTGAAATTTGGCGTTAGTTAAATTAGTTCTTTAGTTAAATTCCAAAAATATAATTTGAGCTAACAATGGAATTTAATAACGAAACTTGCATGGCTCCATTCTTGACGGAATTCTGGTCAACCTTCATGTTTGGAACTTCGCGAACGTAGTCCATACGAAAAAGTTACGGACGAAATACGAAAATGAACTGAAAATAATTAATCATAATATATATAAATAAGGCAACTAATATTTCTATTTATTACCCTTCCTCCCACAGGTTGACCTGGGGGTCGACCGCCCTTGTGACATGCAGGTTGAATCCTCTTGTGTCACCTAGGGTTTTATATATTGTAAATGTTGTATATACAAAAAGATTTTCCTAAAAATAAATCTAATGGTCCAGGGTCATTTCAGCGCCTATAAATAAAGGCCTAGACCCCCACTCATTTGCTCGTATTTTCTAGGGCAACAACAAAGCTCTGTCAATTCCATTTCTTCAATCTCTTCTAAGTTTCGTGTGTATGTGTGTATATATATATATATATCTTCAAATAAAACAAAAAAGAACGGAGATAATGAATCTAGATTTGTGAACAAGGATTGGTTCTACACGTATGTAATTTATATTATTAGTTTTTCTTCTTTTTTCTAGTTCTTTTCTTAGATCTATAAATTTTAATGTGTATACATATCCCTATTTTAGACATGTTATATAGATATGTAAGATTTGGAATTATAAGGCCTAAAATCTTGTTCAAATTTGAATTTGGAATAGCTTACAAGTGAGTAACAAATATATTCATTGTTAAAAGTATCAGATTTATTTCATTTGTGACAAATCTGAATTTATATGTGTAACACCCCAAATTTGTACTGACACTAAAAGAGAATAAATTAAATAATAATTAATTTAATATTTAGAATTAGAAGAAACAGACTGCACCATTGCGTTTATCTCGAAATTCTGGTCAAGATAAACACTTGGTTTACGTAACGAACACCCTATGAGGAAGTTATGACGGATTTAAGTTTGTATACGCGTAGAAAATTATATACATACATATGAGTCAGAGATGAGTTAGAAATCTATCCAGAATAGTTCAAATTCGAAAAATTCGTCAGCGCGCCAAAATTCCCGCTCAAGGGGGTCGATCCCCCTAGAGTGGTGTCGACCTAGGGGTTGACCCCCCTGAGGGAGTGTCGACCTAGGGGTCGACCCACCTATAGGGATGTCGACACCCCTAGGGCTGAGGTGGCAGTCGGTTTCAGAGGGCTTTGCAGCTATAAATATGTGCCTATTTCTCATATTTTCTTCATTGAAAATCATGGAGGCCATATGTTGTTGGAGTGCGAACTGAACCATTTTCTACAACCATATACTTTGCAAATCAAATTCAGAATTCAAGATCTGTTCTTTCTCAATTCTCTAAACCTAATGTTGTGAGTTCTAGTTGCTTTTAGGTTTAGATAAATAAAAGTAAATTATGAAAGACCGTGATTTGGATATGTGTAAACCATGAATCTATGTTATTACCATATCTGATACTATGTCATGATAGATTTATTTCTTTAGATACAATTCAGTTGTGATTATTCTACTATGTCATGATAGATCTATTTCTTTAGATCAAATTCAATTGTGATTATTCTACTATGTTATTATTGTGGATCTTTGTTTGTAACTATATTGTGGTTAATATAAATATGTTAATTTGAATAGTTATGTCATTGGATAGATCTAATCATTTATGTAAATCATGAACATATGCCACTTTGAATTGGTTAGGATTGGATCTAAATCTTTATCTAAATTGTAACTTCTACGACAAGTTATGATGTCGACTTGTGTAGATCTGCTTCTAAACTAGTATATCTAATTTATGTGGACATTGAAACTGTTAGTCAGATCTAGATTATCACCTTGTGTTATTATGTTAGATCTATTTTATGTGATCTAATTTATCACCTTGTGTTATCATGTTAGATCTATTTTAAACTCTAGATCTGAATCATGTTATCTAATCTATCACAATGTGTTATCATGTTAGATCTAAACAAATTGGATGTCTAAACTGCTAATTTAGATCATACTATGCTTATTGAGACATCATGTTATGTTCACTAGTTTTTTGTTCATCTTGTTATGATGATAATTACACGTGCATGCCAGTATGTATGTTCACATTATCATGCTAAGTTTATGTTTATGCCAAGATGATCACTTTTGTTACATTCCTATTGTTTTTCCCTATTATCGTTTACGACTAGGGTATTGTATAGCCTACGCATATTGCCAATTTTGTGAGGGCGCTGGTTACGGAACGGGGGAAAAAGGGTTTAAAATGGAAAATTTTGAATATGAACATTTTTGGACATGTAATCCAAATTATTGGGTAAAATAGGTGTTGACACCTATAAAAGGAGAGAATTAATTAATTGGAAAATTAATTAAAAACGTAATGTCTAGCAACTACAATTAGGAATTGTAATTGTACTTATGACATGAGGTTAGGTTGCATTAGTGGTGGAAGTTTGTGCGGACCCGACTGGCATATCCAGCGGCCGCTAATGTTGAACCTAATGTGGGAGGTCTAAGTATGCAAATACGAATCGGGCTAAGACACGAGGTTAGGCCCAACTATGAAATAAGACTGCCCGGAGCCGACCAGCATATCTAGCATCCACACGTTGTAGGCCTAATGTGGGAGGTCTAGCCAATCATAAACCATAAATGGACATGGTAATGAACTGGACTACTTAACCAAATCTAATCCATAGGAATTGAATGATATAGAACTGAAGTTAGGGTTAAGTAAAGTCGATTCGATTAGAGGGAGGTTAACTAAATCTTGGGTAGGTGGGTAATAATAATATAAATAGGCCCATAAACTTAACCATTAAACAAACATGCTTGGATCAGTGGGAGGTTAAGTAAATCTTGGGTAGGTGGGTAATATTAGTATATATAAGCCCATAACTTAACCATTAAACAAACATGCTTGGATCAGTGGGAGGTTAAGTAAATCTTTGGTAGGTGGGTAATATTATTATATATAAACCCACAACTCAACCATTAAACAAATATGCTTGGATTAGTGGGAGGGTTAAGTAAATCTTGGTAGGTGGGAAATATTAGTATATATAGGCCCACAAACTTAACCTGATAAGGTTATGTAATTAAAGACACCTAGTGGTATACATAACCAGTGGAGAAATATAATAAAGTTATGTAATTAAAGACACCTTTTGGGGTTAACATGACTTGTAGAAATGAAAGGGTTATGTATTAAAGACATCTATCGGTAAGCATAACCGGTTGGAAGATTGGGGGTTATGTATTAAAGACACCTATAGGTAAGCATAAGCGGTAGAAAGATTGGAGTTATGCAATTAAAGACACCACTTTAGGGTAAGCATAACTGGTATAGGGTTATGTAATTAAAGACACCTAAGGGTATACATAGTCAGTGGAAAACCTAGTGGTGATACCGAACAAGGGGGAGAGCTTGTATCATATTGTGTGGGACCCATTTCAGTCTGTAACATGGAGTTGGTATCAAGTAAAGAACTCCGTACTAGGCGGAGAAGGGGCATGCTTACTGATGGATTGTAAGAGATCCAAACGAGACGGATGGTGTGGGCGGCGCAAACCGACCGGGGACATGTGCGTGCATGGGTCGGGCAGAGGGGGCTAAGACGACAGTGACATCAGTAGATATGGTTGTGCACATCTTGGGTTGCCACTTTAGGAAGTGATACCTCCTACTGTGGGGTCAGGACAGGATATCTACGTAGTTGGGAGCCGATCGATTAGGGTAGTGGTTGGGGTAGTGATTAGGGTATACTGGATGTATGATCTGAGCAAGTCCACACATTTATCGGTTCCTGCCGCTGTTGAGTCTCCGCTGTCCCCCCTTCTTATTCCCCTACGTCTTCTTTGTCTTCTTTTGGTTCTCTCCTGCTTCTTAGTAAGGTTGAAATAGCGATCATTAATGATCGTCTATCTAGGCTTACTAAGAACTCTTATCCTCCTCGCGCTGCTTCCGGTCCCTCGAGTTCTGGCTCACATCGGCGTGGCCGACGTGAGGCCCCTCGCACCATTCGTACATGCTCTGTAGCGGCGTCCGAGCAGATCTTCAGATTTACCTGGCACACACTCTATCGTATCTAAGTGAGGCAGCATGTTTCTTTCCGTGACCTTCCTCCGGCTGTATTCTTTATCCTTCGTCCTTGGCCTTTATGGTGAACTTTCTATTCTGGAATGTGCGGGGTATTGGAAATGATGTGTCGATTGCGTGCCTGAGACGCATCATTAGGAAGCACTCTATCTGTCTCATTGCGCTTATAGAACCTCTAATGGGACCGAACGCAATATCCTCTGCTGTCTTATCTTTAGGCTTAGGTGGTGCTCTTGCTAATGTGTCCGACAAGATTTGGATCTTGTGGTCCAAAGACGTTGTCGTTCACTCGATCTTTGATTCAAGTCAGCTTTTATTTGTAGCTTGTTCGCTCCCTTCTTTCTCCTCTTCCTTTTTGTTCTCCGCGGTCTATGGTAAGTGCGATCGGATAGACAGACAAGGGCTTTGGGCTGATATCATCTCTCTTTCTGACTTGGGGTTTTCTGTTTCTGTCTTGGGTGGCGACTTCAATGTCGTCGCTAGCCAGGCAGAAAAGCTATGTGGAAATGCGGTTAATCGGTTGGCGGTTGCAGATTTCAACTCTTTCATCATCCGCTCTGGCCTTTCAGAAGTTTGTTTGTCGGATCGGCCTTCACTTGGAGTAACAACCAAGAAGGCCCGGCCCGAATTCTCTCGATATTGGATCGTGTGTTCGCCTCGGAAGGTTGGCTTAGCCTACCTTTATATTTCTCCGTCTCCCACCTGCATCGTTTTTTTTTCGACCATGCTCCCTTGTTTCTTAGTTGTTCCCCCCTTTCCCATTCCGGGCCGTCTTCCTTTAGATTCCAGAGTATGTGGAGATCTCACTCTTTCTGCTGTCGAAGATTCTTGGAGCTCTCCATTATCTGGTCCTCTTTGTGTGCTTTTCTCTCGCAAGCTGAAACGCCTTAAGACTTGTCTCAAGGCGTGAAATCTCCTCGTCTTCAAGAACATCTTTGACCGTATTAGATCGGTGTAACACCCCACGTCCGTTAATGTCACTCACAAAGGGAATGCATTAAGTTTCGTGGAGCATTATAAGTAAACAGAACAGAATATTATAAGACAGAAAAAGTAGTACTTGAGAATTTTGTAATTTTATTGTAGCGGAAACAGAAATAAGTTTTATTACATTTCCAAATACCAAAATCAAGTACATAATATCAGTCTTGTACAACACCTTCAGAGTACATAATTTTTAAAGCCATAATCCCCGACAGAAAAATGCCATACGTAGAATCAAAGCCAAGCAATACACCTTTCAACTTCAAGTTGGAAGAAAGAGATATCTGAACTAAGCTTGAGTATTTCCTCCCTAAGAACCTAGGGGAGGGGGGATGGAAGAAAAGAGGCGAAACAAACTAGGTCAGACATAAGTCTGGTGAGTCCAGTGACTTTAACAATATAATCATCAAAGTAACAGGATAAGAACATAAACTAGAAAGCAAGAAATGACTATAGAATAAATAGGAATGACAAAGCAGACAAGATGAACAAGATTTAACGTTGATTGCGCTTCTAATCACTACAGGATAATTGTTACACTGCATCAATGTTAGTAACACCGTACCATTACTAGTTACACCGCACCCTTACTAGTCCCATACTAAAAGTTGATCCCTCTTACTAATCATGATAATGGTAGTTTCGTGTACTCCTAACTGCTATCATAGGTGCCCCTTTTTGCTCCTACCCCCACGAGTTGTACCCACTACCTTCCTCGTTCGATCGGCTCCCTAACTCGCATGTATTTATTACTTGTGTCATTCGACCTCGCTTGTATGTATTCATTACTTGTGTCATTGGGCCCCGCTTGTATGTAGATACATGTGTTGGCCCCATCATGGGGTGTATCAATACCCATGATGGCAACTCGACACGATTCAAGATGCACAATGCATACTACTGATGCTCAGTGCCTGCTTTTTCCACTCCAGAGCACGTGCACACCCATACTCCGTCGGAACCTACACTGTTGCACCACCCGTCGCTATTTTGATCGCTTATAATCAGCACGGTAATCGTGCCCCACCCTGCCTAGCTCAGGGTACCATGATACATCTATGTGGGTTACTGCTGAAATGGGTCCCCATTACTAGGGTTTCCTAATCAACATGTTATAATGGTAAAGTGTTCTCAATTTAACTTAAACCCCACCCATTTTCTTAATTAACATGTTGTACTGGTTAAGTGTTGCCTATTCATATGTTTCTTAACCTTCTCACTGATTCACGTATGTTTATTTAACTGTTAAGTTTGTGGGCCTATATATACTAATATTACCCACTTACCCAAGATTTACTTAACCCTTCCCCTTATCAGGTCGATATGTACTATTGGTTAAGCCTACCTTAACCCTATCCGCTTTGTTCATGTAATATTGGTTAAGTTGTCTCCTTGTCTATGTTAGCTTAACCCACCCACCTAACATGTTGTATTGGTTAAGTTTCGCCTGTTCATATGTTAATCAACCTTTCCATTCTTAGCATGTCTGTTCCTTAGCATTAATTTATTCATTAAAGCACCAACCTCTCACATTAGAACAGTTGTTTGCGGTTGCTAGATGTGCTGGGCGGTTCTGGGCAGACTTCTACCGCAAACTCATTCTAACCTCGGGTTTTTGGGCTTAATGCCGTAACCTCTCACATTAGATCCATGTTGTTGCGGTCGCTGGATGTGCCGGGCGGTTCCGGGTAGTCTTACACCGCAACTCAATTAACCTCGGGTTAGGCACGTTCATCCTTTAGCCAATTTACATATTTACCATTCATGTCCAAGTTTATATGTAAATTATCCATAAGTGTGGTTAATTCAAGTTATGCCACATTTTCTAGTTATGCCCAAAATTAATTATATGACTACAACCCCTTTTTATGCCAATTACATAATATTTAACCTTTACCTAAACTTTCCCCAACGTTCCCACGTCGTTCGTACGTGTAGTTCATGTGATACGTTAGGCTCGCAATTAGCCTAACTCATAAAAAAAGGGAAAACGGAAGAAACACATGACATCATAACTGGCATAATCAATAAAGATCTAAGACGACATAAATCTAGTAAACATATAAAAATAGATCCAATCAACATATTGAGTGCGAACTAGCATGGATCTAAACATAAACTTGCACGGATTTAGACATATGAACATATAGTTCTAAACATATGGACTGATATGTATCTAATCACATAAACATGTAGATCTAAACATATGAACATATAGTTCTAAACATATGGACTGATATGGATCTAATCATATAAACATGTAGATCTAAACATATGAATATATAGTTCTAAACATATGGACTGATATGGATCTAATCATATAAACATGTAGATCTAAACATATGAACATATAGTTCTAAACATATGGTCTGATATGGATCTAATCATATAAACATGTAGATCTAAACATATGAATATATAAAATATGATCTTACATATATGAACATGACTTGCATATAATCTTTCATAACTTGCATAGATCGGGCAAACTTGTATACATAACTTGCATACGTAATTAGACATATGAATTAACATAAAATATAACTTGCATATAATGAATCAAATCAAGCATAAATCAAAACATAGTTTGCAAAGACATAAACTTTATATGATTTACAAACATTTTCATACAGTCCAATTCATAACTCATCACAATTACGTTTAAACAATTATCTAGTGAAAGTAACTGCACTCACAGAAAATGGATCTTGAATTCTGGGATCTGATTTCTGAAGTTGCTAAGCTAATCCATTGATTCATTCTTTGTTGTTCTAGAATTTCTTTTCGCAATTCATAGGCTTTGAATCTTTATCTCTTATCTTTTTTATCTTTAATCTAGAATTTGATTTGTTATGGTGGCGGCTAGGTTAGTTTTTGGATGAACAATATGATGACATCATAGTTTAGGGTTGTGAGGTCTAGGGTTGAGGTTTGGGGTGATTATATAGAAGTTTAGGATTAATATGGGCCTTTAGATCAACTTACGATTCATCTAAGCCATCCAAATCATCATGACACAAAGAACCTCACCAGACCAATCAAATAAAGCCACATCATCCCTGATACAAGAAAAATTGTCACCCAACCAACCAGAAAAAGCCACATTCAAAAAAACAATCCTTGACCAACAAAAATGCGCCATGTGTGACACATGATGCGCATCATCAGGGTGTTGACACCTACACGTCATATATATTTATTTATTTATTTATCTACCTTCCCAATTAACCATTTTCACACTAAACCACTTTCTTTGAACTGCGTTCACACTAAGCCACTTTTTAGCCATTCCCCTAAAGCAAAAAATATGGCGCTGGCGGGGATCGAACTCTGTACCTCTTATATGCAAGTCACATGTTCTAACCAAATAAACTACTAAGTCTTTTGCTTATAAACCATAGAACAATGCTAAACATTATTCTTTTCTCATTCCTCTTTTTCATGTTTTACTGCAATATTTAATTTAAAGATAATTTTTTCATCCTAAATCGGTTTTCTGCAAAGCATAGGTCTAAATTGACTAGTAAATCGCCACGAACGCAATGAGGCTAATTTCGTGACCAAATTCCCGAAGCTCTTCAATTTTTTTTTTCTGTTTAATTGTTTTCATGCGTTTCTTTGCATTTCATGTATTGCACTTAATTTTTTCCTTCATTCACTACATGAACTTATTACATGAAATATTTATTGTCATTATTTAACTTTTCTCTTAAATATATCATGTATATAATATATATATATTTCCACATTTTTAATTTCATTAAAAATGCGAAGTGTTACATTCTCCCCTACCTAAAGGATTTCGTCCCCGAAATCTCTTAGTTAAGAAGAATGTGACCTACCATCCAATCATCAATCTATTCGACCATCATCCACAAGCATCCACTATCCTTAAAATATTTCTAATGCTTTTCATGAACATATCCATAGTGTGTGTATATGTTCTTACTCTAATGCAAAATCAGGCGGTCTACTGACTCAGTCGACCTCCTTAATGCAATTCATGATAGTGCCATGCGTCCATTATGTATGCAAAAGAATCCTAATGATACATATCATTTTTACATGCGTGCACAATAATTCATTCAAATGCAACATCCATATGATAACACATTCAATATACATCCGTCAAATTAATTATGCACACTTATTCATATGCAATATGAAAGTGATTGAGCCGATCTAGTGCCTAATGTGTGCATAAATGCATCCACGAGCAACCACTAGCAAACACTTTGCTTCCACCAAACATAACATGTCTCAAACACATGTTTACAACCATAGGATTTTCCTACCTAAGGATTGAGGACATAAACAAGAGGACATACTAAACGATAGAACAAGTATAAACAAAGTGGTAGAAAAAGGAGAAGTTAAGAATACACCCTTAAAAAGGAAAGGGTATAGCGTACGCATCTTGTCTTCTGGCTCACAAGTCGCATCTCCTTGATTATCTCCCCATTAGACTTTAACCAACTTGACCTCTCGGTTGCGTAACTTCTTGGCCTCCGATCCAAGGATGCACATAGGAGCTCGTCTAATCGTGGCATCTCGCTCCACTTCCCCTTCTCTAAGCATGCTCGGCTCCACTACCTCCACGCTATCATGTAAATGCTTCTTCAAGGATTGTCTTCCTCAAGCTCTCTTCTTATGAACCCTTCCTCAAGTAGCTACCCTACTTGCTTACTGAGTTCCCGTCTCTCTCCCAGAGCCATGTGGCGCACTAGTAATTCAACCGGCTTTGCATTATCTACTAGGTATATACGGAAGTCTATCTCGCGCCTCGGTGTAAACCCCGGACCTCATTAAAGATGTCACCATACCCATGGACTACACAACAGATTTCAAATTATCGATGAATGCGTCAAGAGATTCTAGGTAGCTAAGCATCACTGAACCCCTAAGGTCACAAGAAATATTAAGGGTCTTTCCACAACGAGTCAACAGCCTAACTACCCACTTTTCACAATCTACGATGGCACCATGTCTGGCTAGCCAATCCATCTCTAGAATCAATCTATAGCCCGTGAAACCAAGAACTAAGGCGTTGCATTCAAACCCAATGCCCAAGATAGACACTCTCAAATCCCAACAAAGCATAGATAAATGAGTCGGACCACCAATTGGATTTAGACTACAATGGGATCCATAACTAGCCTAGTATTTAGGTGCAGTGTTTCAACTAATGAAGCAGATACAAACGATTGTAGAGCACAAGAGTCAAACAAAGTTCGAACAGGATGATTGAAAAAGGAAAATCAAACTTTTAACAGAAATGCTTCTATCTCTCTCCTGTTTTGGTGCCATGAGAACATGAACCTGTCCTCCAGAAGTAGATCATGTCTATGTCCATGCCCTTGTCCTTACCTCCTTGGGTAATCTTAAATCATATGTCATGCCTCGTCGCAATGGTAACAACCATGGTTCTTCTTCTTCCTACAGTCCTTAATTATATGGCCCGTTATACCACAATAAAGACACCTTCTTTTATTGCGCGGGTTAATTATTCTTTCCACTTTCTCCTTTACTTTCTTCGCGGATTAAAGTCATATCAACAAGTTCCTCATCCTTGGGTTGTATTCCTCAGCCTAAACTTCCTCATCGACCAAGCAGCTAGCTGAACTTTCCTTCCAATGTCTATCTCCAAGATACCAAACGAGTCCTTCACTTCCTTGAGCCAATTTATAGCCTTGACAAACGTCTCAGCCCCATGAAAAGGTTTTCCGCCCATCGCACCGAAGTCCTTCCATATCTTAGGAAAGGCATCTAAACGCGGAGAAAGAGACTCAAGAAGGAAAAAGGAAGAGATCCGAAACAAAGAATCAAAAGATAGATATATGGATTTTGGGGAATATGTTTTTCATAGTAAATCTTTCTCTTGAAAAATCCTTCTTTAAAACATGTTTTTGAAAATAATACTTTTGAAAACGGTTTTCAAACTCTTTTATCTGTTTGAGTAACCTTTAGCTCTGATACCATGTGTAACACCCCATGTCCATTAATGTCACTCACAAAGGGAATGCATTAAGTTTCATGGAGCATTATAAGTAAACAGAACGGAATATTACAAGACAGAAAAAGTAGTACTTGAGAATTTTGTATTTTATTGCAGCGGAAAAATAAATAAGTTTGATTACATTTCCAAATACCAAAATCAAGTACATAATATCAGTCTTGTACAAAACCTTTAGAGTACATAATTTTTAAAGCCATAATCCCCAACAGAAAAATGCCATACGCAGAATCAAAGCCAAGCAATACACCTTTCAACTTCAAGCCGAAAGAAAGAGATATCTGAACTAAGCTTGAGTATTTCCTCCCTAAGAACCTTGGGGGGACAGAATAAAAGATGCGAAACAAACTAGGTCAGACATAAGTCTAGTGAGTCCAATGACTTTAACAATATAATCATCAAAGTAACAGGATACGAACATAAACTAGAAAGCAAGAAATGACTATAGAATAAACAGGCATGATAAAGCAGACAAGATGAATAAGATTTAATGTTGATTGCACTTCTAATCACTACAGGATAATTACTACACAGTACTAATGCTAGTAACACTGTATCATTACTAGTTACACTGCACCCTTACTAGTCCCATACTAAAAGTTGATCCCTCTTACTAATGATGATAATGGTAGTTTCGTGTACTCCTAGCAGCTATCGCAGGTGCCTCTTTTTGCTTCTACCCCCACGAGTTGTACCCACTACCTTCCTCGTTCGATCATCTCCCTAACTCACATGTATTTATTACTTGTGTCATTCAACCTCGCTTGTATGTATTCATTACTTGTGTCATTCGGCCCCGCTTGTATGTAGATACTTGTGCTAGCCCCATCATGGGGTGTATCAATTCCCATGATGGCAACCCGACACGATTCAAGATGCATAGTGCATACTACTGATGCCCAGTGCTTGCTTTTTCCACTCCGGAGCACGTGCACGCCCATACTCCGTCGGAACCTACACTTCGGCACCACCCACCGTTATTTTGACCGCTTATAATCATCCCAGTAATCGTGCCCCACCCTGCCTAGCTCAGGGTACCATGATACATCTGTGTGGGTTACTGCTGAAATGGGTCCCCATTACTAGGGTTTCCTAATCAACATGTTATAATGGTTAAGTGTTCTCAATTTAACTTAACCCCACCCATTTTCTTAATTAACATATTGTACTGGTTAAGTGTTGCATATTCATATGTTACTTAACCTTCTCACTGATTCACGCATGTTTATTTAATGGTTAAGTTTGTGGGCCTATATATATATACTAATATTACCCACTTACCCAAGATTTACTTAACCCTTCCTCTCATCAAGTCCATATGTATTATTGGTTAAGCCTGCCTTAACCCTATCCGCTTTGTTCATGTAATATTGGTTAAGTTGTCTCCATGTCCATGTTAACTTAACCCACCCACCTAACATGTTGTATTGGCTAAGTGTCGTCTGTTCATATGTTACTTAACCTTTCCATTCTTAGCATGTCTGTTCCTTAGCTTTAATTTATTCATTAAAGCACCAACCTCTCACATTAGAACTGTTGTTTGCGGTTACTGGATGTGTCGGGCGGTTCCGAGCAGACTTCTACCGCAAACTCATTCTAACCTCTGGTTTTTTGGCTTAATGCGCTAACCTCTCACATTAGATCTATGTTGTTGCGGTCGCTGGATGTGCCGGGCGGTTTCGGGCAGTCTTACACCGCAACTCAATCTAACCTCGGGTTAGGCACGTTCATCTTTTAGCCAATTTACATATTTACCATTGATATCCAGGTTTATATGTAAATTATCCATAAGTGTGGTCAATTCAAGTTATGCCACATTTTCTAGTTATGCCCAAAATTAATTATATGATTACAACCCCTTTTATGCCAAGTACATAATATTCAACCTTTACCTAAACTTTCCCTAACGTTCCCACGTCGTTCGTACATGTAGTTTATGTAATATGTTAGGCTCACAATTAGCCCAACTCATAAAAAAGGAAAAAGGGAAGAAACACATGACATCATAACCGGCGTAAACAATATAGATCTAAGATGGCATAAGTCTAGTAAACATATAAAAATAGATCCAATCAACATATTGAGTGCGAAGTAGTATAGATCTAAACAAAAATTTGCATAGATTTAAACATATAAACATATAGTTCTACATATATGGATTGATATGGATCTAATCATATAAACATGTAGATTTAAACATATGAACATATAGTTCTAAACATATGGACTGATATGGATCAAATCATATAAACATGTAGATCTAAACATATAAACATATAGTTCAAAAATATGGACTGATATGGATCTAATCATATAAGCATGTAGATCTAAACATATGAACATATAGTTCTAAACATATGGACTGATATGGAACTAATCATATAAACATGTAGATCTAAACATATTAACATATAGTTCTAAACATATGGACTGATATGGATCTAATCATATAAACATGTAGATCTAAACATATGAACATATAGTTCTAAACATATGGACAGGTATGGATCTAATCATATAAACATGTAGATCTAAACATATGAATATATAAAATATGATCTTACATGTATGAATATGACTTGCATATAATCTTTCATAACTTGCATAGATCGAGCAAACTTGCATACATAACTTGCATACGTAATTAGGCATATGAATTAACATAGAACATAACTTGCATATAATGAATCAAATCAAGCATAAATCAAAACATAGTTTGCAAAGACTTAAACTTTATATGATTTACAAACATTTTCATACAATCCAATTCATAACTCATCACAATTACTTTTAAAAAATTATCTTGTGAAAGTAACTGCACTCACAGAAAACGGATCTTGAATTCTGGGATCTGATTTCCGAAGTTGCTAAGCTAATCCATTGATTCGTTCGTTGTTGTTCTAGAATTCCTTTTCGCAATTCCTAGGCTTTGAATCTTTATCTCTTATCTTTTTTATTTTTTATCTAGAATTTGATTTGTTATGGTGGCGACTAGGTTAGTTTGTAGATGAACAACATAATGGCATCATAGTTTAGGGTTGTGAGGTCTAGGGTTGAGGTTTGGGTGATTATATAGAAGTTTAGGATTAATATGGGCCTTTAGATCAACTTATGATTCATCTAGCCATCCAAATCATCATGACACAAAGACACCTCACCAGACCAATCAAATAAAGCCACATCAGCCCTAATAGAAGAAAAATTGTCACCCAACCAACCAGAAAAAGCCATGTTCAAAAAAACAATCATTGACCAACAAAAATGCGCCACGTGTGCCACATGATGCGCAGCAGCAGGGTGTTGACACCTACACGTCATATATATATATATATATATATATGTATGTATATATATATATAGCTATCTTCCCAATTAACCATTTTTACACTAAACCACTTTTTTTGAACTGCGTTCACACTAAGCCACTTTTTAGCCATTCCCCTAAAACAAAAAAAAGGCGCTGGCGGGGATTGAACTTTGTACCTCTTGTATGCAAGCCGCATATTCTAACCAAATGAACTACTAAGTCTTTTGCTTACAAACCTTAGAACAATGCTAATAATTATTCTTTCCTCATTCCTCTTTTTCATGTTTTGCTGCAATATTTAATTTAAAGATATCTTTTTCATCCTAAATCGGTTTTCTGCAAACCATAGGTCTAAATTGACTAGAAAATCGCCACAAACGCAATGACGCTAATTTCGTGACCAAATTCCCGTAGCTCTTCAAAATTTTCGTTTTATTTCTTTTTTTCTATTTAATTGTTCGCATGTGTTTCTTCGCATTTCATCTATTGCACTTAATTTTTTTCCTTCATTTCACTGCATGAACTTATTACATGAAATATTTATTGTCATTATTTAACTTTTCTCTTAAATATATCTATGTATATAATATATATACATATTTCCACATTTTTAATTTAATTAAAAATGCGGGGTGTTACAATTGACTGAAGAAAATCTTATCTTAGCCGAAGCCTTCTTCGATGAAGATCCCAGTGCTACCAACAAGGAGGCATGGGCGTTGGCTTAGCTTGCATTCTCTTCGAAACTTCGGATCAAACATGAAAATCTTCGCCAGAAAGCTAGGATTAAGTGGGTGGTAGATGGAGACACGACCCGGTTTTTTCACTCATCGATCTGCAAGAAGAATCATCTTCTTTCCATTCTCCAGATTCGTAGATCGGATCTTTCTTTGGCTTCGACTCCGGTTGAAGTCAAAGAAACTATTCTTTCCCATTTTCTGTCTTTCCTTGGCACTCCTTCGGTTCCTGCCTCTGATCTGTCTGTGTTGGCCTACATCCCTAGCCTAATTCTTCCGTCAGATAACTCCGACCTTGCCGCACCCCATTCCTCAAAAGAAATATGTGCATGCGTATTTTCGCTTAGTAAGGACAGTGCCAGTGGGCCGGATGGATTCAACGGAGATTTTTACAGGGGTGTGTGGCCTATTATCTAAGCAGATTTTTGTCTTACCATCCAGGCCTTTTTCTCTAGTGCCGATCTCCCGGCGGGTTGGACTTTGACCAACCTGATTCTCATCCCCAAGTGTGACCAACCTATCTCTTGTGGGGATTTCAGACCTATCAGTCTGTGTAATTTCTCTAATAAGGTCATATCAAAGGTCCTAACTTCGAGGTTAGTACTGTTTCTTGAGCGTCTTATTTCTTCCTTGCAGGCTAGGTTTGTTAAAGGACATTTGATCACTGATAACATTCTTCTTGCTCAGGAGATGATCTCTTAGATCAATAAGAAGGTTCATGGTTCTAATGTGGTCGTTAAGCTTGATATCGCAAAAGAATACGATCACATGTCTTGGTTCTTTATCATTAAGGTTCTAAGGGCTTTTGGCTTTCCTGAACCACTAATCGACGTTGTTTGGAGGCTCATCTCCAACTGTTGGTTTTCTGTCCTCATCAATGGTTCAGCTGCAGGCTATTTCAGATCCGAGAGAGGACTTAGGTAGGGAGACCCCCTGTCCCCTCCCTTTTCATCATAGCTGCCAAGGCTTTTGTTCGAGGACTCCACTCTCTAACGATAGCTGGGAAAATTCATAGGTTCGGCATTCCTTCATGTTGTCCGCTTATTTCTTCTTTATCCTTTTCAGACGACATAATCATCTTCTCGAATGGCTCTCGCCATTCTATCAGGTCACATCTTGCTTTTATTAAGCAGTATGAGTGTTGCTCGGGGCAACTTGTGAACTCCTCTAAAAGATGTTTCGTGGTCGCGAAAGATCTGCCAACGACTAGGTCATCTTGGATTACTCCGGGTTCTAAAGCAGCTAACCTCCCTCTTCCTTATCTGGGGATTGTTCTTTACCGTGGTAGGAAGCTCAACGCCATCTTCGATCCCCTAACTGATAAAGTCAGGGGTAAGATCATTCGGTGGAATGCTTCCTTCATTTCACAGGCTGGTATACTGGTCCTCATTAAGTCTTTCCTAGACTCGCTGGGTTCTCATATCTTTGCTGCTATGACTCCACAGCCTCTTTCTTCCGTTCCTACCGGTCCTTGGTTTCCGCTTTCTTCTGGGGATGTAATGACGTCTTTTTGCGTCATCACTGGATTTCCTGGAACACCATCTGTCGTCCCAAATGTGAGGGAGGCCTTGGTCTCCAAAACTGAAATGACATTTGTTTGGCCTTTGCTTGTAAGCCATGGGCAAGGTTTGGAGCGAACAATTCTCTTTGGGCGTCGTTCCTCCATGCCAAGTATCGTACGCTTGCAAATGTGAATTATACCGTTATCCCGTCCTACGCTAGTGAGACGTGGAAACGGATGCAATCCGTCAAAGACTTAACTGATGCTCATGGGGGTTGAATCATTTGGGACGGTAACCCCTTCTCGCTCAGGGCGACATGAGATTCGATTAGGACTCCTAATCCATGTCTTCCTGTTTTCGGTTTTATTTGGAATGTCCGTATCCCGCCAAAGGTTTCTCTTTTTATGTGGAAAACCTTGCATGAAGGTTTGCCGATAGATGAGAACCTCCAGCGTATTGGCATCCCTATTGTGTCTAGATGTAGTTGCTGCAACTCTGGATGCTCCGAATCCTCTTTCCATCTGTTAGTTGCAGGCTCTTGGGCCCGAGCTGTCTGGAATTACTTCGGTAATTTGATGGGATGTCGAAGTAATGCAAACTCGACGAGAGATTTGCTAAGTCTCTGGTGGAGCGGCGTATCTTGCAAGACTTTACGCTTTGTTATGCTGCGTCTGGTTTCTTGTCTTATCTGCAGGCACATTTGGTGTGCTAGGAATAAGGCTATTTTTGATGATGTATCGATGGACCCTCCTACCATTATTCGAAAAGTCAGGAACGACGTGCTCCTTGCCTTCCGTGGTAGACCTTTCAAGGGTGTCATTGGTACCCGCTCTAGGAGATTGGCTGTTTCATTTGACGTGTTAACAATGACAGGTACTACTAGAGCATGCATTGGCTGACTATTTGGTTTTCTTGCTTTCCTATTCTATGGTGGGTTTTTTTTCCTTGCGTTCCTGTTTCATTTTACCCCCACCCACTCCCCCCTTCCCCCGAACTTACATGGTTTACTAGTTATGCAGATCGCTTCTTTTAGGTACTGGACTTGCTTTGGCTGGATGTTTAGGTGCGTTTCCACGATACACACTGGAGCAGGAGCAGCTTTTGGATCATGTATCTTTGTAAAGCTGGTGATTTTTTTGCTGTGACTTCATGTTGCTATCCACCTAGTCTTGTGACACATCCCTTCAGGTTTCGATTAGAGGACTTGCCTGCTGTAGTTGGTCTTTGCCCAGCATCGAGGAGCGTTGGATTGCTTCTCCTTTTTTTATTCGTCTTTGTTGTATTTGCTTATTCTTTTCCTTCACTTTTGTGTGTGCACGGATTCATCCATTTTTGTGAGCCATTGGAGAAATGCTAGTTTTTCCTTTTTGGTGTATATATATATATATCATTAAAAAAAAGGATCATTTCATTTCAATTATACTAGTAATAGTGCAAAGTAATCATTAGTGAGGCACATACACCTTATCTTGCGTACCTTGTCACACCTACCATTTATGTAGTGATCTCTCTTGTCCACTTTATATGCCTGTCATGTTACTTTTATGTGACGACCCCAAACCCCGATAAGACGATGCAAGGGTAATCTTTGGAATATAACACATAAACAGATAACAGCAGAACAGAAACAATTAAATACACCAGATAATGAACAATAGAATACACTGGATAAATATAATCATCAGAGTTACACAGTATATAGGATCATACTTAGTACAAAATACAGTTCAGCTATACATAAAATGTCTACAGCGGAAAAGAAAACATAATATGTACAACAGGAGCTGAACAACATAAAAAGAGATAAATTATAGAATCCATCTTCAGCTCCAGCTATCCAGAAAGGGCCTGCTAAACCTGAATACAAGGCTGCCCGTGTAGAAAAAGGGGCACCCGAGTTTGCAAGTGAAACAAACTACGAGTCAGTCATGGGACTGGTATGAGAAATCTACTTTAACACATTTTCAAATATGGCTAATTACAGGACCACACCACTTTCGCGGAACGGGTTCACTCCATTGGATTGCCAGTGCTTTAAAACAAATAAATCTTTTAAACATCGCAATGCTTTTTATAAAAATGAGACTCAGTTCCCATCACACAATGCAACACAAACTGAAGGATAGAGTTTTACCTTATAATGGCCAAAATATGATTAATAGGAATAAAACAAAAGCATTTGATATTATTGCTAGTGTATATGTGTTTCAAAAACAAATTTCAATCATGACTATCAATCATAGACGGCATGGGTACCATATATCATGTAGCCATATATCTATACAATCAAAACCGCACGGTGTCGTATTTGGAAATTAGATTTTAATCATGAACCAAGGCAAATGATAGTCCTTACCGAATTCGAGACAATCTAGCCTACCATGTCTCAGGCAAGCGCGCAGGCAAGCTTTAGGAGCCACAGGGCCAGTCCACCGATGTGGATTAAAATGCCTGAACACCGCGTTCCCCCCCTTTGGGGCGTAAATGAGCCCAATGACTCCATCGGTCCTGGATCGACCGATATATCCGAGGCGTCTCGCAACAGCAACAACCACACAAGTGAAAATAATTTTAAATGTCAGGGCTGGTAGGTCACTGACACCACCCTAGCTAGAAAGAAACGCATGTCCTCCCTGGATCCTTCTCCCGTTTCTGGTCCATACCGGGGTGTGAGGCTCGCGAATTCACTTTATACACAAAGCTATGCCACACAAGCCGTGCTTTGATCATCAACCACAAGACTTTGCTTTTCAACAAAAGCCTTGATCATCTGCCACTTAGGCATGCCACACAGGCAATTCACTCCATGCGACTGATTTCTATCGATATATAACTTCTGAGCTCGTACGTCTCAGAGAAGGGCGTTAAGCAAGAGAATAAATTCTCCACCGCCAAAAAGATATATATTTAATAGAGATCAATCAGCACAGAACAAAATCCAATGTCAGACACACAGTCCATTTACACGTTCGTTCTGGGTCTGAACGAAACCGAAGGCACTCAATACCTCGCATATCCGTGCAATCAACAAGTACGTCCGGACGGCTGCTACTTCAGCCCCTTCAAGGTAGCTACTCCCGCCATGAGAATCGGTAGCACCCCTCCATTCGACGTGCAGATCATCGGCCTTGCACCGTCTTCATGTCTTCGACTTTCACTCGTCGATCAATTATTTGAAATGAGAATCAACTCGGCCTTTTCAAATAATTCACGTATATTTAGAATTTCAAAACAATTCATTTCAATGGTTAAATTATTCGATATCACTAGTTTTAGTCTTTAATGTAATTTTCACGCCAAACACATTCAACCATCAAATATCACATAAACCGAGAAAATTCAGTTTATTTTCATTCCATATCGTTTATAATATTTTATCACGATTTATCGCTATTTTTATTTATTTAAAAATAGCCAATTCATTCAAAATAACACTTCAGGCCATAACGCGGCCGTGGCGCTGTTTTTCTCCAGATTTGATTTACACATATCTGAAAATCTAACCGTTGGATCTTCACAAATTTTATATCATTAAAAAGATCTTTTCAAAACGAATCGAACGGTTTCAGTTTTGGGAAAATACGACGGTCGGATCTCCCGCACTAATCGTTTGAAGTTACAATTTCAAAATATGAACTGCAGCGTCGTTATTCGATTTAATTTAAATATATATATATATATATATATATATATATAAAATCGATTCTGGCGCTGTTTTTCTTCAGATTTGAATTAAACATTCCAGACAATCCAACCGTTGGATCTTTACAAAGTTGGTGCCGTTGGAAAGATATTTCCAAGGCGAACCCAACGGTTGTGGTTTCGGGAAAATCCGATGGTCGGATCTCCCGCACTAATCGTTTGTAATCACGGTTTCAAAACATGAACTACGGCCTCGTTATTCACTATATTTTAATTATATTTATATAAATATATATAAATATAATTCTTTCTTCGATTTCAAAACCATATCCACTTTATATGTTTGATAAAAATGATATTTTTATCATCAAAAATATTTATTTCACACATCACTCTTTTTAACAATTCATACTCACAATAAAAATGTTGATTTTATTGTTCAATCTATATATTCAACACATGAATGTTTTCGACTTCACACACACGATAAAAATATGATTTTTATCGTTCTAGTCCTTTATTCAACACATGGATATTTTCTATAGTTGATAGATATAGTAAAAAAATGTGATTTTTATTGTAAAACAATTTACTTCAAAACACGATTATTTTATATAGTCTATACATAAGGTAAAATTGTTATTTTGGTGTTAAAACAATTTATTTAAAATACTAATATTTTATATAGGCCATATATATATACTAATAATGTGATTTTTATTGTAAAACAATTTATTTCAAAACACGAACTCATTCAACACATGAATTTCTGTTCAACACATGAATTACTATTCAACACACGAATATAGTTTCAACACATGAAAATAATTCTAACACATGAATATTACTGAAAATTTCGGCAGCATAATGGCAGGGTAGTTAAAACCGGGACCGTATCGATGTACGGCTCCTCGCTCTACCTTAAAGCCTTGCGGTTTTTGACAATGGGGATTTCATGCATCTAATTCGCACGCAGGCGAGCATGTTTTCTTTCATTTCCACAACCTATTCTAATTTTGTTTTCAACCACAAATGGGTATTTTTCAACCACGGTCAATCATTCTCAACCACAAACAATTCTATCAACCATTCACATTATTCACCAAATTTCACATCAACCAAATAATCCAAACAATATCACAACCAATAAATATCGTCCATGGTCTGTGGACGAGGGGAGTGTGTATATATATATATATATATATGTATGTATGTATGTATATGTAAATGTATTCGTATATAAATATATTTCAATTCACTTCAGTTCATTTCAACACACATATAATTTTTACAACGCATATATAACTTATACATTGAACATACAATTTATACAACGATTATACATGAGGTGTACAATGCTTATATAACTCATACATCGACTATATAATTTATACATCGTTGTTTTCCATAACGTTTATAAATTAGAAGTCTCACATTGGGTTCCACTCCACCAAAAATTGCAGAAGGCTCAGAAAAATATGCGGTCTCTTCTAGAATGTAGAAGATGTCCACATGAGTCCACTGTCTCTTGTTTCACTGGATTTCGTCAACATAGCAAAAAGATATGATTTTTATTGTGAAATCAAAAACTGTAGCGCTTTAAAGTGCCATTAACTATAAAATAAAAATAAGGCCGTATACCTTCAAAATCTGTTGAAAACTAGTCTTCGATTTTCGTGCAATCCGTGAATCGATAGGTCGATCGGCCTTCACCACGAAGAAGAGAAAGGAGAGGCGCACTTGCGCCAGAAAGGGGGCCCACTTCGGTGGCCTGTGCTGACGTCGGCGGCGGGTTGAAGTCCATGACTTCCAGGCAGGGATTCAAGCTCGATACACTACGAAAAAATCTATAGTTGGTATGGATTTGAAGCTCTCTTCGAGCTCTACGAAAACCTCAACTGGGTAGAGTGCTAATTCGGCGTGTGGAGGGAGTTAGAGAGGAGAGAAGGAAAGAACCTCTTTCCGTCGTTCGTCGAGAGGGTTACGGGGAGAGAGAATTTATGAGGGCCAATCAGGGTTTTTTATTTTATTTATATATTTTTAAATTTCTAAAATACCCCTTATCTCCTACGAACTCCAATCCAAACCCAACGACTGTCGTCCCTAGCCAAATACCCCCATTCCGAACACAATGAGATATGTTTCGCAGGCCCATTCGACTGTTTCAGTTAGTTTTCCTTCCAATGAAAATATAAAACATTCAATATTCGATTTGAACGTACATTTCAATTTGCCAGGGCCACAAACTGATTTGAAAGATTCCAGAAAAATAAATCCAGCTATGTTTTGACGATACGGTCCCAACAAAACTAGTTTCGTCGAATTCTGAGACCGTTTGAAAAATGGCTATTTTCTGGTCGATCCAATTTAACTGAAATTGACCAGAACCCATTTTTCTTCACCACGCTCATCTATTAGCTTCAAAAATTATGAAATTTGAAACCTAGCAATAATTTGACATCCCGGATCCAACAAAAGTGATTTCATCGAATTCCGAGATCATTTGCAAAATGTCTATTTTCACGGGCTATATAAATTCTATAGCGACCTTTCTGAAAATTCATTTGGCCATAACTTTTGACTCCCGCTACGAAACTTCGATTTTTCAGATTCGTTAGAAAGTTATTCACCAACAGATTTAAATATTTTTGGTTTCACTAAAATCCGTTTTATTCTGCACCCGGTACAGTCAGTCAAAGTTTGAATTGAGATTTTGAAACTACCGCGCCATTTCAGGCCTTGTTTATAATTTAAAATAATTATATTTATTTTCAAACGTCGATTCAAACATACTTTTCGTCGCTATTATTTAAAATATTTATTTTAAATATTTAAAATTCACTAAAATAGCCAATTTAAATTTTTTAAATTGGTTCAAATTTTACGGGTTGTTACATTTTATTTATTTACTGGCTAAAAGTAACTAGACTCACCGGACTTTATGTCTGACCCTTTTTGTTTCCTCTTCTTTCTTCCGTTCCACCCCCTTAGGTTCTCAAGGGAGGGAATTCTCAGACTTAGTCAGGATTCTGCTATCGTCTTGCTTGGAGCTTCTAGATGTATTGCTCAAGCTTTTATCTATGCTACTATGGCTTATGATTTGGGGATTATACTTTCTTTGTTATTGCACTCTGATATTTAAAGTACAATACAGAAGTTTTAATGATGTACTGAGTTTTTATTTATTTTCAGACGTATGGTGTAATCATGCTTTATGATTAATAATAGTTTAAATTTCCGCTGCTATCTTATTTATATCTGTCTTGTAATTATTCTGTCTGTTTACCTATAGCACTTCACGAAACTTAATGCATTGCCTTAGTGAGTGACATTAACAGACGTGGGGTGTCACACTTGGTATCAGAGCTGAAGGCTACTAGATTAGATAAAAGTTTTTGAAATTTATTTTCAAAAAGGTTTTAAAATAAATCATTTTCAAAAAGAAAAGTCTATTTTGAAAAACATATTCCCCAAAGCCATAGGAAATGTCTCTCGATTCTCTGCTTGATTCTTTTTCTTTTTGTCTAGGGAACCGATTCTTCCTGAAAGGTGTCCCCATTCCGGCACAATGTTGTAGGCATGTTTAAACTGTGGCACATGTCGAAGGGCAATGAAGTACCTAACCCCATCTGTAGCTATAGTAGTATCAATTGCGGCTAATTTTCTCGAGCTTCGTGAGGATTTCTGTGTGATGAAGGCAACTTTCGAGAGACTTGTTACCTTATTACACAAGGATGGTAAAAAGGAGAACAAGGGAGTTAGGGCTAAGGGCACAGCCCAAGGAGAAGAAAAATGATGGCCCAGGAAGGGAACACAGATATAGTTCAAATAAATCTGAAAGGAAGAAGTTAAGATAAAGAGAAACAGAAAATAAAAAGGTATGGCCTAAGAAAGGACAGCAACAACTACGGAAGAAGGGTGGAAAGAATGATATGGCTAAGGGAAAGAGGAAGTGCCATAGTTGCAGGCGAGAGGGTCACTTGGCCTAGGACTGCAGGAAAAGGAAGAATGCTTGCTTCGTTTGTGAAGAGGTTGGACACTATTCTAGGGAGTGCCCAAGGAAGCAAGGGCAAGGTCAAAGGACAGGAACCTCTGGAAGGCAAGCGATAGATCTCGTAGCTAGTGCACCAGATAGAGGTAGGAAAGTTTCCATGGAAGGTTTGATTTCTCTTTCTGATCTTCCTATAAGAACCCTTTTTGATTCTAGCGCTTCGCATTCATTTATATCTAGTTCGGTAGTTGAATCTCTACACTTAATTACTAGTATGGTAGTGGATCCTGTAGTTGCCTCAAACCCCATTGGTGGTTCGGCTCATTCATCTATGATTTGGCGGGGTTTGAGAATATCTGTGTTAGGCGTCGAGTTTGAATGCAATGCATATGTGCTCGAGTTTATGGGCTATGGGTTGATTCTAGGAATGGACTAGCTTACCACATATGGTGCTATTCTGGATTGTGAAAGGAGGGTCGTTTGGCCTCTGACTTGTCATGGGAAGACCCTCGAGATTTCATATGACCCACAAGGGTCGGTTATTGTAACAACCCGTATTTTCAATAACCTGTAATAATGTAAATTGAGGCAGAATTTAATTCTAAAATCTGAATCAAGGGAAACGGACTATGCCATTGCGTTCGTCTCGGAAAAATACGCGAAATAGAGTCCGAGTTTTCGAAAATCGGAATCCGTATGACCCAGTTAAGGCCCAGGGAAGTTTTCAGAAATTTCCATAATTAAAAACAGATTTAAAATTTAAATTAAAAACAAGGATTTGGGCACAGCTGGCGTAGGCGGGAAAACTCCCGCCAGGGGCCCCATGTCGACAGGCCTGTCGACAGGGTCCCCAGGGTGTCGACTGCCCTGTCGACAGCCCTGTCGACAGGGGGTAGCCAGGCAGTATTGCCTGGTGCACCATTTTGGTTTGGGCTTGGTTGTGTGGCCTGGTTCTAGAGCATTCCGAAATCTGACGGGCCAAAATTCACCTAGGGTTAATCCTAGGGCTAAAAACACTCTAATCTTCTATAAATACAACCCTAATCCTACCCTAAAACCCAATTATTCATTCTAGCAACCAAACTATGTCAAATTGAATTCTCAAATGGCCTCCACCTAAAAACCCTAGCCTCCAACCTCTTCATGAATCATTCCTATGAAGATATGATGATCATACAACCTTTTCTATGTTGTATGAATGCTTAATAACTTGCATACTTCATTAAGTTGCAAGTTTGATTTGCTAAGTTTGTGTTTTTGGGATTTTGCAAAAGGGTTTTCTTATTTGAAGCTTTGTTTTGGGTTTTCAAAGGGCTTCTTCATCTTATTTGGTGGATTTGTGACTTGTTTATATTTGTAAGCCCTCTTACCTTCATTTTAGAAACTCTAAAGTTAATATGTGATGCAAGTTGGGATTTATGTATGTTTATTGAGTTATGCGTGTTTATGCATGTTTGCTAAGTCATGATTTACAAGTTAATTGAGTTATGCATGTTTATGCATGTTTGCTAAGTCATGATTTACAAGTTAATTGAGTTATGCATGTTTATGCATGTTTGCTAAGTCATGATTTACAAGTTAATTGAGTTATGCATGTTTATGCATGTTTGCTAAGTCATGATTTACAAGTTAATTGAGTTATGCATGTTTATGCATGTTTGCTAAGTCATGATTTACAAGTTAATTGAGTTGTGCATGTTTATGCATGTTTGCTAAGTCATGATTTACAAGTTAATTGAGTTATGCATGTTTATGCATGTTTGCTAAGCCATGATTTACAAGTTAATTGAGTTATGCATGTTTATGCATGTTTGCTAAGTCATGATTTACAAGTTAATTGAGTTATGCATGTTTGCTAAGTCATGATTTACAAGTTAATTGAGTTGTGCATGTTTATGCATGTTTGCTAAGTCATGATTTACAAGTTAATTGAGTTATGCATGTTTATGCATGTTTGCTAAGCCATGATTTACAAGTTAATTGAGTTATGCATGTTTATGCATGTTTGCTAAGTCATGATTTACAAGTTTATTGAGTTATGCATGTTTATGCAAGTTTACTAAGCCATGATTTGTAAGTTTATTGAGTTATGCATGCTTATGCAAGTTTAAAATGACAAGTTGTGCATGTTTGACAAGTTATGCATGTTTATGGTAATATGCAAGTTCACTATGCTAAGTTATGCAAGTTTAACCATGTTATGCATGTTTATGGTAATATGCAAGTTCACTATGCTAAGTTATGCAAGTTTAACCATGTTATGCATGTTTATGGTAATATGCAAGTTCACTATGCTAAGTTGTACAAGTCTAACATGTTATGCATGATTGTTGTGCAAGTTTATCATGTATGTTGTGCCAAGTTCCCTCTTCCTATCCTTTATACGTTATTACGAATATGTAAGCGATAGAATGACGTTGGGGGTTTGGGTAAACTTAAAATACATGGAAATATAAGATTGGGAATTTACCTATTAAGTTAGGTCTACCCCTTGGGAATTTACCTATTAAGTTAGGTCTACCCAAGCATTTGTTGACTTGTAATTATGTTTTGAAATAAAGTGGACATGACACTTAGAAAACAAAAGTGTGGCCAACTCGAGGTTGGGTTGAGTTTGTAGCGTAATTCTACCCGGAACCGACCGGCTTAACTAGTGGCTACAAACAATAGGACCCAATGTGAGAAGTTGGTCATGTGGTGCCAAAGCCCGAGGTTAGACTAAGTTGTGGTGTAAACCTACCCGGACCCGCCCGGCCTAACTAGTAACCACAACGAGGTCTAATGTGAGAGGTTAAGGTGCATTAAATTAATTAATGCCTCGTGATTAGGGGTAAGTCAAGGTCCACTAATGCTTAACCAAATTGGGGATTCAAGGGATGGAAATGGGGTTAAGTTACACTTAACCAATTCAATCCATTTGGGGATATGAGGGATTAGATGGGGTTAAATGGTGAACTGTTGGTCACACTTAACTAATTTAATCCATGATTAGTGAGGGGTTAGACCACACTTAACCCTCTTAGAAAACCCTAGCAACGTGGTCTGTTCTAACAGTAATCCCAGTTTGGTATCATTCACAACCCTAGAAGCTAGGCTAGGGCGGGGCACGATTACTGGACTGATGTAAGCGACCAAAACGACGGCTGAGTGGTACAGCGGTGCGGGTTCAGGCGGGCTACGGACGTGCACGTAGTCCGGTGTTGGACAAACTCGAGGCACGTGTACCAGTAGGTTTGGGCTGTGCATTATTGCTTAAGTGTCCGGGGTTGACACCCGAGGGCTTGATACACCCGAAGGTGGACCCAGCACAGTCAAACTACATCCATATGTAGGCGGTATGGACACAAACACTTGACGTGTTAGGTTTATGGGGAGCCGATCGACTAGACCGTTGGGCTGGACCTTATATTAAGGTCACTTCATGTTATTGGGTCAAAGCTTGGGCCAGGGGATCAATATCTGTTATGTTGGTTTGCTAGTACACCGTGGTGCAAAACTTAATCTTGTTTTATGCGATGACACCTCTATCTATCTTGTAGTTAATTTATCATGCCCGTATGTTGTTATCTATGATCATCTCAGTTTCCATCATGCTGTTAACTTTATTAGTTTATGGACTGATCGTAGCAGGGCTTACTCAGTCTTTTTGACTGACCTGTTTTCTTTCGCCTCTTTTCTTCCGTTTCCCCCCCCCCAGGTTCTCAGGGAGGGAATACAGGAGCTTAGCTTGGATCCTACCTGCTTTCTTGGATAGCTCATGTATGCTTTGGACTTGAGCTCGCTATGGTTTTTCCAGCTTTGGGGATAGTTACTTATGTATTTCTGTTTTCAGATGATGTTGTTTTATCTAGACTTGTAATTTTGGGAAAATGACATTTTGATGTACCAGACTTGTGTTTAGAAATGGTTTAAAATCTTCCGCTGTTTTATCTACTTACTCTGTTTATTTATACATATGTCATGTCCTGCCTTGCTATATCATTATGCATGTTTACCTTGTTTACCAAAACGCCCCACCAAAGTCGGAGTTGCTTGCAAGAGCCACCCTGGCGGAGGTGGGGTGTTACATTTGGTATCAGAGCATATGGTTTACGAGAAGGGATAAAAAGGTTTTTAAAACTCTTTGAAAAACTATTTTCAAAACCAAGTATTAAGTATTTTCCAAAGAAAAGTCTATTTATTTTTAAAAGGCTATTCCCCAAAAGCCATTAGCACTATCCTTTGATCCCTCGTTTGAACTCTTTTCTTTTCGTTTCCAGCATGTCTGATAATCTCATCTTACCCGAAGGGGTAACAATACCCGATTGGTTTCGTCGGTACTTGGAAGTCACGGCACCGGTCCCGGGTGTCTCTAATGTTGTCTTTCCAGTTAAGGCCGTTGTTCCTCCTCCTCCTTCCGTATCTGATGTTCCTCTTCTCCCTCAGCCTCCACAAGCGGATTTTGCGGAAACTTGTAAGAACTTCAAGATGATGGGTGGCAAGAATTTTAGTGGAACAGAGACTTTTGTAGAGGCAAGGAATTGGTTGAAAGAGACCGAAGATCTTTTAGCCACCTTTGATATAGGTGACCGCAGGAAGGTTTTATTGGCAGTATGGTTGCTAAAAGAAGAAGCCGCACGTTGGTGGGTAGTCACCACCGCTACTAGGCCAATTGAGACTTGGGATGACTTTAGAGGAAGGTTTGGACTAAGGTTCTTATCACTGAAGCAAGGGGACATGACTATTAGGGAATACATAGATAAGTTTAATCAACTGGCTCGGGTCGATTTAGACTTGGTTAATACAGCTCAGAAGAAGGCCCTACACTTTGCTCTAGGATTAAACGAGCCATTACATGGTTTGGCCATGTCTCATATACCCTTGGGGGCGACTTTCGAGAATTTGGTGAATATGGCCCTACTCAGTGAAGAGAATAGGAGTGACGAGAAGGAGAAGAAGTCTGAAGATAAGAAGGAAAAGAAGTGCTTTACTTGTGGAAGCTCGACTCATCTAAACAAGGATTGCAGGAAAAGGAAGGGCACTTGCTTTAACTATGGAGAAATGGGACACTTCACTAGGGATTGCCCGAGGAAACAAGGGCAAGGTCAGACTCGGTGTGCAGGACTATCTGGAGGGCGAGTTCATCCCCTCAACACCGTTCTTCCAGCTTATGATAGAGGTAGTGTTTCGGTTGAAAGTCTTGTTTACATTTTCTGATTTTCCCTGTTCGAACTTTGTTTGATTCTGGCACATCGCATAGTTTTATTTCATCTGATCCAGTTGAAAGTTTTGCACCTAAGTACTAGTGTAGTTGATGATCCCGTATGTGTTTCAAATCCAATTGGGGGTTCTGCCCGTTTGTCTATGGTCTGAGTGGATTTGAAATTTCTATCTTGAGTATAGAATTCTCGTGGGATGTTTATATTCTCGGTTTCAGGGGATATGGGTTGGTTTTGGGCATGGAATGGTTGTCATGTTTTGAAGCCATTCTTGGTTTTTGTATATAGGGTGTGGGGCTCATGACTCGCCTCGGTAATACCCTAGAAATTTCTGGCAACCCTATGGGTCCCGTCATGTTATGTTATCTTGAATCCCTCAACTCGTCTATCGATAGTTTGCAATCTTTGAGGGTGGTCCGAGAATATCCTGATATCTTGGGTGAAGTGAAGGGGTTACCCCTAGACGTGGGATAGATTTCTGCATTATCTGGTTGGTAACACCAAGCCAGTTTCGTGGCCGGTTAGGCACGTGACCTCACGAGATGAGAGTTAAGAAAGCAAGTCAAGGAGTTGCTTGAGAAGAACTTCCTGAGACGAAGCATTTTCGAGTAGGGTGCTCCAGTAGTATTCGTTACTGATGTGGACAGTTTATTTCGCTTATGTGTTGATTATCGTGAGAGGAATAGATAACCGTTACCAAGGATCAATGATTTGTTTGATCAGCTTGTAGGAGCATCGGTTTTCTTTTGATCTAGCTACCGGATTCCATCAGCTTAGGATGGCTGAGGATGGAATTGACAAGACTACGTTTAGGGCTCTAGATGGGTTTTAGAATGGCTAGTCATGCTATTTGGATTGACTAACGCACCCGCATATTACGTGAACTTGGTAGGGTGTTTAGGGAGCCCTTGAACAAGTTTGTCGTGGTCGTCGTAGACGATATTTTGATCTCCTTAAAAGAACGAGGAAGAGCATGCTATACATCTCAAGGAGGTGATGGATACGCTTGGAGCCACCAGCTGAAGGTCAAGTTCTCCAAATGTCACTTTGGAGGAAAGAAGTTGGATTTCTTGGGCACATAGTTCCTAAGTAAGGCTTAGCGGTGGATTCCGCTAAAGTGGGTGCGGTTTAAGACCGGAAAACTCTGAGGAGGGCAATTGAAGTAAGAAGCTTTCTCCGTTTGGCTAGTTAAGTTAGCATTCCCTGAGCTTAGACTTACTCTTCTGGTACAAGAAGGGGGTTTCACAGGAAGAAGACCCGCAGTTAGTCAAGAACATGAACCAGATGATTCGAGGCGAGATATTAAGTCACCTCACTAGATATATTATAGATGACAAGGGATGACTAAGGCACGATGAGAGATTATGTGTTCCTCGAGTGGAAGACTTGGTAAAGAAGGTTCTTACAGATGCGCATCACTCGAGGAGGTGGTCGAGTTGGTCTCGGAATGCATGTTGTGCCACCAAGTTAAGGCCAAGTCATAGAAGCCCAGTGGGCCATTACCTCTATTGGGGGTTCCGCAGGGAAGTGTGAAAACATCTCGATAGATTATGTGGATGGACTACCTAGATCAAAGAAAAGGAATACGGGTATGTGGGTCAAAATGGGTAGACTCACGAAGAGTGCTCATTTCAGTCCGGTGAAGAGCAAGAGGACTGCATCATGGTTAGCAACAAAAAGTTGGCCAGTTTTGAAATAGCCTATAGGAAGCCATGGGTAGGCAAATCAAATCTAGGTATGGCCTATCACTCATAGGCGGATAGTTCATTTCGATTAAGCATGAGTTATAGAAAATCACGTTTATAAGGGCAATTGGCAACGTGGATTGGTATTTTCAAGAAAAGTTCTGCTGCGTGGAATACTTTATAGTAAGTAGACGAGATCCAGGATTCACTAGTGAATTTTGGAGAGCTTGCACGAATCATGAGGTTATAATTATGTTTAAGCCAAGTATATAGAAAGAAGAATAAGTGGAAAAGGAAGACGAGAGGCGATAATGAAATGACTTCCAACTCGAATTTGGGAAATAGGAGTTAGGAAGCCAAGGAATCATGAAGTGAAAAGACAGTCAAAGCACAGTGGAGTTAAGCTCAAGGAAACGTGACTAAGAAGAGCGAAGACTAGATACGCGCATCATATCTCTTTTTAAGAGTGCATCCTTGATCCTTGTTTTCCTGTGGAGCTTGCTTGCAAGTTATCTTTTGTATATATCCTCTCGGTCCCATTCTCGATCTTATTTCTGTTGTAAACTCCATAAGGGGGTAAGACTCATCGGTTAGTACTATATGTCAAAGTTTGAATGGATTTCTTGTAATCCAAAAAGGAGTTTATCTAGTTTATCTAGTTTATCGTGTTTATCTTGTCATGAGAACCTTAGGTAGAAACCCTTTGGATGAAACATGTGTTTGAGACATGTTATGTTTGATGGTTGCAAGTGGTTGCAAGTGTTTGCAAGTGGTTACTCGTGGATGCATTATACACATTAGGCACTAGATCGGCTCACACACTCTTCATGTTGCATATGCATGAGTGTTTATGCTTATTCATGATTGAAACTTGTTGTGCCACCACATGGATGTTGCATATGGGTGAATGTGATGTGCACTCATATAGATACTATGAATTTAGGAATTTGCATACATATGGATTCATTTCACTGACATACATATGCATTAAGGAGGTTTACTGTATCAGTAACCGCCTGATTTACATACATATGCATTAAGGAGGTTTACTGTATCAGTAACCGCCTGATTTTTGCATTAGGTAAGTACATATACACACACTTTTGCATATGTTCATACAACATTTAGAATCTTTAAGGACAATGATTGCTCGTGGATGATGTTTTGAGTAGATGGATGTTGGATGGTAGGATATGTTCTTCCTGACTTGAAGATTTCGGGGACGAAATCCCTTAAGGAGGGGAGAATGTAACAACCCGTATTTTCAATAACCTGTAATAATGTAAATTGAGGCAGAATTTAATTCTAAAATCTGAATCAAGGGAAACGGGCTATGCCATTGCGTTCGTCTCGGAAAAATACGCGAAATAGAGTCCGAGTTTTCGAAAATCGGAATCCGTATGACCCAGTTAAGGCCCAGGGAAGTTTTCAGAAATTTCCATAATTAAAAACAGATTTAAAATTTAAATTAAAAACAAGGATTTGGGCACAGCTGGCGTAGGCGGGAAAACTCCCGCCAGGGGCCCCATGTCGACAGGCCTGTCGACAGGGTCCCCAGGGTGTCGACTGCCCTGTCGACAGGGGGTAGCCAGGCAGTATTGCCTGGTGCACCATTTTGGTTTGGGCTTGGTTGTGTGGCCTGGTTCTAGAGCATTCCGAAATCTGACGGGCCAAAATTCACCTAGGGTTAATCCTAGGGCTAAAAACACTCTAATCTTCTATAAATACAACCCTAATCCTACCCTAAAACCCAATTATTCATTCTAGCAACCAAACTATGTCAAATTGAATTCTCAAATGGCCTCCACCTAAAAACCCTAGCCTCCAACCTCTTCATGAATCATTCCTATGAAGATATGATGATCATACAACCTTTTCTATGTTGTATGAATGCTTAATAACTTGCATACTTCATTAAGTTGCAAGTTTGATTTGCTAAGTTTGTGTTTTTGGGATTTTGCAAAAGGGTTTTCTTATTTGAAGCTTTGTTTTGGGTTTTCAAAGGGCTTCTTCATCTTATTTGGTGGATTTGTGACTTGTTTATATTTGTAAGCCCTCTTACCTTCATTTTAGAAACTCTAAAGTTAATATGTGATGCAAGTTGGGATTTATGTATGTTTATTGAGTTATGCGTGTTTATGCATGTTTGCTAAGTCATGATTTACAAGTTAATTGAGTTATGCATGTTTATGCATGTTTGCTAAGTCATGATTTACAAGTTAATTGAGTTATGCATGTTTATGCATGTTTGCTAAGTCAAGATTTACAAGTTAATTGAGTTATGCATGTTTATGCATGTTTGCTAAGTCATGATTTACAAGTTAATTGAGTTATGCATGTTTATGCATGTTTGCTAAGTCATGATTTACAAGTTAATTGAGTTGTGCATGTTTATGCATGTTTGCTAAGTCATGATTTACAAGTTAATTGAGTTATGCATGTTTATGCATGTTTGCTAAGCCATGATTTACAAGTTAATTGAGTTATGCATGTTTATGCATGTTTGCTAAGTCATGATTTACAAGTTAATTGAGTTATGCATGTTTATGCATGTTTGCTAAGTCATGATTTACAAGTTAATTGAGTTGTGCATGTTTATGCATGTTTGCTAAGTCATGATTTACAAGTTAATTGAGTTATGCATGTTTATGCATGTTTGCTAAGCCATGATTTACAAGTTAATTGAGTTATGCATGTTTATGCATGTTTGCTAAGTCATGATTTACAAGTTTATTGAGTTATGCATGTTTATGCAAGTTTACTAAGCCATGATTTGCAAGTTTATTGAGTTATGCATGCTTATGCAAGTTTAAAATGACAAGTTGTGCATGTTTGACAAGTTATGCATGTTTATGGTAATATGCAAGTTCACTATGCTAAGTTATGCAAGTTTAACCATGTTATGCATGTTTATGGTAATATGCAAGTTCACTATGCTAAGTTATGCAAGTTTAACCATGTTATGCATGTTTATGGTAATATGCAAGTTCACTATGCTAAGTTGTACAAGTCTAACATGTTATGCATGATTGTTGTGCAAGTTTATCATGTATGTTGTGCCAAGTTCCCTCTTCCTATCCTTTATACGTTATTACGAATATGTAAGCGATAGAATGACGTTGGGGGTTTGGGTAAACTTAAAATACATGGAAATATAAGATTGGGAATTTACCTATTAAGTTAGGTCTACCCCTTGGGAATTTACCTATTAAGTTAGGTCTACCCAAGCATTTGTTGAATTGTAATTATGTTTTGAAATAAAGTGGACATGACACTTAGAAAACAAAAGTGTGGCCAACTCGAGGTTGGGTTGAGTTTGTAGCGTAATTCTACCCGGAACCGACCGGCTTAACTAGTGGCTACAAACAATAGGACCCAATGTGAGAAGTTGGTCATGTGGTGCCAAAGCCCGAGGTTAGACTAAGTTGTGGTGTAAACCTACCCGGACCCGCCCGGCCTAACTAGTAACCACAACGAGGTCTAATGTGAGAGGTTAAGGTGCATTAAATTAATTAATGCCTCGTGATTAGGGGTAAGTCAAGGTCCACTAATGCTTAACCAAATTGGGGATTCAAGGGATGGAAATGGGGTTAAGTTACACTTAACCAATTCAATCCATTTGGGGATATGAGGGATTAGATGGGGTTAAATGGTGAACTGTTGGTCACACTTAACTAATTTAATCCATGATTAGTGAGGGGTTAGACCACACTTAACCCTCTTAGAAAACCCTAGCAACGTGGTCTGTTCTAACAGTAATCCCAGTTTGGTATCATTCACAACCCTAGAAGCTAGGCTAGGGCGGGGCACGATTACTGGACTGATGTAAGCGACCAAAACGACGGCTGAGTGGTATAGCGGTGCGGGTTCAGGCGGGCTACGGACGTGCACGTAGTCCGGTGTTGGACAAACTCGAGGCACGTGTACCAGTAGGTTTGGGCTGTGCATTATTGCTTAAGTGTCCGGGGTTGACACCCGAGGGCTTGATACACCCGAAGGTGGACCCAGCACAGTCAAACTACATCCATATGTAGGCGGTATGGACACAAACACTTGACGTGTTAGGTTTATGGGGAGCTGATCGACTAGACCGTTGGGCTGGACCTTATATTAAGGTCACTTCATGTTATTGGGTCAAAGCTTGGGCCAGGGGATCAATATCTGTTATGTTGGTTTGCTAGTACACCGTGGTGCAAAACTTAACCTTGTTTTATGCGATGACACCTCTATCTATCTTGTAGTTAATTTATCATGCCAGTATGTTGTTATCTATGATCATCTCAGTTTCCATCATGCTGTTAACTTTATTAGTTTATGGACTGATCGTAGCAGGGCTTACTCAGTCTTTTTGACTGACCTGTTTTCTTTCGCCTCTTTTCTTCCGTTTCCCCCCCCCCCCAGGTTCTCAGGGAGGGAATACAGGAGCTTAGCTTGGATCCTACCTGCTTTCTTGGATAGCTCATGTATGCTTTGGACTTGAGCTCGCTATGGTTTTTCCAGCTTTGGGGATAGTTACTTATGTATTTCTGTTTTCAGATGATGTTGTTTTATCTAGACTTGTAATTTTGGGAAAATGACATTTTGATGTACCAGACTTGTGTTTAGAAATGGTTTAAAATCTTCCGCTGTTTTATCTACTTACTCTGTTTATTTATACATATGTCATGTCCTGCCTTGCTATATCATTATGCATGTTTACCTTGTTTACCAAAACGCCCCACCAAAGTCGGAGTTGCTTGCAAGAGCCACCCTGGCGGAGGTGGGGTGTTACAGTTATGCTTAGTTTCCTAGAGTCTCTTGATGCATCTCTCAGTGGTCTGCAATCTATTCCAGTAGTTCGAGATTATTCTGACGTTTTTGATGAGGTACGGGGCTTACCTCCGAGGCGACATCGATTTTCGTATATATATCTGGTGGACAATGCAAAGCCAGTTGCATTACCAGTGCGCCATATGTCTCCAAGGGAAAGGAGGGAGCTGATTAAGCAAGTAGGGGAGCTACTTGAGAAAGGGTTTTCCAGCATCGTTTCTCAAGGTCTGATTTGCCAGCAATTCAAAGTTGAGTAAAGGAAGCCCGGTGGCTTACTCCATCCTTCACAGGGCCCGCATTGGAAGTGGGAGAGCGTCTCCATGGATTTCATAGATGGTTTGCCTAGATCAACGAAGGGCAACACCAGCATTTGGGTGGTAGTAGATGACGTACTAAGAGCACCCATTTTATTTCCAGTTAAGAGTAAGAGGACGACACCATGGTTGGCAGCAATTTATGTTCGAGAGATAGTTCATCATCGTGTAGTACCTTCCGGTATCGTAAGTGATCGAGATTCCATTTTCACCAATGAATTTTGGTGGAGCTTGCAAGAAGCATTAGGTACACAGTTGTATTTAAGCACCGCTTATCATCCTCAGACCGATGGATAGACGGAGAGGGTGAACAGAATTCTTGAAGACCTTTTAAGGCTGTGTAGTCTATGCTCCAGATGGACTTGGTAAGAACATCTTCCTTTAGTAGAGTTTGCCTATAATAACAGTTATCAAGCTAGCATCGGCATGGCACCCTTTCAAGCATTGTACGGGCGACCCTGTAGATCGCCAACTTGTTGGTGGGAATCTACAGAAAGAAGATTATTTGGACCAGATATGGTTAAGGAAACGTCCGAAAAGATTGACCTTATTCGACGGCAGATGAAGGCAGCTCAAGATAAGCAGACAAGGGGAGGACTAACCTCGAATTTGAAGTAGGCGACTAGGTTTCTATCAAAGTATCACCTTTTGAGGAATGTGGTTCGCTTCAGATCAGTAGGAAAGTTGGCACCTAGGTTTGTGGGACCATTTCCCATAACCAAGAGGATTAGCAAAGTGGCCTATCGAGTAAATCTCCCAGAAAATCTATCCGGCGTTCATGACATTTTCCGCGTCTCTCATCTGTGGAAGTTCCTGCATGACACCGCGGAAGTATTTGAACCGAGTATGTTAGAGGAAGTCGAAGTGGAACGGGAGGCGACAGTCAGACGAGTCCCTACCCGTATTCTTGGGTCAGAGGCTAAGAAGCTGCGCAATAAGGAGATCAAGTTGCTAAGGGTTCAATGGGGAGATAACCCAGAAGATGCAACTTGTGAGACCGAAGACAAGATTCGTGCTTCTTACCCTTTTCTTTTCGAGGGTATGTTCTTAACTCCTTTCCTAAGTTTTATCAGTGCTTGTTTCTGTCAATAGAATATATCTTATCCATCGTATTTTCGACCTTTAGATAGGAATCCTATGGATGTAAACATGTGTTTGAAGCATGCTATGTTAGATGGATGCAAGTGGATGCAAGTGTTTGTTAGTGGTTGCATGTGGACTCATATACACTAGGCACTAAGGTTGGCTCAATCACTCTCGTACTGCATATGGATGTGTGTGCATTTTCTTTTCTTTTATGAATGTAAATGGATAGTTAGCATATGGACAATGCATTTGGACGAATGAATGTGCACACATATAGAACTTATATGATATGATAGGTTTATTTGCATACATATTGGATTCATGGCACTAACATACATTGCATTAAGGAGGTCAACTGAATCAGTAGGCCACCTGATCTTCGCATTAGTGTTGGAAGATATACACACACCTTCATATATATTTATAGAAGCATTAGAAATCTTTAAGGAATATAGATGCCAATAATTGGTGGATGAGTAAATGGATGATGGATGGTAGGATATGCATTCTTCTCAACTTAGAGATTTCGGGACGAAATCCTTTGAGCAAGGGAGAATGTAACACCCTGAATTTGTACCAACACTAAAAGAGGATAAATTAAATAATAATTAATTTAATATTCAAAATTAGAAGAAACGGACTGCAACATTGCGTCCGTCTCGAAATTCTAGTCAAGATAGACACTTGGTTTGCGTAAAATGGACACCGTATGATGTAGTTATGAGGGTTTTAAGTTTGTATACACGTAGAAAAATTATATACATATGTATGAGTCAGAGATGAGCCAGAGCTGAGTCAGAATTCTATTTAGAACAGTTCAAATTCGAAAAATTCGTCAGAGTGCCAAAATCCCCGCTCTAGGGGGTCGACCCCCCTAGAGGGGTGTCGACCTAAGAGTCGACCCACCCACAGGGTTGTCGACATCCCTAGGGCAAAGGTGACAGCCAGTTTCAGAGGGCTCTACTGCTATAAATATGTGGCTATTTCTCATGTTTGCTTCATTGAAAATCATGGAGGCCATATGCTGCTGGAGTGCGAACTGAACCGTTTTCTATAACAACGTACTTTGCAAATCAAATTCAGAATTCAAGACCCGTTCTTTCTCAATTCTGTAAACCTAACACTGTGAGTTCTAGTTGCTTTTAGGTTTCGATAAATAAAAGTAAATTATGAAAGGTTGTGATTTGAATATGTGTAAACCATGAATCTATGCTATTATCATATCTGATACTATGTCATGATAGATCTATTTCTTTAGAGCCAATTCAATTGTGATTATTCTGCTATGTCATGATAGATCTATTTCTTTAGATCCAACTCAATTGTGATTATTCTACTATGTTATTATTGTGGATCTTGGTTTGTAACTATATTGTGGTTAATATAAATCTTTTAATTTGAATAGTTATATCATTGGATAGATCTAATCATTTATGTAAATCATGAACATATGCCACCTTGAATTGGTTAGGATTGGATCTAAATCTTTATCTAAATTGTAACTTCTAGGGCATGCTATGATGTCGATTTGTGTAGATCTGTTTCTAAACTAGTAGATCTAATTTATGTGGACATTGAAACTATTAGTCAGATCTAGATTATCACCTTGTGTTATCATGTTAGATCTATTTTATGTGATCTAATTTATCACCTTGTGTTATCATGTTAGATCTATTTTAAACTCTAGATCTGAATCATGTGATCTAATCTATCACCATGTGTTATCATGTCAGATCCAAACAAATTAGATATTTAATCTGCTGATTTAGATCTTACTATGCTTATTGAGACATCATGTTATGTTCCCTAGTTTTATGTTCGTCTTGTTATAATGATAATTACATGTCCATGCTAGTATGTATGTTCACATTATCATGCTAAGTTTATGTTTATGCCAAGATGATCACTTTTGTTACATTCCTATTGTTTTTCCCAATTATCATTTATGACTAGGCTATTGTCTAGCCTAGGCATGTTGCCAATTTTGTGAGGGCGCTAATTAACGAACAGGGGAAAAAGGGTTAAAAATGGCATAATTTGAATATGAACATTTTTGGACATGTAATTCAAATTATTGGGTAAAATAGGTATTGACACCTGTAAAAGGAAAGGATTAATTAATTGGTAAATTAATTAAAAATGGAATGTCTAGTAATTACAATTAGGAAATGTAATTGTACTTATGACACGAGGCTGGGTTGCATCAGTGGTGGAAGTCTGCTCGGACCCGACCGACATATCCAGCAGCCACTAATGTTGAACCTAATGTGGGAGGTCTAAGTACGTAAATACGAATCGGGCTAAGACACGAGGTTAGGCCCAACTGTGAAATAAGACTGCACGGACCCAACCGGCATCTCCAACATCCACACGTTGTAGGCCTAATGTGGGAGGTCTAGCCTATTATAAACCATAAATGAACATGGTAATGAATTGGACTACTTAACCAAATCTAATCCATAGGGATTGTATGATATAGAACTGAAGTTAGGGTTAAGTAAAATTGATTGGATCAGTGGGAGGTTAAGTAAATCTTGGGTAGGTGTGTAATATTAATATATATAGGCCCACAAACTTAACCATTAAACAAACATGCTTGGACCAGTGAGAGGTTAAGTAAATCTTCGGTAGGTGGGTAATATTAGTATATATAGGCGCATGACTTAACCATTAAACAAACATGCTTGGATCAGTGGGAGGTTAAGTAAATCTTGGGTAGGTGGGTAATATTAGTATATATATAGGCCCACAACTCAACCATTAAACAAACATGCTTGGATCAGTGGGAGGGTTAAGGAAATCTCGGGTGGGTGGGTAGTATTGGTATATATAGGCCCACAAACTTAACCGATAAGGTTATGTAATTAAAGACACCTAGTGGTGGAAAAATATAATAAAGATATGTAAACTAAGACACCTTTTAGGGTTAACATAACTTGTAGAATGATAGGGTTATTATTAAAGACACCTGTAGGTAAGCATAACCGATTGGAAGATTGGGGGTTATGTATTAAAGACACTTATAGGTAAGCATAACCGGTAGAAAGATTGGAGTTATGTAATTAAAGACATCCCTTTAGGGTAAGCACAACTAGTATAGGGCTATGTAATTAAAGGCAGCTAAGGGTATACATAGTCGGTGGAAAACCTAGTGGTGATACAAGACAAGGGGGAGAGCTTGTACATATTGTATGGGACCCATTTCAGTCAGTAACCCAGAGTTGATATCAAGTAAGGAACTCCGTACTAGATGGAGAAGGGGCACGCTTACTAATTGATTGTAAGAGATCCAAATGAGATGGATGGTGTGGGCGGCGCAAACTGACTGGGGACATGTGCGTGCATGGGTCGGGCAGAGGGGGCTAAGACGACCGTGACACCAGTAGATATGGTTGTGCACATCTTGGGTTGCCACTTTGGGAAGTGATACCTCCTACTGTGCGGCCAGCACAGGATATCTAGGGAGTAGGGAGCCGATCGATTAGGGTAGTGGTTAGGGTATACTTGGGCGTATGACCTAAGCCTACCAACTCATAGTGGAAGGGATCATCTCATTTTAATTATACTAGTAATAGTGCAGAGTAATCATTAGTGAGGCACATACACCTTATCTTGCTTACCTTGTCACACCTGCCATTTATGTAGTGATCTCTCTTATCCACTTTATATGCCTATCATGTTACTTTTATTTATTTACTGGCTAAAAGTAACTAGACTTGCCAGACTTTATGTCTGACCCTTTTTGTTTCCTCTTCTCTCTTCTGTTTCCCCTTCCCCCTAGGTCCTCAAGGGAGGGAATTCTCAGGCTTAGTCAGGATTCTTCTACCGTCTTGCTTGGAGCTTCTAGATGTATTACTCTAGCTTTTATCTATGCTACCATGGCTTATGATTTGGGGATCATACTTTCTTTGTTATTGGACTCTTATATTTAAAGTACAGGACGGAATTTTTAATAATGTACTGAGTTTTTATGTATTTTTAGATGTATGGTGTAATCATGATTTTATGATTAATAACAGTTTAAATTTTTGCTGCTATCTTATTTATATCTGTCTTATAATTATTATGTGTCTGTTTACCTATAGCACTTCACGAAACTTAATGCATTCCCTTAGTGAGTGACATTAATGGACGTGAGGTGTCACACTATACTTAAAAATATTATATTTACTTCGTTTGTATCATATCTTGCCTACAATTCTTTTATATATCTTGTGGTTATTGCGAATACCCTAAATCTGGAAATCAGTCCCTAAATATTATTAGATTTGTGAAGCTGTTATTCCAGATTTATAGGATTTAGGTGTAAATTATATGAATTGTGTAGTTCATTGCTTTAGAATTATAAACCTATTTGTATTTGGTATTGTTTTGGGGTTTTGCTTGATTGTTGTAAATTTGCTCTTTTTTTTCTTTTTAAATAAAAAAAAATCATTATTTGAAATCTACAAGAAATATTAACAAATCATAAAGGAAATGATGTGTAAATTCATGTATTTTGTACATAGTTTACATTGTCTATTCTAAATAAAATATCACTTATTTCTTGTGATCTGAAATTTGTTGGTATTCTTCTCTCTTTTAAATTGTTTGGGTAGAATTTACAAGAATTATAGTAAATAATCTATTTAAGACATTTTGAATCTCAACAAGACTAAACACAAGAGGGTTATCCTAGTTTTTACTTTGGACTCAAATTTGAAATAACAACGATAAAAAAGAATTAGTTACTGTGTAAATATTGAGTTAAATATATATATATATATATAATATTATAACTTTTTCCCTACCAAAAAAAATTATAACTTTATCCATCCAAAATCCACGTAAACGACGTTGTTAATATCATTACTAAGTAAATGTATGTTTTATGTTTGAATTTGAATAGTTCCTATCATGATGGTATATAGTAATGTTTTCCATAATAAATGGAAAATAAACGTTTATAGCCGTTATGTTTGTTAATAATAAATGTAGAGTTAATTGCTATAATAAAAAAGGTTACAAATAAATTTGAAAGGGAACAAATATTTTAACCATGAATGTTGTGGGGAAATGAATAAGTAAATAAATATCAAACAGTTACAATTCAAAATGAATAGGAATAAATATTGTAACACCAAATTTGGAAATCAATACAATAAACTTATATATATATATGAATCAATAAAAATAAATAAAAATCGTAATATTATGGGAGTTACAATAAGTAAAATTAAATGGGACTAATATAAATGACATTTTATAGGTTGTCCATTGCCTTAGGAAACACGATCATTAGTGTCAGTAATGACACGTGGCAATTGTGGAATTTAATTGATTTAGTATCCATTACCTTAGGAAATGATCATTATGGTCATTAATGCCATGTGACCATATTAATTAAGTGAATTAAAGAGGATTTAATGAGCATTAGGGTATTAACGGTCATAGTAGATACTAAGTCCAATAAGAAAATAAATAAATAAATAAACATCCTAGAGTCGTGAGTCATAGGAAATCATCCTTATCTTATTTATAGTTTAATTCTAAAAATAATATCTTTAATTGGAATAAGGATTGGACTTAGTAGGTTAACGATGTGAGGTCAGCTGCCTTATTCAACAGAAGTCTGCACTTTCTAGCAGTCGGATACATGTACAACTGATGTGCGATATCATTGACAATAGGAACCCGTGACTATAAGAAATCGTGTAACGTGAATTTACTCTTACTTCAAGCGTTGAGGCTTTTAGTGGCTGCATGGCCCACCTCCATTTCAAAAGAAGAAACCAAAAAGGAAATAATTCATAGCGTAGCCTTCTTCAAGATTAGAGGTATTAAGTAGTAGGATCCACCTATAGGGTATTATGTGATTGGATTCACCCTTTACCGTAAGGGTAAAATCATAAGGTCCGCCCTTAATTGGTACAAAGTAATCGGATAGCTCGCTCTCGCATAAGTAAGAAGTATTAAATGGCTAACTGGGTGCGGGATCGGTAAGCCTCGCGAAAGCCTATTTCCTTTAGGTAGTAAGTGACTGGGGTTAGAGTCCACGTTGGGATAAGTATCAAATGACTGTCGCGAAGGTACCATACGTCTGCCTATCCTATGGGACATATTAAGTGACTTGTGGGATTTTCCAATAAGGTTATCTAGATAGTAACATAGGGGTCCACTTGGGGAAAAGGGTCATAAATGACGATTAGTCATCTACCAAGCCTATAGGTAATAAATGACTGTTTATTATCTCTCGCATTATGCAGGGTTTGGAAATGCATGAATGACATCAACCTTAAATTAGTAGGATGTAGTAGCTAGTGTTGTCTAATTTATATTAGTTTGTGGTAAACCACCTAGTAAGTTATTAAGCAATCATGGATCCACCTTTGGCCTTAAGTGATTGTAAGAGTCTGCTTTTATGTTATATTGTAAGTAAGGCCATAAGAGACTATATTGGAATAACCCACCTCCTTTATTATAAGGTACTGATTAGTTGGAGAGTACGACTCTTTGTTTTGGTATTTATTTGAATGGTGGTTTAAAGGCTTCATGAATGCGTAAAAGTTATATCTTTTTATATTACAATAGAAATATCTTTGGGAAGTGCTGCCTTGGGTGTAGTTGCTAATCGTCGTGCATAATCTTTGCAAGGTTAGATTAGAATCACTTGCCTTGTGAGACATATGATTTGGGTGAAACAAAACAGGATACTTTTTTGTATTATGGAAAGTGTTATACATTTTTTACTCACCAGTACTTTTTCTTCAGACCCCTTCCTTATAACAACTCTCTAGCTTATGTTGGGGAAGATAGGATTTGCAAGAATTTAAGTTTGGTTTTTTGTTCATATTCTCTCATGCTCGGTACTGTTGTGGCAATTTTCTTTTAAGGTAGTTTTCTTAGTCGATACTTTTATCCTATCTTGTTTCCACTATAAGTGTAACATAACGACTTTTCCGTACCGTTTAAGCTGACATTTATACACATGTCAAGCTCAAATGGCATAAGAAAGCAGATAGTTAGAAAAAAGAAGTTGGAGTGTGAGAAGAAGAAAGAAATGTTAAAATAAAAGAAAAAAAGAATACCAGCACTACATAATCAGAGTAGAACAGGATCTCACGGTGAAACGAATAAAATATAATATCTCAATACTCTTTACATAAAGAGAACACTATGTGTGTGTGTATATATATATATATGATTATAATATTAGAGTACAAACTAGATCAATATACTGCACACATCAGAAATAAATTAACACCAGAAAATATGGGAATACATCTCAACTCCGACTCCTCTCCTGATGCTCCAAGCAAAACCTAATGCAACCTGAAATATACTTGGTCTGACCCGAGCACATTTTGAAGAAAAGCAAGCACATGTTTTTACCTTATGATAACTAAATCATTTTTTATATCAAAATCCAGTGATATTATAACATTGTGTATCAAACCCCAATAAAATAGGAATATAACCGAAAAGCTTGAATCTCATTTTTCGACATAGTTGGTTTACATCTAAAAACATACGACTCGTATTGGAGTTTGGATTTCTAATATGACTAGGTATAGAACTACCTTCCAATCAGTATTCCCTAAAGATAAAACACTTAGGGTTCAACACGAACATCTTGCAACCCGATCACACAGAACCAACCACTCATTCAACTTGAGTGTATCAAATATATCATCACCACGGTTGGGATCAATGACTGTATCATTATGAAACATACAGAAAGGGAAACCAATTTCTTTAGATCAACTAATGGTATACCTTAATAGGTATGACCCACATAGCCCTGCTGCCTGCTCGATTTCAGTCATTTACCGGTTGATGAGGCTTGAGGTCACGATTACTTTATTTACAAATTGATCCAATGGTTATAGTTCAAAATGAATAGGAATTAATGTTGTAACTCCAATTATTGACATTAATATAGTAAACATATATATAAGGAAAGTCTACTTAGACACAAAGATTTGACACAAATTCTCAACCATTGGATTTTCCTCTGTTTTCCATCCCTCGGGTAAGGACAATTTGATTCAATGGTTGAGATTTTGTGTCCCCTGATTTGTGTCAAATTTTGTGTGCAAATAATCGCTCTCATATATGTATATATATATATATATATATATTAATAAAAATAAATAATAATTGTAATATTATGAGAGTTACAACAAGTAGAAATATGACTGATATAAGTGATATTTAATAGGTTGCCCGTTACCTTAGGAAACATGACAATTAGGTTCATTAATGGAATATGACAATTACAGAATTCAAAAAATTTAGTTTCCATTGCCTTATGGAATATGACAATTATGGTCATTAATGGCATATGACTGTTATATTTATTAAGTGAATTAAAGTGGATTTAATGAGAATTTGGGTATTGATGGTCATAATAAATACTAAGTCAATAAAGAAATAAATAAACATCCTAGAGTTGTGAGCCATAGGAAATTATCCTTATGATATTTCTAGTTTAATTCTAGAAACAATATCATTAACTAAAATATGGATTGGACTTAATAGGTAAATGATGCGAGTCATTTTCCTTATTCGATAAAAGTCTACTCTTTCCAATTGTTAGATATATGTACAACTGATGCGAGAAATCATTCAACATATGAACCCGCAATGGTAAAAAAATTGCGTAACGCGAATTTATCCCAAAGGTTTACTTTAAGTATTGAGGTATTAAATGGCTGCGAGGCTCGCCTCCCTACCGAAAGAAGAAACCAAAAAGGAAATAATTCAGAGCATAGCCTAATTCGGGATCAAAGATATTAACTAGTGGAATCCGCCTATTGGGTATTAAGTGATTGGATTTTCACCCTTTCCCATAAGAGTAGAATCATAGGGTCCGCCCTTAACAGGTTCAGTTAGCTCACCTCATCATAAATAAGAAGTATTATATGGCTAATTGGGTGTGTGATTGGCAGTCTCCACGAAAGTCTGCTTCCTCTAGGTAGTAAGTGACTAGGGTTAGAATCCTGCTTAGGATAAGGTATTAAATGACTTCCATGGAGGTACAATAGGGCTGTCTATCCTATGGGAAGTATTAAGTGACTTAGATATTGTCCTATAAGGTTAGCTCGATAGTAACACAGGGGTCCGTCGGGGGAAAATGTCAAAAATAATGATTAGTCGTCTACGTTGTCTGTAGGTAATAAGTGACTTCTTACTATCTTACCTTTTGCAAGGTTTGGGAATATGTGTGAATGACAAAAGCCCTAAATTAGTAGGACTTTGCAGCTAGTGTCCTCTAATTTATATTAATGTGTAGAGAACCACATAATAAGGTATTAAGTGATCAATATATCCACTTTGGGGCTTAAGCGATCGTAAGAATCCGCCTTTATGTTATATTGTGAGTGAGGCCATAAGTGGATATATAGGAATAACCCACCTCCTTTATTATCGGGTACACTACACCAAATGAGTGATTCCAACATTCTATATGTGTCAATTTCCAACACATATAAACGTTATGAACTACCAACAAAATAAAGTGTAATGACCCCCAAACAAGTGTTTGTATAGATAAATTGCCTTTTGTATAGACCTTGCAACATGCAGCTTATTGTTAGCTTTAAAATAAGTGTTATAATTGTTGGAAAATACGTACATAATTAAGTAAAAGTGGGACGACTTGTAAATTTAATATAGGCTTTAGTTTTTGATGCTTTCCACAACTCCCATTCCTCTTAGGCCGCATAAAACTTAATTTTATTAGCTAGGATTTGAGGCAGGTTCATGCTCATGGCACCAAGAACTACCAGTAGCTTTTGAGGCATCCCTTCTTCTACAGCAGACACCAGAGATCGCTTTTTACAGTCCTTCTTCTTCGGAAGACATTGACAATAACTAATGATTACTGAATCCACGACATCAAATTTAGATTCAACGTATCCGACTCTTTCTATTATTGATGGATCGGTGATGAGACTACATCGTAATGCAATATTATGCTATTTAGGTTCATCACATAGTGACTTCAGAATCGCTTCAGTTTCTTATCAAGATTTGTTTTAAATAAAATTCTATGATACCACAAATTGGTTGATAGTGTAGGAACAATATTACAAATAATTTGCACCACCTTGTTATTGTTTTCACTTGTTTGGATATATAAAGTTGATTCAGTTTTATGTTTTTATGCTTTAGCCAAAGATATATATCCATATTTTACACTTTCTTTCTATGGCTTTCTTGTTCAGTCCACTTACTCGATTCAAACACTGAAGTCTTTCCACATGAACTAACTGTGTATTTATATCGGTCTGCTTTGGGCATTGATCATGCGATATAAAATTGAGTTAAGGAATCCTTTTGGTTTCATGATATCCAATTTTGCAATTGGATGTTTCTGGTTACTGTTACAATGAATACACAATATGATTTTTATTTAAAGCCATCTATTGGGGATGGAACCGAAGTTTTATTTTTGGTTATTCCCTTAAAAGTTGTCATGACTATTTACAACACTAGTGCATTGCAACCTTTGGAATACAAGAATTTTAGTTAAAAAAAGTACAAGATACATGATGATGAGGTTACCCTAGTGACCTTAATTGTCATTTCAATGGATTGTCGAGGAATATAACCTATTCTAATCAAGTGGTTAGGTTGTACATATGCTTAGATTTTTGTTTGTTTCCTCATATTTGAACATGGTGGTCTTATTGTATTGCACAACCAGCTCCTTACGATAGTTGATAACCTTACCTTAATTAGAATTAGATATAATTTTTATTCTTTTTTTCATTTGTTTGTATGGAAAGAAAAGTCTCATTGTACTTTACTTAAAAGTTGAACCACATTGCACTCTAAAAATGAACTAAATTCATAAAATTAATTTAGTTTTATAAAAATAAAATAAGTAAAAATACTACGTTTGTTGAAAGATCAAGTTTTAAGAACATTAATTAAGTTTATAAAAATAAACAAGTTCATAAGATTTAGCTAAGTCTTATAAAAGTTTATTAGGTTGTAACCATTTAACTAATTTAGTTTCCATGGATATACAATTATTATTTACATATGCATTTTCCTCATTAGTACAAATTATGAAAATACATAGCTAAACACTAATAAGCAGAAAAAGATGGTGCAAAAATTTATCTCATATGACAGTATGTAAATTTACTCAACCTTGTCATAAAGAGATTTCATTTGTTATATGGAGATCTTATTTGTTGGGTGTTATTGCATAATGGTTATGTCTTTTTCTAATCAGATTCAAACTTTTAAATTGCACGTGTTAACATGTAAGGACTATCTTTTGTTTGCTTCATATTTGTTGTACAAATAATTGGTTCCAACTCTATTTACTTTGCGGTTAACAACTCAGTTTTGGAAACTGTGTCACTGCGACTCGGTTTTGAAAACCGTGTCACCATGACTTAGTTTTTAAAACTGAAACTAATTAAAGTTTGGGCACTTTATTTTTTCTTTATGGCAGTTTGCTTCAAGTTGAGAACTTACCAAACTCTCTACATTTATTTTCAAGGCAGTTCTTATGGAAATATAATTTCTTAATAATAGTGCTTTCTGTTTGCAAGTAACCACTCTAGCAAATTGCTTCAACAACAAATCAAATTAGCTTTGTTTCCTAAAGAATATGTAACTCCTTGTTTTACAGAAAGCAATATAAGTTCATACTGATACCCATTATCGTTTTCTATCATGAGCAATATAAATTTAAAGCTAAAGTAAAATTAAATAAGAATGAATATACTTATTTTTTGTTTACTTATGTATAATTGTAGTTTTAGGCTAATTCAAGTTTATAATTCAGTTATTTACAATGTTAATCTTGAACTTTTGTCTAAACATTAGTGGATACAGTTCTTGTTGGGTTATGCATTTTCTAGGCAAATGATGTGGGTCTTTCATTTATTTTGTGTATGGGGAAAAATATACAAGCACCTTATTCCAGTCTTTTTATCTTTTATTTATGAAAAAAATGAGCAATGTATAGTTTTTTCTCTAATTTTAAATTTTAAACAACTTATGATAAGGAGCGACCACGTATATCTCTAAGCCAAAGATGAGTTGTACTTTAAGTAGCGAAGAAGAGTCAGTATAACTTATAACATACAAACTCAATCTGATGCATGTTTGGAGTGTAACCTTTCTTAACCTCCTATAATATGTATTAATTATTTCTTTGAATGTTTTCAATTGGTAGTCATAATAGAACTTACATCAAGAGGATGGACTAGAAATCCATGTAGAAATGAGGATGAATATAAGCACGGTGTTCAAAACTTTATCAGCTTCGTAAAGCAACAATCGCCACATGATGCTCAGTTATGTGTGTGTTCTTATAGGAAATGTAAAACTCCAAAAATAAAGTCAATGGAAACAGTTGAGAAATACTAGATATTTTTTGGTATGCTTCCGACATATGATATGCTGTTCTTTCATGGAGATATAAATGGTGCGACTATACAAATGACTCATACGTCGGATTTTGTCCAAAAGTTTCACATTCAATACCAAATGCAAGTAGAAGAGTCTATTGAGGGCACTCTTGAAAATATCGTTAATGATGCATTTAGAGTACATGGTATGCGGCATATGCCACAAGTTAGCAGTCAAGTAAATTTTAAAGAGATAAATGTTGAGAAAATGAGCCATGAATACAAAAGCAAAGCAAATGAAAAGCTGTATCCTTCTGGTAAAGATGGACTTACAACTTTGAGTGTAATTGTAGAGATTTATAACTCAAAAAAAGAATTTAATTGATGGGGAAATAACACGACATAGTTAATGAAAGTATTTAAAAGATGTCTTCTAAAAGAGAACACATTACATAACAAGTATCCTACTATGATTTTTTTAAAAGATTTGGAAATGAAGGTAAAAAGCATTCATGCATACGAAAACGATTGCATGTTATTTTGGAAACATAACCCTAACATGGTAGCATATCCTCATTGTCATATGTCAAGATTTAGAGATAAGGCAAATGCGTTAGACATAAGAAAAATGACAATTCAACCAAGGAAAGTTTTAAGACACTTCCTTATGATTCCAAGATTGAATATATTGCACGTTATGCCATGGATAGCTCATAAAATGCAATGGCATAAGCATGCCGATCGTTCTTGAATTTCATGTGTCACCCCATTGACTCGGTTGAATGAGGATCACTCAAAGTGGTCGGAATTTGCAAATGAAGGGCATAATGTTTGGCTTGGTATCACTACTGATGGATTTAATCTGAATAGGGTTCTCTACAGTAGTTATAGTTATTGGCCCATATATGTGCTTCCTTATAACCTACCTCCTTCATTAAGCATGAAATCACAATTTCAAATGCTAAGTTTATTAATTCCTAGACCGAAAGCACCAAGTCAAGACATTGATGTATGCATAGAGCCTCTTGTAGATGAGTCGAGGAAACATTGGACTGAAGGCGTAGCTTCTTTTGATATGGACAAGAGAGAAATGTTTATGAAAAATGCGGTATTATTATGGGGAATCCACGACTTACCAACATTTGTAAATTCATTTGGTTGCTTGACACGTGGTTATAAAGCTTTTCTAGTTTGTGCTATAGAGACCGAGTCGAATTAAATCAGTAACGAGGTTGTTTATCCAAAGTATAGAAGATTCTTGAATGATGATCATCCATATAGATCAGTAAAATATGGATGGTATAAGGATAATAAAGATAAAGTATAGACAATAAGGTTAAGGGGACCATCCCTTTGGAAAAGCTTGATTGTATAATTTATTTTCCTGAAAAATAACTAAATAACTAAAAGCGAACAATATTTGAAGTTATTGATGAATTCTCCTTAATGGTTGGAGGCAGTGACATAGAAAAATATCTTTGGTATAAGAAGTTAATTTTCTATAATTTAATTTATTGAAGTAGTCATAAAGTGCAATATATTATTGATGTGATGCATGCAAAGAAGACTATTACGGAGCAACTTGTCAATTTAATGTTCGATAAGGTAAATAAATCATCTAAGTTTGCATTAGATAAGATTCATAAAATAAGAGTTTGTCAAGTTCTAAAAGATACAAAACTTCCATCGTGCCTTACAACTAGATTTGATAGTCACCCACAAAAAACATATGAGTATCATATTGTAATGCAATACTTACTTCCTATAATGGTTCAATATGCATATCTGAAGCATCAGAACTTACGACGAGCTATTTTTGTGACGACCCGGAATTTTGACCTTCGAAAATCGACATTTAATACATACTTGTATTCAAATGTCGCAAATTCAAATGACGGATTCCTAGTTGTCTGGGGATATAACACGTTAGAACAATCACAATGAAACAAAACAACTTCTCATTTATATTACATGAGATTATATCAGAGTTTACAATAGATACAACATCAAGGTGCAACACTATTTACAATAACAAGATAACACAGAAGCAGCGGAAACAACTAATCAAGGTGAATCCAAAACCAAACTTCATCTTCACCTGGATAGCTCCAAATCACTGATGCCCACAAAAACCAAACGCTCCACAGAAATAGCTTAAGATGCTCCACGGCAATAGCAACTCCACCAAAGCAAAGAAACATTACAAAAAGGCTCCAAGATGTAGTCCCCAAACACAGCTACTAAACCTGACACTAGGCTGCCCGTATAGAAAATTATGGGCATCCAGAGTTTTTGTGGGAAAACAAATAAACTCCAGGTCCGCCATGGGACTGGTGTGAGAACTCAATATATATTTGTTATGAGAAATAAAATTCGCAATGCTTTTTAGGAAATGAAACTAACATAAGGTCTCGCAGCACACACATAAGGTAAACGCACACATGGGCGAGGTTTCTCCTTACCAAGCCACCAAGATTTAAACGAGAGTTCAAAATGAAGCTTTACTTGGGGAAAGACCTTAACCCGATCGCGATGGCCCCTAGTTAGACCGATCCGATCCGCTCCTCCTAGCTCGATCTGATCCATCCATGAAAGCGCGGCCCGATCCGAACCAGGAAACCAGATGAGAGCCATGACCAAGTCTTTCACGATCCACAAACGCAGGATCCAGCGACACCTGTCCATAACGGCCATATTGACTATTTCTCCATCAAGCTACGAACCAGCCCGAGATCCTTGTGATTTGTGCCACGTATGACCGCGATCCGCCTGTAGAAATCAGCTATAAATAGCCCAGAACTTGGCATTTTTAGGATCTTTTTGGCAATTCTAAGTTCTGAATCTACCATTATTACAACTCTATCATTATTATTCAGAGTTGTCTCGAAATTATCGAGTGAATCAACATTGTAAAAGTGAGGTTGAGGGATAAATCATCGATTGTACTTGAATTTTAAGAATAGTCATAGATATAAAGTGGATGTAGGCTCATTAATGCCGAACCACTATAAATCTTGTGTCTTTCCTGTTTATTCTTGCATTTTTTCTGATATTAATCTCTGCATAATTGAACAACTTGGGTGTTGAAGCCAATTTTAGATCTAACATTTTGGTGCTTTCACTGAGAACGAAGTCTCAGCATATTGGATTGTAGTTCTGTTATTCGGACGATCAAGTTCGAAGAAAACAATCCAAAACTCAGCAGTTTCGACTTTTGAAGATTTCAGCGATACCCAGATATCATGGTTGGAAAGAAGTCTAAGGAATTACGAGCTTCGCAAGCGAACGAAGCTATGAATGAAGTAATCGAGGAAGGTGTGCACGAGCAGGTCGAGGAGGAGCTTTTAGATCGCGATGATGTGGGGGCGATCCGGACCGAAGAGGATACCACAATCCGACCTGAAGGGGGCGCCACGATCCGGGTCTCTGAAGGTGTCACGACTCGGTCTCAGGACAACAACTCCATCCTCCCGTCTAATGCCCCCGCGATCCGACCTCAGGGAGCCACCACAAGCCATCGACATAAGGGTACCGCGATCCGAAGCGATAATCAGACCACAACCCGACCCGGAAAGGAGGTTATGGCTCGTTCTTCTCGTGTCGGTACATCTTCTCGACCTGGCCTAAGTTCTTTATGTATAAGAGAGAATGTTGATGATCAATTCGACCCCTCTGCCCCTGTTACCGAAGGACATTTGACTCGAATACTTGAAGCATTGGACAGGCAAACCGATGAACTGGCCGCTCAAAGGCAGGAGAGCTCGTTGTTGCGTTAAAATATTACTGCCTTAGGCAGAAGAATTGACAATATTCAAAGGCAGGTTTCACCACCTCCAGCTCACCCTTTCTCTCCGGAACATAAGTTGTCGTCTGAAGAGCCCCGAAGGAACCAACGATAGCCCCCGTTAGAAAGGCCCGAGAACACTTCGATTTGGGTCACTCCCGTCTCGTGAAGAAGAGGCATTTAATCAGGGAACTAGTAATCGCAATTTAAATGAGCCTATTCTACTACCGAGGAACGGCATGCCTCCCGCTCGTCGCGTGATCGACCGCAGCAACAGGGGACAAGTGAGTTCTGCTCAGGGCCCAGATTTTGTAGCAGTGCGTCAAAGAAATGCTGGAGGAGGACGTCGGGCAAGAAGTGTTGATCCCGAATCTACCCTGACCCATGCAGAGGTTGAAGCAATGATTAGGCAAGTCATGGTAGATAGTCGCGGACAGAGGAATGAAGATTGGGGCATAGATCGCAGTCATACGCCTTTTACTGAAGACATACTGGATGTTACATTCCCGAGGCGCTTCAATATGCCAACCATGAATCGCTATACGGGCAGGACTAACCCCATCCAACATTTAATGCGGTACTCTTGGTCAATGAATGCCGTTGCAGCTACAGACGCGGTCAAATGTAAAGCATTCCCTATATTCTTGGAAGATGTGGCGTTATTGTGGTTTACCTGTCTGTCAGCACGGTCAATACCCAGCTTCAGGGAATTGAGTGAGAAATTCATGAACCAATTCCGACTTCATGCCCAAAGGTCTAAGAATGTGATTGAGTTATCCCTTATTAAACAACGACCGGACGAAAGCCTAAGGTCGTATTTGGATTGTTTTAACTTGGCTGTCACAGAAGTCAAAGATCCGCATGAGAAAATTGTGTTGATGGCCTTGATCAATGGCGTCGATAAAGATACTGAGTTTGGAAGACATCTGGCTGGCAAACCACCCCCGACCAAAGAAATATTTTATGAAAAAGCCAATGTTCGCCTATGTTGGGAGGAGATATACGCTAATCGAAAAGGAAAAGATACTGATAAGGAACATATCCAAAGCAACGTGGCTATCAAGCAAACGGGAGATAGCTCAGGAAAAGTTGAAGTTAACATTGGGAACAAGAACCAAGGCAGCGGTCGCCAATCAGGGAATAATAATAGTAATAATAGAAAAAGAAATCGAGGAAATGACTCCCAGAGGAGATCCCGACCCAGACCGTTTGAGAACTTCACACCGTTAAATGACACGTTGGAGAACATCTTCCTGGATACATATAATGTCCTCCAATACAAAAGGCCTCCTCCTAGAGATTCTACAGAGAACGAGCGTGAAACTGGGAAATTCTGTCTTTTTCATCAGATTCACGGTCATTGCACAAACGAATGTCGTCACTTGAGAGACCTGGTTGAAAGGCTGCTCCGAGAAGGGAAGCTTGATGAGTATAAGGTGATTCCCAGGGATAGGGGGCAAGCCGTACAATCCCCGAACCAAAGCCAACCTACTGCCATACCGACGGCTCAGCAAAAAGGAAAAAATATCGTTATCAATACCATAATTGGTGGGCTCCACCTAGCAGGGCACAGTTTCAGAGCTATGGATCAATACATAAATGTAACTAAACAGCATTTCGAAGTGGGAGAGTGTAGTAACCCCGAGGACAACGCTCCGATTAAGCAACAAAAGATGATGTCTGATGACGTCATATTTCGCGAGCAAGAGAGTATTGGAGTACACTCCCCAATTGAAGATCCATTGGTGATCACCGTCACCATCGGCCCAGCTATAGTTCATAAAGTCTTGGTAGATAACGGGAGTTCAGTCAATATTTTGTTCAAGAAAACGTTCGACCAAATGAAACTCGAGCCAAAGAATTTGAAGCCATGTGAAGAGTGGATACGTGGATTTAATGGGCCCTCGACCGCTCCAATAGGATACATGGAATTATCAGTAACCCTTGGGGAAGGGGAACGCCAGAGAGTGAGGATCCTCCCCTTCGTGGTCCTGCATATTGAATCACCGTACAATGCCTTCTTAGGCCGACCGGCCCTAGCCAAATTCAGGGCCTGTATTGCACCCTGGTGCTTATTGTTGAAATTCCCAATAGATTACGGTGTGGGTATTGTTAGAGGAGATAAAGTTGTCGCACAAGTATGCTACATTGCAGAGTTAAAATTACTCCGCAAAGGAAGAGATATAGAGGCAAAAGGTGGTTCCTCCCTTCCAAGGGAGGAATCGTCATAGCACATAAAGTAAGTGCCTTTGGGAGGGTCGCCCAGAGAGTTGCCTGAGGACATAGATCCCAGAGAGGATGAAGAGCCTGGGGGCAGAATGGCGACTCCCAATGAAGCAACTGTGGATGTACCAATCGATGATAGTGACCCAGAGAAGGTCTTGAAGATTGGATCCTAGTTGGATCCCGATCGAGCCAAGGAATTAACAAATTTTCTGAAAACTAACTTGGATGTATTTTCCTGGACCCATGTGGACATGTGTGGGATATCTCTCTCGATTATGAGTCATTTGCTAAGCATTAACCCGAAACATCCTCCTGTCAAGCAGAAAAGGCGAAAGCTGGGTCTAGAAAGGTCTGCTGCATTGAAAGAAGAAGTCGAAAATTGAAGAGTAATGGATTTATTAAAGATTCGACGTACCCTGACTGGATTTCAAACCTGGTTTTGGTAAAAAAAAAGGCCAATGGAAAGTGGCGAACGTGCATTGATTTCTCTGATTTAAACAAGGCTTGTCCGAAGGATAGCTTCCTGTTGCCTAGAATCGATCAATTAGTAGATTCAACTGCAGGTCATGAACTCCTTTCTTTTATGGATACTTATTCGGGGTATAATCAAATCCCCATGCATGTCCCAGACCAGGAGCATACCAACTTCATTACAGATTTGGGATTATATTGCTATGTGGTGATGCCTTTCGGTCTGAAAAATGCCGGCGCTACATATCAGCGGTTGGTGAATAGGATGTTCTACAACCAAATTGGGAAAACAATGGAGGTATACATCGACGATATGTTGGTAAAGTCCAGACAGTCGTCTGATCATACTAATGATTTTGGCAGAGATGTTTCTAATTCTTCGAAAATATGGGATGAAATTGAATCCTTTGAAATGCTCGTTTGGGGTAGCATCTGGAAAATTCCTGGGGTTCATTGTAAGCTCGCGTGGAATTAAGATTAATCCAGACCAAATTACAGCAATCCGAAATATCCAAGAACCAAAGCAGATTAAAGATGTGCAAAGTCTTGCTGGAAAAGTGGCAGCGTTCAGCAGATTTTTCTCAAAGCTACATATAAATGCATCCCGTTTTTCGAACTAATAAAGCGAGGCAAGCGCAACTTTAAATGGACTCCTGATTGTATAGAAGCTTTCCAAAATCTGTTAAATCATCTGGAGAGACCTCGATACTGTCTAAGCATGTGGATCACGACGATTTATTCGTATACTTGGCAATGTCATCCCACGTAATCAGTTCGGCTTTGGTAAGAGAAAAAGATAAGGGGCAAAGACCGGTGTACTATGTGAGCAAGAAATTGGCAGCCGCAGAACGAAATTACCCAAAGATAGAAAAGCTCGCGTACAGTTTGTTGATCGCATCTAGGAAGCTTCATCACTACTTCCAGGCACATCCGATCACTGTTTATACTGATCACCCGCTTAAACAAGTCCTACAAAGGCCAGAAGCATTGGGAAGATTGCTCAAATGGAACATTGAGCTAAGTCAATTCGACCTAAACTTCCAACCCCGGAGGTCGATAAGAGGGCAAGCGCTTACAGACTTTATAGCAGAATTTACCATCCCAGAAGATGATGCGGTAACTGAGGAAGACGATCCGCCAAAGCTACTCCTTGACCCTAATGCCTGAAAACTATATACTGATGGAGCTAAAAATGACAGAAGATCAGGTGCCGGAGTGGTTCTTGAAACTCCAGAGAAATGACTAATATATTACGCTCTTAGATTGGAGTTCCACGCAATCAATAATGATTCCGAGTATGAAGCTCTAATTGTCGGGTTGAAGCTTGCAAAGGAACTAGGGATACCAAAGTTAGACATCTTTTGTGACTCTAATTTGGTCATGAACCAAGTTAATAAGAAGTTTCAGTCTAAGAGTCCAAGGTTGATATCATATCTATAAAAAGTAAGGTCGTTGCTAGACAGTTTTGATCACCATAGTATATCTCACATTCCTCGAACGGAGAATCAAAGAGCGGACAAGTTAGCGAAGACGGCTAGTTCCGATAATCCAGAACCTACAGAACTAGTCTCGATTGAAGTATTACAGTTCCCCAGTGTGGATCAGATGGAATTTGATCCGGTACTGGAGATTGAACCTGAGAGGGAGTCATGGATGACCCCCCCTTAAAGAATTCCTTGATGAATGGAACGCTCCCAACTAAGAAAAGTGAGAGGCGTGCAGTTATACGGAAGGCTTCCCGATATGTGTTGCAAGGGGAAGTCCTGTACAAACAAGGTTTCTCGATGCCTCTCCTCCGGTGCATTGCCCATGACGACATCAAGCGTGTGCTAAAGGAAGTCCATGAAGGTGAGTGTGGCGACCACACTGGAGGGCAAACATTGGCAAAGAAGATATTGCGATACGGCTATTTCTGGCCCGCTATAAACAAGGATGCAGCCAAGTATGCACGACGTTGTGATGCTTGCCAGAAGTTCTCGAAAATCCCCAGGGCGCCACCTAACTAGTTGAAAACAATGACAAGCCCGTGGCCTTTTGCTATGTGGGGAATTGACATTATTGGGAGCCTCCCCATAGCAAAGGGCGGAGCAAAGTTCGCTATTGTGGCCGTGGATTATTTTACTAAATGGGTAGAAGCAGAGCCTTTGACCATGATTACGACCAAACGAGTAATCACCTTTATCGTTAAGAACATTATCTGTCGGTTTGGGATTCCAAGAGTCATCATAACCGATAATGGGACCCAATTCGAAAGCATGGAGTTTCAAGATTTCTGTCGGAAGTATCACATCGAGAAAAGATACACCTCTGTGGCACATCCGCAATCGAACGGACAGGTTGAAGCGGCAAACAAGGTGATCAAATCCATTCTAAAGAAAATATTGAAGAGGGCCAAAGCTATGTGGGTCGATGAATTGCCCTGGCATTATGGACCTACAAAATGGCGTACAAGTCGACGACGAGTCACACCCCGTTTTCCCTTGCCTTCAGGACTGAAGCAGTTATTCCGGTCGAGTTAGAAGTACCATCCCATCGTACCATTTATTACGACCCGATGACCAACAATGAGTTGCTCCTTGAATCCCTGGACATGGTTGAGGAAAAAAGGGACGAAGCCGACTTACGTGCCTTGAGGCACAAAAAACAAATAGCTCGGTACTGCAATAGAAGAGTCCGAGCTCGGACATTCGAACCCGGGGACTTGGTTCTGAAGCGTGTCTTTCTGCCCCCGGTACATATGGGCCCAAAATGGGAAGGACCGTACTCCATTTTACGAAGGCTTGATAATGGAACCTTCAAGCTAGCGACCGTAGATGGAGATGAAATCCCCAGAGTGTGGAATGCCCAGCATTTGCGGCTTTACCTGACATAAAAGTGTCAGTTTTACTCTTTTGTTTTTAGAACCATGTAAAAAGACTCCACTTGCCTAAAACAGTCTGGTTATTTGAACAAAAGATTATAAAGTGGACGTAGGTCATGATTCGACCGAACCACTATAAAAATACTGTGTGTCATTTACCTTTACTACACCATTTCTTATCTACTCTTTTATTTTGATAAATATATATATTGTTACCATTTCCAGAATTGTTTTAAATTTATGCAGTAATCTCAAAACAGCTAATTCAAAATGCCATCCAGCAGATCGGGAAGTTCACGATAATTAAAGTTCCAAAAGGTGCAGCAAGGTAAATCGCACTACAACTTGCACTCTAACTCCCAAGATCAGGGAGAGAGTATAAAGGACGCGAAGTTAATGTCCCCAAGGCGTGAAAGTGCACCATGATAAAGCCACCTTGACAACACTCTAACCCGCTGAAGAATCGGGAGAGTATAAAGGCGCTAGAGACTTAGCGCCCCCAGAACTTCTGCCCCGCAAAAGGATCGGTGAGCAGACCAAAAATCGAGCTTGAACTCTAAACCGCTAGAGGATCGGGAGAGTATAAAGGCGCTAGAGACTTAGTGCCACACAAACTCTAACCCGCTGAAGAATCGAGAGAGTATAAAAGCACTAGAGACTTAGCGCCACAAGAATCAATACCCCATTGAAAGATCGGGATAGTATGTAACGACCCGTATTCTACGCATCATAGGACCGTAGAATATTTATTTCTTTCACATATGAAGTCGTATGGTCATGTAACTTTGGGAGACTACTATTGGGGTCATTTCCCATGTTCATGATTTTTACCGATTTTTAAATGACCATTTTACCCCTAGTTGGTACTGTTTTGGCCATAACTTTTGACTGGAAAGGAATTTTGACCTGAAACCACTTCCATTGGCTCCGGATGATGGTTTACAATTCCGTAGAGTGGTCACATTAGCCAAACGGACTCACCGTTTGGGAGATATGGCTGAAACAAGTTTCAGATGGTGAAAATCAACTTAATTAGGCTTAACCGGGTGATTAACAGCTAGGCCCAATGGGGGATTTCGGGATTAGGGTAAGGAGGAGGCTGAAATCAGTGAGAGAACGATTTTATTCTCATTTCCCAGCCGCCACTTTCTTTCTTGCAACCCTAGAAATGGCCTCCAACACCCAAATCACCTTCTAATCACTTTCTAATCAAGTTTTGGCTTAATCTACATCAAATTAAGGAGAGGAAACACGAAAGCAAGGCTAGAGCTGCTGTTAGACGTTAGAATTCACCCAAATCAGCGAGGTTTCAGTTCTGAGAATTTCATTTGTGGCCAAGGTGAGTGATTAGCATCGTTTTGGCACTAATTACAGTTAATTAAGGGTAATTAGTGAAGATTAGCGAATTTATACACTAATAAATTCTGGAAAATGTTTAGAAATTCTTAAATAATATTTTATGCCTCTGTTAGAAATTTGGTTCGATTTGATTAAGTTTCGTTAACCCTATGATTAGTTTTATTTAATCATGCTTAAGGGAAAAATGGGATTTTGGGTATATTTGATCCATTTTGACATGTAAATTCATTGTTTTGGTGTTTGTGGGTAGTTTGCTATGTTTCTATGATTGTTTGGGATTATTTGTGATTGATTAGTATAGTTAGATTTGTCGAAAACGTTGTCAAATGGCGTAAACAAGTTGCTGGAAAAAGTTGCAGAAAGTTGTGCAGGGTTTCGGATCGGATCGGATATGGGCTCGGATCAGATTAGAGACCTGGGCAAGGAACCCGACCCGAACTGGAGTCTGGCACAAACGAGGCTAGGCAAAAAGGAAGGCCATGTTGGTTAAGCTGGGGATCGGATCGACTAAGGGATGTAGGGCTCGGATCGGAACATGACACTTGGGAGGACTGGCAAGAGGGAAGGCCACGTCAATTGAACTGGGATCGGATCAGATGAAGAAGGAGGGATCGGATCTGAGCACGTGAAGAACGAGGGAGCGGATCGGAGCGGAAGCACGAATTGGAAGGGAGATGGCACCCGACTCGACCCGGAGGAGGACACCCGACCCGACCCGAAGTGGAATACCCGACCCGAACCGATGCGACGCTGTGGACCCGAACCGAACCGCTATAGGAGAAGACTACGAACCGACCCGAAGTAGAGGACCCGACCCGAACCGATGGCTAGAAGGAGAACCCGACCCGACCCAGTATTGATTAATAACCCGAGATGCAAAGGTAGTCCAATATGGGAAGTTAGAGCTCAGGATCCAGTTGGGAACCGATGAGTTCACTTCATGATTGGGCTTTGCTGCGGGACGTGTGCCAAGGGGTAGTCGATGTTTATGACTTTGGATCACTATGTATGGGAAGTATGTGAACGGATTCAGGGTTGAAATGGCCTAGGTACGATTAAAGGGCTATAAACCAATGAAGTGGGGTCATTTGTAAAGTTTTGGTCATGACTCTATGTGGTAAGCTTGGTAGTAGCAGTAGTTGTACAAGTCGAACTCCGTCACTACTTCGATGGGTCTAGTGATTGACAGTAGTGGACTCGTATGCTTTACGCACTGAGTGAGAGATGTGAGGATGGTTGCTATGGATGATTTGTTTGCTATCATTATGACATGCACACCCCCCCCCCCCGTATTCTTTACACTATTTATTATGGCACCTTAGAGTACTGTACGGTATGTGGTACTAACTCTTTGGTTGCAGGTCCAGGTTCAGGTATGGTTTAGTATACCTGTTATTGTTCTGTTTAGATGCTTATTGCTCATACCAGGCTTTATGTCTGACCCAGAGTTTTGTGTCTCTTCTTATTACTCTGGGTGCTCACACGAGCAGACTAGAGACAGGTTAGCTGGTGATGCATGGGTAGATGATCTGGAGACAAGCAGGAGGCTTCCACGTAATATATATATAGTATTCTCCCTGTGTTGTTGAAGATAACTGCTTGGGCATTGGTGGTGCATCTTCTACTTTAGCTTTCTTTTGTTTAGAGACAGTAAATTTGGAAAGTTGTAATAAGCTGTATTTGGATTTCCGCTGCTCTGATGTTGATGTTGATTTTAGTTATCAACTTATGCACTGTCTCACCTGTTTTATGTCAAGTATGTTATTATTATTATATTTTACTCCATGCGCTGTGAGACATTCTACAGGTTCTTGATTAGTTCGTTCCCTTCTTTCCTTTCTCCTGACGACCGTCCCGTGCTAGTCGGGCATGTGTACAACGCACTTTCGGAGGAAATGCAGGCTAGTGCGGGGCGGGCCGTCACACTTGGTATCAGAGCTCTAGGTTGCGTAGTTAACCTAGGGAAGTTATCAGGGAGAGATAATATACGTATATGAGAGAGCGTATTTGTGATTATTTTGGTTTTTAAAAGCTATATATATATATACTATTAGTAGTATAAGAATGAAGTCGTGCTGCACTAGCACCACTATGCGGTCATTAATCGTTTCCCTTTACAGATTGACGATGAGCCGATATGTTAGAGGTACCGATAGGGGGGCCAATAATGGGAATGCTGCTGACATGAGGGCGATGTTTACTGACCTCATGAGAGAGATGCTTAGGGATGTACAGAGGGCAGCTCCCAATGGTGGAAATGGTGGTGGTCCAATAGTGCAGGCGCCGAGAATCGACTTCGCCAAGCTAAATAAGGATTATACTAGCCTTGGTGGGAAGCCGTTCCACGGAACGGAGTCGGCTACGGATGTTCAGGATTGGTTGGATAGTTACGAACGTATCTTCGAGGATTCGGGTATCGAGGATGCGATGAAGAGAAAGCTAGCGTCCCGTCAGCTGCAAGGGCGGACAATGAATTGGTGGAATGCTATAAAGGCAGCTACTCCCGAAGATCAGATTACTTGGGAGCAGTTTAAGGTTCGCTTTAGCGAGAAGTTCATTCCAGCTGCTCAGAAGTCAGTGTTGTTTAAGAAATTCTTGGAGCTCAAGCAGAATGGCAGAGCTGTCTCGGAGTATATTGCTGAATTCGATACTTTGTCGAAATATGGGCTATCTCTTATTGATACTGCCGAGAAGAAGAATGATAAATTCATAACTGGTTTGGATCAGTACTTGGGGGAAAGGCTTATTAACCACATCGATGAGACGTTTGAATCGATTGTGGGGAAAGCATTAAGATCAGAAAGTCTCTACCCTAAGCCGAAGACTGAGGTTGCATCCGCAGATGAGCCAAAGCTGCAAGCAAGTGGTGGAGGCAAGGGTGGTTCCCATAATAAGAGAAAGCAGAATCAGACTAAGGATGGCCAGAAGAAAAAGAATAAGCAAGATGTTGAGTGCTTCAGCTGTGGTAAGAAGGGTTATTATGCTAGTAATTGTCGGGCCAAGCCAGCGGATAGGAAGTGCTTCAACTGTGGCCAAATGGGACATCACAAGGACAAGTGTCCGCGACCCCCTATAGAAAAGCAAATGGTGAAAGCCTACGCCCTTGATGCTATTCCTTCTTCGTCGAATGTCCCAACTGCGGCGGAGAAGGGAAAGAATGTCGTCATTCAAGGTATGCTTTCTGTTTATGATGTTCCTGTTAGAGTTTTGTTTGATACCGGAGCTTCCAGTTCTTTCATATCTAGTGACCTGGTAGATAGGTTGGGATTGGAGCCCGAGATTGTCGATAGACCTTTAGTAGTGACGAACCCGATTGGTGGTTCGACTAGCCTTAGCATGATTTTTCGTAATGTGGTCTTATCGAGTCACGGATGCATGTTTGTTTGTGATTGCTTTGTTTTGGGCTTTACTGGGTTTGGCATTATTTTGGGAGTAGATTGGCTCCGAAGATACGAGGTGGTGGTAGACTGTGAGGGCTTTTTGGTGACAGCTAGAGCGGATGATGGGCGGAGGATAGTGTTTGGTGGTCTACCCAGTGAGGGGGTATTGGCTAGTTTTCTAAACTCCCTCGATATTCCGCATAGTGAGTTGTCAGGTTTGCCCGTGGTTGGCCAGTATCCGGATGTTTTCGAAGAAGTGACCGGGCTTCCACCACATCGAGAGATTGAGTTCCCTATTGATTTGGTGAGAGATGCCAGGCCTATAGTGATGCCACTTCGTCGTATGGCACCTAGGGAGCAGCGAGAGCTCGAGGTGCAAGTCAGCGATCTTTTGAAGAAGGGATTTATTGGAAGGAGTGTTTCTGAATGGGGAGCACCAGTTGTGTTTGCTACCAAGGCGGATGGTTCCCTTCGTTTGTGTGTAGACTACCGCGAGTTGAATAAAGTGACGGGGAAGAACAAATATCCTCTACCGCGGATAGATGATTTGTTCGATCAGTTGAGCGGCGCGAGAGTATTTTCTCAGTTGGATCTCGCGACAGGTTTCCATCAGCTTAGAGTGGAAGCTGAGAGTATAGCTAAAACAGCATTTCGGACACCGTCTGGATTTTATGAGTGGTTGGTCATGCCATTTGGGCTGACCAATGCCCCAGCATATTTTGTGGATCTTATGAATAGGGTATTCAGAGATCAGTTGAATTAGTTTGTTCTTGTGTTCGTTGATGATATTTTGGTCTACTCGAGGACAGAGGAAGAACACAACGAACATTTAAGAATAGTGATGGAGGTGTTGAGAAAACACCAATTGAAAGCAAAGTTTTCTAATTGTCACTTCTGGAAGAGGGAAGTGAGGTTCTTGGGCCATGTTGTATTAGAGAATGGTATAGCCGTGGACCCGGCGAAGGTGGCTACGGTACAGGATTGGCCTACGCCCAAGAATGCAACAGATGTAAGAAGTTTCTTGGGGTTAGCTGGATATTATCGTAAGTTTATCCAAGGTTTCTCCAAGATAGCAGCACCATTGACCCAGTTGACCAAGAAGAATCACGCTTTTGTCTGGGATGAAAGGTGCGAGAATGCATTCAAGAGTCTAAAGGGCAAGTTGACAAGCGCACCAGTGTTAGTCATTCCTAAGGGGAATGAAGAGATGACGGTATACACGGATGCCTGTGGTACCGGACTGGGTGATGTATTGATGCAAGGCGGTAGGGTTGTAGCTTATGCAAGTCGGCAATTGAAACCGCACGAGAGAAGATACCTTACCCATGATTTGGAATTGGCAGCGATCGTTTTCGCGTTGAAGATGTGGAGACACTATCTCTTGGGAGAAAGATTTGAGTTGTTCATAGATCATAAGTCGTTGAAGTATCTCTTCTCCTAGAAGGATTTAAATCTCGGCAACAAAGGTGGTTAGAATTCTTGGCTTCCTATGATTTTGACATCGCATATACACCGGGAAAGGGCAATATGGTGGCTGATGCATTGAGTAGGAGACATGCCAGTTTAGGGGCTATGTTTCTTGAATGGAAGCAACTGAAGTATATCGTGGGGTTTAATTTCAGACCAAAGTGCGAATTGAATCCAGAAATGTTAGCAAGTTTGACGGTCAGACCCACTTTGATTGAGCGGATCGGCTCTAGTCAGAGGGACGATCCTAACCTATTGGAAATCATCTCCAAGTTAGAGATGGGTATCGATGAGGAGATGAACAAGTATGGGCTTGATCGAGATGGATGGCTTAGAAAGGATGGAAGACTAGTCGTACCCAATGTCAATGGATTGAGAGATGAAGTGCTTAGAGAATGTCATCACTCAAAACTGACTATACACCCCGGTGGTAACAAGATGTATCGAGACATGAAGCAAACCTACTACTGGGAAGGGATGAAAAGAGACATTGGGAAGTTTATATCCAAGTGCATGAACTACCAGCTAGTTAAAGCCGAGTAAAAGAAGCCTAGTGGGTTGTTACAGCCATTAGAAATTCCCGAATGGAAATTGGAGCAAATCTCGATGGATTTCATCGATGGTTTACCAAGGACTAGATCTGGACATGATAGCATTTGGGTAATTGTGGATCGATTGACTAAAAGTGCAAGATTTATACCAGTCAAATCGACCAGAACGGAAGCTAAGTTAGCAGAATTGTATATGAAGTGGGTAGTGAGATTTCATGGAGTACCTAAAAGCATTGTGAGTGACCGAGACCCGTTGTTCACTAGTGGGTTTTGGAAGAGCTTACAAGAGGCTCTAGGGTCAGAGTTACATCTCAGTACCGCATATCATCCTCAGACCGACGGTCAGACGGAGAGGGTGAATCGTATTTTGGAAGATCTCTTGAGAGCATGTATATTGGATTTTGGTGGATCATGGGATGACCATTTGCATCTAGTAGAGTTTGCATATAATAATAGCTACCAATCCAGTATCGGTATGGCTCCATATGAAGCTTTGTACGGAAGACCGTGCAACTCACCATCATGTTGGATAGAGACCGGCGAGAAGTTTATGCTTGGACCAGATGTGGTGAGGGAAACTTCAGATAAAATCAAGATCATTCAACAACGAATGAAAGCTGCCCAAGATAGGCAGAAGAGTTATGCTGATAAGAGGAGAAGAGACTTAAAAATCTCCGTTGGTGACTTGGTGTTTGTCAAGATTTCTCCGTTGAAGAGCGTGATACGATTTGGCAGGAGAGGCAAGTTAGCACCAAGATTTGTTGGCCCATTCCCTGTTCTTGAACCAGTCGGGAATTTGGCATATAGAGTTGACTTACCAGAGAAGATGGCGGGAGTTCACAATGTATTTCATGTTTCCCAACTAAGGAAGTTCGTTCACGACTCAGATATGACTATTTCACCTAATCAGTTAGAGGACTTCGAAGTAGAACCCGAGGCGGTTGGGAACCGCAAGTCGGCCCGTATTGTCGAGCACGACATGAAGCAACTTCGAAGGAAGGCGGTGAAGCTAGTCAAGGTTCAGTGGAGCGAGGACGAGAATGATTGTACTTGGGAGACAGAGGAGAACATTAGGAAGACGTACCCAGAACTCCTTGCCTGGTAAGATTTTGACTTCGATTTAGTTTTCCGCATGCTAGGATAGGCTTGTTTGTTTGTTTTGCATGTTTGATTGTTGTATGTGGCTGTTAGGCATGCGGGATCTTTTGTATGTTTTGGGTTAAGGAATTTCGGGGACGAAATTTCTTAGGGGGGGGAGAGTGTAACGACCCGTATTCTACGCATCATAGGACTGTAGAATATTTATTTCTTTCACATATGAAGTCGTATGGTCATGTAACTTTGGGAGACTACTATTGGGGTCATTTCTCATGTTCATGATTTTTCCCGATTTTTAAATGACCATTTTACCCCTAGTTGGTACTGTTTTGGCCATAACTTTTGACTGGAAAGGAATTTTGACCTGAAACCACTTCCATTGGCTCCGGATGATGGTTTACAATTCCGTAGAGTGGTCACATTAGATATGGCTGAAACAAGTTTCAAATGGTGAAAAACAGCTTAATTGGGCTTAACCGGGTGATTAACAGCTAGGCCCAATAGGGGATTTCGGGATTAGGGTAAGGAGGAGGCTGAAATTAGTGAGAGAACAATTTTATTCTCATTTCCTAGCCGCCACTTTCTTTCTTGCAACCCTAGCAATGGCCTCCAACACCCAAATCACCTTCTAATCACTTTCTAATCAAGTTTTGGCTTAATCTACATCAAATTAAGGAGAGGAAACACGAAAGCAAGGCTAGAGCTGCTGTTAGACGTTAGAATTCACCCAAATCAGCGAGGTTTCAGTTCTGAGAATTTCATTTGTGACCAAGGTAAGTGATTAGCATCGTTTTGGCACTAATTACAGTTAATTAAGGGTAATTAGTGAAGATTAGCGAATTTATACACTAATAAATTATGGAAAAATGTTGAGAAATTCTTAAATAATATTTTTATGCCTTTGTTAGAAATTTGGTTCGATTTGATTAAGTTTCATTAACGCTACGATTAGTTTTATTTAATCATGCTTAAGGGGAAAATGGGATTTTGGATATATTTGATCCATTTTGACATGTAAATTCATTGTTTTGGTGTTTGTGGGTAGTTTGCTATGTTGCTATGACTGTTTGGGATGATTTGTGACTGATTAGTATAGTTAGATTTGTCGAAAACGTCGTCGAATGGCGTAAACAAGTTGCTGGAAAAAGTTGCAGAAAGCTGTGCAGGGTTTCGGATCGGATCGGATATGGGCTCGGATCGGATTGGAGACCTGGGCAAGGAACCCGACCCGAACTGAAGTCTGGCACAAACGAGGCTAGGCAAAAAGGAAGGCCATGTTGGTTAAGCTGGGGATCGGATCGACTAAGGGACGAAGGGCTCGGATCGGAACTTGACACTTGGGAGGACTGGCAAGAGGGAAGGCCACGTCAATTGAACTGGGATCGGATCAGATGAAGAAGGAGGGATCGGATCGGAGCACGTGAAGAACGAGGGAGCGAATCGGAGCGGAAGCACGAACTGGAAGGGAGATGGCACCCGACCCGATCCGGAGGAGGACACCCGACCCGACCCGAAGTGGAATACCCGACCCAAACCGATGCGACGCTGTGGACCCGAACCGAACCGCTACAGGAGAAGACTACGAACCGACCCGAAGTAGAGGACCCGACCCGAACCGATGGCTAGAAGGAGAACCCGACCCGACCCAGTATTGATTAATAACCCGAGATGCAAAGGTAGTCCAATATGGGAAGTTAGAGCTCAGGATCCAGTTGGGAACCGATGAGTTCACTTCATGATTGGGCTTTGCTGCGGGACGTGTGCCAAGGGGTAGTCGATGTTTATGACTTTGGATCACTATGTATGGGAAGTATGTGAACGGATTCAGGGTTGAAATGGCCTAGGTACGATTAAAGGGCTATAAACCAATGAAGTGGGGTCATTTGTAAAGTTTTGGTCATGACTCCATGTGGTAAGCTTGGTAGTAGCAATAGTTGTACAAGTCGAACTCCGTCACTACTTCGATGGGTCTAGTGATTGACAGTAGTGGACTCGTATGCTTTACGCACTGAGTGAGAGATGTGAGGATGGTTGCTATGGATGATTTGTTTGCTATCATTATGACATGCACACACCCCCCCCCCCCCCCCGTATTCTTTACACTATTTATTATGGCACCTTAGAGTACTGTACGGTATGTGGTACTAACTCTTTGGTTGCAGGTCCAGGTTCAGGTATGGTTTAGTATACCTGTTATTGTTCTGTTTAGATGCTTATCGCTCATACCAGGCTTTATGTCTGACCCAGAGTTTTATGTCTCTTCTTATTACTCTGGGTGCTCACACGAGCAGACTAGAGACAGGTTAGCTGGTGATGCACGGGTAGATGATCCGGAGACAAGCAGGAGGCTTCCACGTAATATATATATAGTATTCTCCCTGTGTTGTTGAAGATCCCTGCTTGGGCATTGGTGGTGCATCTTCTACTTTAGCTTCCTTTTGTTTAGAAACAGTAAATTTGGAAAGTTGTAATAAGCTGTATTTGGATTTCCGCTGCTCTGATGTTGATGTTGATTTTAGTTATTAGCTTATGCACTGTCTCACCTGTATTATGTCAAGTATGTTATTATTATTATATTTTACTCCATGCGCTGTGAGACATTCTACAGGTTCTTGATTAGTTCGTTCCCTTCTTTCCTTTCTCCTGACGACCGTCCCGTGCTAGTCGGGCATGTGTACAGTGCACTTTCGGAGGAAATGCAGGCTGGTGCGGGGCGGGCCGTCACATAGTACGAATATAATTCTAATTGATCGCCAATAAGCCCTGGCCAGGCACTATAATGACGATCAATTAGGAATATATACGTGCATCACTACACGTTTACTTAGCGCGTGTATTTCCCGATGGTCGTTTTCGTTATGATTAATGATTGTTACTTAAAACTTTAATATTTAACTATGAAAGTTTCAGTTATGATTATTTAAACTCTACTAACATGATGAATTTGCAGGAACACAATGATGCAAAAGAAGTAGGTCCTTATTTACTGGAAGCAGATTTACAAAAAACGAGAAACTAAACAAAAAGTGAGGGCCAATCTCACGACTACATCTTTTGGCCAAAGGAAATCCTAAAACTAAAACATGAGCCAATAGTTGCATTCTTTTTGCGCTTGGGAGATGGCTTTGATTTCTTGTCCTTCTTCTGTTTCTCCAACTCCTCTTTATCAGTACTGGAGCGGTCACTTTTCTTCCTCTTCTCTTGTCAACAAGAGGCTCCGGAGGAGGACTGGAAGGTTCGGAGGCAAGCTGTGAAGTTATCGATTTAGAAGAGAATCTCATTACCAACCCAGTCTTAGGGTCGATTTCAGAAATAGGGGTCACGAACACATGATTCTGTTCCTCCCTTTTAAGAGCCAATTGCTTCTCCTTCCTAGCCTGTATGTCAGCCAAGGTTTTGCTATCATCACCCTTGACCTCGTCAATGATTTCTACCTCCTCTTCCTCATCTCCATGACCGCCATCTCTGTCATGCAGAGCAGCAATGATCTCGGCGTCTGCAGGAGCGCCAGTGCCAGACTCCACGGGTGCTACTACAACTCTATCACTTGTTGAGCCTTGGGTTTGCTTTGAGACCTCGGAAGCTTCGATACCAGAACCCGGGGGAACCTCAACCTTCTCAGCCTCTGCCTTCTCCTCTGCACCCTTTTCAACCACTTTGGTACCTACACCATTAGAAGCAAAGGTTAATGGATTGGGAGGAGATGTGGCCATGTCAGTTGTCTGTCCCATGAGACGATGACAAGTTACAATTGCTTTAATGAACTGTGGAGAAAATATGGAGATACCTTCGGCCAACTCATCTCCCAGATTTGTACTGGCGGTCCCGACAATCAGAGGAGTAGGTGCCAAGGGTATCAATGGATCATCGGGGTTATATCCCTCAACTTTAGAGGTTTTGGGCACTACCGCTGAGCTCGAGCTCTCGCCAACCTTATCCTTGCCCTTGAGCCTACTCTTCTCCCTCTCCATTTCCTCGTGGATAAGGCATCTACCTTCCTCCAAAGCCTCAGGCTCGTCATCTCGGATAAAGGTTTGCATCAGCTGGCGTTCGTCAATCTCGTCAACTCCCAATCGCCGCTTCTCTCCCTCGACAATTGCGTCCCATACATTGGCCAAGGTAACATGGTAGTCTGGAATCCAAGAGATGTCTCGATGCTTGATGACTTGACCAAAGAAACCAAACAACAGTTCCTCAAAACTATCTATATCTATCTCTCTTTCGGCAAGCTTATCGGCTGCAGCAGCTGCTGACTCAAGAGTGCTATTGGCATTGCTTTCGGCGAGAGCTGCACGCTCCTCAGCTTGAGCAAGTTGATCATTTAGAACCTCCTTCTCCTTCTTGGAGAGGGCAAGGTCATCTTTTAAGCTCGCCCTCTCTTTCTCCCAAGCCTATTTCTCAGCAAAAAACCGATCCTGTACTGTCTTCAGTTTTGTGTTAACCGCCCTGAGATCCTCTACTTCCTTCTTCAGGGCCACTCGCTCCTGGCTATTTAAGTCGAGCTCGTTACGAAAACGCTCCCTAGCACTCTCCAACTCGAACCTGTAGTTCTATGCACCTCGCCGAGCTAAAGCCAGTTGGGCCTGTGCATCCTCCAATTCTTTTTCCATTTTGCACCTATCCCAAGCATAATTATCAATCTTTACTCTGGCCCTAGCCGCGTCCGTCTCCATCTGGCGGATGATAGTAGAGAGTGTAGCAGCATGCTTCTTCATTACTCCGTATTGTTTAGCTACATGGCATACATACCCTATCACCTCTGTGTCCCAATCCTCGGGGACCGGTTCAAGATCTGGGACATCCTCTCAAAGTAAATGTCGGGAAACTGCTTTCGTAAGCGCTCTAGCCTAGCCATTATCTCAGAATTGGAGGCAACATCCTTTGCGATAGTAGTATCCAAGCCATGCTCATTAAAGGAAGTGGGAACTGTCTTCCCCTTCTCTATAATCCTGCCCTCATCTTTGTTCTTGTCCTCTGGCTCGGGGTGTTTTTTGGAAGATTGGGCATGAGAAGGAGTGCTTTTTGGAGGGGTTAAATCTCTAGGAAGTTGCTTTCCCCCAGCCGGTGGCAATGGATGACTTTGTGGCTTTCCATAACCTTGCTTCGGTGGAGATCGAGGTCGTGCAGAATAAGACTGATGAGAATCCCGGGGCTGACGACTATCCCTTCACCGACTATCGCTATGAGTGTGCTCAGGATCTGGAAGGAGGCTTGGTGTGCCCTCGCGAAGGGAACGGTAAGAATAATATTGTTTGCGAGACATTTTTCCTGCAAAGAAAACGGGTGCGTTTTAGAACTATGAACCATAGTAGCAAAAGAGTGTTATGATAAATGGTGCATGTGTTTTGTGCATCCTATGAAATCCCCTTTTTAGAAACGGATCAGGGCCCAAAGTTAGGCTCGTTTGGGTGACTTCTTTTTCTCCAACTGGGGCACCCGTCTCTTTGGAAAGGGGAAAAATTGGTTCCCCTCTGAAATCCTCTTGAGTATAGATATCATCTAGCAAAGGAATTTTATTTAATTCCCCGAGAATCTGTTCCTCCGTTAATTTGTCTTGGGCGACAGACTCAATTGGCGATGAAGTTCTTAAGGGAGACAGCCCCTCGGAGGTTGGAACCTCCTTTGGTTCATCAGCTCGTCCCTCATCTCCTTTATACACGTTAAATCTTCGTCATCCTGATTAATCATCGACGAAGGACTCTTGCGAAGAGTAGTCATCTCTACAACTTGAGAAGTTCCTTCTCCTTCAGCCGGGGGTATATATTTGTAAGGTTTACCGCCCGCTCCAAGTCTGAACCTTATGTCTAAGAGACGGTGTTTATGAAGGTTTTCATCAGTGATACATATCTTAATCCTTAAAAAATCTGAGTTACTCTTGAGGAGGCGGGACATTCGATCTTCATATATCGATCCTTCTGTTCTCTCAAAGTTGTGATCTGTGTGGAACAAAATGATTCGTTAGCACTAAAATTATGGATTCGAATTAAACACGGAAATGTTGGAAACATACTCGCTTGTAGCCACCTCCTCGCACATCCGACGTGGTATTTTATATAAAACTAGTCAGATTGACATCCCTTATATTACTATAACCGTCTGTTACAACTTTTCTATTAGCGACCGATTCGAAGAAAGAGAAATTGTGAGCTCCTGCGGAACGATGTTTGAAATGGTAATAGAATTTCAAATCTTTAAGAGTAAGTTCGGTTTGCAGAATCTCCATATAAGCAACGTACAGAGTATACAAAGCCACATAAGCATTCGGGTGGAGTTGCATGGGGGCAATGTGAAGCTGTCTCAAGAGATCAACAACAAGCGAAGAAAAGGAGGAATGGCCCCTACCCAGCACATGAGTCAACTAATGGTCATGTACCCCTTTAGGGCAGAGTGAGGTCTATCTTTGTCTTATGGAACTTTCACGTCGTCCCAGGGAATTCCATGTCTTAAACATATCTTCTTAAGTTTTATGTCATCTAGTTTAGAAGGCAAAGAATCAGTGAACTTCTCTATTTCCTTAGCACCCGGAATCTCATCAGGAGCTCGATCATCCTCGTCTTCAAGGGACGTGCTCTCAGAAGTTGCCAACTCTATATCAGTGCCTGTATCGTAATCAGGATCAGATTTTTCCTCACTTGAATCTGAGGAAAGCACATCAGGGTTGTGGTGCATTAATGTCTCTGATTTAGTACTTTCACTTGATGACTCAGTCACTTGTCTATCTGACATTGCTGTTTTGGCGAGCAAAGAAAGATTAGAAAAATCATTACCCTCGGACCCCTGTATGTGCAAGTGCTTGTCTGCAAGTGTGTATGATGCGGGAAAACAAAGTCACAAAGCAAACTGGATAAGCATAATGAATATGCTGTTAAGTCATGTTGTCAAATCAGTCCAAGAAGTCCATCTCGGAGGCTCTAACCTAACTGTTCAAAGTACTGCAATTACGATGTATTGTTTAAATCTATATTTTTGTGGGATCGTCAACCAGATCGGTTAGCTGGATTGATGGAGCTCGGATCGTGACAAAAGGCACTAGTATACGAGATCGGATCGGCCGCCTGTGTGGATCGGATCGTTAGTGGACTAGGTTGGCAACGAAACATTGACTCGTGAACAGGGATTTAGGCAGTGGAACGATCCATCGACTCGTGATAACACACCCCGATCCGTTCCCACCTCCACGAGCCAGCACTCCACGAACCGATCCATTGCCCAGAACAGCTCTTCCATTTCCCCTTTGCTTTCACCCTTATCACGACTCGAGTCGAAGCCCCCCATCCGCGAACAAACCTGGTCATCCCTTCCTTCTTCTTTCTCGTCTCTCATCTCCACTCTTAAACCCAGGAAACCGGACCTGGCACGTTCCAGTTTGCCATCCCCGAATCCCACAAAACTCCTTTATCTTCACTTTCCAAACCAATACAAACTCGAGAGAAAGAAAACGAAATTGTTTGATTACCTTTCTAAAAGTTTGGAAACGAATGGGTATTTGGAAATTGAAATTAGGGTTTCGGCTCAAGAAAGGGGCGGCGGCAGAAAAAAGAAGGAAGGGGAGAATGAAGAGGGGATCAGTTTATATAGACAAGGAAACGTCCGTTCGTATCCCCATTTTTGTTTTACTTGAGACAGTCGGACCGTGGAGCTTGGTGGGTCGCGGATCCGAGCCCAACAAAGAAAAGGGAGACCGCTCCCTCAAGTGACTCGTAACTGAAGAGAGAGGACCCATCGCGTTTCGAGGAAGAAGCCTACATGATTACCAACCCGAGACGAATGCCTCATCCCACGGACCGTGGGGTCTTTTGGCGATCCGACTCAACGAATGATTGTCAAAAATAAAGATTCAGAAATACTTGCGAAGAATCTAAAAAGTTTACCTGACAATTTTACAATGAAATCTCCAAAAACTCCAGAGATGAGAATTATCCAATGAAAAAAGAAATGATTGAAGGTTTAACTGGGTATTTATACTAATCATGAGACACGACTTTTTGAAACTGTACGACGATCCAGACAGACACGGCCTTTTGATTCACATCACTTCATGAAAAGGTAATTCGGAAATTTCGAAGCACGTTCCATCCTTAATAAAACATACTTCGAGGGGGCAAAACGTTGGCTAGCTTTTGGACCAAGCCACCAAGATTTAAACGAGAGTTCAAAATGAAGCTTTACTTGGGGAAAGACCTTAACCCGGTCGCGATCGCCCCCTGTTAGACCGATCCGACCCGCTCCTCCTAGCTCTATCTGATCCATCCATGAAAGCGCGACCCGATCCGAACCAGGAAACCAGATGAGAGCCATGACCAAGTCTTTCACGATCCGCAAACGCAGGATTTAGTGACACCTGTCCATAACGGCCATATTGACTATTTCTCCATCAAGCTATGAACCAGCCCGAGATCCTCGGGATTTGTGCCACGTATGACCGCGATCCACCTGCAAAAATCAGCTATAAATAGCCCAGAACTTGGCATTTTTCAGGATCTTTTTGGCAATTCTGAGTTCTGAATCTACCATTATTACACCTCTATCATTATTATTCAGAGTTGTCTCGAAATTATTGAGTGAATCAACATTGTAAAAGTGAGGTTGAGGGATAAATCATCGATTGTACTTGAATTTTAAGTATAGTCATAGATATAAAGTGGACGTAGGCTCGTTAAAGGCCGAACCACTATAAATCTCGTGTCTTTCCTGTTTATTCTTGCATTTTTCTGATATTAATCTCTGCATAATTGAACAACTTGGGTGTTGGAGCCAATTTTGGATCTAATAATAGTCAAACATGCTTGATACGCAGAAACCATTTTCCATATTATTATTATTAGTGCATAGTGTGAAAACAATTTCAAAAATAAATTTATCAATCTTAGCCAACATAATGCCCCATCCCACTATGCTAACATATTCCTACTTGTAACCAGTAGGCTATACAAATGAAATCGTAAAAGCTCGTAGTGGATAATGAATTTCCAACAAATGACCAGGCAAAGGAACTTCCTTACCGAACAGATGGGTACGCCTCTAGAGGGACGCCCTGAGAACTAAATCGGGCTCTCTGCCAACGCGAGGCTGGGTTACCCCTTAACCGGGTAACTTAGAGCACGCCTGAGTATATCACTTCCCGGTCGTTACCAACCTTTAAACTGAGGCCTCGCAACATCAACATCCATATAAAATAGAAGTTATCCATATCGATTAATACTTGAGCTTCATACCATAGTACACCTTTTATCTAGAAGGAAATGACTACCCTTAACCTCGCTGCGTCTTTCCTGTTCTAGCCATTTACCGGGTTATGAGGCTTGCTGAGGTCACGATATACACAAAGCTATGCTTAAACAAGCCGTGCTTTGATCATCCACAGCTCACTACATAACTTAAGTATGCCACATTGTCCATTCACAATGCATCATTGATTTTTATCAATATATAACATCTAAGCTCATATGTCTTAGAGAAGGGTGTTAAGCAAGAGAATAAATTCTACGCCACCAAGTAGATATATATTTAACAGAGATCAATGTTACACAGTCAATTACAATGTCAGACACACAATTCATACAAGTCCGTTCGGAGTCTGAACGAAACCACAATCCAAAATTCCTTCACATACGTTCGGACTTCTTGCCACTTAGCTGATATAAAATCCATCTGCAAATAGGAGCTACCCATTTGAGACATTCAGCAAGTCGTCCTTACAATATGAAGGGTCCCGGTCTTCAATATCGTCTTCAATGCCTTCAATTTCTCCACAATGTTGTATTATTATTTGGAATGGTTTTCAGACATAAATCCAATCCCGGTCTTTCCTAATAATAAACGCAACTTTAAAACCATGTGCGTATATAGGACCAAATCAAGTCTCAACTCATACTTCAATTTGCAAACTCAAATTATAGTTCAAAATACTTTATTACTTGTTAGAAATCATTTACTAAGGTTTGGAAAAGATTTATAAAGCTAGATCACTTAAAACTCAATATTTAACAAACTACATTACAAAAGCATTACAAAGTGTTTCAAAATACTAATACTGGCTAGTTTAAGTAAAATGACTTTTGTGTTATTCAAAACTTCATGATTTTACCATAAATCATTTTTAAATAATGAATTATGATTTAACAATTTTTTTTCCATATTTTTAAATAATTTATAGCAGCCATTTTATAATTATAGTTAACTAACTCCATTTATAGCGACATTTTATAAATTATTTTAAACATAACATGAAAATTATAAGTCGAAATTAAAATCTGCTTTCACTCATTTGAAAGCTCTTGTTGATTAAAATCCAACGTTTTTCGTTCTGTGGAAATCTGATTTAAGTGGCAAAAGTTATAAGCGTTTAAAGTTTTTAACTAAAGTACGTTAAATTCTACTATAAATTCAAATAGTTTCAAATTAAATTTTGAATTAACCATCCCATCCGTCGGATCAGTTAGGGATAGCCAGGTAGAGCAGGAAACTATATTTTCCAAACTCAAGCCTAGACACTTTCCTCTCTGTCATCCTAGAACGTTTCGGTATTTATTTTGACAAACTCTATTTATAATATAAATTTCTTCAAAACAATTAAGAAAACCATTTTCAACTTTCAAACTGAATAAAATATTCATTTGGTTCGAGACTTATTTGATATCCATATAAATCCACATATGTGTGTATAACAAGTATAATGCACATATTATCACTAATAACAACCACAGAGCATCCATTCATCCATCACATGAGCATATATAGGTATATATAACAGTGTATGTACAAGCGTTTTCCACTAAACGCTTATATTGCAATAATTACTAATTAACCATATCATCAATAACAATTCACATAGCATAGAAAGTGAACATATACAAGTGTCGAGTTCTCACCTCGGGGTTCCACTCCACCAATCTTTATTGTAGGACCACTAGACGGACTATACCTATCCCGGACTAACAGAATTTCCTTGCCGACTCTTTATAAACTAAAATAATTATTAAGCTTTTTTCTTTTCCTTTTTAAGAGGAGGAAAGGTCAGAAATTTGGAGGAGGAGATGGCTTTAGCCGAATTTAGGGAGAAAGAGGGAGGAGAACAAGGAGAGGAATAAGAAAGAAAGCTTAGGAAACCATGGATTTAAGGTAAAGAAGGAGGAGGATTGGAAGATAAGAGTGGAATGGTGTTTAAGGGAGGAAAGGAGGTATATTTATACATGGAATGGAAGAATATGGCGATGACACCTCTTAGTACATGTGTAAATCATGCATGGAATGTCGCATGCAAAATTACAAGTGTCTTAACACTTGTAATAAGGAGAACGTAAGTGTTTTTAGTAGCATTTACCTTAAAACGTTATGAAAACTAAGAGCAACGCTTAATTCTAATGTAATTCATGTTATCTTTGACAAATCCAATCGAACGACAAATAGTATTAACAAATCACAAACTTAATAATCATTGCCATATATAAAATCTATCATTTAACTTGTCAAAATTTCTAGACCGTTACATTCACCCCTCCTTAAGAAAGTTTCATCCTCGAAACTACGTATGAAGGGAATAATCAGAGGAAACAAATAAAGAAACAGGCTTACCTAAGGGTCGGATTCATCTTGAATATCGACTGTACAGTTCAAGTAGAATTTCTACATAACCTCTTCCGTTTCCCAAGTACAATCTTTGGGATCACCGCTCCATTGCACTTTAACTAGCTTAACCGTCTTATTCCTTAGCCGCTTTTCATCTCAGTTGATGATCTTTATGGGGTCTCTTTTAACGGCTAGATTAGGTGTAATTTCTAGATCCTAATGAGCGGCTTCTTCCACAATCTGATCAGGGTCATGAACATACTTTCTCAGATTTGATATGTGAAAAACATTATGCACACCGGAGAGCCATTTGGGTAACTGAACCTTATATGTCAGTGGTCTAACTTTTTCCAGAATAGGTAATGGTCCAATATAGCGGGGTGCTAATTTTCCTTTTCTTCCAAATCTTATAACTGCACGCATTAGAGAAACTTTTAGGAATACTAAATCCCCAACTTCGAATTCTAATGCCCTCCTTCTACGATCTGCATAACATTTCTGCCGATCCTGGGCCGTTTTCATCCTCTTCCTAATCAGATCCTCCTTTTCTATGGCCTCTCTGATCATATCAGGTCCTAGAACAATTTTATCTCGAGACTCAATCCAACAAACTGGTGACTTACATGGCCGTCCATACAATGCTTTGAAAGGCGCCATCTTAATACTTGCCTGATAACTATTGTTATAAGTGAACTCAACTAGAGGTAAATAACTTTCCCACGAACCTCCGAAATCGAGAATACATGCTTGCAACGAATCTTCCAAAATTCTATTAACTCTTTCTGTTTGTCTGTCTGATTGTGGATAGTAAGCAGCACTAAAGATTAACTTGGTTCTCAAAGCATCTTGAAAAGCTTCCCACAAACGACTGGCGAAAAGAGGGTCGCGATCACTCACGATGTTGTTTGGTATCCCATACAATCGGTCGATTTCCTTAATATACAATTCTGCCAAAACTTGCAGCAGTTCTAGATGACCTTACTGGGATAAAATGGGCAATTTTAGTTAGACAATCCACAATAACCCAGATTCCCTCATTCCCTTTGCGAGTGCAAGGTAAACCATCGATGAAATCCATTGAAACTTGATCCCACTTCCATTTTGGTACTTTCAAAGGCTGAAGTAATCCTGGAGTCTTCTGCTGATCACTCTTTATTTGCTGACACGTAGCGCAATGGATAACATAGATAGATATGTCCCTTTTAATCGACTTCCACCAAAATGTACGTTTAACGTCACGATACATCTTATTAACTCCTGGATGGATGTCGAATTTGGACTTATGGCACTCATCCAACACCTACTGCTTAAGTTCTTTAATATTGGGCACACATATTCTTCCTTTTAATCTTATGATGCCTTCATCATCATTTCAAAACACAAATTTTCACCTTCCTGAATTTTTTTAGAAATTTCTTATAGAAATTTGTCCTTCTTTTGCTCGCAGGCAATCTTCTCTAGAAGAATCGAAGTGATAACAAGGTAGGAAAGAACAACATACTTTCGACTCAGAGCATCTGCAACAACATTGGCTTTCCCAAGGGTATACTTAATATCTAGATTGTAAGATGCTTGAAATTCCAACCATCGTTGTTGCCTTAAACTCAAGTCTTTCTGAGTAAACAGATACCTCAAGGGCTTGTAATTAGTGAATAATTCAAAGTTTTCTCCAAGTAGATAATGTCTTCAAAATTTTAAAGTGAATAGTAGTGCGTGTAGCTTAAGGTCATGAGTTGGGTAATTCTTTTTATGCGGTTTCAACTGTCTAATTGCATAAGCAATTACTCTTCCTTCTTGCATTAAAACTGCACCAACTCCTTCTTTACAAGCATCTGTATAAACAGATAATCCTTTATTGACATTGATAATAGCCAAAACCGGGGCAGTGGTCAATCTCTTCTTTAACTCATTAAAAGCTTCTTCACAATTAGCAAAGCAAACAAATGTGTCATTCTTCATGGTCAACTTTGTCAAGGGACTGACTATCTTTGAGAAATCTTGGATGAATCTATGGTAATATCATGATAATCCTAAGAAACTTCTAACTTCCTTTGGAGTCATTGGTTGCTGCCAATCCAAAATAGCAGAAATCTTTCTGGGATCTACTGAGATTCCTTTTTCAGATACGATATGCCTAAGAAATTTTACTTCTTTTTTCCAAAACTGACATTTGGAAATTAAAGCTTTAAACACATTTCTCCTTAATATCTCCAGGGCAATCCTTAAATGCTCAGTGTGTTCTTCCTTGGTTTTTGAATAGATCAGGATGTCATCAATGAAAACTAACACAAATTTATTCAACATCTCACGGAGTACTCGAGTCATCAAGTCCACAAAATAGGCTGGGGCGTTTGTCAATCCGAATGGCATTACTAACCATTCGTAAAAAGTGTTGGGTCCACGAAAAGCAGTCAAATGAATACAATCCTCAACAATTCTGAGTTAGTGAAAACCATAGGCTAAATCCATTTTCGAAAAATATTGGGCGCCACTTAACTAGTCAAATAACTCGTCTATTCGTGGCAATAGGTACTTGTTCTTGAGGGTTTGTTTATTAAGGTCTCTATAGTCTACACACAATCGCAAGGAACCGTCGGACTTTGCTACATATACTACAGTTGACCCCCAATTAGAATGGTTAGCTCGAATAAATCCTTTTCTTAAGAGATCTTGGATTTCCTTATTCAGTTCTTTGCTCTCTCTTTCGGAGCCATTCTTCGACTTGGGTGAACAATAGGTCGGACATTGGGTACTAGGTCAATTCTAAACTCAATTTCTCGATGTGGAGGAAGGCTATTAACTTCTTCAAATACATCAGTAAAATCTATAATGACAAGTATAGTTTTTATGTCGGTATTAGGGTAACCTAAAGTATACATCAAGCTATCTCTTTTTGGGCTAGGGTCAACACAAGATATTTCAATAAAATTTCCAAGACTTGTCTTTACCAGAGCTTTCCTATCTACACAATCTAGTTTAGCTTCGTATTTATTTAACCAATCCATTCCAAATATAATTTCAAATTCATCGAAGTCAAGAATGAATAAGTTAAAAAGGAACTCATAGTGTGAATAGGTGATAGGAATAATTTTGCAATACAGACACAAGCTAGTAGGACCTCTTATTGGATTACTTATACATAAAGGTTCATCAACAACTTTGGGTTTAAGTTTCAGTTTTTCTATGAGTGGTTTAGAGATGAAAGTACGTGAAGCACCAGTGTCAAACAAAACTCGGACTAATTTATCAAAAATAAAAATATTATCTTCCAAAACATCCTTCCCCTTATCATTCTTCGAAGTCGAAGGCTCATCCTTGATTGCATAAACCTTTTCCACATCAGCTTTCTTCATTATGGGACAATCTTTAATCATATGACCGTGCTTATGGAAGTGATAACATTCTAGGAGCCCTTGGTCTGGCTTCCTTGACTTCTTTGGCTTCGTACAGTCGTGGGAATAATGACCTTTCTCTTGGAAATTGTAGCAGAGAACATTCTTAAGATGATCTTCCTTCGTTCCTTTCTTCTCAGCCTTATGTTTAGGCTTCTTCCCTTGGAACTTTCTCTTCTTCCAATTGTTACTACCATTGCCTTTCTTAATTTCAGTACCCTTCTGCTTATCAATAGTAGCATATCTATACCCCATGTCTAGTAAGTCAACAAAGGATTGTTTGATATGCGCAGTCATCCTCTTATGGTACTTCAATGCCATCCCCTTAATAAATCTTTCATTTTTCTTTAACAAGGTGTCAGCTCAGGTCCAAAGCGAGAAAGCTCATTAAACTTATTTAAATACTCCTCGAAAGACATATCGCCTTGCTTGAGATCCATAAATTCCTCATACATCCCGGAAATTCCTGCCGAAGTTATATAACGTTCTTCGAAAACTTATTTGAAATCCTTCCATGAAAAGTTGTCTTCTGATTTCCCTTGGACGATAGTCTCCCACCATGCACCAGCTCCTTCCTATAATTTTCATGTAGCAAATAGCCTCTTTTGGTTATCTTCTAGGTTAAGTCCTTTGAAAATCTTCTCGCATGCATTAATCCAGGCATGAGCTTCCATGACATCATCAGATCCCTTAAACGGTTTCCCATCCAATTTTGCGTAATTCTTGTTCAGAACTGGAAGACTGGTTTGGGTCGGGCCTTGAACCGTAGTCTCATTAACTGCGGTAACATTACGACCGTTAGTGGTGGTACTGCTTCCTCCTCGACATCTGCCACTATAGCTCATTTTCTACTATCTGGATATAGTATGAAAATGCTGTTAGACATACGGACGAATTACCTTGGGAGTTATGAAACAGTTAAACTCTTTGCATTTCATTGGACTCTACTCATGCTAGGGTATTATTACCCCATCTCTAATGAGTTATACCCCAAAGCTTTGTATAAACCAAAGCTCTAATACCAACTGTAATGGTCTGGTCTTTTTCAACCATCAGACAACGGCTAAACTCCACCATGGCGTTACAATGGTATCCTAACACCTTGTTTTACGGCCAGCCTCTCGACTGTCGCGGCCTCCTGCCTAACCAACCCCTCTTGGGACATGTAGAGGTAAGAGTCCCCCGCTCGCCACCAAACCAAGAGCAAGAACCCTCTAGCACGCTACCTCATGCCAAACAAGGACAGGTGTGGGAACTCAATATATATTAGTTATGTGCAATAAAATTCACAATGCTTTTTAGAAAACGAAACTAACATATGGTCTCGCGGCACACACACAAGGTAAACGCACACATTGGCGATGTTTCTCCTTGTGATAGTCAAACATGCTTGATACGCAGAAACCATTTTCCGTATTATTATTAGTGCATAGTGTGAAAACAATTTCGCAAATAAATTTATTAATCTTAGCCAACATAATGCCCCATCCCACTATGCTAACATATTCCTACTGGTAACCAGTAAGCTATACAAATTAAATCGTAAAAGCTCGTAGTGGATAATGAATTTCCAACAAATGACCAGGCAAAGGAACTTCCTTATCGAACCGATGGGTACGCCTCTAGAGGGATGCCCGGAGAACCAAATCGGGCTCTCTGCAAACATGAGGCAGGGTTACCCCTTAACTGGGTAACTTAGAGCACGCCTGAGCATATCACTTCCCGGTCGTTACCAACCTTTAAACCGAGGCCTTACAACATCAACATCCATATAAAATAGAAGTTATCCACATAGGTTAATACATGGGCCCTATACCATAGTAAACCTTTTATCTAGAAGGAAAGGACTACCCTCAACCTCGCTGCATCTTTCCTGTTTTAGCCGTTTACCGGGTTGTGAGGTTTGCTGAGGTCATGAAATACACAAAGGTACGCTTAAACAAGCCATGCTTTGATCATCAATAGCTCACCACTTAACTTAAGTATGCCACATTGTCCATTCACAATGCATCACTGATTTTTAACAATATATAACCTCTAAGATCATATGTCTTAGAGAAGGGTGTTAAGCAAGAGAATAAATTCTCCACCACCAAGCAGATATATATTTAACAGATATTAGTGCTACGCAGTCAATTACAATATCAGACACACAATCCATACAAGTCCGTTCTGAGTCTGAACTAAACCACAATCCGAAATTCCTTCATATACCTTCGGGCTTCTTGCCACTTAGCTGATATAAAATCCATCTACAAATGGGAGCTACCCATTTGAGACATTCAGCAAGTCGTCCTTCAATGCGTACAATTTCTCCACAACGTTGTATTATTACGTGAAATGGTTTTCAAACATAAATCCAATCCCGGCCTTTCCAAATAATAAACGCAACTTTAAAACCATGTGGGTATATAGGACCAAATCAAGTCTCAACTCATACTTCATGTTTGCAAACTCAAATTATAGTTCAAAATACTTTATTACATGTTAGAAATCATTTACTAAGGTTTGGAAAAGATTTATAAATCTAGATCACTTCAAACTCAATATTTAACAAACTACGTTACAAAAGTGTTTCAAAATACTAATATTGGCTTGTTTAAGTAAAATGACTTTTGTGTTATCCAAAACTTCATGATTTTACCATAAATCATTTTTAAACAATTAATTATGATTAACAAAAAAATTCCATGTTTTTAAATAATTTATAGCAGCCATTTTATAATTATAGTTAACTAACTCCATTTATAATGACCTTTTCTAAATTATATTAAACATAACTTGAAATTACAAGTCGAAATTAAAATATGCTTTCACTCATTTGAAAGCTCTTGTTGATGAAAATCAAATGTTTTTCGTTCCGTGGAAATCTGATTTAAGTTGCAAAAGTTATAAGTGTTTAAAGTTTTTAACAAAAGTACGCTAAATTCTACTATAAATTCAAATAGTTTCAAATTAAATTTTGAATTAACAATCTCGTCCGTCGGATCAGTTAAGGATAGCCAGGGAGAGCAGGAAACTATATTTTCCAAACTCAAGCCTAGACACTATCCTCTCTGTCATCCTAGAACGTTATGATATTTATTTTGACAAACTCTATTTATAATATAAATTTCTTCAAAATAATTTATAAAATCATTTTCAACTTTCAAATTGAATAAAAAATTCATTTGTTTCGAGACTTATTTGATATCCATATAAATCTATATATGTGTGTATAACAAGTATAATGCACATATTATCACTAATAACAACCATGAAGCATCCATTCATCCATCACACGAGCATATATGGGTATATATAACAGTGTATGTACAAGTGTTTTCCACTAAACGCTTATATTGCAATAATTACTAATTAACCATATCATCAATAACAATTCACATAGCATAGAAAGTGAACAAATACAAGTGTCGAGTGCTCACCTTGGGGTTCCACTCCACCAATCTTTATTGTAGTACCACTAGGCTGACTATAGCTACCCCGGACTAACAGAATTCCTTGCCGACTCTTTATAAACTAAAATAATTATTAAGCTTCTTTTTCTTTTCCTTTTTAAAAGGAGGAAAGGTCAGAATTTTTGAGGAGGAGGAGATGGCTTTAGCCGAATTTAGGGAGAAAGAGGGAGGAGAACAAGGAGAGGAATAAGGAAGATAGGCTTAGGAAGCCATGGATTTAAGGTGAAGAAGAAGGAGAAATGGAAGAGAAGAGTGGAATGGTGTTTAAGGGAGGAGAGGAGGTATATTTATACATGGAATGGAAGAATATGGTAATGACACCTCTTAGTACATGTGTAAATCTTGCATGGAATGTGGCATGCAAAATTACAAGTGTCTTAACACTTGTAACAAAAAGAAGGTAAGTTTTTTTAGTAGCATTTACCTTAAAACATTATGGAAACTAAGAGCAACGCTTAATTCTAGTTTTACTAATTCATGTTATGTTGACAAATTCGATCGAACGACAAATAGTATTAACAAATCACAAATTTAATAATCATTGCCATATATTAAATCTATCATTTAACTTGTCAAAATTTCTAGACCGTTACAATTTTACAAGTGAGTCTGTATTTGAACTTGATATGCTCAGTAGTTTCAGTTCAAGAACATGTTCAAGCCACAAAGATATGATTTCTAAGGCAGTATATGTGCTAGCACATTATTTTCCTAGGAAATTCTTTGATATAAGTATTCATCTTATGGTATGTCTAGCTGGCTAAGTTTTGTTGTGTTGAACCCATATGATGGAAATCATAGTTATACACAAGCATTTTTTTTTAGTTGATGGTGACGATATATATGAACGTCCCATAACTGAAGGCTGTTAGGGAAAACTTCACCTTTGCGTAAGTGACCAATTCTTATTCACCCAATTACTTAAAGATGATTTCTATGGAAAATAACACAGATATGAAATTACACGCATAAACACAAGATATTCCACCCGGCCACCCTCTTTATTGATTCACAAAAGCAAATTTTGTTTACACTGAATGGATTAAAAACCAAAAGTAAATAAATACAAGAATCAATAACCTTATTGAGAAAGGGAAATAATATCTAAATGACTACAACTCTTGTTGGAGAAGGAGAACAATGAAGAACGACGACAAACCCTTAGATTAATTATCCCAGTCTCAATTCCATGCTTTTAATCCAAACCTTGATGCTGCTTTTATAGGAGAATAGAAGGCCTAGGAAAAATATCCAATTTTCCCCTCAGAATATATTAAGACTATTTCTAAATAGCCTGTCAAAAACAGGAAAGTCGCCACAGATGTCTGACCAAGATTGGTCAAACGTCTCTCTATGCTCTCGAGTTACAAAATCCTGACAGCTCAAATGTATGACTAAGATATCTCAGACGTCTGAGCTGAAGCTCATCACAAAACTGCCCCATTTGAGTTGTTGTATAATCTTCCTCCGAATTCTAGTTCGCACACCATTTTATCCGCTACAAAGCACAAATCTTTGTCTTCAACATACATGTGATTGAATATCACAAATCACAACACTCCACCTTAATATGAAATTGCATCATCAAGCAAACATCCAACAATCCATAAACAAGTTGCCTAGCCCATACATCCGCTCCCATCCTGTTCGGCTTCTGCTCCTTTTCCTTTATCGACGATATGGAATCCATATAGTTCTTTCTCATCTTCTACATCCAGTAATGTCGCGCCAACCGCTAGTCATCTATCTGTATGTCTAGCTCAGTTTGTGTTTCACGATTAATAAGTAGTCAAATATTAAATAGTAAACGGTGAACAGTAAAAAAATGATAAAAACAAATTAAAAATAAAAAACATAAGAATATACTTATAAGGACATCATGCCAAATACACTCTACGATGTGGGGTGGAATGTTATCCCACTTCGGCCAACAAGCCGACATCCTTGCCCGGTGGGCTGCATTTGAAACATCTAGAAAAAGCTTTGATGTTTGTAGGTCGAACCCCCTATGTCGAATATGATACACATAAGTATATAGTTGATAAAAAATTAAGATGCTAAATAAATTTTATTTCTTACCCCTCAGCTCTAGGTACTAAACTAATGACAGTAAGTTGTGGCGGTTGCGACGAAACACTACCATCGTCTTTGGAGGAATGTGAAGAACTCCTACCTCTAGAAGACATGTATATACTTGTCACATACACATCATTTTAAAAGAGAACAATAACATGATAATGAAATATATTTTACAGTTAAATGACATAAACGATATATATTTCTAAATAAATGACCGAAATGGAATTATATATATATATCTAAATCAGATTGGGCCTCATATTCAAAAGATAGGCATATTACATTGCATTTTTAATATAAATTGCTAAATAAATGACAGGAATGGAAATGACACAGAAGATGTAAATAGTGATAAGCAGATTTGGTTTCATAATTACATCGATTTCGTACTACACAAAGAATTCAACATAGTTACATCAATTGCGAAATATACGTTGTATATTGCATAATTATATTATAACTACCAAAATAATACTCATCATTTACATCAATCATCATCATCTTCTGTTCAAAACCGGTCTCATATTCTATGATTTTTTTCCTCTGTACCCTTGAACACTTTTACCATAACATCCGATTCATCGATCAGAGGTCCAAAATCCATATGATCGTCAGTAATTATTACTTCGTTGTTTTGCTCAAGGTCTTCCTGCTAAGCTTGTTCGCCTGGAATGTTCTTCCCATCAAACATAAATATGACCTTTGTTTTAAAAACTGCAGACTAGTCTGCTTTATCTCTTTTTAGAGACAAATAAAGAGCGTATAGACTTGCAATGATTGTTTGACTAGTATAAAAGGATCGTACTTGCGATAATGCGATGTGTGCTTTATTTCAATAAGATTATAATCCATGTGCACATTAATTTCAGAACCTAGAACATTTCTAAACCAATTGTATCTAAATAGGAGCACCTCCTCCGCGGGTCGTAAGAAATACGTCAGTTGCAAAATTGGTATTAAAACACTACAAAAATCATTTATGTGAATTTCTGGATTGTCACTACCTTTAACAAATGCACCTATATTATTAGTTAATTTTTCTGCACCAAATTATTTAGTGTTAAATTTATATCCGTTGACGAAATATATTGGATATGTCTTGATAATTCTTTTTGGTCCCATCGCAAGATGTTTCAACCCTTCGTCAACCACACAATTTTTCGGCTCGTAAATGTAATTTGATAAACCAACCAGAAAATTCTTCACTGAGATCTTCATTTAGATGTTCACTTTCATAAACATTGTATATATGAATAAAATATTACATTAAATTCTATATATGCATGCATTATGGAAATGAATATATCACAAATTACACTTCAAATTACCTAAGAAATGGTGCAACCTCAACACAATTTAGAAGAATATAAGTGTGTGCTACATGAAGAACTCTTTCGTCTATCCATATTTCTACACATGTCCCAAAATGCCGACCATGTTGTCTAAAAATAGATAACATTGTTTGAGAGGACTCTTGCTCATCGCCTTAGTCATTATGAGGAACACTTTCAAATGATATCCTCACATGGTCACTGAAATAAAAGAAGAACAAAACTTTTCCTTCGATGTAAAATTTCAGATCAAATATTTAACTCGTATTTTTTGTCTTACTTTTTTCTTCAGATGACTCATGAATTCAGGCAAAATTAATTTACATTAACTTCATCTTTCAAATGCAATTAAATTACTAAGTCATAGATTACATACCTAATGAATACATTAATCCATATTGGATAGGACCTCGAACTCGTGCTATATATGAGAGATGAATAGATAAATGCTCTATTACATTTAAAAACTTAACGAAATTATTTTTCTCAATTTGTAGAGCAATAGTTGATTATCTACTTCAATTTTAAGTAAATGTTGCACTCTTAAAGTAGTCAAGCAAAGCTCTTTGTAAAACAAACTGAGCTCCATGACTACCTTCCAAACTTTTAATGATAGTAGTTCTTTGAATATAATGGATAATAAATTTTCCATCATTATATGACAGTCGTGATTTTTCATTCTGCTCAATCTACAATTTCTAAAGTCAACATATCTAGGATTTGATGATATCCCATTAGGAAATCTTAACCCTTCCACCTATTTTAACACAACTTTAACTTGATTATTGTCTAATTCGTAATATGCCTTGGTTTTTTTACTATCATTTGGTTTCATATGAAGCTCAAGACATTTGCATAATTCTTGTATATCGCGCATTGATTAAAAATCATCCTTAATCTTCCCCTAGACACTCAAAATTGTATTAAAAACATTATCAAATACATTTTTCTAATTGTGCATCACATCAATATTATGATGAAGGAGAAGACATTTCCAATGCGGCAATTCCAAAAATATACTCTGTTTGCACCAGTTATGAATAATTGATTTGCCTTCATTTTCTATTTGCACTCCATTTTCATACATTTTTGGATAGTCCCTAATAAGTTCGTATATGTCTTCGCTTGACCCTATCATTGCTTGTTGTCTTGTTTTTACTCTATTGGCTAAAAAAGTTTTATTGTTTCCTCTAAAGGGATGTTTACATGGAGAAAACAACGATAACAGTCAAACCATGAAATTTTCTTATCATTCGGTAAAGAAAATGTCTGTGTTGCTTCCCTGCAATAAGGATATGCTAAGCGACCAGAAGTATTCCATCCTAAAAGCATTGCATAGGCGGGAAAATCAATTATAGTCCACAAGAAATAAACAAACATACGAATTTTTTTTCTTTTTTGAAACATCGTATGTTTCTACTCCTTCGTTCCACGGTGTTTTTAACTCCTCAATCAACAGTTATAAATAAAGATCGATTCCTTCTACCGGATCGTCGGGGCCAGGGACGACAACAACAAGAAACATATATTGCGTTTTCATAAACATCCACAGAGATAAATTATAAGGCATTATGATAATGGACCAGGATGAATATTTAGCACAAAATTGAGAAAATGGTGAAAAACTATCCATACATACTCTTAATATAACATTACGACTCCCAGTTGCAAAATTGGGAAAAGTATTATTGAAATGTTTCCTTGCTTCTCCATCGGTTGGATGTATCAACGTACCCTCTTCCTCCGTTCTCACATTATGCCATCTCATATGAGACGCAGTCACAGAACATGAATATGGTCTTTGAAGCCTTGAAGTGATGAGAAAGTAATGCATATGCTTCTTTTCCCATCTTTTTTCGTGATTTGTATCTTTCATTATCACATATCTTATAATTCCTAAGATTTATGTCTTCTTTTAAAACAACATGTATCCATTTAAACATGTATCTATTTTCTGATAAGATAAAACAAAAGTCGATATAAGTTTTTTAACTTCAGTGTAACGACCCGGATTTTTGGTTAATTTATTTTGAATATTTAATATTTATTTTAAATATTGAGTTGATAATATAAATGGATATTTATATTGAGTTATCGATTTAATAATCGAATATGGTTTAATTTCAAGAATATTGAATTATCATAATACGATAATATGAAGTAATCCAATTCAAAATTTAAAACTGAGTCAAAAACAATTCAGATGACCAGTATAAATTCTATTTGAATATATATGATAATAATTTATTATCGAAGAATTTATTTGTTTTGAATTTAAATTATATTATATCGATTTAATATGGTTATTTTATATACATTCGAAATAGATTTTATAGTCTATTCTATTGAGTTCAGAATAGTGTTATAACATTGAAATGTTAGTTATTTCGTTAAAATAGCGGTTCATGAGTTCAAGTTGTGAAGCCCAAAATATTTGATTTGTAGATAAGCTCAAAATCAAATCAGTATCTATTTAAAAAGAATAAAAATCTCTTTAAATAAAATCGCAGTTAAATCTAAATCAAATTGTATTAATGTTTAATCAAATCACAATTTAATATAGTGTACCTTAACCTATACCTAAGATGTACCTTGCGCGGGAAATTTTCCTTAATGCCTAGGTATTAATCTTGTATAAATTGCGCTTATCCTCTCCCTATTTCGTTCTTATGAAAATCAATTCACTTTATGGAAAATTAAAAAATGACCGCTCCTAGTAATGCTTCCCTCGGTTCTTATGCTACCTAGTAAGTTAAATCTAGAGTTGCTCTTTCCATTTATCATTCATAAACCCTTAGATCGAATGAAGCTTGTCCATTTAGAAAACCGCGATACCTTTCTGTTCCTCATTCCATTTTCAAACAAGCAAATCGAAAACCGCTTTCATTTTTATACCACAAAATCGAATAGAAAGAGAAAAAGAAATCAATATAGAACTCGAGTTTGAATCAGTAAAAAGGTGAAAATCAGATCGCGATATTATGGACTGGGTTGATGCTCGAACCAGCGACGCTAGGGCTTTGGCAAATTGAATGATGGGGTTGGAGTTTTGGTCGAATGGGGTGCTTGGGTGTACGATGATCTAAAGGTTTGTGGGTTGGTGTTCGACGTTCGCGACATTTAGTTTACAGGAGACGACTTCACGAAACAACAGATAATGGGGCAAAAAAAACTCGCGCATCCCCTGTAGGCTCGAAGTGGAACATGAGTGTCGCAATTTCCAGATAGAGTACAAGATTGGAGGATGCAATGGAAGTAGAGGGTCTCGGGTTCGACGGTGGAATGAGTGAGCAGGAGAGTGATGAAGTTCACAGTAATGGGATGGAAGTTTTAGCACAGCTACAGGGAGGCGAAGTGTTTAGAAAAAAGAAGGAAGGAGATTGGAAAAAAATGGATTAGGTAATTAAATTGGTTTATTAATTTATTTATTTAAGTAAACATTTTTTTTATATAAATGGTTAAATGCTTAAAAAAATACGTGTCTTTAATATACGAGGTCCGATTAGGATAAACAAGTCACAATGGATTTGTACCTACAAATTGAACGAGTTGGTGTCAATAAGAATTTTCAAGTTTTATCGAACATTGTTCAATTTAAATTTGGAAAGAAACTGGAATGGATTGCAATTAAAACCGGTAAGTAAATCTCAATCATATTTTTATTTAGGAGTTATTTTATTCATTAGAATAATTGTTCGTTGGTTGTTTGCATGCACTGGAATATTATTGTGGCTATTACATATATATATATATATATATATATATATTAGTTATTTAGGATTGGTGTTTGTGGCTATTATATATATATATATATGTGTGTGTGTGTGTGTGTGTATATATATTGGTGATTGGATAGTTCCCGCAGTACCATTAGTGGATGCCCGCAGTATCATTAGCGGATGACCCTATATGCCCCACAATATGATATTGGATGACCTTCTATACCACGATATCCTTCCTCGAAGCACGATGGGTATTATTTATGTTGGCTAAAGTCTGTGGATGCAGGAAAAATAGGAAGGTGGAGTCCTCAAAATTTATTTTTGTTTGATCATATATATATATATATATTATTATATATTATGTGTTAGGAAACCTGTAATTGATTCTTGAGTATTTTGGATATTTAAAATATCACTATGCCAAAATGTTGATTTATAAAATTATCGTGAAAAGGGAATTTTGAGATTTAAACAGAAAAATCTATTTTCTAAAATAGAATTTGAATTTTAAATGGACTATAAATATATTAACTTGTTTTGAATAAATAAAACAAGGATTTAATTTATAAACGATGTTTATAAATTAAATAATCAAGGAACTGATGTGAATTTATAAACGATGTTTATAAATGAAGTGAAATGAATTATCATGGGATAATTCGAGAAATGTAAATATAAGTGTGAATTTAAAAAGGGAAATTTACCTTTCCAAGGTACAAATTTAATTTCAAATGAATCGGAAATCGAGTCTTGTTTAACTATATAAACAAGTAATGTAAACGGTGTTTGTAAATAAAGGTGAAAAATTATCATTTAGGTAATTTAAATAATTAAATTCAAAATATGAATTTAAAATGAGAAACTGGGAATAGTGTTAAAAAGGGAAACAATGAAACATATTCGGATGTTCGGAATATAAACTAAATTGGAATAAATCCATATGGATTTATGATTTGAATTCGACTATGCCGATTCTATAAAAATAAATTAGTTTCAGAATGGATATTGATATGATACTAAATAGAAATAGAGATTTTGAAGTAAAAATAGATCCTATGTTTATGTGTATTAATTATAAAAATAAAATATTCCAGAAAAGGAATTGGATTTCAAATAGATATTTGAAAAGAAAGCTTGTTTCAATTTTTAAAAAACAAGAAAATTAATTTATAAACGATGTTTATAAAAATAGGGAAATAAATTATCGTTGGATAATTTAGAAGTTAATTGTAATGACCCGGGGAATTTTCGATCTTGGTTATCGACACCAAACATGATGTCGATTAATCAAGCATCGGAAATACCAGATAGTCCATGAAAGAAATTAGAGGGTGAGAATAGATAAGATAGAAACTTAGAATAGAAGAAGAACAACAACACAACATCAGAGTAACACGAACCTCACAGCCTAACGTATAACATATAATATATAACATAACTTTGAAATATAAATCTGTACTTGAATGTACATATCATTTCTAAAGTACAGCACTTACAACACATCGGAAATAACCATAGCTATATAATTCTGAAGCCTCCTGCTCCAGCTCTTCAAGTATCTGTAAATCCCGACTACTTGACTGCCCGTACAAAATTGGGCACCCAAGAGTTTAGGGAAAACAAAACAAAATAAACTCCGGGTCAGTCATGTGACTGGTGTGAGTAAACTCAAATCATTTGTTTAACTTTAAAGATCCTTTCAAAGAAAGAATAATCGTATTATAATAACGGATGGTTTTTACCTTTCTGATATTATAATAATGTCTAACACAAGTAATATCAATATAGTAGAAATTCTTGCATCCAACGTTCTACATATATAATATACAATCAAAACCGCGGGCTCTTATTTGGGTAATGGATTCCAACTATGACAAGGTATGGATCCACCTTCCGCTCAGTGTACTCTAGAAGCGATACACTGGAGTTCAACAAGAACATCTTGCAACTTGGCCACACATGACCGACCACTCATTTCGCTTGAGTGTATCGAATATATTGTCACCTTACAGTTGGTAAACCAACATAACCATTCCCAAGAGATACAGAATTGAAAGAAGTAACAAATATGAATATTCTCTAGATGGTGACAATATACCCTACTTGGGTGCGGCCCACTTAGCTATGCTACCTGCCCGATTTCTGTCATTTCCCAGTTGATGAGGCTTGAGGTTATAACGTATCTCTATATAGTTCACGTCTTCATTTACTTTGAATGCCACATCATCATACCCGTCAAATCACAAATTGATTTCCCTAAAAATACCACGGGTATAAGCTAAGAGAAACGAATTCCTCCACCACCAATGTAAATACGTTTGAAACGATCAACTTACGTGATCTACTAGATATACTCTGTCAGACATTCGTCCATCCAAGTTGTCCTGGGACTAGACAAACCAAAGGCACTATTCTGTAAATCCATCCTAGGCAATCTCTACCTAGGATTTATACAACAGCCCTTGCACTTTACTCCGTCTTCAATATATTCAGCATACTTGGTTTGCAACGCTTATGCCAATACGGAGTGGTTCTTCGGATAATAATCCAACCGGTCTCTCCATAATTAACAACGTAAAAATGGTCAAAAACTTTGATAGTCGGTGATTTAACTATCAAATGAAAACATGTGTGCAAACAACGATATTATTTCCAGATGGAAATTCTATCGATCAATCATCAGACAACATTTATTCATTTCTCCATTTCTCGTTTCCATATATTCATCAAATCCTTCTTTTCTAATTTTAGAAAATATACGCTATTAACTTTGGAAAATGTTTCCATTTCTGATTCACGCATCACTATCTTTTCACATATATTAGTCTCTAACTGTAAACTAGTAAGAGAACAACCCCCTACGTATTAACCCCAAAGGCCGAAACCAACATCAGATCGATACCCAGAAAGCTATTCAACTCAACTAATTTCCAGTCAGTTTCTAATTCCAGTAATTCCCTTTATATTTCTAATTCAAACCCCAAATTCCTTTATCATATTTTATCTGCAAAATATTCACTTTAAAAATCAATATCATGTTACACCCATGTGCGAAACACGGGTCTAAACCTTCCTAATGTAAAATTCTCTTTTTATAAAACTTTATTCATTTTCCAAATATTTCCCTTTTATAATTCTATTTACTTTCTAAATCAATATTCCTTTTATAGTTCTATTTATTCTATATAAATATTTTCATTTCAATTCTATTTGTAAATGGTTTATAAATATTTCCTTTTCTATCCTTTCTATCTATTTAACAAATAAATATTCCTTTTTAATCTATTTATTTTCTAAATAAATATTTTCTTTTTATAAAATCTTTTGATTTCATAAATATTTCATTTTCAATATAACATTGAAAATTTCCTTTTTAACATCCAGTATTCCTTTTGGCATTTAAAATACCAAATAACAATGATTGATATCATTCAAACACACATAATCAACTACAGATTATATATCACATCATATATCACCATATATGAAACAAACAGTATTTTATATATTGAGGAACCCAGTTGGGTCCCTCCAACCTATTTTCCTGCATCACAAATGTTAAACCATAAAATTAACATCAACTTCATTTCACTATAAAATATTCTAATAAACTGAATCGATATTTGATTAACGATTTATATATATATCGTTATCTATAATTTCAACCAATACACAAGCAATTCAACCAAACAGTTAACACATAGCAATCAACAGATGATTAACAGTTCTACAAATACGTTATAAAATATAACTGTTCAGAGTTGGTGAGTTTTACTCACATTTCGCGTTAACCGTTAAATAACGATTTGCGTCTGTTGATTCAGATGGACAATTTATCTCGCTATAAATTATAACGATCCCCAATTCACTTCCGGTCAGTTCCATTGTGTAGTGTACGTCCATACGATCCTGATGGACCTGTTTCGTTGAATTTCGATAATATATGAGGAAGTTATTGCATTTTGAAGTTTATACGCTATTTTAGATAAATAACTAAAACAACCGGGCCTCACCCATATAATAACTCCAGCCCATTTCCAAACTGGCCCGCCACCTCACTTTAAACCCAAGGCCAGCTCACCCTTCTTCCCCAATACCAACCGTGAGCTCCAGCACCATTTCCCCTTGTTTACCTCTCGACCGCTCCTCCCATGCTTCATGAAATCCCAAACTACCAACACCATTTCGACCTACTTCAACTTCTCTTCAACATCGTATACCTCTTGCTCCACTCGAACAGTCATGGTAATCATGTCGACAGCAGTTCTATCGAACTCCCATGCTTCCAGCGAAATCTTTATCGCCGAAATCTCCTCAAAAACTAAAAACCCAAACTAAACACAACCACAACCTCAAATACAACCCTCAAACAATTATCGATGCACCAAATTCGTACCAAAACCCAACCCTAGCTTCACGCTGGTGAAAAACGGTGATCGTGAATGGGCATCGAACCCTGAACTGAGCACACCAGAATGGAGAGGACGGCTTCACAAATCTATACAAACTTGTTTCATGATTTCTGGGATTTTATTCAATTTGATTTTGAATTTACAAATTTTGATTTTATTTTCTAGAAAATAAAAAGTTGCGGCGCAAATTTACTTTGACCAGAATAAAAAGTGGAATTAGGTTTAGAAGATGAGTTAGGGTATTTATAGAATGGATAAAATATCTAGATATTTGTTAGGATATTTTTATTTTGTTTATTATATCCGTTTTTTCCCTTCTAAAAATCTGTGTGATCACACACAGTATTCAAAAATCACGAAACTGGACTTGCACCTTCAGTTCGACATTACGGACCCAACAAAACTGGTTTCGTCGAATTCCGACTCCGTTTGCTCACACGGCGTATTTTTAAAGGTCGAATTATCGATTGTTTTTCACATTAAAATCGCCCACGTCCACATACTGACTTCAAAAATCACGGAAATTGAAATCTAACAATAATTTAATATTGCGGATTCAACAAAATTAGTTTCGCTGAAAACGAAGGTCGTTTGCAAAACTGGCTATTTTTAAAGCTCTAAATAAATCCTTTTTAATATATAAATATATTTAAAAGTAACTAAATTAAATATTTAAAAATAAAGATTATTGTATATATCCACAATACAATATCATACAGCTCCATAATAAATATATATGGATTTACAACTCGATATTCAAATCCCGGTTGAATCGATATTCAAATTTATATTGAATTTCCTTTTATATATCGTTATAATTTATAAAGGAATTCCATAGCGACTTTTCTAAAATTTGATTTGGACATAAATCAAAATCTACACAATGAAATCCCGATTTTTCTATTCCATTAGAAAAATATACTTCACCAGCTCCGAGCATTTCTTGTTTCACAGAAATCCGATTTAAAATGGCTTCTGTATATTCAATTAAAGTTCAAATCGCCAAATAGCGAACTGTCACGCCATTTCAAACTCGATTATAATTATAATATAATTTATACGTTCAATTGTCGTTCAAATAATATATTCGTTATTCTAATTCAATTATAAACTGAGTTATATAATTTGAATTGCCCAGTTCACATTATGTTGTCAATTCACTATTTCTGATTATTTCAGAATTTTAAATATATTATTTAATTATTTATTTTAATTAAATAATCCATATAGTTTAATTAAACAACCTTTAAATTACTAAACCATTATTTTAAATAATTAATTATTATGCCGTAAAAATACGGAACATTACATTAATATTTCAACTATGAATTGAAAAGTGAATTGGAAAACGGTTTGAAATAGAATGACAAATTTTATTCCGAAATTCGGAATATAAAATTGAAGTGAGAAAAATCCAATGGATTTATGATTAGAATTTGATTATATCGAGTTTTATAAATAATTTATTTATAAAGGAATTAGAATTTAGTATAGCGGATTCAGTTATAAATAAATTTATAACTGTGTTATGAAATAATCAAATATTAGAATGGAGTTGAAATTTATTATAAACGAAGTTTAAACGTTTATATATATAAATATAACGAAAACGAACTCGCCACAGCTCAATAGTTCGTAAATTGGCATTTGGAACTTCAATTGAGTCTATAGAACTCAATTTAAGTCGGAATCCTTTGAAACAAGAATCATCAGGACGGATTTGATAATAATTTTACAATGAAAGAGAAAAATATGGATTTCGTCGAATAGATTTTGAGTTATGTCAAAATCGATTTTCCAGAAAAACATTGCCATCACCATTTAAAAACCATAACGGTTTATTTAAAAGATAAAAAAGGATTTTAAATAAATAAAACCTGAATTTCCATTAGAAAATCCAGATTTGAGTTGTAAAACAAATACGAACTCAAGTTGTGTAAATGAAATGATTTTATGAAATAAAAATCAGATATTTAATTATTGAATAGAACTAACTAATCTGAAGAATAATTAGTTAATGAAATTTTGAATCGAAATTGGACTTTGAAAGGTAAATTAGATTTATGAATTCATATTTGAAATCGAATATAAAACTTAAATTAAAAATGGAGTTAAATTAATTTATAAGCAAGATTAGAATATATTTGAACAATGATATATTCAAATAAAAAGTGAAATAGGGAAAAGAGCTAATAAGAGGACTAATTAGCAAGTTGAGTTAAAAACGATTGGATTGAGTTGGAATAAATGCTGAATGGACGTATATGGTTAGATAGGTATGGAATGAAGTGTATGAAGATTATAATACGAGTGCCCGACATAAAGGTACACGTTTAAATTCTATATGAGTTTTTATGCGCCGAATCGGCAAACCACTTGGCTTTTTTATTTTGTTTTTGAATGGGAAGGGCCTAGAGAGGCGAGTTGAGGTTTGAGCTATTGACCAGTACAAAGGAGGTGCTGGCGAAATTTTCTGGAAATTTAAGGAGTTAGAATATTTTAAGAAAATTTGACAATTAGAAATCAATATATCGATATATATATAATTCGATAAGGAAACAAACTTAAAATAGAATATTATAAACAAAAAGTAAATCGATAATCTGGTAATAAAAAGAGAAATGTATATACGTTTTAAAAATGAATAATTGGTTTTTATGGTTTTGATTATTCGAGGTAAGTGGTCTTATTCGTTTTGAAGTTAAGAATGTTATTCAGTCAAGGTCTGAAAGGTAGTTGTACCCCAACTTGATTAATTTCATTATTAACCGATAAATAGCAAGATTCAGTCTCGAAGAAAAATGTTTGAATATGATTTAGTTGAATGCAGTATTTTGGGTTGTTGTAACGATGTTTTACACAACATTCGTTTTAACCCAAGAAAGTGGAATTTTGGAAATATAATAATAAATATTTCCTAAGTATAGAAACAAACGAGTTAGGAAAAGACATAAGTAATTGGAATGTTATCCAATTATAAATTGAAGATATTTTCTACGTATAAAAAATAAAAAGATTTGATATATGGAAATGTTTTCCAAATAGTGTAAGAGGCCAAGATGATTGTCTAAAATATCGTGTTAATGAATATTGATAACGAAATGGAGAAGTGATTTAATTTATGAAATATAATTTGAGGGGCCCAGTGATTGTTCGATGCTTTGTATGAATGTTTGTTTTTCTTCGATAGTTAAATACACTACAAGAAATGGTTCTTTTGGTTACATTTTATAGCAGCGTTCAAACGTAGATGCATCTGTTCCATTAGACCCACTAAAATCGTGTCGTTTTACGTGTATACTGGGCAGCAGGTTTTATTTCTCCATTCACGCTTACCACAGTCTAATTTTCATTTTCTAAAAATTCTGTTCTCAAAAACCCTCATTCCACGAGATTCACAATTTTATCACTCCATCCTAATTTTCAAATCAACCCCATGAATCCTTCCACCTTAATTTTCAAAACAACATCTATGAATCACTGCGCCACTTTTTCAGCTTCCTAGCCCTAGTTCAGTCGTTCGCCTCAATTTTTGCATTGCTCTTCTCAGTTAGGTATTTTCTCATCCAGACAACGTAAGGTTTTATTTACGATTTATGATTTTGTTTTAAGCATATTTTGGAGTTACTTTTGGAATTCAATGTTAATTTGGATTTTTCATAAAGCAGCCTACTACTTCAGTGGTTGTTTCATTTTTTTTTAAATCCTGAGGGTGTTAGTGGTTGAGCTCATTGTTATGGTAATTCTTACTAGCCTACTGCAGTTCAGAATTTATTGTGTATAAGTTACCCTAAACAATCATCCGAGCAATAAAGAGAATTTGATTACTACTTGCTATTTGTGAATTTCCATCTTAGATGATCAAGAATATTAGTAGATAATAAATTCTGATTGTAATTATCATGTTTACTATTTATATTTTGAATTATTGTACATCACTCTACTTTAATGTTACAATAGTGACCCGTGAATGTCTGATATATTTAATCATCAGTGATTAAGGTTTTTATACAAATAGAAAAGCTTAATTTGGCAAAGTTCACATTATTTGGCATAATTTGTTATAGTAGTGCCTTTTGCGTGTGACTAAATTTATATTATTTGTTAATATTAATTTCCTAAACTAAGTTTTGCATTCTTGTTTAAGAGAAAAAAGGGGCCTTATGTCTGGTTGCTAGATTGTAAGCATGACATATTGGATGACTCAACCCACTAATTTGGAACTCTAATTTCCAAGATGAAATGTTGAATTACTAAAAATATATGGTGAAATATGGTTTCAGGTTTCATTCCAGAGACGTAGAGCTCGTATGTGACTATTTAGCAAAAAAGATAATACTAGTAGAAGTTTATATGATGGTTGTCCTATGTTGATAAGCATGGATTGGAACAAGTGTGAGCCATGCGATCTTCCTGGTAAGATGATCTTCTTCTAAAGAACAATATTTATCTGTTTCATTTTTTGTTGCAATTATCGTTATTGTTATGCACATACTCATTGGCCAATTGAATTTCGTTCTTGATTATTTAAGTAGTTCTAAAATGTGATCATGATCGTGTGACTGTAGGATCCAATACAAATTGAATTCAGTAACATCAAATGTTGATAAACTACAACCATTAATTGTAGCTCCTTAATAATATTTCTTCATCTAAATTTGAAGCAAGATTTGCTGCTTTTATTTAATTATTTCATTAACTCTTGACCTATCATATCCTCTTTTAATATTAGCTTTAAATTTTATAACTATATATCTTTATCTTCTTAATAGTTAATTTGAATGTCTAGTGTTGCTATATTATCAGCATATTGTAAATACGCTTACTGCTCGCTGGACTATGTTATTACATTGTTCTATAATTTAGTTATTATTATTATTGTTATTTTGTTATGCTATGTATGTATACGCATGCACACACATACATATATACTTTATTGCTAACTGGAAATAAACACAACAAATGTTACCTGCACTCAATTTGTGCTTGTATTCCCATTTGTTAGTTCATGAGAAAAATATAATAGTAGAGTGTATTTGACAATTCCCTTAGATGTACGTGTATCATTTTTAATTGACTAAATTTTGGCGATGTTATTTGTTTCTTTTGTTAGTTGTTTTTGTCTATTATCACTAATATTAAATTAATTTAGGAAACATGACAATATGACTTTCCTTTATTAAGCATGATTGATTGTTGATTTCATTAGTAATAATGATCGTAAATGGAAATTCATTATTTCTCATATAAATAACTCCAAATCATGTCATTTTCTTTGGCCTTTTCCTCACCAGTAACAAAGATATTATTTTTCTCTAGAGTTTGTCTACTTTATCGCTTCATGTGTCATTGTTCTATTCATCTATCCCTATGCAAAAATTCTGCGTATCCCTATCCATCAATTATTATACACAGAACATGTCAAAAGTGGAAAGCTATTAAATATATATATATATATAAAGAAAATTAATTGTTATTAGGAAGACACCAGAAAAGATGGGCCAAATTAAATTAATGTTTGCGTACAAACATAAATTTTAGAAAATATATTTCTCTGTAATTTTTGTAAGTTTCAGTGTTCAATATACACATAGGTACAAGAATGGTTAGAGGTCTATATAAAGGAGCTTGCTGAACAAATTGATATGTTAACATATAATAAGCACTCACTTTGCACTCATTCATTTGCAAGCTTACATATCTGCGGTAGGGATTTGATTGTTGAAATCAAGGAATGACTTATATTATCTCTTGCTAGAGATTTTCACTGAGACAGTATTTACTATAATCTAAAAAAGCTAATCAAAACAACTTTGGAAGCTATGTTGAACAGAGCATCACTGTGAAATACATATGTTTTGTGTTGTATATTGATTGGCGGCAACTTCTGTGCACTACATAGCTATAAACATAATATTGTTTAGCAAAATTTTCAGCCTTTCATCCAGTGCTCATTATTGTGGCAGATAATGACTTGCATTCATAGGATCAACTTCATATTGCTTCTCCTTGATAGTTTGCTCAACAGACTAGTAAGAGATTTTTGGTACTTCAGTGGTATGGAAATTAATTCTGGAATACTATATGCATACTATTTTATTCTTTTCTTTTAGCTTATATTTCAGCCACTTTAGAATACTAAATGCATATTGTTTTATTATTTTCCTTTGGTTTATATTTCAACTGTTTCATAGTTCTAGGCTTTGAAAATACTAATCTGCTTTTTGCATGATAATTGAATTCTGTTATATTTCTAATAATATATAATCCCTCGGTTGAGATGAACTGCACCCTAGAGAAATAACAATAACTATTTGAAAGCTGATTTTTTTTATTACACTAGTGCAACTGGCAAGTACTGATTTCGATATTTCAAGCTCCAATTAAGACACGTGGGCATAATAAATTATTATCCATTTTAATGACACTAAAAAAGGTAGCTAACTGAATTCTTGTTCTTTCGTGACACCGTATTTAACCATTTTTACAACCTCCTTTTCTTTTTTTTAAATTCTTTCAAAAATTTAATTTCTATTTGAACAAGATAAGGCACAATCTTCTAAAATGTTAAGTAATAAGTTTTCTTTTTTGGTTTTATCGTAAATACTGAATTACGTCTTTAAATAAATGCAATAAGTTTTCTTTTTTTAGTTTTAAAGACAACCTACATTCTCTTCATTTTGTATATGGCTTGTAGGTTTTTCTCACCTATACTTTGTTAAGCCATACTGTTAGTTGGAAAGAACAATAGGTGAAGAGGTTGTTCAGATGGATGACATGATAATCACATGAACATACGCCACTTTGATTTAGATAATCTCTTTACATGTTCTTTCTAGGGATTTTGTTTACCATGCATGGAGAGATTGGATCAGCGGGATTTTAAGGGCATTAGGACTAATGTTTGAGGTAATTAGCTTTGTAATATTTGGGATTCTGAGAACTATGTAGCTTTTATTTAATTTATTTTTACTTTTTTCCAAGATAACAATTTATTCTTATGTCTTCACCAACAAATTATTTAAAAATGAATAACTTGACTGTTCTGTTAATCCATTCTTGTCAAACTTTTATTTTTGTTCTCAGCATTATGTAAATATATTTGCAGCTTCATTTTACATGCTGATTAGATATGTTTACAAGTTTGGAGTGGTATGATTCCTCAATACAATAATTTTTATGGTTTTCTAACAAGAAAAAAATAGTATCATATCTCATGATATACTGTTTCTCATTTCCTGATGATCAAAATGGTCATTTCCGTGTTGCATTTAGCTATTTGCTATTTAATTGCCTATGCACTTGATTGCATTCCTTCAGCATACCTCAGATATAAAATCCTACATTTTTTATGAGATGTGATCTTTATATTTAAATCTGTCATGAACCTATATGCATGTTAGAATCAAACTAATTTTATCCGCTTTGTAATCACAATCAAACTAATTTTATCCGCTCTGTAATTAGAATCAAACTAATTCACGGCAGCATGGAAACAAACTTCGTGGATGGGAACTTCAACCGCGGCGCCTTCAATAAGACCAAAGAGTTTAGATTTTCAAAGTAGTCCGGAAGCATGTGCTTGTACCTGGTGGTGAGGAACGCTGGACGCGAACGCCTTGACGATCATGAATGGGTTCTGATCCTTTTTTCCCCTTTTCTTGAATGTGCATTACTCGCTATTTTCTAGAAATTTTATGTAAACTAGTGAATTCTAAGATCGAGAAATGCATAATTAGTTAAAAATAAATAATACGCAACATGCACTACTCTGCTTTGATAATAAAGATCGATTTCAATTTCAGTATAGAATTTCGTTGTTTATAAAGCATGTTTGAAAAATCATTATTAGTACAAATGCTAAATAATACTGCAAAATCATTATTAGTACAAATGCTAAATAATATGGCTGCTGCATGCGTGATTTATCTGTAACAGGAAAAAATACATGGAACTAACTCCGCTCCAGGTGACTTCTTTTAGTCGTTGAGTTCTTCTCAGTTGTCGCAAATTAACTTATTCTTCCTTTGACGCTATTGATGACTTCTGGTTATATATTTCCTATCCATCGTGTTTGTTTTCCCAGCTATCCAATTGTCAAATACTACACAGCAAATGGATATGTAGAAACTGTTTTATAAACCCATCAAATCTACTTGTTTATCTGCTACCATGCCAATATAAGCTTATAGGTATATTATACATTGTTAAAGTCATGTCTTTCCCTATTATGATGTTGTTTACACTTGGATGTTCTTTTCTTTAGTTGTATATCATGGTTCCGTAAGTACATATTTCACAAAAAAAATTCCATAGTAAACTCAAACATCAAACTTCTTAGCTTGATACACAGATAGGCACTTGGTAAAACAAATTTCTAAACCTGTTATCGTATATGAAGGCTTATTTTATGTAAGTAGTATATCTAGTTTGGAAAGTGCACTATACTTTGTGAGAAATTACACTGTATTTTGTAGAAGTTGCACTGTATTTTGTAAAAGTTGCACTATACTTTCTTATGGTGTAGTGACAATATGCATTGAGCAGTAAATTTGTTTATAAACTAATTGCACTAAAAATGATGAAATCATTTTTTACTACAGGCCTTTTGATTTGTAAATTTTTCTCTTACCTAATTGTTAGACTTCCAGTATTTTAGGTTTTAGGTACCTAACTAGTGAAGAGATTAAATGCATGAATCCTAATTATACAGAATTCAAACTTCCACAGATCAAGGCTCATTTATGGCACAAGGCTCACCCGAACGCCAGTGATCATTCCATTTTCTGGTGATTTCCTGCTTTTAAGCAATGAAGCCTCTTTCCAACGGAAAAAGCTATATGTCAACAATTTGAATATTATCCTAGCTCAGGTAATCCTTCTTTGCATTAACTTCTTTGTAAAATTTCTATGTTTGCAAGCATGTACTGATTATTTTTTTTCAAGATTCCCAATTAGTTCAGAGTGTTTGCTAAATTCCCAATTAGATTAGAAAGTGGGTAGATTCCTAAATAGATGGAATGGTCCTAAGATGTTTGAATTTGAAGAGCGGACTCGCAGCGGTTTTGACCATTAGCATATTCGTCTAAGCAAATTAGGCAGTGGCAGATTGGGTGCTGCTTTGGCTGTCAGCGGAGAGGAAGTTGTATAGGCAGTATTGGCTGTTGATGAGGATGGTGATGGAGTGAAGGAGATTATGGGTGGTGCTTGTATTGTTTCAGGTTTGATGTTGCTGACGGATTTGGTGAGCATTTGGGTATGTAGTTGATCAGTTTTGATGTTTCTATGGTTGAGTGAAGTTTGTCATGAAGGGGAGTTAGTGGCATGCAGCAGTTCCAGTGATGTAGTGGAAGAGGAACAGGTGGCTATTGAAGCTTCAGGTTGTATGCAAAAGTGATTTGTAATAACCCGGAAATTCGAGCTAATTTAAAAATTTTTATTTTGGCAATTTTAGCAAATTTTGAATATTTAAAATGAATTATTTTAAATAATAAGGTCGGAAAATATATTTTCGATGAAGTTAAATTGAATAAATTTATTTTAATTATATAACGAGCCTGAAAATGGCACGGTACTTCGAAAATTCGATTTCAAATTTCAAACGAATGTGCAGGATTCAAAATAAACCGGATTTTAGCGAAACCAAATATTAGAATATATTTGAAAATATCTTTCCAACGAATCCGAAAAATCAAAATTTCATAGCGGGAATCAAAAGTTGCGCCCAGTTGAAAATTCAGAATAGTCGCTATGGAATTCTGGCCCATAAAAATAGCCATTTTGCAAACGACCTCGGTTTTCGACGAAACCACTTTTGTTGGATCCATGATGTCAAGTTATTGCTAGGTTTCAAAATCCATAATTTTATGAATCAATATGTGAGCGTGGCAAAGGAAAATGCGTTTGACCAGTTTCAGTTGATTTTAATCGACTGGAAAATGACCATTTTTCAAACGGTCTCAGAATTCGATGAAATTAGTTTTGTTAGGATCGTATCATCAATACGAAGCTAAGAAATATTTTTCGAGAATTTTTAGAGTCCGTATGTGGCCCCTGTAAATTGAAATGCGCGTTCAAATTCAATATATAGATTTATATTTTGATTTTGACGAAAACTGATCGAAACGATCGAATCAGCTTGTGAAATATGTCCCATTATGTTCGGAATGTGGGTAGTTAGTAATAGACGATAGTCGGTGGGTTCGATTTCGAGTTCGAAATAAAAAGTTGCTTTTTGAAATTAAAAAAAAAACCTCCCTCTCTCCCTTATACCGTTCAGCCCCCCTTTTTTCTTCAAATGAAAATCGATGTTAAGATAAAATAAAGCTCCGACGATCGATCTCGCGCCCCCGCTACCTCATCGCCCGCTGCCCTGCCTCACCCCACGTCAACGCCGCCACAACTTCCCCCACCGCCTCTCTCCTTCTTTCCCTAGCCACCGTGAAAACCCTAGCCCCTGGAACCCAAAGACGCGCCGCGCCACTCCTCCTAGCCTGAGCGCGCCATCGCACCACCAGAAGCCCACCGCCTCGCCTGAGACCACCACAGCCCATCCCCTCTTCAATAAAAACCGAATTAAGGTGAGTTTTCCTATTTAATTACATTTATTTTTATTTTATTTTCAGTTTTCTTTGGATTTTTGTAAGTGAAAAGAGATGAATTTTTACATGATAAAGATTGAATTTTTATAGGAGAAAAGGTTGAATTTTTATGTGTTGAAAGTTTAAATTGTTATAAATAAAAAGATTATATTTTTATGATAGCAAAGATTTGATTTTTCAATATATGTAGCGAAGAAAGATTAGATTTTTACTTAGAGAAAGATACGATTTTTAATTTATAAAAGTTATGATTTTCATGATTAGAAAAGAGTAGATTTTTAATAACCAGAAGATTAGATTTTTAATCGTGTAAAGATATGAAATAATTTTGAGAAGGATAAAAATATAATTTTTATATATGTAGAGAATTAAAAATATGATTTTTATATAATAGCGAATATAAAAATGTGATTTTTATATATGTAGCGAATTAAAAATATGATTTTTATATAATAGAGAATATAAAAATGTGATTTTTATATATGTAGTGAATACGGGTAACGAAAATGACAAAAGGCGAGCACGGCGAAGATTTCCTACATATGAAGAGTCGTGGTGTTTGGTTTAGCTTATCGGTGAGAACTCCTCACTTTTATTTTGATTTCTAGTTGAAATATATACTAGGATGTAGACGGTGCTTAGTAGCACCGACACCCGTTGTCCACAGACCATGGATGTAACGACCCGCATTCTACGCGTCATAGGATCGTAGAATATTTATTTCTTTTACATACGAAGTCGTATGGTCATGTAACTTTGGGAGACGACTACTGGGGTCATTTCCCATGTTCATGATTTTTCCCGATTTTTAAATGACCATTTTACCCCTAGTTGGCACTGTTTTGGCCATAACTTTTGACTGGAAAGGAATTTTGACCTGAAACCACTTCCTTTGGTTTCGGATGATGGTTTCTCTTTCCGTAGAGTGGTCACATTAGCCAAACGGACTCACCGTTTGGGAGATATGGCTGAAACAAGTTTCAGATGGTGAAAAACAGCTTAATTGGGCTTAACCGGGTGATTAACAGCTAGGCCCAAAGGGGAATTTCGGGATAAGGAGTTTAAAAGGGCTGTTAGGGTTTGGAGAATACCTTTTTCTCATTTTTCAGCCGTCACTATTCATTCCTCTTGATCTAGCTATGGCCTCCACTCCCTAAAACACCCAAGACCACTTCCTAATCAAGGATTAAGGCTTAGAGGCATCAAATCATGGAGGATTAGCACAAGGGCCGAGGTAGAGCTGCTGTTATATATTGGAATTCGTGCAAATCAGAGGTTCACTTCAGATCTGAAAGTTTTATTGTGGCAAAGGTGAGTGATTTGCATAGTTTTTGCACTAATTACGGTAATTAAGGGTAATTAGTGAAGATTAGCGAATTTATACACTAATAAATTCTGGAAAAATATTTAGAAATTCGAAAATAATATTTTATGCCTCTGGTAGAAATTTGGTTTAATTTGATGAAGTTTTGTTAACCTTATGATTAGTTTTACTTAAACATGCTTAGGGGAAAATAAGGAGTTTTGGCCACTTTTGATCCATTTTGCTTCATTAGAATTGTTGTTTGGTGTTTGTGGTTGCTATTACATGTTGTTATGACTTTATGGAGTGTTTTGTGATTGATTAGAGAAGTTAGATTGGTCAAAAACGCCGTCGAATGGCGTAAGATAGTCGCTGGAAAACAAGTGCAGGAAATATACCGGATCGGATCGCCCTATGTACCACGATCCGCCCCATCTTCCACGATCCGAACCGATGGCACGACTCGATCCGTCGATGCTTGAAGACCACGATCCGTTCCAGCTTGGGTGTCACGATCCGCTTGAAGGAACACGTCACGATCTCAGCAAGGTGGCACGACCCGAACCAATGGGTATTCACGATCCGACCCGATCTGAAGAGCACGACTCGATCCATCAGAGGCGACCACGACCCGATCTAGTGGAAGGAGCACAAGTTGACACCATGGACGATCCACGAGTCGCGATCCGAACCAAGCGAGGGTGATGACCACGATCCGAACTGAGAAGCTGACGATGGCGACCTGAAGCAAAGTGAAGAGGAGAAATGAAGACCGATCCGGATGAAGATGATGACCAAAACACGAGATGCAAAGGTAGTCCAAATAAGAAGCTAGAGCTCAAGATCCAGATGGGAATCAACGAGTTCGCTTCATGATTGGGCTTTGCTGCGGGACGAGTGTTAAGGGGTTATCGATGTCTATAGCTTTGGACCACTATGGTAGGAGGTACGAAGGCGGATTCAGGGCCATTATGGCATCGGTAGAACCAAGGGCTACGACCAATGAAGTGAGTCATTGAAATGTTTGGTCATGACTCTAAGTGTTTGGCTTGGTCACAGCAGGGAGTCTACAAGTCGGGATCCGTCGTTACCTCAATTTGTCTAGTGTTCCAAAGTGGTAGATATCGTATGCTTTACGCACTGAGTGAGAAATGTGAGGATGGTTGCCATGGATGATTTGTTTGCTATCATTATGACATGCACACCCCACCCCCGTATCCTTACACTATTTATTATGGCACCTTAGAGCATTGTACGGTATGTGGTACTAACTCTTTGGTTGCAGGTCCAGGTTCAGGTATGGTTTAGTATACCTGTTATTATTCTGTTTAGATGCTTATCGCTCATACCAGGCTTTATGTCTGACCCAGAGTTTTATGTCTCCTCTTATTACTCTGGGTGCTCACACGAGCAGACTAGAGACAGGTTAGCTGGTGATGCACGGGTAGATGATCCGGAGACGAGCAGGAGGCTTCCACGTAATATATATAGTATTCTCCCTGTGTTGTTGAAGATCACTGCTTGGGCATTGGTGGTGCATCTTCTACTTTAGTTTTCTTTTGTTAGAGACAGTAAATTTGGAAAGTTGTAATAAGCTGTATTTGGATTTCCGCTGCTCTGATGTTGACATTGATTATTAGTTATCAGCTTATGCACTGTCTCGCCTGTTTTATGTCAAGTATGTTATTATTATATTTTATCCCATGCGCTGTGAGACATTCTACAGGTTCCTTGATTAGTTCATTCTCTTCTTTCCTTTCTCCTGACGATCGTCCCGTGCTAGTCGGGCATGTGTATAGCGCACTTACGGAGGAAATGCAGGCTGGTGCAGGGCGGGCCGTCACACTTGGTATCAGAGCTCTAGGTTGTGTAGTTAACCTAGGGAAGTTATCAGGGAGAGATAATATACGTATACGAGAGAGCGTATTTGTGATTATTTTGGTTTTAAAAGCTATATATATATACTATTACTAGTATAAGGATGGAGTCGTACTGCACTAGCACCACTATGGAGTCGTTAATCGTTTCCTTTTTCAGATCGACGATGAGCCGAGATACTAGAGGTGCTGGTAGGGGAGCCAATAATGGGAATGCTGCTGACATGAGGACGATGTTTACTGACCTCATGAGAGAGATGCTTAGAGATGTACAGAGGGCAGCTCCCAATGGTGGAAATGGTGGTGGTCCAATAGTGCAGGCGCCAAGGGTCGACTTCGCCAAGCTAAACAAGGATTATACTAGCCTTGGTGGGAAGCCGTTTCACGGAACGGAGTCGGCCACGGATGTTCAAGATTGGTTGGATAGTTGCGAACGTATCTTCGAGGATTTGGGTATCGAGGATGCGATGAAGAGAAAGCTAGCGTCCCGTCAGCTGCAAGGGCGGGCAATGAATTGGTGGAATGCTATAAAAGCAGCTACTCCTAAAGATCAGATTACTTGGGAGCAGTTTAAAGCTCGCTTTAGCGAGAAGTTCATTCCAGCTGCTCAGAAGTCAGTGCTGTTTAAGAAATTCTTGGAGCTCAAGCAGGATGGTAGAGCTGTCTCGGAGTACATTGCTGAATTCGACACTTTGTCAAAGTATGGGCTATCTCTTATTGATACTGCCGAGAAGAAGAATGAGAAATTCATAACTGGTTTGGATCAGTACTTGGGGGAAAGGCTTATTAACCACATCGACGAGACGTTTGAGTCGATTGTAGGGAAAGCATTGAGGTCAGAGAGTCTCTACCCTAAGCCGAAGATTGAGGTTGCATCCGCAGATGAGCCTAAGCCACAAGCAAGTGGTGGAGGAAAGGGTGGTTCCCAGAATAAGAGAAAACAGAACCAAGCTAAGGATGGCCAGAAGAAAAAGAATAAGCAAGATGTTGAGTGCTTCAGCTGTGGTAAGAAGGGCCATTATGCTAGTAGTTGTCGGGCCAAGCCAGCGGATAGGAAGTGCTTCAACTGTGGCCAAATGGGACATCACAAGGACAAGTGTCCACAACCCCCTAAAGAAAAGCAAATGGTGAAAGCATATGCTCTTAATGCTATTCCTTCTTCGTCGAATGCCCCAACTGCGGCGGAGAAGGGAAAGAATGTCGTCATTCAAGGTATGCTCTCTGTTTACGATGTTCCTGTTAGAGTTTTGTTTGATACCGGAGCTTCCAGTTCTTTCATATCTAGTGACCTGGTAGATAGATTGGGATTGGAGCCCGAGATTGTCGATAGACCTTTAGTAGTGACGAACTCGGTTGGTGGTTCGACTAGCCTTAGCATGATCTGTCGTAATGTGGTCTTATCGAGTCATGGATGCATGTTTGTTTGTGATTGCTTTGTTTTGGGCTTTACTGGGTTTGGCATTATTTTGGGAGTAGATTGGCTCCAAAGATACGGGGTGGTGGTAGACTGTGAGGGCTTTTTGGTGACAGCTAGAGCGGATGATGGGCGGAGGATAGTGTTTGGTGGTCTACCCAGTGAAGGGGTATTGGCTAGTTTTCTAAACTCCCTCGATGTTCCGCATAGTGAGTTGTCAGGTTTGCCCGTGGTTGGCCAGTATCCGGATGTTTTCGAAGAAGTGACCGGACTTCCACCACACCGAGAGATTGAGTTCCGTATTGATTTGGTAAAAGATGCCAGACCTATAGTGATGCCACTTCGTCGTATGGCACCAAGGGAGCAGCGAGAGCTTGAGGTGCAAGTCAGCGATCTTTTGAAGAAGGGATTTATCAGAAGGAGTGTTTCTGAATGGGGAGCACCAGTTGTGTTTGCTACCAAGGCGGATGGTTCCCTTCGTTTGTGTGTAGACTACCGCGAGTTGAATAAAGTGACGAGGAAGAACAAGTATCCTCTACCGCGGATAGATGATTTGTTCGATCAGTTGAGTGGCGCGAGAGTATTTTCTCAGTTAGATCTCGCGACAGGTTTTCATCAGCTTAGAGTGGAAGCTGAGAGTATAGCTAAAACGGCATTTCGGACGCCGTCTGGATTTTATGAGTGGTTGGTCATGCCATTCGGGCTGACCAATGCCCCAGCATATTTTGTGGATCTTATGAATAGGGTATTCAGAGATCAGTTGAATAAGTTTGTCCTTGTGTTCGTTGATGATATTTTGGTCTACTCGAGGACAGAGGAAGAACACAAGGGACATTTAAGAATAGTGATGGAGGTGTTAAGAAAACACCAATTGAAAGCAAAGTTTTCTAAGTGTCACTTCTGGAAGGGGGAAGTGAGGTTCTTGGGCCATGTTGTATCAGAAAATGGGATTGCCGTGGACCCGGCGAAGGTGGCTACGGTACAGGATTGGCCTACGCCCAAGAATGCAACAGATGTAAGAAGTTTCTTGGGGTTAGCTGGATATTATCGTAAGTTTATCCAAGGTTTCTCCAAGATAGCAGTACCATTGACCCAGTTGATCAAGAAGAATCAAGCTTTTGTCTGGGATGAAAGGTGCGAGAATGCATTTAAGAGTCTAAAGGACAAGTTGACAAGCGCACCAGTTTTAGTCATTCCTAAGGGGAATGAAGAGATGACGGTATACACGGATGCCTGTGGTACCGGACTGGGTGCTGTATTGATGCAAGGCGGTAGGGTAATAGCTTATGCAAGTCGGCAGTTGAAACCGCACGAGGGAAGATACCCTACCCATGATTTAGAATTGGCAGCGATCGTGTTCGCATTAAAGATGTGGAGACACTATCTCTTGGGAGAAAGATTTGAGCTGTTTACAGATCATAAGTCGTTGAAGTATCTCTTCTCCCAGAAAGATTTAAATCTCCGTCAGCAGAGATGGTTAGAATTCTTGGCTTCCTATGATTTTGACATTGCATATACACCGGGAAAGGGCAATGCGGTAGCTGATGCATTGAGTAGGAGACATGCCAGCCTAGGGGCTATGTTTCTAGAGTGGAAGCAACTGGAGTATATCGCGGGGTTTGATTTCAGACCAAAGTGCGAATTGGATCCAGAAATGTTAGCAAATTTGACGATCAGACCCACTTTGATTGAGCGGATCAGCTCTAGTCAGAGGGACGATCCTAACCTATTGGAAATCATCTCCAAGTTAGAGATGGGTATCGATGAGGAGATGAACAAGTATGGGCTTGATCGAGATGGATGGCTTAGAAAGAATGGAAAGCTCGTTGTACCCAATGTCAATGGATTGAGAGATGAAGTGCTTAGAGAATGTCATCACTCAAAACTGACTATACACCCCGGTGGTAACAAGATGTATCCAGACATGAGACAGACTTACTACTGGGAAGGGATGAAAAGAGACGTTGGGGAGTTTATATCCAAATGCATGAATTGCCAGCTAGTTAAAGCCGAGCAAAAGAAACCTAGTGGGTTATTGCAACCATTAGAAATTCCCGAATGGAAATGGGAGCAAGTCTCGATGGATTTCATCGATGGTTTACCAAGGACTAGATCGGGACATGATATCATTTGGGTGATTGTGGACCGATTGACCAAAAGTGCAAGATTTATACCAGTCAAATCAACCAGAACGGCAGCTAAGTTAGCAGAATTGTATATGAAATGGGTAGTGAGATTTCATGGAGTACCTAAAATCATTGTGAGTGACCGAGACCCGTTGTTCACTAGTGGGTTTTGGAACAGCTTACAAGAGGCTCTAGGGTCAGAGTTACATCTCAGTACCGCATATCATCCTCAGACCGACGGTCAGACGGAGAGGGTGAATCGTATTTTGAAAGATCTCTTGAGAGCATGTATATTGGATTTTGGTGGATCATGGGATGACCATTTGCATCTAGTAGAGTTTGCATATAATAATAGCTACCAATCCAGTATCGGTATGGCTCCGTTTGAAGCTTTGTACGGAAGGCCGTGCAACTCACCGTCATGTTGGATAGAGACTGGCGAGAAGTTTATGCTTGGACCAGATGTGGTGAGGGAAACTTCAGGTAAAATCAAGACCATTCAACAACGAATGAAGGCTGCCCAAGATAGGCAGAAGAGTTATGCTGATAAGAGGAGAAGAGACTTAAAATTCTTCGTTGGCGACTTGGTGTTTGTCAAGATTTCTCCGTTGAAGAGCGTAATACGATTTGGCAGGAGAGGCAAGTTGGCACCAAGATTTGTTGGCCCATTCCCTGTTCTTGAACTAGTCGGGAATTTGGCATATAGAGTTGGCTTACCAGAAAAGATGTCGGGAGTTCACAATGTATTTCATGTTTCCCAACTAAGGAAGTTCGTTCACGACTCAGATGTGACTATTTCACCTGATCAGTTAGAGGACTTCGAAGTAGAACCCGAGGCGGTTGGGAACCGCAAGCCGATTCGTATTGTGGAGCACGATACGAAGCAACTTCGAAGGAAGTCGGTGAAGTTAGTCAAGGTTCAGTGAGGCGAGGACGAGAATGATTGTACTTGGGAGACAGAGGAGAACATTAGGAAGACTTATCCAGAACTCTTTGCCTGGTAAGGTTTTGACTTCGATTTAGTTTTCCGCATGCTAGGATAGGCTTGTTTGTTTGTTTTGCATGTTTGATTGTTGTATGTGGTTGTTAGGCATGCGGGATCCTTTGTATGTTTTGGGTTAAGGAATTTCAGGGACGAAATTTCTTAAGGGGGGGAGAGTGTAACGACCCGCATTCTACGCGTCATAGGATCGTAGAATATTTATTTCTTTCACATACGAAGTCGTATGGTCATGTAACTTTGGGAGATGACTACTGGGGTCATTTCCCATGTTCATGATTTTTCCCGATTTTTAAATGACCATTTTACCCCCTAGTTGGCACTGTTTTGGCCATAACTTTTGACTGGAAAGGAATTTTGACCTGAAACCACTTCCATTGGTTTCGGATGATGGTTTCTCTTTCCGAAGAGTGGTCACATTAGCCAAACGGACTCACCGTTTGGGAGATATGGCTGAAACAAGTTTCAGATGGTGAAAAACAGCTTAATTGGGCTTAACCGGGTGATTAACAGCTAGGCCCAAAGGGGAATTTCGGAATTAGGAGTTTAAAAGGGCTGTTAGGGTTTGGAGAATACCTTTTTCTCATTTTTCAGCCGTCACTATTCATTCCTCTTGATCTAGCCATGGCCTCCACTCTCTAAATCTCTCTAAAACACCCAAGACCACTTCCTAATCAAGGATTAAGGCTTAGAGGCATCAAATCAAGGAGGATTAGCACAAGGGCCGAGGTAGAGCTGATGTTATATATTGGAATTCGTGCAAATCAGAGGTTCACTTCAGATCTGAAAGTTTTATTGTGGCAAAGGCGAGTGATTTGCATAGTTTTTGCACTAATTACGGTAATTAAGGGTAATTAGTGAAGATTAGCGAATTTATACACTAATAAATTCTGGAAAAATATTTAGAAATTCGAAAATAATATTTTATGCCTCTGGTAGAAATTTGGTTTAATTTGATGAAATTTTGTTAACCTTATGATTAGTTTTATTTAAACATGCTTAGGGGAAAATAAGGAGTTTTGGCCACTTTTGATCCATTTTGCTTCATTAGAATTGTTGTTTGGTGTTTGTGGTTGCTATTACATGTTGTTATGACTTTATGGAGTGTTTTGTGATTGATTAGAGAAGTTAGATTGGTCAAAAACGCCGTCGAATGGCGTAAGATAGTCGCTGGAAAACAAGTGCAGGAAATATACCGGATCGGATCGCCCTATGTACCACGATCCGCCCCATCTTCCACGATCCGAACCGATGGCATGACTCGATCCGTCGATGCTTGAAGACCACGATCCGTTCCATCTTGGGTGTCACGATCCGCCTGAAGGAACACGTCACGATCTCAGCAAGGTGGCACGACCCGAACCAATGGGTATTCACGATCCGACCCGGTCTGAAGAACACGACTCGATCCATCAGAGGCGACCACGACCCGATCTAGTGGAAGGAGCACAAGTTGACACCATGGACGATCCGCGAGTCGCGATCCGCGAGTCGCGATCCGAACCAAGCGAGGGTGATGACCACGATCCGAACTGAGAAGCTGACGATGGCGACCTGAAGCAAAGTGAAGAGGAGAAATGAAGTCCGATCCGGATGAAGATGATGACCAAAACCCGAGATGCAAAGGTAGTCCAAATAAGAAGCTAGAGCTCAAGATCCAGATGGGAATCAACGAGTTCGCTTCATGATTGGGCTTTGCTGCGGGACGAGTGTTAAGGGGTTATCGATGTCTATAGCTTTGGACCACTATGGTAGGAGGTACGAAGGCGGATTCAGGGCCATTATGGCATCGGTAGAACCAAGGGCTACGACCAATGAAGTGAGTCATTGAAATGTTTGGTCATGACTCTAAGTGTTTGGCTTGGTCACAGCAGGGAGTCTACAAGTCGGGATCCGTCGTTACCTCAATTTGTCTAGTGTTCCAAAGTGGTAGATATCGTATGCTTTACGCACTGAGTGAGAAATGTGAGGATGGTTGCCATGGATGATTCGTTTGCTATCATTATGACATGCACACCCCACCCCCGTATCCTTACACTATTTATTATGGCACCTTAGAGCATTGTACGGTATGTGGTACTAACTCTTTGGTTGCAGGTCCAGGTTCAGGTATGGTTTAGTATACCTGTTATTATTCTGTTTAGATGCTTATCGCTCATACCAGGCTTTATGTCTGACCCAGAGTTTTATGTCTCCTCTTATTACTCTGGGTGCTCACACGAGCAGACTAGAGACAGGTTAGCTGGTGATGCACGGGTAGATGATCCGGAGACGAGCAGGAGGCTTCCACGTAATATATATAGTATTCTCCCTGTGTTGTTGAAGATCACTGCTTGGGCATTGGTGGTGCATCTTCTACTTTAGTTTTCTTTTGTTAGAGACAGTAAATTTGGAAAGTTGTAATAAGCTGTATTTGGATTTCCGCTGCTCTGATGTTGACATTGATTATTAGTTATCAGCTTATGCACTGTCTCGCCTGTTTTATGTCAAGTATGTTATTATTATATTTTATCTCATGCGCTGTGAGACATTCTACAGGTTCCTTGATTAGTTCATTCTCTTCTTTCCTTTCTCCTGACGACCGTCCCGTGCTAGTCGGGCATGTGTACAGCGCACTTACGGAGGAAATGCAGGCTGGTGCAGGGCGGGCCGTCACAATGGATGACTTGTTTGTTTGATTGCTGTGTTGTGGAATTTGATTGTGTGATGTGGAATGAAATAAAATATTTTATAGTGGAAAATATTTCATAGTTAAAAACATAATTTTTAATGTGTGTATAAAATAAATATTTATAAACAAATCGGAGATTTGTTTATATACACTGATTTGACTGATATTGATTGGGACGATAAATTTTACACATCGCCCAACTGCACAAATAAAAGTTTGTGTTTGTTGATTTGAAGCCCCACACGGGTATTGGGATGATATTTGATGTACACTAATCTCGATTGTTTAGTTGTATGTCAATCGATCGGTTGACAGACTGTGTAAGCGTTAATTATTTATATTTAATGCTTATGCAGTTGTGTGGTGCACTTTGGATGATGGTTGATGATTTATCGTTGCTATTATATACATGTGTTGTAGAAAATCAATATAATTAACATTATATGGTAATTGATTGGGCCTCTTTCCAATTTGGAAAATAAGGAATATTATAAAAGAAAATTCATGTGTTGAATAGAAAGAAAATTCATGTGTTGATTAGAAATAAATATTCATGTGTTGAATAGAATAAATATTCATGTGTTGAATAGAATAAACATTCATGTGTTGAATAGAAAGAAAATTCATGTGTGGAATAGAAATAAATATTCATGTGTTGAATAGAAATAAATATTCATGTGTTGAATAAAATAAAATATTCATGTGTTGAATAAAATAAAATATTCATGTGTTGAATAAAATAAATATTCATGTGTTGAACAGAATAAACATTCATGTGTTGAACAAAAGCCGTGTTGATTAGATTGACGCCATTTTGACGTGAATGAAATTTATATCGATTATATTCATTTTTATAATGAATATAGAAAAGGAAGTGATTTCAAAATATAATGTTTTGAAAATATTATCATTTGCATATCGATGATGTGGAATATTCAATTTTGATTCGAAATTGAGTATGAAGTTGAAATCGTTTTTAAAACGAAGTTAAAAACGATTTATAAAATACGTTTTGAATTGAAATCGATGAAATATGTATTATATATATATTTATTATAATGGCCTGAATAGAACACGCCGCGCCGCGGCAGTTCGCGAATTTCGACCATTGACTTCGAATGGATATTACGGGAGATCCGACCATCGGATTCTCATAAAACCGGAACCATTGGGTTCGTATCGAAAGGAGATTTCTAACGAATATTAGAAATTAGAAATCTAATGGTTGAATTTGGAATTATATCCAAATTAAATTTGGAAAAGGTCGCTGTAAGTGCAGTTCGATGGCCGTTGATGGAAATCGACTGTACGAGCCTTGATAAAATTATTAAAAATAGTAATAATTTGTGTAAAATCATAAGAAATGATTTGGAAAGAATTGGGATGAAAAACTCCATATTTGAAAAGATAAAATAGATTTTTATCAAAATGAACTAGTTTTGAACTAGAATTATAATCACATTTATTTTAAAAATAAATAAAGTGGATTTGAAATGGTTTTGAAAATAACCAGAATTTCCAATATATAAAGTGGAAATGGATTTGAATTGAAATTGTCTTTGGAATATTTCGATGTTGGATTTCGTGATTATACAGATATTGTTATGGAAATTAGAAAGATATATTTATATCGTTATTTCCAATACGATATTTGTTGGTCGTAGGATTTGGTATTGAATATAAGTCGATATATTTTCTATTCAGAGCCTTGTATTTAATATCAAATGGGATTTGGGTTTGTCGCGAATGGTGTCTTCATTAACACTGTTCTTAAATCCAGTTGAGAAAAAGATTAAATCTTTTTATTTAAATTTAATGAAGTGTACCAATTAAATGATATTTTATTGGAATTGAATTTGAATTGATTTTTGGGTTTATCGTGAATGGTGTTTTAAATAACACTTGTTCTTTAACCCGATAATTAATGGAATGTGATTTTGGGTTTATAGTGAACCGTGTTTTAAACGACATTGGTTCTTTAACCCAGTTAAAGATAGGATATGATTTCCCAGGTTAAATAATCATTAATAGTGATTATTGGGAAGATTAAAACCAAGTGGAGTTTTAATGAATCTTTAATTAGATTGAAATAATCGAGAATGGAGTATCACCAGTTTTGCTCCAGGCGATAGTTAAATCTTTAATTAGATTTGAACGTGAAATGGTAATTGAATTTACCGATAACACCATGGTGTTAGATATGAAGTATTACCAGTTTTACATCATAGGATGAATAGTTTTTGATTGGGAAATAAAATAAATGATTACTTCGGTGTGGTTCGCTAATCCCGACTAATTTGAATTGATATTCAAAGGAATATTAAAGAATAAATTTAAAGAATTTATCTTTGATAAAATTAATGGGAACCTTTCGCAAAGTATAAGAATATTTGAATAAACGAATATTCTGAATTGGAATGAGGCGTATGTTGTGTTTGTGTAACACTTGTTTATTACATACGCGTGTTATTCAGAAAGACCGGGTTTAACCCATTCTGACTAACTGATTCGACGATGTGTCGAGGATGAAGACGGTGGTCGAAGACCGGAGTTCTTCACATCGTTTGGGTGATTACTGATGATATTGATTGGGCTGTACACCCAAGAGGAGGGAATCAGTTGGTGATCGTCCAGATGTACTTGGAGATCGATGGATATGCGAGGTACAAGGTGCCTCCGGTTTAGTTCAGACCCAGAACGAACTTGAATGGACTGTGTGTCTGACATTGAATTTTATTCTGTGTGATTGATTTCTATTAAATATATATCTGTTTGGCGACGGAGAATTTATTCTCTTGCTTAACGCCCTTCTCTGAGACATACGAGCTCAGAGGTTATATATTGATGGATATCAATCGCGTGGGAATTGCCTGTGTGGCATGCTTAAGTGGCAAATGATCAAGGCTTCTGTTGAAAAGAAAAGTCTTGTGGGTGATGATCAAAGCACCGCCTATGTGGCATAGCTTTATGTAACGTTGATTCGCGAGCCTCACACCCCGGTTGTGAACCAGAAACGGGAGAGGACCTCAGGGAGGGCATGCGTTTTCTTCTAGCTAGGGTGGTGTCAGTGACCTACGAGCCCTGACATTTATATTATTTTCACCTGTGTGGTTGTTGCTGTTGCGAGGCGCCTCAGATATATCGGTGACTGTGTGGAGCCGATGGAGTCATTTGGCTCATTTACGCCCCAAAGGGTGGGAAAACGCAGTGTTCAGGCATTTTAATCCACATCGGTGGACCGACCCTGACGATCCAAGGGTCACTCGTGCTCTGATCCTGAGGCTCGGGCTAGAGAGTATCTAATCGGTAAAGGACTATCTTTTGCCTTGGTTCACAGATGGAAACCCAACTTCCAATACGTGACATTTGCGGTTTTGATTGTAGAGCCTTGTATGGCGACATGATATATGGTACCCATGCCGTCTGTGATTGATATTTATGATTGAAATTGTTTTGACACTATACACTTATAATAGTATCAAACGATTTGTTTTCAACATACCAAGCACGTTTGGCTATTATAAGGGAAACCCTATCCTCCGGCTTGTGTTGCATTGTGTGATGGGACCTGGGTCTTATAATAGCTTCATTTTTCAAAAAAGCATTGCGCTGTTTTGTTATATGCACTGGTATTCTTGGGAGGAAACCCGTTCCGTGTTATACGGCGTGGTCCCTTAATATATCTGATTTAAAGTAAAGCTTTAAATAACTGTTTTAGTTCTCACACCGGTCACATGACCGACCTGGAGTTTATTGTTTTAACCTAAACTCTGGATGCCCTTATTTTGACACGGGCAACTAGTAGTTTTGGTTTTGCAGATTTATATTCACAGGAACCTGGTTTACAGCTGGAATGATATCTGAAAAGCTCTTTATCCGTATATCTCTTTTATTTGCGTTTTGTATTATTTTTCCGCTGCTATGTAATTTATTGTATTCTCTGATATTTATCGAATGTATTTTATTCATTCATACTCTGTATATTCTTGTAATCTGATGAATTGTTGTAATTAGCAATGAAAATTTCTTCTGTTGTGTTCCGATGTGGCTTGTCCTCAAAGTATCCGGGCTTTCCTTATCGGGGAAGTTCGGGTCGTCTCAGTTGGTATCAGAGCTTTGGTTTACAGAGCTCGGAGAACAAGACACATTAGAACCGAAAGAATTCATCAGAGATTGGATTAGTAATATCCAATGGGAATGACTCGTTATAGATGGGATCAGTAGTATCCTAGAACGAGTGTGAAGAGTATATAAATAAAATGAAAACAATTTTTGTTTTGAAAATTTGATTCAATTATTCGTATTTGAATATTTATTTTTATTGATTTGGACAATCCAGTATATAAAGATTTTGTGTATATGTCTTATCCGCATGTATTTGAAGTTTTAATATACCGGATAAATATGGAGTCACACTCTAGTCGTCCGGAGATGGTACTGATGATAGCACGTGCATCATCAGTATTTATATTCGAGTGCCGAAAGTGTGATATCTATATATATCCATTAGACTGGTGTGAGAACCAAAGCTAGATAGGTTTATTGTTGTGATTTGGTATCAAAAACATGATTTTCTCTCTCTCTCTCTCTCTCTCTATATATATATCCAAATTATGAATTTGAAAAGTTAATCAACTAATTGATTGCTGATTGTGTTGTTTGATTATTGGTTGATTAATTAAAATTTGAATCTTTAACCAAATTGAATCAAAAAGTGAGTTGTATTGAAAATTTGTCGCATTTGCATACATATACATGTACTTACATTGAACAGGTCATAGCAAGGAGGCTAGAGAAGGGGAATAAAATTGTTTGCCCGACAAATAGGTACATGTTTATTGTATTTCTTCGGTTTTTGATGATTTTATGAGCCGATTGGCTAGCCGCTTGGCTGTTTCTTTTTCTTTTTGGATTGGTGACGGCCATGGGAGGCTATTCGAAATATCCCGAAGCTCCCGGTGCAGGGGAGGTTATGGCGAAATTTTTCGAAAATTTAGGGTGTTAGCCAAATTTTTGAAAAATTAGTAAAGTTCTTAGAAACTGAAAAGTTGAAGAACTTAAGCCATAAAGAAAATAATGAAAGTTGAGTTGATTAGTTAAACAACTTTCAGCTTCGTTCCTTTTCGGGGATGAAAAGTTTTAAGTGGGGGAGATTGTAATAACCCGGAAATCCGAGCCAATTTAAAATTTTTATTTTGGCAATTTTAGCGAATTTTGAATATTTAAAATGAATTATTTTAATTAATAACGACGGAAAATATATTTTCAACGAAGTTAAAACAAATAAATTTATTTTAATTATATAACGAGCCTGAAAATGGCGCGATAGTTCGAAAATTAGATTTCAAATTTCAAATGAATGTGCAGGATTCAAAATAAACCGGATTTTAGCGAAACCAAAAATATTAGAATCTATTTGAAAATATGTTTCCAACGAATCCGAAAAATCAAAATTTCATAGCGGGAATCAAAAGTTGCACCCAGTTAAAAATTCAGAATAGTCGCTATGGAATTCTGGCCCATAAAAATAGCCATTTTGTAAACGACCTCGGTTTTCAAATAAACCACTTTTGTTGGATCTGTAATGTCAAGTTATTGCTAGGTTTCAAAATTCGTAATTTTCTGAATCAATATGTGAGCGTGGCAAAGGAAAACGCGTTTGACCAGTTTCAGTTGATTTTAATCGACTGGAAAATGGCCATTTTTCAAACAGTCTCAGAATTCGACGAAATTAGTTTTGTTAGGACCGTGTCATCAATACGAAGCTAGAAAATATTTTTCGAGAATTTTTAGAGTCCGTATGTGGCCCCGGTAAATTGAAATGTGTGTTCAAATTCAATATATAGATTTTGACGAAAACTGATCGAAACATTCGAATCATCTTGTGAAACATGTCCCATTATGTTCAAAATGGGGGTAATTAGCTATAGACGACAGTCGGTGGGTTCGATTTCGAGTTCGGAATAAAAAGTTGCTTTTTGAAATTAAATTAAAAAAAAAACCCTCCCTCTCTCCCTTATACCGTTCAACCCCCCTTTTTTTCTTCAAATGAAAATCGATGTTAAGATAAAAAAAAGCTTCAACGATCGATCTCGCGCCCCACTACCTCGCCGCCCGCTGCCCCGCCTCACCCCACGTCAACGCCGCCACAGGTTCTCCCACCGCCTCTCACCTTCTTTCCCTAGCCACCGCGAAATCCCTAGCCCCCTGGAACCCAAAGACGCGCCGCGCCGCCCCCCATTTGCCTGAGCGCGTCATCGCACCACCAGAAACCCACCGCCTCGCCTAAGACCACCACAGCCCCTCCCCTCTTCAATAAAAACCGAATTAAGGTGAGTTTTCCTATTTAATTACATTTATTTTTATTTTCTTTTCAGTTTTCTTTGGATATTTGTAACTGAAAAGCGATGAATTTTTACATGATAAAGATTGAATTTTTACAGGAAAAAAGGTTGAATTTTTATGTATTGAAAGTTTAGATTGTTATAAATAAAAAGCCTATATTTTTATGATAGCAAAGATTTGATTTTTCAATATAAGTAGCAAAGAAAGATTAGATTATTATTAGAGAAAGATACGATTTTTAATTTATAAAAGTTATGATTTTCATGATTAGAAAAGAGTAGATTTTTAATAATGAGAAGATTAGATTTTTGATCGTATAAAGATACGATTTTCAAAACTGTAAAGATATGAAATAATTTTGAGAAGGATAAAAATATAATTTTTATATATGTATAGAATTAAAAATATGATTTTTATATAATAGCGAATATAAAAATGTGATATTTATATATGTAGAGAATTAAAAATATGATTTTTATATAATAGAGAATATAAAAAATGTGATTTTTATATATGTAGTGAATACGGGCAACGAAAGTGACAAAAGGCGAGCACGACGAAGATTTCCTACATACGAAGAGTCGTGGTGTTTGGTTAAGCGTATCGGTGAGAACTCCTCACTTTTATTTTGATTTCTAGTTGAAATATATACTAGGATGCAGACGGTGCTTAGTACCACCCGACACCCGTTGTCCACAGACCATAGATGACTTGTTTGTTTGATTGCTGTGTTGTGGAATTTGATTGTGTGATGTGGAATGAAATAAAATATTTTATAGTGGAAAATATTTCATAGTTAAAAATATATTTTTAACGTGTGCATAAAATAAATATTTATAAACAAATCGGACGATTTGTTTATATACACTGATTTGACTGATATTGATTGGGACGATAAATCTTACACATCACCCAACTGCATAAATAAAAGTCTGTGTTTGTTGATTTGAAACCCCACACGGGTATTGGGATGATATTTGACGTACATAATCCCGGTTGTTTAGTTGTATGTCAATCGATGGGTTGATAGACTGTGTAAGCGTTAATTATTTATATTTAATGCTTATGCAGTTGTGTGGTGCACTCTGGATGATGGTTGATGATTTATCGTTGCTATTATATACATGCGTTGTAGAAAATCCATATAATTAACATTATATGGTAATTGATTGGGCCTCATTCCAATTTGGAAAATAAGGAATATTATAAAAGAAAATTCATGTGTTGAATAGAAAGAAAATTCATGTGTTGAATAGAAATAAATATTCATGTGTTGAATAGAATAAATATTCATGTGTTGAATAGAATAAACATTCATGTGTTGGATAGAAAGAAAATTCATGTGTGGAATAGAAATAAATATTCATGTGTTGAATAGAAATAAATATTCATGTGTTGAATAAAATAAAATATTCATGTGTTGAATAAAATAAAATACTCATGTATTGAATAAAATAAATATTCATGTGTTGAATAAAATAAAATACGCATGTGTTGAATAAAATAAATATTCATGTGTTGAATAGAATAAACATTCATGTGTTGAATAAAAGCCGTGTTGATTAGATTGACGCCATTTTGACGTGAACGATATTTATATCGATTATATTCGTTTTTATAATGAATATAGAAAATGAAGTGATTTCAAAATATATCGATGATGTGGAATATTCAATTTTGATTCGAAATTGAGTATGAAGTTGAAATCATTTTTAAAACGAAGTTAAAACGATTTATAAAATATGTTTTGAATTGAAATCGATGAAATATATACTATATATATATATATATTATAATGGCCTGAACAGAACGCATCGCGCTGCGGCAGTTCGCGAATTTCGACCATTGACTTCGAATGGATATTACGGGAGATCCGACTGTCGGATTCTCCTAAACCGGAACCTTGAATTTGTATCGACAATAGCTTTCTAACGAATATTAGAAATTAGAAATCTCACGGTTGAATTTGGAATTATGTCCAAAACAATTTTGAAAAAGGTCGCTGTAAGTGCAGTTCGATGGCCGTTGATGGAAATCGACTGTACGGGCCTTGATAAATTATTAAAAATAGTAATAATTTGTGTAAAATCATAAGAAGTGATTTGGAAAGAATTGGGATGAAAAACTCCATATTTGAAAAGATAAAAATAGATTTTTATCGAAATGAACTAGTTTTGAACTAGAATTATAATCCCATTTATTTTAAAAATAAATAAAGTGGAAATGGTTTTGGAAATAACCAGAATTTCCAATATATAAAGTGGAAATGGATTTGAATCGAAATTGTCTTTGGAATATTTCGATGTTGGATTTCGTGATTATACCGATATTGTTATGGAAATTTGAAAGATATATTTATATCGTTATTTCCAATACGATATTTATTGGTCGTAGGATTTGATATTGAATATAAGCCGATATATTTTCTATTCGGAGCCTTGTATTTAATATCAAATGGGATTTGGGTTTGTCGTGAATGATGTCTTCATTAACACTATTCTTAAACCCAGTTGAGAAAAAGATTAAATATTTTTATTTAGATTTAATGAAATGTACCAATTAAATGATATTTAATTGGAATTGAATTTGAATTGATTTTTGGATTTATCGTGAATGGTTTTTTAAATAACACTTGTTCTTTAACCCGATAATTAATGGAATGTGATTTTGGGTTTATAGTGAACCGTGTTTTAAATGACATTGGTTCTTTAACCCAGTTAAAGATAGGACATGATTACCCAAGTTAAATAATCATTGATAGTGATTATTGGGAAGATTAAAACCAAGTGGAGTTTTAAAGAATCTTTAATTTGATTGAAATAATCGAGAATGGAGTATCACTAGTTTTGCTCCAGGCGATAGTTAAATCTTTAATTAGATTTGAACGTGAAATGGTAATTGAATTTACCGATAACACCGTGGTGTTAGATATGAAGTATTACCAGTTTTACTTCATGGGATGAATAGGTTGGGATTAGGAAATAAAATAAATGTTTACTTCGGTATGGTTCGCTAATCCCGACTAATTTGAATTGATATTCAAAGGAATATTAAAGAATAAATTTAAAGAATTTATCTTTGATAAAATTAATGGGAACCTTTCCCAAAGTATAAGAATATTTGAATAAAAGAATATTCTGAATTGGAATGAGGCATATGTTGTGTTTGTGTAACACTTGTTTATTATATACGCGAGTTATTCAGAAAGACTGGGTTTAACCCATTCTGAATAACTGATTTGACGATGTGTCGAGGATGAAGACGGTGGTCGAAGACCGGAGGTCTTCACATCGTTTGGGTGATTACTGATGATCTTGATAGGGCTGTACACCCAAGAGGAGGGAATCAGTTGGTGATCGTCCAGACGTACTTAGAGATCGATGGATATGCGAGGTACAAGGTGCCTCCGGTTTCGTTCAGACCCAGAATGAACTTGAATGGACTGTGTGTCTGACATTGGATTTTATTATGTGTGATTGATTTCTATTAAATATATATCTGTTTGGCAGCTGAGAATTTATTCTCTTGCTTAACGCCCTTCTCTGAGACGTACGAGCGCAGAGGTTATATATTGATGGATATCAATCGCATGGAGTGAATTGCATGTGTGGCATGCCTAAGTGGCAAATGATCAAGGCTTCTATTGAAAAGCAAAGTCTTATGGGTGATGATCAAAGCACCGCCTATGTGGCATAGCTTTGTGTAACGTTGATTCGCGAGCCTCATACCCTGGTTGTGAACCAGAAACGGGAGAGGACCTCAGGGAGGGCATGCGTTTCCTTCTAGCTAGGGTGGTGTCAGTGACCTACGAGCCCTGACATTTATATTATTTTCACCTGTGTGGTTGTTGCTGTTGCGAGGCGCCTCGGATATATCGGTGATTGTGTGGAGCCGATGGTGTCATTTGGCTCATTTACGCCCCAAAGGGTGGAGAAACACAGTGTTCAGGCATTTTAATCCACATCGGTGGACCGGCCCTGACGATTCAAGGGTCACTCGAGCTCTGATCCTGAGGCTCGGGCTAGAGAGTATCGAATCGGTAGAAGACTATCTTTTGCCTTGGTTCACGGATGGAAACCCAACTTCCAATACGTGACATTTGTGGTTTTGATTGTAGAGCCTAGTATAGCGACATGATATATGGTACCCATGCCGTCTATGATTGAAATTGTTTTGACACTATACACTTATAATAGTATCAAATGATTTGTTTTTAACGTACCAAGCATGTTTGGCTATTATAAGGGAAAACCCTATCCCCCGGCTTGTGTTGCATTGTGTGATGGGACCTGGGTCTTATAATAGCTTCATTTTTCCAAAAAGCATTACTATTTTGTTATATGCACTGGTATTCTTGGGAGGAAACCTATTCCGTGTTATACGGCATGGTCCCTTAATATATCTGATTTAAAGCAAAGCTCTAAATAACTATTTTAGCTCTCACACCAGTCACATGACTGACCTGGAGTTTATTGTTTTAACCTAAACTCTAGGTGCCCTTATTTTGACATGGGCAGCTAGTAGTTTTGGTTTTGCAGATTTGTATTCACAGGAACCTGGTATACAGCTGGAATGATATCCGGAAAGCTCTGTATCCGTATATCTCTTTTAGTTGCATTTTGTATTATTTTTCCGCTGCTATGTAATTTATTGTAATCTCTGATATTTATTGAATGTATTTTATTCATCTCTGTATATTCTTGTAATCTGATGAATTGTTGTAATTAACAATGAAAAGTTATTCTGTTGTGTTCCGATGTGGCTTGTCCTCAAAGTATCCGGGCTTTCCTTACCGGGGAAGTTCGGGTCGTCTCATGATTTCAATTGTCTGGTTGTGTGGTTGATGAGATGGTGGAAGAGCATTATGTTTAAAGGAGATAGTGTTGGTAAGTGGCTAAAGTGAGTAATGGAGTTGGAGCTATTGTGTTTTATTGTGACAGATGAAGGGATTACATAGGGACTACAATTTCATTACATTCATTTGTGTGTACGTTATTTAAGTGTCAATTTGGTAGTGGTCCACTAATTTGCAGTGTACATGGGCATGGAATTTCAGTGGGTTATGTTTTCCTTAATACATCAGCTTTTCTTGGAGTTTGAGGATTTTCACCCTGGTCCTCATTCAAATGCGCACGCTTTAGATGTATTTGCATGAATGAATGATCAATGGCACTAGCTCTCTAACTTCTGGAGTTCCAAATGGTTGGGTCCAATATCTGCAAATATATTCCAGTGCATCTTGTTTCTTTACTGGCTGTGTAATTCACAAAGGTCCTTAGTTTGAGAATTTTAGTGGGTTATGATATTTCCAAACGGCTGGATTGAGTTTTTTTGATGGTGGAGGATGCAGGGTAGTAAATGGGGAAGAGGATTGATGGTGGACTGTAAATTAGTGAACTCAGTATGTTGCACATGAATTCCTATCTGTCAAATGCTGCCTCAGTATAGCACACAAATAGTTTGAATATAAGGCATGTTATGAACAAAGAATACTGTTTGTGTAGGCCTTTATTACCAGACCTGAAATGCATTCATATAAAGGTTTAATATGACGAAACATGTTTTGATATGATGCATACTAGTATAATAAGTCATATAGTTAACTAAATAAACTTGGTTGATATCTCTATGTCAAGTATAGTTATATAATATGAAACATTATTTTTATTACTGGCTTAAACTTGGCAATTGGTGTGTTTCTGTTGTGCCTATATCGGAGATGAATAACTAGGCAATTGGTGTGCTCTATTATATATAATTTATGCATTTTGCATATTTATGTAATTCTGGCTATTGCCTGTTATACTTGTAAGTAATTCTTACCGTTGACCGTTATAATTATGTACAGGTAATAGATTTCCGAAGTGAAGAACAACCACATCAAAGAACCGGTGGTAATTAAGTTATAAATAAGACTTTAACTATTATTTTGTTTGTACTAGTCGTGTAGACTTGTTTGTAAGCAGTTGTGGTATGTGGATTCACTTATCTTGTTGAAGTACTACTATTGAAATGATTATGGGTGTTATATTTGATATTGCCAGTAATGTGTTTTTTAAGTATTTAAATATGGTGTTATTTATTTTAGTTTGAAAACGATACTCATATGATTATTTGTTTTAATATTTCTATTATATATAAGCGATTGATGGAAATGTTACAAGCCGTTAATAGTAAATAACCGCAATTAAAATGTAGTGCGCATCAGTAAGTTTTAGTAGCGTTGAAAAAGTGCTACAAATGTAATTTACAAAAGATAGTGTAGCTGAAATTAAACGCAACAAAAAGCATATAATAGGACTAAAAAACGCTACAAAAAAATTGGGAAATGATGCAAGTATCACTTTAGTAGCATTTTTAACCAGCTTCCAAAAAAAATCTTTTGTAGGGTTTCTAAAATGCTACAATATGTTCATTTTTGGTTGCGTTTATTAAAACGCAACAAAAACTTTCATACTTTTAGTTGCATGTCGTATTGCAGCGTTCTCTAAAACGCTGCTACAAGTTATGGTAGCGTTTTTTCAACGCTACCAAAAGTCATTTCTGGTGTAGTGTGTGAGAGAAACCAACTATCGAAGTATTTACCAATATCGTTGTCAATATGGAGAGACCAATTGGATTATTATCCGAGAACCACTCTGTATTGACAATAGCGTTGCGAATCAGATTATATGAAGATAATCAAAGACGAAGTGAATTGCAAGGTTTTTTTCCTATTAATCCTAGGTAGAAATTGCCTAAGATGGATTAATGAAAATTGTGCCTTCGGTTTCATTCAATCCCAGAACGAACGTATATGAACGAATGTCTGACAGAGTATTTCTAATGATCGCATACGTTGGTCTGTATAAATATATATAGTGGCGGAGAATTTATTCTCTTTGCATAATATCCAAATTATATTTATGCAAATCAATTAGTGATTAACGGATCTGACCATGTGGCAATCAAAGTTATTGTGCTATAAATGAATGGTAAGTAATTGTAGCCTCAGGCCTCAACAACCGGGAAATGACAAAAATCAGGCAGACAACATGGCTAAGTGGGTAGCTCCCAATTAGGGTGTATTATCACCTATCTAGAGCAAATTTATTTCCTTCTTTATTCTATTCAATGTTGTCCCATTCAGGAAAATGGTTGCTGATCCCAACTGTTGGTGATATACATTCGATACACTCAAGCGAAATGAGTGGTTGGTCATGTGTGGTCAGGTTACAAGATATTCTTGTCGAACCCTGTGTATTCCTCTCTAGAGATACACTATCGGAAGGTGGTTCCGTACCTTGTTATAGTTGGAAATTCATTACCCAATAAGTGCTCACAATTTTGATAGTATATTATATATGTGGAGCGTGAGATGCAAACGTTCGACTAGATTGTTATTTATTTGATTTAGGCACTATTGTAATATCAAAAGGGTTTTGATATAAAGATTATCGTTTCTTTCAAAAGGATTTTGAAAGTTAAATCAAGAATTTTGGATTCTCATAAGGGAAAACCTGTTCCGTGTTATATGGCATGGTCTTATAAGATATCATTTATTTTCCCAAACTATTCTAAATCGTTTACTCATACCAGTCCCATGACTGACCCAGAAGTTATTTTATTTTGTTTTACCTAAGCTCTTGGGTGCCCAAACTTGTACGGGTAGTCAAGTAGTTCAGGATTTTACAGATTTATCTGATGGAGCTTAGAGCAGGAGGCTTAAAAGTTGATACTTAGAGTTTACTCCGCTGTGTTGTATTTGTGATATACTCTGATAATATGTGTAAATCCGACTACAATTGTATTTCAAAAGTGATTATTTATATATTATATTTTATTCAGCTGCGATTGTGAGATTATGTGTTGTTGTCTCCGTTCTTCGTCTATCTTTTTCTTCTTATTTCATAATGATTCATATTTCTGTACAATTTGGGTTGGGAGTGTGGTGTATTTAGTCAACTCGGATAGTACGGATTTGCAGGCCACTACATTCATAGTGATTTTCCCATATTAAATTATCAGACAACATACGACTTTTTGTAGCTTGTACAACAGCTGTAAATCTAGTTTTGGTGATGTTGTACTTTGACTTCATGCAATGCATTCAACGATTACTAACATCGATGACAGTCAAACCCTGAAATTTTCTTACCATTTGATAAGAAAACGCCTGTATTTCTTCCCTTGCAACGTGGATATGCTAGCCGACCAGAAGTACTCCATCCTGAAAGCATTGTATAGGCGAGAACAGTCCACAGGAAAGAAACATATGATTTTTTTTCTTTTTTTGAAACACACGTATGTTTCTACTCCTTCGTTCCACAGTGTTTTTAACTTCTCAATCAACGGTTATAAATAAATATCGATTCCTTGTGCCAGATCATCGGAGCCAGGAACGACAATAGCAAGAAACATATATTGCGTTTTCATAAACATCCACGGAGGTAAATTATAAGGTGTAATGATAATGGGCCAGAATGAATATTTAGCATAAAATTGAAAAAATGGTGAAAAACCACCCGTACATAATTTTATTCTAACATTACGACTCTCCGTTGCAAAATTGGGAAAAGTATTATTGAAATGCTTCCTTGCTTCTCCATTGGTTGGATGAATCTACGCACCCTCTTCCTCTGTTCTCACATTATGCCATCTCATATGAGACGCAGTCACGAAACATGAATATAATCTTTGAAGCCTTTGAGTGATGGGAAAGTAATGCATATGCTTTTTTTCCTTCTTTTTTCGTGAATTGTATCTTTCATGATCACATATCTTACAATTCCTAAGATTTACGTCTTCTTTTAGAACAACATGTAGCCATTTAAACATGTATTTATTTTCTTATATAAGGTAAAACAAAGCTGACATAAGTTTTTTAACTTCATAGTGATTTTGCCACATTAAATCATCAGACGACATTATGTCTTTTTGTAGCTTGTACAACAGCTGTAAATCTAGCTTTGACCATGTTGTATTTTGACTACATGCAATGTATTCTATGATTACAGCGGAGTGCCGCTTTTACAACCATTCCAAATAGGTTTCTTAGCAGTAATTAGTAAATCATAATTTTTTTTTGCTTCAATATCTAGTTCTTCAACGTTTTTCATCATTTGTCGTCAACTTCAATCGTAAGGAACATTGATCGTGCTGCATTTTCAACCATATTTTCTATAGGGTCGTTGGAACAATTTCATTACCAGCACTTTCTAATTCAGACTCTACAAAAATATTTTCTACAACTTCCCCATGACGACCCCAAACATAATACTCAAGCACAAAACCATTTTTGCACAAATGGAGTTCCACAATATCGGGTAATAAATACTTCAAATGTCTATACCGACTACACGGACAATGATTTTCTGTATCGTTTCCATAATTACTTAAATCAAATTCAACAAATATATTTATACCATTATAAATTTTTTATTTTATTGAGATTCTCATTTATCTTCTTTGATACATACTTCTCCTTCGATCAACAAAGTGATCGATCATTTTTACTATTTGAGAAAATGAGTCACAATTTCAAAAATAAGTATTGATTTTTAAAAATATAAATTCCAAAAAACTTATTTTCATGGTCTCATTTTATATGTATAATATTTGAATTTAAATAACTATTTAACAAATTCAAAAATATTTTCAAATATTACACATTTTATTTTTCAACGTATCGAGGCAAAGAGTTATACACGTTAATTTTACTCCACTTAAGAATACAATATAAAAACGTTGATTTATGGTTATCTTTTTTCAATGGTCAGTCATTCTACTTCCTATTACAAACACAGTAAACAATTACATTTCGTGCATTATTTCGTTTGAAATAATTCAATAAAATTTCCGTAGCACTCCCTTTTGTATCTTGCATTATACATAAATGCATGTACGTAGGAAACAAAAAAGAAAAGTTACGATGAAATCTTGTGAACCGCTTGAAACGAACTAATACGCGAATTATAATTGCTTATCATGTTTATAACTTATCCAGTACAGGGACAAATACAATACGGATTGTACCACATGAACATGAATGACCGTTTGTGAAAAAATGGATATTTATATAACGATTATGTACAACACTCGTCGGACGATGTCAAAACTCTATAAAGAACATAAGTCAAGATGTGCGCATTTTACGAAAAATAATATATTTTTACTAATTATGTACATCTAAAAAAGGAATTTTAGTTTATCACATTGTTCGACGTATTTCATCGATTTAAGCCAACTTTAGTATTGTTGTCATTTTCCAACACACTCCAATCGCTTTTAGACTCGTGCATTCATTTTTGTTGCATGAGTCAAGATGATCATAATACAGTATTCATAACTCATGCGTTCATTTTATCTTATTTATATTTACACAATACAATAGTGGATCCGACACATACATATAATGGTTTACATATACACAAACATTAACAAATTGTACATACAGTTTACAATTTGACGACAACATGAAATATGTACATAAGAGGATATTATAATCCATTATAGCGCTATTGGAAATAATTGCAATCACTAACTAGGCATAATTTATCAATTTATGCAAATGCAGGTTTAGGGTAAAATTTTGTTTTTTAATCAAAATATGAGATTATGCCCAAAAGAGATTGTTGCAGACATTGATTTTAAAGCCGGGGAGGTTCCAAGATGTTGAAACGGGGTTCAGATATTTGAAATTGGATTTTAGGGTTTTTGGAGAAATTACTTCGTGCTAGAAAATGAGGGAGGAAGAAGACGCTGGTTGCAGTATAATCGCGATATTCCGACGGCCGTCGATAACCCGTTGAAAGCTGTTGAAAATGAGTCATCGGAAGCCGTGGCTCCTTGCTGTCGAAATAACCACATTTTCTAGTAGTGATAAAACATGAGAGCTGATAGACATGCTACAGTGATGAGTGCAAGCTTCATATGTATAGATCAATGTAAGAGTTCAAAATTTGATTACATCAAAACGGGATCAGTCCTATGAGATTTGGTACCAAAAGCCAATCGCAAAATGAAGCCCCTTATATAGAGACCAATGTGATATCGTTGATTAAAAAATCAAAATAATTTACAATAATGAATCATGAAAAGAGGAAAAAAAGGAAATAGTTGTATTCACAATAATAATTAAGTTATAGAACAAATTAAATAATATCATTGTAAGGACCCGTAACTTCCCCGTGAAGGAAAGCACGAATACTTTGAGAACAACACACAAAAGGACGCAGACGGAAGAACATTTCATTGTATATTACAACAATTCCATCAGATACAAGAATATACAGAGTATAAATGAATAAATTACATTCGATAAATATCAGAGATTACAATAAATTACATAGCAGCGGAAAAATATGCAAAACACAACTAGAAGTGATACACGGATACAGAGCTTTCCGAGCATCGTTCCAGCTGTAAATCAGGACCCTGTGAATATAAATCTGCAAAACCAAAACTACTAGCTGCCCGTGCGGAAAATAGGGGCACCCAGAGTTTAGGTTAAAACAATAAACTCCAGGTCAGTCATGTGACTGGTGTGAGAACTAAAACAGTTATTTAAAACTTTACTTTCAAGATAGTAATTCAAGGGACCACGCCGTATAACACGGAACGGGTTTCCTCCCAAGAATACTAGTGCATATAACAAAACAGCGCAATGCTCTTTGGAAAAATGAAGCTATTATAAGACCCAGGTCCCATCACACAATGCAACGCAAGCCGGAGGATAGGGGTTTCCCTTATAATAGCCAAACATGCTTGGTACGTTTAAAACAAATCATTTGATATTATTATAAGTGTATAGTGTCAAAACAATTTCAATCATAAATATCAATCATAGACGGCATGGGTACCATATATCATGTCGCCATACTAGTTCTACAATTAAAACCGCAATAACACGTATTGGAAATTGGATTTCCGTCATGAGCCGAGGCAAGGGGCAAGCTCCTCTCCGCGTTCGAGACACTCTAGCAAATGTCCCAGGACCCCACTATGATCCTTGGATCTTCAGGGCCGGTCCTCTCTTACTTTTGTGGATTGGCAATTCCTGAACACATGTTTCCCGGTCCTTACAGACCTATATCCGAGGCGCCTCGTATCCAACAACCACACAAGTGAAAAGTATATAAATGTCAGGGCTGGTAGGTCACTGACACCACCCTAGCTAGAAAGAAACGTCGTGCTCTCCCTGCAGTCACTATCCCGTTTTTGACTCATACCGAGGTGTGAGGCTCGCGAATTCACGCTATACACAAAGCTACGCCACACAGGCCGTGCTTTGATCATCAACCACAAGACTTTGCTTTTCAACAGAAGCCTTGATCAATTGCCACTTACGCATGCCACATTGGCAATTCACTCCATGCGACTGATGTCCATCGATATACAACCTCTGAGCTCGTACGTCTCAGAGAAGGGCGTTAAGCAAGAGAATAAATTCTCCGCCGCCAAACAGATGTATATTTAATAGAGATCAATCAACACATAATAAAATCCAATGTCAGACACACAATCCATTTACAAGTTCGTTCTGGGTCTGAACGAAACCGGAGGCACTTTCCTCGCATATCCATCCATCTCCAAGTACGTCTGGACGATCACCAATTGTTTCCCTCATCCTGGGTGTACAGCCCAATCAAGATCATCAGTAATCACCCAAACGATGTGAAGACTTCCGGTCTTCAACCACCGTCTTCATCTTCGACATCTCGTCGAATTGGTTATTCAGAATGGGTATAAACTCGGCCTTTCTGAATAACCCACGTATATAATAAACGAATGTTACACAAACACAACGAACGCCTCATTCCAATTCAGAATATTCTTTTATTCACAAAATCACATTCTTAGGGAAAGGTTCCCATTAATTTTATCCAAGATAAATTCTTCTAAATTTATTCTTTAATCTTCCTTTGGATATCATTTCAAACCATTTTACGGTTTTCCAAACTAGTCGGGATTAGCGAACCACACCGAAGTAATTATTTATTTTATTTCCCAATCCCAACCTATATATCCCATGGAGAAAACTGGTAATATTCCACATCTAACACCACAGTGTTATCGGTAAAATTGATTACCATTTCACGTTCAAATCAAATTAAAGATTTAACTATCGCTTTGGAGCAAAACTGGTGGTGCTCCATTCTCGATCACCTTTCAGATTTGATAATTTAAATTATCAATTCACATTTTTAATCTAATTAAAGATTCATTAAAACTCCACTTAGTTTTAATCTCTTCTTAAAAATCAATATCCTGTCTTTAACTGGGTTAAAGAACCAATGTCATCTAAAACACGATTCACGATAAACCCAAACCACATTTGATATTAAATACAAGGCTCTGAATAGAAAATATATCGGCTTATATTCAATATCAAATTCTGAAACCAACAAATATCATATTGGAAATAACGATATAAAATATATCTTTCAAATCCTCATAACAATATCTGTTTAGTCACGAAATCCAACATCGAAATATTCCGAAGATAATTTCGATTCAGCTCCAGTCCAATCCACGTATTGGAAATATTGATTATTTTCAAAATCACTTTCAAATTCAATTTATTTATTTCAAAAATAAATTGATTTTAATTCTAGTTCAAAACTAGTTCATTTCGATAGAAATCTATTTTTACCTATTCAAATGTGGAATTTTCCAGCCCAATTCTTTCCAATTCACATATTATAATTTTACACAAATTATAGATATTTTTGATAATTTTATCAAGGCCCGTACAGTCGATTTCCAACAACGGCCATCGAACTGCACTTACAACGACCTTTTTCGAATTTGATTTGGACATAATTCCAAATCCAACCGTTAGATTTCAAATTCCTAACATTTATTGGAAAGCTCTTTTCGATACGAACCCAACGGTTCCGGTTTTAGGAGAATCCGACGGTCGGATCTCCCGCAATGTCCGTTTGAAATAAATGGTCGAAATTCACGAACTGCCGCGGCGCGGCGCGTTCTATTCAGGCCATTATATTATATATATAATATATATAATATATATTTCGTCGATTTCTATTTAAAACGAATTTTATAAATCGTTTTAAAATTTTTTCAAAAGCAATTTCAACTTTCTTTTCAATTCAAATCAAAATTGAATTCTTCTTTATAAATTCGTTTTAAAATTCATTTCTATTCAATTCAAATTTTAATTCAATTTGAATTCATTTCAATTCAATTCGAATTCGTTTTCAATTCAATTCATTTCGAAATCGTTTTCAATTCAATTCATTTCGAAATCGTTTTCAATTCAATTCATTTCGAAATCGTTTTCAATTCAATTCATTTCGAAATCGTTTTCAATTCAATTCATTTCGAAATCGTTTTCAGTTCAATTCATTTCGAAATCGTTTTCAATTCAATTCATTTCGAAATCGTTTTCAATTCAATTCATTTCGAAATCGTTTTCAATTCAATTCATTTCGAAATCGTTTTCCATTCAATTCATTTCTATTTTATTCGAATTCAAATTCACTTTCTATTCAATTCGTTTCTATTTTATTCGAATTCAAATTCACTTTCTATTCAATTCGAATCGAATTCATTTTCTATTCGATTCGAATTCATTTCAAATTGATTCAATAAAATTTCCATTTGAATTTTAATCTAATTCAATTTGAATTTCCTTTCAAAATATTAAATTTTGAAATCACTTTTCAATATTCATTATAAAACGAATAAAATCGATATAACCATCGTTCGCGTCAAAATAACGCATCTCTAATCAACACGGCTTTATATTTCAATAATTCGTTATTCTATTCAACAAATGAATATTTGTTCTATTCAACACATGAATATTTGTTCTATTCAACACATGAATCTATATTTCTTTCAACACACGACTAATCTCAACACATGAGTACTGTCGACACATCACTATTTTTGTTATGTAAAATATTTTATAAAACTATGGAATCTATCGTTTGATTTTTAATTAGACTTCTACTGGGAAGTAGTTCTAATTTTAAATATGATAAAGATGTGAATTTTATTATTAAAATATTTCACTCAACACATGAACATCGTCAACACATGACTATTTTTATATTCAACACATGAATTTTCTTTTATAATATTCCTTATTTCCCCGATTGGAATGAGGCTCAATCAATCACCATATAACGTTAATTATATGGATTCCATACAACACATGTATATAATAGCATTAATAAGCAATCAACCATCAACCAAAGTGCACTACACTGTATAAGCATCAAATATAGATATCTTATGCTTATAACAGCCTGTCAATCAATCGATTGACATATTTAATCAATCAGGATGAGTGAACTTCAAATTTCATCCCAACACCCGTGTGGGGTTTCAAACAATCCAACACAGATTTTAGTTGTGCAGTTGGGCGACGTGTAAAATTTATCGACCCAATCAATATCAGTCAAATCAGTGTATATAAACAAATCGGCCGATTTGTTTATAAATATTCATTTATTCACTTTCACGTTAAAAATTATATTTTTAACGATAAAACATTTTATTTTAACACTTGAATTTCTATTCAGTTCATTTATCAATAAAATGATATTTTTATTTTTCTAACATATTTTAGAAAATTTCGGCGGCATAACGGCACGATACTAGAAACGGGACGAGGCCTAGCCTTATCCCCGGTCTAGTGAAGGCCCACGCCATTCACACATCAATCAAATCCATTTCAATTCACCAAACAATTCAATTCAAACCAAATAATCTAACCAACTACACAACCAAACAATTTTACAAACAAGCCATCCATGGTCTGTGGATGACGGGTGTCGGGTGCTACTAAACACCGTCTACATCCTAGTATATATATATAACTAGAAGAAGAAATTGAAAGGTGAGAAGTTCTCACCTAAAGCTATCCAATACCACGACTCTTCATTTATAGAAATCTTCTTCGTTATCCCATCTTCGTCATCTTCGTTGCCCGTAGTCACTATATATATAAAAATCACACATTTTTATATTTCGATGTCTTTAAAATAAAAATCACATTTTTATTTATTCACTTTCAATTTAAAAGTCATATTTTTATAATCACTTCATATATTTAAAAATCGAATTTTCACTTCGCTGTTCAATATATAAAAATAAGCATATTTTCACAACGCTACTATATAGATAAAAATTATATTTTTATCACGCTATTTTCTATATAAAGATTTCGCCTTTTTAAATTTAAAGATTTCACCTTTTTAAATTTAAAGATTCCACCTTTTTTAAAAATCTCATTTTTATTTTTCTACACATATAAAGATGATATTTTTAATATTCCTATCATGTAAAAATTATATTTTAATTCTTTAAAAATATAAAAATCATATTTTTACATCTTCTATATAGTAAAGATTATATTTTTATTACCTCAAAAATATAAAGATCATATTTTGATTATCTTCCTTATATAAAAATTATATTTTTACTTCACTAATCTCAAAATATCGTCTTTTATGTATTAAAAATATAGTCTTTTCATTTTAAAAAAACTAATCTTTTATATTTAAAAATCAAATCCTTTTTTTTTATAAAAATCCTAATCTGAAAAATAAATAATAAAGTAATTAAAGTATATAAATTAAAACAAAATTAATCATGAAAAAAAACTTACAGTGTTTTTATTTTATTTTATCTATTAATCGATTCTGAAAATAAATGGGGGGGGCCTGGAGGTATAGGAGGAAAGAATTTTAATTTTATTATTTTATTTAATTATTTTAATTTCTAAAAAGGTTGACTTTTACATACGACCTCTAAACGAGGCCCACCGCCTGTCGTCCCTAGCGTTTTACCCCCATTCCGAACACAATGGGATATGTATCGCAAGCTGATTTGATCGTTTGAATCAGTTCCCGTTGAATTTACATTTAAATCACTACATTGAATTTTAAACGTACATTTCAATTTACCGGGGTCACATACTAACTCTAAAAATTGCAGAAAAATATTTTCTAGCTTCGAATTGACGATACGGTCCTAACAAAACTGGTTTCGTCGAATTCTGAGACCGTTGGAAAAATGACCATTTTCCAGTCGATTAAAATCAACTGAAACTGGTCAAACGCGTTTTCCTTTGCCACGCTCACATATTGATTCGAAAAATTATGAAATTTGAAATCTAGCAATAACTTGACATCGCGGACCCAACAAAAGTGGTTTCGTCGAAATCCGAGGTCATTTGCAAAATGTCCATTTTTAAGGGCTTGAATTCCATAGCGACTATTCAGAATGTTCAACTGGACATATCTTTTGATTCCCGCTATGAAATTTTGATTTTTCGGATTCGTTGGAAAGATATTCACAATTAGATTCCATCATTTTTGGTTTCACTAAAATCCGGATTGTTTTGCACCCGGTACATTCAATTGAAGTTTGAAATTGAATTATCGAACTATCGCGCCATTTTCAATTCTATTTATAATTATATATAAATATTTATATTCTAACGACGACGCGTATAATATATACGTCGAATTATATTCAAAATAAATTTCTCGTCGATATTATTTAAAATAATCTATTTTAAATATCAAAATTCGTTAAAATTGGCAAAATAAAAATTTTAAACTGGCCCAGATTTTCGGGTTATTACAATCATTCTCGTCGATATGTGTCATTATCCACATTCAAACTTGAAACTTTTTCTGGTTTATTTTTGACGGCAAAATTTATTTTGAGCATTTTTCGATGAAATAATGAGTTCATCAAGCCTTCTTTTTTGATCCTTTTTAGCATGTCCAAAATCTTGTTTGTGCATTTCTAGATACTTAAAATATCCAATAGCAATGCATATTAATTATTATATCAAAATAATACAAAAAATATTTTTTTATGAAATCTACTAGTTATGAGTCAAAAAATATATTTCAAATGAAATTTTAATGATTTTTTTTATATTTTATTAATCAATCTGACTATAGAAACATTAAATATAAATTCATATGTAAAGAAACTTAGTTATCAATCAATTTGACTAAAATAACTAATCAAAAAACTTGGCTAACCTTTGAAAATAAACATGGTTACTTCAATTTGCCGCATGATAATTCACTAACCAATTTGACTAAAATAACTAAGTTACAAATTTATTTATTTTCCTTGTTACACAATTATACAATTAAATTTTTAATATACAAACAAACATATGTTTGGAATATATAAACTAAAATAAAATTGGCATGTAATTTAAAATATTCAATTCAGTTGGAACCAAATGAAAAGTGAATATCCAGGCACATTTTTAGACATTCAAACTATTTTTTTTTACCTTTTCAAGATTCAATTCAAGCAACAAGTTTTAGCCAAATTGTACGCATCTTTGGTTGCCAATTCAATCGCACTCATCAAGTTTCAATTTAAATCAATCAACATGCAACATCAAATTCTTAGCTGTCAATGCCAACAAGGCCGATTGCAAAACTTGCATGCCCTAAACATACAAATTGGAAGATTGCAAAGCGTGAAGGCTAGAGTTCGTCTTTGCTGCTCTTGCGGCCAGAGCTGAAAACAAGTTCAAGATGAAGTCGCTAGTTTCCGTCGTGTGGTCATGGTCGATGCATACTGAATATCTTTTGTATTTTTTTGTGGCGAACATATGAATGGTGCCCTAGTTTTTAAGTGGCCCTAAGTGGCTACTTCACGGTCTTTGATAAAGGGCCTACCTTGCATCAAAATATAAAACTAAATGAAGATTTTCACTTAAAGGCCTATTTATTTAGAGTGATAAGTTTTAAAGATGTCATTTCTGAAAAATTAGTTTTAAGAACCTTTTACGAGAAAAAGATAAATTCATTTCTAATTATATATAAATAATGATAAAGTAATTTATTATTTTCATGTATAACATAAAAAGATAAAAGAATTTATCCTTTTTCCTGTAAATTATCCTTAAAACTAATTATTCAAAAGCGTTGGCCTTAAAATTATTATTCTGAAATAAAATGCACTTCAACGTAATTTTCACAAACTAAATACTATCAAAGAAGGTAATTTTGTCTCATCTTTCCCTCCATGACTCAGTTGAATAAAAGTTAATATATAAGTACATAAACATGTATAACCAAAGGCAACAGCTTCTATTTAGTAGAATGACCAAGTTTAGATCATTTCATATACATAAACCAAATAATGGAGAAAATGACTAGTTCTTAACTTTGGAACAAAGCACTTAGGTGCATGAACAAAAATCATTTTAGTATTCAAAGCTGAAAATTAATCATAAAATACATTCATAAAATAATATAGTTAGTCATTTTTATTTTTTCAGTTTAATCTTCTTCTTTGTCCGTTTTACAGGATTTGGGTCGGTCATAAGCATAGCAGATTGAAGTTAGTCCATTTGGACATAACATTAAAAATAATTTTAAAAAAATGGTTTCTAGCTCCATTCCTGTATATGTTCATTTCTCTCGTGTCCCTGATTCCTTTGTATCATCTTCTTTCAATACCAAACGCCAAAAACCCTGGCATTTCCGTCGTGTCGTTCCTTAAGGGCCCGTTTGGCAACATGGAAATAAGTTGTTTTTTTGATTTAAAAAAAGTAAAAGCCTTTTAGCCTGCATGTATCCATTTAAAATTTGGGTTTCTCCTTATGTTAAGGCGATCTTTCTCAATTACTTCGTTCATCCAAAAACGCTTGGTTCTCCTCGATACTTCGACAAAGGTATGCTTTCTTTCTTCAATTCGTTGTTATCGTTTCCAATATTGGATCGTTCTTTCTTTAATCTGAGTTTTTCTGTTAGGATTCAAATCTAAATTAAAACATACGAGCAATATCTTCTAGTGAGTGCTTTCTGGCCAATTTATTGCTTGATGTGTGTACATATTGCTTGATGGATTTACTGATTTCAGAAGACAAACTCTTTAAAAATTCAACAAATCAGAGCAAGTTTTATTTCGAATTTTCTCGCTAGGGCAACAAATTATGATGGAAAACTGTTAATTCTGATGTTTATGTGCATGTAAAGCTACAACCTTATCATGTTATTGATTCTGATTTTTTTCCTCCATAATTTCAAAGGCAATATATATAGCCGGAATGATTGTAACTTTCAACCGTATTCTCAACAACAAAAGAGATCAAATCTAACGCAACATGACCGTGTTTTATCATTTGCCATTTTAAGTTCCATATGATTTTAGAAGTTTTAATATTTCAATTGTAATGCTTGAAATTTGTGTAAAAGATCAATTTTTATCTATTGTGTGGTTTGTTTGTTGTTTGATTTTGCAAGTTAAAGTGGACTTAGCTGCTTGGATTATGTGCGCATAACATGCAAATATTTATGTCATGTTTCGATTCAATGTCTTGTGATTTATATTTCAGAATACAAATTGTTTTGTGATTTTTAGTTAACTAGTTGTAGCATATATTTTTGAAAATCTGAATTATCTTACATTTTATTTCAATATTATGCCGTAATCGCTAAATAGCTATTCTGAAACTTTGTTTTTATCCATGTTGGCTTTTTAATTTTTTGACTTATCGTTACTGTGCCAAACGAACTTTTCTACTTTTTAACTTTTTAGAAGTAAAAGCCCTTATCATATAAGCATAAACACTTCTGCTTTGGGTTGCCAAACGGGATCTTAATCGGCTGATTTTATCAAACAGGTTTCTATTCCTTCCAATTGCTTTAATACCGTCTATACTGATTTTCTTGCGCAATTTGTACAGATTATTTTCCAATCTATGTTCTTGTTTTTCTCTGTACATAATCTAATTCTTAATTCTTAATTTTTAATAACTACAAGTTTTGTCTTAATTGTTTTACATGGAAAAGGCAATGCTTAAATGATTTTTTAAGATCAATTAAAGCATGGTCTGAAAGGCTGATCTTTTAAATAGTTCATTTTTTCAAGATACATTGTGTAATTTGTGGAATTGTATTTCTTGTGGCAAATCTGCATAAATACCTTTATGTTTCTCCCCAGATACATACTGCACGCTTTTGCATGAAACATGCACTTTGACTGTTTTTTTGTGCTTCGTAGGATAACAGTTTTTAATAGAATGGGGGAGAGTGGGAGATCTGCTATAAAACCAAAGGTATAGTGGTGGTTTTCTTTCAATTGTTATCTTATTTATGCACAATGTGAGTTTGTAGTTATGTTACTAATAGTGGTTGAAATGAGTTGTTTGTTTGTGGAAAATATTAGTCTGCAGACCACAAACCAATGAACTTGTTTCGTGTTAGTTTTCAAGAATATTTAGGTTCTTCTGCCGTATTCTATTATCTGTGTGCTTATTGCACAACTGTATTGGTGGATGCTAATGCTATAAGGAACATGAATGTTTATCTGCACTTTGTCATTATGGAGCTTTTATTCATACGATAATGTTAACTCTGCATAATGATACAAGGATTGCAGAATTAATGGTTTAACTGCAATACAAAATCAATCTCTAAATCATTGGAACTTGTAGGATATGCCTCCCTATATAAGTAGTAAAGGCTGTTATTTCGTCTCTTTTAAATGCTATGATATTTAATAGTTTGGTTACTTTGTTAAAAGGAGCAAATTTGTAAACCGTAACAGTTGGTACACAGTTTTATTTCTTTGTTTTCAACATGTGTGTGTTAGAACCAAGGTTCGAAATCCCGGTTTTTGGCTCTGTTTAGATCATGTAGAAAATTCAAAATTCCGGTCCTGTTTCGAAAATTTCGGAAGTTCCGGTTTAATTCTGATTTGCCAATTTCGGCACTTTTTTTTTTACAAATACACAATAAATATGCGGTACTAATAATTAACTATGCTAAATTATCTGAATTACGTAGAGGATACAAATGATATAGCATAAAAATTTAATATCATAAGTTTTTTTGAGTATCACATAAATTTTGCTCGTCATTATCTTCATTTATGTCGGATTATAATACGGTGGGAAAACATATTGTTGCATCTAATCCGAATTTAAAAACGTTGTCATCATGCCTTATCGTTAAAAATGGTTTATCTTCATCCCTGATCGTCGATGAATGCTAGGTCGTTGATTGTTCTTTTTCAGATGTCGCCTTTTATCGTAACCTTTTTTGTTTTTGTTTTTTGTGTAGATCCCGAAAATGAGATTTTGTGCTTATGTAGATCCGGTCTACGTCGGATCCAGTACGTAATCTCCGAGACGTAATAACAGCTTTGGCATAAAAACAGTATTTATGTTTTCATGCAATTTAACTTTACAAAAATTTAAGAAACCTCAATTTTACGTTTTTGAGAAGTCTTTATGTAACAAAAGACCAAGAATAAAAAGAAAACTAGCCCATGCAATTTTTCTGTAAGCCTACGGTTATCCTTCATGAAAAGCACCTGGCATCATTTTCTTCTCGCAAACAAGACCCATAACCCTAAATTACATCGGAACCTTTACTCCCGCTGTTCCCTGCAAGAATGTAGACATCGCTTGACTTATAAAGCTCGACGTTGTCTTCCATCATCAATGCGCGGTCTTTGCACCGTCGCATAGATATTTGAGATAATTTTTTTGATTTGGGGACCGAAACGGGTTTTTTGGCCGGTCCCAGCGACGGAACCAGATTAAAATGGTTGAAATTCCGGCGCTCGGCGGGAATCTCGAACCATGGTTAGAACGAGGCCTACATAACTATTACAAATATTTAATAATTTATGCGTTAAATTAAGTGAAATTTTAACTGTAATTAGAGCCACACCTTATTCTAGTATTAGGTTAATCTTGATGGCACTCACTCGATATAACTGTTCAAGTATTTGATCGAAAGTACGTTATGTATGAGGGGAATGTGTTGAGACTATTTTGCAGACTTGCAGCTTACATCAACTTAAATCTTTGAAAACACGCCATTTAAAAATTTGTAAACTTAATGAATCATCAGTTTAGTGTAATTTAGTTGTTTGATCTCAGAGTAGTTAACATTTTAGTATTTCTGGAATTTCACAAAATAGAGATTCACTTATCCATCCCTATATATTTGATATTCATACATGATTGCGAATGTTTACATGTCATGCAGTTTACTCTGCATTTCAACCTTTGGCAAGTCATATATTTCAATTGAAAATACATAGATTAAAAATTAACAAAACAGTGAATTATCAATATAATGTAGTCAATTTAGTTTTGCTTAAATATACTGAAATGTTGAAATGACAAATCAATGTAATGCAACCGAGGCTTAGGCGTTGGGGGAATATCTACCAATGAATGAATTAGGAAGGGATATAATCAAAATTCTAAGAAATAGTTGATTGTTCTCAGATGTATATGTACCAGACACGACTCTGATTGAAACAATATCACAATTATATGTAAAATTACTTTTTAGTTTATAGTTCTACGTCTGCGGACATCTTCATCATAATACGAGCCTAATTAAATCTCATCTTTGTGGTTGTGGTTGCTTAAAGTTTCATCAGTTTTCCTATTGTATTTATGACAATTTTAATGCCGAATGATTCAATAGTTTTGGATTTACAGTGGGTAATCAAGTCAAAATTGGCATAGACATAAGCAAGTTTTTGTCCATTTTAACGTAGTAGACCACTTCCTCGTGATAAAATGGCCCATTTTAAAAAAAATGCTTTCACAACCTCATCAGTTTTCTCTTTTTGGTTGTTTTCTCTACACGAACTAAATTTTGGTTGGAGATTCATTGGACATAATACCATAATCTATTATCTTTTCGTAACTGCATGCCTTTCCTGTTTGGATTTAATCGGTTTCAAACATGTCTGCATGCAGCAATCAACACCATTGAACATGCAAGCTAAAGGTAAGGGGAACACAAAAAAGTTGCCAATGCAAGCTCAAGGTAAGTGTGTCCATTTCATTTTATACATAATTTTTTGTCGCCATAATCTCTTTTAATTTTGATTCTGATCCGACGTGATGTATAATATTATACAGAACATAGAAGACCTTAAACATGATGCTAATGCTTCTATGGATGACGATAATAGAGTAGGCAATGTAATGTATGAGATACTAAGAAGATTACCCGTAAAGTTACTTATGCGAGTGTGCAAATCCTAGCGAATGTGCAAATAGTGGCTATCATACCTACGTAGCCGTCATTCTCTATTGAAAAAGTAAAACGCGTTTGGATATTTCGTGCAACTCACAATGGGATCAGGAACCATTATCTTCTTAAATTTCTTTGGACCAACATTAAATACGAATATCTGATTTGAATCGGCACTTATAACGTTATAATATATACACCCATTCATATAAGCAGGTCTTCCAATTAGTGCATTAGAATGAAAATTCTCTAAATCAATTCTTCTTCATTTATTACCATCCACAATCAAGATTTCACAAATTATTTTAGGTTCAACATAACCTACTCTTTTAGAAATCTCCATTATGCATATCTCATTGTGTTCTCGTGGTAAAATGAAAGCCTAATGCACAGTTGAAAGATACTAAGTAGAATACCCGTAAAGTCACTTATGTGGTTTAAATGCGTGTGTAAATCTTGACGCGCTTTATTTTAAAAAATGTTTATTTCATAGGTCTTCACCTTACAAATTCAAGGAAACGTTTAATATTTCTTGCTGCCATTGATGAACGTGATGCAATTACTACAAAACATCTACTAATAGGGGACTGCAAAATTGTTGATGAAGGGAAAGAAATGTTTTGCTACTATAAATGTCTATTACATTTCTTCTTTATCCTTCATTAACAATTTTTTGGTCCCCTATTAGTAGATGTTTTGCTGTTGTAAACAGTGAAATTTCTTCATCACGTTCATCAATGGCAGCAAGGAACATAAACATTTTCTTAGATTGTAACGTGTAGACCTATAAAATAATCATTTTTTAAATAAAGCACGTTAAGATTTACACACGCATTTGAATCTCGTAAGTGATTTTGCAGATATTCTGCTTAGTACCTTTCAACCGTGCATTGGACTTTGATCCTGCGACGAGAGAACACAAAGTGATATGCATAATGGAGGTTTCTAAAAGAGTATGTTATATTGGATCTAAAATAATTTATGAAGTCTTGACTGTAGGTGGTAATAAATGGAGAAGAATTGATTTGGAGAATTTTCATTCTGGTGCACTATTTGGAAGACCTGCTTATATGAACGAGTGTATATATTATAATGCTATAAGTGTCGATTCAAATCAGATGTTTGTATTTGATGTTGGTCCAAAGAAATTTAAGAAAATAATAGTTTCTGATTTCATTGTGAGTTGCATTAAATATGCAGACACATTTTACTTTTTAATAATGATGGGTGACTACGTAGGTATGGTAGCTAGCATTTGCACGCTCGCATATGTGACTTTACGATTAATCTTCTTAATATCTCATACATTACATCGTCTACTCCATTATCGTCATCCATGGAAGCATTAGCATCATGTTTAAGACCTTCTATGTTCTGTATAATATTATACAGCACGTCATGTCAGAATCAAAATTAAATGAAACAACGATTATGAAGACAAAAAATATGTATAAAATGAAATGGATACACTTACCTTGAGCTTGCATTGGAAACAAGAGTATGGACATAACTGGAATCTTGTCCTTTTTACTAAGGAAGTTCAGCAATCCTTCTGGCACTTACCACCAAAGCATTGAGTCTTTTGCATGTTCTGTAACTTTCATTTCTTTTCTTGCTTTCTTAGGTTTTTATTTTTACTTTTCTAGGATAATTAGCTTTAACATTGCTGGTTTCTTTATTGATATCAATTTGTAGTTCTGGATCTTTGTTCTTTGGATTTATGGATTCTACCTTAAACGACATTTACTCTCAAGTGTCCTTTCTTCTTTTGGCTTTTCTTAGATCGGATATATATGTTTTTTAAGTTCCAGTTTGGTTCATGCTAGTCGAATATGTTTGGATTGGAAACAGTCTATTTTTTTATTTTGCACAAGCTTATGAAGTTGCTTCTTCTAATGCAGTCATGTTACCGACTATCATCTTTGCAGATAAAGATTAGATAAGATACTAAAGCAGTTGCACATATCATTTTTATGGTAATTTCCAATTCCTTCTTGCTTATGCTACTACTTACGCTATGTTTCTCCAACACCACATTAGCAAATCTGTTGCATCATGACAATATGAAGGTTGCATATATGTTCCTTCTTGCTTATGTTTGAATTATGGTAGTAGATGTATCCCGTAAATGCATACATATGTTATAATATCTTAAACGGAATTTACTCTCAACTTCGTATTTTTGTTGTGGTTACACTGCCCATGTATGTTGGTCTTTAAGTTCCGTTTTGGTTCAGGCTGGTCGAACATGGTATGCGCTACTCTTCGAACTGTAATATATGTGGTTTAGGTTCATTATTAATTATGTTGTTGATTTTGGACAAAATTTACCCGAGAAGAAAGAGTGTGTGCACGTGCACACAACGTGTTGTAGCAAACAAGGACATAGTGTGGTCATTTTCTCTAAAGGGTTGATCACTGCTAAAAAAAACATTATCACCATTTTTTTTTTTGAATCTCTGCTCAAGATATTTTGTTTCTATGCAAGGTTTTGTTATTGTCTTTTTTTTTTAATTTGTTTTAATTTGTTTTTGAAACATTTAGTCTTCATTGTTACTTAACTTCAATCATTGTTTTATGTAAATCGTGAAAATATCACCTTCTTCGTAACTTTATTTGATATTATTATTGATAACTCGAATTACTAATTTTTATTTGCATGGTGATGAACAGTTTGACTGGTTTAATCCTAACATATTGGATAAAAGTAACGGGGCATAATTTAAGGAAGACGAATGATGTTTCCATATGCAAAAGACTAATTATATGCCGTAAGTTGAGAAATATCGAAGTCAACATAATAAACTAAAAGCAAACTGCGAGATTATAGGCAAATTAATATTGTGTCTATTGTATTTGAATTTCGTAAATTGTTTGTTTTGTTCATATAGTTTCAACTGACGTATAATTCATCATTGGAGTTTTATTGAAACTGACTTTATTTCTAAAATTTTCATAAGAATTTCATTTCCCTAAGTATTGCACCATCTTCTTTTTCCAAGATTAGGCATAAAATATTTGAGATTGCTCCTAAACTTAATTTTAATTCAATGTCTATTTTTTCGCCTTTGTGGATTTATTCCCTTTATACCATAACCTCTATTACTTAAAAGAAAAATCAACAACATAGCCATATATCCCAAACAAATTGGGGTTGACTAAATATGGAACCCAAAATAAAAATAAAAATAAAAGAAATAATACTGATGATATATACGTAAGGGTTTAAAATAACCAAACAGATAAAAAGATGCCTGATAAAGGTTTTTTTATTTAAAATAAAAAACCCTATGGTTTTGCTACATGGATTTCCAACTTCCATGCACTCCTATCCACTGTCAGCTTCTCAGATATACACCAATTACTTAAATCCCTCTTTATTATCTCTTCCCATGTCATTTTTGTAACAACCCGTATTTTCAATAACCTGTTATAACATAAATGGAGGCAGAATTAAACTGTAAAATCTGAATCAAGGGAAACGGGATTGCGTTCGTCTCGGAAAAATACGCGAAATAGAGTCCGAGTTTTCGAAAATCGGAGTCCGTATGACCAAGATATGGCCTCGCGAAGTTTCACGAAAATGGGTTGCGTAGAGAAATATATATATTGATATATATATATATAATTGAAAATTAAATAAATAAATATGCAAAAATGTTCAAAACAGCGAATTGGGAGAGGGGAATAACCGAACCGGCCGATTTTTGAGGTCGACCCGAGCCCGCTGGTTCGACTAGGGGTTAATCCAGGGTGTTTGGCTGTCAACCCGTGGGCCGATTCGCTCAAATGCAGATTTTGCATTTGGATGGTTCTCATGGTTCATCTTTAATCTAAAGGCCCTAGATGGTTCCTACACTTGACTTCTTCCCCAAGACATGCTTTGATGGCTTGGATTGAATCTAGGTTTAATCCTATGGCCTAAAACACTTGCCTAATCTATAAATAAGACCCTAACCTATCCTAAATCCTCATTATTCATTCATGCAACTAAACTATGGCAAAATTTTACCTCTCATGGCCTCCACTCTCTTCATAAAATTTCTAAATGGTTTCTATGAGAGATTTTCCATGCATACAAGTGTTTTCAAGCTTGTATGAGTGTCATTAGCTTGCATTCAAGTCAAGTTTCTATCTTTGCATCATAAAGCAAGGGTTTTGATCATTTTGGCTCAAGGGTTTTTATGTTAGAGCTTGCATTTTGGGTCTATTTGATTGCATAAGGGCTTTGTCATATCTTTTGTGCCTTCATAGCAATGTAAGCCCTTTCCCTACTCTTAGATATTAACTATGAAGTTAAATGTTCATGTTGCAAGTTTGGGTTTGATCATTGAGTATGATACATGCTATCATGTCATGCAAGTTTATGAAGTCATTATCTTGATCTTGTGAGCTAAAAGCTACAACCTTTATGTTGAAATGTTGCATTAGGCAACATGAGAACCCTCATAACCTTTATGTCAACTTGCATATGAAGTCATAACCCTTATATGATGATATATGCGAGTTACTAGTCATCATTCCATATCTTTTGTCACCATGATTCGCTTATGTGCCAAGTTTGGGTTTATGCATGTTTTGAGGCTTAAGAATGTAACATGCAAGTTAATGAACACATTTGTGCCTCATTTGCCACCATGATTAACTTGTGGCTTAATATCCATTTTTGTCATGCCTTTGCCAAGTCTCTTCTTTTAATCCATTACGTTGTCGCGAACGTATATGCGAGTTTAAAAGCGTTGGGTTATGTTATGGGTAATTTCTAATGACATGAAAATACAACTTGAAAACATGACTTGAAATATAACATGGAAGTTGACATGTAAGTATGCATAAAAACATAAGCTTGGGAATTTACCTATTAAGTTAGGTCTACCCTTTGGGAATTTACCTATTAAGTTAGGTCTACCCAAATGCTTGAAAACTTGTAACATGTTTTGGGAAACATGATGGACATGACACTTAGATAATTTAAGTGTGGCCAACTCGAGGTTGGGTTGAGTTTGCAACGTAAAACTACCCGGAACCGACCGGCCTAACTAGTAGTTGCAAACAATAGGACCCAATGTGAGAAGTTGGTCATGTTGTGCTTGAACCCGAGGTTAGACCAAGTTGTGGTGTAAAGCTACCCGGAACCGACCGGCTTAACTAGTAACCACAACAAAGTCTAATGTGAGAGGTGAAGGTGCATTAAGTAATTAATGCCACATGATAGGGTTAAGTTAATTTGATTAATGACTCTTAACCAAATATGACATGGACAAATGGATTAAGTAATTTGATTAGGCTAATGATACTTAACAAAACATGACAAGGTTGGGTAGGCTAAGTAACTTGATTTGCCTAATGACACTTAACCATTTTTATATGACTAGTGGATGGGGTTAAGTTAACCAACACTTAATCAATCCAACGCGATAACTTGGTAAGGTTAAGTAAGTTTTCTTAATGACGCTTAACCGAAAAATACGGTTAACGAATGGGGTTAAGATTAGACTCAACTAGTCTAAACATGGAAATCGGATGGGGTTAAGTTAGCCTAGACTTAATTAATCCCACTTGGTAGTTTAATGGGGTTAAGTTAAACACTTAACTAATCTAAACATGATGAATTGATGTGGTTAAGTGACCTATACTTATCCAATCAAACTCGTTAATTTATTGTGGTTAAGTTAACCAATACTTAACCAATATAACATGAAAACATGATAAGGCTAAGTCACGAACCGCTTGAATACACTTGACCGATTTGACTAAGTAAATTGATAGGGTTAAGTTAATATATACTTAACCAATCTAGAATGATAATTGGACGAGGTTAAGTCGTGAATTGCTTAATATACTTAACCAACTTGAGCATGGTTTGTAGGGTTAAGCCTTGAACTCGGATACTTAGCCAATTTTGACAGGATTTGTAGACGGGTTAAGTCATGAACTTAAGTGACACTTAATCCATTATGTAAACCCTAGTTCTGAGGATTAGGTGGATAACTGTAGTTAACAAGGATAACGGGAACAATGCTAAGTGGTAAACCTTAGTTGAAGAATAACTAAGTAATGATTCTTAGTCAAGGAAATTTACACCAGTTCATAGATAGATGAGTAACCTGATACGGTAGGTCATCGTTTAAGTATACGAGTAGGAGCAAGTATCTGATTTAGATAAAGGCTCCAGCGAACTGGGTAACGAAGCAGCGGCTTCGGGGAACGTGAGGATATTCTTGGTATCCCTCTATGAGCTGCCAGGTGATTATACTAGGCTCATGAGAGGTTAAGGTCTGCGTTAGAAGAACCAAGAGTATGCCTTGGTTGCTATACGAGCGACCTAAAGACGGGGATGGATAGGGGATAGTCGACGATACACGGTCGTACCCTAGATAGCATTTCGTCAGGCTACCTACCATCTTTGGTCAAGCGTGTACGTACGGAAAGGCAGAGAACACCCAAAAGACCATAATTGCTATCTAATTATGGTTGCGGTAAGGCTTGGATGTGGGTTGGCCAGTGTTGTGTTCTCATACAGGATTTATCCTGTCTTGTCTTTCACTAGTTGAGGGAGTGGTCTCGTGGGACCATAGCCACATATAAGAAAAACAGACCTTAGCATCTGCATCGGCAGATAAATCGAAAGCTCCCGACTGAGTCCTGTATTTCTTGATTTGCCCTGTGACAGGACTCGGATGGCACGATGTGATACATGTGCATACAGTCATGGAAAAGCGATTCACGATGAATGCATGGGAAAAAGGGCGCGGTTGGCGGTTAGCGTAATCCCTAGTGGCCCTAGGTGGTTGAACCCAAACCGAGATACGAAAACGTGCAATAGGTAAGCATAATCCCTAGCAGCCCTAGGTAGCATAAGTCCTAGTTGTACAAACAATAATTCATGTTGGAAGACCCTAGCTAGGTTTAGGGTAACAGTCCAAACCGATCTTAAGGATTATGGAACTATGTTAAAGTAATATAGAATCTCATGGGAAAGCCCGTATGGTCTACGGCAAGGGACTGAACATTTACATGGAATAAAACATACAAGTTGAGTAACCTATATATGCGATATATTAGGTTGACATGGACCATTACACGACTTTTGAGTGAGGGTCATTCTTGGTTAACACATGACACGGTGGGGATACTAGTACGGTAGGTGCAGAGCTAAAATACAGGATAGATATCACGGGGCGTTATACGTGACAGATATCTTGGGGATATTATACTTGATAGAAACCTGACGATGTGATACCTTGTTTTATCTTGACATCGTAATTTATCATGACACCTTAGTTTATCTGAGTTCAGTAGTTCATCCTGTTATTTTGATTTAGCTTATCTATCTTGTTATCATGCTTATGTTCATCTCAGTTTCTCATGTCAGTTAACTTTACTAGTTTTTATGCTAATAGTAGATAGGGCTTACTCAGTCTTTTTGACTGACCCGTTTTGTTTCGCCTCTTTTCTTCCGTTTCCCCCCCAGGTTACAGGGAGGAAATACTGTTGTTTAGTTCGGACTTCTTCTGCTTGAAGGTCATCATGGATGGCTTGGACTTTTCTTGGCTAATGGCTACTTTACTGTTTTTACTTGGGGAATAATTTATGAAAATGTCTTTATGCTTCTTTACTATTGCAAGACAGGTTTTGATGTACTCTGATATAAAAGGCTTTAGACCTTATTTATTCATGTTATGAAAGTTTGATTTTACTTCCGCTATTTTATATGTTCTGTCTTGTGATATTTCTGTGCATGTTTACCAATAATGCCCCTCTAAAGATAGTGCATTCCTTTGCGAGTGACCCTAGCGGAGGCGGGGTGTTACACGTGGTATCAGAGCAGAAGGTTACCAGACTGGGCAAAAGTTTTTAAAGACCTTCTGAAAACTATTTGAAAAAAAAAACCATTTACAAAGAAGCATTTTTCAAGAAAATTTTCTTTTAAAAGAAAAAGGCTATTCCCCAAAGGCCATTAGCACTATCCTTGTTTCCTTAATTGAGTCTCTTTTCCTTTCTTTCCTCCATCTGTAGTCACAGTAGTTTTAACTGCGACTAGTCTTTTCTACCTACGAAAGTGCTTTCCATACGATGGAGGTGGTTCTCGAGAGACCAGTGGCCGCGTTATAAGAAAGGATCGTGAGAAAGAAGGATAAAGGATACGAGCTTAAGGATGAGCAACTTGTTGGTATGGCTTAGTCCTCAAAGGAGGGAGAAAGATGAACAATGAAACCCATGACGAGAGAGTACCTTTGGCATGGTAAAACGGGGCGGATAGTTAAGTATTATGGGACAAGGACAAGATCATCGGGAGGGCAGTAGTATGCTCTCATTTCTAGAGTACCTCGGAAGGAGGGTAACGATCTTGTTAAAGGTTTAGCTTTTCTTCTCTATCATCCCGTTAGGACTTCGTTGTTCGTATCATTTAAGTCTGCTTCGATAGTTGAGTCTCTGCACCTTAAGTACTAGCGTAATAGAGAATCCCATTTTTGTCTCAAAGTCCTATTGGAGAATCAGTCCATTTATACATGAATTGTTTGGATTTGGGAATGTCTATGCCAAGTGTTGAGTTTGGAAATAATGCTTATGTTTATAAGCTATGGATGGATTCTAGGGATGAAGTGGTTATCCAGTAGGGGGTGCCACTCTCGGTTTTGATAGGAGGGTAGTTAGACCTTTTGACTAGCCTTGGTAATGCCCTCGAAGTATCGAGTAACCTTTTTGAGGTTCTGTCATGACTAGTTACTTAGAATCCCTTGATGCCTTTATTGGAAATTTGAAGCCCGATCGAGTGGTGTTCGCCAATAAGACGGATGGTTTACTTCATTTATGCATGGGTTATAGAGATCACCCTAGTAAGTGCGCATGATAACCTGATTGACATCTGTTTACTTTCAAGAGAAAGTTCTTCTACATGGAATGCCTTATAGTATATAAACGAGATCCAAGATTCACTAGTGAATTTTGGAAAGCTTGCATGAGATCATGAGTACGCAGTCATGTTTGCGTCAAGTATTCTAGGAAAAGGATAAGTGCAAGTGGAACGAGAGGCGACGAAGAAATGAGTTCCAGCTCATGTTATGGAAACAGGAATAAGAAGCTACAAAATCGCGAAGTTAAAAGACGACTTTGATGGTCAAAGACTAGATACGCGCATGATATCTCTTTTTGTGAGTATATCCTTGATCCCTGTTTTCTGTAGAGCTTACTTGTAGGCTATCTTTTGTGGACATCCTCTCGGTCCTATTCTCCGTTACAAACCCTGTAAGGAGTTTGTCCTGTTTATATTCTCGACCCTGTTTCAGGGAATTCTAGGTAGAATCCTATGGATGTAAACATGTATTTGAAACATGTTATGATTGATATGGTTGCAAGTGGTTGCTCGTGGATGCGCGAATACACATTAGATACTAGCTCGACTCGGTCACATTTCATATTGCATATGCACGAGTATTTATACTTGTTTATGGATGAAATCGAATGTATTATCATGCGGTTGTTGCATATGAATGAATGATTGTGCACACATATAGTATCTATATGACTAGGACTATTTGCATACATGTTGGATTCATGGCACTATACATATTTTGCATTAGAAAGATTATTCAGGCCTGATCATTAGCATTAGCTAAGGAACATGTACACACACGTTTTGCATATATTCATACAGCAATAGAAATCATCTAAGGACAATGGTTGCTTGTGGATGATGTTTTGAGTAGATGGATGATGGATGGTAGGATATGTTCTTCCTAACTTGGAGATTTCGGGGACGAAATCCTAAAAGGTGGGGAGAATGTAACAACCCGTATTTTCAATAACCTGTTATAACATAAATGGAGGCAGAATTAAACTGTAAAATCTGAATCAAGGGAAACGGGCTATGCCACTGCGTTCGTCTCGGAAAAATACGCGAAATAGAGTCCGAGTTTTCGAAAATCGGAGTCCGTATGACCAAGATATGGCCTCGCGAAGTTTCACGAAAATGGGTTGCGCAGAGAAATATATATATATTGATATATATATATATATATATATATATAATTGAAAATTAAATAAATAAATATGCAAAAATGTTCAAAACAGCGAATTGGGAGAGGGGAATAACCGAACCGGCCGATTTTTGAGGTCGACCCGAGCTCGCTGGGTCGACTAGGGGTTAATCCAGGGTGTTTGGTTGTCAACCCGTGGGCCGATTCGCTCAAATGCAGATTTTGCATTTGGATGGTTCTCATGGTTCATCTTTAATCTAAAGGCCCTAGATGGTTCCTACACTTGACTTCTTCCCCAAGACATGCTTTGATGGCTAGGATTGAATCTAGGTTTAATCCTATGGCCTAAAACACTTGCCTAATCTATAAATAAGACCCTAACCTATCCTAAATCCTCATTATTCATTCATGCAACTAAACTATGGCAAAATTTTACCTCTCATGGCCTCCACTCTCTTCATAAAATTTCTAAATGGTTTCTATGAGAGATTTTCCATGCATACAAGTGTTTTCAAGCTTGTATGAGTGTCATTAGCTTGCATTCAAGTCAAGTTTCTATCTTTGCATCATAAAGCAAGGGTTTTGATCATTTTGGCTCAAGGGTTTTTATGTTAGAGCTTGCATTTTGGGTCTATTTGATTGCATAAGGGCTTTGTCATATCTTTTGTGCCTTCATAGCAATGTAAGCCCTTTCCCTACTCTTAGATATTAACTATGAAGTTAAATGTTCATGTTGCAAGTTTGGGTTTGATCATTGAGTATGATACATGCTATCATGTCATGCAAGTTTATGAAGTCATTATCTTGATCTTGTGAGCTAAAAGCTACAACCTTTATGTTGAAATGTTGCATTAGGCAACATGAGAACCCTCATAACCTTTATGTCAACTTGCATATGAAGTCATAACCCTTATATGATGATATATGCGAGTTACTAGTCATCATTCCATATCTTTTGTCACCATGATTCGCTTATGTGCCAAGTTTGGGTTTATGCATGTTTTGAGGCTTAAGAATGTAACATGCAAGTTAATGAACACATTTGTGCCTCATTTGCCACCATGATTAACTTGTGGCTTAATATCCATTTTTGTCATGCCTTTGCCAAGTCTCTTCTTTTAATCCATTACGTTGTCGCGAACGTATATGCGAGTTTAAAAGCGTTGGGTTATGTTATGGGTAATTTCTAATGACATGAAAATACAACTTGAAAACATGACTTGAAATATAACATGGAAGTTGACATGTAAGTATGCATAAAAACATAAGCTTGGGAATTTACCTATTAAGTTAGGTCTACCCGTTGGGAATTTACCTATTAAGTTAGGTCTACCCAAATGCTTGAAAACTTGTAACATGTTTTGGGAAACATGATGGACATGACACTTAGATAATATAAGTGTGGCCAACTCGAGGTTGGGTTGAGTTTGCAACGTAAAACTACCCGGAACCGACCGGCCTAACTAGTAGTTGCAAACAATAGGACCCAATGTGAGAAGTTGGTCATGTTGTGCTTGAACCCGAGGTTAGACCAAGTTGTGGTGTAAAGCTACCCGGAACCGACCGGCTTAACTAGTAACCACAACAAAGTCTAATGTGAGAGGTGAAGGTGCATTAAGTAATTAATGCCACATGATAGGGTTAAGTTAATTTGATTAATGACTCTTAACCAAATATGACATGGACAAATGGGTTAAGTAATTTGATTAGGCTAATGATACTTAACAAAACATGACAAGGTTGGGTAGGCTAAGTAACTTGATTTGCCTAATGACACTTAACCATTTTTATATGACTAGTGGATGGGGTTAAGTTAACCAACACTTAATCAATCCAACGCGATAACTTGGTAAGGTTAAGTAAGTTTTCTTAATGACGCTTAACCGAAAAATACGGTTAACGAATGGGGTTAAGATTAGACTCAACTAGTCTAAACATGGAAATCGGATGGGGTTAAGTTAGCCTAGACTTAATTAATCCCACTTGGTAGTTTAATGGGGTTAAGTTAAACACTTAACTAATCTAAACATGATGAATTGATGTGGTTAAGTGACCTATACTTATCCAATCAAACTCGTTAATTTATTGTGGTTAAGTTAACCAATACTTAACCAATATAACGTGAAAACATGATAAGGCTAAGTCACGAACCGCTTGAATACACTTGACCGATTTGACTAAGTAAATTGATAGGGTCAAGTTAATATATACTTAACCAATCTAGAATGATAATTGGACGAGGTTAAGTCGTGAATTGCTTAATATACTTAACCAACTTGAGCATGGTTTGTAGGGTTAAGCCTTGAACTTGGATACTTAGCCAATTTTGACAGGATTTGTAGACGGGTTAAGTCATGAACTTAAGTGACACTTAATCCATTATGTAAACCCTAGTTCTGAGGATTAGGTGGATAACCGTAGTTAACAAGGATAACGGGTACAATGCTAAGTGGTAAACCTTAGTTGAAGAATAACTAAGTAATGATTCTTAGTCAAGAAAATTTAGACCAGTTCATAGATAGATGAGTAACCTGATACGGTAGGTCATCGTTTAAGTATACGAGTAGGAGCAAGTATCTGATTTAGATAAAGGCTCCAGCGAACTGGGTAACGAAGCAGCGGCTTTGGGGAACGTGAGGATATTCTTGGTATCCCTCTATGAGCTGCCAGGTGATTATACTAGGCTCATGAGAGGTTAAGGTCTGCGTTAGAAGAACCAAGAGTATGCCTTGGTTGCTATACGAGCGACCTAAAGACGGGGATGGATAGGGGATAGTCGACGATACACGGTCGTACCCTAGATAGCATTTCGTTAGGCTACCTACCATCTTTGGTCAAGCGTGTACGTACGGAAAGGCAGAGAACACCCAAAAGACCATAATTGCTATCTAATTATGGTTGCGGTAAGGCTTGGATGTGGGTTGGCCAGTGTTGTGTTCTCATACAGGATTTATCCTGTCTTGTCTTTCACTAGTTGAGGGAGTGGTCTCGTGGGACCATAGCCACATATAAGAAAAACAGACCTTAGCATCTGCATCGGCAGATAAATCGAAAGCTCCCGACTGAGTCCTGTATTTCTTGATTTGCCCTGTGACAGGACTCGGATGGCACGATGTGATACATGTGCATACAGTCATGGAAAAGCGATTCACGATGAATGCATGGGAAAAAGGGCGCGGTTGGCGGTTAGCGTAATCCCTAGTGGCCCTAGGTGGTTGAACCCAAACCGAGATACGAAAACGTGCAATAGGTAAGCATAATCCCTAGCAGCCCTAGGTAGCATAAGTCCTAGTTGTACAAACAATAATTCATGTTGGAAGACCCTAGCTAGGTTTAGGGTAACAGTCCAAACAGATCTTAAGGATTATGGAACTATGTTAAAGTAATATAGAATCTCATGGGAAAGCCCGTATGGTCTACGGCAAGGGACTGAACATTTACATGGAATAAAACATACAAGTTGAGTAACCTATATATGCGATATATTAGGTTGACATGGACCATTACACGACTTTTGAGTGAGGGTCATTCTTGGTTAACACATGACACGGTGGGGATACTAGTACGGTAGGTGCAGAGCTAAAATACAGGATAGATATCACGGGGCGTTATACGTGACAGATATCTTGGGGATATTATACTTGGTAGAAACCTGACGATGTGATACCTTGTTTTATCTTGACATCGTAATTTATCATGACACCTTAGTTTATCTGAGTTCAGTAGTTCATCCTGTTATTTTGATTTAGCTTATCTATCTTGTTATCATGCTTATGTTCATCTCAGTTTCTCATGTCAGTTAACTTTACTAGTTTTTATGCTAATAGTAGATAGGGCTTACTCAGTCTTTTTGACTGACCCGTTTTGTTTCGCCTCTTTTCTTCCGTTTCCCCCCCAGGTTACAGGGAGGAAATACTGTTGTTTAGTTCGGACTTCTTCTGCTTGAAGGTCATCATGGATGGCTTGGACTTTTCTTGGCTAATGGCTACTTTACTGTTTTTACTTGGGGAATAATTTATGAAAATGTCTTTATGCTTCTTTACTATTGCAAGACAGGTTTTGATGTACTCTGATGTAAAAGGCTTTAGACCTTATTTATTCATGTTATGAAAGTTTGATTTTACTTCCGCTATTTTATATGTTCTGTCTTGTGATATTTCTGTGCATGTTTACCAATAATGCCCCTCTAAAGCTAGTGCATTCCTTTGCGAGTGACCCTAGCGGAGGCGGGGTGTTACAATTTTAGGTTGACCTCTACCTCTCTTTAGGCATTCGGCGCATCCTATAATTCCAACGTGCACATGTGCTTCGTATGGTCTACGTTGGATATGTCCAAACCATCTCAAGCGGTGTTGAACTAACTTCTCTTCAATAGGTGCAACTCCAAGTTTTTCCGATCTCAAGCGATGTAGAACTTTCTTTTAAGCTTATGAGAAATTTTTCTATCACAGAGAATACCGAATGCTAGTCGCCATTTCACCCATCTTGCTTAAAATCTAAAACTAACATCCCTATCAATCTTCCCATCAAACTGTAACATAGATCCTAAATATCGAAAGGATTCCTTCTTGGGTACTACTTAACCGACCAGGGTGACCTCTCTGTCATCTGAACTGACACCGTTGAACTCACACTTCATATACTCCATTTTGTTTCTACAAAGGCTGAAATCCTCCACAACTCCAGTTGTCTATTAACCCCTACTCTTCTTTCATCAATCAACACAACATCATCAACAAAGAGCATACACCAAAGAATCTCCTTTTGTATACCTTTTGTGATTTCATCCATCACTAATGCAAAAATATATTGGTTCAAAGCCAAACCTTGATGTACCCTATGTTAATGGGAAAGTCACTCGTCTCACCATCGCATGCTCTAACACTAGTCACAACCCTTTCGTACATCCTTGATAAGAGTAATGTACTTTGACATCACTCTCTTCCTTTCTAGCGCCCACCACATAACCTTCCTCGGTACTCTATCATAAGCTTTCTTCAAATCAATAAAAACCACGTGAAATCTTTCTTTTGCTCCCTGCATCTCTTCATAAGTTGTCTACTCAAAAAAATTGCCTCAGTGGTTGACCTTCCAAGCATGAAACCAAATTGATTTCTAGAGACGCTTATCAACCTCCTCAAACGATGTTCGCAAACTCTCTCCCAAAGCTTCATTGTATGACTCAAAAGCTTAATTTCTCTGAAGTTTGTTTAACTTTGAATATCTCTTTTATTCGTGAAGATTGTAACTAAAATGCTTCTCCTCCACTCATCTGGCATTTTGTTTGATTTGAAAATATTATTAAACAACTTAATTAGCCATGTTATCCCTGCATCTCCAAAGCATCTCCACACCTTAATAGGATTGTCATCAGGCCCTACCGACTTGCCTGATTTCATCCGTTTCAACGTCCCCTTTACCTCAACTTTTTGAAATCTCCGCACAAAATGTCTATTGGTGTTGTCGGCACAGTCTTCCAACTCGATCGAAGAGTTATTGCTTTCTTCGTTGAAAAACTTATCGAAGTATTCTTTCCACCTATTCTTTATCTCATCGTCCTTCTCCAAAAGTCTATCATTCTCGTCCTTAATGCATTTAACCTGATTGAAGTCCCTTGTCCTCCTCTCGCGTAGCCTAGCTATTTTGTAAACGTCTTTTTAACCCTCCTTTGTACTTAGCCTTTAATACAAATCTTCGTACGCTCGTCCTCTTGCTTCACTCACTGCTCTCTTTGCAGTCTTCTTTGCCACTTTGTACATGTGCGTATTCTCTTCGCTTCTATGATGGTGCATGCATTTGTAGCATTCCTCCTCTTTGATAGCCTTTTGCACGTCGTCATTCCATCACCACGAATCCTTGGGTTCTCGCTTGCTTCCTCTTGTTATTTCAAATACCTCAGTAGCGACTCTTGGAATGCAAGTTGACATCGCATTTCACATGACATTTGCTTCTCCTTCTGCATTCCAAGTCTCTTCTCCCGTCATTCTATCTTTAAACACCCGCGAAATATCTCCTTTGAGTTTCCACCATTTCGTCCTACTAATCCTCGCTCTCTTATCCTTCACCATCCGAAGACGAAACACGCATACCAGGAGTTGGTGTTGATATAGTGCGTTGCTAAGAGGGTTAAGCCCCATCGAAATATCATAAGGTTCCATATCCATAAGAGAGACTAAGTTTTACGTTGGCCCGCCAAGCCCATCACAACCCTCCTCCTTTACCCTGGGTTGGGACATGTTGCCTAGATAACTACACAGGTGGAGTTACTTAAAAGAAAAATCAATAGATTTTTTTCCCATTCCCCTTGCTGCATTTAAGACTGTTTGAAGGTTTATTTTTATTTTCAGCCAAAAGCATTAACATATACATACCTGAACTCAAAACAAAATTGATTTTTAAATTAAACATGCTAATTTCTTCCTCCTTCCTTTTACTAATCGTGGACTCTAATTACTTCTCACTTTCTTACCTTTCTTTAACGGGATGTACTTTCTTCTTGCTTTACCGATGCTTCATTTGTTGAAAGTTCATTTCTAAGTCAAATTCTCGCTCAGTGGACCGATCATTCACAAACTCATCTGTAACAATGGACTATATATGTAATGAACCTATTATCAACACTTTTTCCCCACATTATGTATTTGAAAATAGAATTGTCTGTAGCAGCACTTGGTTAAAATGATTTCTGTAACTTATATTTTGTGTTTATATGCATGTTATGCATCATATTGTTATCTTCATAATGCGGTTAATTGACCTGTAGTTACAGGAAAAGAACTGACACATTACTGAGTAATATTTTATCTCTATCTGGACATGTCCTGTTTTTGAGTAATTTCAATACAAAATTAGTGTATTTTGTTGTGGTTTCACGTTGATTTGTCCTGTAACATGTGTTCCTCCACTTTTGCTTTTACATTATTTCTTTAGTAATGATTTAGCGATCAGATTATGCGTACATGTATTTATATGTTTATACGCTCGTCTATGCATACAATATGTTTATGCTAATGGTTTTTGTTGAGACAAGACCCATATTGGGAATTTATAAAATAAATTCTTCTTGCTTTACTGATGCTTCATTTGTTGAAAGTTCATTTCTAAGTCAAATTCTCGCTCAGTGAGACAAGACCCACATCGGGGAATTTATAAAATAAATTATGTATAAATATTAAGAGTCCACCCTTCACATTGCCAACTGGTTTTGTGATAATTTGGGGTTCTCTAACAGTTTCTTAAACTGAAAATGCATACATAATTATATGCACTTATACGTAAATACACATTTGTTTATCTATGTATACGTATATGTATGTGTGTATAAAACCTATGCATGGAAATAATATGATTGTTTGCCTTCCTCAAATGAATTTTCCACTCTATAAAATTTAGATATAAGACATAGCATTATTTATATTCCAACATTTTTCATTTTTAGTCAACATGAACATGCTGTCGATTATTTGTTTACCGTTCATAAAGTAAGTTTTTACTTAAATTTGGTAAACCTATTCCTACTTTTGTGTTTGAATATTCACATAATTTGATTGACACAACAATTACAATTATTTTCTAATATTCATATTTGATAAACCCGTTATAAGAAAATAGTGTGAAGGACAAAATGAAAAAAAATTGTTCTATAAGGACAAGTGGCTAAAATTTTATCTATGAGGACAAATTTTAGTGTAAAGAGAGGAATTATAGTGGACCCCTAAATTCCTCTCTTTACACTATTGTCCTTATAATAAAATTTTAGCACCTTGTCCTTATGGAACAATTTTTTGTTTCTTTTGTCCTTGAAGCTAAAAACCCCAACCTGTTACTTGGTTTGTATTTCAAGATTCGAAACATAGTGTTCTTTTACATTTCATGCGTTTTTTGATGGACATATCGTGGATAATTTATTTACCGTTGAAAAAGTAAGGTTTTACTGAATTTTCAAATTTAGTTATCCCGTTCGGTTTTTTTTTTTTTTTTTTTTTTTTTTTTTTTTTTTTTTTTTTTTTTTTTTTTTTTTGCTATTCAAATAATTTGATTTGCATAACAGTTATACTTTTTTTAGTATTTAATTTTTCTAAAGCTGTTATTGGATTTGTAATTTAATATTCAGATTTGGTAAATCTGTTTCATTTTTTATATTTTCACTTTTCCATTCCCTAAAATCGATTTATTATACATTGCCTTAACTTTTATTTCAGGCTGGAAGTGCACTTTTTTCTATTTAGCACATTTTCTATTGATCTGTATGCCAACTTCTTTCAGATATACAGGACTATACAAACTCACTTCAATGGTAAGCTAATTACCATCTTCCACGTATAAACACTGAGTATGCTTTGTGAGCAAGTATTTTATATCTGTGCCTTTGCATCCTATTATTGTTTGTTGCCTATATTTTAACCTTTAGCATACATAGGTAAACGGCAAAGGAAGCTCGACGATTGGTGGTGCATATATAAATTTGTCATATTTTTCAATAAATGACAGCTTAGTTAAAGAGTGTTTAGACAACTTTTCTCTCCTTTCTATGCTTTCATTTCAATTAAAGCTTGACATTACAAGTTTTTTGTTAGGTATTTTGATTTCATTTTCAATTCAGAAAGCGCTACTGTTTCTAATTGATGTTGGTCCACCAGTGCATAAAGTGCTTCCTGAAATCAAAAATTTGTGCTCCATTGTTGTAAAAAAAGAAGCTGATATTTGACAGTAAGAATGATGAAGTCGGAATAGTCTCATTTGGTACACAAGACACGGACAATAATTTGAAAAAGGAAGTGTGTATGGCTATGAGCATATATTGGTTTCACGCGATGTTAAGGCCGTTGATAGGGAGTAGGGACTCAGTTGATATACTGCAGTATCTTCCAAGAGAACTCAAGACGGAGATTTTCTGGAAGATGTTGTTGTACGAATGAACATGGTAATTAAAAAAATATGGTAACACAAACAAAGCGCAGCAGCGACTTTGTCTTATAACTGATGCACAACATCCAATAAAAGCACGAAGCGAAGGTACCAAACAAGATCAAGTTGACATTATATGCCAACAGATGCAAGATCAAGGGCTGAAATTTTATTGCATCATCATCATAGCAAATGCTGCTAGTTGTTCCCATGTCATCTGCAGACTGGAAGCATTGTTACATGAAGAATACATGTCTTCATTTGTGTGTGCAGGCAAAATCATTGTTACATGAAGAATAAAGAGAATAAAGCTGCTAGGGTTCACTTGTGTGTCCAACAATGGGGCATTATTACATGAAGAATACATGTCTTCATTCCCGAGCCAGGCAGTAACAAAGTCATTGTTGCTTGCTCTGCCATAGCTAGAGCTATTAAGGAAATGAATAAGGTGGCAATTTTGATATGTGTGTGCAGGCAAAATCAAGGAAGCATTGTTATTGGTGTGTTGAAACTTAAAACTAAACATTTCTTGCAAAGATGATATTGCGGATTCATTTTACTGCAAGGTGCTTCCATCTGCTGAAGTTGTTCGTGAGTTTCAGTTCTCATCATTTAACAACTTGTCGGTATCATTACAATCAACCGATAAACATGAAGAAGACGCCAATAATTTGTTATCTCCTAGCAAAGAATTGCTTCAACTTGAGTTCACGCCAAACTCGGTCTTAGAGTTGTTTTATCATTTTCTTGACGTAAAAGCAAAGCAGGCAGATGCAATGATTCTTTCACTGGAGACAAGACTAAAGAGAATTACTGGACCTGATCTTAAACTTATCTTCCTGTCATCAAAAATCTCTGCCACCAATATGAGCTGAAAGAAATCCTGAGAGGAAAAGGTTTTCTAGACTAACATGGAAAAACAATGCTACAGCATTAGATGGAGAACCAAGTGAAAATAAAAATGATATTATGAAGCTGATACAAGATTCATCTTCAATGATTGTAAGGAGAGAAGGGCTCAAAGTGGGTTAAGAAAGCAATCAAACAGATGAAGGAATATATCTGTAATTTGTTGGATGATTCCTTTAATGATGACATTTATGCTAAAGCAATTGAATGTTTATCTCGTTGTTGAGCCTGTATGCTGGAACAGGAGCCGAAGGAGTTCACTGATTTTCTAAGTCACCTCTATGAAAAATGGAATACGACCTATCTTTCAGAATTTATGAAGCCAGCATCCTCTTTAAATGTTACATTGATCAGCAAAACTGATACAGCTGACAGTGATGTAAAATATGACAAGATTTTCAAGCACGCTGCCTATTTAGCTACACACCAAGTATTCCTTTCGACATGGCTACTTCAATGCTTGACTGAGATACATATTTGTTTGTTTCTGACCTTCCGAGCTCTTATATCTCTACCATACATAGTTCTGACTTATTAATGTATACTAAATTTATTTTTCGAGCAAGAATAATTTAAAGCTATGAAGTAGGAGTTGAAGTTTTGATATGTACTTATTTTCTCCAAGAACAGGAATTTTATTTGATAATCATATATGTATGCATAATAAAATTTCTATATCGCAATCTGTACATCAGTGGATTAATAGGTTCATGTAGCATTTCATCTATAGAAATTAATATTTGTGTGCAACATCTATTTATGTATATGTGCTAACCACTATTTTACGACAAAGAAATCTAGGCAACATTCTACGCATACGCGTTCGTATCGACATTGGGTAAAAAGTACAACTTATTGCGCTATTTATTTTATGATTTCCATCTGTTGCCCATTTTCTTGTTTTCTGTTTTAATTTTAACATGTACTTTTAACGTAAACAAAATTAAGTAAATGTTTTATGTGCTTTTTAATTAATTCGAAGCGGCATTAAATACAAATTCTTGTTTGCTTAAACTTAGCTTTTACTTGCATTTGTAGATAGCATGTATTGGAAAACTTTTAAAATCTCAATTTTATAAATGCTTTTAGCCTTGCAAGATTTTGAAGAAGTGGGAAATATTGGCTGCAATGGTTTCAAGCATGGAAAGAGATCGAAGAAGATAAGAAGAATTACAAATCTGTTCAGTTTGCAAACTATCCTCATCGTTCAACATACATTGCCACATGGTGGACCACCACTTCCTGTGGCGGAGCCATGGAGAGCTGGGGTGGTTACGTGCCCTCTTCAGGAATTCTGAAAAATAAAATAAAATCAGAAGGTCTCCATTAATCGATTTGCGAGTAGAACCCTGTTGATCTTCAGAACCAGAAACTGAAATCTCACCTAACAAAATCAGATTGATAGGATGATGAATTAATTGCTACAACTTCATTGAAATCACATAAATAAGAAAGGAAGAGGGAGAATTCAACAAGGAAAAGACTAACTTTTTTGAGCTCGATCATTCTTTCCATTTCATAATAAATATATAGTTGGTACTAGTAATCATTGTAGCAGAATTAAGGACACGTGATCCATACAACTGCTATATCTAAAATATAATTAAATATTTATTTTTAATAAAGATAAAGTGGTTATAATCGAATTGCCTTTTTGTTATCTGCATGCATTTTTATTTCCTCTATGTTATTTTGCTACTCCTTATATAAGCGTTTGATGCCTGTGCAAACGGTTTGTCCATATGCTCTTGTTTATTGTGGAGATGGTTGTATTTTAACATTGAGAACTTGTTGTTGGCTTGTGCATTGTGCAGTTGTGTCTATCGTGAGTTTCATGTAGTTATTTCGATAATCGATCAAAGATGTTTTTAAGGGTGCTATCGTGACATCCCCCCCTCCTCCGGCGGTGTAAATTCTTGGCTATGTCGGTGACCACTCGTATGACCACTTCTTCTTGATGTTACCACATTTTATATACTGTAGTAACCAGTATTATTGAGTCCAATAGCGAAATACACAGTTTTCAACTGTGTACTTCAAGCCATAAAACTGATTCCAACAGTTGATTAATGAAGCAACGTAATAAAAATAGAGATTAAGAAATTAACAGTTTACTTTGCACTTAGATACCATCTATATCCTTTCAACTGCACGTTGCGTACATTTTAAATGACTATGTTAACTCGCATGGATTTATATTAAAAATAAAATCATACACCAAAATTGTACTACATAAATACATAATTAGCTAAAAAATCGGCCAACGTTGCAGCTGTCATGGTCTTTACTTCACATTGCCCGTGTGTGTAGCACAGACCACTCACTAGTAATCTTATGTAGGAAATTAGCGTCTGTAGGACATGTGTGATCATTAAATGTGTGACCATTAACAGACCCATCTTTACATTTTTAATTATTTTTACGACCAGAACAACTTCTCCAGCAATGTAACAATGGTAGTCCTAAGAAAATTGATATTATGTAATTTCTAAAATTTCACACAGTAGATAATCATTTATCCTTCCATTGCCATGTTAAATGGTTGTAGAAGTTTGCCTATTATGTTGTGCTCTACTCTATTTTGCAGACTTGCAGCTTACATCAACTTAAATCTTTGAAAACACACCATTTAAAAATTTGTAAACTTAATGAATTATCAACTTAGTGTAGTTGTTTGATCTCAAAGTAGTTAACATTTTAGTATTTCTGGAATTTCACAAAATAGAGATTCACTTATCCATCCCCAGATATTTGATATTCATACATGCTTGTGAATGTTTAAATGTCATGCAGTTTACTCTGCATTTTAACCTTTGGCAAGTCATATATTTCAATTGAAAATATATAGATTAAAAATTATCAAAACAGTGAATTATCAACATAATGTAGTCAATTTAGTTTTGCTTAAATATACTGAAATGTTGAAATGACAAATCAATGTAATACAACTGAGGTCCATTTAGGCATAGGGGGAATATCTACAGATGAATGAATCAGGAAGGGATATAATTAAAAATTTTAAGAAATAGTTGATTGTTCTTAGATGTACATACACTAGACACGGCTCTGATTGAAACAATATCACAATTATGTGTATAATTACTCTTCAGTTTATAATTCTATATCTGCGGACACTTTCTCGTAATACGAGCATAATTAAATCTCATGTTTATGGTTGTGGCTGCATAAAGTTTCATCAGTCTTCCTATTATATTTATAGCAATTTTAATGTCGAAGGATTCAATAGTTTTGGGTTTGTAGTGGGTAATCAAATCAAAATTGGCATAGGCATAAACTGAGTTTTTGTCTAGTTTTAACGTAGTTGACCACTTCCTCGTGATAAAATGGTCCATTTTAAAAATAATGCTTCCACAACCACGTTAGTTTTCTCTTTTTGGTAGTTTTCTCTACGTGAACTAAATTTTAATTGGAGATTCATTGGACATAATAGCATAAACTATTATCTCTTTATGACTGCATGCATTTCCTGTTTTTGGATTTGATTGGTTTCAAATATGTTTGCATGTAGCAATCAACACCATTGAACATGCAAGCTAAAGGTAAGGGGAGCACAAAAAAGTTTCCATACAAGCTCAAGGTAAGTGTGTCCATTTCATTTTACATGTATTTTTTGTCTCTATAATCCTTGTTTCCTTTGATTTTGATTCTGATCTGACATGATGTATAATATTATATTGAATATGGAAGACCTTAAACATGATGCTAGTGCTTCTATTGATGACGATAATGGAGTAGGCGATGTAATGTATGAGATAATAAGAAGATTAACCGTAAGGTCGCTTATGTGATTTAAACGTGTGTGTAAATCCTGGAGTGCATTAGTTGAAAAAGATGATTATTTCATGGGTCTATACCTTACAAATTCAAGAAAACGTTTAATGTTCCTTGCTGGCATCGACGAACGTGATGGAGAAATTTTACTATTTACAGCAGCAAAACATCTACCATAAACTATTTGTTAATGTGTAACTTTAAATCAAGGAAATTTTTTCAAAAGAGACTAGTTTTTAAAACTAATAGCAAAAATAGGCTGGTTACAGAACTATTTGCGAATATAGGCTGATTTTGGCCAACTCAGAAATGAGCTGGCCGTTTTTT